>CM037930.1:7719462-10119462 GCA_021346845.1 Apeltes quadracus | reverse complement strand
TCCGCGCGTTGCAGACTATTTACAGTCCAATTAGCAACTTGAGATTTGGAAATCTGGAGTCAGCGATGAGACGTGTAAAACAAACTGCCCTTTTCTCTAAATAAAGGGATATTGCATTTTTCTTCTCTTCCTCATATAAGATACACTTTGTTCTCTGCTGCCCAGCTATTCTAAACCGGTCACACAAAATGTTGGCAAAAGACAGCAGCGCACAGAAACACGCTCTCATCATGGTTGCCAGGCTGCAGAGGCTGCGGCAATTGCAATTTGTTTTTGTTAGTAGCCTCCCTGTTGCTTTGTGTGTGTTTGTCCGTATTCATCAATGTGTGTGTGTGTGTGTGTGTGTGTGTGTGTGCGCACGTCTCTCTGTGCCTGTGTGTGTTTTTAGTGAATGCTCTTGCTATGACAACAAGAAAGATTTTCTTTTCTTCTAATTTCTGCATTCATTCACTTTTTTTTCATTAAAGAAATCTTCAGCTCGTGACGTTCAAACATTCTGCAACGACAAAGACACGACATTACAAACTGTCCCTATTTGTGATGTCTTTCTGTTTTCACTTTCACAGCGAGGAGTCTTTTTGACAAACCAACATCTTTGCTGAACACAGTTAAGTTTCTGAATACGAGAACCAAGGGACAGCCAACAAATCCATTTATAATGACTCCGTCGGTCTATTCATCATGCACATCTCATTTGGTTTAAAAATCCCTATATCTATATTATACATTCTTCAGGGGGAATGTGGCTCCTCTTGGATTGTGTGCTACTCTGAATGGCATAACTCGTTTAGGCAGATGGCTCTGCCTGCCATTGCCGGGCTCACTGCCTTTTAAATTATCTTAGTCATGTGTCATGGGACAAAAAGAAGAATGTAAATAAATCTGCAGGACAAAGTTAAAGAGAGAGGGAGACAGAGATGCTGTGGTGCCTTTTTGTCCAGACCAGCCGTCGTGGTTAACTGTAATGTAATTGTGGTGTAATATTTTTACCCATTGCTCCAAAGCTAAACGAAAAGCATTTACTTGCATGTGTGTGTGTGTGTGTGTGTGTGTAAGATGAGTGCGCGTATTAATGTGAATATGCACTATTATGTATAACGAATTGAAAGTGCACACATTTGTCTGTATGCGGATTGCATGTATAATTCAAATGATATGCATGTCTGAGTACCAATTATAGTATATTTATTTCAAGAGTTTCTTTAATCTTTCACCATAAACCTTTGTTTCCTTTGCAGAAGCTTCACTTTTAATGTACATCTCCCCTATATCCATTTGCCTAAATCCAAGAGGGCATATTGGAGAATGTTTGCATATCTAGATTTGTCTCAGAGGCCTGTTAAAGTATTTGTGAGACGGTGAGACCTTTATTGGAATGCTATTTAATTATACAAAACTTGCAGTCTTGCATGAACGCTGAGATTGTGACTTGGAGCAAGAATTTAAAAGCATGCACATCAATTATCGTTTTTTCTACTTTGCACCATTTTCTATTTTTCTTCTTCACAACCATTCAATCTATCTCAACTTTTTCAGAGCTGCGCTTTAACATAAGGGAGTGAAAACGGCAGCAAGTACACACGCGAGCACGCACATGTACACACAGTACAGAAAACAATGATGCCCCAGCATCCCAGGAATGTCTCTGGGGCAATTGGAAACAGCCGCGTGGCAGAGATGAATGAATGAAAAGAGGATACATGCCTCATGACGGCATCAGGAGATGATAAGTGAGACCCTAACCCAAGACAAAGATAAAGAAAGAAGGAAAGATAACAACACCAACAGAGGTTAGATTAAATACATAAGGAATCTGTTAAAAACACCATAACCAATAGAAATGATGGCAAGATCTAACAGAATTAAGATCTAAAATGCAAGAGTCCACAAGAAAACCTTGTGGAAGGGAAGGGATTGTTGAGAGGTTTGACCTCCACAGCTCAGAGGTCAGACACAGAAAGACTACCATTATACCTGGACACTTAGATAGCACCCCTCACCCCCCCCCCACCTCCACCTCCCCACAGGCCTGTGTCTCACTCCCCTCATACACAGATGCTCACTTGGCCACCTGACATCACAAATCTCTCTCAAGCTCGGGAACGACATCTCATGTTTCACAGGAAAGAGGAAATAAAACAAGATTCCCAAGCGGCTTCGCACCTCGAGAGACACGATCTCACCAAGCACTCGTTTCATCTGCTTCCTTCCTCACGCAAAACATCTGAGGGAAAAGATGACCAAGTTGGTTTCATGAGCGCCTCATCCATCCTCTCATTACTTGGAATTTGCGTGTGCATAAATCTTTCATAGTTGTGTTTTTCTATGACAACTATGGAATTTTTCATTTCCAAAGTTTTGTTTGTGATTAATCATTGCATACTATTTGCAAATAGTATGCAATGAACACTTGCATTGTTTAATATTGCTTTAGCTGCAGTCCAAACTGCATTGCGGGAATATGAATTGAATTGCTTTTTGAGAGACAGCTATTATCTCGTCTTTCACTGCCCAGTGCTCCCTTCCCACTTGTCTCCCTTTCATTTCCCCTTCTCAATCTCTGGCTTTGCAATTAATTCCATTCATTTTCTGCCTCTTTCTCTTTATCTATCCTCTTCAATATTCATGGGAATGGCTGCTTCACATTTGAATACACCTGGAGAGGGGCCCTTTGTTTAATAAGGAAAGACAAAAAAACACATCCATCAGGCAAAACTAAATAAAATGAAAGAGTTTACCGTATTGTCTTGTTTTGCATTGGTAGTTGCATCTGATTTGGTCATCCTCTGTGTGCTGAACTTTACCCAGAGCTCTACACAAACTAGTAGCATTGAATCCAGAAGCTAGGCGGGCCCGGCATTCCTTTCTTCTTACTTCATTCTTACCATATTTCATTATGATTTGTCTCGACGGGGCAGTAACGATTGCCAGGAAAGTTGAGGAACAGCACAGTGTCACTCATGACTGATTCATTCTTCTTCAAAGTAATCTTCTTTGTGAAACAGAGAATTGAATATTTAATACCGGGGCTTCACATGCCTGAAACTTTCTCCTCACATTGCCTCAATATCTTTTTAGTCCACCAGCTCAGGCAGGAGCCAACCCAAGGACAAACAAAAGCAAACAAAACCCTCAGAGAAGTTTTAGATTTCGGATGAATAACTGACGCTCGCTACAGGGATGAAATGGTTTTGAACTCCCCCAGAAGCCGACCTGGTTAAGGCCAAGTGCCTTTGTCAGAGGGACTGCAGCAGGTCAAACAGGGAATGGAGTCTAGCACCGTGTTACACGGTGAGTAATACAAGGTGACACTCAAAACCTGAGGCATCAATAGTAATTATCTTACACTTTCCAAGAGGAGGATTGGAGGTCAGACCAATTATTTCACTGTGCTCCTCGCTTGCCGCTTTCGACAATCACTTGCTCTGTCAGGTGCCGGTCGAATCCTCAACGCTTTCTTTGTCACCCGTTATTGTACTTAAAGGTGCAATGCGTGAGATCTGAAAGGCTTGAGTTTAAAACATTTTTAAAAATGAAATAATAATAATAATAATAATATAACAATAAAATTATTAGCAGAACGTGAGGAGCTCACATTCAAAGACCTCAATGTATTGTGTTGCAGAGATATGTATTGGTATGGGCCTACTACCAGTCAGCCTCAGCCCCTTATCTCTCGTCATACTACTTGTTTTCTGACAGGAGATGGTGAATCACTGCAGCGTCTGCCGAGCTGCACGGAGGGCCTATCAATAATACAACCATTGTCTGGGAGCGGTTTCCATACTTTGTATATCGGATTAAACCGAAAGTGCAAGAAGCGAGAAAACAACTCTAACCCTCGCGTCCCCTTCCCCGCAGCCTGGGTGGTGCTCGACCAGCAGCAGAGCGTGCTCTGGCTCCACAAGATGGCACATTACGCTAGCGGCTGGCTTGAATTCTGCCAGTGGAAACCAGAGCACAGGAAGTCAAAGCGGACAGCTACCATACAACTTCCACTTAGCGGCAGAGAAAACACAAAGATGGCCAACGTAACCTTCAAGCCAACACTGTGCGAGAAGATAGCGAGATAAAAGTGCTATTTTGACCCGCTGAGGTTTCAGCAATTTGTCTGGTAGTTTAGAATTGTTGCCCTTTTGTAGTTTCATTTTCATCTTTTATTACATAGTAGGAGAGGTAATACCCTTCCCCTTATTTCTTTGGACCATGTTGTCAGGCGTAACAAATCTCACCTTTAACAGTGTTGACCCAAAACTACTTTTCTGCCTGAGTGCCACCTCAATAACAACATGAGTGATTCCAAGTGAGAGGAAAATACGGCACCATAACACCGATGTTGGACAAGACGATTGGAAAAAGTGGCAGGTGAAGGAGCAAAGCTTTTGAGGTTGAGATAATACTAGCACACTATTAAAACTACAAATTGCCATTTTATCACAGAAAATCCCGTCAGCACTACCAGCATTTTACCAAGATCGAAATTTGAGTGTGTAAAAGCTGTCGAGTTGAGATGTCTCTAGTCTCACAAAGAGGTAAATCTCTGTGTCATCTCAGCAATAACAGCCTTAGGCTCTGTCCCTGTCCCGACAATTGCTTCTCAGGTGCAGAGTCTGGGGTTTGGGGGTGGGTGGGGCGGGGGGGGTGTAATGAGTGACAGGTTGGCATTGACCAATCAGAGCTGTCAGTTTTCCACATGCACAACCCGCTAACTGCCATCACTCACACGCAGAGAGAGGTGATACAGGCAGGTACCAACCGAATCCCCGACGCCTAAAACCAAACAGCTGACTGCTTTAAATTCGCCTGTCAGATTCAAAGCCAGAACGAAAGACAAATAGATGCGAAGAGACGAAGAGAGAGATAAATGAGAAGTGTCTGGCCTGTTGAGATTCAGGCCATCATTGTTAATTCAGCCAGCTGCTTTGTGCAGAAGCACTCTGCGCTCTCTTTTTACATGCAGTGTGCTCTCTTCGTGGAGTTATGACTCGTCTGAGTTCTCCGGATACACATGTCCACCGATAGAAAGAGGGCAAACAGGCAGCTGAACACACACAAACGCACACAAAAATACTGTGACTGCCGGATATACACTACACAATCAACACAACTCAACAATACAACAGGGAGACAGTCTTTTCTGCAGTTCTGTACACCTTGGGGCTATTATACTAGTTATTTTGGAAGCTCTGTAATGTTATTTTAATGGAATGTTTGCATGAGACTTAAAGCAACATCAGGTCCTCCACACACCAGCTGTGCCCTCGACAAACTATCCCAGGCCCCCAGCCAGTCATGCTGGAAGATCTCAGCAGAGTGGAACTGCCTGCAAAATGTAAATGACCTCAGCAGTACTCACAAGAAACCGCACTAGTACTAATAGTATAGTTGTTGCATTACTCTGTTGTTGGACATGTCTGCATACTTTGAGATTTTAAGATAGAGGACAAGCTCGTTTTAGATTCGGGATCAGGGTTCCATTGGACATTGTTCCTGGATCCACAGGAGAAGGTAAAACATTTTGTCCGACCTGGTTCGAATAGTATTGTGATTTTTAAAACCAGGATGAAGGACTTCCAACCAGGAGTCTGTCACAGGTGTTTGCCTCCTAAGTTATTTTGTAGCGAAGTTCGTGACACTTTTATGTAAATTATTAGTTTGTGTACTTATAAGTGTTTTTGCTGCTAAATTAATCCAAACGTTATCTTTTTTTACTGCTGTTTTTTTACAGTATGTAATGTGATGTTCAGAGATTATGGTAATTTCATATACTTTTTTGTGAGATCATGCTGCCTCCTTCCTCTGCAGACTTAATGGCTGTAACAACATCGGCTGACTTCCTTAATACTCTCGATCATAATTATTGCAGCCACAAGAGGGCTCTGCCTCTTAAAGATAAGGGTGTTGTTTTCGGGGTACTCGCTGAAATGAAGCTTTTTGATCCTCTCTGGAGGACCGTCACCATGGTGATACGATAATATTGTGTCACTAACAAACTAACAAAAGGAGTAATTATACACAGCTTTGCATATGCTACATAAATCAAAATAAGAAAAAAAAAGAGGCAAGAAAATAATAAATATATAATTTAAGTGCTAGACAAAATATTCAGATTCAAGCAGATACGGAAATTGGACATTAACTTCTCCCTTAGTTGATAAATTCCCTCCAGCTGTTCAAAGTGGAACAACCGATGGTCACTGTGCATAAGTAATTTACTGCTTGTCAACAGAGTAAGCTTCACTGCAAGGAAATGAAAGAGCAAAAGATTCATCTAATACGTTGTAATTCCAAAGCAGATATGGCAATCTTAAAATTCAATTCCCTGGTCCTTGAGAGAGAACGGTCCTTTCTTTTCACTGCTCAAGGCAAGAACGGCCAAGAAGAACGGCCGAGAAGAGCCGAGTCTCCATGGCTAAATAGAGGAGCAAACACTGATCGTATTCCCTCAGCCACATTTTGGCCCTGGCACAACCATCACAGGATGAACTTATCACGCCTACCTTCTTTCCTCGGAGTCCTGTTCGGATTCAAAAGCAAAGAGAAGCAAATAAACAAACAGATCCCCCGTTTTTTTTTTGCCCCACTTTTATTCCTCTCGGACTTAGCCGACTACCTCGAAGTTAATTTAGTGACAAAACAAAATTGGGGAAAGATCTGAATAAACAGTTTTTTTAAATTCCCTTTACACACTTGTTTTAACTTTATAGTACATTTTACTCAAGGCCCCATGTGACATGTTTGCAGTTCAAGCAATGGATGATATTCCATTGCCAGATCGTAATATATAAACACAAACGGAATTTATGTTGTGTAATTCTTCAGATGTATCACAAAGAACAACTGCGGTAGGGTTACGTTAGTTGTAGCTGCTCTTTTTGTCGGTCTGCCTTTATTCATGAAAAAAATAGATTAACACTTTTGCTTTTTTTCTGTGTACGTGTAGAACCTGTAGAGAGAAACAGTTAAACATTGATGGATAGCAGCTCCTTGTTTCAAATAAAAAGATTTCCAAAATACAATGATACAATAAAATCTATTTTTATGTGTGGATTTCATCAAATAGATGGATGCATTTACCCAATGTTGGCATTTCTGTTGTGGAAATATGCGATAGATAATGTATTAATATTTAGTAAGTTAAAATATTATAGTATGGAATCAGCTAGAAAAGTTTTATGGGGTTATTAGTTGATTTTTCTTTTTTGTACATTATTCCAGTATTAGAAAGTACTTTTCATCAGTAAATTCTACCTGATTCATTGCTATCTTTTTTCACTGAGGCAAATCTTCTCTATGTGGGAATGAAAACATTAAGAGAGAAGCAGTCAGACGGTGGGGGGTGGAGGTTGGGTGGGGGTAGTGAGGGTTGAGTGGGGTGTGTGGGGGGGGGGGGGGGGGGTCAGAGATTAAAAGCAAGGAACAGAGCTAAAAAGAGAAAGTGAGTGGGCAAAAGAGAAAAAAGAGAGGATAAATGGCATTCATTGTTCCTTCCTCTTGCTGTCAGTTCTCACTAATGCTAATCATTAGGCTAATCTGACAGGAAGGCACACGGACACATGCGCGCACACACACACACACACACACACACCATGTCCCCGAGCCCTCCCTCGTGTTGCATTCCTGTTCCCGGTGTCAATGAGAGGGAACCGCCACATTACATGGCTGTTTGTTCTCTTTGTATGCTCTCCTGCAATGCTATTAGGGATGCAGACTGTGTTTGTGTGTTTGTGTGTGTGTGTGTGTGTGTGTGTGTGTGGGTGCATACCTGGTCAATATAATTCAGCGTTGTAAGGGCATTTCCTGTATTAATATACATTCTGGGTCAATCCATTGTCCACCATATGTTCGTATTAACAGATCACAATACATATTTACATACAGAAACAGCTCTAACAATCCAGCTTTGTTAAATGTCAGCTTTCTCCCTCAAAAGCTGAACCAAAAAGCTCTTAAAAGTCCCCGCAGAACTCGATGATTCTCACTTTCGCTGAAAGTTCAGGAGGCCACACAATCTTAGGCTTAAGTGGGATGCAGTACCGTTAAATAAGTGTGTGCGTGTGTGTGAGTCCCGAGGGAAAAGACGAATCTTGGTTTAGAATAGGTAACAGTGCAATGTAATTGAGCTGAAAATTGAAAAGCGCAGCCGTGGCAAAGCCAAGCTGCTGTGCGCGTCCTCATGAGTGCGTGTTGTGCACGGGCGCTTTGGAGTGTGTGTCTACGTCCGTTCTTGTGCGTACGATTTTGTGTGTGTACGTGTATCCGTGTTTGTTTGTGTTTTAAAAAACAGAGTGGGGTGCCAGTGTAATCCCCGCACAGTCGGACCCCCAAGGATAGCATAATTCACTGCTGTGTGGGTGAGCCACACAGGCATGCATACCCCAGTGGACACACACACACGCGCACATTCCTGCAAACTACCTGAGAGTGTGAAGGAAAGTGGGGATGAGAGTCTCGCTCCCCCTCTCCCAAGAAACACTCGCTTGGAAAATTGGAAAGAGCTTTGCAGTCTCTGGGTATCACACATGAGGCTTCCTTTTAATAAGTAGGCAACATATATACTGTTACTTTTTTAGCGTATGTTTATTTCTTACCACTCGTCCAAGAAAAGCCATGCTCTCCGTGAATAAATATGTGTGTTACAACCGAGCAAACTACGTCCCGGGATTAACACAAGGTGGATGTAAACAGGGACCCAGTGAAAGAGGAGAAGCCCATTTTCTGCTGTGTCGCGGCAACCCTTTTCACCTGTGTGAAAGAGAAGAAGTGTACGGGAGAGTGTTTTGTAACAGGTTGACTGAATATAGGAGCTTCTTTGTGATCAAAAGAAAAGCCCAGATGTTCAGATAATCTTATCCTAAAAGATGCAGGTTCTGGTAACTCTTCCTTGGGCGGTACGAAATAGGCGTGATGGTTGTAGCTCGCCATCTGCACCAGTGTCTTTGATAACAAGGAGTATCTGCAGCCAGACCTTTTCCTTTTTAAATGTTCATCTGATTACAAAAGTGAGTAGCTTGAGAAGTAGGTAAAGAAAAAGTATTTCACTCTAGATATGTAACTGCATAGCCGGCTTCTTACCTCAAACATCCTGAGAAAAGTTACAAAATGGCATGTGACTTGAGTTGAATGTCAACAGCGCTGAACCAAAATGTGACAAATGGCAGCACAATGCAGTATGTCCAAACATACAAGAGGGACTGTTCTCCATTGAACGCCCCTGAAGACCAAAGTCACCAGTTGGTATCCTGCACCTTTCACTCGACCAGGACCAGAACCCTCACTACTTCTGCATTTTCCTTTTGATCAACATGAAACCGATTCCATGAGTTTGTTTGACAATGATGGCAGGTGGGCAGCTTCCTGGCTCCTTCAACTTTCAACCTTTAATCAGCGATTGGCCATTCCCTCCACTTTGCGAGTGTCTCGATGTGTGTATTTAGGTGTGTAAGTTCATACCCGTCTGTGTGTGTGTGTGTGTGTGTGGTCTACAGAGAGGGGTATTTGACTGCCTGATAGGCGAGACCCACAGACAGTGACAGCTCCATCCATCAGCATGTCCATCTGACGGACAGGCATCTGTGGAGAGGTTATACTCCCCCCTTAACCTCCCTGTCTCTCATCTACTTCCTCCCTCTGTCTGCAATCATCCTCTCTGCACTCCCCATGTTCGTTCCTTTCGCCCTCCTCTCTGTTCTCTCATTTGTCATTTTCCATACTGACTTTTATCTTCCTCTTTGGATAGTTTCCCCCCCCACTTTTTACCCCGTTCTCTGTTTCCCTTATTATATTATAAGTGATGGTTGAGGAAAACACAGTCAACGGGCAGACACATTTTTGCGTCACTCACAATGGCATCGCTGGCATACTGGTTCATTCATTCAGCGGCTTGACAACCTTGAGAACTTTGCTATATTCCATATCTATTCATCCGCAGGAGCACTCAAACACATGACAACATCGGTATGTAACAACATGCATACCAGCGCCCCGTAGGAAGAAAGACCGCTGTCACTCAGTTCCACGCAGGATCAGCATAGTTCCCAAACCGCTAACAGGGAAGTGCTGCCTGGCAACAGCAGCCGCTAAATGAAGCCAAACGGGAAACTGACCCCTGATTTCTGGACAAAATGATTTAAAGATCTACCAATGGAATTTTCCTATTGACAGACAACTTTTGTTATGGGAGCGTGATGCATTAATACCAGTTGCATAATTTTCAACAATCCGAGATAATGCCTTTGAGGAGAGCTGACACATCACTCTCTAGTTTCATTATAACACAGACGTGAGCAAACTAACGAATCCCAAATACTTTGTACGCCATCAACCCCAACTCCAACCTGCAGAACTTGAGTGACAAATCACAACAAATCGCCACCGCATTGGTTCTTTCTTAGTAAACTATTTAGAAAAATTACATTAGGAGACACGACAGGCTGTTGAAATAAATCCATATTTAAGACCGACCTTTATCTGAGAGCACAATTGTCTCAAAAGCCTATTTTATGTGATGTAGTTCGGCTGAATTTATTCCTGTCCAATTCACATCTGTATTAATCCTTTTCCATTTCCTTCTACCATTTCATCTTTCAATTGTTTTGAATTAGTCACTTCGGAAGAAGTGACTAATTCACACTTTGCAACGTCCATCTGCGGCAATTTCTAAGTGCTTAGCAAGTAGAGTTATTATTGTTATTATGTGATATTTATATATATAAATCCACAGACATGTGTCACAATAATGCAGTCATTTTAGAGAACAAAGTTTGACATATGTTTGATTAGTAATTATCAAAGTGTGTTATTAGAAAGAAACCAGACAATAGAGAAATTAAGCTGTAATGCCTCTGAATAGATTTTATTATATAATATTTACACTAAAATGGAATAAGCCTGTATTTGTATGTATAACTACTGACTGTTTCATGGTAACATAGAAGAAACACAAATCTGTTGTATATCTTAAAAGGCAAAGGCATTATTCTGGTATTCATTTTATTCTATAACACACTTATTAAATTACAGTTCTAATTCCTGCTGTGGAGTTAGTGAGTTAACTCTGAGCTACAACTTGAGCCTTGCTTTTATTTGTTTCTCCATTTAGGTTCCCCGAAACTGAAAGAGAAAAAATCCAATTCTGACATAACATCTGGTCTCATGCAACTCACTATTCTTTGTTTAATTTTAGATATTTCATTTCCGTCTTTTCCCTTTCTGACTTTTTCTCACCAATTCTGAGCAATTCACCCCCGACCTCCGTCTCACTCTCTCTCTCAGGCAGTCTCACATTCCAGGCAAGCTTGGCTCCTTTGTCCTGAATGACATCACAAACACAAGGCTGTGACAGGCAAGACAGGAGGAATGCGGGGAAAGAGAGGGATATAAACCATGAAAAAGAGAGAGAGAGAGAGAGTCTGTGAGGGAATCAGAAAATGTGAAAGAAAAGGGGAAAAAACAGAGCGGGAGAAAGAATTCCATTGATTCAGCAGGGCATGAATGGACTTCACAGAGAAGTCCCCAACCAACCAACACACACACACACACACACACACACACACACCTCCCACCACTCCAACCCTGCTACACTTTCACAACCTCCCTTTTCTCTCTCATCCCTGACTCTCTCCCCTCCTTGTCTGTACTCCTTTCATTAATCTGCTTTAGATGAATTGGACAACAGCATCGCCTCCACAGACCCAGCCGGAGGAGGTTTTCACACATACAGCGGTTAGCACGAGTCCCGCTGTGTCCCCACAGGTCGGATAAAAGCCAGTTAATGAAAAATACACCTGCGTCAAAGTGTGCACGTACCAAAGAACGAGGAAAACCGCGATGAGCAGAGCTGACGGCAGAGGAGCAACATGAGCATAGCGCACAGAGAATACTCAGACTCGTCAAATATCAAGGACAAGCAAACTGAATCAGCGATTAGTAGTCGGAGTGAAAAGCGCCATGGCCGCACCACACTGATCTCCACAGCGTGGGGGTGTTTCACCCTCAGCGTTGAATCCACGCCACCACATGTTTGTTTGCAACAGGCGTCTGCGTTTGGATGCATCTGCTCGTCTCCAGCCGTCCGTAAGCAGCAGCTCTGTGTGAGAGCGTGTTTGAATCAGGCTTACATATTACCTACCCGTTTTGCAGGAATGAAATAAAAAGGTTCTATCAAACAGTTGCTATTTGGATTCCAAAGTGTTCAGTGGTGCTTCTTTTTATATTTATAGTTTCCTACAATGTTCTTGAAAGTGATGCTGAGCGGCCGAGCAGCTTTTTAAGAGATTAGAAGGAATCACGGCAACCTAAAAAATACATACATAGAAGTGAAAGTTTAAGGTGGCTACGCCCATTCCAAATGCTAAATCCACTTATTTATATAGTGCATCGGGAAAAAACAACTTAGTTAAAAAGCACTTCATGTTATTAAATGGGAAGAGAACATAAAAGGATGCCGTACCATTACACATAAAAATATAAAACAAATGCAGCACTTCAGCCACACCAAAAGCCAATAAAATGAGAAACAATATAAGCAAATCTTGAAAGGGTAATTGCTTATTTAATGCGATCCTGTTCCCTCCTAACTTCACCATCATGAGGAATCATTTGGAAACAGCTGCCGTAGTCACGGAGGAAAGCTGCATGACAATGGATAATGTTGTATGAAACTTTAGCTTCTGACCACAAAATCACACAAGACAGATTGCTCTCCTCTGGATATCACGCCTCTTCCACATCAAGGCAAAGTTTGCAGCTCTGACCAAGAGAAATGGAGAGGGAGAATAACGGTAAAGAAAGAAAGTGAACAATGACACTGGAGACTTGAGGGGCGTCAGAAAGTTGGAGTTAAACAAAGTAAACGGGAAAAAGAAAGGCGTTGCTCAATAATCATCAGGTGGACCTGTGGTGACAAATTACTTTGCCGTTGGATCAATAAGTCATCATCAAGACGAAGAACACACGTTGCAAACACAAAGAGGTACACAAACACGGATTCAGGGCAGTCGCGCAGAAGGATCTACACACAGACAGTTGGGGGGATATCGAGTGCTCGGATGAACTTCTCTGAACCTCTTTGCTGATGCAGTGCAATCATTTCACCCCATTAAAAATAGCAGGGCAGCTTTGGCCAAACTGATTATGAAGAATTCTGTCAAACGGGGAAGGGGAGAGTGGTAAATAAGGCTCTGTGTGTGTGTGTGTGTAACCACAGGTTGACATACACAAAACCTGTAGTGAGAACAGCATCTGTGGATGAAATTAAAAACCAATACGGTCCGTGAAATCCAGATTCAGCAGGAATAATCTAAACCAGATCCCCTTTATTTTCCAATCAATAGCACTTCCAGTCCATTAAAATTTCAATAAAGGCTCAGGTCGGGTGACAGAAAACCCCCCAGCAGAGTACCAGCTTCCAGCCGGCATCGCACAATAACAATAATGACACAGGAAACAAGAATGAATACCAACCGGTCTATTAGTAATAATAATGAATAACATCTGTTACTCCAACGTATTTGCTGAATGTATTCTTTGAATCAGCATTAGCAATACTTCGGTCAGGTTTGCGAGCTCGGGAGTATTTAAGGAGGTTAATTTGAGAACGCATGTGTGGTTTTAAGATGTTCTCTATTAGTGCTGCGAAAAGAATAAGATAAAAGCCTGAATCACTCTGCACATTAAAGAGGGATGTTTCTTTTTCACTTAAAAAAATAATAATTAGAAAGAAGATGTGATGACTGCTGGAACTTGCAAAGAGACAACAAATTGAGAACCAAATCTTCCTCACACACACACACGCGCGCCCGAAAGACTGAGCTGGTCATTAGCGTGTGACTGATGGCACGCTACGTTTGAGCACTCTGGTCGGCTTCAGGGCCGTGATCCAACAGCAGCAACAACAACTGATCACCTAGACATTCGCTGCAAGCCTTTTTTTTTGTTCCTTTGCTCCTCTGACCGCCTCTTTCTTCTCGCCCACACACACACTTACAAAATGCAATATGCACGTGTTATGTCGGACTCACTCTCTGGCTATCTTTTTTTGTTAATTCCTCTGCATGCGCCTCACACCCGTGCTTGGCAGACCGCTCGAACCCACTCGCACTCTGTCGTCCCCTCTCGCGTTCCGCTTTGCTCTCGTTTTCTCTTAAAATATTTCTCCTCCTTCCCTTTGTGCTTCATTCCCATGGCGCCCACCTTCTTTTGTTGTCCTTTTTCTATCTTGTCTCCACGTCCCAACGGTTTCTGTGCGCTCTTTCTCTCCTGTCCCTTGGAACCGCTGTTCCATTTTGCAATTTTGATTAATTCCACAAGCCAAAACACACAACTAAATGTGCAGATGGATGGAAGTCGGGAGCACCGACAGGAGCAGCGGATGGATGGCACTGCGGCCGGACAAAGAGCATGTCTGTTTCAGTTCATGGTTTAAAATATTAAATATTTGGTTTACAATAACGTTAAGTGGCCGGCGCCTAAGTTATAGTGCCGCGGCGGCTTCTCTATTTGTTTTCGTTTTAATATTAATATTTTGTTGAAGACTAATAAGGCTAAGTGGTCTGGGGTAATGAATTACGGTCGGTGCATCAGCTGCTTTTTGAAGCTTTGAGCACATTTATGCACAAGCTCGCTAGCTCACATCCCACTAGAGGTCACGTTTGGGATGGGCTGTCGCTGTGTATTTATTTAAGTGTCTCACTCACAATCAAGTTCAAGGCACAGCCGATCTTACATAATGCAGTATAAACCGATATCTAGGCACAACAGAATGCATACAGCTGCAATGCAACACGTTTTTTATTTTAAATAATCATTGAGGAGTGTTAAATAAATATTTGTAGATACTAGTACTTATTATTCTACACTGAAGAAATGATTATGAAGCGTTTAAAACTTCCCTTCCCTCCTCCTGTGATCATTTAGAGAACATCTTCCGTAATGAGCGACTGATATTAAACCCCCAGTTTTTTCCAACATTCAAACAAAAACCGCCTTGGAGAAGAAAATGCTGAAATAAACACTCCAGGGAGGCCGATATTAAATGGTCATTAAATTGCTCATCTGCCTTGATATTTTCCCCCAAAATTGAGGAGCATCATTGGCATCACCAGATAAACAAGCCTATTTTCTAAAAAATGGTATTCATATAGGGCCTTTCTATATTCACACTCACAGCCACACAATGAAGGAACGATTCAGCTCTAAAGGTGTGTGAGCACCAACATGAGAGTCCTTTCTGTCTGAAAAAACCTGTCTGGCTGCTTTTGTTACCGACATTCTTAAAAAAAAAAAAAAAATCCTCAAACTATTGTTGATCTTAATTATTTCAGCTGTTTCCAATCTCAACAGGGAGAACATTCTCATTGAAAGCAAAAACGGGGCTTAAACAATCCATTTTCTACCTAAGTTTAGTCATGTTACAAACTTTTGAAGCAAAAAAAAGTTTTGAATCAGTTGTGTGTTCTACCATTTGTTGATATATTAGCATTTTGAATTAGGTTTGTTTCATATTTGTGGTTTTTGTGCAGACATGCAGACGGCATGCATTGGTTTCCATATGTATGGTTTTTTGCATTGTGGAGGTCTCAGAGGGGATTATAACTGGGTAGAACAATGGCTGTGTGATAATTAATGGGATTAACAGATTACACAGTAGATTACACCACGGCCCTCTCCATTGCTGCTCTGTTATAGACAGAGAGATGAAAACCAACACATAGAAAGGATGAACATGAATAAGCAAGAATTGAATTAAACAAGTGAAAAGAAAAAAAACTTTTTTTTCTGCCTTAATGTTCAGCATTCTGATCTAACGGTTTTAAGCCTCTCATGTCACCTTGGGTCGCTGTAGAACTTTTGAAACACAGTCCTCAAAAAAATGGATGATCAAGATAACAACATCCAACACAATCACAATTAAGATAACGTTAATCTTAACCTTATAGGGACTTTAAATAGGGATGGGAAAAGTGCCAGACTTTGACTAAGTCCAACTATTTACCTTCAGACGTGTGCAGTTGTTTTCACATCTGTTGTGAAATCCGTAGAAAACTTAGAGGTGGACATGAGGCTGCATTTCTGCACTGCACCTGGATTTAAAAACACCCTTCACTCTTGTAGTGTGCCACATGTACCACATCTGGGAGAAAAATAAAGTGCCTTCCTGAGCAGATGATAACAGCTATTAAGACAAAGTGTGTAAAAGTTCCAGTAGTATCACGTATCACGTCTACTCAATCCTGAAATCCAGCCAATCTTTGTTCCCTTCCTTTGCTTTTTTTTATAACTGCACATATAATGTTCTGGCAATACAACAGGATGTGAACATTCAACCCTTCATTAAATTTAATTTCCTCACATGCGTGCCTGTGGGAGTGTTGCTGAAGTACTGCATTTGGACTTTGGGAAACAACAATATAACAGCTTCCCAAAGTCTGTACTAGATTTGGGACATGTTGAGGTTTATGCTTTTTCGGTAGAACACACACATCTTACATTGACACACACACGCTTTGTTCAGTCATTTACCCACACAGCAGCAGACTGGACAAGGCCATGGGCAGACCTAGCCGAGGCCACAGGTCTAACAGAACCAAAAACCTACGGTCTGGCATCGCACAAGATACATGTGGTCAGGACTACTTCCCAGTCTAAACAAGTGACAGTCTGGGATTGAGGAAAAAAAGAAAATCATTATAATGTTAAAAATGCAGCCACTGGTGTTTTTTTGTAGAAGAAACACATTAGTGGCTTCACATGTATTTTTACAACATTTGCACTCTAGTTAGTTAACTTGTCCACCTTTCTTTCTGCTCTATTTTGATACAGAATTCAAATGAAAAAATGTAAAATCGCATAAATGGCGGCGTCCTCAACAATTTTCAACAATTAAATGTTTCATCCACTTTATTGCAAAGGCTGCTTTGCAACAACATTCATACACAGGAGCCAACTAGAAAGGAGTGCATTAGGCACTTTGAAATGCATTCATTACAACATTAGTCATAATGTACTTGTTCCTCATCATCATAAACACATTAGTGTTCTTCAGGCAGGTTGAGAGCTGCCCTGCGTCTGCTCTCCATTACACTCAAACTGTACACTCAAAATTCTGGATGTTTTATGTTCGTAGTGTACTTTTGCAAGGCTTTAATCTGACAGTGAAGGAGAGTTTTAAAAAAAAAAATTGGGAAAGAGGTGGGGAACTTTAAGGGAAAGCTACGGGGGCAGCAGATTCAAAAGCATAAATATGCAAGCAATTATCTACATATTTCATCATCTTCATCAACACCCGGAGGTCATCTAGCTCCCCACTTTCTTCCAGTTCCTTTCCACTTTTCCACAGTGACCTATTGACAACCGCCTTTGGAACATCATGACTTGGATACACTGCAGATTTGCATTACTTAAACATTAAGGTACGAGAGGCAGTACTGTATCATCCTCTGCTTGTTGCTGTGTGGGGCGAACTTTAACCCATGAGATTGTTTAATTTGATCCTTTCTTTAATATCGTATTACCGTATTTAAATACAGTGACTCCTAAATTGGAACAAAAAGAAGCCATGTTATTTAAAGAGAAAATGGCTAACAAACTCCATATTCTGTTTGCTGTGTCTGTGTTTATTTATATGTTTATTTATTTCAGCTGAAAGAAAAAGCCGTTGTAATCGGTTGTAATCGGTGAGCGTGTACCTCACCTGTGTGTGTGTGGTAAAGTGTGTGTCCTTTAGTGTGATTCTGAGTCTTAAAGGGCAGGCTACGGTGTTAGCTGGATGTGGATGGAATGTGACACGACCAACCGCTGCGCGCTGTGGCACACAAATACCACCGACGTCACATGAGAACAGGATGTTTTGTTTCTCGTCTGAATGCAGTCACAAACACACACACGTAAAAGACACACACAGACACACACACTGCGGTACGATGCCACAGAGAGCCCTTGGTCGGGACTTTGCTGCTGTTGATTGTGCGGTTACTTTGAAGGGCAATTGCATCTGGCTAATGGAAACTTGTCGGTGTGCGAGTGCGTGAGGGCGTGTAAGGTTGTGTATTTTTTCAACACCATGGGGTCAGTCACCTGTGGTGTTGGGGAATTCTCAATCAAAATATGTCTGTGTAATTGTAGAACTCTGGCCACACTAGTGTGCACATGCATGCGTGTTCATCTGCATACCTTGCAAGCGCTAGTCTGAGAGGCTCAATGGGTTCTCTGTGTGCGTGCACTGCGACGCATGCATGCTCGAATGCGTGCGTCGCAGGCTGGCATGAGGCCAAAGCGAACAGAGGCCGTGTTAGTGTTTTAAATGCCTTGACAGGACATGTGCAGGCATATAGGCATGCCAATGAGGTGTGTGTGGGAGAGAGAGTGCGTTTGTGTTTACTGCAGAGGGATGAAGGAAGCCAGTCCATCATTCACAAGTCCTGTTGTCCTCTCAGTATGTGTGTGTGTGTGTGTGTGTGTGTGTGTGTTTTATATGCTGGGGGGCAGATTTAACAGATATCCAAGCAGACAGTCACGTGATGTTACTGTTTGGAGGAAAGAAACCCCCTATATTTCCATACTTTCTCAAAATCGGGCATCATAGACAAATAAACAATGGGAGGAATCAGAGAAGCTGCAGAGTGACGCACAGTCAGGGGATAAAGAGCAAATGTTGTTTCTCTGAGGCGTCTTGGGAGATCACCTGTGCATACAAATACACAAATGTTTTCATCAGACTGCAGCGTCTGACTTCCTGGCCCGTTACATTTTCAAACGTGGAAATGTGATGTCTTGACAGGAGCCATCATCTGTGCGAGGTTTGTCTTTGATATGCAGCTCTGAAATATGATATTGTGAGGGCACTGCCATCATTTCCCACCAGACCAACACATGGGATAAATTAAATTAAAACAAAGAAATCAAAGTGAAGACTCCAGGAGAGAAATACCAGCAGATTTGGGAGTGACTGTGTTGCTGATATCGTTGGTCTTCCATTAATTTAGATACATGCTTTAAAATAATTCGCTGTGATCAGTGAGTTAGAGGACTTTAATAAAACTTCATTTGTTGGAGTCAAGTGGCCAGTAAGTTTTTTCTGGTTAGTTTCCTGTGGATGCAGATTGAACAGTGTCGTTAAAAAAGGAACATTTTATTGAATACGATGCGATTAGATGGGTGACTGTTTGCTAATTATATTTCCGGTTGTGTGCATGAGTGTGCGTATGCCACAGCACAAAGTGTCTAAAAACAGCTGAATGGAATTTTTGTAGGGGGAATATTTGTGACTCACACTAATCTCATCTCTCAGCTCAGATGCAGGTGTCCTCTGGAACGACTGTGGCTTCCAAACACGCAATGTTCCGCTTTAATATGAATTCTTCAACCATAGGACTTGTTTGTATGCAACAACAGGAACGCAATTTCTTCTGGAAATAAGGTCATAAAATAAGCATAACACAGTCTATAGCCGTGAGGGAGAGGGGGGTGGGGGGGTGGGGGGTTAAGAGGTGATTTTTCCAATATGTGTCATTCAAAAAGCTGTTTGTAGACTATATTAAAGTGTTCCCTTTCTATTGATTGCATCCCCGCGGTTGTCAGATAGCTGCGGAAATGGTACCTTGCATCTGTGACATGATTAAATGGATACGGTTCACATACTCACAGCACCGTGTGAAATCACATGCATTGCCATGGCTTTCATTACCATAGAGGTGAATTCCATTAAGAAT
This sequence comes from Apeltes quadracus, assembly GCA_021346845.1. Lineage (NCBI taxonomy): Eukaryota > Metazoa > Chordata > Actinopteri > Perciformes > Gasterosteidae > Apeltes > Apeltes quadracus. The sequence goes on along the minus strand of CM037930.1, from coordinate 10,099,753 downwards.
ACCAGCTGAAGTAAACCATAGGTAGTTAGAAGGCAAGTCTAGATTCTTTCATTATGGAACCAGCCAGCAGCTCAGGTTTTCCGCCGTGATTGACACTATATTGGTTATTTACTGCTTCTAATGAAATCAGAGTTAGAACTGGGCCTTAGCTGTACTGACCTTTATGGACGCTAAATTACAGATACGGCTAATATATAGTGGTACTCCTAAAAGTGATCGCATTAGGAACACGTGGAGTAGCAGCGCTTTCTTATTATTCAGTCAACTATATTCACATACTCAATTAACTATCTTATCCTCATTTGTCAAAAAATGAAAAATAATAACAATAACAATGAATGGACAAGTTGATTTAATCTTTAAATAAATTATATTCTTTATCTGCCTTTGTCTTTCGTATGTGTGCTTTAATGTGAATTTATGTTCATGCATGTGTGTGTGTGTGTACATGTGCATCTGTTATAAATGAATGACAATGGTGGTTTTCAAAGGTTCAGCTCATGAACAGTACTTGGTTTGTAAAACAGCAGAGAAAGGCAGAGAAAACACAGGGTGAAGAAAGCTGCAGGAAAGACATGGGAAGTGAAGGGGAGCATGGGAAAGAGGCAGAGAGGGGTTGGGAGAAAAGGAGGAGTGTTTGGGGGAGCTTTATGTAGCGCTTGGGTGATGAAACCATGAATGACCCCCTGCAGTTGGCTGCTCTTTGAGGGCGCGTCCCCACACCCACACCCCCACACGCACACACCAAAGCAGATTTGCAGACAAACAAATGACACAAAACGTGGCTGAAACACAATGACTTTACATTCACAGAACTGTATACATCCCATCAGTTTTGGCAAACTGTCAGAAAATGATACACACACATACACACAACACCAAATACCAAATACCACCGCCGTGCCAAACCCCCAACCTGTTCTCATGGCTTTTTTCCCCCCTCCCCTCATGCATAGCTTCATCCTCTCCCGGCTTTCCCTTCACTTTTTGCATGGCTCCTAACACTAAACATAAGGTGACAGTCTGTGGCCAGAGTGAAGGATCAACACAGGAGAGAAGAAGGGGTGAGGGGTGTGAGGAGAGGGGAGCGGGATGGAGATTCAAGGGTTTTAGGTCGACCAATAAAAAACTGTTTCAAAGTCACACAAATTCACTTCCTGAACAATGTCTGATTTAATAACGGAAGTAGTAATAATACTAGTACGAATAATACAACGGGAAACCCATCATAATAGAGAACTAGTTACCAATTCATCCCCGCGCAAAAACTGCAGTGGGAAAAAATATGAAAGCCACCAATGCTTGTGCTGCTTAAATATAAAATCCACTGCTGATTGAAATAGTTTTGCACATTGTTGGAGGGTTGTGGCGAGGCATTCTGGGATACGTAGGAAATCAGGGGACACAGTTGGAGAGCGTGTGTGTGTGTGTGTGTGTGAATTTGTTCGGAGAGGTCTGCATTTTCTGATAAGGGCTACTCTGCTCAGCTAAGTGCCCTGTACATTATCTTATTGCCATGCGAACGCGGCTCCATGGAACAGATGGCACAATGAATTACGGATCGAATCTGAGGTCAAATTAGGGAGGGGCGAGGGAGGAGAAGGAGGTACAGGACAGTGATGCGCTGTCAGGGGATGAAGGGAGAAAGATGCGCCTCCAATGCATCATGGGAGACCACAAGCAAAGCCAATAAATACAGTGTCTTCTCAGACAGCAGTGCCTGACTTCATGTCCTGTTGCATTTTTGAGCGTGACTGGGATATTTGATTTGTTGACAGCTGGCATCATCTATGAACAGCTGTGTGGTGTTAAAACAGGGCCGCCTTTGATGCTGCCAATTGACAGTTTGGAGGATTTTTTTAAAAGGGACTAGACATAAATCAAAACAAATTCTGCTAATCTTGTTGGAGCATGTGGGCAGAAACGCTCACATCGACAGCAGCCTGTTTACTGCTGTATAAGGACACAGACATTTTCCTAGCTTTCAGCAAGTAATAAACATTCAGAATTGAAAAAGCTCATAGCCGTCTATGCCCATCAAAGTTTTCATTTTCAAACTCAGCATATTAGATTATTTGAAAACATAATTCATGCAAAAGATGAGATGATTCATGTGTAATATGCAAACTTGATATTATTTAGTTTCCTTATTTGGTTTCTTGTTGGTTGAACCTTTTCATCTAAGCTTTATGCAGTAAGAGTATACTAATTGAATGCAGCAGATATATGAGATTGCACTAGAAAAACAACATGATGAACGAACCACGTCTTATGTTCCGTCTTCCAGTCGCACCGCTGTGCCATTATAACAACAACAGTGTTTGTTCCATTCGAGTCCTGCTAATTATTTCTGTGTGATTGCAAAAGAAAATAGATAAAAATGTAGAGTGACGATACAAAGTGGGATAACACAGTGAAAAATATGAACTTGGGACTTGCAGAGGGTGCACGGCATAGTTGGCTCTTATCAGACAAACATTAAATTACTCTCCATGGTTTACAAACAACAGCCTCCAAGTTATAAAACAATGCTTTAATACACCGTCGCCTTCCAAGTTTGGTGAGCTTTTTTATCTTGTTCTCAGGCTTAGTGACAAAGACATTTCAGTGGATTTGCATTCTGCTTGTTTTCCCGGCACGTTTAAAGGTCTTTTATAGAGACTATCAAGCCTTATCAAGTCCATATATGAAGGGGCATACCATTCACCCCTTATTGTAATAAATAAGTACATAATAACACAACCACTTAAAAGTGCCAAGACATTCAGAGCATATGCGCTCACATTCTCCAAAGGCAAGGCCGTCCCTGCTAAGTAGACAAATCTCGGAGCAGCTCGGATTACAGCAAATAGAGAGGAGGAATTTGCTGCTCAGGTAGACATTACTTAATTGTGTTTACTTAGCAAATAGCTGCTGACTGCTATATACAAATGCTCCTTATTTTAAATTTAGCACCTTTGATTAATGGGAAAAGAAATGGACTTGCCCGTCAAATCTCTCTAAATTATTTTAACGTCCACGTAAACATACTTCCCCCACCATTAAACACAACTGCAGAGCTTCCTTTATTGTGTTTCTATTGCGTATCTGACATTAAAGAGAATGTTGATGATTCGGTTGGTGTCGATGAATTAGGGTTGAATTATGTTTTCGGCTTTGCTTTGCCATTTGGAGATGATGACATTAAAGAAATTACTATGGTGCCATTTCAAGGTATCTGAACTACAAATAAATCTTTAATAAACTCCCTGATATGCATACATATGGATTTGTTTATGTGTGTGTGCTTTACCTGCTTTGTGGACACGCAGGCGGAGCGACACATATACAGTAGAAGCAAGTGCTCACACCCACGCAGAAACACACACATGGATGCCAGATGCTACATGAGCCATATGTGGTGAACTCTAAGACACATTGAAGCTTCTAATGGTCATCATTAATCACATGATACTAAATCACTTTAGAGATGGAGTGGGAGTGTGGAGCGAGGGAAAAGAAAAGGAAAATGGGAAAAATGATAGAAGACCAAAGAGCGTGCAAATAAATAAGAAAGAGGTGGGAGACAGGGGAGAGCAGAGAAATACATTTTGGCAGATCAATAACTAACTACGATGACACTGATTCTACAGATCACGAGCACATCCGCACACACAACGCCTCTTCATTTATTTATTTGTCCTTGGCTTGAGCATCTATGTGTTTGGTATACTGGCAGCACAATATGGCCGACATTTGAGAGGATGTGAAGCTTGTGGACCTTGTTCTTGAAGACGAAGCGAAGCCGAACAGAACGGGACAGAATAGAGGTACGTGATATGTATGTATATATACGCATTTTTCAAAAAAATTGAAAACAACAATTTTGTTGATATGAAACAACGTTACAGCCACATAGAATCATATCTACATATAATCATGTTAATGGATTGGCACTATTACACTTAATGGCACCGCCTACCTTAGTTAATTGCACAGCTCACCTTGTTTTATTAAACAAAGGTGTCCTTCATTAAGCCCAACAACTTCATTAAGCTTGTGAGTCTGCACAAAGTCTGCAATTTTCTGGACGCGGCGTCCGTATGTCCTTCCTCTGGTGTCCGGTCGGCAGTTTGTGTGGCGGCACCCATATCATTCATGGTGCAGACATCAAAACACATCCTGTTTATGAGCGGTCGACACTACAGAGGCAAAACACTTTAGCCTTAAATGTGACCCAAAAAGCCAAAAGCATCCTATCAGCAAGGGTGCCATCAGAAGAAGAAGCTTCCCCTTGCTTAAGAGCACATCACATGAGCGCTGTGTGAAGGGTAAATGACTGGTTTTGATACCGGCGAGGGAAATTCCCCGGTTAGATTATACACAGATCAATTTTCATGTGGGTTTTAGGGGTAGTTAGACGCTGCTATGCATTTATCCTTGCTTGTGCCTAAGTGCACACACACAAGTATGCTCATAACCACATCCACAACACCCGAAAATACAAAACAGAGACTCACACACGCACACATACCATATGAAATGGATTACTCTCACCATGACAGTCACTGCCTGATGTTCAGTTGTGTCATTCACAACGGTTATCTGTTTAACCTCTATTTCTACAGGAAATCAATAAGCTAAATAAACACGAGTATCAAAAACAGTCAGTCAGATATTCATAGGTATTTGCATAGGCTACACAGGAGGTACTGTATAACGTTAGTTAAGTGCAAGTAAGATCAGTCCCCTGAGTTACATTTTGCAACAGCCTTCTCTACCTTTAGCAGGCGCTCGCACTTATAAAGAGCGTGCTGGAACAGAAAGCAAAATGCTTTTCCTTTTATAGACAAAAGCAAGGTCGGGTGAAGTGAAAAATGGGAGGCAGGGGACACAACGGTGAAGTGATTCTTCGAGAGGTCTGTTTTCCTATGCATGATGGAGCGACTGACTGGAGCGAGAGGGTCGTTCCCTCCCCCGAGAGCACCAGTTGAGAAGAGGTGGAGAAGTGACACAGTGGCAACAAGGAAGGGTGTAAAGTGTACACAGGCTGCACAGCAGCGCTTTGATGCACTACACAGGTGCCACTCACAAAAGTTTGAATGCCTCAAAGAGGGCCAGCAGCTGGCGTTGGGAGGGAGGGGAGACTGATAACATGGCAGTATTCAGTGTTAATAAACACTGTTTTATCCAATTCGGTCTACTAAGTGATCAGTTAATTTAAACAACACATCTGTACACATCTGTTTCTCAACAATGTAATAAAAAGACATTAGGGACTTTAAGTGAATAAAAAAGAAACCCATGTGACTGAGACCAAAGGCTTTACACTAAGGTCAAATACTCAAAGGGACTAAATGGAATTTTGAGTTTATACAAACTTAACCATTATTATAACTTGAGACTCATGCAAAGCAGTTTACAAATCCTAATAGCCTGGCTTACATTCTAAAAATACAACTTGCCTGTGTTCCAAAAACAGCCTGAAAAGCCATTTAAGCAACTATACGGCGAACGATGACATCCTGCATCACATCACCCTCGTGCAAGGGCACGAGGGCACGAGGGCACCTGCTGGGTCGTAGACTAAGGAGTCTACGACCCAGCAGGTAATCGAACAACCTATATACCGTTTACCCATGGGGCCATTAATCCAAGTGGAAGGGTTTATCTTTGCATCTGTATTCATGTTCAGGTCTGTAATACCCTCCACCTCTAATGGTGGAAGGGTAAGTAATGCTCTTTAAAATCTTGTTCCTCAGATATATCTCAATAGCCCTACACATTGCCCTTGACAGTGCTATTGCATGCGTTATGAATTGTATAATAGGCGTCTGCCAGCCTTCCTCAATCCAAAGGATATGAAGAATTGTTGTCATGTAGAAACCTCTAATGAATAATTCATCTTTTTCAAACTGCAAGGGACAGCGGACATTGTCTCCTCGGAAATGTGTCTCGGGCCTGGAAACGAGCAGGACCGCTGAGATTGAATTCTGTAATACCACCTGGTTCCAGATCAAATAAGCCGCTCTAATACCTTCCTTAAAAGGCTATTTGTCGCTCGAGGTGCTTGATCTTAGCCTGCCATTAACCTCAAGGTCACTGGATCAAGACATTGAGGACAGGGCAGGAATTCGCTGCACATTGCAGGGACACGGTCAACATGAACACGGATATAGTTTGACCCCGCGCCCCCACCGTGCTTTTCTTTTTACCGATATAGCTACTAAGGTCAGTTTGCCCAACAGAATTTGACATCCAAATATGACCTCATGAAAATGTCAATGTCTGCTAATTGCGAGTTTGACTTGCCACTTTGCTACCTTTGCTAAGCCTTTATCCTAAATTCAGGACTTCCATGTTAGTGAGTGCAGCAACCACCACACACACACTCAGTGTGCACACCGTGGACATATTCTCCAGTCGACTTTTGATTCATCTTCACAGAAACATTACATTTCCAAGACAAACATTAAGCCAGACCCTCTCATTGAATTTCAGGTGAATGATACACCTGTAGCTCTGCTATTATACCTGTCATCACAACACGCTGGCTGCATGCCGAGCCCGGCTTTCAAAGGATTAGTTCATACACTCATGTGCCTACATATGCCTAAAGCCATATTCATAGCAGTTGTGTCCATTCTCTGTTCTGTGTGTGCGCGTGTGTGTGATAGTGAGTGAGTGCAGGTCTCTCTGGGAGTGTGATGTATCTAATTGCTGCGTGCTTAAATAATTGACATACCTACTTTCCAATGCTGATCATTATGAAATGATGTGGTTGTGTTTGCTTTAGTGTACTCAAGCGCCTTTTGAGGAAGCGTGTGTTTGGGCTTGTGCATGTTCTGTTGGTTTAAAGGTCTAAGCATGTCTCTGCATGTCTCATGAATGTGTGTGTACGTGTGTGCATGCGTTGCCCTTGTGTGTGTTCTCTGAAACTCTTCCGTCCATTACGGTAAGTGTACATTATTCATTGAGACCTGCCAAGATTATTATCAGTAGAGAATACAGATGCTCAGAAGGAAAAAAAAGGCTGGTCGGAGGCGCAGCGGAAACAAATAGCACAACATTCACTCTTTTGTCCTTTATCCTTGATATCTAACTACCTGAAGCCAAAAGGTGAATATGATTTCATTTAAAACTCGTTCCTGTAACAGCTTTGCTTTTGTTTTAGGGCTTAATTGAAGCTGAAATATCCTGAGCTTGAAATGAAATGCCTCAAGGTTGTGTAAAACTGCATATTTTTCCTTCTGCCTTCTAATTTCCTTCCCCGAATCTTAGTATTTAAAAAATAAGCAATATGGACAGATTGTGCCAGAGTAACGACTGGCACGCCCCGTTCCAACAGTGCAATGTTATTCATAATTATGTCTCCATTTCCCAAAAGCATTTTCACGCTGTCAACTATCTCTCTCTTCATTGTAAGTCAATATTATGAAAAACCATTGGGATACTTTGCCTGAAGCAGAATTAAATTAGGTTAATTATTTCTTAATAAGCTTTACAAAGATTCACAGAGGCGTCACGGCTTTTTCAATTTACTGCTATAGCAGCAAAAAAAAAATATGTTCATTCTAATTCTAATATTTAAAAATAATTAGACAGGCACAAAGGACAGATATAAAGATGCTGTATGTAAGATAAGAAGGAGATGAACGCCCACTCACAGATGCACATAAGGGGCCTGAGGGCCACCTTACTAATTTGTCTTTCACATTCCAAATGTTAAATGCTGGATGTCTTCATTGTACTCTGCAAATAACAACATTGCATGTTGTGTAATTATACACAGCAATCTGCTGACATGAGGACATTTGTTGTCACAGAGACAACTCAAGCGTGTAAGGGCACGCTTTTCATGCCCCAGCATCCCATAAGCAAGGCTGTTTAATTCAGTTTTTCTTATTTCTTTGGTCTCTCAGTTGTGCCAAACAATGTCAACAACAGAACCGAAGTGAACAGGTTTGTGCTATTCTCTTGTCGGCTGCGTTTTCATAAATTATCAATTGTAAGAGCAATGTTTTATTTGGCATCTAAGATGTTAGAAAAATGCAACTCAAAGAAAAGCGTACCAGAGATATGGAAGCAAAGTGGGGAACGTTGACAGACAAGAGAGAGAGTCAAAGACGTGTACGTACGAGGGAGAGAGCGGCATGGAGGAACAGAGGGCTCGGCAGAGAGGCAGACGGAGGGAGAGAGAGAGAGAGAGAGAGAGAGAGAAATGAAAAAGCAAACTGAGCATGGAGATGCAGGCGGACTCAGTAGACTGTAATATTGCTTTGATGATTTCATCTTTCTCTCTGATTAGCACACAATAACTTTCACCTCCAGAGAGGCTGAAAGAAATATGAAATTATGGGTTTTCTCTTCTGAATATTCAGATAAAGTTAATCTTGCTTTATCACACAAGTACAGACACGTGTGTGCGCGTGTGTTTGCATAACTAAGAATTGTGCGGTTTGTGCTGTGCATTCTGCACAAGTCTGTGCTGTAACTGTATATCATTCAATCTAATAATGTTCATGACTTTTAAGAGATTCTTCTGAGGTCTCCTGCCTCTTACTGGCTCGACAGATGTCTAATTCCCTCAGGCGCGTGATCCGAAGCGCATTAGCTGTGTTGCTGCAGCGATGAAGAAAACTCAGAGGTGAAAGGTGAACCCGTCATTGACATGTGATGAATAATGGGAATGCTAGAGAAGTTCTGTATGAGTTAAAGTTACTTTGAGGACCTTTGAGGACCTTGTCGCTGCTTCAATGTCAATGTTTTCATTTTTAACTTTCTCTATTTTGTCAATTGTTCAGGGAACAATGCATCTCTGTTGATAAGGTACCTAGGTCTTAATGGAAAATTCACCAAGAGCTTTGATAACCCACAATAAATTTAAACTAAGGCTAACTGAATGCTTTTCACATTTAAATACAAAATAACTGAATATTTTTCAGTTCCTGAAGGCTTGAGTCAGTAAAAGCTGCAAAGATTTCACCTCACAGCGGCACGGCATTCAATCGGATTCTGTGTGCTTTGCTCTCTGAAACACTTGCTGGTTAGGCAGAGTAGATGAACCGCTACGATTATATAATGTGGGGAATAGATGAACGACATTGGCTACTGATTCCTGTATGGATAACTCCCCCACCACTCCTCAAAAACAATGTGTGAAAGAAAGAAATGCAACATGAAAAGGAGCAGAGCGGAGGGAATGGTGGAACAAGGGAGTAAGCATGCATGCACACACACACACACACACACACACACACCCTTAGATGTAAAACGAGTCAGGTTTACACTTACAAACTAAAGTATTTACGTGAGCGTTAATGCAGCTGTTTTTTTGTGTGTGTCTGCCTGCGAACTGTTGGAAGCAAAAGCCTGCACCAATAACTTGGAAGCTTGAGCTTTTGTTGCTGCACACACATACACACAGCACCATTACAGCCCACATTCTTGTCTGGCCAAGACCAACATCTCTGTGTTTTTCCACAATAAGAGTGGCTCATTCGACACAGGAGCCATGTTTGCCTGAGACTCCTTTCATCCTCCCACTGCAACATGTGTATGTGTCTGCGTGTGTGTGTGTGTGTGTGTGTGTGTGTGTTTGCTATGCATGTGTAGGAACATCCAGAAGGCAGTGTTTGTTTATCCTAAACACAAGCAGAGTTTCTACTTCCCATGACCCACTCGTTCACATCATGGCCTCTCAGACAGTATTTTTTTAATGAAACATTTCATTGCATATAGTTACACTTTAGTTAACCACGCTTTCTATTATTTCTGTCCCTGCGTTTCTCTTCCCCTTAGCCACAGTCAAGGCTCACAGCTGCTCGGGCCCCGAGAGAGTGCAGCAACAAGCTGGTGTAACGGAGACATCATCACGGATGACAGCGCTGCTGCAGTTATGTCTTGGTAGGGTCCTTACACAACACAAGCATCTTCTTTTTACTCTGGAATAATACAGCTGCCACTTCTGCTACTACAGGTAACGCGGAAACTGCTGATTCCGTCACGGCTAATAAACCAAATTCTATTGGCACGATACTAGACTTGTCTTGGACCAAAGACGCATCTCTTTGCTCCTATGGAGGCTTGGTGCGGCAGTATACGCTCCCGAGGCACATATGAAGGGGGCAAGTGGTCTGCCATCATCAGTTTAGCAGATCAGCGAGTGAGTGAGAAACAATCTCCTTTGGAAGCGCAGACCAGTTAGCTGCATCAAATGGAAGAGCCTGAACGGACTAAATGGCGAAGTCACTTTTATCCTGAGGCGTGAAATTACATTAGGAACTAGTCCATTACGCAGACATTTAGGAATATATGAGGAAAAAACCTGTAGTGAGCATTCAGGGACATATGCATGAATGGTGCATGGTGAGTCTACATTAACTACATTTTCCTTTTTATTTCTTTTCATAAATAAATGTATATAAAACAACATCTCCTAACTACTTCCTTGTTAATTTTGTATATTTATAGTCCCAAAAGAGTTTTCCTATGCAACGAAACTTAAATGTTGGAATTTAGTACAGAACAGCCTTTGCAAATTAGGTCATCATTACTATGTTACTTTTTCTGCTTACATGTTTTCTGTATGAAAAGATATACAATTCTGTATATTTCTATCTTCATAGAAGAACAACATCTCTACATAAAACTTCACTTATTTTATTTTGGCTGAGTACTATGAAGGGGAAGGATCAATGGGGCAATCGTCAGTCAGACATTCAGGGATTCAAAATCCCCAAATCATGAGGCAGTGGAGGATTTGTGTGGAGGTTTACTGTGTGGTTCGGGACGCATCAAGCGTTTAGGTCGCTGAGAGGGCTCAGCAGCAGCTGACAGCTTTCCCTCTCGGGATGTTTGACATTTGAATCTCTTATTTTGGGAACAGATGTACAGTGTGCATTCCCAAATGGCCTATGAGCATGTTTTATATATCTGACCAGCGAACAGCTCGTACTCGCTGGTGCACACAGAGCCGATGGGCCGGGCCAAAGTCCCTGTTTTCCTCCGTCTCTCTCGTTCTCGCACACACAGGACCGCAAAAGGGCCGAGACACGTCTCTATTTCACCGGACACAGTCAAGTAGGAACAGGCCTTTACCTTCTCAACACACACACACACACAGTGCCAGCCACAGAGACCCCCCCTCCACAGACACACACACACACACACACACACACACACATATATTTGCAGCTGCAGATCTTGGCATAAACAAAGATGCATGTGAACAGCCTCAAAGGCAGAGTGACAAATTGATATGAAGCATTTAGAAAAAGGCAACACCTACATGCACAGTGCCCACGGACGGACCAAAAACATTTCAGTTCGCTGCGAAGCCAACGGAGGAGACAAGACAATAACGGTTAGTAAGCTTATTTCACCACCTTTGAATGGGTATTAGCCAGAAAGGGTGAGAGACACGGAGGGAGAGAGAGTGAACATAATAAACCCTGGATCACTTTAATTTAGACCACTATACTTTTTAACAGGAGTTTCATCTAAATGCACATTTTGATTCAAAGATAGTGGAGGCTTTCCAAATAGATAGGAATACAGGGAAAACATCATTACGTTTATATAAACTATTACAGTAATACAAGTAAAAGATTAAAACCTCTGTTTACAACCAGTTAGAAATCTGGTGTTTTGTATGATGCAAACGTGATTAAAGTCAGTATGTAGTGTTGTCAGTCTTTCCGTACGAATGTAAAACCTATTTGGGTGTAATACAAAAGATTGATGAATACGGAACGAAGTGACAATCTTATTATAACAGACAGATTTGAATAAACTGTATAACTTGCAGTTGAAAAAAGGTAATACAAGGCAACGTATTTCATTAAATGTTAAGTTATGTATTGCGTCACGGACTAAATTCTTTCTCAAACCAAGCAGATATAACAAGAATAAAAGGAGAGTTGAGAGAAGAAGAATTTGCAGATGGGAGGATAGGAACGGGTCAAGGGATGGGTTCGCTGGGATTGGATGCAAGGAGGAAGGAATAAGGTGTGGAGGTTTAGGACAGCAACACCACAGCCATCTCACACTGCCAATTACCAGATACGCATCCACAGTTTTGTTTCATGCAGAGCATTAGAGTGGAACGGAGCTGGAGCATTGCAAATTTAATTGGAGCAAGGAACAGCGTTTTAGAAGACTAGAAGTGATGCTCCAGCTGCTCAGGTTCAGCGGCTAAAGTTTGCTCCAATTGGCGTTAAAAGCCTGTCACACTCACCTGCCAGCTTGACCTTCCACACCTGTCCTGCATCTCCAATCAGTCACTCCCCTGCCTTCCACACCTGCTTCCTATTCACAATCAGCCCCGCCACATAAGCACTGCACTCCCAGCCGTTCATTGCCAGATTGTTCTTCGCGTCATGCAAGTCTCTCCAGCACTTTTCCTTGGACTGATTCCCCGGCTTCGACCCTGCCTGTCCCCCGACCCGTTCGTCTGTCTCCGCCCCGGTGTACACGTCCGCCTTCTGTCCCCGACCACGAGTCGTGCCCGAACGTCTGCTGTGAGCAGATCCAGCAGCTCGCCCTAAGGATCTCCCAGACGGAATCACAGAGCCCTCCAGCTGCACCCCCCGCAGCTGTATCTCCGCCGACTCCTCCCGGCCCCGCCTTCGAACCCCGGATAGGAGCTCCAGAGCGCTACGGCGGAGACCCAGAGAGCTGCGCCCCCTTCCTGACTAACTGCTCCATCCTCTTCGCCCTGCAGCCCCACACCTTCGCCTCAGAGGAGGCCCGGGTGGCCTTCGCCATTAATCACCTCACTGGGAGGGCCCGTCTTTGGGGGACGGCGGAATGGGAACGCCAGACCCCCGCCTGCAGGTCGTTTCAGTCCTTCGCCGCCGAGGTCCGAAAGGTTTTCGGTCCGCCAGCTCTAGGTCCAGATGCCGCCGGCGGTCTCCTGAACCTCCACCAGGGAGACCGTGCGGTGGCAGATTACGCCATAGACTTTCGCACCCGAGCCCGCCTGAGCAGGTGGAACGCTGAGGCTCAGTGCGACGCCTACCTGCGGGGGCTGGAGGACTATGTGAAGGATGAGTTGGTGTCCTTCGACCTACCCACCTCTCTGGACGAGCTCATAGAGCTAACACGGCGAGTTGACCGACGCGTCCTTGCCCGGCAGGAGGAGAGGCGACAGGAATGGGCTGGGCGTCTCCGACCCCGCCGCAGCAGTCCGCCACACCAGGCTTTACCCCTTCGATCTGGACCCCTGGTGGAGGACCCGGAACCCATGCGACTCAGCCGGACCACCCTGTCCTCCATCAAGAGACCGATCTGCCACTGCCGCCTGCTGGTGCCAGGGGGTTCTCACACCCTGGCGGTGTTCATCGACTCGGGGGCTGACGTATCCATTATCAACGGCGAGTTAGCCCGACAGTTGGAGATTGAGAGAGTGCCTCTGCCTCAGCCCGTGCCCGCCAATGCCCTGGACGGTCACGCCCTCGGAATGGTGACCCACCAGACTGTCCCTGTCCAGATGCTGTTCTCCGGGAACCACCACGAGTCGATTTCGTTCTACATCTTGGACTCAACTCGGATCCCGCTCCTCCTGGGGTTCCCCTGGCTTCGCCGTCATAACCCGCACATCGACTGGGCGACAGGGTCCATCCTGGGGTGGAGCACAGCCTGTCATCAAGTCTGCCTGAAACAAGCCCTCGTCCCCCAGCCCCCATCCTGCCCCACTTCAGCCCCGGACCTGGCGGGCGTCCCGGCTGAGTACCACGACTTCAAGGAGGTCTTCAGCAGGTCAAAGGCCACCTCCCTGCCTCCGCACCGACCGTATGACTGTGCCATTGACCTCCTCCCTGGCTCTAGCCCTCCCCGGGGCCGCCTCTACTCCATCTCGGGCCCAGAGAGAAAGGCAATGGAGGAGTACATCAATGACTCTCTGTCCGCTGGCATCATCCGCCCCTCCTCGTCCCCGGCTGGGGCCGGGTTCTTCTTCGTCCAAAAGAAGGACAAGACGTTGAGACCCTGCATAGACTATCGGGGCCTCAATGACATCACGGTAAAGAACCGATACCCGCTCCCCCTCATCTCCTCAGCGTTTGAGCTCCTGGAGGGGGCCACCGTTTTCACCAAACTGGACCTTCGAAACGCTTACCACCTGGTCCGCATCCGAGAAGGGGATGAGTGGAAGACGGCTTTCAATACGCCCACCGGTCACTACGAGTATCTGGTCATGCCCTTTGGCCTCACCAACGCCCCGGCCGTCTTCCAGTCTTTGGTCAACGACGTCCTACGGGACATGCTGGACAAATTTGTCTTTGTGTACCTGGATGACATCCTGGTGTTTTCCAGATCCATGGAGGACCACATCCACCACGTCCAGGCGGTCCTCCAAAGACTCTTGCAGAACTCGCTCTTCGTCAAGGCCGAGAAGTGCGAGTTCCATGCCCCCTCTGTGTCCTTCCTTGGGTACATTATCGGTCAGGGGGACATCCGCATGGATCCGGCGAAGGTATCCTCCGTCACTGCCTGGCCGGTACCGGAGTCCCGAAAGCAGCTACAACGGTTCCTGGGGTTCGCGAACTTCTATCGCCGCTTCATCCGAGGGTACAGCACGGTGGCAGCCCCTCTCACGGCTCTCACCTCCCCCAAGGTCCCTTTCCGATGGTCACCTGCGGCCGACTCCGCCTTCCAGACCCTGAAGAGCCGCTTCACCTCCGCCCCCATCCTGCGCATGCCCGACCCAGAAAGGCAATTTGTAGTGGAGGTGGATGCCTCGGATGTTGGCGTAGGGGCCGTCCTGTCGCAGCGGGCCGCCGACGACCAGAAACTCCACCCCTGCGCCTTCTTCTCTCGGCGTCTGAACTCCGCAGAGAGCAACTACGACATCGGCAACCGGGAGCTCCTGGCAGTAAAGGCGGCTCTGGAGGAGTGGCGGCACTGGCTGGAGGGGGCCAAACAGCCGTTCCTGGTGTGGACCGACCACAAAAACCTGGAGTACATCAGGACGGCTAAAAGACTGAACTCCAGGCAGGCCCGCTGGGCACTCTTCCTCACCCGGTTCAATTTCACCCTCTCCTATCGACCAGGGAGCCGCAACATCAAGCCCGACGCCCTGTCTCGCCTATTTCTGAAGGGGGAGGAGGAGGGTACCACAGAGGCGAGCACCATCCTTCCCCCGGCCCGCCTGGCGGCTGCCATCACCTGGGGAGTCGAGGAGAGGGTCCAGGCAGCCCTGGAGGAGCAGCCAGGTCCCAGCGCCTGCCCACCCAACAGACTCTTTGTCCCGAGGCAACTCCGGTCGGAGGTACTCCAGTGGGGCCACAGCACCCATCTCACCTGCCACCCAGGGATCCAGCGAACCAGGGAATTTCTCCAGCGCCGGTTCTGGTGGGAGTCCCTGAACAAGGACGTCCAGGAGTTCGTGAAGGCCTGTCCCGTCTGCAACCGGAACAAGTCCTCCAACCAGGCTCCGGCTGGACTCCTGCACCCACTTCCCGTCCCTCACCGCCCCTGGTCCCACGTATCCCTGGACTTTGTAACCGGCCTACCACCATCCCAAGGGCACACCGCCATCCTCACGGTAGTGGACCGGTTTAGCAAGATGGCGCATTTTGTGCCCTTGCCTAAATTGCCGTCGGCCAAGGAGACTGCGGGGGTGGTCCTTCGCGAGGTTTTCAGAATCCATGGTCTCCCTGTGGACGTGGTCTCAGACCGGGGACCACAGTTCACCTCTGTGTTTTGGAAAGAGTTCTGCACCCTCCTCGGGGCCACGGCCAGCCTGTCATCGGGGTTCCACCCCCAGTCCAATGGCCAGACGGAGCGGAAGAACCAGGAGTTGGAGGTGGCTCTCCGGTGCATGGTCTCCAGCCACCCGTCGACCTGGGCCAAACAAGTAATGTGGGTGGAATACGCCTACAATACTCTGGTCAGCTCGTCCACCGGCCTCTCCCCATTCCAGTGCGCCCATGGGTACCAACCACCCCTGTTCCCAGCCCTGGAGAGGGAGGTCTCCTGCCCAGCCGTACAGACCTTCGTTCATCAGTGTCGGCGCACCTGGGCCCAGGCCAGTGCCAACCTCCAGCGTTCGGTGACGAGATACTCCGCCTCTGCTAATCGCAGACGCTCCGCTGCGCCCACTTACCGGGTGGGCCAGAAGGTCTGGTTATCGACCCAGGACCTTCCCCTTCAGGGTGACTCCAAGAAACTGGCCCAGAAGTTCATCGGCCCATTCGAGATCCTCAAGATCATCAATCCCGCTGCAGTCCGCCTGAAGCTTCCGCGGACCATGCGTGTCCACCCCACATTCCATGTCTCCAAGATCAAGCCTATGGTGGAGAGCCCTCTCGTCCCTGCCACCCCGGCCCCCCCACCCCCCAGCATGGTAGATGGAGGCCCGGTCTACTCTGTCCGACGCCTCATCCGCTCCCGCCGCCGGGGGAGGGGCATCCAGTACCTGGTCGACTGGGAGGGCTATGGTCCGGAGACAAGATCCTGGGTCCCCGCCAGCTTTATCATCGACCCACAACTTATCACAAGCTTCCACCAGCAACACCCGGACCAGCCCTCCAGGACCCGCCCAGCAGCCAAGAGGCCCCGCCCCAAGACCCGCACTGCTACCGCCACAGCCGGCCCCTACGAGACAGAGGACTCCTCATCATCGGAGGAGTCCGCAGAGGAGAGCGACGCGCCCCCCCCCCCAGACACCCTCCCAACCGGCTCACTACTCAGACCGGGCCGAGTCTGAGGAGTACTGAGCAGACCTCCCCGAAGCCCCCCCTCGGCGACATCGTTTTGGGACGTCAGGAGACGCCCCTTGAGGGAGGGGTTCTGTCACACTCACCTGCCAGCTTGACCTTCCACACCTGTCCTGCATCTCCAATCAGTCACTCCCCTGCCTTCCACACCTGCTTCCTATTCACAATCAGCCCCGCCACATAAGCACTGCACTCCCAGCCGTTCATTGCCAGATTGTTCTTCGCGTCATGCAAGTCTCTCCAGCACTTTTCCTTGGACTGATTCCCCGGCTTCGACCCTGCCTGTCCCCCGACCCGTTCGTCTGTCTCCGCCCCGGTGTACACGTCCGCCTTCTGTCCCCGACCACGAGTCGTGCCCGAACGTCTGCTGTGAGCCCGTGTGTAACACAAGCGCTAACCAAACGCGCTCTGCCGTTGTGCTGCATTTGGCTCCGCCACACGCTCTTGTCAAAAGCCACTGAATAACAAAACAATGAGCTTCATGTTTTTGATCAGGATGTGTTTTGGCCTTGCATTACCTAATCTGCATAGGTTACTCTATTTTAGCATTTCTATTGAACCCATGTGACAATTAACTGTGTCTTCTTTTGTTTTCAACTGGCTAAGCCATCACTTGACAATCTCTTAAAAGTTCTTTTTTTTTTTTAGTAAAGGAAATACAGCACTTATTTCATTTTTCCTCATCACCACAGGCACAAATCCTCACAAAGACCCTGAATCTGGCTTTCTACCTGCTCTATTTCCTCTGTTCGGCTACCGTCGCTTAGCCTAAGCTCCTCTGTCTCCTCTGTGCTATATCAAACTTATTCTCCCTCCACTTCAGCATCTTCCCGGGGAGGCTTTCCCTGCACCTCTGCAGTTTGATCTGCAGGCGCAGCTTCCAACAGGTTTGAGTTTGCAGCTTTCTCTTCTTCCTCTGACCAATGTAAAGCGGTTTTGAGTACTTGAAAAGCGCTATATAAAAATGATGTATTATTATAATTATTATTATTATTAATTGATGTAGGCAGCCTTACAATAAACTATTACACTTTATTATTTGTTCTTTTTTCATACAAAATATATTATATATGTGCATATTTATTACATAATAGTTTCCAACTGTGAGATGTGCTGAATAATAATCTGCTGTGATGTGCTCTGACAGGCCAGAATACAATGGAGCCATGAGATATCATTGACAGATTAGTATTCAGCAGCCGGTGTTTATCTACACTGTAGATGGAGCTTACAGCTGTGCAGTACATACCAAAAAAGGAGAAAGTAATGCTTGTTATGGCATGGACTTGAGGGCGGTTTAAGAGTATTAGAAGAGAAAAAAGGATGAGATGGAAACCAAAGAAATCGGGTCATCATTTTAAGATATGAGAAGTGAAAATGAAGTGGAAGAAGGGGGGAGGGGGTGCTTGTCTTGAGAAAATACAGGCTTTTGTAATTCATCTTTGGATTAATGTACAGGTGTACTATGTGTACATCTTCTGTATTGGTTTTGTATTGAATCCACAGATAATTTAAGCTCTGATCTGAGGTCTAAATCCTGGATAAGCACCTTCCTTTATAAATTTAGACGCTTAAAGACATCTGCCATTTCATCTCCTCTCTGACACCTCTCTGACACAGCAGCATCCAGAGAGCATCCAGTTTTGCCAAATTACACCTGATACCCAGCGGATACAAAGAGGCCAAAACACACAATGACTGTTACATGTGCCAGGTATCATCTGGATTTACTTTGGCGACACCGGAGGAAATCATTATTTTCCCATCTCTCCAGGTAACACCCACCTGAGTTTAAAGACTCATTCCACATTGTTCCAGGAAGCTGGGCTGCTTCTCACGCTGACAGCAACACAACCACACGGACCAGCAAAGGCCGACACCATTTAGAATTCTTCGGATGTGTAAATCCTGCGTGCGCAGGTATTCACTATTTATTATAAGGGACTAAGTATTGGGACAAGCAACGAGAGTAATTAAGATGGAAGCTGAGGCCTGACACGCAGGACCAAATACTTCCTGAATGACACAGGAAATCCCAGAGGAGATGGAGCTATACGTGTTCACCCTCCTCCACAGCGATCTGTCTGTAAGGAGACAAGACAATTCCATTACCCAGCTATGTAGCACGGGTCCCCTGAGTGAGTGTGTGTGTGTCTGGGTGGGAATACACATAAAAACAAGCCGCCCACTGAAAGGAAATAGATACCAATTGGGATATGTGTGTGTATGCGAGTTGCCTAAAGGCAGAGATGCATCAATCTAATAGGGAACTGCCTTGTCCTCTAACTCATCCTTAGTGGGGCCGGGACGTGCATGTTTTGAAGTCTTACATTTGGGGATAAACGTTTCATTCAACCAGCTGGGTAGCATTGGATTCCTTAGGTTTGACTTTCATTAGTGAGCCAACTATCACATTACTAAGAGTCTGAGTGAATTCATGCCACGTTAAGCTATCCTAATATTTACCACACTTAGAAACACCCACTGAAAGACTGCATAAAAACAATAGATTATGTTGCACTCATGCAAGCAGACACACCTCAGCAGAAGCTAAAAGGACTCGGCATGAGAGCTCAGGTGACAGTGTGAATCATAAATGTTGTGCTAACAATTCCTTATTTAACTAACTTGAGCAGGTCCGCTAGCTGACGGCCTCGAAGTCTTTCTGGCGACTGTGACAGACTGTGACAGATCACCAGGGCAACCGCATGGAGGGATGAACCACTGCGGTTGAGTTGTGTATGCTGGGAGGCTGAATAACGGGCTGCGCGTTGCCCGTGTTGGCTAGCTATAAATTGTGTTTAGCTGGCGGCCTTTGAAGACGTACGCAATACACAGTAGAATGGACAAAGACAGAAAAGGGCAAGGAAGTAATACTTCCCCCCCTCTTATGACAGCAAAGGAAAGGGGATGTTGTATTTCACCAAAGAGCTTTCAGGTTTTACGACCTCTTACTTATTAAATTATAATGAACATTTGCTTTCCATGCCATTTCATTTTTCTATATCAGTCTGTCACTTTCTATCTCTCTATCATTGTATAACACTACTCTTTAAGAAGATTGTGTTAGGAAATGTCCTCCAGCACTCAAGTCCTTGCTTCTATCCATCAGCACGCACAATCCAGCAATTCTAAATTCTGCATATTTCTGCAGTTTCTTTTTTTTGGAAGACATGTGACAGGTGACAAACACCCTGCAGCTATGTACAATGTTGAAATCAAGGGGTGACCAAGCATTCTTTGGGGGGCGGAGGGGGCGTGTCCCCCCCAATATACAGCATAAAATATGTCAAATAGATGTTCTCCTTTTATGAACCCTGGCAATGGATCTGTTCCTTGGCTCGTTAGTGCGAAGCCGCAAGCGTGGTTCTCTCACACGGCTGCCGGGCATCTTTCGCCCCAACGTGCGCTCAATGAGCAACACACCGACCATCTTCAGCTGCTGGTGAGGAGAGAGAGAGAGAGAGAGAGAGAGAGAGAGAGAGAGAGAGAGAGAGAGAGAGAGAGAGAGAGAGAGAGAGAGAGAGAGAGAGAGAGAGAGAGAGAGAGAGAGAGAGAGAGAGAGAGAGAGAGAGAGAGAGAGAGAGAGAGAGAGAGAGAGAGACAGAGAGAGAGAGAGAGAGAGAGAGAGAGAGAGAGAGAGAGAGAGAGAGACCTTTTCTACACCCTCCGTTTTGTGCTTCACAGAGAGAAAAAAAAACAGGGAAAGGTATTCATTTGGACCCCCCCAATGTCCAAAATGGTTACGCCGTTGGGTGAAATGATGCAAAGAGGAGCACACAACTGTAGTCTTCTCGCGCCAACATCCTCCTGGAGAAATCTTATGAAAAGCTGCGTAAAACAGAGACGGGGCCACGGGTCACAGTAGGATGTCCTCTGTTCTTAATGCCAACCAGTACATACACACGGAGCGCACAGATGCCGCCACCAAACTAGAAGCCAAAACACAGAGGGGGCCGAAGGCGGTGTGGGGGGGAGGACAAGTAAACGGGAGCGCCCAGATATTGCGAGGGTGAGATGGAAAGATGATGAAAAAAGACAGGCAGGAAAGAAAGGAATGGACGCTGGAAAGGTCTGCACAAGGACGTACTGTACAAATGCAACAAAGACAAAGAGCGAGAATAAGGAAGAGGTCAAAAAGTTTGAGGTAAAAAGAGACAGATGGCCCTGTGCTATCCTCCTGACAACACTTACATCGGTGTAAAACATGACAAGCCCCCGGTGTGCGTAATAAAACGGGCATAAAATCAAACTATCATCATGGCGGTAATCACAACAAGTGTAGCCTGTCATGATCTTGTTAGTGCTGTGTGTGCATGACACTTTAAACTTTTGTAGGTGACAGTTAACATAATGAAAAGGCAGCTAAAAAAAGCCAGAGGGTGAGAGAGAGGGAGAGCCCAATATACACTATGTTAATATATAGAGAGAAAGTAGACAAAGGAACAAAAGCGAAAAGTACAGAAGTGTAACGTCATAAAAACACTCACTCATATCAAGACAATTATATCCACTGTGAGGATAACTTGTGACTGACCCAAAATTAATGGTTCTACATTGTAACAATCTCTCTCTAGCTCTAACACACGGGACCACATTCCCGTGTGTTAGACACATACATTTATCTTTTTCTCTCTGTCTTATACAGAAAACACACACACATGAAGATACACTTTCTGGTCTGTTTATGCGTTGCATGATTCACCCAGCTGATATAACCTACCATGATATAACACTCTAATTAATTCCGTATTATTTCAGCATTCAGCAATTCATCATCGCCTATATGATTAAGCAAACTGTCACACGCCCGTACAGTCTCATCCATCAAACACTTACACAAGCTTGATGGGAGGCGCCCTCGGCTTTGTATCAGTCCTGCTGACATGTGTGTGGAGTCATACGTGTGTGATTTCCTGTTAAGCCAATGTGGATGCGTTCCCATCACATTGTCCCTCTGCTGCTTTGTTTAAATTCTCACATTCAAATTACACCGCAGCCGGCCTTTCATCTCAGCTCAGTTAGGGCAACCAGTCTGTCTTTCGTTCAATCTACTGTCCAATTTAGTCCTGAGGTGGACTTTATAGCACAACAGTGTCAAAACTAAGAAATGTGGTTTGGGTTGTGTTTTTTCCAAGGCCACAGTTATGATGAATGACAGGGTTTGTACTACAGTGTATCAAAATGTGCCACTTCTGGCATTGTTTTGAAGTGGTCCACCATGACTGATGTATATTGTTTTTACCTACTAGCCAGCTATAAGCTCCAACGGGATTGGTGCGGGAATTCAACCCAACCCGCTGCGTATCCCTCATGTTAGCAACAGACATCGGAGGAGGAAGAGGGGGCGTGTTCACTTGTGTGTGAGGAACTGCTGGCCAGCGCGGATAATGCAAAAGCAAATCTCCTTTTTCCACTGCTACATTAAGCAGGAACGTGTTTTCCTCAACATTTCAGAAGAGACACAGGCATCATACATGGAGCATTGACGCATTGACAGATGTAATCCAACACCCAAAAGCAAAAAGAGGAGGTACATTTTAGAGGAGGTGTCACAATAAATGTGAGGTAATAATGGATGCAATATGAAGAAGCTGAAAACATATTGAGTCCTGTTTTTTTCTTGGATAAAACCAATACTTAATAGTATATACAGATACAAATATCAACTGTTGATCTGAAGTAGCCATACATAATCAAGTGTTAAAGTAACACCGCCTAAAAGAAAACATTAAGCCAATTACCAAAAGTGTGCTGATTAATAATTACGGTTTCTTTTAATTGCAATGATCCTCCAGGCTCCTTGTCAAAGCCAAACTATCTCAACAGCGTTATAATGAAAAAGCCCAGAGTATAAACATCTCTAACATCCGAATAATGGATCTCAAAGGAGGGCAATGCTAACTCACACGGCAACATGATATGCTGATAAACTGACCATTTAAACCAAAATTACCAAAATGTAATTTTAACAAATTACTATTAACTTTTCAGTCGATGACATAGTCCTAGACAAGCAACCCAAGCGATGTATCTCCGAGGTGGTTAAAGTCCCAGCAAATGATTACAGCTGCAAGTTCAGTTCCACTTGTTAATGCATTGCTGCGTTGCCTTTGATCGCATGCATGTGTACTCTGTACACAGACAAGATGTATAGCATGTCTCATTAATAAATCATGATTTTCCTTTGAAGTCTTAAATGCATCGTGGTCAGTGGCACCAGTTTTTTTTTTTTTTTTCATCTGTATTTCGCTGCAATAAGCGTAGTGTTCCCCTCCGGATTTGATAAGGACTCATCATTTTTTTTTGTCTGGGTACTTACGGCCGATGTGGAGGTAGATGGTGTCGCGCCTCTCTCCGTGCGGGTTCTGAAAGCAGCTGTAGAGTCCGCTGTGGCCCAGGGACACTCCGGTCAGTATCAGTCTGGGACCCTCCAGACGGTGGTGGTCTTTCACATCTGTCCCGTTCACCTTCCATGACACCGACGCGTCATTGTCCAGGAAGCCGCACTGCATGGTTACATCGCTGCCTATTCGCTCATACTGGTTCCTGGCAACTGGAAACAAAGGCAGAGGAAGAGGGTGAAGAGTGTGAGTGATATCAAGAGGTGATCAGTCAAATATCTGACCGACGGTACAAAAACAAACATCAGCACATATATGACAAGCAAGACACGGGACGTTCCTACTCATTATGAGTCGGATTAGCAACTATCACCGGAAATGGACGGAAGCACATTTTCACTATCAATAATTGAATGGAGCTATCCTTATCGAACACATCAACCGTTTCAATTCAATGCATATGGGCTTATTGATTACTGTTCACCGATGCACATTGCTAAGCTAGTGGTTTGTAGTGGCCAACCACCAGCAGCTTTGTGGCTTATTTCTCCCCTCAGATGTTCACTAGAAACACATTTGCATGATACATTTCCTTAATATACAGTAGGAGCGAGGGTCCAAAACAGCTGCAATGTTGGTCCGTTTTGTCCTCTGGGCTTCTGCAGGACCATATAACATAATTTCACAAACCCAAAGCCTGTACTAAGTCTACGCTGGATAATTATGACATTATATATGGGAGTTAATTAGAATATTTTGTTCCATACTGCAGGGGGGGGGGGGTTCAAAAGAAGGCATTTTGTCACCAGTGTGGCCTTTGGATCTCCCAGGATCTCAGGGACGCATGTGAGGCCGACACTAGAGTACGTAGCCTTGCTCTGGTTTCCTGTCATGACCACACGGAGTGAAGACCTTAAATTACCACTTAAACGCGAAGGATCGACAGCACAACAAACAACAATCAAATATTGATCCCCGTCTCAGGAAAATCCCTCGTCTATGAAGAAGAGACAAGAAAAGACTGTCCCCACGGGCCCGGAAGCTGTCAAGACCCTTGTTTTACCCTTACGTCTCTCTCTGCAGGTCTTCCCCTTTGTCCGTCTGTCCACCCTCTCTCCTTTCTTTCACTACCATGCTTTTTTTTCTAGAGCAGGCTTCCCTTACCAAAATGTAGCACAGCTGATAAGGATGTAAAATGTAGTGTTTCATATATATTTTATGTCACACAACGGAGTCATCCATATTTGATGGGACAAGATCCCCGTCCCCATTAACATGAACCTGACACTGTTTGTTCTCTCTCTGTCTTCCTGTCTGTCGTGTATCCGACCTCCTCATCCGCTGCCCTTACTGTCTGCTTTTATTTTCCTGCCCCCCCCCCACACCCCTAAACCCTCCATGTCGGTCCATCTCGAGTTATCACCCGCTTGGCCTCGCCCTTTCCCCGGGTCCAACTAATGCACGTGCATAATGCATGTTGGTGGCTAGAAATGGCCCTCTCCTTTAAATGTCCTCCACTTTAAACAGATGCGTGGCGTTATTTACATTTAAAAAGAGTTATTTGCATCTCAGTCATTTAAAATAAAAAAAATCCATAAAGTTTGATGTTAGCTCTGATGATTCTTCTGACCTTGTGTTTTAAGTGACGGGTAAGTGGTGGGAGAAGATAAACTTTCCTGCATTGTACATTCTAGGTCGCCGGACATTTATGTGTTCTGCACTGCATGCTGGAGAGCGTTATTAACTCTACTACGCTATCAAAGTGAAGGACTGTGGTATTAAAAACGTAGAGAAGGTCCCAGCCTAAAATTCCCCTCCATCTTTAGGTGGCATAAAGCTGTTTGAAGAGAGTCACACTGATGTCACCAGAGAGCTGGGGCAGGGGCATATATACGGGGAAAACCCCTCAGTGGAATATTTGGGCTGGAACTACCTTTTTGTAGCTTTTCCCTAGGAGTTTCCTTGAGCGTCTCAACACTGCTGTGATTCTTTGACCTCTTCCCTCGAGTCCCCATTCCCCTGCCACATCCCATCCTCCTTATCGTCCCGGGGTTGCATCACTCCCTCGAAATATCCATTCTCCTCTCCCGCCTCTGCTCCGTCTCCATCGCCTTTCATCTCCGTCCTCTCCATCTCTCTTCGTCGTATCCAGCTTCACCCTCTCCCCCTCATCCTCCCGCTCTGGCAGTCAGTCTCCATCTTTATCTCTAGTCCCCCGTCTCCTCACTCCTCTCCTGACATCTGCCCATCCGACATCCCTCTTTGAACTTTACGTTCTCAAGATCTCGCATTTACTTACGTTTTTCTTTCACTCACTTTGGGCTTTTTGTATGCCATCTCAGCCCGACAGTATATCGTGAGGAAGTCCATCTTTGAGAATAGTCCCTAACATAAAACAGCTGGGCACACGGTCTGACAGGAATACAAGGTCGGGAACTATTTTAAGCTGCATCCTGAAAGAGTGCGGCTCATTGATTTTGATGGAGCTCTTTGGCACAGAAAAATAAGCTTTAGCACAGGGCAACACTGGATGAAAAGATCAATCCATTGTCTGTTTCGGCCTTTTAAAGAGCATTGTTGATGTGGGACATTTCCGACCTCATCCTTTAACTCACAAGCTCTGGTTTGGTCCTGGCATCGTGTGTCCGGTGTGACTGCAAATTCAGATGCTACCGTCTCAGCTGTGGCAATCAATTGCTGTTACCTTCCATCTTTGTCTGTTGTGCTGCAAGTTATTCTCACCGTCTCCGTTTCCCTTATCGCGTTCTTCCTCTGTGTATCATTACTGCTCACCTTCCCCTCTCCAATCTGTGTCAATTACTCTCCCTCTCACCTTGAAAACAACCCCCTCTGAAACTTCAGCATTGGTTTAGTGCACTGGCAACCACGTCGCAAATGCATAATAAACCTTGTAGCAACAGCGGAAACGCAAGTAGACAATAATGAGTACACTCATGTAATCACTATGCATAATGTGCTCCTGCCTCATCACCACACACACAGGCCTAATAACCATAATGACATTCAGCTCAAGTGCTATTGATCTCTTGGTAATAGACATGGCATAGTAAGCAGCGTTGGAAAATTGTTATTCTCAACCAAATGAGAATGATAATCAACTGTGTCCTTGAGAGCTTCATTTCTATTTCTACTGATGTATGATGATGACAAGCGAAAGGGCCCCATCATGTTTTTGCTTTTGAATTTAGAAGTTTTGGGTGGTGCCACAGAAAAAAACAGAATGACAGAGGAACGCAAACTACTTAAAAACTTAAAAATCATCTTGCAGGAGTGAAATCTGTTGTGGGCTGGTGTACTCGGGTGGAAAAACAACAACGAGGAACCCTCCGGCTCAAAGGGGAGAGCAGGAGAAGCAACTAGATATTCAACAATACAGTACAACACCACACATTTTATTCATACTGGGATTATGCAGGGAAGTCAGAGTGTTGCACTGTGGAGTTTTCTCAGAGCAGATTCATTACCATAAACAATGTTGCAAGGTCGCTGGTGTTAAGACCTGCATGACATGACAAGAACACATCTCTGTTCGTAGGCGATGTCCACAACAATTACCACGCATGCATTCACATGATTCCTTGAGAAACACACTGCGTGTAGCGGTCAGAGGGCCGCCCGCTCAGCTGACACGAGGGAGGAAGACACAACGCACGTACTTGCCAGAGGGAACCATTTCAATTGCGAAGGATTTGGGTTTTAAAAGCAGGAAAACGGGACAGCGAGGTTCAGCGAGAAGAGGGGAGACGTGTGCGAACCAGCGGCACACTCGCCAATTCACCTCGTTATCCTTTGTGCCCTGATTAACCGAAATTTAAGCAGAAAGATCAATTAAGGTCAAATTATCATTAGCCAAGTGTCATATCGGATATTCATGGGAACAAGGGGCCCCCACTGTTTGATTAGCTGATTACACACTGCTGCAATTACTCGTTCAAACATCAAGTGCCACCGGGCAAAACCTTTCCTCTGCAGCGTCATCATTAAATGTCTGCTGACGAGGGGAGGACATTGACTCGGAGGAAGAAGTTAGTCTAAGGATTGCTGAGCTGAAGGAAATCTAGTCATTTGATACAGTGCCTGTGATTTAAGGTTGACAAGCACCAATGTCCACGCACAAATACATATGCAGCATCAAGGCGAGCATATGGCAAAGAACTTTGGACGTTTGCCTGTCAGGGATGACGAGGATGATGATGATGATGCAGGGATCGATAGGGCGGGTCATCTGGAGTCCTGCATGATTGCTATCTTGACCTCCATGAACACGATGCAAAGCGATTTGGGACTTTATTGAGTCATGCTTGACAGTTTTGTGGTTGTGACTCCTCCTCAAAATGTCAAAACAAAAAAGTTATAATGCTTTCACAAAAGGAGCCACGCGTCTCTTCAAAGATCCTGTGAGTTTTGGAGCAGCAGCCGAGTAAAAACTAAGACCTCTGCCCTGAAACATCGGCACACACCAATCACACACTACAATCCTATCCTATACAGCTGTTTATGCATAGTTGTATCTGGCAGATGCAAAGCCAACAAATGCACAGACATTCAGAAAAGGAATGATTGACAGCCAGCTATGGGAGTATGGGTGTTTGTGTGTTTATGCACTTCATATTACTGCCTCTCATTTGTGCCAAATTCCTTTTTTGCATTTGTGGCTTCACCGTGTGTACCAGCATTAGTGTGTGTTTCTGTTTGTTTTAGGGTGTGTGTGCGTTTGTAGCACGTGCTTGTGTGTAAGTTATGATTAGACTCCACAACAGCGGCATGAAATGAAATTGAAGTTCAGCGCCGGTATCCTGATTTACCATCTCAAAGCGTTGTACTCCCTGCGCTCCCGTGTCCGCGTGCTCGGCTCAGTGTGAGTGTGTGTCTGTGTGTGCGAGTCTGTCTGTGACGATGCGCGTAGTTCTCTGTGTGGATTCATTGGCATGTGCATATCGCGCCGTGTCGCTTTCCAACAGGGGCCGTAACTCGCTAGTGCGTTTATCAGTGAATCGCATTTGTATGCCTAAGGGGAGCCGTGCCTTTTGAGAGTCCAACAGTAAAATATTGGATTGAACGACACTCACAGGGACAGAGCCCCGGAGGATAATCAGTTTAGAGGATCACTTTTTTTTTTCACTCGGTGGCTCCACAGTGATGCTGCCTGGGCCGTCTATACCGGCACAGAGAAATGAAACGCACGCTACCGAACAGCGACTAGCAGCGCAGTGGTTATTGATCTAATTTTCTGCAGGGGGATACTTTTCTTCTTCATAAAATGCGCTCTCGTTTTAAAGAGTTCATCCAAATGTGTTTCTGAAGCACATTTGACTGGAGAAATAAGCATTGAAGAGAACCACGATTCACATTTGACCAGCGGTTCAATAACGGTGCGTTGAGACTAAAAGTGAATATTCGCAACGCTTTGCTCGCCTGACGATTTGTGGTTAATTCACTTGCTTCATCTGCGTCATTCATTTACTCACACAGAGGATTTGCTTCCCTTTTGGTGTGAAGGCAGCATAAAAGGAATCAGAGTCAGCCGATTTCTTTTATATATTTTTTTTTAATCTGTCCCATGTACTTCTGTCGGCTTCTGGAGACTCGTTTGGCAAAAACAGAAGAGTATTTAAGTTAATTAAGGTAAAGTTGCCCCAATGGCAGCTTTAAGGAGTCGTGTTAGAAAAACAAACTGGATAAGCAATATTACCATCAGTGAAAAAAACCAAACCTACATATTATACATGCAGAAATAAATTCATTAATAAACTAATTCATTAAGAAAAGCAACAACTAGGTTATCCTGTAAATTAATAGTCAATTATGTCAGTCTAGGAAGAGTAAGCAGAAGAAACACAATATTAATGGAATCCCAGATGTTTTTTTTAAATGTCTGTTGCTGAAGGCTCATGATCCACCACCTCTCCTCCAGCTTTGGCCTTTGCTTGTCTTTCCATAGCCTCGTGACCATGGACACACGGCTAACGAGATTACCCTCAAAATCATTTCAAATAATGATTCTGCCTTTAGGCTTACATATTCATGATTACCTTGCAAATCATGAAGTTCACTTGCATCTTTAGAAAAGCCCTGAGCCCGAGATAATGTGATAATAATACTGGTAAAAGCCAACAGGTTAGTCTTTAATGATGTAGTTAAAAATGTTGACTAGAGCGAGGAACGAAATTCCAAAATGTCTTTGCATAATAAGGGTTAAATTGGTCACCAATTTCCCCATGATTCATAGCAGGTTTGTTCCTATAGGTGTTTGCCTTTTGTCTGAAAATTGTCTTGTTATGAGACCAAGTGACATAAAATGTTCAGGTGGTTTGGTCTGTATAAACACTTCAAAAGGTGGAAGTGGTCCTCCAACCCTGCCGGTATATCCTCCAACCCTGCCGGTATAACAGCACATTTATATACACTGTTATCCAAGATTGCCATCGATGCACTGAACAAACAACTTGCTGCTACAAGTGATTTCTTTCAGATAGTATCAAGCAAACACGACATCACAATCACTGTAAAAGATACCTGCATGCAAATAGAAGTTATAACACATAGGACCTCACGTACTAACGCTTTGGAGCCCACAAATTGTGCTCTCCGTGTCATGCATATGAATTCATGGGAGGGTCAAGGGGAAAGTGGGAAATCCCCAGAGAGAGAGGGGAGGGGATGCTGAATGCTTAAAGTGCGCCTAATTATGTATTTGGCGATGTGTACACAGACCGCCCGTGAAAGCGCACCTCCGTTTTGCGGTGAAAATTCCCTGCCTCTCAGAAGCAGGTGTGACCCAGAATGCAGATTTCCTCACATATGCCTCCTGATAAAATGACAGCAGCAGCCGGGACGAGCTGTAAGGATGCACGTTTTCCGTGGCGCTGATAACACTACGTCTACGTACATGGGGCCGACACTGTCTTAAAAAAATAATTAAGAAAGTACTTCGAAAGCCTTACTTAGCAACAAGCGTTAATATCATAGTAATGCCACCGAATTAATAGTTTATACCTTTTGCTAAGAGTATGTTTTGCCATTTTCTAGAAACCAACGGCAACCCTGGTAACATTAACCTCAGGGTTCGAGTTGTGATATAAAAATTACCCACTGAAACAGCATATGGCCATTTTGGAAATTTCATTGGCTATACATGGACCAGCACCTTTTTCTTGCAGCTGGCTTTCTGCAATACTAATGAGGCTCCGTGGGGGAGTTCTACCTGCTGTAGAGGCTGTATGCTGATACGGTTTGTCTGTATCGCTTAGACCCCTGCTCAAGATGTGAAATGCTAATATTTGACAGTTAACATTGGCATTAAATTAATAACAGCTCAATTCGGGTAGGATATTTCAATAAAAAATAAGTAAAAAGGAGGTTAAATATAATGAACAGGGCAGATGATAAAGGGGAAATTGTTCAGGCTCTGCAGAACTCTTATTGACATTTTTTCTCTATTGTCGGACACTTTATACAAAGGGAGGAAATAATATATTTAGAAGTATCGAGAGATTAATAACAACTGTCCTGACTAACAGCCTCGGTTATGAATATAAATGCAGTCTACATTTTGGTTTCCACTGAGTATAGGATGAGTTGTCTGCACATTCTACGTTCGGCGGGTCCAGCCATCTTTTCTCCGTTTTCCTTTGTACGGTTTAATAATCATTTATTTTTCTTGCCTCCGTCAGCATGTGGCGGAGCTTGTTGAACTGGTTCCTCGGATGTCTCTGTGAGACATGACACCAAAAAATGATCGCCCACAACGATTTATAAAGCAGAGATCAGATTAACTACCGTATGACATAATAAGCATGGCAATAAACTGCCGCAGACACTTTCACGGTAGTGCACAAATGAATGCAGAGATGCAGATGTTCCGTAGCTCACGATCCACATGTGGGACATGCTCAGTAACACACGCACACGCAGAGGCCACACAGGGGCAAAAAACAAACACATTTGGACAGAACTATGCGCAAACATGGACATTGTGCACCACCCACCCTCACGCACACTCTAACACATCCACTTCCTCTGCAAACATCTTGGAATGAAGTTATCACTTTATCCTCTCCTGTCTTTTTCCCACAGAGAGATTAACATTCACTCCCTCTGCATTTGCCTCTCCTTTCATGTAAGCACTGAGGCAGCTGCAGCTGGGTAAGTGTTTGTATGCGTATATCTGTGTGTGTGTGCGTTTCCAGTGCATGTGTGCGCATGAGTCAGGGCACCGACGCTCAAATAAATCCACTTCCTGTTTCCTGCCTGTCAGTCTGATCATTGCCCTCATCATCTGGCTTGCGCAAGCCACTAGAGAGGACAGGAAGAGTTGCAGGCAACGGGGTTAATTAAAACTTCCGATTTTAGATGTCTATTTTGTGGGAGGAACATGGGAGCGGGGTAGATAAGAGGTAGCATAAAAAGGGGAGGAAGGAGTGGGTAGAATGAGATATGAGAGATGAAAGATGACAGAGGAAAAGGGGGGACAGCGTGGGAGGGGGGATTGTTGAGTAGGGCAGTAAATATTTTACAAGCCTGTATTGGAGTGGTCAAGAAATGAGGAAAGGGAGAAGGGTTCCTGAGAACAGGGAGAAGAAGGGACAAAGAGCGGGACAGCTGGATAAGAACGCTTTGATCAGAAACATCTGCAGAGAGAGAGGAAGGACTGACTTAACTGCATCCGGCTTTGTGTGTGTGTGTGTGTGTGTATGTATATTATATATATATTTTTTTAAACATACTATGATCTGCATGCCTAACGATAGACGGTATTTGTGTGCAGCACTGTCAACTAAGAAAAGGCTTCAGGAAATATACTGGAAAGAATTAAAGATACTGGAAAAGAATTAAAGAATTAAGAAATAATAAATTGGCTACTGATGATATCCCCTTGTCAGTAAAAAAATAAATTATCACATTATTTAGTGTACTGCTGTCCTGTAGTAGTAGCATCAATAATTTCCAAAATGTGTATGTTTCAAAACAAATTGTTTCTAAGTCGAAATCTAGCAAAGAGCACAGTATATTTCAGTTTGACTTCTCACCTTTAACCAAATTAGACCACAGGCCTTTTTAAAAGTGATTTTCCACCCACGCTTTGCAGAGACGTCTTTCTTGCTTGACAAAAAGCTATTCATCATTCTATTACATCACTATTACTTTCTGCCACGTCAGCAAAGCTAACCAAATCTAAATGTCCAATTTACATGTTGTTTACCCACCATGTTGTCTCTAACAAGCTGCCTCAGCTCCCAGCAGACACTCATCATTGGGTTTAGGGGGGCGAAGTAAGGACCAAAGTACTAAAGTATGAAGGCATACACCATATATACCAACCTATTCTGGGGAATTTACATGAATGACTCACAGAGTATATTCTTTTAGGAAGGGAAGCGTATCTGCTTTTTTAATGAATCGAGTATCTAATAAATGTTTTCTGATTCCCCTTTGGCTTGACTGTATAATAATGATAATCAAGCAAAAGCCCGCAGAATCCTCCCCTGCGGTGCTAATCTTATTGTTTAATAACATGGCTAACATCTCCCTAAGCCTTCCCAGAGGGCCAACCTCTGAAGGTCAGTGCTAATACCAAGCCCCTCATTTATTAAACCAGATGGGGAAAAAAAGGAGAGAAAGTAAAGAGACAAAAAGCAGAAGAGCGTACGAAGAGATAGGATTTATTAAAATGTGGAAAAAGACAAAGAAAACCACAGCAAAATAAGGAGAGTAAAGTAGGTTAAGAGGAAAGAGGCTAGAGGGCATATAATAGGGGTCATGAAGGAAATTAACAAGGGGGCAAGATGAAGTATGAAGTGGGTAAAATAGGAGCTATAGGAGGGAACGGTTTCAGAGGGAGAGATGAGAAGAGACGAAACGGCTGCCATAAATAATGGACTGTAATATATAACACCAGTCCCGGCTTCCAAGATAATATCAGCCAAAAATTACAGCCTTCATTACGGGCGCACTGTGCAAATATTCAATGACCTTCACAGAGGCACTGAAAACTTAACGTGTCTTCCGTGCAATAAAAAGTTATGATAGCTCCAATTATGGAAGAGTGTGATGAAAAGGTATTTTTCTATTAAATCAGTTACCGCTTCCCTCATCCAATATCCTGGGAAGTGAAATGTTGTCTAAGTGCTAGTAATTCCATTTTTCTAACTAACAAGGAGATTATTTAGAAAATACTTGAGATTTTACCTATGGAGTTGGGGTACACATGAACTACGAAATGTAAACATTTACATGGCAAATAAGAAAAAATTCAACTTAGGTTAGTTATATAAAATACTCTATATTGATTTTCCTGTAATACCTTGAAATGGACTTGACAATTCCTCCTACTTTAACAGGCTTAGACTGTTGCAGAGACAATCCTGTATAAAAAGGCACAACCAGGTCAAAGTTCACCAAATAACGAGTGGACGACATCTCCTCAGACGGCTGATTTAATTGGCAGTGTTGCAGGAATGCGATTTGGCTCCCCTTTGCACGAACAACGTGGAGCCATCAATGCAAATAGCCACTTTGCTCTGTCGGCTGTTCAGGTTGGCATCCGCATCCTACTCTCGACCTGTATGTCAGGTCAAGAGTAGGATGGTACTTTTTTTGAAAGCCTCATGGGCAGTTTTTCAGCCCTTGAACCATGAATACATTCAGCTACCAAGCAGTTTCGGGACCTCAATTGTAAAGCTAACCACTTACTTCTCTATTAATGACAAAACATATTACACAAGAATATAAGTCAAATACTGTACTTATCAAATCGTTTTTTCATAATGTTTGGAAAGTATTTAGACTGCCAATTATGGATCATGAGGTTGGTGGGTGTTGGTGCATAAAATAATGTCTATACAACAGACAGCAGGAAACTGTTAAAAGTTCAATGTAGTGAAGCTCTGCAATTTGCATGTACTTATTATACAACTGTTAATGCTATTTCTGTCCTGCAGTTGATGTCCAGTGGGCAGTAGATATCCGGGAGCTCTCAATCCCCCAACACTTGCAATAGCAATCAGCTTGTCAAGCCGTTGCTGCGGCAGCTAAATTCTTCTGCACAGCAGCCGAGCACCCAGCCTCATTTTCATTGTTATTTCAGCCCACGATCAGAGAACCATCATTCCAAGTGGGACGCGAGGCAATTTCCCTGTTGTCACAGAAGTTCCGAAATATTCAGGAAGGATTTTACCCATGGCCGTCGAACTGTGAGCACTACCAAGTGCTGGTAGGTAGCGAGGGAGCCTCACATGAGTAGGTCTGAAGCTGCAATCAGTCACGTGTGACTGTGGAAATGTAGCAACCACATGCAACTGACAACACATACACAGTGCAGCTACGCGCTGGTGAGCACATAATCAGAGTCACGTTCACTAAACACACACATCTACGTATGTGTGTGTGTGTCTCCAACTTCTGATCCTGCACTCAGATACACAACAAGCAAGGTGTGATGGGAAACGAACCGCTGTCAGGTTGCGCCGGCTGCCAAACACACCGTCGCATCTGTAATCCAAGCAGCCGAGAAGAGCACAGATTACCACCACCTCCCCCCGAGCTTCAGCTGGCATGCTATGAAAGGACCGCGGGGAGGGGCAAAAGTGTGAAACAAATAACGTTGGAGGAGCACAGCGTTGCACGCACAGAGATTAATCTGAAGCGGAGCGGAGCCCGCCGCGTTGTTGCCCTGTCCTTGATGCTGAAGTTTACTTTCACTTTCACGCTCGTCACTTGTCCGGAGGAAGACTGATGAAGGCGGGCGCAACATTTGGCACAATGAAAATCATTAAGAGCGAATCATTTTCCTTGACAATCCACCCTCCCTTTCCAGTCGCCCTCATGAATACTTTTAACTTCAAAGGAACGACTTGACACGGAGTGAAGAGCACATTTTTTTAACAATATCAAAAGAATGTAGGTTAATAGACGCTGAATGTGAAAAACCTTACTGATCAAAAATGAAAACCTCTTACACAAACACAAAAGAGCATTTTGTTCCTTTAATCAAATCGCTGATTGAGAAAGATTTGTTAACCAAATGGGATTAAAATGACTCTAAAAACCCTTGTAAGTATAGACCAGGCACAGATATAAGCGCACAGACAGGTCCGTACAGTATGCGGAGGGAAAAGGACCAAAACAGAGTAAAATTCCATCCATGCGTAAGCATATAAAAAATGCTGATTCTGACAGAACGAGCATGTGCGAGCAAATAATAATAATCTTTGTGACGTTTCCATTTCCTCTGGACAATCTCTTGCTTTCCCAGATGACGTTGACAAATCGGAGGAGGGGATGTCTCTGCTCCTGTGATTGCTCCCTTTCAACTCTAACAGTCCATGTCTCTCTTATAGTTGAAAAGTTTTCAATCATGGAATTTTGTTTTGCTTACTGAGGTTCCTTGGGTCCTCATTCTAAGAACGATCAGTATCAGTCCACAGTTTCAGCTCGTTCATTATGGGACACCTGCATGGACAAAGTCATACATCAGCATCCCGTCTAGGCTAAAATGACACTTTAGTAAAAAAACATTTAATATGAAGTTCCTTTCTATGACCCTATGCTGTCCTGTGCACTCGTATCTTGTGCGTGTGTGTGTATTTTAGCAAGGACCTGAAGTTCAAGCCACACACGCGCTCTCTCTCACACACTCACACACACACACACACACACACACACACACAAACCAACAGAAAGGAAAGCAGCACTAAGTCGTAGGCAAACACAGCCCACACGCACAGTGCAGAGAAATAGACGTCACAACTGAAAATGTGTGTTCTGTGAGTGAATCGGTGACAATCGGCTCATTCGGTCCATGTGTGCATTAATTCATGGCATTTATAGATTTACGCTGAGAGAACAAATCTGCAAGTTATTATGCAGACATAATAAAAAGCAAAAAACATCTGTCCGTCTTATGAAACACGCATGATTACATAGGGACACGAGGTCACAGTGACACACACAGGTTCGCTGGACTCTGGGATGGGAGGCCTACAATTAACAACCTGCCCTCGCATAGTGTCTACTGTAAGACATTTGCATTTCTTTCTTTTGATCCAGATATATGGAAATTCATTAAAACATGCTCCTCAATGCACTAAATATAAACTGTACAGCATACAGGCAGCCGCTTTGGAGAAAGAGTGGAGAACAGACGGTCAATAACAAGCAGAAAGAACCGGCCAGAGTGGACACAGCCAGAATCGATAAAACTTCTTCCTCAATGTAGCCAAAGTCAGTCATTTTCTCCTCTTTCTTCAACCCTTAATTCCTCTTTTCTCTCTCAGTCAGGCGGGGGGTTAGACACTGGACATGGTTCACAGCAGGTGCAGCGCTGAGCCACCATTCTTATTGCATCTGTCAGTTGTTCGAGTTAACGACTGAAAGAGCAAGAAGACAATAGCTCAAATAAATCAATACAAATGACAGCAGGACCACTAAACTGGAGACATTAAGAGGCATAAGAGGCTCTCCTGGTGTCTAGTGTGAAAATGTTATAAATAGCATGAACTTCTATGTAGAAATATGGACTGATGTTGCATGCACAGAAACAGCAGCACACTCATCCACTGGCACAGAGAGCTGCAAAAGCACATTCTGTACGTCTGGATGAATGTAGAAAAAACCCTATATGCAAACAAACGCGCACACACACACACAGACGTAAGAGGTTAGTTACATGCCCCTCTGTCAGTGCAGCTATAATGACATCCAGGTATGTTTGCTCTTCATTTTACACGGCTCATCGCAGCTCCACACAGGGCATCAGCATGGGGGGAGTCTGTGTTTGTGCTTCAAACTGCACGTTTGCATACACACAGAGAGCCCAAGGTCCTCGCGCACATCTGTGTGGCAGTTGTGCTACATTTGTGTGTCTGTTTCAATGTGTCTGCGCTCATGTAACCGATCATGCATTAGTGTGACTGTTTGTATATATATATATATATATATATATATATATATATATATATATATATATATATATATCTATATATATATATATATATCTATATAAAAATGTGTGTGCGTGTGTGTGTGTCTGGGCAGAACCTCTCCCACATGCATAGGCAGAGCCCTCTCCGGCTTGTTGACATTCCAGTAGCTTGGCCTCTCCATCTGCTCTAAAACTCTCCTCTCATTTAAAACAGACCTCCCTTCACCCTGTTGTACTAAGATACACACACACACAAACACACACACACACAC
The DNA here is from genome assembly GCA_021346845.1 of Apeltes quadracus. Taxonomy (NCBI): domain Eukaryota; kingdom Metazoa; phylum Chordata; class Actinopteri; order Perciformes; family Gasterosteidae; genus Apeltes; species Apeltes quadracus. The sequence goes on along the minus strand of CM037930.1, from coordinate 10,062,495 downwards.
ACTCACTTAACCTCATTCTACCTGCCACCTTCTCGCTGAAAGGACAAGTTAGACATGAATCTAGAAGTTCACCCCGTCCTCCATCAGCGCAGTGTTGCCTGTTGACTGCTGCTTTATGACATTAGAGTAAGAGTGTCGTCTAGTGTCAAAAGCTCAATGTTATTGTCTCTTCCTACGGTTTCATTTCTGAACGTTAAATTAAAACTTCACCAAACGCTGTCAAAGATGTCCGCTCACTAAAAACGAATCCACACTTGAGAACGGATCGGAATTGGGGAACTCAGGGTTCACACACACAGGATATACAGTATATGACTAGAAAAAAGTGGGAGGGGCACTGATAACAGAAGGTGACCTTTGGCAAAAAGAAAGAAGGTGCTCATAAGCCTGGGCGTTCACAATCGCCAGCGTTGAAAGACAATTTCCCACCGTATCTCTGATATTTGTATGTACAAGCATGTAGGTGTCTTAAAGCCATAGGTGAAGACAGGAGCATTCATGTGCTTGTTGAAGGAAGGGGTGTTCAACATTTCTTTCCTATTGAGCACACATGAGCCTGCATTTTTCACATTTTTTACTAAAGACAGGAGGCTCTAGATAGAACGTCTGAGTGTGAGTGATGAGGTTTCTTCCAACAACAAAGAAAATCCACCAATTGCAAAATGCATAACAATGCCAAACAGAGTGAAAGCAATGATATGTGCACTAGTGTTTGGAAGAAAAATTAGATTCTTAAAGAAATTGCATAATTTTTTGCAAACTGCAATCGTCGGTCATAACACACATTATCCTCCGATTACCTGTCTTATGACTCCTTCATGTTCCTGCGGCTGTGAGCTGACGCATTGTGAGGGGGCAGCTCTAATGACCTCCAGTCGTACGTAGTGCTGCAGCATAACTTATTTTTAATTATGACCCGTGGTTTCTTAAACCTCTGCCAGGACCACACTGACTTACATGGTTGAATCACTATTGAATCATACTTATTCACTCATTTGGCTGCAGGTTTGGTGGTCTCAGCCATGGTATCCAAAAGAGATTAGTGCTCCGCTTTTCAAATATTTGACAGCAGAGGTTAGAAACTATTAATGTTTAAGCTACTTACTGTGTGCAGTAATTATTTTTAATCTTGGTAGCGCTTGCACTAACTATGTCTACTTTTTCTATAACGGATAGTAGATGAATGGGAAAAAAAGATTTGTGTCAAAGAAATAACACATCAGCTGCCTCAAAATGTATCCATAAGGAAGTGAGTACGGTGCTCTGCCTTCACGGCTGCTATTTTAGCTCATCTTAATGCTGTATCTTTTCTTTTATTGTATTTCAGGTGGATGTGAGGGCGTGTTAAAGTCAGGAATTAAACCTAGGACCTTTCTCCTGAAGTAGCTCATAACCTTCCCATAGTTATGAATATAATGTATGCGATGGAAGGAAAAAGATGAAGGAAGTGGACATGGTGGAGGCAGATGAACTGCATGGTGATATGTGGGAGAGGGGGGGAGCATTAATTTGTGCATAAGGTCAGAAGTGACGCTGACCTGATCTACCGAACGGCTGTCCGGATGGCTAGACACAAAAGAGATATCAATTGAAGGTCGTACGGCACCGGACGAAATGTGAAACACCGAAGTTAACAATTGCTCGCTCTCTTTATATTTTATTGGCTCGTGTCACATTGATTCGCTGTTAGATGCATGTTTTCACCTCTCTCAGGGTGACAACACAAAATATTGGTAGTGGTGATGAGAAAGGATGAAGATTGTAAGATGATCAAAGGAGGATCAGAAGAGTCATTTAATATCGTCTTGCCCCCATACATCTCTGTCTTTTATATTCTCAAAACACATACACAATAAAATAGATGGAAAACACAAACAAGCAGAGGCACAAACAGGGACAAAGGCACTTGTGTATAAAATAGACTAATATCACGATATATGCTCACTTTTCCATTAGGAAACATTCTGGGTAATTCTGGGTGCAGGTGCATGTGTGTAACAGTGTGTGTGTGTTTGTGTGTGTGTTTGGGTTTGTGTGAATAGGGTGGCTTTTAGCAATACTGGCCGGTGGTGATAAGAAGCCTAAATCCTCTACACATTCTCACATGGACGACCAAGGCGATAGGCTTCCAGAGAAACCAGAGCTCCCATCAAAGGACACCAGAAGGAAATATGGGGAGGTTTATTAGGATAGGAGGAGTTGTCATTGCTTTTTGTTTAGCCTCAAAATCTAATTTGACTAAACAACGAGAAAAAGAAAAATATCTGGATGCAGGTATCACAAAACACTAACGATATCTGCACACTTATTTCCTCTGTGCTTCACCAAATGCTTTAGAATTGGGCTTTGAGTCCCCTTACAGGATGCTTGTTTGACCATAACACCAATTCTATGCTTTGTGTTTGTTTTGTTATTAGTTTAGGATTAGAGTTAACCTTTCAGAACAAGTGCTGAGGCGAGTGAGTGAGAAACGGGAGCAAAACAATGGTGGGGATTGAGATATGCGGTGTGAAATTGTGTTCTTCCAATCCGGGGTTTGCACACAGACAAACTCACACTCAAGAGAAGAAAAACAAGATTAGAAAAACCACCTCTGCAGAGTGTGTGTGTGAGTGTGAGTGGGGGGGGGGTGTGAGTGATGGAACGGCGTTGCCTCAATTCATCACTGTGCTTGTTTTTGGGTGAATGGGAGAGAGGTAGAGAGAACTTCAGCGAGAAGGTTAATGCTACCTCGACCAGATTACCTGAGCCACGTGTGTGTCTGTGTGTGTGTGTGTGTGTGTGTGTGTGTGTGTGTAGACCGCTGTGACAAATATGGTATATTTCGGATTGGACAGATTAGACTTCATGTTATCCCACTGATGAAATGTGCCGTGCACACACTGGCCGTATGCATTGTGTGCCCAGTGCGCTGACCTCCACGCGTTTTCCCTGAAAAAAAAAATCCTGGGACTCCGTGAGTCGAGACGATATTACCCAGCCGCCGGTGTCCGAACGAGATACCTCATCATAATCCCATGGCTGGTCACCGAGACTATGACAGGACATTACGCCGCATAATGGCCTGTTAGCCCTGGTGGATTATGCAACGCGGCATCCCGAGGCGGCGCCTCAGCCGCCTATCTGACAGTGACGGAGCGGGCAGGGCTGCTGTGTCTTGCCAAAGGGCACGTAGTTATTGTACAGAGCCGACCTGTTATCTATTAATAATGGTGCAATCTCCAAAACCATTAGGCCACAGTGCCATTCGCGACAAAAGAAAACGGTCACTGAAAGCGTTGTGTTTTTGTGACAGTAAACAGATAACGCCGTTATGAAGGAGTCAGCGTTTTTTGCTGTCACCTATTGGTTTTGTGGGCAGTTGCTCAAAAAACAAATTTGGAAAATATATGAATAAACAATAAATTCTGCGTGCTGCAAGAACTAACAGCGTTTCCGTCAAACTGCTCGACTGACCTCCATAAAACTGCAAACTTGCGTCAAGAAAGCTGCTCTGCATTGCTAATACGCCTCATCCGGTGACTCAAAGGCTCCCCAAAGGATTATGGGCAAAGCGCGGACCCATATAGTAATTAGTTCTAGTACATAAATTGAGTGAGCATGTGTATAAGCTGGTGCGTTTTTATGTATGAGCACTTTCTCCCCCAGGAAGACTTTCCTGTCACCACGGCGATTCTTTCAGCCTCTGTGGACTTTCAACATCTCTGAGCTGTTGTCAATGTTTTGTCAGCATGATGGACAGGAAAGATTTGGAGTTTTGAATTTGAAAAGAGAGCAGCGAGGCTATTGTCCCAAGACAACATTGTACGTTTGGGGGCATCTGTGTATTTCCGTAAATCACAATTCACCGCAAGAGATAGAAACGTCCTTGCCCAATGACACTGGCAGAATGCACACAAACAAACCTGCACGCGCACACACACACACACACACACACACACACACACACACACACACACACTGCCCACGAGTCTCAAATGCTTTCCCTTCTTTTGTTGCCTCCCCTCTACAAGGACAACCAGCTCTTTCAAAAATAGTGTAGTTTTGTTTTACTGCCAACAAACGCTTCTTCATAAAGTTCATTCAACTTGTCCTTCTTTCTTTGTTACACAGGTATTGGCTTTCAGAGCTGTCACATACCTTTTCTCGCATACCTTTTCTAAAGAAATAAAAAGCGAGAGAGACCTTTGCGATTTCAGACTTTTACACGCAACATCCTGACATCCTGAAAGAAAACAAGCACTCAAAGAAAGAATCCACGGCAAGTTAGAATTTCACATTCAAATGAATTCCATTCCTTCATCTATTGATTTACGTGGAGTTTTACTGCCTCGCTGAAAGTCCCGAGTGCTTATTCGAAAGGAAGCTTGGCTTTCACATGATAATATTTAGCAAATTTTGTTTGGGTGTGTTTTTTTTGGGGAATCGCAAACGCAAGGGCATTTTGGCAGGTGGTTGTAGTGGATATTATTTTAATATGCCAAATAAATTTCCCCCAGCTTTATCTTGTTACACACAGTTATCTGCTATGCTTAAAACATCCCAATACACAGAATCTATGTATCATCACTTAATGCTGTTTTGCTGTTACTGGAAAGTTTTGTCTTGTTTCTCTGAGCGCATGAGGCCAATGGGATGACTTAATTTGAGAGGAATGATAATAAAGTAGAGGTGAATTAAATTAAACTAAAGTTCCATGTGATGAATGGCAATCTTTTTCTCTGCCACTCTTCCACTCCGCCGCCCCGTCCCCTCCAAAAACAATGCGTCAGAGGTCCTTCTGTTGACAATAGATCAAATTAAATGTGTATATTTAGAAGTGTTGTACCATTGAGGGGTCCAAGACCCCTTTTAAGCCTCTGGTGTCTTGGAACAAAGTTTTATTGCAAAGCGACGTTAGCCAAAAACTCAAGCTCGGGCTGGCTGAAATTACATTAAGGTCCTGGCAACATCAACTTATTGTACAGTCCACTACTGGGGGCTCAGTGATTTTAAATGGCACCACAAAACACAACTTGAGATTTAATGGGTTGGAATCAACAAAATGGCCCTGGAAACAGAAAATCTATCTTGCAAATGGTCACTCAATTCAATGGAGGGACATTCTGTTCATCTACAAATGAAATGTTTCTTTTATTGACCCAAATTAATTGATTTGTTAAGTTAATTTCCTAGAAAGTCCAGGCAGCTCCTTTTGTCACTGCTTAATTCCTCTTGCATACTGCATATACATTTGGATTGTCCTTAAATAAAGACCACCAAATTGCTTTGCTTCAACATAAGTGGAGAGAACGGATTGTTTTAAAATACAACTAATAATGACTTTTTAAAGCAAAGGCTTTAGATTTAAACAAGACTCGATGAACTATGTGGCAAAAGCCTAAAGCAACACAATAAATGAAGTGGAAACAATCCAAAATTGTAGGTTTCATTTCATTTTTTCTGGGGGCCTTTCACACAGTGGGATGTACAGTATGAGAAGCAAAAGAGCTTATATTTGGAAAAAAAACAATGAACGTCTTGGAGCCAAAACACAGAACGCATGAACTGCCGCTTCCTTCAAAAAAGTTAATGACTTGAAACTTCAAATTCCTACTAAATACTAACCTCTGGTTTAATTACCCTGTGTTCTGCTACTATTCTGGTGACACTGAAAACGAGCAGAAATGCACAGACACACACATGAACACTCATTAACAGCACAACGGGGTGGAGGAAAGTTAATCATCGCATTACGGCGGCCACAAGGACAAGGTCACTGAGGCGTACACCCCCGCACCTTCCTTTTACCACAACATGTATGTGTGTTGAGGTGCCACATATGCGTTAACCTCTAATCTACACACACACACACACACACACACACACACACACACAGATATAATACATATGGAGTCACGTTAATAAAGGGGCGACATGTGTGTTAAACTAAAAGGCACCAACAACTGTACATTTCTATCTCCAAAATGCTAAATGCAGCGTGACCCTAAAGCCCTGGCAGCACTATGTTCTCTAATTTATTTTTCATTAAACACTGTCTCTCTTTGACCTGCTGCAAGCCTCATTAGAATACACTTCCCTTAATGACTCGCATTAGGCAAACGCACCCACAAACCCACAAACACACAATGAATTGTGCTAGCCACTGTGAGAGCATGCGTGTGGGCAGGCCGGAGCTTTAAAACGCTATCGGGATGCATTTCACCTCCTCGACTCACTTTCATCCTGAGTGTGCTTCAACGAGGGATGTGCAGGCAGGAAGAAAGATGGATGGATGCAACGAAAGAAGAAAACTGAAATCTCTCTCAGGGGGGGATTGTTAAAGATCAAGGGATGTGTTTTTGTCTGTGGGATGTGGTTAATGAAAGTGATTGTGAGCGAGGCGGGAGGCACAGGGACAGGGAGAGGATCATGGACGGACAGCGGTGTGGAGAGATAAATAAAAGGAGTAAGAAAAACGTGTCATCCCTTTCTGTTCGCTGGTGCTCCTCCATCACAAGGACCCGGATGGAACTACAGAGAGAGGGGTGCTTCGTAGCGGATCTGAAGGAGTAATGTGACATTGCGGATTTAGTTTGGCTCCCTTTGACAGAGGGAAGAGTCAGACGTCCGGTTTAGTCATACGCAACTGTTGCTTAGGTTGTCTTGCCCAAGGACCCTTCAAAGAGGAAGCAAAATCCTCACTGTCCCTTTATTCTGTGGTGCCGAATTAGTCTATCAGTCATTTTAATTAAATTTAGTCAATACAGGCCTTGCCTGTTTCTACAAACATTTGCTGAAGGATGGTAATTAACCACTCATAGAGGACGGGAAAGTGACCTTAAAGCTTAATTTGGCATGTCATTAATAATACCAGTGGCTTTTTCCTTATTTGTCTTATTTTAAACCTTTTGAACTTCTCTTGGAAGAAGTTTTACTAATAAGATCCTTCTTGGATCCATAACTAGAATATTTGCAAAATATCTTCAAATCTTCCTCTCTATATAGTCTATCAATTCAAATCTGGTCAGGAAGAAGAGCATATTTAGCATGCATTTAAAAAATATTATTGTTTAATATCTGTTGGAATTCTCTCATTATCCTGAAAGCAATCAATTAATCAAATGCTCTAGAAAGACGCTTATTAACGATATTGAGGGTAGCTTTGGTAGGAGGCATTAATAGTGTTTCATTAATGTATTACATGAATTCACGTAAGTGATTTTTCTCTTTGCCCGATTTTAGCACCTTTTGAGGGCTTTTGGTTGAATAGTCTGCAGTCTATACTGCCTACACGTGACGGGATGAAATTTCAGTGGAAAAGAAAACACATACATGCAAACACTCAGTCGCTCAGAAAGTGATATTTGCAGATTTTCATATCAGCATAGAATGCTGTGATTGGTTGGAAAGGATAATTTCCCTACTGGACAATTTACAATCCGTTCACTACTAGGCAATCATGGAATCCACGGATATTAGTTTCCTTATAGCTCACATGTTGCCTCTTACTTAGATTTGTGACATACAACACAATTAGGAGAGAAACCACAGGCCGAGCAGCAAGGTGGATGATCATGATCATGATCATCTGATTCGGGCAGCGTGGGGAACCTTTGTTAAAGTGTTCTGACAGCCGTGTCTGCCGTGCATCCAGTTTCAGGTCGATTAAACATCCAGATTTGCATTCATTTCATGAGTAACTTGATGACGATGAAGAAAATAACTACCGCTGATGAGGCAGCAAAACATTTCACGCCACTTGATTTTTTACATCTCAATGGAAGCACATAATGCCGATCTATGTGCACACGCACACACTGGCAAGTTTCATTGGAGACGGCTTCTCTTTTCTCCGCCTCTCTGTGAGCAAGAACTTGTAGACGTTTCCTATTCACCTGGGTTCATACAGCTCCAAGTATCTCATATTATATATATATAATGACATCCACCTCCTCCCCCCTCCCCTTGCCCCTTGCAGTGTAATACATCAGCTATCAAAACCTGATCAAAAGGGAGCAAAGTAATAGGAGTGCCTATTAGCTGCTGTATTCTTTTGTTGCCTCTGGAAACGATTTAGTCGGCCAACAAGTCCCTCGGCCTTCTAGGTTCCCGCCTGCAGGTTCTCCGGGAGGAATGTGATCCTGCATGCTGTGCAAAAATAAAAAAGACAATTTGTAGATAACTAAACCAGCCGAGCGTCTACTCAGCCGATAATCAGCTTATGGACGAACCGCGTTAACCCAAAGTATTTCACGGTTGCCTTGGTTCCCATACTGATATACAGTAAATAGGGCTAATTGTGGCACTTAATTAGTTACTCGTACCCTGGTCAAAAGTGTGAGTAGTATTCCCCAAACAGATTATTACAGCTCACCTTGAATCATTTAACAAAGTACAGTAAAACAATTTTTAAACTCATAATTCCATGTGAACACAACATTTTTTTGTTTTGAGTTGAATTCATATTTTTTGTTTAGCTTTCACTCTAAAGCTTATTAGTTATCATTATGTTGATAGTTCTTGTGGGTTTTGCTATTTATTCATTTATTTATTTTTCTTGCCTTTTCTTACTCCCTTGCTATTCAAAGAATGACAGAGTGGGATTAGCGTGCCTTCACTTGATGACTGCCAGTCATCCAGTCAGTCTGACAGTAATCCATCTGCCAATCCAGTCAGTCAATCAATCAGTCGAGCTCCATCATGAATCTAGTGAAAATGGCGTTCCAAAGCGACAACACTCATTCCCCTGAGTGCTACTCAGTGCTACTCGGTTCCCTCCAGCTCATACTGTACATAGATGGCTCATGTTTTCAGCTGAATTCAATCAGTTCTGTTGGGGGGAACATTAACGTCCAAAGTCTCTCATTGTGCTGTCAGTGAATTTCTTTACGGTTCTTTTGTGCCATTCTGCTCGCTTATAATGGACACCACTCTAACAAACATAAACGATTGCCTCCTGCCGAATGGGTCAGAGGAACGAAACCGGAGGCCACTTTTTCAAGAGCTACCGTTTGGCAAAAGTACAGGAAAAAGCTACAGTTGTCGGAGCAATTACAGGAATTACCTTCCATCCGTGGATGATATTCAACAACATTCACATTTAGACTTCATGCTTGAGTTAAGATGCATTTACAACCACTCACATCATTGACATGCATAGATTGTTTTAATGATTCCATAAAAAAGAAACTATGGCATAACAGTACAATAATTCACTCTCCGCAGTGTTTACGTCCCTGACCGTATCAGACATCCTGTTTGCTACGCCACTCGTTGTCCATCAGCTGTAGCTGCAGCATCCTGGTCAACAGACAAAGCTTTGCGTAGCGCTGTAGCTACTACCGCTAATCGCATCCACCCATATGAGCATCTGCACGTGGATTAGATTTGTTTTAGGGGGGAAGTACGTTCCACGCGACCCATTGATGAGGGCGTGGAGGAGTCAGGCCAGCAGCAAGTCATGGCAGCACGTGTCGCATGCACAAGAGCTACAGCTATACAGCTTTGACAGCCGTGATGGCGCGTGAGGTTCAACCTCCTGCTCCTACCCGTCTCTTGTTCGCTCCCCTTCCCCGTGTCAGTCTGTGCCCTGATTCCTCACTGACTTTCATGTACAACAACAACAACCACTCCTCCGTCCACACTCAGCAAAGCGCAGGAGTGAAAAACACACACCAAAACATTTAGTGACAAGTGATGTTATGGGCAACGAAGGAGCTCGGATTGGAAGCTTGGAAAGGAGAGAGGGAGACAGGGATGGAGGGGGAGGGGGGTAGAAAATCTAGAGACAGGAAGTAACATAACGGAATTAGAGTAAAGCAAAGAAGAGGATGTCAGACACAGAATAAAGTAACAAAGGTGAAAAGTGTTGTGTATGTGGACCGTGACGTGGAGGAAGAGAGGGGGCAAATAAAGGCATATAAACACACAGAAGGAGGGAGGTAGAAAGACATGGAGGGATTGATTATAAGTGGAAACGTTTGCCTCTCAATCGGGATATGCACTACCATAAATAACGTGCACTCTCAGTCAACAGCATGTCGTCGCCATATTCACACACTCTCTCGCTCACGCACACATTGCTGCAATCTCAATTGCATCAGATTTTCAACATTCTGGATATAATCCCATTTTGCTCCACTGAATGTAATCGGGTACTTCGCTGATTGGTATTCATGTTGTGCGTCTTCTTAGTATTTACTGTGCGAGGCACACTGTTAATGACATTGCATTGCTTCTGCTGGGATTCTGATACATCTCAGAATACAAATGAGACCCAGAGAAACAGACGAAGACCAAATTGGGGGATACCGAGATTTAACAAAAGATGCAAAGAGAATAGCTAAAGAAAACAAGTCAACATTTTAGACATGCATGTGATCAGCCTCCTGGTTCTCAATGCATGCATTCACTTTGAATGCAGTGGGAACTGATTGTCACCATTGGGACAAGGTAATCAAGAGGAAACATATATCCAGAGCGGGTACTTGTGTTTATGTATGAAGATGAACCATAAGCAAGGACCGTACAGTGTATGTGTTTTATTGGCCCAGATAGATTTTTTAGTCTGATGCACTCAACTCATGTAGCTTGCTTGCATAATTTAAAAGTTTTTAAAATGGGATGCGATTGCAGATCTGTTTTAGAGGTATTTGCAGTTCCAAAATGCTGGACCTTAACAAAGCAAAGGCCAATAGGTGGGAAGAAGGCATTTAAAGAGAAATGAAGCACAGGGAAGAATGTACCCAATGTCTTTTCTTCTTTTTTTTTGGTTTACATTCAAGGCTTCATTTGAGGCCCTTATTGGGTTTTTATGTCATTGCTGGGAGAGCAGCTCTGAGAACAGTTTACACAAGCTCCAAACGCAGCCTAGGTTTAGTTGAAGTCAGTGCAATGCTCTTGACATTGACATGTTTGATGAGATATTACATACTATATTCCTGACAAACTAATGGAAAATAATGTGATCATCCTGATATACTCAAGGCCTAGAAACTTGCAGATACAGAGTATGTCCTGCCTGTGGGCTTGCATTCAAACATGTCATATTTTCATGAACTTTTCTGCTAAGATTTGCGAAATTTCTAACATGCATAAAAAAGTTATTGATTCTTGGAGGGGCGTCTTTTGCCTCCTCCTTCTCAGGCAACATTCAGCGAACAGCAGCGGATCCTTTCATCACAGATCCGGCAGATATTCCAGGAAATGCTTACAGACAATTCAGTAGCACTCTTTGCAATTGACCACTGCAAGCAAAAATAATATTTTTGTCTGAGGTGGTTCCCCATGTGCCATGTAACCTGCCTGAATAGCGACGGTTATCACCAGTGACTCGTCTCTTTTCCGCTCGCATTCTATCGTTACCCGTCCCATTTTTTACTCAAAATCAAAAATCAAATTCCCATTCAAGGCAACTTCATTGGTAAGGCCCCTGTGTCTCACTCTCTGCTGGTGTATTGCTTTCAATTACTATCTTTTTTCCTCTGTTGTTCAAAGTGTTAAAGTGCCGTTTCATTACGGGATTGTTGCTTCTGGTCTAAAGCTTCTTATTTGGACTTTCCTCTGTATCAAAAAAAAAACTCTTCTTGAGAAAGTCATGGAGTGAAGGTGGTGTGAAATTGTACCTTTTAGAAATTTGTCATTTAGAAATCTGGCCAATTACAAGCTTAGAAGTTGTTGACATTATGCCAGTGACCATTGACCATTGATTACTCACCGAAGGTGATTGTTTTCAGCGAATTGGCTGCCACCTTTTTTAAAGAAACCGTGTGATATGTTCAGCACGTATTTGCCTCGAAGGGGATGATAACAGCTTAACTAATGGTAACCGACGCTCAAAAGCGCTTCCCTGATAACACCGCTGTTCTGATATCTACTTTATGAACAGGGTCCTCTATTCCCTGCACCCTGTCTCCTTCACGGTCTTTCTTTCTAGCTTGTCGGCCTCTCTGTCGCCGTACATTTTCTCCCCCCTCCGGACAACATTGACTTTGATGCGCAGGAGCCTTGCAGCTATATGTCTCACTCAAGCTTGGGGGAGGATTTCTGACGGAGTTTCTTGTCGTCATTAATTATGAAGTCTCAAATGGATTTCCTATACCTTCCATGTCACGTGCGTACACACACGAACGAACAGTGTGTGCCTCCCTAACAAGAGAGTTCATCGTCCTTCTATATCCCTCTCTGTTGATTCTATGTGGGTGTTTGCACATGCATTACTGTCTCAGCTCGCAATAAGTCAGAGAAATAAAGGCCCTGTGAGTTTAGGAGTGTATATGTATACGGATGCGTGTGCCTACTGATAATATTTGCTGCTTTTATGTACTTGAGCATGTGCATAATGAAATCGTATGACATATCTGTGCGAATGCTGCAAATCATTTCATCTTGCATGAAAAGAAAGGATGTAGACACACTCAAGCCAGCATAACTGGCAGCTCCCTTTCTTCTACTGGGGTCATTCATTCCTCCATCCATATCTGTTATTCCCCAAAGGGTTCCCTTTCAATTTTTTTCCTCTTTCCACTTTCTTCCACGGTACAAAATACTACTATATGTGGAGAGCTTGATTGAATATAAACAAAAGAAGTCATTCTGTTGCAACGAGTTGAACTTCATTTTCAACTTTATTGTGAATTGCCTTTTGCAATTGTTTCTCAGGTTGTGTTTCAATTAGAAGTGGGGTTCTAACCCACATTTCTAACACATTTACTCGCTTTACAATCAAACATCTATTTTGACACTTTCATTCTTAGTCTGCATCTTTGCATTTTGCCTTCAAAGCTCTATTTTCTCATTTCTTTCCTGTCTTCATTCGCCTCTCCCTTTTCACTTACCTTCTCTGCAGATTTCACCTAATCCCCAAAGGCAACGTTCCTATTTTCTAAGCCATTTATGCTTGAGTGTGTGTTTTTAGTGTGAGTATGACCCTCGTGACACAGTGCTGTGTGTCAGCGGGCACTTATTGACTTCCTCCGACTATTTCTTTGGGCGGGCTAACTTAAACAGTCCGACCCCATTGGCTGACAAACCAAGGCCACTCTTCATTAAAAGTGAAGTGACAGATTGCCTTCCTTGTTAAACACTTGCACACTCGTGGTCTAATTTATGGTCATGCATCTTGTGTGCACTCATGCTGCCGCATGAGAGTCTTTTCAGCTTCTCTTCTCTCCCTCAAAAGCTAGCTGCATAAGTTTTTTAAAAATGCTCACAGGCCTCGGTTTCTGTTATGGAGAGAGGCAAACATATCAGCGCCATAGAGTTAGGGCGAGCAAATTGATTTGGTCCCTGATGCTCCTCTGTTTGTGAGAAAGGAAAATGGAAGTCCACATATTCTTTGTGATAGGTAGATTTCATCTTTGACCTCACAGTCAGTCCTTGGCTCGTTCAGCAGATTTGGTGCATGACACAGCACACACACAGCGTGCACACGCAAAGTCTTACAGTAACTTCACCAGTGGTCAACTAAGTCACAATAACAACAACCACAGCAACATGTAAACAGTCTAAGAGCACAAATAAATAAAATTCATGCAAACAAGAAATAATCAATGGCTTTGTCAATACAGGAAACATTTTAAGCAAATGTGGAAGGATTTCAGTGGAGTAGGACAGGGTTGAGAGAGGTCAAGAAAAGTACAGGAAAGTTAGGTCGAGGACGAGAAGGGAGCAGAAGAGAAACAGCGGCTCTTTTTGACACTTGAGTGGAGCCCGATGGCCGGTCGAGAGGAAAGAAGGACAGTTGGCCATGGCATCATGAAGGAAGAGGTAAAATTCATACTCACCAAGCTGACTGCGTCTCTGAGCGTACGCCACCACCACCGCGGCCAGGACTACGCAGCACAGCGATGTCACAAGGTTTGCCATCTGTGGACACACACACAGCAGAGTCATGAGCGAGTGAGCGGTTCCGCCTGTCGTCCTGATTGACTGACGGACCCATAGGCGCCTACAACGCCATGGAAGAGACGGAGAGGTAGCCGCTTCCTGTCCTCTCTCAGTCCGTCTCCTATCACAAACACGTCTGGGACCTTTTTTCCCCTCTTTCTCACTCCTACTCGTCACACTCCCTTATTTCTTTACTCCTCGCACTGGTGTTATCCTTTTCACTCTATAACCTTTCTCTCTCTGTCTGTTTCCTTCTGTTCATCAGCCTAATGGGTCCATCCTCCCTGGGATGGGCTATGGCCAGACGCTCTTAAAGGTATAGCACACCATAAACAAACGGGCAGCTTTCATGAACAACAACAAGACGTCTCGGGGCATCCCTGGTCGCCACGTTGTTGCCTCAAAACCCAGAGTTCAACACTGAAAGACGCTCTCATGGCTTGCTTTCCCGTACTTTTATCGTCATTTTGCGGTTCCTCATCTCAATGTGTCCGATGAGACGATAGATAAAAAGTGAATCATGTTTATTAAAAGGGAAAGTTGCCCTTCTTGCGTGCATACATAACGGGAATGTGAATACAACTGTCTCACAGAGTGCTGTTTAATGACTAAAGATGGTCCTATTGAAGAGGGCCTTTTTATTTTTTGCTTCCTATCTTCCACTTGAAGGTGAAAGGTCAGGGTGAGCTTCAACATAACTACTACTATTAAGGATTCGCCGTCCTGTTCGAGGACACTTAAACTGGGCGGATGCCAAAAAAGGCTCCCGCGGTCCTCCCATCAGAACGTTACCTGCCTTCTCTCTATGGACTGTCCCTTTGTCCCCCCCCCTTGACCGTCTGTCTGGAAACCACCTACCCTCCTCTCTGAACAAAGGTCGTCTAAAGGTCTGCTTGCCGCTGAGCTTTGCGGTGAGCAAGGTGTCCGTGTCTGCATGCGTGAGGACAGAGTGAGCGCTCTAAATAGAGGCAGAGAAAAGGAAAGTGGTTTTCCTTGTTCTTTTGATGCACGGCTCCAGCTGTTGCAAACCACTGTCGTCTCCCATTACCTCCTGCTTTTTGATTAGCTTCACCGTTTTCTTTTCTCCTGCTCTGTTACTTCTACTCTTCCTCCTCTCTCCCCTCCACTAGTTCTCTTCTCTTCCAATATCACTCCTCCCATAGTCTTCCTCGCCCCGTTCCGTGCAGTATCTCTCCGTTTCCCTCGCTCTTTGTTAATGTCGGTCATTAACGTGACTACAGCATGTTGCAGCATCGCAGGGAGATGAAACACATATTGCAGTACTGCAGAGCAACATTCAAGAACATGAAAAAGCTTTTACAGTCAGAAGGGTCAATGACAATGTAGATACTAGTCAATGTTTCAGTGAACAAAAACTCTAATGCTGTTTGAAGAAGGAAAAGCTTTTACACCCACACAGCTTATTACGTATTCCTACGGCAAAAGTAACTGGGTTAACTTCAAGGTGTAAGTTATTGATTAAGTAAAGAATGCTGAGGGTTTTTTTTATATGTCAAAGCACCAGAAGGAGAACGGTGTTTCTTACACGAAACATTGGGGAGGATAGCACTAAAGTGTGTGCGTATTACAAGTAAAAAAAAACTCACGAGAGACAGAATAAAGATGCTTTCTGCCAAAGAGGACCCTGTAAGGTTCATAATGCCCCCTCTGCCTGTGCTGTATCATGTGGGAATCTGTCCTCTGTACCAGGGTCCTGAAATGCAGTGCTAACCAGTGCCGTTATAATAAGTCACCTTGATATAACAGTATTCAAACACTGTGATAGCATAAATGTCCCGTAGCACATCATTCGACTTATTTATTGATGTTATGTTTTCCAACTCACTGCTTTATGTGGATTGTGTTCACCCGAGCAACCACTGCATGAAAAGTGGGATTTCCGACAATTTCCGGCACCGTAAATTGTTGTGGAATTTCAGGTTTACGGCAATTTTCGGCAATTTACGGGCAAAGCCGAAAACTGCCGGAAATTGTCGGAAATTGACGTGGGCCTCCCTTGGCAGTTGGCCCCCCATGACTCCCCTCCTCCTAATTCTACAAATGCAAATCAGGGTTTCAGAGAGAGTTTTAGCCCAGGTGACATTTTTTTAAAAGGTAAGAAAATCTCTGGTACAAATAGATCAGGCCTAATTATAGACTCTTACATTTTAGCTTGTATTGATTTATTTAATTTAAGTATGCTAGATTAATGTGTATGCCATTAGCTATGGCAAATGTTATGTAAAAAGATACACTAAATTATTTAAAAAATTTGTTTCAATCTGAATCAGCAATCAGGATGTCCGTCAGCTGAATCACCATGCTGCCGATATGAACGAGCGGGAGAGACTGACTCAAAGAAGAGGAGACGGCCGCATGAAATCCCAAGGTAAGAATATGTTTGATGACTGCTAGCTAAGCTAAAAGTAGTCATACCACTTTCATTTAATTGCTTTCCAGCCGCCTGTAAGACGTATTACGAGACGGCACGTCGGAGCTTCAGAATCGCGCCAGAATAACTCACTGCGGGCGAAAGATCGAAGAGCTCCGCGCGAGAAGAAAGCAAGTAAGAGTTTATTTGGTGACTATTTTTCACGAGCATTGATAGATGTGTTGTGTCCATACGCATCGCACAGTATTGATTCATTGTTTTGTTATTTACAGCTGCTGGAACAGAGACCGCGTGTGCTCGCAGATGACGCGGTGGAACTCTGGAAGTCCGCCAGCGTAGACCTCATGTCTGCCGAAGAAGAGGGCATGTTGGCGGGGTCTCTGGGTGGATTGTACGGTCGCCGTCATTTCGTTGGCCGGAGCTCTCTGAACTCTGTGCGAAGCTGCAGTCCCGGTGAGAGGCGACTCCAAAGTACAGAGCCATGCACAATGTGCGTCTGCGCAACAGACCTGCCTCGGAAAGAACGCCGCCAGTTACCTACAACCCCGAGGAGGCGAACGGACAGTTGTACTTTTTGGATCATCATCTACCCATGTGTGCGCAGATAGTCGCTTTGTATATAATTGTTTGTTTTAATAAAGCTCTTTTTGCATAAACATGTTCCTGGCAAACGTTAATTTCCTCTATAAATTCATTAATGTCCTTGGTGGTAGTCTAATAATTCAGACAGATCTGCCAACCAATCACAAGTGATTTTTCTTGTTTGAAAGTTGTGGTTTCATCCAATGAGGAGTAAGGAAACTCAAGCCAGGAAATCGGAAATTGTCGAAAATTAGGGAAATTTTCGGGCGTTTACGGGGACGGAAATCACACTTCATGCAGTGAACAATTTATCTTACAAGCAAAGCATCTGAGATGCGAAGACATTAAATACCAACCACACTGCATGATTTCAGTCCGCTATTTCTCAGCTCTCTTTCCAGTTATAATTGATCTGAACGTTTGTGGAGGAAACTCTTTGGAGTCTTTTTTCCAGTTTTTGATACACCACCAGATGAGTGTCTGTTTCCACTCATGACTTCCAAAGAGAGAAACGGAGACTGAAAGTTGGATTGAGTGCATATTATTGAGAGTTAGATGGCGTGTGTGTGGCCTGCATGCGTGTCTATGTGTATATGTGAGTGATTGGCAGCTCATATGTATTTCATCTAAGAAGATATTTAGGAGAGTGACAGGGGGTGAAATTAAAATTGCATCCCTTGTCAGAGCATCACAATCCCATCTCTACTCTTCAAGTGCTGGTTTCAAAATCCAAAAGATGTGTGTGTCTGTGAGTGTGTGTGCGCGCGCGCGTGCTTGCGTGTGCGTGTGCGTGTGTGTGTGTGTGTGTGTGTGTTGCATGCATTTGCCATTCTCTGGGTGCAGACGTCCCGGCACAGGCGTGTGTGTGTGTGTGTGTCTGTGCATGAAACTGTGGGGGTATTTAGCCTGTCCATCAGCAAACAATACAGTTTTGAAATCTGACAGCTTCAGATCGCTCATATAATGACAGCCCACGGGGCGGTTAGCGCTGCAATCCCACAAACTCAATACAAACCCTCCTGCCTTTATCCAGCCATCCACCCCTCCCATTTATTCCCTTCTTCTTTTCATTCTTCTCCTCTTCCTTCCATATTTATTTATTCATTTCTTATTGGAGGGGAAAGGGCTGAATAGGCATGATTCTTTCGGTCGCTTAATTAAAATATATAATTCATCGCTGCGTCAAATGATTTTGCCTCTGCTTCTTTGTGGAGTCCGATTTGGGAACATTTGCATTTAAATTGGAAAGCCAGGAGGGAAATACACCCGGCTGGCCAGGATGTGTGCGAGATGGTGTGTTTGAGAAAAATATAAGGCCCACCCCCCCCCTTTTGAAGAAATGCACATATGTACTTTCTTGTGTTTTATTTTCTCTCACAACGGGAAACGTCCAAAAGAACATCGGTGGTCCGAATGGCACTAGAGAACATCCTGTTATGGGAAACTTGGAGGTTTGTCCCTTGAAATCACAGCTTTGTGTCCGCGTCATATGTTCAACCAGTAAGGTTCTCTTTCCTCTTTTATCCCGAAAGGCCCATATTCCACCTGACGGCCAGCTCCCATGAGTAGAATAGTTCAACAATAAGGTCTCTGCAGAGGAAATAAAAGTAAGGCATCCTCCCGGGCAACAAATGAGCTCTGTGATTTATAGCAAGAGCAGAGTCTTTTGCAATAAGGAACATAAACCACAGCTATCAAACACACGGTAGAATGACCGGAATCGCTGCTCCTTGTGGTCATCAGCAAAAAGACAATACAAATCAAACAAATCATTTAACTTTAAAGGTCAAACAAAACAATCCTCTTACACCTTGGATCTACTGAATGTAGCTTTATGGATGTTACGGACAGTTAAAGTAGTATATGATGCGGAGACAGAGGAACATCATCCTGCTGGGACGTAATTGGAGGTTGGCTGTTTTTATGATACTGAAAGCAGTGTGTCTGGCACAATAGAGCAAGTGAAGTCTGTAAAATGACACCGTGTTCTGCCTGGTTTATGTACTGACTCACAGCACAGCTCCCCGTTTGCAGCAATGGATTTTAAACAGGAACAAGTGTCTTATACAGCGGCCGGAGGACAAAGCAACCGTACAACATGGCTCTTGTAGATTAAACAGAGCCTCCTCAAGGAGCCGTCCTTTTAAGAAACAAAGTGTTTTAGAATGATTTAGCAATCGTCTTGAAAGATGGATGATCAGGAAATAAACTCCGGCCTCGGACAATGATACAAGTTAAATAAGTATCAGGGATATTCAGGGATAATATTACACTTTCCTAATTATGAAGAGTTAAAACCTTGAAACTCCAAGGTGTGCCGTCCTGTACACTTGGAGATCAAAAGAATGCTGACCGACCGACTCACCTTGCAGGAGTTCATCCTTCTTTGAGGCAATGATACACAAGTCAAGTTTTTAAGGGTATTGTCGTCAAGCAATTTTATCAGTAGATGTCAGTAGCATCAGTCCTTTTTTATAGGTTCCAACATCCCAGCACCAAATGAGGAAACAATACATACTGTCTTAATATATCTATCGGTATCACATACTACTAGTAATTTAACATATTATAGTAGTAGTATAGTTTGATCAGGTTCTTATTCTGTTAATACAATTCTGTTCCAATTCCTTCATAATTATTAATATAAATATATATATATACATTTTAAGTGATCTGTGAAAGCATTTTCTCATATTGCATCATCCAAACAATACCTTTACAAGCCTTTTATTACATTAATAGTTGTTGATATGTTGCAATGGTGAGCCGCATGCGGACATCGGCTCTCCCCCGCTGACTGTCCGTGCAGTTGAAGGTGTAATAAAATGCACTATAGATGTCAGCAAGACGTAAGGGACAAAGGGTACACAGTGCATTTTGCTGTCATTTATAGTAAGTGGCGTTGTGCTGCTGGCGGGGCTCTGCTCAGGGAGGAGAGACGCGCGGTGGGATGTTTGAGAGTCAAGATTTCAAAAGATCATCGCTGCCCAAATGTATTCTTCTATCTAAAGGCTATGAATATGCAAAATATTCCAGCGGAAGGTGAAACTTGGCTAGGAGTTTCTTGCTTCCTATTTATTTATTTTTATTTTTTTATTTTTACCTATCTTTCCGAGGTGAAATTACATTTTAATACGGTAACTGTACCACAGACCCAAACGAGAATATTAACAGGAAAAACGCCATTGATGGTGATCCTTTCACCCAATCCCAAACATTTGCGCACATATGCAAACACATAATCACACATAACTGACGGCATGCTCCCTACTGGATCATACTAATAACTTCCTCATCCCCTTAAAGCCTTTTCTTTGCTGGGCAAGAACAATTCTGTCATCAATCACGCAGGGTCGCAGCTGATTACCAACACGCTATTAGGGTGTGTGTGTGTGTGTGTGAGGGAGGGTGGGGGGTTCTGCTGCTGGCTTTTTGGGTACAGCACACACACATGCATCAACACTGCCACACACATGCCGATGTTCACAGTAGGCATTTGCTGATAGCCAGACGACTGTGACCTTTTCCTCGGTCGCTCTGGCTATAATTGCTCGCTAAAAACAACGTCAATTGTGACCTGAGAGGTAGCAGGGGTCGCAGCCACGAACACACACAAACACACACACACACAAACACCTTGTGCACGCACGGGGATGACTGGCACTTGGCTGTGAGAGATAAATTCAGCCATTGATCACATGTGACTGCTCTCAACCTGAACACGTCGGCTCCCATGCATCATGTCAGCAGCTGGTGGAGGCCCCACAGCGCAGAGCTGCAGTATCCGGCCCGTGATACTTTTGCACAAGCAGGCATCACACAAACACCTCACACCTCACAAGGGGTGGCGTTTGCAGCCTGTCAAGGGCGGATGCTGCTTTTCGTAATCAACTGTGCACAAACTTGAATTAGCATTATAGCCTGATATTTAAACATGACAGACTGGGTCATTTCCTACATGAGAGCTGATCATCACACTAATGTCAGGTAGCAGATCTCTGGTGTACAGTGTGAGCGCTCATCATGTTGGTTTTTGTGCCTTCAAGCGAACTGTGTGCGTTTCCGTGTGTGTGTGTGTTTTGTCTCCACCCAGCCATCTGGACCTCTGTGTGCATGTAGAAGCAGATATAGGTGGTTAGCAAGCGCTGGAAAAACATGGTGTTACCTCCAGCCCTTTCACCTCCGAACTCTGTAAGTGTATCAAAGCTAAGAAAACAGAGCACTTGTGTGTGAGCGTGTGTGTGTCAGCATTCTTAAGGCCTATGAGGCTTTGAATGATGGGTGAAGACTCCCCTTTGTGAACAGTGAGCCTCCAGGAGCTGCGCCCTGTGTGTGTGAGTGAGTGAGTGAGTGAGTGAGTGAGTGAGAGAGAGAGAGTGTGTGTTGATTAGTGTGATGTACGGGCTGGGATGTTCTGAACAGAGGTGTTTTTACAGGGAGTTAATCAGAACCAAAGCTGCGGCCTTTTCCACTGTGTATGAAACAGACTCAGACACACACACACATGCACAAACACACAATTTGTGCCCTACCTTTGCGAAATGGAATATTTTCTGTTGGTACTACCAGTTAAAAGTAATAAGTACATATAGATATAAATAAATGTCCATTTTAGCACACATGTTGTCATTTATATTTCTGATTAATCAAGAGATTCAGGACTGGTTGAACCGAGAGGTGAAGCAGCAGGGCGGGTAACTCCTCTTTAGGCCTGGTTTACAAAATGCAGACAGTTTTAGGAGCTACCCAAAAATAGCAGCTAGGCAACCAACCTGCATTAGCTCGGCTCTTGAAAATAAGCATCTGTGCCAACAGTTCACTGAATAGAGATGAGAGGAGACAGCATGTGTTCCCATAGCCACATAAAGTCAGGTTATCGCACATAACGTAATACCTTACCTTGAGCTTATGTAATACCTTGAGCTTATGGTCCCACTTTGTTTTCCAGTCGTGTATCTTCAATACAGCATGATGGCCAGTCAGGAAAAAGGGGTCCCAATTTTGAGTAGAATAAACTAAAGCAGCATACAGTGATGCTAATTTCCACTATAACCATATAGGAACGTCACTGTAATTTCTGCATTTGCAACATGAACCATTGTTGCGCCTACTGGGAATAGGCAACAAAGACTAAAGACGGAATCAGGCTATTCTGAGAAGTGATTGAGGGAATCTTTATTTACTAGGACTTAAGTGAAATAAGTGTATATTCCCATTGTTTGACTCCAATATAATAACACACAGCCCTCCTCTCAAAGAGGCATATCTCTGATTGCTTTTTTCTCTCAAACCGAAGGCGACTGCTCTCTTAGAAGAAAGCTGCATCTGTGTACGCGAGATACAGAGAGCATGTGACAGTGGCACAGAGACAGATGAGTATTGAGAAGGAAGAAAACTGTGGGAAAATAGACTGAGAGGAAACGGAACGAGAGACTCAGAAAGTGCACCAATTCAACAAAGACCAGCGTCACCTTCCCTTCCGCCCTTTGGTCTTGTGTGCATGTGTCAGTGTGAGAAATATACCTGTGTGCTTGTGTATGAATGCAGCGTTTCCCTGCGTGTTTCAGAATCTAAAAACAGTATGTTTACTCAACCTGTTTGCCATGCCTCTTTTGTAAATACACAAGATACATAGACCGGCTTAACACAAACACACACACACACACACAGTCTACTGGTCATTACCACATGGGTGTATTTCTAGATTTGATTCCTATGGCCTTCATGAAGGTCTGTCTATCAGCCGGGTGGCCTTTTGAGCACATCAACCCAAAGTACTGTAGATACAGACACACGAACACACACACACACACACACACACACACACACACACACACACAAACAACTGCCAGCATAACATACACCCTAAAATGTGCTACAGCTTGAACACTGTTATTAACGCACAAGCATCCTCAAACTGCAGGTATACATGGACCAAATCCACATGCGCAGTGAGCCGGGTGGCCTCAAAACCTCAGAGACCAGGCAAACACACTAAATATATTGGAGCATTCACTAAAGTACACTTAAGAGCCTGTTGCTTCTTTCTGAGTAAACACATGACTGGAATAGTCCTGTCTGTGTGTTCAAGGCCATTCACTCCTTTGCCGCCATCACTGGATCACAAAAATGGGAGCAATTCAGATTGTGCTTGTTTGGATTGTGCCACTCATATTTTCCACGGTGAAAATCAATCAAAAAAAGAGTAAAAAGCATGTGTGTAGAGCAGACATGCTGCCCAATGGGTTGATGGAGATTAGCCGGGCGGTCCTCGGAAGGGAGGGGATAGATTGCCATGACTTGGTTAGTTGAAAAGTAGCTTGCGAGCCTGAAAAGTGTTGGCACTCCTGAGTATTTATATATAAATATATGGAAAAGTCATCAAATGTCCTAAGAGAACACTTTTGTAATTGTTTTAATGTAATAAAGTATCCAGAACACAATTAAGGGGTAAGCTTCTTTACGAACCGGGAAACAAATAAAACACTAAAATAAAGAAACAGCTAACAATTGTAGTTTACAAAAACTCGTCCATCGTCTGAGCTGAGGTCGCTGTAAAGAACTTTCCACTGGTAATGAAACAGTCTCAACTTTAAATTGATACCTCTATGTGGCCAACAGAAGTAAAAAAAAAGAAAACACAGATTTTTCATGCAGTTTCACCAGAGAACTGCTTCAGCTCTAAACTCCAGCGCAACCCTCTGACAGCGGGCGGCTCGCCGCGCACAAAGCCACACCCTGGTTCCTCGGCCCGTGGTCATTGGTCTTGCGGGAGGAGGACGGCTGCGTGGCCTCGCTGCTCTGACGCTCGCTGCTGAGAGCCAACATTGTGCACCCTGGGCACACTGATGGGCCGGCTGGAGAGAAGGGAGGCCTCGGAGAGCAGGAGCCAGGACTTTCACCGGGTAGGCCGTTAAACCCCTGCTGCAGTAAAGTGACACGTTTCCTGAAGGGAGTAAAGAATACCGCTTTTGCACTCAGCATTCGGCAAAATCTACACAAATTCACTGAGTTCACTGTAGTCATTTTAAAGGAAAACGTAAGGCTAAGTGTCATGCTTAAAGAAATATCCTCACGGTGAACGTCCACCCTGACACATCATTAAAGTCAAACTAGATTGCACCCGGGGACATAATGAGCAGACTGCGTGCGCCCGAACCTGCTGAGCACTCAGGACGTCGCCTCGCATCACACATGTGTGTGCTCACTTTAGGAGCCCCAGGAAGAGTCATCTCCTGCTGAGCAGCATATTTCTCCAGGACCACACTTAGTCACCGCTGACTTAACACTGATGTCATTATCTAAGTCCATACAAGTGTGTGCGAGTGTGTGTAATGGAGAGCGAGCATCTCATTTATTACCTCACTCGAGGCTCTCTGTTCAACACAAGCCCGACAGGCTCCGTTCTCCTCATTTCTGTCTCTCCTAGTGATGCTATAACTCAAGAGTTTAACTCGGGCCGTCTGTCTTTTCCTCCCTCCATCCAGCGCTGTCTTTCCACCTGCTGCCGTCCCATCCGTTATCCTCTCCACCTTTTCTCCACCCGTTTTGTACCCTTTTCTAATGCGGTGTCACCTCTGTCACTTGCTATCTTTCTTTCCAGTTCAATCCCTCCCTCCTTTCTCTCTCCCTCGCTTGTGTCCTCCATTAAACGCTGATGACAGCGTTTCCTATTTTCACACAGCAGAGCGACGACCGGAAGAAAGTACCATGACGACGATTCGCCAATGACTGAGCCGGTGACAGTCTGAATGTAAATAATTGATGTGTTTAATGCCACGTCTACATTTGTCTTCCTACAGACTAACTTCATTTGAGTAAAGAAAATGGTGAATGAATAAAATGAAGGAAAACATAGCTCGTAAAACAGCATAGTTGACTTAATTCACAAGGCAGCTCGCTCCCAATTGTTAATGTTCACTGCAGCAGGAATATGAATCAGAGCCTTTCCTTGCTGGAAGGAAGATGAAGGCGCAGTCAATATAACTAAAGGTTTAAATAAAGGTTTAAAATACATGTTTTAATTCCACTGCACCGTAGGTGGTTTCCAAGTAACCATCTGAATACTTATTATATTGTTGAAATTGGCACAAACCCTCATTTTAGAAGACAAACGTGACTGAAGCTGCATGTGAATGTGTTGCGTGTGTGCTGCATTTAGCAAACACTCAATGTTTTGACACAGCCATAAGCATTTTGTCCCCATTCGTCCCCTCTTGCACACGTTCACAGTTGCGCTTCTATCACTTTTCTGCGGCCCTTTCGTTGTTTATTAGCAATGCAATCCGTTACAAATGTTTGCTTCCATACAGGCACGCATTGCCTCCACCACCGCTGCATCTAAATGACCCGCTGCAGGGAAATATCCTATCAACACTGTTTGGATAGGTAGCGGTCACGCTTGTCAGAACTAAGTAAATGCCAAAACACAACAACAGAATAAGAAAAAAAAGGCTGGTCCAATGAGTGGGGAAAAAAGACACAGATGAACTTTGACAAAAAGAAGATGAGGAAAAAAGCTGCAAAAAAAAAACGGAAGAAAAGGAGAGAGGGAGGAGATCTGAATGACACACACACACACACACACACACACACACACACATATTAACGCACATGGAACTCTTATGCAACATAACGTAGATATTCGACTTTTAAAATCAGGTTTGTCACTCGGGATTTGAAACTCTGGCGTTCTGCCTTTCAAAATAATTTACCACCCAAGCTGAAAGAAGTTTGAAAACGAGAGAGTGAAACACACTTCTGTACTTCAAAACTATAATTCAACAAACTGGTCAAATGTGTGTGAATTTGTGTAAATAAGTGATATGAATTGCGGTTTGCGAGAAAGGAACACCTAAATCGGACACTTGTAATGAACCACAGCCTAGTTGTGGCGTGCCTCCGCAGACGGAGGGGAACAGGCCGGCTGACCGGGAGGGGGGGGAAGGTGATAGCGGTCCGCTACGGAGCCGCAACTCATCCGGACTCAGATCAGACGAGACAACCCGCTGAATTTAAGCATATTACTAAGCTGAGAAAAAGAAACTAACAAGGATTCCCTCAGTAGCAGCGAGCGAAGACGGAAGTGCCCAGCGCCGAATCCCCGCCCGAGCGCGAGATATTGCAAAACTAGTCCCAAGTAGATACCCTTTCTCGTGTTTTTTTTTTCATGTCACCTCCCGGGCTCCGTAGAATTAAGTATATTTACATGGACTACAATTGTTTTTACTTTGTTTTTTCATGGCCATTTAAAGTTACAGCCGGTTGCCGTTGTAGTTCTGTCTAACTTTTTTTTACTATGTTATTCTATCAGGTGCCTGTTTTTATTTAAAATCCCCTCCGTGTGTCTGCAAGTAGTTTGCTTTAAATATTGGTTGGATTTGTTTTCCATTTGGAGTCATTTTTCCGGTACATGACAACAAATGACATAAGCTTTGTGACGTTGGTCTAGCTTCTTCCTTTGGTTCCATTCTCCTGTGACCAGGTGCAATGTTTCAGCTGGCAAATAGTCCGATCTGCCTGTATTAATGTGAGTGTTGGTTGTGGCATCAGTTAATTACCAGTTGTGAATTGTTAAATAAAAAATAAAAAAATCTATGAGGACAACTTCTACACGCAGCAATAATACTGAGTGGCTGTGATTGACGTCAGCGAATAAACTCCAGCTCTACATAGCTCCAGAACTGTAACTGTTAACATCCGGCTCATATTAGTGAACCAAACAAGACAACGGACTTGTAAACAATATTAAACAAACAAAAACAGGTTTCTGGTTCACTAAAGTTGACCTACGTGGTTGTTTTTGAGTAGGAATAAGGACCAAACAAACGTAATCCCACAGTGCTGCTTGATGGTGAACACCGGAGAGCCTAAAGGGTTTTTACTCTGCTGGTCGCTCAGGAAGAGGTGATGCAGAGATGGATGTTAACCAAGTGCCTTCCAGCATTCGTACGCGTGGCTACAAAACGAACAGGCATAAACACGCAGGTTTTTCTGAGACCCATTTTAAGATTCTATTTCGCAGCCGTGTGCGATGACGGACAATCGCTGTCAGATTCCACTCCATTACTCCCACGCGCACTCAGACACACACACACACACACATATTGATTACTAAACTCCGCCGCCTGGGGAGTGGAGCCAATGTGAAGTGGGCGAGCGAGGGACGAGGTGTGTGCACCTAAAGAAATACACACAACAGAGGGGCAACGCACGGACAGGTTTTAGGCTTGTGCTTCCCTCTGACAAAGAAACGTTCTCCGATTAAACCAGTGGTTCTTTTTACACCAAGTACCACCTCAGAAAAAAAGTCATTCAGTAGCACTATAATGACCAACACTATTGTACTAAAATACATGCAAACTGTTCTTAAAGATTAAATAAAACTGTACTGTACTTAAATTTTAGTAAATGTTTAAAAAAAAAAATATATATATATATATTTTTTTTTTATTATTTTAAATTAATAATAAATTAATACTTTTTTTACCACACTTTGAGAATCACTGGATTAAACCAAAGGCAAAGCCAAATGCTTCACACTCCGTTTTACTGATTTGATTCGACTACCCCAGACTTGCCTCGCAGATTATTATTGAGTGGTCAAAGGATGGGCGTAAAAGCTTTTACTTTGTATTTTGCTCTTTCTGTGTCGGGGGCAGTTGTATGCATTGTAAGCCAGCGGTGGATAAAACTGGAGGCCTATTGTCAAAATTGTAGAAACCGAGGACGGAATAGACAAGAGGATAAGTGAAGAACATAGCAGGTGAGGCAGCAGAGAGCTGTCAGTGTAAAAGCGAAGGCTGAACTCACACTCAAAACACACACCCCACCGTTTAGCCCAGAGCCATTCAGCTCTCCATGAATACGTTCTTCTTTTCGTCACCCTACATCGCGCCTTTCGACCAATCTCTCCATCTGTCTCGCTTTATTTTTGTTACATTTTTTTTTACTACGAATATATGTTGTCTGTATATCTTTCGCAGCCTCTGCAAAAGAGAATTTTGGTCGCACAAAGTGTGAAATGAGTTTGTATTGATCTGTCCGTCGGAGTGTGGAGTGGGTGTGTTTGTGTGTGTGTGAGAGAGACAGAGAGTTGTCTGTCTTCTACAGGTAAGTCTGTTTGTCATCGTATCAAAGTGCATGCGGACACAACACCAAAAACCCGTACGATAATGACATCATTACAATGTCCGAGACCGGACACAAACAAACACTTTCAGTTTGTGGGAATGGATTTTTATTTCATACCCATGTGGCTCAGTCGATTCATCCCAATCGTATCGAGATTGAAAGAGACTTCACTCATTGTCATTAATTGAATTCATATAAAGGGCACAGGGCCTCAGAAGTAAGTTGGATAATGACAAACGCTGCGAGAAATGGCATCAAAGACCCAGAGAGACGATGATATCCAGCACTTCACCAGACCTCACAGTTTACTGTGTTGCAGACAAAGAACTACAGTTTCTGCCTCCCAAATCGGAGCTGGTAATGTGGCAATGAGTTCTGAATGAGGTACACATTAGCCACTCCCAACAGATGTTTAATCGCAGACACTGATTGTTGCTCCTAAATCAATACTGCCGGAACTTTCTCATTGGTGTCGTTTCTGCCTGCTCATCTGCTGAGCGCACAAACCAGTCACCTTTCAGTGAACTACTTCCTGTCTGTACATTTGGCTCCCAACCTCATTATTTCTGAACGGTGACAAATCCCTGCGTAGTCCACTGGCTCCAATGGGAGTTGTACCTCCATATACAGCCAGTATAAAAAGGCATTATTTAACCATAAGGACTTTTTTTATGGTATTACAGGATCAGTGACGGTTGAATGTGGAGCAACAAAATTGCTGATTTAGAAAGACAAAGGAAGAATTATAGTGTTAACAAATGTATGATAATTAGTATGATTTCACAGTTCTATGTGCTTTTATTCCTTCTGGAAATCTTAATTCCCCATTTTACAAAACTGTGTTATTAGTTAGATTTCCACAGAACATATTTCCTCCCGGATCACGTGAGAAAAGTGTTTACAATAATGTGTGTTGTAGTTGGGCAGGGTGGATCGATCGCTTGAACACATGATTTCTATACTCTTTTACATACACAAATGCCTAAATGTGGACATTAGTTATTTTAGTTGAGAAACAACCAGATTCAAGACTTGGTTTAAACATTTTCTTTTGGTATTTATTCTTCTCTCTTTTAATCGTAGTCTTCCAATTGTGTACATTTACTATATTTGCATAAACTACCTTCTCATTTCATTCCCTTGGTTCTCGTTTTGAAGCAACCCTAAAAGGCTCCTTTCCTCACTCAATGACTCATCGGGCCTCTACGAGCTCCCTCGCCCTATTCGCCTCCCAATCCTTTACTTTTGCTACTTTCTCAGCTCTCCCTTCATCTTTCCCAACACTCTCCAGCTCCCTTCCCTCCATCATCTTCACCTCCTCTCTCCTGGTTCAATTCATCCCTTCTCCATTCATGTCCTCCCCGTCTTTAACGCTCCTCCATTCCATCCCCCTTTACCTTTGTAAGATAATACATTTGCAGCCTGAGTGATCTATTGATTCCTTGAACCCCAGCGCCCTTCAGAAAGGTAATTTTTTAAGGAGGGAAGAAGATTAGACAGAAACGCAGCACTTTTCAAGGTGAAAGAGGCTCTCCCTGCATGACCAGTCAATAGAAACATCAGTTTTTTTTGGAAGGAATGATGTCCGTTGGGCTAAAGTGCTAAGTGCTCAACTGCAACCCTATCCCCTCCTCCTGCCACCCATGTGTTTGTTTTCTCCTTTCCGTAGTTAAGCGCCTTGTGCGTTTTGGAAATTTGCTTTGGTTAAAAACAAAACTTTACACGGTATTGTACTGAGACCTCGTTAGGGCCCGAGTAAATCACTTAGACCCGATTTGTTAGAGCTGTAATAAGCAAAAGTTACTGAATATGTTAAACAGGTTCATTAGGCTTACTGTTAAGCTAATATTAAGTTTCCTTTGTACAAGCCAAAAAAGGTAAATTTGCGTACCTGACCAGTTTCGGCTACTCTATCTCTGTAGCTTTCATCAGAGGTGTCACGTGATGTTGTTGTGACGTCATCTGTAGTGTGTTATATGTATATATATATATATACAGAGACAGACAAATGTACCTTTATTGGCTTGTACAAAAGAAACTTAATATTAGCTTAAAAGTTGCTGAAGTTAGAATAAAAATACCCCGTCAACTCTGTGCAAACTCATTTCATGCAGCTTCTTATAGGTCGGCAATCATGTAAAATGTGTCTGCTTTTGTATGTTGAATGTCAGTAAAGCAAATGATAGTTAATTAGCTAAAAGTAGTCTTCTGGGAGCCTGCATAGGGTTGAATAAAAAACACTCAAATTATGTTGTGACATATTTTGTTGCAAAAGCAGGGACCACATTCAATTGGGTTTCAATCTATATTTGTCACGCTGCTTGGCAACAGCTTATCTAGCTGTTAATTCCCCAAAGAGAACAATTTCAATTTCTTTCTGTTTTCAGCAGCAGGGCGGTCACAGATGAACTGAAAACAGTTCCAACTTCTCTTTTACACGATAGATTTATATCAAGGACCTCCTGATGAATAGAATACAATTAGAGCAGACAACTTCACATGACCTCATGGATTCACTGGGTTTGTCCTCTGACCAGTGGACGGTGAGTCTGTGACCATCGGCCATCACTCTGTGTCCACTTAGTAGTATGTGGAACGCTCAGCCAGTGGGCTGGATGGAAGTGTTTTCTCCTTAAATGGGATGTCCCAAGTGGACAAAGAAATTCATTCCAGTGGAAACAAGTGGCTCAGTGACCAGCGACTAATGCAGGTTCTCATCAATGATAATTGGTCATCATGTTGCTTTTATATAATGACGCTGATGGATGACGTGGCAATCTTCTGGGGCATCGAGCAGGAATTAATTATATTTATTTGTCATTAACTAAAAAACATTTGAACTATGTTATGAAATAAATAAAAGTTATTTTGTCTACTAGTACGTCAAATATATCCTTTAATGTTTAAATCTTTATAGGGCACGAGGCACATGACTTTCACCGCGTGACAATATTCTAAAAAAAAAAAAATTGATCAAATTTAATTTGCCGTGTGCATAAGAAATTGTACTAAACATGTAATATCTACACCGTGGCCAGGTCACACAATGTTCATTTTGCAAACATTTCGTTGAGCTATTTCCAGTGAAAGAGGTTCGTCCTACACTGGGGTGTTTTAAATGAAAAGTAAAGATTGGAAACTCTGCTGCAGCCCCGCGCTCAGTGGATATGGTATGGATTTATTTTTGCAACTGCATGTGCAGCTTTAATCAAGCTCCGGATGACACTGGATTCTGAACCCATCGAGTTGGAAGCCATTTACATACGTAACTCGCTGAGCTGGATAGCAATAGAACCAGAACATAGTAAATGCAGCAGAGAGTCACAGCGTGAGCAAGTCAACCGTCTATTAATAATTGGTAGGACTGTCTACGAGGCAGCTGCCTCCATTCACTCCACAGGACTGATTCAGTTTGGAGACGCAGACGCACAGGCGAACGCAACAAAAGGGGAAAGAGAGTGACTACGAAAGCAGGGAGAAAATAATGAAAAGCAAGAGTTTGGAGTTAAAAACAGACATGTCATGTTATAAAAAACGAGTTGGGGGAGAGAGGAAGAGACACATGAGACGGGGAGTAATTTAGGATTCACATCTGATACCATTGAGAGCCATCCCTCATCCTCTCCAGCTCTCTCTTGGGGGACGAAAAAAGGTCTTTAACAAAACAAATGGTTCTTTGTTAAAATATGTAATCGCAGGGATCAAAGGAACTCTGATGTTTTCTGCTCTTTGGTGAGCAAAGCAGAGTTGACCTCGTACCTGCTCTTATTCCATTCAGGTATTAGTGGGGTTTTCCATTTGGACCCCAGTCTACTTCATGAACAAATTGCGCGTCACATTCTTACACCGTGTCTCCACGTAATCCCTTCTCTTTGGTTGTCGTTTAGTTTCCTTCCGTCTCCTCTTACAAACCCTCCCAACTGCCTCCGTTTTGATGGATATAACTGCTAAACCATAAAGGTGGCATAATGGGAGTCATAGCTCACCAAAATTGTTGCTGAATGTCACTTATAAAATGAGTTCTGAATGGAGCCTTGTCAGCGTGTGCATGTTTTGTTTGCCTTTTTGTGTGGAAAAGGAAGCACTGCCAGTGGTAACATCTTATACCCGAGCGGATGATAAATAAAGCATGACGTAAATAAAGTCATGTTCTGCTGGAGTAGGGTGAGAAACTAAAAGTCCATTGACTCCAATTACAGAAAAACATTATTTCATTAAGGGTCCCAATGGAATTTCTGCTTTTGTAATGTAAACCAGTTGCAGGATACAATACAACCGAGGTGCTTAGAATTATGCTTGCTTCTGTTCACAAATGATTTGGTTTCTTTGGATGAAACCTCACAGGGGACAGGACCCTGAGGCAAAAGCCGGATCCCTGTCTCCAAGGCGGTGAGCGTTTCCACGCCCCAGGGAGAGGCGAGGTCCGGCCGATGCAGAGCTGTAGAAGCCAGAGGCGGCTCATAGAGGAAATGCCGGCAAGCGGCGGGGAGAGGACCCAAGAGAGGAATCGCACGCACCGAGCGGCTCTGAATTGCAGAGTTGAATCCCCCGCGGGCAGGCTCCTTCTGACAAGTGCTGAAAATATTTTGGGTGTAGTGTGAGGAAAGTCATACTGAATTGCCCGGTCAATGTTTTCCTCGCGACGCTTTATTCAAGGATGAGGCAGAGAGGTGCCGTCACAGGATGTTTTTGATGTTTAATGTGTTTTTTGTTAAACATGTGTAAAATCTTAACACAGATTAGGGGTAACTAATTGCATTGATTCATAATGACAAAAAAAATATTTTGTGTGGGGGATAAAACACAAAAAAGAGACACAATAGCTCAATACGGATGATGGCAGGAAATTATACAGCATAAATGCTGATAATGATAAGCTACGTGATGCACCACACGGTTCAACTGTTTCACAATATGCTGGATCCAACGCACACTATTTGCAAGGTCAATTAGTTTTTGTACGCCCTGTGGAGCCAAATAGCTTTTACATAACTCCTCAGAAACTACACTCGAGTTGACGTACAAACATAAAGAAAGCATACTCAATAACACAGTATGCATGACATGGCTAAAGTGTCTGCTGGAGCTGCCAATGCATGGAACTTTTGAGGCAATGTTGTTGCTTTGCTTTGTGATATCAAATGCTGTTCCTCAAAGCTAACCGCCACCCGCACCGCTCCGTCACCGTTACCCAGTCAGGTGTGGTTGCTCCTTTTCCAAAGACAAAATTACTCTGAGTCAAAGTGACAGGTTCAATCTCTTTTGGGTGAGAAGAAGTCCCTGCCTCAAACGTGTTCAATTCCAAGCTCCGACCTCTTGACTGACAGAGCAGGCTGATGTGGTTTTCCCTGAGCGTGAAGACGTGTTAGTCTCATTTCACACCTTTTTTTTTTTCTTTGGAGAACTCTCAGGGAATCGTTTTCTCTTGTGCTCCTTCATTACACCCTCGCTTTAGGATTCATGGGGCATCGACTTGCGTCTGGCTGTGTAGCAGCCAATCACTAATCAGCATGCTCCTTATTAACCCAATTGGCTGCTTCGGTAACTTTCTGACTTTCAGTTTCTAATACCAATGAATCGGATAACTACTCAGCCCCAGTGCCAGCATGAAGATGTTATCCAGAATCAGTGCCAAGATAGCCAAACTTGGATTTATGTGCAGAGCTATCATAGGCTCAATCCCAATAATCCAGCCTTCAGTCCAGGTGGACCCTCTCAGAAGCCTGATCCACCGGATGCCTTACCATCTACCATCAGGAGTTTTCATGCACGATTTGCAGGAATTAAAGCTTGTCCCAGCAGGGTAACACCCACACAGTCATGGGTATGGCCAGTGGTGGAACAGTTGATCATAAGACTCACAAACATAGTCATGGATCAGATCACATCTTTGGATAAGCAGAAATAAGGCGGGAAAAAGAAGTAAATGGAACTTTTAAAGATCCCTGATCAAATTGTTTTGCTGCTGGTACTTTTTTACCCTTTGGTTACGCCAACTGGTCATTTCCTTTTGTCGTTGCTGTAGAAATCATTTAAACCGCTATGTAGTCATTTATAGTGTGTGTGTAGGGGTCGTTTGTGATCCACTCCACCACTAACTATTTAGACTTCATTCTTGGGCACCACAGGAAGAACCCGCAATGTCGGCATACATGTAATTATTTAACCATCAATGAGAAATTGGTAATTGTATGATTTACTGATTCCTGCATACTTTCTGCAGATTGACAAACGATAGCAAGCAGATGGCGTTTTGACAATGGCAATGGCTTCTCATGGAGCTTCCATGTACTTCCAGCAATGTTTAACATTTCATTTCACATAGTTCCTTCGAGCATTACAAACGCCTGCATATCTAACAGAGCATTCTGAACTTTGTTAGTAATCACAGATGTTGCTGCGTTGAGCCACTCTGTGGGTTTTGAGGTCCACTGGTCTGGTTCAAAATTGCTTTAATTGCTCCGTTGCCTTAATTGGACTCGCGGACCATTCTTGCATGTGATCTAGAACAGACGTTACTGGAAATGAAATGAATAAATCATTTCAATATCACTATTTGAGCATAAGCCACTAATCGCTCATGAAAGCTCATGGGTAGGTCTCTGACTGCACTATTGGCATAACTCTTTGCAGTGTCGTTCTTGTGAATTGACAGCTGCAACAAAGTTCACAGCTAAATTAGCTCCCTGAAGGGTTTCAAGATGGAGGAGCATGATGGGGAGGAAGACGAAGAAGGAGAGGTGAGGATAAACCTGCTCGGATAGAACCCCGGTCAGAAAACGGGTAGCACAAGATTTGCCTCATCATGATAGCGTGGTGGCAACAGCAATGGGCTGACTCACTGGCAAAACCCAAGGGATGCAAAGAGGGAGTGTGGCCATCTCTTGCGCCCGAACTCTAATTGCTCTCACATCTTTTACCCGATGCATCTTACTGTCCCAGGTGCTTACGCTACTCCACGCCGGTGGGCTCGGGTCCCATGCCGTTCTGTGTTTGTCTGTTGAGTCCCAGCTAACCTGGCCTGTCTCTCGGGATCCACCTTGCGAGTCCCCCCCCCGCCCAGCCCCCGACTCCCTTGACTTTACTCCCACCGCCTTTCACTTTTAGACTAACCACTATGACGTCAACTCTAGGGAGGTGTTTCTGTTATTACCATTGGCATTATTTTGTATTATTGTTAATCAGTTCCTCCAAATATTGGGAGAAACAGAAGGATCTGTCGATGCCTCAAAGGATGAGACCATTTATAGCCATATATTTCTGTTAATCACACACACACACGCACACACACGCACACGCACACACATTTTCTCACTCCCTCTACCCACCCATCATGAATCTGAGGAGCCTCAGACCATGTAAGCTGGAAATCTCCTCTGGCAGGATAGGATTTCACCTTTGGCTGACTTGTACATATTTAACTTCCCACATGAGGGGATCTGGTTTGAAATACGGTCGTCTACATTCAAGCACCAAGTAGAATCAGAGGATCGAAAAGTTTGAAACATAAGACCTAGTGTGAAATTCCAATGGCTATGTTTTGCTAGGGGCTTAATCTCTGGATGTTTTGTATTCATTCTTGGAAAGGAAACAATTAACTAAAGTGGATAATTTAGCATAGCAAGTGGATATGGGACAAGGCTGTAAACATTATTGATGTTGACAAGAGACTACAATTGCAGCTGTTCTTTAAAATGTGGGGTGTGCAATTTATTTTATGCATGTGCTTTTAGAACTGAGTAGGTGTTTTCAAATTATGTCAAATTTTGATGAACGATAACAAAAAAACTCAACTGTCAGCCATTTGTCTTGGATTGTGCGAGGATTGTTAGCGCCTGGGGAATTATTAAAAGATCTACAGTACGTGACTCCATTTCAAAAACAGGAATTTCTGTGTCGGCACCAACGTCACAAGAATTAAGAATTTTGTCTTTCCAAAAAATGAAAGATCGCAAAAAGCTTCTGTAGCACGTGGACGTCGTTTTCGTTTGACCACTGTGTCTCTGCTAAGCTGTGGCCTTTAATTGCACATTCCTTATCTCTGTACAAATCTCTTTTTACATTGTTAAATTGTCTGTGTGCACATTCTACTTTCAGAATCTGATTTCTGATTGCCATCTTTACATTTACTAGACCGTTATTCATACTTTTGTATTTTTAATCATATTGTAGCACGAACCCACTTGTTCTATTCTGTTACCATTTTAATTTTCTGTTGGTAACATTTTACAGTTGATAAAACCATTTTAGATAATTACCTGTTATCTTGACAAATGCAGGAATACAAATGCAACCTCCAGTCTTATTCACTTGATTGCAATCTACTAAAATTGCTTCATCGCTGATAAATAAACCGATGCCTGACATGAAGAAGTGAGTCAAAATGCAAATTCCCTCCTTTTCCTTAAGATGTTATTGTGAAACATCCACACAATCCGTTGAGTGCCACTGGCAGAAAACAACTGAAAAGCAGAAGCAAATTGAAATGAATGTGAGAAATTATTTCACAGATAATGGCTGACTGTTACAGTTTTTGTTCTTTTTACCAGTTATTAATCAGTGACCCTTAGGTAGGTTTTTGTACCCAGTGATTTGTGTTAAACTAGCGGCTCCCATACTGTTGGTCTTGCTGCGCCTCTGCAAATCACATTGTTTCCCTCAAACACAACTTCATGCATATATTTTATACAACAAAGCCTCAAATGTGCTTTAGAGCTCAATTTTAACATAGTTTCACCACAACTGAAGCAATGTAACTTCGGTGTCGCACTCGCAGCTGAAACACCCGAAAATGTGGAAAGCCTGAAACAGCTTTCCCTTGCTGATAAACACACACTTGTTTGGTTATGTTTAGTCATGATTTATTGCACACGCCATAAACAGGCGATCCAATGAGCCTAAAACATTACAAACACTGTCAGGATTGTGTAAGACCGAACTCTTTGACACACATGAGGGCATGCTCACACCTGCACGCATTAAAAGCAGACGCACACTCCCGTGGACCGTTTCCTGTCCATGAGACACACAGCCACAAAGTCAATGATGCTGCGCTGCCGGCGCACTAAGATGAATCGATACGAAACACAATGCAGCACATACTGTATTTATCATGCGCACATTTTTGTGTGGAACATTGACTAAAACAAGTGCATGTGTGTTAGAGTATCACCCGTCAATACAAACCATTAACATGGCAAAGGATGACCGGGGTGAGATGAGGTCACCGTCTGCCCTTTAATGGAGCAGTCATCTGGGGGTCAATCTGCTTACCGCCTGAATTAAGTTATGGCTATGAGGGATGACGGCGAAATTGGAAATGATCTGCTTCGGCCTTAGGGAGGGGTGTCAGGGTCGGCCTGCTGACTGTTCGGGGGGGCCGGGGGTTGTCAGAGTCGACCTGCTGACTGTTCGTGGGAGCGGGGGGGGGGTGTCAGGGTCGACCTGCTACATCGCGGGTGAGCTGATGTCTTTTATCCAAAGCGACTTGCATTGCATTTTTAACCCATGGCTTATACATTTTGCCCAGGGAGCAATTAGGGGTCAGGTATCTTGCTCAAGAACACATCCACATGGCACAGCCAGCATTTGAACCACAAACCTTGCGGTTCCTAGCACACCCTCTCTACTCCATGCGCCACCATCACCCCCATCATTAAGTGCTTTAAGTGTCAATATTAATTGCTTGTTTTTTTTAATATAGAAACTGACAGTGTTTCTGCAATAGGATGCCGTGTTGTGGCTTATTTTAAAGAGAAAGACACATACATTTTCTAAAAAACGAATATTCCCCCTGTGTGATGTGTGAAGGTTTTTGTGTGTGAGGGCTGAGGTAAGCGGCTGCTGTGCTGCAGAGTGAGACAGAGGGCATTAGTCAGATTTGACCAACAAAGGGGCTGTGAGCACACAGCCAGGGGATTAGACCAACACCACAGACTTTCATTAGTCTACAGAGGGGAAGAGGAAAAGAAAGAGCAACAGAAAAAGTGGAAGGAAAGAGACACTGGATTACAAAGATAGCGGGGTGGTGAGGGGGGACTTCCATTAGTGGAGGGTGAGGGGGGAACTCTAAAGATGCAGGATGAGCGGTGAGATACGGAGGAATGAAGCAAGGGAGACACTGAGAACCCTCCACCACTGGATTAGTCCAATAACAGGGACTTTCATTAAATACAGGAGATGGATGGAGAGGGGAAATAACAAGGGTCAGACGGAGAAGGAAATAAAATGGAGGAAAAACAGACGTGCAGGATTTGTAACGGGAGAAAAAGTAATAAAGGGGGAAGATTAAAAAAAAGGGACAAAAGGGGAGGAACGGGCAGCGAGGGGACAAAAAGAAACATGGTGAAAGACAAAGCCAAAAGAAGTGGAGAAAGGGGCAGAGAAAACAGAAAGAATGGGGGTTGTGGTGGTGGTGTAGAACAACAAGTAAAGAGGATTAAACCCCCCACTGCACCTCCAGCACACTACACACACACGCACACGCAGGTCCTGGGAAGAAGGCTGGCGTGCCAAACTAATTAGCTACTAACTCAACCACAGCTCACACAGTCCAACTGCATCATTTACAATAGAGACCCAGGCCGGCTCACGGAGGTGTGTGTTTGTGTGTGTGTGTGTGTTTTTGTCTGTGGGGCCTGCAAACTCATATTATTATGTTTGCATGGCTATGACTGTGTGCAGTTGTGTCCGTGTGTGCAAATACTTTCAATAAGACCATGAAAAATTAAACTTTGCGAGACCAACCGGGCAATTTCTTATATTATTTTTTTGAGCCTAATTTCCAACAGCTGAAGCGCTCTCATAAAATTCATAACATGATTGTTTTGGGTGAATGAATAATTACATGGTCAATAAAAAGTCAGAGCATGGAAAAAAAGTCTGTCTTCTAAGGACCAAAAAGGGAACTTGTCATGTGCCAAAGTGTCCAAGGAGCAGGCCAACATCACAGAACGACTTATTTTTCTACAGCAGAAGTAATCAATCACCTTAATAAATAGCTGCAATGGCATGATCATGACATTAAACGTATCATCATTCTACAGTATAATCTGACAGTTTGAAGGAAGGGATCATTGAATATCAACATGTTGGCGCCCTACAATGGCTTGATGGTTGTGTCTCATTGAGCAGTCGTCCTTTCACCAATGCGTTAGCGGTTCCATATCCGACTCCTTCTGTCCGCGGGTCAAAATCGCAAAACCCTTAGTTTATCACAAAAAATGTTTAAGAAGGGCTGAGTATCGTTTTCAATTCATTCTTATACTTCAGAACATTTACAAATCACATTCCATGTACAGCTGTTTTTTTTACAGTCAGATGACAACATCTGCATCTGATTTCTCCAATCTCCAATCTCAAGCTCCAATCAGCCGACATATTCTGGTCAGTGTCATACTCAAGGAGCAAAGTCCTTTCAGGCAGTAAAATATCTTAATCGATTCCAGGCGCTTAATGAGAATTGTGACACATTCATAGACCTACACACAATAGACTTATTTCACACACAGGATTGTAAGGAGATATATCTGAGTACAATAGGAACTATGAATTAACTTTGAACACACTAGGTGCATTTAGTTTACAGTTCCCCTTTACTATCTGCATATCAATTTAAACCGTATCTCAATCTTGAATCAAAGTCTGAATGTTTGATTACCAAAACTGTCTTGCGGATTAACAACTTTATAACAAAGACCTAAGTGGAAAAGTGGAAAAATTTAATTCAGCGCAGCAGAGTGAGACAGTCGCCCACCGATGAGTCACAACATGTCAAGCTTTAAAAGATGTCGCTCCTTAATACCTCCTCTTGCTTGAGTAGCACCGACAAAGCTGTCAGTGTATATCGCAAAATTCTTTTACAGATTGTCAGCGAACAAGAGGAACACATCATTAAACTGGCATTCCATTCACAGTTTATTTCCTTCAAACAGCCTTTTTGGTGAAACAATAGACTATTACATCACATTCTCACCCCAATGCATCAAATACAGTAATTCAAACTATGCTCCACACTGTGGCTCTCTACTTAACCCTCTAGGATCAGATGTGGACATGTCACGGGCGGCGTGTCGGTCAGCGCTGGTTACAGGCAAAATGTCTTTCCAAAATTGCTCAAGTGTCCCCGATCGCTGACCAAGCTGCATTGGGAATGAGAACGGTGTGCTTCGTACTACTGTAGTTGCAAACATCTTTCTATATGCTCTTCAGGTTCCGTCTCAGTCAGTAGTTTTAGATCGAAACATCAGACGGCCTTTGATGTAGTTTGACGTGGCGCGAGCGAAGGATGAAGTGCTTTCTTCACCGCACACCTCTTCAACATTCACGCATAGAATTCCGACAAACATGCACAGCTAACAGGGAAGCTCCTCCTTCTTGCCAGTATATCAACGGCAGTCTAACAGTGTCCAGGCTTCTAATTATACTGCAGTGAACCTTTTAATTTGTCCAACTTGATTGTCAATCTGCCAGTGCATACACAACAAAATGATATTTGCTGCATTGCAACAGTCTACATGACCCTTGGTCGTTATAGTAAGTAATTGAATCCATGTCAAAGGTTGCAAATTCCATTCAAACCAGCAGTGTTTTGGACAAATGTCTCGCATAAAAACACTATCCACCAGCTTTAGATTGTTGAACGCATAAGCATACAGCAACAGCACAGCGTGTGTAGTCTAATTTATCAGGTCAGGAAGTGTTCTGATCCAAGAAGATCAAATGATGTTGACTACAATGTCTTCAGCTGTTTCATGAGGTGAAGGCTGACTTTCACAAAATGTCATCTGATCCCGAGTAAAAACTCATGCTGACAATCGTTCACGCTTGCTTTGTCAGGATAGCGCACTGAGCTCACAGCCCCAGGGTATCAGCGCCAGAACAGATGCTGCCTTTTGTGGTGTGCCATCAAAGTAAATTGTTCCCAAAAGTCACTTTGTTTTGCTTTTAATTACATTTTTTTTCATGGTGCTGATAAGTTACATGTAACAATCTTTGCCTGGGGAACCAAATAAACCACAGCAAAGATTATGCTGTATTTCATGAACGTCAATTGGAGAAAGAATCACCTTATGTCAAGTTGTTAAAATAGTTTACTGACCGATATTAACTACCCAAAGTACCCAAGTGAATTAATCAAAATGCCATGATAATGAAACTAATTAGCCTACTTGGGGATTGTTTTTAGTTTGCTCAAACCACCACCGAGCAGCCAAACTTTGTATGTTTTTCATTGTTTGGAATGGCGTTTGGAGGCACACCTTTCATCCACTGTGCATGTGATGCCAAGGTAATGTAGCACTGAACTACTGTTCTGAGGTTTGAATGCACCACCAGATGTTGCCTTTGTCATAATGTGTTTTTAATCACCATTCCGGAAGTCAGATGCCAGCAGGCAGCTTCCAATCCGCCTTGCATCACTTGCTTCCCCTCATCTCTCCTTAACAGCTGAGAGGGCTACGGGCATCGATCATTCTTAACTAGCCCCGCTGTCAAACATTTACAACACCAACTTCTGGGACCCCACAGGGCCACGAGGGACTTTACCTAGCCAGGATCCGATACTTGTGTCTTCTTCACAAGTTGCTCAACACACAAGGGAGACAACACTATGGACATGTTCCCACAACGTATCCAAGCACATGTGAATGGTGCGCATTTACCGGATACAATGACAATGACACAATGACCCTTTTGAATGACACACCAAAAATATGAGGTTGACTTGGTTGGAACATAAAGTCTGTTAATTAAGCCTCCACGTTTAAGCGAGCTACGGAAACAAATAGCTGCCTGAAATGTTAGAATGCCACATTCGATGGATGCTTTGCAGGATCCATATTGCATTGTGTTGAACGAGAGTCCATTATAGTAGTTGAAGCAGTCCCTGTTAGCTCGCTTTCCTTTTATCTTTTAAACATGGCGCTGGCACTACAAAGATGCCGTTTTATTCCAATCATACGGAGCTTCATCAGACTAATCCATGGCAACACACAATCGCACATAGAGGGCAGTCGAGGATAACAACTGGATTTCGTCCCCAAACTGCACCGTCTTTAGAAGAGCTCGTTCTCGTTCTTCGAGGCACACATAGCAAAGCCAACACCCAACGATGCTCCGGCGGCTCTACCATATGTGTGGAGAAGAAAAAAAGTCAACAATTAGATACACTTGTTACTTAAAGGTCATATACCGTACACACTGCAGGGTTCTGCCTTTAATGGTATTCTTGATCAGTTTATTAACATAACACATAACAACATAACACACGTGGGTGTTGCCCTTGAAAGATTATATGCTGAGAAAAAGGCAGATGTTGCAAAAAGATAAACATATGGAGACATCCATATAAACATTAAACCACTGTGATGGTCTTATAAATATCATCAACCTCCGAGGAGATCCAAATGTCCCTAAGAAGAGGTACACCTTGAAGAACAGACAAAAACATGCCACTGCAACTCTCATAGCGGCTCTCTCTCTGGTTCACATCCTCTGCTGGACACTCGTTCAATGATTTTCACATTCTAGTCGATATCCATTCAAAGCAATCTTGCATGGACTTTCTTTCTCACAGGAATACTATTGACTTGAAACCAGACAAGCATTTCTTCCTCTCTTTCACAAGCTCTGCTTTTGGGACCATACAAGGGTTCTTGAAATTCCTTTTGAGCTTTTTCTGTAAAGTATATTTTATTCACTAAATGACCATTTGAATATCAATCACACACTGCATGATACGTTGAAACATTCCATCTTTGTTCTTCCTGCACATTTCCACATTGAATGTTGATTTTGAAAAGCGGAGAGAAGTCGTGATGAACTGGAACAATGTGGGCCGACAGCAAAACAATATCAAAACATCTGCTCACACAACTCGTGCCGTTTAATCATATCCTCATTTATCCCATTGAACGTATACAAACGGCATTGCTTCCAGTCCAAAAATAGGAGTTGAATCTACTTGACCATTCGTAGGTTTTGTGTATTAAACTATGCGTTACCTTTTGCTAATCATTGAAAATAACGATGGCTATTGTGGTTGAGATGAAACAAAGTGTGGACGGGGGTGAAACTCTGTTTCTAGATGTAGGGGGTTCTAATTGCTGCTACCAGTAACTAGCTTTAATTGAATTGCATAAGAAAGATGCCAACGATATGCGTGAACTTTTTCTGATACATGTGCACTGCCACTAATTGGGCTTAAGTCATTTGAAAAAGCTGCCTATGCTTTCCTAGAATATAAAATGTCAACCCTCTACCACTGTGGAAAGTGCTGACTACTTTCAGAGAAGAAATGCTTTAGAGAAGTATTTTCTGTCCATGGGGAGTTTGGTAGGCGCGTTTTTGGTGAAGTAAACTTCTTAGGGAACACTTAAAGCACTAAACGGGGCTCTTTAAGACCCTTTAAGTCATCTTCCAAGAAGGCTCATTTCACTGTGACATCACCACAACCCCGTTCTCCAGAAATCCCCCTGATCAGGGACACACGTTATCATCAGCGCCCTGTGTGTGCGATGCCGCACGAACCACTCGTTTCTGTTCTCCCTTTTTCCCATTCTTCTTCTTCTTTCTCTCTCTCACCTGTGTTAACTATGACGTCCCATTAACCCCCTCCCCCCCCCCCCCCTCTCCTCTCACCGTCTCTCACTTTGTCCTTCTTCCTTTGCTTCTCTTCACATTTCTGGCAACATGCTCCGCTATTC
This sequence comes from Apeltes quadracus, assembly GCA_021346845.1. NCBI lineage: Eukaryota > Metazoa > Chordata > Actinopteri > Perciformes > Gasterosteidae > Apeltes > Apeltes quadracus. The sequence goes on along the minus strand of CM037930.1, from coordinate 10,018,815 downwards.
TTTCACCCCCTCTGCCTTCACTTGCCTGCACTGCCCCCCTCCCTCCCCTTCCCTCTACTGTTCAAAGGTAAGAGGCCGTCGGCGCAACTTCAGTGGGAGAACCACACGAGGATCAGACATGTCAGCACCTCCATCGCACACACACACACACACAAACACACACACACACACACACACAAGCGTCAACACATCAAGCACACGTGCACATGCACATGTCAGCACCTACAACTCTCGCAGAGAAACACACACACACACACAAAAGGTCCACATGTCATTAGGGAGGTCCACATGGCTCAAATAAAAGCCTGTCCAGCAGGAAGGGAGCAGGGCAAAGAGGAAGGAGGGAGGAGGCAGAGGGGGAGAGAAAAAGAAGAAAGTGGAGCAGAGATGGCGACAGGGTGGGAAAAGGTGATGGAGAAAGGTGAAGAAGGAACCATGCAAGCAGTGTGAGAGGCAAAAAGTGAGAGAGGAGAGTTTAGTAGCCACCTTAGGGTTTTCTACTAGCGACCTTAGGGTTTCTACAAGCGACCTTAGCGTTTCAACCAGCCACCTTAGGGTGTCTACCAGCCCCCTTAGAGTGTCTACCAGCCACCTTAGGGTTTCTACCAGCCACCTTAGGGTGTCTACCAGCCACCTTAGGGTGTCTACCAGCCACCTTAGGGTTTTATTTGGCCATTACTGAAGTCGCGCTCTGTGTGAGTGAGTACGTTTGTGTGTGTTTGCTCTGTGCCTGTTTTTAATGGCACTGCTCCAACACCATTCATTATATACTATCTGTGGTCAATCTTTTCTGATTTCCTTTCTCCTTTCCTTTCTCCATCCTTACACCCTTTAGTTGATTGTCATCCCTCGATTATTTTCTCTTTCCCACTCAAGCTTCCTTTGCTCACTTGTTTTTTTTTACTCCTTTAATCTTTTTGTAATTCTTCCATCCCCTTCTTCCCTTCCCATTATTGATATTATGATCCTTCTCGTCCCCATGATCCACATTCTTTCTGCTCCAAAGTGCCATGACTAGTGGGAGACAGGGGGACAAATGCAAGTCATTCAAGAGATGGAAGGGAAGTAGAAGAAAAGATAAGTGAATAGGAAAGAGGAAGGATGAGTTTTAGGTTAGATGGAGATTATAAAGACATTTGGAGCGAGAGAAATCATGGCACAAGAAGGCAGAGAGAAAGAGAGAGGAGCAGAAGTGGCCCTGAGAGTGCAAGCGATAATATAGAGGAAGAGGGGGTGGCAGATAAAAACTACATGTAGGAGAGTGGAGTGCTGCTAACACAAAGAGCAGGGAAGCGAAGGGTTGCAGTAGAAAGAAAAGGCAGAGACGAGAAGAGAGGCTGAGTAAGAGAAGAGTCTATAGTCAGATCAATGGATGCCCTGTCCTCTGCAATGTCTCTGCATTTCCTCCGGCTTACACAATAAGGCCCTCTCACTATACCAGCAAGAGAATATGTGCGTGTGCGGGTGTGTGTGTATATAAATACATGTGTGTGTAGGGAATGACATTCAGGGAGGATATGACCCCTTTGAACGCTAGTCTTTTCCTAATATTCAAGGTCAATGGTCGGTGTTCTGACAGAAATCTAACTCGCTGGTTGATTTGATCCCCACAGGGAGGCCTTTCTCTCTGTGGGGATTTCTCTCTGAATGCGCATCAGTTTTTATCTGTATAATGTATGTTAAAGTCCCTTCAACGTCCGGCTTTGTCCTCACAGGACACTGAACAGGACCCAGCCAGAACATAAAATAGAAAAGTGGGTAATGAACATTTAATGAACCTGACAATTATTTCCCTGAATAATCAATGAATCAATGACTCATTAAGCTATATTAAAATAGTAAAAGAAATCTGCTGCAGATGTCCTCATGATCCAACCAACTGCATAAAATACTAAGTACCTGACAAATAACTGTGTTAATTGACCGACCATTTCCGTACTAATGGATAGGAAGCTAAATGGATGCATGATGGATGCAGAGATGGAGATTAAGATTCTGTTTTTAAGAGACTGAGTGAGAACACAACTGCAATTTGGAGCGCTTAATGAGCAACTGCGATCTCTGCACACCGTAACAAACACTGGAAAGGGGGCTGGAGTGGGCCAAATGGATTATGAGCAGGAGGAATGCAGCCTCAGCATGTGTAGTGTAGGTGTGTCAATAATACCATATCAGCTCTTTGCTTCCCCCTCTCGTCAAGATTAACTGCTAATTGATTGGTGAGCGATGCTCCCCCTTTTTGTACATTACTTCAAAGTGTTGCAGTGGTCCCAAATATATAAAATAAGACTGAAGAAGCTTTATAGCAAATATTATCTCTCTATTGCGTTCTTCCTCTCCACTCTCTCCTGGGTTTCCTGTTGTTCTCCTCTCTATCCATCTCTCTCTATCCAGCTCTCTCTCTTTCTTGCTCTCTCTAACCTCAGTCAGGCCTTCAGTGATGGTTTCAGTTTATTTTTAGAGACAAGTGATTTGCCCAGCGGACCGACAGCAGACTGCTCGCAGGTTACAAGGGCACGATGGAGCAAGGCCACAGTGTGCCCTTAGACCTCTACTAAAGGGGGGTTTCAGCTCACCAGGGCGTGTGTGTTTGTGTGCAAGAGGGAAAGAGAAGGAGAGACAGGGTGAGACAGTGGGTGACGAGGCCTGTGCATATGTGTCCTCCAGCAGCCATGATGCATTAGTGTAACCTGATGCCTCTCCTCCCCTGTGAGCCCTAACCTTGAGACAAACAGAGAGATGGATGCAGGTTGCAGAGCCATGTTCTGTTGTAAATGAGGCTGTTGGTCTTCATAACTAGATGTGTCTAATCCTAGACAAGCATGTAAGAGTAATAGAGCCGTTAGGTAGGAGAAGGGCTTCTTGCAGCGTCCTGCTATTATTCAATTTCTGAGAATGCACCAAATTAAAGAAAAAAGAAGAAAATTGTGGTATATAATAAAACAAGTGATTGGTGTCATCCCATTTTATCATTTCATCTTTTATTGAGGATTTCAAATTCAATTTACTTTATTTACCAAAGGACAACAGAGATCTCAAATATTGTGCTAAGTAGATGAGTACATATCCTCTAAATAAACAAGAATAAAATAGTCCAAAATTGACTAAATGTGTGAAAAAATATGATATTTTGATACGGTTTCAAATATGGCTGACTGTGCACTTTTCTTTACAGCAGAACACCTAAAACAAACCCTGGCAATGTCCTTTCAGGAAAATGTGGGCTATGCCTTGAATTTAAAACATGAACCATAATTTTTGGACCGATCATATCACATTATCATTACCTGTTTGGACCCCGCCATTGTGACTCGCTGATTAGCATTGGAAAACCATTCTGTAAATTCTGTTATGAAAGCGTGAAAAGCATATCATCCTTTACTGATCCCGCTACAAACGAGATAAAGCATTAGTGGTAGAGACGTTTCATTCCATCCCTTTGCTTCATTGTGAAAAACTTTGTTATGCCTCAGTGTCATTTCTTTTATGAAGGAACCTACAGGGTCATTATGGGCCCAAGCATAACGAAACTCACAATTGAAATTTTTCATCTGGAATACATTTATTAATAATGGGGTATTATTCTCCATCCTATTCCCCTAGATTAAATAATACTATTCCCAGGGCCCATTAGGAAGCTTAATCATCGGGGGGTGAAATATATTGCGGAAAGATGATTACAGCTGATGATATTCACAGATAAGTCAAAGATGATCACAAGATCGTCTTTTCTTTCTAGTTCTTTCCCCCTTTTCTTTTACTTGCACGGGTTTCTTCTGCGCCGGACAGGCTCCTGTCTTACTGCTATCTGTCTCGGTTAAGAGTTTCAAAGTACTGTCAGAAGAAGAAAGAGAAGACGACGAAAAGATGTGATATGGGAATTTGAAACAGAAGAAAAAGGACAAAAAGGTATAAAAATAGACATCCGTGAAGCAGAACTGTAAATCATTCACAGACGTACCAGGGTAGGGTCATCAAAGTTTAAATATTCATTATGGGTGTCAAGGCAGGGCCTTTAGATCTTGTGGGATAGAGTTTCCTTCACCCCCCATTTTATGTTTATGTCGACTGAATTATGCATCAAAACCACTGTTATAAATACTCTTAGTTTTGTGTCTTGTCTTTTTGAGCTGGAGCTTCTGCATGAAACAAACACTGCCAGAGATCGAGCTTTGAATCCCACTGGAATCAAAATAAGTTAAAGGCGCGTGGACTCGGGGCACAGTGAGGCACGCTGGGAGAAAACATGAACAGCACATATTCATTCTGTATTACTGCAGGCACAGGGAATACAAAAAAGTACATATGCAGGCCTTTGCATTCGAGGCGTTTAACTTACACACTGCATAACCATTGGCTACCTGGCACTTTAACAGGACACCTGACATTTTGATCGACACATTTTATATTGCTTTTATAGAGCTTTTAATTAGCTACTACCTACTTCGTGATAGCCTAATCATTTTGAGTTCTGATTGAATACATGTGATGCACGCACCGACTGCTGGCCTCTAAAGCACGATGACAGAGGATCCTGCTTGTGTCTGTATTCGTCCAGCCCCCATATACTCTACATGAATGTGTGTCCATAGCCTTCTGGAGAACCCAGAGAGGGAGCCAAAACGTTACGTTTACTTTGTTTCTCATTCCATTATAATGTTAAGTTCCCCCTCTCTTCAGCCATAACGAGCACTCCACTCCCTGTAGCCCAGAAGCTGCCCTTTCCCTTACCTCTTCTTTCCCTGTCTTCATTTTCTTTCCACCTGCATTAAGTCTTTATCCTCTCCCTTCTTCCTGTCCCTTGTATCTGTTCATTTATCACCAGCCAAATCTGCTCTCCTTTTCCATCTCCATACATCTCTCTCTCTTCCCCATGACTACCCTTCTTCCCATCTATCTCACCCCCTCTTTTCTTTTGTCTCTTCCTCTTCCCTTTCTCTATTACGTTCTCCACTCTCTTCTGGGTGCCCCCCCGCCCCCACTCCCATCTCTCTCTCTCTATCTCTTTCTGTCTCTCTTTCTCTCAGTCTCTGGGAGTAGCAGACCTCCTGACGGCTTAGTATTGATCCTTCAATCTCCCTCACATGCTCCCTCTGTCTCCGTCTTGCACACATACACATGCATTAGGGTGACAAGATAAAAGGGTTTGTATGCCCCAAGGCACAGCCAGCTAAACATGAGACCAGAGGCTCTGAGCCTGTGGGACATGTATGCAAAACAGAGACCCTTAACAAACCCAAGGCTTTTTCCAAATCTCTGACAGGAAACCGTTGGAAAATTACCATTAGATTTATTTACAACAAGCTTATTTTATCTGCAAGTCGAGCCCGGATCTTGCTGGAACAACATAAATCTTGTAGAACTGCGATGTTGGAAACATTTTTCAACGGTTGCCTCAGAAAGCTTAAGGCAACCAGCACGCCCCAGCCACTGTGAAGGAATATTTCTGGATAATAATGTTATTTATAATCTTTGCCATGGGGTGGGGTGTACTTGACTCGCACTGGAATAAGTTTCTTGTTTTTCTATAAAAAGCTATTCAAGCAAAGCTGAAAATTGTGTTTAGGGGGTCAGTCAGGAATACATTTGTAAATGAATTTAAAGGATAAAGTTGGCTGCATGATCTTCACCTCTAGTCTGGTTCTGAAGTGCTTATGTTGAAAAGGAATGCAAAGCTGGTAAAGTGTAAAGGGATTCAAATTAAAACAGGGAGCCAAAGCTTTGTAGCGGAACGGCACAACTTGCAGACTTGCAGACAAACTCAAAAGTTTGCTCGCTGGAGTTTATGTTCTACAGTTGGAAACACCATCATTATTTTTAAAAGGATTGAGGAATAATTGAGTTTTTTTTACCAGATTTATTTTACTTAAAATAAGGTGATGGATGCAAGGAGTAAGGTTGCAATCTTTTAACCGATATCACTGGGGATATTAGTTGCAATACTAAAACAACTATAAATTTAAACAAACAAAATAAATGTATATATAAATAATATATAAAAGCATTTCAAGTTATGATGTTTCAAGTTACAACCAAATTGTCTCTTAAAATCAGTTCATCTTATTCCAGCTGCAATGCTCAGAACATGTACAAAGCACCAAAGCACCAGAGTAACCGTACCAGATGGGAAACTCCTCGCCATGGCGACTGCGCTCCAAAAACTAACAAGAGCTTGTCAGGAATCAATACCTGGCATGAAAAATGATGCGACTACAGCAGCTGAAAGTCGCATCATTTTTCATGCCACTGTGGCCACATCAATCAAGCCATTACCATTAGCTCATCTCTCCACACCGACTTGGACTTCGCTCCGCGGCCCCTCCCATCCACTCTGTGCTCCTATGTCACCGCTTTCCCCTCCTTTCTTACCCCCTTTCCTCTCCCCCTGCCAGCTCAGCGGATGCCCCTTGTCGCAGCTCCTATTTCAGCCTTCTGAAGTTTCATAATTGATCGCAATTAGAGCCGCTACAGAGAGAGAGAGAGAGAGAGAGCGAGCTGGGTAGGGGGGGCAGACAAACAGAAATTGAGAGAGAAAGTGTGTGTGTGTGTGTGTAAGAGAGAGAAAGCGAGAGATTAAAATCAATGAGCCTGTTTTGAGAGTGGTTATATTAGCAACTGCACTAGATCTGACCAGAGACTGTAGAGGTAATAACACAAGAGATGGGGGGGGCGACAAGACAAAGAGAAGCACAGCGGAACCGTGAGTCACAGCTGACGGGGGGTGGGTTGGGGGGGGGGGGGGGGATTTAAGTGACACAAAATAAAAATAAAAAAACTTCAAAGACACTTTGGATATTAGATGGGGAACCTCCCGATTTAAAAACAAATCAGTCGACTCAGTCGAGTTTTTGGGAAGTGCCTGGTCAAAGAGTCAAGGATAGTGACATCTGGTTTCACAGAGAGATACTCAAGGTTTACAGATCCGTCGATTAAATCAACTAATCGATTAGTCAACAACCTGTTAGTAGGCTGAGAATTACTTTGGTTAAAGGCAGCCCTCAATATGTGACACAAAAAAAACTACATTAGAAATAGAAAAGAATGACTCACTTATACTTTTTCATTTTTTTCAAAGGGCTCTCCCACTAAATCCAATCATAGTCATTCCTAGATTTATGTTTATATACACTGGTTTAACAAACCAGTGTATATATATATAATATAAATATACCTGAAAAGACAAAAAAATGTACATCTCCATATCCACAAGATTCTACCAAACATGGCAAGACAAGACATTAAGATTCTTGTCACTACGCTGATTAATAGTTTCGGCATGGAACGAACACAATCCAAAGCTCCTTTTGGATTTAACATAGCACTACAGTTACATTAGCAGCAACTATCGAGCCACCGAAGTAGTAGTAGTAGTAGCATAGGTGTATCATGAAGGAAAATAGCATAAGAGCATCTGGTTGGAAATTTGCCTAAAAGCTGAGTTTCAACAATCCAAATGAGGATCCAAACCTCATCTGGATTCCCCAACTAGACATGGTGTGAAGCACTTCTGGCTCTTGAGGGCAAGTAGACGGAAAACAGGGAGTTGACATGGGTAAGTGATTTCAGTGACAAACATAGCCGCCAAGAGTGAGAGAGCAACAGAGTGGAGGATTTGTAATAGAGAGATAGAGTGGCAGAATAACAAAGGCGAAGAATAACAATGGTGCCAAAGCCTCTTCCATCCTCCTTGCAAACGTCCCTGATCCCCTTCTTTTCTCTCATTTAAATTCCTCTCCATTGTCATTGCAATCTGGGCCTAACCCCCCACCGCCTGGCAAATACACACACACACACACACACACACACACACACACACTTAAGAGTGCACACGCATTGACCTCCAGCAACAACCGGGACCATCCAGAGGAGCCGTGCTCGCACATCTCGGCTAATCCCCATCAGTGGGCACACATGCACAATGTTCGCAGAAAAGATACAGTAGAATCAAGTGCGGTCCCCTCGGACTGCAGATGTCAATGTGACCTCGCCAAGCTTACACGGGTGTGGAATAGCAAGGACTTGTCACCAGTCCAGTGTCAAACGCAAGGCCAATACGACGCACACTCCTGCTTTGTCAACATGTGCAGTCGATACAGCCGGCCTGAATTCTATTCCTCGGTTCCTATTCCCTGGTCAGCGGTGCTTAGGACTCCAGCACGCTGGCTTGTCAGCAATGGTATCTGACATGCTGCTCTAACAGCAGCAACAGGAATACAGAATAATGTCTTGTCAGCATGGTGGGGACACCGCTCGACTTATCCCCTTGTCAGCCGTTCTAGATCACAGAGAATGGCAACTGGCACTGTGTTCTCATATTTGCCTTGTCAATGTACACATGTGGACTGTCAACAACGGCCACAAATATGCAAGAGACAGCGAGAGAGGCCTAAAGGATGCCCAGTGTGCGCCGTCAGGACAACATAGAGGTTGTATTTGGCTTTGCCTTATTTCACTCGGTCAGAGATGGTAATCAGTGATACTCATTCTGTTGGAAAACACATCTGTCCTGGTTCTCGAACACTACATGCTATTGTCTCAGCATTTCAAATATAAGAAATGTAGTGGTTGATGTCGATACAAGGGAAATTCTACAATTCTCACAACCCAACTTGATACCAAGGAAGGAAACAAAAAACATTACTATTTTTCCTGCTTTCAGCATCTGCAACCACGGCCTTAATTTTGATCTCAACAACACACCTTTTAAGGTTTCGCAACGACATCCCAGTAATGATCGTCCCAGTGATACACTCTGAACTCCCTCTATGGTAGTCTGTCCCCCTGCACACACTTGTAAGACCTTGTTATTTTTTTAACAATGTTTTATACTGCAATAACTTCAGGTTTAAAAATCTCTTAAAGATGAAATAGTTATCTTTTACTACTGCCTCATTTACTTTTCAAAAGTGGGTAATGTCAAAAAAACAAAACACTCCTAGCAACAGCTGCCTCGGTCTGATGATAGCTATTAAACTGTTAAGAGCTGCTGTGGGCCAAATTAAAGATTAGATGATTCAAAAAGGCACAAAAACATATCCTGATGTTTAACAACATGCGCGACTTTAGGGTTATATTCAACCCATTACTGTGAACTAGTACCATGGAATGTCTCTCAGGTAAAATATACAGAAAAGAGTTTAAAACATCTGGTTATAATTGTAAAAAATGGAAGTCAATTTGAAAGTCAATTCGTCCCAAACTGCCTTTGAAAAGTAAATCAGGCACCAGTAGAGGGTACAAATCAGCAGACAAATCAGTGTGGATATGATCTAGAATACCCAAGTGTGGTCAGGGTTGTGTGTGTGTGTGTGTGTGTGTGTGTATGTGTGTGTGTGTGTGTGTGTGTGTGAGAGAGTCTGCGTGTACAGCGAGAGAGGGAAAGCAAGAGACGGCGAGAGACTGGGTGTGTGGGTGTTAAGGAGATTCTGGCGACAAGGCGAACCCCAGGGATCAAAAAACGCAGTCTCCCATTACGGACGACCCCACACATGGAGACACTGTGCAAGTGTGCATGACATCGTGGTGTCTACTACGCAATTTGCCGACATGCATGCCACAACAGAGGCAGACAGCAGGAGTCGTAGAGTGCGACAAGGGGAGAAAGGCTGTCATCGTCCTGGGTTATCTTACAGGTGCATCACCTCATGGAGGATTCTTTGAACCCACCGCTGATCAGGGTTCCAATCTGGGATCTGATGTCATTATATAATTAGTTCATTTGACCTTTTTGAGTAATAAAAATAAATTGAGTTCAGAGCGGCAGAGCCACTTGGTGTTTGTCCTTCACGACCTCAGAAAGCACACAGGCACAAAGAGCGAATCCAGTGAAAAATACCACTTGCCTTGCTTTGCTCATTCTGTACACTACATTTAAAAAGATGAATCCAACAGTGATGCTCAAATAAACAAGACTCGGATCGCAAGGGCTGGATAGCCGATAAAACTATTTTAGGTTGTTAAGGAAAAGAATAATCTTGAATCTCAGTCCCTTGAGCCTTCCCTCTTTTTTTATTTAACCTGTTTCCAAATCTCATTAGTTTGTTTATAATGCTTAAGTGGCATGGCATATGCTTGGCCTGCTGCGAGGCCAACGTCCTGACAGGGGCAGAGTAAATTCTTGAACCTCTGGAGAGAAAAACAGGGCGGTACACCTGTTTGTCGGCAGAAGCCCGAGGCTTCAGCAGGCTTGTGTCCTCGTTTTAGATACGTCTGTTCTGGCTGGGGAAAGCAAATGAGTAATGCCCTCCCCTCCCCTCATCGGCAATAAAAGTTGCCCCAGAAGCAAGGCCCTTAACCCCAGATTCCCGCGGCGCAGCTGCTGAGCGAGCAACAATTTGCATTCGCTAATTCCGCGCGCATACATCGTCCGTCATGTTTAAAATTACTTTTTATTTCGTGGGTGGCATTAAAACTTCAGGTCTATGTGCGTTAATAAAAGTCTGTATACATACCATTAGTGTTCAAAGCATTGCGGCACGCATGGACTTCCCTGTATGTAACCCTAGAGTCCTGAGCTGTCAGTGTGACTGCATGGCCGCGCCCTGCATGGATTCTGGATATCTGTCTACGTGTGTGTCTGCTGCGTCGGCCCATGTCCTGTACCGGTGTGGCTGTGTATACTTTTGTGACATGTGCGTCTCCTGCGTGCCCACATGTCTGAAGTTTCCCTATCCGAGCGCCGACATGTGTGCGCCCCGCTGGCGTTTCTGGACAGAGGAATCCTACTCGCCTCCATAAAGTCCTTTCATCGCCTGCCGCCACACACACACACACACACACACACACTGCTGCTGACATGGGCATGTCACCACGGCAACCAGATATGGCCCGAGACGTGCTACCGAATGAGAAGCACAGACCACCTTACTGGCGGGCCACAGGTTGTGCTCAGGAGTGGGGGGAGGTTCAGGTCGGCCGGCTGGGTTAGCAGAATGTGAATTTTTTGACTATATTCTCAAATTCAAACGCATCACTTGAGTGCATTTTATTGAGAATGTTATTTCTGATTCAAAAAGAGGGATGTGTGATTTCATCCTGCCTGCCAAATCTAACAGGTTTCACACTATTGATGCTGAGGCTTCTCACACATATAGCAACCATTATTGATTTGGCACAGGGAGTCCCTTTCATGTGATGGCAAAACAAGCCTACAATATTGTACAAATTCACTGCGTTTTAGCAGGGGAAGTAGAGGAGGAGTTATGTCTATCAACACGGAACATAAAATGGGTGTCATGCCCTCCTACATTCTGTGAAGAATACTCAGCACAAATAAAAGTAGCACAGAGATACACACGGTCTCGTCTTCTTACCTTGGACAGGACGAGACGTCAGCGTGATCCTCCTCTTCACCCTGTCAAAGACAACCAAGAGTTAGTCAGGGCAGAAGAGTGAAGGCAATGTTGGAGAGCCTTAAGCTTTCTTTGTAATGACCATTGCGGTGCTTCGGCTCTGGTTGCAAAAAGACGTCTAAATGTATAAGAGAAAATGACACTACATCTCACTTGATTTATTACCTCAATAAACATTGTGAACATGACGTCTCGTTCACCAGTTTACTTAGTTAATGACAGCCCCATTTAGACTAAGTGGGACCATAAACCCGGGTTGGCTTGAGGGCGTCGCTACCTTGTGATTGGCAGGTTGCTACTATGGCTTTTTGCCACTACGGACGATCGGTTGAATCCATACCTGCTTCTCCAGCCTCATCCTATTAGCAACATTTCTTCAATCAATTATCCTTCTCCCAATATTTTATTCCCCATTCTATAATGGAGTTCATTCAATGTGAAATGTGAAAATTGTAACATATAATGCACCCTTCCGGAGCAGCCTTATCTACTCTGTGCATTGGTTTCTCCACCGCTCCCTTCTTCCACCTGGTTTCACTTCTCTCCCCCTGCCCAGCAGTCGGCAGCCAGGGACAGGTGAGCCTATTACACGCTTTTTCACACACTGTCTACTACACATAGTCATAGGTTCACGCACAAAACCCCACCAGCTCGGCTTCATGGTAAGTTACATTTCCATGCACATCATCCAAAGCTGCTGTGCTGTAACACGCCTGTTACCACAGCCACGTCACGCTCATGATGAAGTGATCTAGTGGTGCGACTAAAAGCTGCTAACAGAAAGAATTCAATACCAGTGAATGGAACAGGATAAGTAGAACTGACTGAAATGCAAACGTGTAATTCTAATTGCATCAACTTTTACAATGCCTTGAACTCACCAAGGACGACAAGAGAGTCCAATTATTACGGCCACTTTCCCAAAGACAACAATATATATATATATATATATATATATATATATATATATATATATATATATATATATATATATATATATATATATAAAATCCCAAATACTTATTACTCATACTTACAACAAATAGGAAGCCAACAGTCAGGCAGTACTGCTTTTCTTTGAATATTACGCTTACAATTACAATTAAAATGTTATGATTCAGCTCATTTAAATAATAGATTTGTGGAAACGAAGAGGCCATCTGACGGTTTCCGTCAAATACCCAAACTACAGCGAGAGCATTAAAAGGCAGAAAGATATATCATCTTTCCTTAAAATGGGAGAGAGAAACACGCGTTCCGTTCTAATCACAGCAACAATTGCTTAGCATCAGCCCCTTTTCCACTGACATTGTATAAAAAGTTTTGTTGGTACTGCTCCGTCCTCTCGCTGGATGCTATGGTGTTGCTCGTCTGTAAAAATTGTTTTCCATCTTGCATAATATGTGTCACCTTTCCTTTTCTATCAGAGATAAATTTGAACTTTTTGCTTGTTTTATATTTTGTTCTTATGCAGAGTCAGGGAAACTTGCAGTTTCTCAAGAGAGAGAAGCGTTGCTGATGCTGCTTTGCAGCAACATAGCAGAAAGTGGTATTACATGAAAGATCACTGTTAAGATGCTCACATTCTCTCCCTCTTGTTACTACCTCCTCTGTCTAGGTCCCCCTTGCTGTTTTTGTGTATTTGAGTTTCCAACTATGTGCCTCTCCCTCCTCCAGACCTTGACACTAGCTACACTTTTCCGATTCAGCAGTTCCTTAACTCTCCTGACAACAGCGCCTTTAGCACCAGCGCACAGCACATAAATAATCACAATACTAAACAAAAAAAGCAAAAATAGTAGCAAAGAATAACCTTAACAGAACCATGCAAATCAGCAAAAAGAAATCCCACATGCAGGCCTCTGTGCTTTTGCAGATATGGAGCTTGTCAGTATTAGCAGGCCGGGCAAAAATTATTTATGCAGAGATTGGAGTGGAAGAGAAAGAAACACCAGAAGTGAATACTGGGAAGGAGCTAAATATACAGTAGCTACTACAGAGCGAGGGATTAAATTAGATGAGATGTTAATGCAAACAGTGAGCGGTAATTACACACTCTGCATGGGTCTTTCCAACACCCCCGCACCCTAAACCCTTATCTATAGACATCCAAACTCCATACTTATCATTACTTGAAAATAATATTCGTCATGACACTATGTCAGCCCAGCATGGATGCTTTATTCCTTGATTCATTTTACAATCATGACTGAAGGCAACTCCGCACTACTGAACAATTGTGTCAAAGTTTTCAGTGAAACCTATTTTATTCAGACCAAGGGGTTCACTTTATTTGAACCTTTCAAACTAGTGGTTGACAATTGATCTAAAAACATATGTGTGGTTGGGCTTGAAATGACGATGAACAGATGGATCCACCAATATTATAGATTTGTGATACATCTATGGAATTGTATTGATCTAATTGCGTTCCAAGCACACATTTCTAGCCTTTCACAAGTTTTTACAAATTGTCAAACAACACAAATTGAGGTTCTTCAAGCAAGATCCAAGATTGGGATCATTGCCATTGATCCCAACGGCTCCCAACATGGTGACGACGCCATGGACGACGAGCTAACGATGGCAACAGCGTTAACGGGGGAAACTACAGATAAAGTACTGACGGAGCTAATAGTGTTTACCAGAGGACAGCCGGGGGCTGGTTGCTACGCTTCCGTGCTAATACTACATGCTATTTTAGCGTTTTCCCATGGTTAACAGCATTAGAGGGGCAGAGAGGACGGACGTACCGACAGACAGAGGGACAGATCAATGAGGGTTGGGGTTGCAGAAAGACGAACTGACATCAGTCCTGCCCTGTTGAATAGGGGGGTGCCCCACGCTCCCCCCCAGATATAATGGCAGGGGAAACACTGTATTTAACAGACTTTTACCCCGTTAAATGTCCCACTGTTTTTATTATGAAGCTTGCTCAGTCAGATAATGCACTTCATCAACAGATGTCACTGAGATTTGTTTGCAGGGTCAAAGGATTGCCATAAAGGCTGAGGGGTTGCAGCAGATACCAGCCACAATTTATTGGTTTGTTTTCTGTCTTTTGATCACTCTTAGAAATAAAAAGCTAAAACTGCATTCTTCTCTTTCCTTTATCATCACCCATGTGGCAACTAATTTCATCCATCTGATGGACAAAACATGCAGTAGCTTAGGTCTTGCAAAAACGGCACACGCCTTGTTTAAGGTCTGAACAGAATATTTCCGTGCAGACGAGGTCCTGCAATGCGAGTTCTTTCTAAAGCATTCATACATTTGTTTAGACAATCTAAGACAGCCAAGGGGACGAGGAGACGCTGGCACTTTAAAACATTCCCTTGCACAAACAAACTAAAAATAAAAGGCAGAAAATTAAAAGGTTACCCTGGCAGAGCCACTACTATAAATCAGTGGGCTGAAAGGAGTCATAGGAGCCACTGAACTGCACATTGCATGAAATCCAATGAGAATCCAGCCAGCAGCCTCCCAATACTGCCCTTCTTCTCTGTTTCCCTGCCTGTTCTCTTTAAGCCACGGCTATACTTAGCGAGCAAGGGGATCGGGTTAAGAAGATGAAGGCTAAAAGATCACGGAGAGACCGAGAAGCATTAACTGAGAGCATGGTGACAGGCAAACCCGCTGACGACCTGCCGGTTTATTTGGAGAATTTGTTCACCGGTAAGGGTGAACATTTTAATAGAATACATTACCTCCATGCATCGCAACCCAGCAGAAATCTATTGGAGGCGAGGAAGTTTCAGATTAATAATTAACGATTCATTTTTTTGTAAAAGTGCAGTTGAAGGAGGACAAAGCGGGAGAGCGACAGGTAACGCAAAGGCAGAATGTCATAAACGGTTTTGACTAAAGACAGCACATTATCTGACCCTATTTAGTTGTTCAAGGGAATAGCTGTTATCTTGAAATACCATCTGAATGGGGGCTGAGCCATTTTCAGCGACTGAAGAAGTAATACTAAAACAGTGGAAAGGATTTTGCTTTTAGGATGTCAGAGGTTAAGAGAGCCAAGCGGCGCCAGTGAGTTCAGACTGTAAGCCTCATGATCTGCTTCATAACTGTCATCTGACATCACTACAGCAGATGCTTTATCTCAGATCCTTTTCCCGCGGCCCATTCTAATGTAATGGCCATGGGTCTTTGTCATACTGTAATGTAATGAAAACGGAGCGGACAACGGGGCAATAGGCCGAGATGGTTTGGTCCGGCCCACACCACGAAGCTGGAGTTAGGGTGAGAACGATCCGCAGCTACACGCTGCTGCGATTTGCACGATTTCACCTGCTCCGTTTGCACGTTCCCTTGCACTCTCTTCCTCCTCGAGCTTGCTGAGACGCCAGACGTTCGATGTCTGAAGTGATAGTTTTCAGAAGCACAAATTAGCAACTTCAGGAGGCCAGACAGACACGTGGCAGTGGTTCGGTGCTAACCCGGGGACTGTGATGCTCATGTAGAGCAGGACGTCCGGCTTGTCGCACAGGATCACACTGCAGGAATAACCTGAAGTGCGTGTGTGACGGAGATGTGCAAAAACCTCATTAGGCGGCACGTCTTTCATGAGGCTGAGCCGTGCTTTTGAAAAAACATGTTATGTTTACAACTCTGCGGTTGTAGACTATAGTTAAAAGTGACACATCACTCTGGCTTCATGTGTCACTTGTTAGCAGTTGAGATCAATCCGGTGTAGATGCTCTTTTTCTCTTTGTAATAGTCAGTGTGCTTAGTGTTCAGTGTAGATTAATATCTTAATGGTTTTCCATTCGTTGATTGTCAAGTTTGAGTAAATAAAACCCTTATTTTTCAATCTGTTTTGCGTCAATTTGACTGAACTAAGGGGCTTTACAGATTCAGGGAGGGGGAATCAACAATTGGTCCAGATCCATTAAATTCATTCTCACATTACTGTAGAAATACACATGCACACACATTCCCTATGCAGAGAATCAACTTTTTACTTTGTAGTAAAGTAGATAAACGGACCAAGAAAAAGAGGGAGTGGAAAAACATTGCGACTCCTTACTAGAATATAATTTATTGATTACAACCTTTAATTGTACACCAGCAAAGAAAAAAAACTGGGGAATATAACTAACTACTACTAACTAGTACTTAGCAACTACCTAATCTCAAGCAGTGTTCAAATTATACTGAGGGACAACATTTTAAAATATATAACAGGAAGCAGTAAAATTTGGATGTCATCTTTTCAAACTGAGTAACAATTGCTAGTGTGTACAACAGATGGGTTTAAACGGTTATTTAACTATTATTTAATCCTAGTTAGCAAAAATGTGCTTGGAAAAAGTAAAGCATAACATTCAGAATGTCAAGTAGACTTGTGTTTTACTGGGAAATATTCATGGTACAGGTTGTTGTATAAACCATGCTGGACATAAATCAGATGCTTCAACACAAGAACATATACATCTATTTTATATATGTGTTTATTTTATTGACTATTCTGGATAGCCCAGAGGGCTATAAGATACTCACTCCCTCTTTAAAGAACGCTTCCACCTCTGCACCGCAAGATGTAAATGCAGCAAAAGCAGGAGGGAGGCTAAACGTGTAGAAAGTGTTCTATCCTATAGAAGACTGGTAAAAACTGTCTGAGATGGTTTCAGATGGGAAATTCGAGGGTGAGAGGGAGAAAGGAGAGGAGGGAAACAAGGTTAATGAAACAAAAGGCTTCATTTAATAGATAGAGGAGGACGGCCGCTGACAATTTGACAAAGATGGTCACATCTAGTGAGAGATGGAGGAGAGAGAGAGAGAGGGGGGAGGTCTTGGGACGGCTAAATGTTGTGGGAGATGGAGCGAGGAGGAGGGCTGAGAGCATTTGACAAAGATTGTTTCGCTTGAAATGAGATTAAATGGGAAGGATCAAGAATGCGACTGTTATTGATCAAGAAACATTTGCATATGGGAAAAAAGGGTGGGGGCACTAAACAACCTGAAACAGGGCTATTATCATCCATTTTAAACCGGCCTCACACAAAAAAAAGTCAAAATGTCAAGATAGAGAAAAAGAAAAGGCAAGAGGAAAGAATATGACCACTTAAAGATCTGACTTTGCTCATGGTGGTCTACATCAGTAGCCAGACGTCGGCTCAGGACAGAGGTTTCTTTCATGTGCACGGACTCATGCAGGTCATGAGACTTTTAACAGACTGCTACATGAGTGAGATACGATTCCTTCTGCCAATACATCATCTGTGCTTATACCCAATTACACAATATTGCTGCTGTGCCTCGGTTGTTTTCTCTTCATATTGGGGTTGTTGCATCATCGCGGTTTTAGATCCGGCATGCATAGTTCAAGAACTTGGTCCCGAAATTTGGCAGTTGAGAGATGCAAATCACCAGCTAAATCACAGCTACACTTCACTGATTGGGCTCAGGTCTCAGCTGTTTGCCTCAGGAGACTGTCAGTGGACCACTGAGATGATTTAGGATGGTCTCGCAGGGCTAGAGGGAAGGACTGAGGGCTGCAACTTGGCAGGCAAAAGACTGACGGATAAAATGACTGGCAGGTTGTTAAAAAAGGCTGTCATATCGGCTGCGCTAAGAAAAAATAGCCGCGTGAGGCGAGAGAGGATTGCACAAGTGAAGTAGAGGAAGTGAGGAAGACAGACCAAGGGGTGGGAACGTCAAAGGCGAGAGTAGAGATGGGAATTTAAACTATTTTATTGATACTGATTCTATATACGGTTCTGTTATATTTATATTCTGTCAGACAAAAACGACAGCGATTGAATTAGACAGTTTTCGATGTAGAGTAGGGAGATAAAATGCTATGGAAAGTTATGGAATAACGGTATTCCAATATCAAGAAACATCTAAAGAGCAAGAGGGAAGAGACGAGAGATGAAGGTACAGGAAAGGAGCAAAACCCGATCAAAATGGGCCATAAATTTCTATCAAAAGGAGGGAGGGAGCAAATCGACAAATCGAGCCAGGGGAGGGAGCGCAGAGACCAAGAGACAGAAAATGGTGTGAAATCGAGGTGAAAATGAGAGGATGCTTGGGGAAACGCCAACACGCTGGGACACCTGAGGTTTGTGAGGGTTCAGGGTATGGTTGGCTCAGCACGATAAGATAACTGCCACCTTATCTGTGGCCGTCAGACTGCTAACACGCAAACATTTGAACAGACAAATAACACACATGGCGCCCACTCAAGCAAACACACACATACACACACACGCACACACAGAGTTTCCCTTGGTCCGGGGAAAGCGGACATAGACGGAGCACTATTAAAAGATTGGCAGACAGGTGTTTGGAACTGGATAAGATGTCTGTGTGTTTTGTGCAATAACAACTGTGTGTGGCATTGTGCTCCTATGTGTGTATGTGCTACATGTGACAAGGGAGCTGTACAAGTGAATCCGAGCAACGGTCGGGGAATTGCTTCGATTTGGTTTAATGCAATGGTTGAAAGTTGTATATGAGCTTCCCAATATGGGTTCATCATTCACATAGGAGGGGTTACTTTAGGGTTTTTTTTATGTTTTCAGGTGAAATAGAAACTTCTTAAAATTGGTTTTTTCCTGCTCAACCCGATCATTATTGTTTTTCAAAGCTTCACATTGTATTGGGACGCTTTTAAAAAAAATGGTATGTTTGTATCTTCCACTTCTATGTCTTGTATCAAAAGGATCCATAAGAGCTTTTTTTGAACGTGTGAATAAGACAGCTTAATGTTGATCATTCAAGGCATACATGTTGTACAAATTGTTTGTCACACACTGACTGTCACCACGGCTTATACCTATTCAATGTTTTAATAGCGAGAGGCAAGAGGGCAATAGAGAGGAGCAGCAGTTTAGACTCAGAAGATTGAAAAAAAAAAAAGGAAAAAAAAAAAAAGCAGAAAACTTATGACAGAATCAACGCTGTTGACAGATTGTTTTGTGTTGATTGATTGCATTATACACTGAGTAAAGGGAGAGCATGGATTTAATCAAGAAAAACACTGGCAAAGATGGACCTCACAGCACAACTAAATTTAACAACTTTTTGGAGCATTGCAAACCTGCGCACTCAACGCTTGCGACCAAATGGCCAAACCCACTGCGCACCCTGAAGGAGGAGATCAGCGCCGGTTAGATCCCTATTATAAAACAAACGAGCATCATGAGCCACCATCATTACTTTGGCAGAGACTCTGGGACAAAGATTGGATTTTTATACCCTAGTTGCATTTGACGTTCAGGCTGAAAGAGGCAGTCTAACGATTCAACAGTCATCTGCAGCCATAAATGTTAATTAACGGCCTCAGCTGCTGGACATTCATTTCCTGCTATAGCCGAGAGGGAGGCCACATAAAAAATATGGTGCGTGTTGGTCATGTGGCTGTGTGGTAATGTTACCGCGCACATCTCCTCATGTGCGGATGTGAGGGTGAGTGAGTATCTGTCCGTGTGTGTGTGATAATGTGTGGACGTCTACGTGTTCCAAGGACACGCAGTGATGAAAACTGTCCCAAAGGCTCCTCTGTCCTTTTCTAATACGGCAATAAGCCGTCTGGGCAAACCATAACTAGCTGGTCACATCATGACAACATAATAAAGCTATACAGGAACAAAGTCAGGTAAAAGTCACACTCCCGAGACCACAAATTACGTTGCGAGAGGTAAAGGGACACAAAATGCACTAAAGGACGGAGGAAAAGTATAAAACTTTGTAACTCTGTGACGTTTTAATGCTGCTGCACAGAGATACATCTTAACACTAATATCATGATACCGCATACATGACAACAATGGGCCTAGTAATGAACTATGGCTCAAAGTCATCCTGCAAGATCATGTCACAGCTGTGTGAAGGGACGGTTCGACAAACAGCTTCACAATAGAGTTGTTAAACTGTAAAAAAGACACAAGCGTAGTATTATAAAAGCAGTAAGTTATTGATTATTCCTTTCACGGAAAATGAATTAAAAAAAAGGGACAACCCAGCAGCTTGCGTCGGGTTAACTGAGTTGTTGGTGCTGAGGTAGTGGAATCATCACACGTCCCATTTAATACACAAAGCCCTTCGGCGGATTGGCAGCGAGGTCAAACATTCACATGGTCGCCTTGTTTGATATCTGGACACAGAAAGAGTTGAGTGCTGCTAATGATTGACTGGAGGAGTGTGGGTGCTAGATAGCAAGCCCTATTTGTTACCCTATTTGCTATTTGTACGGCGTATTAGTCTTAGTTTTTTTCTTTGTCTCCATATGGCCCATAGCTGATGGCAGAAAAATCTTTGAAGGCAAAAAAAGACATTATGTATAAAAGCTGTACCGTTCATGTGACCACCTGCTAGTGCAAGTTCTACGTGGGATTTACTTACTTGCCCTAGTGATGTAGTTTACAAACTGAAAGGTTGTTTGACGAAGCCAGCTGATGAATGCAGATAGAAGCCAAACAATGACCCGCGCCACTGGAAATCAGGGCTAATGGAGGCGAGCCATAACCGTAGGTTTCCATCTCACTGTCGCCTCCCCATCATCCTCCCCCTTCTCCCCCATGCCCCACCTCTCAATCCATTTATCCATTCACTCTCTCTATCTCTCTCTCATATATCTCTTATTGAAGGACTCCATTATTTCAGGCTGGTGTAGCATTCAGACCATGAAGATGTTTTACAGGCTATCTCCGCCTCCCCTCCTCATCCTCATCCTCCTCTTTAACGCAGGCCCCCTACCCCGAAAACAGATAGTAGAAAAGGCCCCATGTTAGAGTCACGGTTCAGTGGTTTCTAATTATGTGCTCACTGCAAAAGCCTGGTCAGAATATTTCATATAGCCCCATAGGGGAGATAGAAGAGATAGGAGAGATGGGGGAGGGAGAGAGAGAGAGAGAGAGAGAGAGAGAAAGTAATGAATGGAGTTTGTGACAATCTAGAATAAATCCAATTTACATCCCAAACATGTGTCCGAGCACTCAATGCTAGCAGGAACACAATTCTTTCCAGCATTTACCTCTGATGCATCGTCTCCTGTCTCGTCGTGCTCGTCGACGGCAAAGGGTTAAATCAAAGTCCACGTTGCCACAGAGATAATAAACTACTAATGCGCTTAGACACAGGGCGCCATTGGTCCGTGGCACAGATCCAAAGGTCACCGTGCACCTACATTGAACTTGCCGGCGAAGCCCCGCCCAAAGACCATCCCCCGGGTTCTCATACAAAAAAGTAATGTTAAATTGACTTTTGGTACCAATAATTATGGTCACTTCTTGCAAGTACATTCATTCAGTCGGTCACCGGAAGAGAGAGAGACACACACACACACACACACACACAGTCTTCTCAGGGCTCTTTAACGACTGGTGTCATTAATGTTGGTGTGCGGTTGCCAGCTGTAATATTTCCTGTGGTCATTAGACCATCTGGTTGGCCCGACTCCTCTCATGTATCTGATTTCTCTTCCATGTCTGCCTGTCTGCCTGTCTGCCTCTGCGTGCTGCTCAGTCCATGCCTCTCTATTTCTGTGCATATTTGTCTCAGTAAATCTCCATCTTTACCCACTGCTGTTTGTTTTTTTTCCCCACTCATTTTTACACCCCTCGCAGCCTGTTGCCCCACGCCGCCTCATCCATCTCTCTGTAATGGAAACCCAGTGATCTACGCAGCCGCTTTGGTGCTCCAATATGTTAATTGGAGAGATCTAGAGCCTCATTTATGGAGGGGTCAAGATCCCTCTAAAGTAAAGCTCCATCGCCGCTGTAATTATCACAAAGGGATTCATCCAAACACTCAAATGACCTGCATTAACACTTGGTAAATAATGGTGGATGAAAAATATTTAAAGTAATTGCTCTCCTTTTTAAAAATCATAAAAATAGACACACATGGAAGCTTTGAGTTTGCTCGTACTTTGGCTGTGGTTTCAGGCTCTTCGATCCAAGGTGGACTCTTGATTGCATTGGGATCCAATCAGCCAGACCACATGCAGAGGTGACCTAGCTCACATTGAGTTTGGATCTCAGTCAGATGAGGACAGCATGTGGGTGCAATCTGGACAATATATCAAACCTAGGACTTGCATCTTCTCCCTCCCCCACCTGAGCTCATTCTCCTAAGGAAAGCAAAAGGCACGAGAGGAGAAAAACCAGGTTCTGATTTTTTTAATTTATGGGAAATAGAGTTTATCTACAGTTTTACAGCAACCCATTTAACCAGAAAAAATATAATAATATCAAATATCCAGTTGATGTCAGGTTAAGAGACCTCCTCTATTTATTCATTGCCTTTGCTGGGAGCTGAGGTTTGTGTTATGGAGGGACACAGTTTATGACATCTTAGATTATGTATAAATATATATATACATATACACACAAATACACAAACACACAATCTTGCGGACATCGCTCAAGTGCACAAGTTCCATCTCTATTCCTGAAAGACACTATGGCTTGTCACCAAAAAAAAAAAAGGTCTTTCACAGTATTTCTCTTCATTTCAATCAAACCTACTGGTTTTCAGTTAATCTGCAAGGAGCTGTGAGCGGCAGATCGGTCTCATATTCCCCAAAAGGTTTTCTGCTGGTTACATTAACAGACGTGTCCCTGACCTGCGTCCCACAGCAGGCGTGCAGCCCAAACCTAAGTGCCTTAGTCTCATATTGCTGGCGGCTGCCTGCACATCCCCACAGGGTACCAGGATATAGAGTGTGCTGGATACATGATTTTGAGATGCAAGTCTTTTATTATGCAAGGTCATATTCAGTGTGCCTCTCACATTGTTTTTTTTCTCCAAGGGTAGATATTTATCTGTGTTAATTGACTGCTGTCATCGCTTCTTGGTTTAAATTAGACTTAAACACTGTGCTCTCGCAATTGAGACACTTCTGTATCGTGGCTCTTTTCCGAGGAGAAGGCGGATTGCTCCCTTTCTTAAATAAAGTGATGTCGATCCCACCCCGTGAAAAGAAATTAACAATTGCACCATTGCCATTGAAAGAACCTTAAAAGATGTAAGTATTTGCAATACTAGCATTCATAGAGAGGGCAATTTGAGACTGTGGGCAGGGAAATTGTTCTGCCTATAGCAGACAAAAGAGGGTGTAATCTCCATCCACAGTCCATTCGCCCCCGAGACAGCAGGCAGAATCATGTCCGTCCGCTTCTGTCTGGTCCAAATACAACAGAGTACCCGACCTGTCTTTTTAGTCTCATATCTGCTTCACAAGCAGCCCTGTCTTCCATGGCATGTGACTTACTTTAGGAGGTAACAAGTAGTAGAGGCAGGCTACCAAATACTTATATATGCAATTTGTCCAAAAAGTATTTTTTCTTTATTGCAGCGTACGTTAAATAATCCAGCATCCACACGAGACTATATATATTCTGGTATACTTGGTTAGGTCCCATAGGACTGCAGTTTCTATGAGGCGAAAGCCATTTCTGCTCGCTGATCATCAACAGCTCTGCCAAGCTGCACTATCATGCCTTGACTTGCTTTTATGGAATATAGGGGAAAGTCAAATGGGCACGAAGGCTACCATTTGGCAGCATCCCATGTGTTTGTGGCTTTGAATGAATTGACACGAGGAAATCCCAGAGAGGTGAGTTGGGGTTAACTGCCTTGCTTACAGGCACCTCTGTAGGAGAGCGAGAACGTATGAACACGAGACGTCTGTCTCATTCAAACAAAGACCAAGAGAAATATTTTCCCCTTCATGATGCAGGAAAATTGTACTGTGAGATGCCTCGTGGAAATGAAATCAGCGGGATTACAAAATAGTTTTTAGCTGAACGACATGTTTTAAAAGGATTTCATATAGACATGGGGGCCTTTTTCTCTCCAAAGAATATGGATACATGAACAATACATAGTAACAGGGAGTTTTAATGGTTTAAACTGGCTAGAGCTTAACGCCACAGACTCACGTGTTTCACTACTTGGTGTCTCTGAGTTTCCACCAAATCATCTGCCCTCTGTGGCAAATTTACAGCTATAAATATTCATATCCAGGGTAATATATATTGGCGGTAGAAGACTACGACCGGTCCTCCCCAGAGTCAAAGTACGCCTCACGGCATTGGGAACACACACTTTTAATGGTTTGAGTTACCAAGTTCTCCTGTTCTCAGACGTGCACAGGTGTATTCTGCTCCTTAACAAATTAACAGGTTTCCTTGCTGTTCGTCTAATGACGACCTCCAAGTCCTTCCGTTTGCATTCAAAATGAGAAAGACTTATCCACAAAGTTGAGTTTTTTTCTACCTTGAGAAGCCGTGACGCTAGATCCAGATTAGAAGTTGCTATACAAGAGCGATGTTGAATCAGTCAGAGCTCCCTCGACCTTTTGGGGTACAATGTAAGCACAATCTTTGTGCGCTGCTGCAGGCGGGTACTACAGCGCTGGTGTGTGTGTTTCTCATTTAATGTGCGTGCGGTTTTGTAGGAATAGTATCACAGCAATACGAGGATCTTGTATGCACGTCTTTTGAACATCGAGCGTTCTCAAAGTCTCTCTTACATGAAAAACGAATGGAGGAGCTGTGTCAAGCACAGCCCCAAGCACAAAGTGGGATCAGCTTAAAAAAAAAAAAAAAAAAGTGTGAAGCGTGTGCGTTTTTGTGTGTACAACATTATATTTAAACAACACTATTGTGTACTGTAAATCGAAAGGAAATGACAGGAGCCTTTGGTGCAGTTTAATATGTCAGCCCAATGAAAGCAAAATGTGCTTTTCTTTTTCTTTTTCTAACTGACCATGTTGATTTCAAAAGGTCTTTCCAAATGCAATTATGACCCATTTCTTTGGGGCTTTAGCTTTTCATTTCTCCATTCACTAATTGCACTAATTGTCTTAAAAAAACATTGCTGATCCAAGACTGGCCCGCTTCACAGTGAAGCCAAGTTAGTCATGTGTTGTGACCAGTGTGTGTCACACATTTAATGCAATGGGGTTGGATATTGTTGTCAGAGGAGTGAAAAATGCAGTGACCATGTGAAAAAATATGGAACTCATGCTCAGTCAATCCAGTTGTGGCCAAAAGCTTATCTGTCAGAAATTAAGTTACGCTTGAGTCACTTATGGACTCTGAATCACCAGATTTCTTCCACTTTTGTGATCTTTATAACTGTAAAAACATATACGTATAAACTACTGCACTAAAGACTTGGGATTATGTTAAACTAACAGTTTAAGGAGAAGGTTCTTCGCTTCAAATATAGTAGTAACAGTATTCACATTGCAGCGTCAAAGTGTATGATCAGTAGATTATTGGTGTTATTGTAAATAATAATAATAATGTATAATAATTAATTTATAGAGAGCTTTTCAAAATGCTCAAAGTCACTTTACATAAAACATTTTAAAATATCCTAAAACCTAAGCTGTAAATAAATAAAACCCAGCAAATCGCAAACACACACAGAACACACAGTCATACATTAAAAGCAGTTCATCAGTTCTGAAGAGGTGGGTTTGGATTCGTGTTTTGAATGTGGAGAGGTCACTGCAGGCTCGGGTGAGTTTGGGGAGAGCCGACGGGATGGAAGGTCGGCGAGGTAGGAGGGGTCCTGATTGTGGAGGGCTTTGTGAGTGAGAAGAAGGGTTTCTATTGCATTTCTGGAGAACAGTGGTGATGTGGTCACGGGAGCGGCGGCGGGTGAGAAGTCGAGCAGCAGAGTTTTGAATGTACGGGAGTTTATTAGGATCTTGGAAGATGTGCCAAGATCCTAAATAAACTCTTAAATAAAGTACACAAATTTATTTACATGCATATAAATATACAGTAATCCCTCGTTTATCGCGGGGGTTACGTTCCAAAAATGACCCGCGATAAGTGAAATCCGCGAAATAGAAAACTTTTTTTTTTTTTACAATTTGCAACTATTACATGTATACAAATACAGTGACTCACGTGTAGGCCGTTTCACTGCTCTTCAGACTGGGCCGCTGCATCCTGACTGTGCTCTGCAGTGTTCTCTTCTTCTGAAGCCCGCGGTGCAGGTGTGTTTGTTCGGGAGAAGAACATAGTGATAGGCAGCTGTTGTCGCTCTTTTTTCTTCTTTGCAAAAAGATCCTTGTACACCGACATGCCACCATCGATTACGTTGGAGAACTGTAATGAACGGCTCATCAAAGGGTCCCATTCCTCAGCTACTCGCTTAAGTTCAGTGGCCATTCACACCATGGTTGCTAAGCGACCAAGCGTTAGTCCTTCCTCCTCATCTCTCTCTTTTTATGTACGTACACATAACTGCACGAGACGACAAAATGATAGCACAATTCGTAGCATGTTTTGATACAAGAAGCGGGAGTGAGTTTTTAGCGAATCAGAATGCAGAGCACAATGCACCAAAAAAAAAAAAAATGCATTATGAAAATCCGCGAAATAGCGAATCCGCGACAAGTGAACCGCGAAGTGGCGAGGGATCACTGTATGCATATATATAATATAAATATTATATGCATATATTTATATGTATAAATATTTTTTTACATGCAGACGTTAATTGTTTGACCTAATTTCTAAAACATGTTCTCGAGCACTTCCCTTTCGCTAAGAAGACCTTTTCTTCATTTTGCTTCTCTGTTGGCGGGATTCTCAGCTGATCGCCATAACAAATGATCAAATCTGCCGTGACATCATCTGCGGGTCACTATCAAATCCTCTGCTGGCATCGAAGGAGATGAAACGCCTATACGCCAATTGTGCTTTGAAGTACGGCCGGGGTTCTTTTTTTCCAAAAATTAAAAGTATAAAAAAGTACTAGGGAATTTTTTTAACACTTTTGCTCAAGCCCAAAACAGCTGAATGTTGTCATTCTTTGTATTTGAGATTCTAAGTTGGAAATTTGATACAAAATCCAGCATTGTAACCACAGCTTTAGTACCCAACGCTCACCCACAATTTCCCCTTTCCCCTTTGTAACAACTTCAACGGGATTGCCAGTCTTGACAACTCAATTTTCTGATTATTATAACATAATCGTGGCAGTTAATAGGCATTCTCATATTTCATTTAAGTTTCTATGGAGCAAAAAAAGCTAGTTTGAGGCTATATAA
This sequence comes from Apeltes quadracus, assembly GCA_021346845.1. Taxonomy (NCBI): domain Eukaryota; kingdom Metazoa; phylum Chordata; class Actinopteri; order Perciformes; family Gasterosteidae; genus Apeltes; species Apeltes quadracus. The sequence goes on along the minus strand of CM037930.1, from coordinate 9,991,431 downwards.
CTTTTAAGTGGGCAATTAAAACAAATTGCTTCTAGTAATGGAGAAATATGGCCGCTTATGATAAGTACCATATGGAGTTTTTCCCTAAATTTTCTTGAGCTATCAGTCAATGGATTCAAGCAATAGCCGACTGTCATGAATTATACCACAGACACACACACACACACACACACCTTAATGGGAAAACCAGTGCGATACGCATACACCACTGCACAAAGCGATCCATTCCATAGCATCGCGCACACGAGCACACACACACACACACACACACACACACACAACAAAGGACAAAAGGAAGCATTAATGTAGACGTGCGCATACACATACACGGACAAACAGATGTTCAATCGCACCCCCGCATTCACACAGTCACCTCGCAACCCGTCAAGCCGAGCATGACCGAAGGGCTTCAATATGGATTTCACACTTGAGCTAAACCTGCTTAACTTTCCTCAACAATATGGACGCCTCGAGCCGTGTCAGTTCCCTCACTGCCACTACAAACATTCGCTTATGCTCCACAGACGCACAGTCTCCCTCTGGTTAGCACATTGTTTATGAAAGGTTTGAGGAATATTTAACCTAATTATGTGGCATCGTGTATCTTGCTTTAATGGATTTAGACAGGAAACAGTATGACATATTTTCACAAGCTTACTTGTGTGAACTCACTCACTGTTGGTACTCACGGTGCCAACTGACCTTTATGTTTTATTGCCAGGTTTACTATGCAGATCGATATTGTTAAAATAAGATGGGCAGAGATGATTGATTGAGATACACGAAAGGTGATTACACGTCACAACTTGGTCGCAGTGCTAAAAACAGACAATAGAATATTATGAAATTCCTATAAAGCCAGCAAAAATTCTCACTTCTTTGAAAAAAAAAATCTTGGTAGAATAAAAACAGTTGGTGTGCATGTCATTCTGTCCTTCAATAGCTACTTTCAGTGTCTTGGACTCGCTCACAAACGCACAGGCAATTCAATCCTTCCCAGACTCCGAGGGGCAGAATATGCAGGACCCTATAATGTCCATGACCAATAATGCATTGAGAATGTGTTGCGAGGAAATCAAGGAACTAAATGTGCGGCAGGAAATTGACCAACTGTTCCTTCCCAGTAAAAATCAAATCCACTTCTCACGCGTGCGAGCACAAACCAGAGCGCACCGGCCCCGTCGGCCACAGACCGATAACATCTACCCCGCCCTCCCACACCGGCGCGCCGTGCAGGGTGTGCAGAGCCGTGTCTTCTTTCCCCGCGGCGCTCAACCTACTATTGAAGGGATCACTGGGAATTTTCAATTATCTTGTACAGCTCAGTGGTTTGGCAGAAAAACACATTGTTTGACGTTAAGAAAAAAAATAGGAAAACAAAGAAAAAGAGGCATATAGATAATGTCTGGTCAAAACAAATATAACCGTAATAAAAATAGGGGCGAGTAGACTAATTGTGGGCGCGATCACAGGGGCAACGGTGGAGCATGTAGAGGTTGCATCTGGGGTCGAGGGGGGCGGAGGGCGTGCATGAGCGCTGTCCCTCGGCTCCATCGGTTTTCAAATCGGTGGACCTAATCAGAAAAACATAATCAACACAGCAGTGGCCGAAAGCCGCTGAAGGTCGTTGAGCATAATTCAGCCGCTACTATGATCATCAGCATGGTAGAAATCAGCTGACTGGTATGGCCCTGCAGTGTAGGGAAACGTGAAATGGTGGCGTTGTAGTGCTGACAGTCAAGGCTTTCATTTCCCACACCAGCCCACGAGGAATGGCGCAAACGATCACTAAACGCCCCATTCGGATTGCATCACAGGGGAGGGATTGGATTGGATAAGCAGAGAAGGTGGCAAATTTGACTTTTATTGATGTACCGATCATGCCGTTCAAACGATGATACACAATGGCAGATATTGATTGGTTTCGTTGCTTAGTTTTATTCTAAAAGCCTGAATACAAAGCTCGAGACTACAACACCCTTAAAAATGCCCTGCAATTCAGTGTAATCCATAAACAATTTTAGATGTTATCGTCTTACTCTGATCTGTCTTTGATCTGAATCTGTTATGGTCAATTGCATGAAAAAAAATGCTGTGCTGAAAAAGCAGAAGAGTTCAACAGAAAAAAAGTTTCAACTCAAAACAAGCAGCACTATGATGGTAAAAACTGCAACCCAATAACACAAATTGAAATGACAACAAAAACAAGGCAGCAGTAAAACGCAGTGACAGTTTTGGCCATGGAACATAAAAATTAATTTAAATAGATGTCCCTTAAGAGTGCCATCGCAGGGAAACAGATGGTGTGTTCGGCTGCTGTTTGGACTGTTTTTATCCACCAAACATCAAGTTGTCGGCCGGAAAAATGAGCTTGCGCACGCTGTCCACTTTCTGCCTTTGCCAGGGTGGTTTCTGTATAGACAATGTTGGATCGCTTGAGGGCATTGATGTGTGAGAAACTCCTTCTCCCCGGCAACCTGTCATGCATTTCATTTAGGATGATATGAATGTAAGAGAATTCCATGTTTCAATTCATGAAAACGCTGTTCGAGTTGAGCGGCAACCATCACATGAGTACAAATCATGTCAAAATGACCTTGTGTACGGGTGTATTTTGGTTTTTCTATTACTTCCCAATATGGCACCATTTTGAAATTCACGTCTCACACTTGCGTAAAAATGGTGGGCACTCTACCCAAGTGACGATTGTGGGAAATAAAAAAAAAAAAAGAATCGACTTGGCTCTTACAGACCAGTGGATCGCCGTGCGAGCAGATGACACGATGCCTGCATGTGCTGACGCCCACAACTACAAACTCAGGACGTGTGCATCTCAGAAATACGGTCGCTGCATTTAGTCCACGCCGAGCATCCAGCCCGGTGGCAGTTAGCTGGCCTTACGAAGGAGCGTGACTAATGAGGCTCGCTGATACGTCCTGTTAGCCACAGGTGCAGAGAGAGGCTGACGACGCTTGGAGGGATGGTGCTTCTCTACTTTTTCCCCTCATTCTCTCATAAACACTCACACGCAGGACCTCGGACAGACAAGAGCTGCCATATAGCGGCCACACACTTTAGCATGGACCAACATGCCCGCAAATAGACAAATAAACATGCCTGCACGTAGTCTCTCACACACACACACAAACACATCTGGGAGGAGTATGGGACCTTGGGCAACTTGCCAAAGTAAACAGAGGAAATTGCTAGCCCTGACATATTTTTTGGTGCGGCGCGAGGCTTCTCAAGGTGACGGCTTTCACTCGGTGTTTGTGGGAGATGTGAATTGCCGCTGCTTAACAATCAACACACTGTCATTAAACGTGGCAGGCATATGTGTGCGTGTGTGTGTGTGTGTGTGTGTGTGTGTGTGTGTGTGTGTCGGCGGTTCCGCTAGGCAGGGTAAAACATTGTCTTTTGATCGCATCCACGGTAGCATATGCCGTTTTCGTGCACGGCTTTCCTCTAGAACAGACTTCCGCCGCGCCGTCGCCGTTTCTTCTCAAAAGTGGCACAGAAGCTTCTTTGAGACAAAGACGCAAATTATCCCTCAGTTCATGCTGCGTGACGCTTCGAAAGTTTTGGAGCAGTTAGGATTCTTTTACCAAACTAAGTTCAAAGCTTTGGTACCTCTAGTACCTAAACTCAAAGGAAACAGCATAACAAAATCCATTTCATTTCACATTAGCAATATAAGAGTTGGGCTACCTCCCTTAACTCTGCGAGTCTTTTTGAAGAATGTTATCTAAAAATCTTTGGCATCTCTCTCTTTCCAGCACACAATGCCGCTTTACAGTTTGTGTCTACTGAGGTCTTTTAGCGACACAAATGCACATAAACCTGTTATGTACATAATCCCATGCCATCACTCTGTCTTTTGTGCTGAATATGTGTGGAAGACGCTTCTCCTTTCATCTTGACGTCCTTTTTGAATGAAGTTGAATGTATTAGGAGAAAAAGAACAGTGTGCATATTTATTTTCATATATTTGCGAGCGATAACAAAATGACGGAGGAGATGAACACATCAAATAAAGCCAAATATACTCTATCAAATCAAAGGTTGATGTTCAATAGAATCAAATAGAATTTGGAAAACCACAACTGACAGTAAAAACATCCAACCTCATCTGCGTGACGGCATTCAAGCTATTAAGGCTCCTCACACAAACTCAGTTGTCGGGTTAAAAGAAAGAAAAGTGAACTCATTGGCCAGGTCAGTGCCAGTGCAGTCGTGCACTTGTCGCCTGAGATTGTGACTACCATCGGCATGACAACAAACGTTTTTTTGCAGGCGTCTTCCTGCACAGCTGATCCACGCCTAGCCATTATTTACACAGAGCTAACCCCCCCAGTGGGACTTGATAAAGATGGGGTTGCTAGGCAATATGGCTGCAAAGTTTCTGTGAAATATATTATGACGTGAGATGAATTGAATAATCGTCCCTCATGGTTGTGCTCTTTATTTGTTGTCTGCCTTCTGTATTGAACTTTTCCTTATTTAGTTCTGGCTAAATCCCACCCCAGCCTGCTTTCCGTCCACACACACTGTCTCTTTGATTCACCAATTAATGTCTCTCCCGTTTCCCTTTCTTTTTTCCAACAAACTCCCCCCTCTTTCACTCCGTTCCCTACTCCCTCCCTCCTTCCCTCTCCCAGCAGTAGCCACCCAATAAAGGATGTTGTTAATATCATTAGGCAGACTTCCTCCAGCCCCTCGCCCGCCTCACTCCCTCACTCCCTCGGCCATAATCAAGCGTGCTCCCTTCCTGTCAAAGGAGAAATTCCTAATACACATGGAAAAAACGGAAAAAGTATGGCAATATAAATGTGGGGGGGGGGGGGACGTGTTGCAGGGGTTACCCAGGCAACACTAATAAAGTAGACTCCGAGGGCTAGCGCGGTCTCAGGCAAATCTGCCACTTAAGTACACCAGATTAATTGGGGTTGAGGGAAACGTACACAAGCAGACGTAGATAATAAAGTGTGTTCTGAGAAGAGGCGAACGCTGACAGTTCAGTGGGCCTAAATGCCCCGCAGTCATTTGCTGTAAATCATCCCCAAAACGCGAGCGCGTGTTGTCGGCTGCATAGCTTGAAAGTGTTCTCTCCTGACAGCTGAATGCTACAGCGCATATATCACCCGTTAAACGCGGCCCAAAGGGAATACGTGACGCAATGCTATCGACTACATTTAAAGAAGAAAAAGAGGGTCGGGGGGGACAATGACACAAGGCTGCTAATACAGCACACCACACAAAAGACACACAAGCACATTAACATTATATGTGCTAATGAAAAGAGGAAGAGACAGGCAAGTGCAACATAATCCCTTTAACTGCAGGGAAACAAATGAGGTGGTTAGAATACAAATACTGGTAATTCCATTCCATGTTTGCAATCCTTCGGCAGGGATAAACTATTATCATAAGATATAGAAAGAGTCCTTCATAGCTTCATAGGGAGCGGGTCCTTCTCAGAGTTTGTCACGTTTCACCACCATGTTTCTACAGCAGCCTGGAAACAACCAGCCGGTTTTGCACCCGTTTAAAACTGCAGTCTTGGAAAGGGAGGAGTGAGTGAGGCGGTATGTTCCCAGTGACCTGGCGATAGAGATAGAGTTTGTTTTGTTCTGTTGACCTGTAACTAACTGCCTCACGCAAATAGCATGTTTTCCTGTTGACGTCACCTGTGACTGAACTAAACTATAAGAACGTCTTGGCTTGATCAGGGACGGTAAGAGTTCATGACAGTCTGCGGAGCACGTATCTATGGTGACCTTCTTTCCCTTGCAAGGCAATAAACGGACAAAAAGACATACTTGAGTCAGAGCCTTAATTTCTTATTCTACAATTGTCTGTGCAAAATTTTTCCATCACAGGATTCAGCTGCTCTGGGATCCGCATCACTACTGGGAGAAGCCCCTAAATCCAACACACAGTCCTGAGAATATCGGAGGGTTCAACGAGGGGGCGCTGTACTCTGGACTGGTCGGAGAGGGAAGCGCAGGCTCGTATAGATGAAGCGCCGGTCAGAGTGCATTCACACGTACGGGCCGCAGAGCTGCCAGCTGAACGTACCTGCTCGACTTTGGACACCGAGAGGACGCTAACTCCCGGAAATGTCTTGCTGCGAGGCGACAGCACTTACCACTACACAGTTATTTTGACTTCAAATCTGGTATGAAACGGTCACGGTCGGGTCTATTGCATTGTGAGTGAGGCCTGTGCATTTGGACAGCCATCGGGAAAGTCCAACGCCGTGTGACCTCAGCTGAGCTCCACTGTCATGCTTTATTCATCCCTTTGCCGCTGCACTGTGATGGAAATATAAAAGGGTGCATTGATTAGTGTTTAAGGATCGAGCTTTAATAGATTAAAAGCCCCCGGCTTTGAGAAGAGCACTCACAAACGCATGCACACACACACACACACACACACACACACACACACACACACACACACACACACACACACACACACACACACACAGTTATGCCTAAAGTCAAGCTTATACAAACCTCCATAAGAAAATATATGGACGGATGTGGAAAGAGATGCACATAAGCAGTAACACTCAAGTACAGACAGCCACTACGCACATGATTTGGATGGACCGTCCACCAAGCTACGCAAATGCAAATTGAACACAGAGACAAACACACAGCTAGAAGCAGTACTGCCAGCCTGCGAGCCCTTGCAACAGCCGATATATTTATTTATCTCGGTTATGAAATATATTTAAAATATTCAACCAAAAAGGTTTGAAATGTCTCGCCATATTTTCTTTAGAAAAAATCATTTTTAACCTATTGCATTATTAATAACGGTTCTCCATCCCAGATCATTATCTACTTGTGTTGGGTGTCAGGTCTCAAGTCGAGTTTAAAATGAGAAGTAAACACGAGAATAAACTGTGGCAGTGTTTCAGCGTCCCACTGGGATGTTACTTGGAGAGCGCAGCTAAATGGCACACGCAGCAACGGGTGAAAACAGCAGTTTTGAGGCCAAGAACAAGAATCACATCCCCTAATGTTTCCTTAAAGTTTTTACGTGGTTCTGTCTTGCTTAAATTGCACCGCCGATCTGAGAGCACGATGTGGGATTTTCTGGAAACCTGAAAACCTGTCTCTCCCTCGCCGCAACCTGACCTACCGCCTCTCCCAGCAGTGATTGCCGTTGCATCCCAGAGCATCACCTTGATTCACAAAACTTGTCCACTGCTCCCCCTTTCATTTTCTCTAATCTTTGCCCATCTTCCACTTCTTCTAACCTCAATCACACCAGTGGCCGTCATGGCGTTAGGCCTCCCATGATGGTGTGCTGGGCGGCTCTTCTCGTTCGCTGCCCACCGATCACCGTCGAGCTCTTTGTAGTCTTTTCCAAACTGCTTATTTCCTCCCTTCTCTCCCACACCTCTTTCCATTGCTTCGAGTCTTCCTCGATCACAGTTGACCCGCAATCATGTTTGCGGTCAACTTGTAACCGGCCGGGTTCATCCAGCCCTCTCATTGCCTCCTCTCTACTGCCACTCTCCTTCCAGTCCCAATCACGCCTCATGGTATCCTTCAGTAAAACTGTCCTTTGCGGTGTAATTGAATCTCCTGTGTCCTCCTACTTTCCTTGCTGTGCTCAGCCTCCCCTGTCTCCTTTCAGGTCTTCTATGTGCGTTGTGTTCCCCCCCCCCGTTGAGGCGCCGGCGCCCTCGCCAGTTGTTTGGCTCAACTTTTCCTTTCGCTCTCTCCTGACACGCGTGTCTCTCCACTGCCTTTCGAGAGTTTTCAGACGCTCCCCGTCTGCCACACGTCTCTTCCATCTTGCTCAGTTGGACACCTTGTCTTAGGACACGGAGTAACGGCAAAGGTTTCACAGCACGGGGATCTTTCGCAGCGAGGTTGTCACGTTTCATATATCCCACCCCCCAAATTGAAAAAGTAAAAATAACAAAACTACTACACTGGCAGTGATGCATTTCTTGTTTATTTCCAAATAAATAGAAGAACTGCAGCATGACCAGAAATGGATGCCTCAATAGACCGCCACAAACATAACTTTATCAATAGAATATGCACAGAAAAGAAAACTAAAAGAAACAATAAACAAGAGGGATCGACGTTTCAACAAATGATGTGCATAGTTTAAAAGAGAAAGAGCACCCCAAGGATCAAAGCGGATGCTCTGCTGATATTTAAATGATTAATGTACGGATCAAACTACAAATGTCTCCCCATTTACAGTCGAACCGTGTCGCCAAGCAGTACTTCAAAAGGAGCAGAATAATTGATTTTCTTGCAGGCTAATGTCACATCCACTTCCTTTCATATAGATGCGCTGCCGTGTGGGGAAGAGTCAAATATATTGGCCATTTTGGACCACTAAAATGAGTGCTACCTGACAAAAAAAATTAATACTAAATAAAAGTTAGAAGGTGCCGGCAGAGTTTGTGCCAAGGAGTAAGGGATAGGTTAAGTGCTTGGCTGCATAATCATGATACGTTTTACCCATTTCCCTGCTTTTATCCCTCATTGGCTTTGATGAAGAAGAGCTAAAGGAGTCACACTCTCTCTCGGAGACAACTAAGGAGAGTGGTCTGGGGATGAAAAAATACACACAGATATACACACGAGATGACCCGCTGGAAAGCACGATAAGCTGACAGAGACAGAGATAAAGGAAGACTGACAGAAGCTAACTCACAAGCAGAGAAACAAATACAACACAGAGACGGCAAAAACTAGCACAAGTAAAAAGAAAAAACAGGCAGCAGACTAGGAGACAACTAAGAATTTTCTTTTTACATTTAGTAGCTTTCCAAAACTCGAGGTCGTAGTGCAGAGGGTATACGAGTTGTGGCATTAGAGTGTTTAATGTCCTCCCTGTATTAAAAATGTAAAAAAGAGAGCACAAGAGTTCTTTCGGATTACAAAAATAATTACACAACGCGCCGCCCCCCTCTCACATCCCCACCGCGGCGGATCTTCCAGCTCAGGGTGCAGAGGGAAGCGTTGTAAACTGAATGAAATACATGCAAGGCGGCTTAATTGGGACCAAATCTCCACAAAATCGTGTTGTGTCTTCAACCCTTAGGTGTATTCAGATAAAAGCACAAAGCAAGTGGCCTTTCTGACTAAAGAGAGAGAGGGTAAACTGTGGGAGTGCATTCGCTCACTTCCTCACGTCTTCGCTGCCGTTTGGAGGCTTGTTGCCTGAAAACTGCTCGCCCGTATTTGTCTCGCTGAGGTACTAAATATGTCTAATGTGGGAATGTCAAGTTGCCGTACTCACCGGTGAGTTTGGGTTACATGTTAAAATTATCTTGAAAAACTAATAATAATAATAATTATTAAAATGATCTTGAAAAACGAATAATAATAATAATAATAATAATAATAATAATGACATAAATTGGCAGTCACCTGTGTGTGCCTGTGAATGAGCGTGCACCCCTCTGTGTGTCCGCGGCTCATCTCGTATTCTGCTGCACTAGACTGCATATTATTTCAGCAGTACACCCAGCGTGCTCAAGGACCTCTTGAGATTTAAGCGATTCACACTTCCTCAAAGCACCTTTCATACCAGTTTCATGCTGCCACTCACTGCCTGCTGACTCCTTGCTCACTTCTAACCGTCCCGCAGCCGGTAGGAGCCGCTAGAAATGACACAGCTGAGTGCACCGCCAACCCCCAGCCTGAGACACGATGGGGATAAACCATAGAATAGATTTCTATTGGGGAAAGGGACTTCCCATTTGTATCATCACAGCTCAGCAGCTGCCAGGCAGCCGGAGATAGTTATTGCGTTCCTTGTTAAAGGCCACCGTGTTCGCTATGCGTACCTGAGAAATATTTCTGACGTACTTGCGGTCTAAATAATTGTACGTTGGATCCATTCAATCAAACATTATAGCGAGACCTGCTGCAAACACACCGGGCATGGAGACCTGCGGCTGAGTGCTTTCTTAAAGTGGATCTTTCTTAAAGTGATACGGGGTATGCCATCGAAATAAAAAGATTTTAAGTACATCCAAAGAGACGCAACAACTGAGTGTTAGCAAAAGACACCAACAGTAACGAGCACAAGACACGTATAAATAAATTTATTTATTTATGGATTATATTATATATATATATTTATACATAGTCTTCCCTCCCCAGCCCGCCAGCCTCTCTCCTATTCACACTTGGGTGGGGTTCGGAAGTACTTTGTCCAACTCAAATTCAGTGTGCTGACCTTATGGATTCAAAATCCTTTTATAATTTTAACTTAATTAACTTGATGAATGGTCTTGTTGAGGAAGCTTGAAGTCCCTTTGCGATACTGTGCTGGTGTTTATTTTTGCCAGCATGCAAACTTTGGCGCAGCATGGACGCACCTGCTTGCAGAGGGCACATTAACATGAGCCCACGGCCAAAACCTTCTATTGTACATTCATGGAGTGATGTTTGTCATTCGACAGTGATGGTCAGTATCCGCTAAAAAGGGAAGACGCCTGCAAACTTCCCTTGAAGGTTTTCTACATTGCTCTATGCTGATTTTAAAAAGCCGTTCGCCCCCCGCCTCCCCCACCCCCACCCCCCACTCCTCCTCTCCACGCTCTCCACACCGGCTTCCAATTTGTTGCCTTTGTGTACTTTACAGCAGTAAGATTTGCACCCCTACCCCAACCCCACCTTCCACCTTCTCTGATCAGTACCACACTCGGACATCTGTGCAAGGATGTTTACCAAGGCGGTAAGTATGTTAGGGGAAATATTATTCTAGTTTTACCTTACCTTTCTTCTCTCAGGAGCGTAAACACCAGCATTGCAAGGTGGGGATAGGAGTGAAGAGGCGGGGGGGAGAAGGAAGTTCCAAAGTGTCTACAGTGGGAAGGCACTCACGCTTTGAGCGGCAGTCTTTTTAAGTGACAGTTAATCAAGCCTGACATCACCACTCAATCAATTTGTGCCCCCCAGTTCCTTGAGAATCACTTTAAAAACGGCCCCGTGGCGTTTTCTTAATCATCACGGGCCCCTTGATAAAATGAAAATACCAATCTACCAATCTAAGGACTTTTCATTTCTCAAGGTTATAATACTCCCTTTTTTCCCCCCCTTGTCTACTGAAGAATTAAATTACTTTTCTCCACTGAAAAAATGTCTTAATAAGAACCCATAAAAACTTTAGGATTCAGGGTCATTGTCCAAGAAGCCTGGGCGGAGTCTTTTTATGGCCGGTAAAAAAAAAATCAATATACGGTATACATGCATGCGCCCGTCTGGCGGATTGTAGGCGCACACAGATGGGCACACACACACACACACACACACACACACACACAGTTCTCTTTGTCTCGTTATCTATCCCCCTCTTTCTCTCTCCCTCCGTCTCACACTCACACACACACACACACAAGCCTTTTCGCGTCTGGTGTTGCTTCCAGCCTAAAACCAAACCATGTGTGGGAGCTATTCTGTGCTGGCCTTAACTGGATGCAATGGTGCGAGGTCCCTCTGTGAAGAAAAAACGGACTGGAGATACATTTACTGCCCGTGTCTCTCCCTGAGGCCGCCCCGGCTCTTCTGCCTCCGTTTGTGAGAGTTGAACAACAAGTGTCTTTGCCTTGCTGACTTTTTTTATACTACCTCCCCTCTCGGCTCATTTTGCCCATCGGCCTCCATCTGCTTGCCCGCGGCGCTCTGTGCCCCTCTTCTCCATCGGCCTGTTGAGCCGTCTTTCTCTCCCTTGAACTCTTTCTGTCAGTCTTTCTACTTGGACCCCCCCCCTCCACTTCTTTTCCTCCTCCCCTTAGTTCTCCCCAGCCTCCTCCCTTCTGCTCCACCACCAACTAGGCATGAAAACGGTGCTCCATTAGGACTGTTTGGGCTAAGCCCGGTCTGACACACACTGCTTTGATCAGCCGTGAGCCGTGCTAAACACCCCGCTAAACTCCCAGTCTGGAGGGGAGGGAAGAGGGAAGGCGGTGGGGTTAAGGAGGGGAGGGGGTTGTTGCGGCAGAGCGAAAGTAGCGGGAGTTACCGAGACATGGGACCAGGGGAGATGAAAAAACAGAGTGAGATGGAGATGCAGACACAATAAAAAAGGAAACATACAGACTGAAAAGGGGAGCTTGATTTACAAAGCCGCCACCGCCGCTCTTGTCTTTTATCGTATTTTCTTATTTTCCCAGTTTTCGCTCTTGTGTGTGTGTTCCCTCGTTTTTACCTTGAAGTAGCCTCTAAAGTTTATTACTAGCTACCTGTGCAGGTGCACAATTCATGGGCGCAAAGAGAAAAATGGGGGTGAAGTGAATGTGAATACACAATAAGATCAGTGTATGGAAATCCTCCCTCAAAAACCTTGATTTCTGCATTATCTTTCTCAGAGGGCAACTTGGTTTGTCTTTTTAGTTAAATAGATACATAGTATCCACAGCAACAAAAACACACACACACACACGTGCTGTCTAGAAGGAAAGAGAAAGAGAAAAAGCCCAGAGAGTCTAGAGAAGATATATAGAGAATCGGACCTCCTTAGTTGACAACTGTAAAACAAAAAAAAGAGTCAGAGCCTTCCACATTCAGGCTGCCAGATACTAAACCAGCAGCAGCAAAAGGACAAAAAGCTGCCATCTTCTTCTCCCAAGGAGGGAAGAGAAAAGGGACTTCCGCTCAGTGCTAATCAATCAGGCCGTGATAATGGCTCCCATGCCTAGCTGTCGACTGGAGGGGTCAAGGCATCCCGTGACCCAGCGCCCTGGGGCCAAAGCCCCTCTCAGAATAGCACCCCGGGACAGACTCCCCGGGCTAATTGTCCGAGCCAGTGTCAGCCCTTTCAATGCCCCCCCACCTCCTCCGCTCCTTCCTCTTTCCCCTTAATCCCCCCCCCCCCCCCCCCTCCAGACCTCCCCTCTCACAACTCTGCAATCCTCTCTCTTTCTATGCAACTGAGGAGTCCTCTATGTATCCCGTCTCCTACCGGTGTGGGGGACAAAATGAGAGAGTGTGAGAGGGGTGCAACAAGACTGTAAGAAAAGTTAATGAAAAGACAAGGCAGTGAGAAGTGGGAGAGCGCGAGAGAGGGAGAGATCAATGGCGGCAACAAGAGCGGAGCTACGGGGGGGTACGATGAAAGAGGAAAAGACAGGGAGTCGATGGGACATCACTCATATTGCGCCGAGAGCAGAGCAGAGCAGAGCACCCCCCCCCCCCCCCCACGAGCCCCTTCCATCGACATATCAATGAGTCTCTATAAATCACAGCTGGAGCGGCGTGCGTCTCCGATTGGGAATCTGCTAGACATCGGCACGGTGACTACTACGACGTGCTAAAAACACGCTCGTGCACACACACACACACACACACACAAAACAGAAGCCAAACTAAATACAGAGAGGACACTGTCTCTCTCTCTCTCTCTCAGGAGAGAATGAGAGTCCGGGGCGGAGCGGCAGCATTCCTGTCATTCCAGGCGCACGCTGCTCATTAACGGCGGCGGGTCCCTCAGACAGGGCGACACGTTGATGGAGAAGCACCCGTCCCTGCTTCTCTACTGTCAACCTGTATACACCCCCCCACCTCCCTTCCTCACAGTCCCTTCCACCCAACTCTCCTGACCACTCTCAGTCTCCTCCATGTCCCGGTCAGACAGCGCTGATAAAGCCTCCCCTCCCCAAAAACACAAAAAAGATAAATCTGAGAAAAAGAACAAAAAAAATCAATTGGCTACTCACGGGAAACCTCTTCTTCTCTGTATCTCTTTTTTCTGATCGGTCACTGCTTATCCTCTTCTCACCGCAGCAGGGGGAGTGTGTCTATCCCTGCGCGTGTGCTCTATCAGTCCGATGGAAGAAAGTTGCCGTCTGCGTGCATGTGCGTTTGCGTATGAGTGAGTGTGTGCGGTAGAGAGAGAGAGAGAGAGAGAGAGAGAGAGAGCGTGTGCGCCTGTCTCTGTGTCCTCCACTGTTCTGAGTGAGAGAGCTCAGGCTGTTTTAAACAGGCTGCTCTCCCCATGTGACCAGCCCAGCCACAGGCAGGAATACATTACCGAAACACACACACGCGCACGCACACACACACACACACACACACACACACACACACACACATACACTCTTTCCTCCCCTCCTCTCCCTCCCTTGTCCATACACACACCGTGTCCACAGTGCACCCCCTAGCCACTGCTCAGGGTAGTGGAAGGAACAGCAAGCGCGCACACACACACACACACAGAAATAGAGAACATACACACATATTTGCAAACAAAAGGAACTATGGCAATTATGGGAGTTTAAATGTGTCGCTGACTTCAGCCATACTTAGAGCATCCAAATAAAAACGACAACAAAAACACATTCTAAACAATTTACGACAATTCCTTCAAACAAATATTTACTTTTTTATTTCGTTTTTTTTTTACTTTCCCGGCTTCTTCAGCTTCACACCTGGAAGCGCCGACCTTTTCCGTAATGAAAAACCTTTTAAAGTTGACCTTCTGCTGCGAGCTGATACGATTGCATTACAGCTATGACACTTTAAGAAACAACAATGGGAAATGCCACCGACCAAGTGTTGTCGCTGGCTCAGAAGAAAACACTTTTTTCTAAAAACACGTGCACGCTCAAATAGTCACAGCCAGCGCACAACATGACAACGCGTTTTGATGGATTGTCCCACAAGAAAATGTTCTCGGGACATACATCGCCACGGCTACGATCATTCTTTCTAACAAATGCGACCGGTGCGCCATTTAGACCACTCGTGCAATGGATAGTTGATCAGCTCCTGACACATTTATCATTTAACGTCCAGGAACTTTCAGCGCCACATTTCGAAAACCTTGGAACTAAAATGAATGGCTCTTGAAAGTCATTTATTATCACAATAATACCCGAGAGGGCAGTCTTTCCTGTGATTACATGCACCATTCGCTGCACCGGTTTAAAAACACGTCATCGCCTGATGTCGACGCCTGGAGGCCCGAGGGCGGCCCGCGTGCCAGAGCCCATACCAAACTATTCCACTCAGCGGTTTACACCGATGTGAGCTGCATGGTTAACAGCAGCTTCTGTGCCCTCCCTCCGTCCATCATCTCAGTTGAGCAGGGCTCATACACATTTTGACCAATAAATATTCATTACTTTTCTATGACTTTAAACAAAACTTCCATGACCAAACATTTTGTGGAATCTCGGCGTTACATGGAAAAGTGAGAAAATGTAGTATTGAAACTAACAATTCAAAGCACACAGGGTTTCCCCTCCAATTAAATTAGGCCCCAAGAAAGTTTTGTTTGGGTATAATCCAATACCAATGCTAAAACGCCACTTATAAAACACACCGGTCCCTAAACGGTCGCTGAACCAAAGTTAATTTTTTCTTCATTACTATGAACAATATATGAACTGTTAGCCGTTTACAGTATACTTACAATTCCTGTGTAGGAGCCGGAGGAGTATGTATTCATTAATTTGGGGGAATGTTAAGTCATTTCATTTTAGATTTATGCTTATTGTGTAGGAACTCCTCATTTGTGCTGCCTGACGTAGCAGTGGCCCTCCGATGGGGTGTTGCTGTAGTAGCTTCGCTAGCAGTTGCCTTAAGGTGCGTTCACATACCTGGTTGTTCTACCTCGCAAAGGCGTATTTTAAAAAGTAAAGTATTTTGTTTTTTTGTAGTGTGACCTGTGATTCCAGTAAGGATGACATATTGTATACGGTTTAATGGAGGGGGGTTTGGACAGTTTGGAACCTAATTTGTCAATCATAGTTTTTGACAGTGACTTACATACTTTTGGATTGTAAGTCAATATGATTAATGTTATAACTTCTCCTTCTCATTTGGCTTAACTCATTGTCTCATTGCTCCGCTGTGCCAAGCAATGAGACAATTTTGCGTTTTAGCAAGGCCACTCAAATCTCAGCGATCACATTTGCGAGTATAGCTTCTCCATAACTGAGCTGTGACATTTACCTCGGTAAGTCTCTCTTTGCCATGTCACCCGGCACGGCGAGCAACTCCTCCTTACGTCTCCTCATCTCAAGAATGCAATAGAATGAGTCCCATGTGTCACGTGGGCCCCTGTCGCTCCCTCTGGTACTGAAAGTCAAAATAAATACTTAATACATTATGTTATGTTTTACGTAACATACAAATTGAACCCACTCTAAATGAAAACCAAATGTGGCATTTTGTACAACAAGATTCACAATCTTAGACCTGTAGTAGAGAAAAGCTAAATATACAATTTAAAATAACCTGTTTTCAATCAAAATGCTAATAGATTTAACATCATATGCTGAATCTCCATTACACAAAATTGCACACACCATGAAATGAATAAGTCTGAAATGAATAAGCCTGCTTAGCGATAAGTGGAATGTACTGTGTCCCTCAAATCACTTACTCCTGATAGCCTCTTTAGTTATTTATAGGGGGGTTGTTCTTGTTTTTGTTTTTTTATAATCATTCCTTAGTAAATGACACTAATGTCGGTTCAAATCAGTGGACTCATTGGAATATTACAGGTAGTGGGGTTCTTATCAGGATGCCCCATTTTAGAGTGAGTCCACATTTGAATTTTAATTAATTTTAAGCCTGTTGTTGCCAAATGCAGAAGCATTTATCTTGGATTTATCATATTATATTGTGCAAAACCATGAATGAATGAATAAATAAATAAATCAAAGGGAAAGCTAAAAATATGGACCAGGACCAAAAGGAGATGGCCATTGATTGGAGAGTTTTCAAGGCCAATGAGAAGAGGCACGAAAAAGACAACGGAAATGAACACCAGTAAACACAACGAGCAAACCAAAGCTGAGTGCGCGTGCATGTTGTGCAAACCCTCCACGCGACCGTCTACTCACGCGCACAAACAGTGATGATGTCAAAGATGGGCAAAAACACATCAAAGACATATTATGATACAGAGAAACTACTTAATCTGGATTTTCTCACAATTTGGCGTAGCAGAGCTACATAATGTACAGAAAGCTCTGGGGAAACCCACAAAAAAAAGAACAGTCACAGCATGTTAGTGACACAAGTAGGGCTATTAAAAGACAACAACGTGAGTCATTATGTTTTTATAAAAAAATACATATTCAAATTGAAATACAATAAGTACAAGTGATAGAAAAACTGCCCATCTCTGGATAATGGCAGATGCAGATGTGCGCGATGTAAAAGTTTCTGTTACGGCGTCACTGTGAACTCACCGTCATTAATCTACCGACGGCGGTGCGTTTCTCGGCATGGTACCCGTCCGGTGTCGCGGCTCCTCTCGGTCCGCCATCCTAAAGTAAAGTGAAGGCTGAGCTCACGACGTGACGGCGGAGGCGGCGTTTTGTTTTCGTCTGCGTTTAGTTGGTCTTCGCATGGTCCCATTAACGCAGACGAAAACAAAACGCCGCCTCCGCCGTCACGTCGTGAGCAATAATAAATATATAGGACCGCTTTTAAACTTCGGGTGAACCGCTGGAGCTCGGCTGGTCCAGGGGTTGTGGATACACGTGGGCAGCGGTAGTGGTCATGCCCTGACTGCGATAGAGACACAGGTGGAGGTGTTTGTGTGGGTGGGGGTCTGGGTGGGGCTGCGCCGCAGCGTTAGCTAACGTTAGCCTGCCGCAGGTCCGCGCCTGAGCTAGCGTGGCTTTCTCCACATCCGGTTGAATTTGAAACGTCACGTATCTCGGTTATAACGTCGCAGTCCTTGACTGTATTACTATAACAACTTCTCGCGCACACTTTCGGTCACGAAATTAGTTTTGTACATATAGTATGTATCAACGTTGGATATAAATGTTGTCAAATCGTCTGCAAGTTAATGCATTTTCAAAGTTCCACTTGGCCCCGACCCTCCTGCACAACCCATCTTATTATTTACTACTTGAGCAAGTACAGTGCGGCAATAATAACTAAAAAAAGTAGTCATTTTAGGGAATAATACATTGCTAAAAAGTAATTATTTGGCCATTGCCCTTCACCGTCACCAAAACAGCCTCAAGTCAGACTCCAGTGACAGCTACGATACGTATGTGTGAATCAGGGAGAATTTAAATGAGCAGGTTCCAAACAGAATTTACGACATTTGGTGTGCTGGAGGCAACATTTTTGTAAATCTCAATTTACAGTTGCAGTGCGAGCAGCCCAGAATCGTGTCTGACAGAACAGAGTGGCAGTAAATACGGGGGAGAGTTTTGCTGCCTTGATCCCCGACATGAAACGAGAGCTCAGCCTCCAGGCCGAGCCAAAGTGGTTGACTTGAAATGCTTTCAAAAGGTGAACAACAACAAATTATCATACAACCCAGCTGACAGACAAACACCTTCACTCATTTTCAAAAAGTATCCTCGGCTCAGCACTGCCAGGGCCGATACAGGGACTAATACTAAAAATTGCCACAGTCTCGGTCCATTTCGGAACAAGTAGCTAGATATTCTATACACACGCTTCTCTATATAATACCAGACCAACTGCATGCCATGTTTTAAGATTTCAAAGCAGGTTAAATGTTAGTTACTCTGCGCTTGTGAAAACAGTTAAAATGAATTTGAATAAAATGAACTTGTATTCTTTTCTTCTCAATTTACTGCAGGTGCAAGATTTTCCCATCAGGCATAAAAGCCGGAAAACTGCAGTCTAAATCCGTAATGTGTGTCAGCAAAGCAACCCTGACCCACTGGCAAAAGAAAATGTCTTACTATCGAACCATCATTTGCACCATCATATCACATTCTGAAAATGCAAATTTCAACAACAGAATTGTGGCACATGCCCTGAGGGATTTCACGGAGAAAAAGGCATTTGTATGAAAATGAAAAGTATGCTGGAAAGGGAGGGCTGATCTGTATACACTTGCCTGCAGCGAGGATCAGGACCTTACTGGGACGGGGTTGATTGACCCGAACGGAGCGGTCACTAGCTTTCTGAACTGCTGAATGTATAGTTTCAAGTCTAAATTCGGTTTGAAAAGAAGAAGAAATTGAAAACACTATTTTCCATGTGCCTTCCATGTGCCTCTCCTTCCACAGGCTAAATAAATGATAACAAGGCAATGTGTGTCGTTTTATGTAGTCACTTTCTTTCTCAGGCACGGTGTATGCTAATAAACATTGCCATGCCAGAATTCTTCAGGAGGCTAGTTTCCATCCACAGTCCCATGTCAGGTGTGAAATTGGCAGCCTCAAATCAGCCCAGAATGAAGAAACTATTTTAAAATAATAATAGCACTGTTACCGCTCACACAGCAAAAAAACAAAAAAGTCAATAAGTCAGATAGGACGGAAGGCCTGGGCATTTCAGCATACAAAGGACCTGTAAGTGGTGAGCTCCCCAGTGTGGAACTGCAGAGTTCCATTCATTTGCTGCTTTAATTGGAAATGCAGATTCACTGAAAGCAGATCTCCTTCGTGGGGGTAATTCAGTTTCCTCTTGCGACGCCTCTCATTATCTGGTTTGTTACATGTATTTGTCATATTCTTAGTATGACACAAGGGGAAAAAGTATTTGTATTCTTAGCAAGGGTTTTTGTGGTTGGTGCACACAGATATTCCAGCGGCCCACACGTTGAACCACTTGCTTGTGACCAACTTGTTAAATCATATGTTGGGTATGATATGATCATAACGTTCATTATGAACGTGAAATGTTCTAGGTTGACCCTTTTACAGACCTATCATGAGTGTTGAAGGAGTGGTCTACTGAATAAGTGAAAGAAAATGAAAGCTTTGTAAGTCATTATAGTTACACCCTATAACATGACATCATGTTACGGACTAGATTCATAAAGATGTGTGACATTCCCGGGCATGATTTTGACGTTAAAGGCATGATGTGAATTTTTTTTAAAGATGCAGTGGTGCCAGGAGCCCTTAGCTAGGTTTTTATTTTGTGTACAAGATCATGTTTGCTGAAAACCATCCAAAACCTGTGATAGTTTGCCCATGCCATGTATTATTGGCTGAATAAAGCTGTTTGCCTACTGTTCAATATGTGTTGATGCCACACGAAACTTAAACAAATTAAGTATTTTTTATTAGTGGAGTTTCCGCTGCATTGTTGTTCTGGAGTCCACAATTATTAACAGTATGAATGCAGAGAAATATGATTACATAATTAACAAGGATTGGGACGTCCCCTTTGGTAGCACTCTGGTCATCAATCACTAACGCTCATCTAAAAACTCGCCTGCAGAAGTGAGAAAAAAGCAAATTAAAATTCTTTGCCCAACCACCAAACACCGGATCTTTACAGTGGTGGTTAAAAAGGGTAATGGATCAATTTTCATACTCTGAAAAGTGCTCAAGAGAAGGCCAGAGCTCCGATGGGAGATGTAATTTTCTTTTTATATTCAGCAATGAAAATAACCAATACATTTTCCGTGAAATATTGACCGTCCTTAGTGTCTGTATTAAAAACCTCTCCCTGATTTTTAGAAATTATTCTGTAGATATTCTTCTCTGCTTTATAGGGTATTTGGAAGCTGACTATGAAGCTGTGTATGTACTGCATGTATATGTACAGTGTATATATATATATTTAGGTTTATGTAAAAGTGTTTGACTGCCTCATTTTAAGGGAGAGACGGTATCTGATTAATTCAGGTGAGGTAAATTAATAATTTGTATTCAACTAACTATTGTTTTTAGAGCAGGAATAGTAAGGTTTATAATAGAAAAGTCACTGTAAAAACATAAATGGTAGACTGGAAACAAATTTAAAACGTCACCTTTATTTGAATATTACTCCTGCTATTTCTTGTTTAATGAGATGAGGGCATCACAATTGTCATGGTAACATTTGCATAAACAAACAGTATAAAAATAATGACAGGGAAAACTGACTGGATTAGTAACGGCCTGCTTCCCACTGATAAACAGAGTGTTCAAAATGACAGGTACCTTCAAGCCAAGTCAAGTCTTTTAAGTCGCAATCCCTGCCACTTTCTTTTGCAATGAGAACAAAATATTATATATATATATATATATATATATATATATATATATATATATATATATATATATATAATATTAGCTACAATAAAGTCTAGACATGAAAGCAAAAAATATCAACCGAATGTTAATCTTGCCCATTGTCCTGAAATGCCATCCTAATAGGGTTAAACTTAAATGAAATGTCTAATTTACATCCACAGAGTTTGCTGTACAAAGTCCTAAGGACTAATATGTGGAACACTTGAGTTTGAAAGTAAATAATGTGAAATTCAGGTCATGAGTGTTGTCTGCCATCCAACAATCCTACCTGAAGTTAACAGGGCTAAAATGGATCTGTGGCTGTATGTGTGTTTTCATTCTCAACAGATGCCGAACTCTGCCTCGGGCTTGGTAAACCCTCAGCAAAATCACCTTAATGAAAGCATTGTGGATACGTGCTAAACTACAAAGAAATAATGGGCTTATTAGGAGTAATTGTTTGAGTGTATGGAAATCACAAAGAAACATTATATATGTATTCAAATTCAAAGGTAGAACGTTATTCACAATATAAAATCTCAGCCGGCAGATATCAGATGATCAAAATCCAACGTCACACACTCTAAAATCAAACATGGAGCCGTTTGGGAGGTTCCTCAGGCTTAACTTCTCTGCTTTCCATGCAAAAAGAAATATGAGCCCATGTATTACACTGCCTTAACGGTAATCTCTTTATTTCAATGAACGTTGTGTCTATGAGACCTCTCAGTTCCCTACTGTCAGACTTGCGCTATGGAAAATATTAAAGAATATTATAATTCCCATTGAGAGGCACAGACAACTTGAAACTTAAACAGACTGACCGGGGACAAAGCTCTTTTAATTCAGTAAATGGGAAATCTCGCCACGCTGTCTCTTAATGAACTCATTGCCTTGTAGAGAGACACACTGGACAATATTTGACAGTAGATCAGCATAGGAAACATGTTATTTATTATGGTGGCAGGAAATCATTCTTATCACATTATGTACATGAAGTAGAAGGACTCAAATCCATGGTATTGCTTTTAGGTGTAAGAACCATAAGAACAAGAACTACAAAAGGAAGGCAATTTCTGACACGTAGCCCCTGTTTACAGGTTGCATAAACATCTGTCTCGGTCGATGTGTTCACCATTTGGACAGCTCTAAATACAAGTGTAAACGACCACAGAGACACGCTCAGATCCAATCACTCAAACCATTTGCCCAGATGGTCTGCAATGCCTTTAGCTTATTATTTTTTGTAGTGTGAACACTTTTGCGTTCTGATGCATCCCTGACAAGGACAGAACAGGAAAATACACCAATCTATCATTTCCATCTGGTTCTCAAATTGCATCAACTGGGTTTTTTTTCAGAAAACATTGAAAAAAAACATGCAGTACAACACAAGTGTATCAAACACATCTGTATGTGTCAACATTGACCTTTTAAGTTGATGTGGTCAAACGCAGACATTTGCTTGTTTACACAGCAGTCAACTACGGGCCAACACTATCCATCATCCAAAAGGACGAGGCTGGGAGGCATCCGATCAATTGAGCGGAGCGAGTCCATGGCGAAAGTCCAGCTCCTCTTCTGCGAGCTCCCTTTGAGCGTCTGTTTTCCGTAGCCTTACCTTTACCGGGGGCAGCAATTCATTCCCTACCCAGAGGGAGCAATCCATCATTTTCCAACAGAGAACCGCTGCCTCAGACTTAAAGATGCAAAGCCTTACATTTCTTTGCAAAATTCTGAGATTTCCGGAAGATGAAAAACAGCCGTAGTGAGTTTTCCCACACCCCGAGGAATGTAGAGTTGTTTCTCTTGGGGAAATATGAAGTCCAAACAATCACCATTTGGTTTTCTGCTGTATTGTTGTGAATTACATGGAAGCCTTTTGACTGATTGGAGTTCAAGGACTCTGAGATAAATGTTGCTTTGCATTCTGAATTTCTCGCGTTGATGTTGTTGACCGCATATACAGTACGTCTATGATTTATTTGTTTTGTGTTTATATTTTCATGTTAGCAATCAGAACCTGTGTGAGCATCAGCTGAGATCACTCATGCACACTTTCCTCAGTGCCCAACAACTTGCAACATATTGTTCTGGAAAGTGCCCCTGCCCCCATCTGAAACACCCCAAATGTGCATCTTTTGTTGCAATCCATGAAAGTTATGACACACTTGGATCACCTTTAGCTAAATATGACACTTTTCTGCTGGCGAGAGAGCATATGTGTTCATGTTTGACATTTCACGTTGTTTATGTGTCTTTCTCGGACAATATGTGTTGAAGACAAAGAGCGCGTGAGGGTGAGACTGAGCACACATGTGTATTTGGATTTCCTATGGAGAGTATGTGTGTGAGAGAGTGTATGAAAATATTCAGTGTTTATCAGCATGTCTCAGAGAGCTAGCTGAGGTCAAAGAGATAGATTCCCACTCGTTGAGAGACTGCGGATGGAATGCAACAACACGAGTTCAGCCCCACAGAACTTAATTCCTTGATTCACAAACAGCACAAACAGCCTCCATCAACACAAACCCGATATTTATTTTTCTCTGCTATAGTGAAAAAAAATGTCATTGTTTTCCATTCAGGGTATGTTTGCCTGTCAGACTGTTTAGCAGTGAGAGTGCAGCCCTATGAAGCCAAATCCAGGTCAAAAGTTGTGTACATTTGAAAAACAAATGTGATCCTGAAAGTTTTGAACATTGAAAAATACAACATTGTATTCAAAATAAAAATAAGTGCACAAAAAGTATTTTCAAAACTTATTTTTTATTTCAAAACCTCTGTCTGCATCTTATAATTGACTACAAGTTAACCCAAAGAAGGGGGGCTCTTACTTTATTTATTTATTTTTCATAAAATATGATTATAATGTCACATGTATGGCTTGAATGGGTCCGCATGTGTGACCAGTAACCGCCGTCAAGCTACGCAGCTTGGCCACGGTAAATAAGGAAGGGTTAACTGGGTTGCACGCGGGCCACAAACAGCTGTCTCTTGAGGGAGATGGCCCATGGTTCTTTTTAACCTGTTTTTCCTTCACTCCCAGCACGTTGGTGACTTTCTCTCCGCTCATACCACAGCAGTTGCTCTGATGCAGTTGGGTTTACATGGTAGTTGGTGGCTCTCATGCCGATGCTCGAGGGTTCCGCTGTGCACCGACATCCGACGCCAGAGTGCTACTGACCATGTTGGGGTATTGTGACGAGTTGGGACCATGACTGATCACCGCAAAAATAACAACAACTAGGCAAACAACCACAAAGTGATGATGTAAATAAATCATAATATATGAAAGAAGGTGTTCTATTCTCCTTGCTTTCCAGTTGAGTGCATCTCTTGTCGTCTCAATTTTTTTTTGATTGTCTCATCATCCTGCCCCACCCCTTTTTTGAATGCTTTCCCACCTTTTCTCTCTCACCCTCTCTCTTTATTTCAGTCCCTTCGCCTCCCTCTTTGCCTCTTCATTTGGTTTCTCTTCTTTGCTCTGTTTTGGTCTTGCTGTTGCTCCCTTTTGACAAAAGCAACAGAATGATCTGCCAATTCAAAATATGAAACGCTAAAGGCGTTGGATACAAATCTGGCTCACTGGATGTTTTCGTGTCGTCCAATATTCTAATGCGTTTGATGTATCCGACAGGCTTAAGGCTCATTGTTGCTTTATGGAGAAAAGGAGCCCAACAACTGGGGTGGCATATACACAAAGTGGACAAAAAACACTTTACATTCTACATGTCTCATCATCTTGGCTTCCAAACTACGCACATTGTAGATGTACTTTACTTCAGGCTGCCTTTAAACTTTGTAGCACAGTGTCTTTGTTTATGAGATCTGTGGACACTGTGGACACCCTTAAAGAGGAGGCTCAAGCCAAATCCCTTTAAATTTTTTCGCTGAACCTTTGTACCTGTTTTATGTCTCTGGCTTTGGTCTTTTATTGTGAAGTAGTTTTGGACATTTACTGCAATAAAGTGTTGTAGAAAATAACTTTACTTTCTTACAATGCAATATGTCAATACCATAAAAGACCAACTCACACCATCCATGACAACTGCTGGCCCATCATCAGCCTTTGTCCTAACCCTAAAGCCATTTCCTATAACTATAAAAGTAGGTCTTCATCATTGAATCCAAGGTACATCTTGTTAACCAGCTTTTTTGTCTACTGATCTAGCTCTTTGCAAGAATATCAGTCCTCACATTGAAAAAATGTCCTCGCTTTCAAGATTGAGACTGCTGGTCTCAAGAAGCAGCCTTCTTTTTCATGACCTTACATTACATGTCATTTAGCTGAGGCTTTTATCCAAAGCGACTTACATTGTATTTTCAACCCGTGGCTCATACATTTTGCCCAGGAAGCAATTAGGGGTTAGGCATCTTGCTCAAGGACACTTTGACATGGGGCAGCCAGGATTCGAACCACCAACCCTGTGGCTTAAAGCACACCCTCTTCACTCCATGTATTAGTTAAGGACTCTGCGGTACAACACATTTTCTAGTATCTACTTTCCTGCCCTGCTCCTCTCTTCGTTGTGATGAGCGTTGCCCTGAGTCGGTCAAACGCAGTGATGTTCTTCATTTGACAGCGGTCTAATCCTTCTGTTAAATACTAAGGAGGTGGCTTTTACCCTGCACACCCACCAACATGATTTCATTCTAACCCAAATGTCATTAAGAGGATTTGAGGATGAAGTTGTCCCTCCTCTGACACCACCAGTCTTACTTATCAGAGAAGAAAGTTTAGGTTTGTGTATATTTATCATTAAATGAAAACAAAATCACTTCATATGTTGCTGCGCACGCTGGGAGCATATCAGGCACACTGCTGATTGTCTGTTGGATTTGTGAGGAATCAACAGGGCAGACAGCTTGGACTTAACCACAGACGTCATTTGCAGTCCTGATTTGAGATACAAAGTCTGAAATGGCGATAAATTGTGCTTCGGGCTGGCGGATATTACTTCAGGAAGATTTCCTCCTTACTAATCCTTTTGATGATTACTGCCAATCAAAGGCGAGGTACGTACAGTCCTTTTAGTCCTTTTTTTTTCTCTGCTTATATAACCCGGGAGACGTTTCACAGCTGCCATTTCAGGTGACTCATCTGACAGGTGTTACGTATCGAGCTTTAAAAGAATAAAAATGGACCAAAATCAAAATGGGCTCTTCAATCTACAGTGACGCTTCTGCAACGCCATGGAAAACGCATCCTCGAAGACAATGTAAGCTGTATTGCGATAAATAACTGAACTATTGTTTTGTTCACCCTGAGTCCTTTTTGTATATATTAAAATAATATAATTATATTATTTAATGTACCAGCAACATAACAAGCTCTAGACAGATGATGTGGCAGCATATATGACCAAACGCGAACTGTTTATTCACTTAATAGATGTCTTGCAGCAGATTAATTATTGCCGTCTTTCAAGTGTCAAGCGAGTGCCAAAACATGTTGATTTAATGTAGATTTCTTTTCAATCAATCATGTCATTTAATGGTAATGCCTCATATAGAGAGAGTGGTTTTATTCAAATTGCATTCGGAATCAATTTGAAAGCACTTATTGCTGTTGCTGGTGTCGCATTATTATCAGAGCTTCAATTGGCTCTGAGCTAATGTGGTTAGGAGTAATGTGCTTGTTGTTTCATTGGTGCATACTTGGAGAAACTTGATACAACACTTTTTTTTTGGACACTGGAGACTCTGGAACACTTAATATGATGAGCATCACAGCATGAGCTTCCTTGTTCTATTTGTGATTATACACTTATATTTGGGGGTGGAAATGTGTGTGGATACAGTATATGTCACATGAGCATTAGATCTCAGTAAAGTCACAAAAACACAAGATGAAAACACAACAGGTCAGAGGTTGAGGGTGGTGGTATTATTTTGAGGTTTGCGGTTTTATTGACTGCTCTGCATAGGAAGCTGGTCGTCAAGCTGCTGGTTTTCAAGCTGAACCAAGCAGATACCAGTCGGCAATGCAAGACCCTACAAGACTCAACAATATCCTTTTTTTATACAAACAGTGTGATGTCTCATGTAGTAGTGACTGAAGACACTCTTCACTTAGCTGTGGTATTACAGACAGCATCTCATCTTGCTAACATGTAGTTGCAGGTATCACTCAATGATGCAACTTTTCAATAGATTGGTTGTCCTGTTTCTCCACATTGACCTCCCCTCCTAATTATTCCTGTATTACGAGAGAACTCAGAGTGCAGTCCTACTTTCAACCAACAATCTGACGATTAGCCTCTCCACAATTTATCTCCCTACCGAACCACTAAAGATCAAAACCTCTTATTAGCCTCTGAACACTCGTTTAGTGTCACCACAACGCAGGCCAAGTTGAAGCAAAACAGTGAACAAGATTAGTCCGGTATGCGTCGCTTGCCACATGCTCTGTTTGTCAGCTTCAATTATCCATAACACTCAGCCTTAATCCTCATTGCAATTAAAATCCCAATTAGAAAAACATATCGAGAGGCACAGAGAAGGGCTCAGCAAACGTGGGCGTACCACATGCAGTGTCAACGCTCTGATTCACTGTAGGAGGACGTACAGTAAAAGCCTGTGTACAATGGCTGGGGGAATCATCTCGGAATATGAAATGCTCAATGCATATGCAATAGGATATTAGCAGCATAATGTTAGATAAATAAGGGTACACTGATTTCCTAAATGAGGTAATTGGATAAGGATGATTGCATTAGCATATTTTAGATAGGAAAGCAATCACTCAAAAATTCCTATTCATCTCATTGTCTCGCATTGTTAACAAATTTGGTAAACCGTGTGAATTCTTCAATTTTTCTCATCTCAGCATGCTAAAGCTCATGCTTTGCTACAACATGGACACCGGTTATGTACAGATGCGAGAATTGCACAATTAAAAGGATTTGCTTGTCTAATTTGTTGAAAAAAATGACCATATCTTTTTAACATATACAGTAGGTGGAGAAATCTCCATGTGTTTCTTTCCAGACTCACTGTCGTCATCATTCTGAGAACAGGTTTCAGAAGAGATATTTTCATGAGCAAAAACTGTCAACTATAAATGTTTGACACTGTGGGTTTGACAAAGTTTCTCCAGTCTGCTGTCGGATGGGCTGACCCTTTAAGACTAACCTTCTCACAGAGTTCATCAGGGTAACATTGTTCTCAAGTGACTGATTATTAGACCGAAAAACGCTTTGTGTAAAATGACAACACACAGGGTGACTTATATTCCGGTTATCAGCAAAATGAAAAATGAACGAAGGCATTATTGAGCTACGAAGAAAACGCGACAGCACACCGCTATCAGCCGTCAAAATCAATGGCCATCTGCTTCAAAGCCCTCTTGTTCTCAAAAACTTTAATAGTTTGCGGCCAACGAAAGTGTCTGTTTTCTATATTTATTCCAGATGAATATCAGTTGTGCTGCTCTCTAAGCCAGCGCCACAGTTCAATATCCTGCTGTGTGTTTTGGGGCGAGAGAGAGACTAAGAGAACACAAAAGAACAATGAGTGGGATAACTGTTGACATATATTGCTTGCAGAGAACACACGCACATGCAGAGGCATACACACAGCACCCAACAAACACGCTAACAATGATGTACACCAGAGACACGCAGATTAAATGCTTAAGAAAAAAAATAGCTATTTAAAAGAGGAGAGAATTAAAAAAAAAAAAACGATGGATGGAAGTACTGCAGAGAAAGCAGAATCAGCCGCAACTTCAGAGGTTCACACATGGCAGCGTGAGAGCTCGGCGGCTGGCGGTGACGTGTCAAAGCAAGGCCCCTGTCTGAGGCGATTTGGGCCTCAGTCAGAGATGAAACAAAGCCTAACCTCAACACAGAGCCTTGCAGCCTTCATCTTCACTGTGTGTGTGTGTCAACACATTTGTCCCCGCAAGTCTCTGGCATGTGCCTGTGCGAGTCCATGAGCACACAGCGAGCCTCTTGTGCGGGGAGAGGAACGAGTCCCTGAGCGTTTGCCTGTGGATTCTTTTATGTAGGGGTACGTGTGTGTGTGTGTGTGCGTGTGTACATGCGCAAGCTTCTCACCACACTCCCTTCCCTCGGTTCCCTCAGCCTTGGTTCTGCGGTCCGGATTTCATCAGCAGCCCTCTGGCTTCCCGTTCGCCATCTGAATCTAATCCTTTGGCTTCCTTTGACATGCATCTGACTAATGAATGTCAATATTTTGGTTAGAGCGACCAGAATGTGAGCAGGGCCTTGGTTATAGGGTGAGAGGAGCACCAGAGCGATGAAAGGGTTGCGTGAAAGTGTGTGTGTGCTGAAAAAGGGTTGGGTTATTGTAAAAGTGAATAAACCCGGGAATATTATATCTCACCATGACCTGGAGGAATGCCAGTTCAGCCACTTGCTGCGTTATTAGTTCTTTAAAATACCAACAACTTTTGACAAAGCTTTTTTTTTTAAATCAAAGAGTGATAAAATGCCTTGATTTCTGCTCTAACATGCTTAGAAACTAAGGAAAACTCATTTCAAATCGCTGACATTTAGTGTTGAATTAAATCCCATGACTTTATGATCCCATGATTTTACCTCTCTTGGTATCACATTCCCTTCGAGTGAATGTACAGGATTTACGCCTGACTATTATCAGACCACTGATCAGTTCACTTGTTATACCTACAACACGGGTGTACTGGCATGTGAGGCTAAATATCTGCTGACGGGACATTTGACAGCACACCGCTTGGTGCAGCATGTCATGCTAGTTGTGCCTTCTTGAATTGATCAGCTTGTGTTTTGCAGTCATGTTTTAGCTGGTTTCACACATTTCTAGTGTTGCTATACAACATTTCCAGGCAACAAACTGCTTTGTGTAATTCTTATTATTTTATCTTGGGGGCAGCAATACCTGTAAATTATGCTTAATTATCTTAAAAGGCTCATCACTTGTTGGTCAGAATAATAAAAACAAAAAGGCAACTTTTCCCCTTGGTGACATGCTGCCAGACTTCTCATCGAATTGTCAGCTCTAAAGAAAGGTATATCTCCATGTATTTATCAGGTTCACAACAGGTGTCAATCAAAAAATGACAAATCCACCGGGGACGAGACAAGGAACAGTTTTGGTTTAGGAGGTGATTGGACACGAGAGGGAACAATTCAGGACAGGAAGACCATCACCAAGAGAGAGAAAACAGACCAGGACAGGACTTGAAGTTAATTCTGGGGAATGAAAATACAACATAAAATGGGAAAAAAACAAAAACACTAACAATATTGTCTTTCAGCGATAGCAGGAAAAACAATTTGGCTGGTTTGTGTCACTTTAAACCACTCAGAATCATCTTGGTGGTGTTAAGGTGTGATTCCTAAATAATCAATGGACATATATGTAGCCTGAGGTAAAAGGAATAGACAGGACACTAAGAAATGTATTTAATTTTAATGTGGGTTCTTATTTCCCCGACTGTACTCCTGGAGCACAGCCTTAACTGGTGAAATTTAGGAAACACTTAGGACAGCGTATACAAAATGATTTACCTATTTATTACCTATTATTTAAACTTACTAACATGGAATATCACTAACATCACATACAAAACAACAGTAGCGACTCCCTCCTATGTAAGCAGGGACAAAGAACACGTGAATCGGTCTCATGCTGTTAAACACCTGCACCATTTGTGGAAGTCGTGCAACCAGTAACTCACGCGACGCTGGAGTGCACGGCTCAACGCACATGCAAACGTCTTGCAACTCGTAACACCCCTCTAAACAAAACAGCAGCACATAACCCACAAACACGCTCTGTTAACCATTAAACATTACAACTTACATGGAGAATCAGGTTTATTCATCTAAACACTTACGCTGACCCGCTGAACAAACGCCCTCCCAGAGTTGTCCGGGCGCTAGCCGCTAATGATGTTGCTGCCAGTAGCCGCCAGATCCCGTTATGTAAATCTCGCGCGAACTTGGTCGCATATACTTAAAGTGGCAGTACACCCAGACGTGAAACAGCACGAAAAACCCCCATGCCCCCACTTCACCCGGCTACATATAAATAAATCTTTACTGCTGATTGACTCTACTCATTGGCCTTTACACAAACCAACGGTCAAGCTATTTCAGTGGACAATTAATTGAGGCGGTGTTTGGGACTGAGGTAGGGAGAAAAAAAAGCAGGTCTGTGGATGTATTTGTCAGAAATAAAAGAAGGCTTCAGTTAAAGCTCTCTAAACCTCTAGGTGAGAGAAGACTTATAGGAGGTGTCTCTCCCTCCTCTTGGGCCACAGAAGATGAGCTGAGCTCATATGCCCCTTTTCACTAGCTCCTTCAAAATCACTCAACTACACACCTTTCTCACCTGGGAGCCACCAAGTACAACTGCGGCATTACACAGTCGGCTCTGGATGGTTCCACTTGGAGCATTAGGGATTAAGTATCCTCAACAGCTGCTCACTGGTAAAATGATGGACGACAACTCTCACTCCTCTCTATCCTTATTTCTAGATTTCTACGATTGACTAGAAACATTGACCATCATTTCATTGGCCTTCTTCTCTCACATTAGCTTTCCACCTAATATTTACTATGAGAGAGACTTAAAGGTGTACTAAGCAACCGTCGTAAAGACGCTCAGCTGTTCTCCGTCAAGCAGTGGTGAAAGTAAGCTGGTATTGTCCGGTACGGCGTACCAGTAAGATATTCGGACCCGGTTTGCCGTACCGGAAAAAAAACTATACGGTCTCTGAAAAAGATTGCACTTTCAGCATGACAACACAACTGCTAACTTTGCGCGGGTGAATGCAGAGTTTACGGGAGTTTGGGCGCGGGTGAACGCAGAGTTTACGCGGAGGTTCGGCGAGGGTGAATGCAGAGTATATGTGGAGGTTCGGCGCGGGTGAATGCAGAGTGTACGCCGAGCTACCAACCATTCCAATATTACTTACAATCTAGGGGTGTAACGATTCGTTTTTAACAACGATTCGATTCGATCATGATTCGTGGTTGTCGAATACGATTCAAGGACGATATTGGTTCATTTAGAACGATACGATCCGATTTGATTCAATGACTTGAAATCGATTCAGGAACTTTTTAGCCAAAAATTCAACCAGTATGACTGAAATACATTTCCTAGATTCCTGTTGTTTCTTGTAATGGAATCAGGTATCAATTAATTATGAATATAAATAAACAAGTAAACAACAATGAATGGCAAATGCATTCACATTTTATTTGAATAAAGTGCAAACACTGCTGTAGCAGTGTAGGAGAAAAAAACCTGTTTTAGTGATATACACAAAAAACATCCCTGCAATAATGGTTTCCCCCTACCAACCCCCGACAAACCCCCCCTCTAGTTTAATCCCGTGTGGAACATTCCGTCGGATTTGCCGTGAAACCCGGAAGTTGAATCAGGGCTCGGGTCGGCGGTGGGTCGGCTCAGTCCTGCGAAAGCCTTTACCATTAAAAGTGCTAAGAAAAAAGTCTGACGTGCTTAAATCCAATGGGTTATTTCCTAGTATCAATAAAATCGATTTATTACATTTTAAATCCATTTTAGATCGATCTATGTCGTCCATATGGCCAACTCGCCGAGCACAGATCGATGTAGTTGGATCGGAGGAATAAAAATCGATACATCGATGTAACAGCTGAATCGTTACACTCCTATTACAATCGCATCAGCAGAAACACGAGGTCTGCTCAGCCTTCTTCCTCTTTTAGCTCTCGCCATTCGGAAAAGGCTTGCCCGATGTTCACCAACGTGCGAGTCCTCTCTCTGTCCAGAGCCCTTTTCCTCTTTCTTGCCTGCTCCGATATGGGCTTTCGCTGTTTTGTCGCTGGTTCCGCCATGATAACTGCAGAAATATCGCCACTGTGCTACGAGCCCAAGAGTGTATGGCTGAAGCCCGCAGCCTCCCCTCTCATGCCGTAAAGCAAGACTGTGCGGGCGACCCGACACTCCTGCAATTGCAAGTGCGGTATTTCCCCTACAGACCCCCAAGGCGGCCGAGAAAACCTTTGTTCGACCTGAAATGACTCATTTAATCATCCTAAATGATATGGAACATATTATTTAACTGAAAAATGTTGCTTAGGGTGCCTTTAAAGAGACTTTAACGTGACACAGTAAATATTAGGTTTCAAAGGAAATATTCAATGTATTTTAAAAGGGAGCAAGCCCATCACAAAGAAAGAGCTACAAACTTTTGATGTGTGTGTGTTCACTATGAAATCTGAGAAATGTGTGCATTGAATTGGTAGAAGTCATTTGGAAAGGTTGAACATTTGATCCCCAATACTGTCGACTCCGAATGAATGGCGCCAAGTGGGACGGGAGCCAAGCCCTCAGCGGCGTACGATACTCTGTTATGTGGTGTGTGCTACAGCATCCTGTGGCACACATCCACTATGTTCTTTTATTCTCTTACGCCTACCAAAGCCAGACCACAAATACTCCTTGCGGTCTGGCAAGGCTCAACAGGCCTTCTAGTAACAGGTCTAATTTCAAACAGCCTGGGGGATAAATGATTGACATGTGCTCTCCTTGTGCTGAGGCATAATGCAAACCTTCCCTGCACCGGATTGGGGTTAGGGTTATACGTCAGGTTTTTAACCATCGCTCACTATATTAGAACGTTTTAAGAGCCAGTGATTCAGTCCAGTTGAAACACCGACCCCTACAGCCGCCGTGACGCTCTGCCAAATTGTCTCATGTAGCTTAGTTGCTTTCATCTACAAGTGCATCAACGGGGAATTTGTTTGAAGTTATTGGAAATGGTTGGAAGAAGATTGGCAAGCTCTCAGAATAATTATAGTTTTTCCAATGCATGACAATTTATTTACTGCTGCTGAGCGTCTCGCATCCACAAGGGCCAAGGTACTTTACAGTGCTTGAACACAGTTCTGTCAGGTCCATTAAGTCAAGAACACGCATGACAATAAAAATGATTTAAAATATTTTTTTATTAGATAGATTGCATCCGGCATGAGTCAGAATTAAATCTTTGGCGGTGTGGCTCTGTTCAGGGAGTCCTCTGACCTTTCATGAGCACCATGAAATAGCAGGGAGTCAGGGGACAGCAGCGGCATTAGGGAACGCTCACACCCTTTTAGGACTGTGTGAGCTGAGCTATTCCCCCACATGAACAGAGCGGCAACGATGACATAGAAGCAAATGCCACAGTATGCATGACAAGGAGGAGCTGGGGAAGTGGCGGGCGGCAGAGAAGCGAGCTGCAAGCAGGTAGGAGCAAAGCTGAATCTGCTTTAAATAGCGCGCCCTGTTTGAGTGTAGCCATTAGCAGGGGGGGTGTTGACCAGCTGGTGCGCTAATCCAGATCAGCTGATGCGGCTCAGCTGGAGCAGATCAGCTAATGAGACCGTGTGTTGGCCAGTAGCGTTAGCCACGCCTTGACTACCTGGCCTGCCAGAACTGACAGTGACGCTCAATTTACGCAACCCATGATCTACACTACTATATTGTAGGCTTCAGGTAAAAGTACTTTGTGTATGGTAAATCAACGTTGCATGTAAGAGAAGCCTTTCCATTTTTGTAAATGCATTACTTTGAGGGACTATATCATCCACCATCACACTGTAGGGTATTTTTGGGGAAGAGGAAATCCATAACGATAAACCTAACAAAGAATGCTTTCCAGGATTATTTGAAGTTTCCTTAAGTTTCCTTGCGCTGCACTGCGGCCAGAGACACAGTGGGGGGAAACAGTTTGCTCAACGCGCTTGAATGGCCTCAAGTTGGGGTTCTCAACGGGGGGTCACAAATCTGTCAGTTTTAATCATTCCATCAACCATAACAATGTTGCTTTTTTCAGACACACGTGGCAAAGAGCTGCACTCTATTAAGTGCATCCATCAAGTGTTTTGTCAGCCGTCAAATAGTAAGTCCCTATGCCTTGTGTTGAGTCTGTCCACCAATCAGGAGCTGCGTTCCTAACTTTGTGGTAGCTCTGATCTCATGTGGCTTCCACAAAGTAATAGTGAGTTTTAATGATAATAATGCTATCTATATCAATAAATATCCAGACATCTTGAGCGTGTGTTTCTTTTAGTGCTATTCTGGGCTTGATGCGGCAGCAAAAGCAAACATTTGTGAACTGTGTTGGGCCTGTAAGGTTATTATAGTTAACTATTAGTTAATATAGTTAAGATATTTTCAAAACTCAAAAGGGTCTTAAAGAAAAGCTTGGCGGACGGAGAGAGGTCGACTGATGAGAACAGAGGGTAGATGACACAACTGCATTAGAGAGGAGTGCAGAAAGGACACGAGCAGATAGAAGACAGGGACCCATAAGAGTGCAAATCTTAACACTTAAAAGTAGAAAAATAAGACTAGATAGAGAAAGGAGGGAGAGTGCGTACATGTCTGTGTGTCACATCACTCCTTGGCAAGCCTTCAATCAGGATGTGATTTTTGAAGGCTTCTGTTAGCGCATTTTATTGCCTAAAGGCCTGTGTGCAGGGGCTTTTACTTGGCAGCAGCTTAAACCCTCTACAAGTAACAATTTTTTTATTTGGCACCAGTTTCCAAAGGCATTCGTTTTTTTTCAGGATACCTGATCGCAGAGCAGAGAGAGAGGACGTGAAGGGGAGTTGGAGGGGAGGAACAGGAGGGGGGAAAAGAGCAGGCAGATCACAACCACTGGGAGGAGGAGGGCAGAAGAGTGATGAGAAAGATTTCGGTGAAGTGATGAGATGCAAAAGGAGTCTTTGAACTGGCAAGTTGGAGGCAGTCTGACAGCCCTTTTTGAACTGCTACTTGACATTAGTGATTCAGCTGAAAAGTTTAGTTCATAATCCGAAGAAATTGCCTTTAGTGTTTAGGTTCATGTTGTTGTGGTTGGAACCCCTGGGTGAAGCAACTCCAACTCCACCCACCAGCTTCGATTATGCATCCGGAAGGAGGCCTGGGGCATAATAGTGTTTTATAAATGTCAGAGATAATAGAGAACAGCTCATCCTTTTCTTGTCAAACTCGCTTTGACCTATAGATGGTTTTAACATAGCATAATTAGACAATCGTTGCCTTGTGTTGCATCACCAAAAAGATACATCTTCCAATCGAGCAAAAGTAATATATATATATATATATATATATAGTATATTATAAACCACAAAGGATACACACTCACACGCTAATGTTTCTATTCCTTCACCCCCCCTTTCATCTTTGCTTCCTGCCTCATATGTTCTCATACTTGAATAAAATACCCTCTTGACCTTGCCTTTCTATTTTTTATAAATACAGCGTGTACATCTTCAGCAGAAATGATGTCAATAAGATCCCACCAACACGTCTATCTCTTTACACTGTTTGTGACGTCGGTCTTAGGTCTTCAATAGGCATCTCTATGTCTGGGACACGGATTTTGGGCGGTATGGTCAACATGCTCATTACGTTTTTTAAGAATCCAAAGTGTCAGAAAAATGTTAATGCAAAAAAGCATAAAAATGTGTCCATAACAACACAGTAGTTTGTAAAATAGTCACAAAACGCAATCTATTTGTTTCATAGCCTTGTGTTTCCCACTCTCAATGTTTTATTTTTGTACATGATGAACTGCTCTCAGGGTTTGCTTAAACACATCGATACAGTTCCATGTTTTTGTACACAATAAAAAAGGATGCTAATTGACCTTCTGGTGGCATTAGTTTTGTCAAGGGCGACGTAAAAAAACCTTGACAATTCTAATGTACATGAATCCAAAAGGTTGCTTTTTGTGACTATTTCCAATAATTGTAGGTTGTCTACTATTGACCAGCCCTCAATGCCTCCCTACTTCTTTGCCCTCTCATGTTAGGACGTAGAGTTAAAACGCTATAGTGGCTCATTATCTCCTCACAAGGAACAAGTGGCCAGACAGGACGGTCCGAGGCAAGCCGGTCAGGATGCTCATTTCTATAGATATCGTTGCAACACAAATAGACACCTTTGAAAAACTACCGTAACCTCTTCACAATCTTTTGATAATGTTATTCTAGTTATCCATTTCAAATGTATTCAACAATAAAGGGAAGGTGGGATACAGTTGATACAGGTGGGAACAATTATGACAAGGCAGACAAACAGGGGATGACAAGACAAGACAGGAAGTGAAGTTACTCCAGGGACACGAGAGACATGAGACTACAAAACAAAACCCGAAATGAACCCAAACAGTGACACAGTTATCCAGAACTTGCACTGTTATGGAAGCGTCAGCTCGGGAGGCCTTCAGAAGAAATTTGCCCATATAGAACATACCTGCAGGGTTGTGTGTGTTAAAGGATAATCATCACCTTCAAAAGACCCAGACGTCTAACAAACCTCATCTTACTTCCAAGCACACGTAATGACAGTCATAAGGTTTGAAGTATGATTAGTATCAAACTCGACGTCTGAATGTTCAGTATTCAGTCTAACTGTTAATAACGGTGTTAATAAATCAGCAAAAAAGAAAAAGTGCTGTAGAGGAAGTCAATCTGTTTGTCTGAACAAAGTACTCACCTTTTGGCTGTCGTTCCGGGGATCCTTTCATCATTTGACAGAAAAGCGGATCCTGTGACGATGAAATCATTCTTTGAATGTGCTGCAGCACAGGAAATGGGTTAAATCATTCAAAAAGGAAATTAAAATACATTTGTGATTTAATTCGCTCAGTGTCTCAACATTAAATAATCCCCAAGTGCTGC
This sequence comes from Apeltes quadracus, assembly GCA_021346845.1. Taxonomy (NCBI): domain Eukaryota; kingdom Metazoa; phylum Chordata; class Actinopteri; order Perciformes; family Gasterosteidae; genus Apeltes; species Apeltes quadracus. The sequence continues at coordinate 9,953,802 of CM037930.1, read as the reverse complement.
TTTATCCTGTTTGGTTGACACAAGTGCTTCTCCATTTTATTTCTCATTAAAGGCAGATTGATGTTGGTGATGTTTGAGTGTCTGAAATAACTATCTCTGTCTCTCTGGAATTATGCTCACTCCGGCAGGAAGCTGAAAGAAATAGGCCAAGGGCTGATGCATAGTATGTCTTTTCCCTTTTCCCACTGACTCATGACTTGGAGTTTATTCATTTTGAAAAGTGTGACTGACAGGATAGATGTGGCTTTTTGAAATCCCCCTCAAGGTTTTACCTATACTGAAAAGAGGGATTGAATTTAGAATATAATTTTCTCTACAATCCAATTAGAAAAAAAAAAAAACATCAAATGGCCGCGGACGTCAATTGTCATCACTCCACTTGGTTGGTTATGAATGTTCAAACAAAACAAACTTGAACAAAGTGAGTTTGAGCTCAGCATGGTTCCTTTTTTGGGATTCCCGCTGAGCACCAACTGTCTCTGTAGATCAGAATTATTGGCTACTGAGTAGCAAATAAATATACCACTCCTTTCCAAAAACGGCATATATTTATTTAACTCAGAGGCAAACTAAATCATATTTAGTCTTCTCCTTTTGTAGATAGTGTCTTTACTTATTTACTTACTCGTTAAAGTAAAGAAAGAGAACAAAAAAACATTCTAGGACTTTAGGATGGAAATCTGTTGGCAGACGACTAGAGTTTTACACTGAAATGGAACTACGGCCAAACTAAACAAACTTGCAACGAAGCCAGGCCTTTAGATGTTTGTAAGTGAGATAAAAAGGAGATGCAGGATGTCTGCGCTGAGATTTCATTTTAGTTTTTTTATGTTTCACATTGTATCGTTATGTTTTTCTCTGTGATGTAGAGCCCCTTTAGAACGTAGATCAATTGACCGTTGTCTCCCATTAAAAACACATTCTTATAACCCGGAATCTGGACAGAAAGTTTATCGATTGGCTAATAAAGGCCATTTGTATCACGCCACAGAACTGGAATCTACAAATAACGATGCTTGATTGTTCCCTCGTTAAAAATCGACACGAATCATACAAAAAAAATGAGCTTCCTTGGTTTTCTTTTGTTTTGCAGAGTATTTAAAAAAGCAGCAATGAATTTAATTTGAGCAAAGAAGGTCATTTGGTCCTGCTAACAAGAACCCTCTTTTTTGTATCAATAAATGGTCTTTTGTCAAGAGGAAAGACCCATAAGTGGCTCAGGTGAGAGGGGAGATTGTGAGGCACAATAAAATAGAAAAGAGAAAAGACATTTCACAAGGAAAGGGTAACAAGAGGGAAACAAAGTTAGACGGGTCGATAGTTTATATGACAGGAGAGAAATAGGGTGAAAATAAGAAAAAGAGATGCTGACACAAGAATGCAGAATCCAGATGAAGGAGCACAGAGTCAGAAAAACATACACCGCCCCGGCTGAAGGAGGAGGAAGATATGGAGGAGGAATGACTATTTGAGGACTAGCTTGAGTTTGGTCATAGGAAGGAGGAACGGAGAGAAGGGTTTGCTCACTGCACACAGTCATAAAAGGCAGCAGTTCAGTCATAAGAGTATATATAACATGGACAAATAGTCCTCAAACTGAATGGTAGAACATGCATCGGAATGCTGCGCTTTTGCTGCAGGTGGTGATTTATTAGACTTCCAATCAACTTTGTCGGACATTTTGATTAACATTACTATATAATATATTTGGAAGATGCATTGACTGCCAACATGAAGGGAGATTCTGGCCCGTTAATAACAAGACAGCAACAAAAGGATATCCTGCTGTGTTCTATGCATCCAAGGACATTAGAAATAAGGAAGAATGCAGGTTTAAGGAACTTCTGCATCGGCTTCAGTTTTCAGACCTGGTGGTGTCCGGCCGGTAGGAGGATAGGTTACGCTATTTGTTGTTGTTGTTGTTGATGTTTTATTTGCCCTTCACCCGTTGCTAATGAAGGACTTTTTCAAATCAAACTATCATTGCTCTTTAACAATAGTTAAAGACGACTTCTCGCCTGAATGTTCGTGATAACTCAGGTGCACTTCACATGACTGGATGCTTTTGATCTCTTTGGATCCAAAAAGTAAGGCCACATTCTGAAGACCTTACTTAAAAAGGCCTTACGAGATCAATGGAAAACGCATGTTTAACTGATAAAAGTAGTCTTACATATTAATTCATTCTATTAGCCAATCTTAGAGCCTTAGAGGAGAAAGCTGTCCCTGGAGGGCGCAGGACGTATTTTCACCACGGAGAGATATGAATATCGCAAGATGCATTTTTAACATTTATGTCAGGTCCATTAAGTCAAGAACACGCATGACGGTAGAAATGATTAGGAAACATTTTATGAGATAGATTGCATCCAGTATGAGTTCAGAATTAATCTTTAGCGGTGTGGCTCTGTTTAGACCTTTCATGAGCACCATGAAATAGCAGGGAGTCAGAGGACAGCAGCGGCATTAGGGAACGCTCACACCGTTTTAGGACTGTGTGAGCTCAGATCAGCTGATGCGGCTCAGCTGGTGCAGATCAGCTGATGAGACCGTGTGTTGGCCAATAGCGTAGCAGCGCCTGACTACCTGGCCTGCCAGAACTGACGTTGACGCTAAATTTATCATCTTTACGAATTGGGTGTCAGACATTGCAAAAGTATATTTCTCAGGGAAATTCTATTTTTGAGTTGTTTTTATTGTTTTTTATTTTGTTGTTTTGTTGTTTATTTTGTAGATCTTCCGGTTGAGCTCTTCTTCTGTCTGCACCTCTGGCATTTCCCTTGGGTGCTTTTTCATAATTTCAGCTCAATGATTTCTTACATGTACACAGGACCTAGAGTAATGTTTCACTTTTCCCAATTTTTCACTTTTCCCTTTTGAGTTTAAGGCTGTTCAGAGTTTAAGGCTGATAGGTGACAATGATCTCAGCTATTAACAATGTGTGACACCTGATTCTTCTCTATGGTTCCATCTAATTACATGAATTGTACTTTTAAATTTGAAAGATAAAGGCAAAAAGTATATATATATATATATATATATATATATATATATATATATATATATATATATATAGATGAGTAGATCTCACCCAATGTCTCTTAATAACTGTCTTTAACATAACATTTATTCTACTCTGCGGTAAACTAAAATCATTCTCGTCTCTGCTCTCTATGTCAGCTGCATGTCTTCTTTTCCCCTTATCCCCCCGATGCTGATCTCTGTCTCCATGGGCTAATGAATCCTTTTTCGTTCTCTGGGATCTCAACATGCCAATTCTCTAAGGATTTCTTGGAAATAGACGAGTTGGTTTCACATAAGGTAAAAAGGCGTTTTAAACCTTATTTTGGGGAAAAGTCATCAAAGATTTTTATCGTATTCTACTGATGTTTCTATACATGTAGTTTTTATGTCCCGGTGACCCGTGGAAAGTGCAGTTCTGACTCTCTTCCCATTCAATGAGATAGGAGGGTAGTCTTGTTAGAGCTGCCCGGAGGCGTTGCAAAGATGGCGGCAAGTGGCATGACTTGCCTAAAAGGACTTTGCTATTACTGATACATACTCACACTGCATCGTGTTTGGAATCCTGTTTTTCAATCGTGGTTGATGTTCATGACACTATGTGTAGCTTCTCAACTTTAAACACATAAAGGGGGACACACAGAAGACATATCCCTACGCAGAATTTCACACACATCACGACAAGGACACCTCGTATGGCATCACGTTAGCATGTTTTGACTAGGGACAGACTGAACGTCCCCCTCAATTACTTCGAACTGCAGATTTAAGGAAACACCAGATGCTTCACATTTTTTTCAGCATTTTATTTTGCAGGTTCATCACTTGAGCATTTCTCTTCATTGTTCAATGACCACAGATTAAAGAGGAGAGACTGAAACACAAGTGGTTGTCTGATCTGTCAGCGGCTTTAGAAATCCTTTTCAGTGACTTTCACAAACTAACTTATTGAGAAACTTTTTTTCTATACCTTCAAGTGAAATATCGGTGTGAAAGGGCAGAGGCAGACCTTTACTCCCACTACTAATTACGCAGGTGAAGTCCTGCGAGTCCGGCGAGATCCAAAGAGCCAGATGAGCAGATGTCACAACATTACTTTTCAATTGGAAGTGTGTAATTTTTAGGCAATATCAGCTACACAAAAATAGGACCTGATACTCCTCACTGCATCAATAATTTAATCAAAAAGGTTACATACCAAAGGTTACAAAATGTTAATTAAATCAAACTAAAGGCTACTTCTAATTCTAGCGTACGTTTGAGTGAAAATGGCACAATGTTGCTATGATTAATAACTGCACACGTGATTACTGTTAAAACACGCATAAAAATATGCGCTGTTAGTATGCTGGTGCTCAGAAGAGCCCGGTTGTAAATCTCTTCCCTGTCCTTGCTGAATCAGACAGCGTGAAGGTAGAATAGATGATGGATTATACAGGAACTCAGCGTTGCTGCAGTGTCCTCCCAAATTGAGAAAACAAGTGTCTTACAAACTCCCAAAACACTATGTCCATTGCGGGATAAGTCGAAAGTGTACCATTCATCTGGAACAGGAAAGACAGAAAGCTTTTCAGCGTTTTCAAATAAACAGTACTGAAGTTTAGTCTAAAGTTTGGACAGATTTTCTCATTCATTTCAATGAGAACTTCTGTACAACCTTTTGACTAGTACCTGTGTAGTATTGTGATGAAATTGGATTTATATCTGTGAGCTCTTGTTCCCTTGGTTAGATTGTCCTTGCATTTAGCTTTCCCTTTGATTGACACGGTGCATGTGCAGGCAACGATACGACGTCTCAGCAGAGGCGTTCATCTCCCAGCCGAATGCTGTCAACGACACTGAAACGCCTCTTCTTATATTTTCTCAACAAGGAAAGCCCAGAAATACATTTTTCAGCAAGACAGAAGTCTTGTTTTGAAAGGGCTTTTCCATTTTTTCAGATGAAGAGCAATATTTCAGCTCCAGTCTTTAGGTGCATCAGTGGACTTTGTCCATTCCAGTGTAATTTATTAGTTTATACTCTCTATACACTCAGCCCTTTATCCAATATTTTACAATCAATTCACAGATAGTAAGCACTCATTCAGATTGCTGCTTTCCTATGTCCTCAATTCATCCATATTAGTGTTGGTCAATGTATCCATATATGCATTCATCATCCATGATGTATCTATCCACATTTATTGTTTCCCCGATCAATCAGCCATAACATCTATTCATCCCATTTGCGATTTAAACCATCTAGGAAGACTAAAAACCTAAATTCCTTTTCTAAATTTTTGTTAAAAGAGCATGTGCTTGCTTTGACTAAATAAAAGCTGAAAAGGACAGTTTTTCATTTTGAATGTGAATTCTGTAAATAACTGTCGGTAGAGCGGTTTCCACTCTGAAGCCCTTCATTAGAGGTGGCTCCCTCACACCAGCCTTTGGTTCGGTTCAAAGGTCAAGCCACCTAAAGCGTTCTCGTTTAGCTCCTCATGGTTGGAATTGCCCTTTCACACATGTGTGTCATTACATATAGCTTGGCCCCCGAAACACATTCCTGGCCACATGTTAGCTGGATTAGAATTAGCACTGTGAAGTGGCCATTTTCTTAGAAAAACATGTTTAAAACTGTTGGTTGTGTCGCACTTGGAAACCAGTGCCATATGTTTATGGCTCCACTTTTAGCTTTTAATACTCAGTTATGTTTCTAGGTGGAGCTGGGTGGAACCGAAATAAAATCAGCAAATAAGATGACATTTAGACTTTTATTTGATTTAGTGTGAGAAAGCTAGAAACACACAAAATGGACAGTGGAAGACTTAAAGGACAGCATCAAATCCAGACATGCTCAACAGAGATCACCAGTAAGGCATGAACATGAACATACAGGAGTGAATGTGCACAATTACAGCATATCTGTAATAAAGATACAATTGTGTCAAGAAATTCTCCAGTTTTATTTGCATGGTTCATTTAACATACATAATACGTAATAGTTTTGTAGGTATCTTCCCCTGGAAAATGTGTGTCGGTAATTTTAACCATTAATGTCTTTACAGCTCTACGAGACTAAGACACACTTCAGATGTGAAAACCAGTTTGGTACTCCAGTGTCGGCTGGTGTCGAAAAGAAAAAAGAAAATGAGCCGACGGACCTTTTTAATTGCTCCTCAACCTCGTTTAAGTTTTGCTTGATGATTCTATTATTTCCACTATTAGCATATCAGCTACTGTTTGGACAAACATGACATAATATCGCTCATTCTGTTTTCACCAAACAAATGGGGCTGAATATTGTGACTTTAAGGGTGATTTATTGTCATTGTTTAAACAAAGGGTTGTAGCAGCCCTTTTGCTACAAGTTCGTATTCCTATATTGCAATTTTCTACAGCAGCAATAACATTTTTTTGCATCCCTGCTCTCCCCTCTCTCACCCCTCAGGCTGGTAGATATTTGGACTTTTCTCCAAGCACAACAGAATTAAATATTTTATAGTAATTGGCCCAGACAAACATCTTCGAACCCTGTCTAATAAATTCTCCAGTTCCTAAGGGACGTCTGAACTATCTTCTTCAGCCTTCTGCCAGCAGCAGAAAAATTGATGGATTGGAATTGCATTCATTTCATTCTGTAGCTATAAAGAAAAAATCGTAAAAATATGATGGGTTTTATCAACACAATTGACAAATGTGTACACACTTTGAGGGAGAAGAGATTGTTTTGAGGAATCCTAAAACAACAAATCCCAAATTGAATGCTAGAATCAGTAATTCAATGTACAATTGTCCATTATTGTTTTGTTAGCCGTCCAACATAAATGGTTGAGTCTGCTGACCAATCAGGGTTCCTGGCTGTGTGGCAGCTCTCATAAAAAAAGCATGATGGAATGGTAATAATTTAGGATGAAACTGAACTTGAATTGAAATAATGTATATTACATGACAACTGTAGTCAAATGCCGTCAGAGGAAAGCAATTTCAGAAATCTTCTGTACTGTACACACAAACTTCAAAACCTTCAATTCGCATATGTTTGTGGCCCAATCCTGGATAATGGTCCAAAATTATGAACAAAGCTTTAGAAGGAGATTGCGAGGTTTGAAACAGTGCTATCCGTTTTTGAAAAACTGCTGTCCTGTTGTGTGAAAGGGCAAATACACACATTAGTAATTATGGTGTACAGCAAAAAACAGCAATTTTACTCATCTTTTGAAAATCACCTACCCGTTAATTCCAAGTGAATCTGCCACACACTACAGTCTTTTTTTTTTAGCGTTAGTGATCCTGATTTAAGAAATTCAGCACGCTGTCCCTCCTGTTGCACTATGGCAGACTTCAGCTGAGGAAGTCAGTCAGTGCCTGTGTGTCTCCACTGGTATCTGGCTGGTGTGGGCCAGTTCACCAATGCCAATTTCTTTGCTGATGCTGCATATGCGGCTGTTTTGCGTTGCACAACAGTAATCACTTTGTCTAATCTGGACAATTGGGAAGAGCTGTGGCCACTGTTTCCTGAGAGAATGCAGAAACGTGACCGTTTTTTTTAGAGAGATCTTCTAAAGTGTGAAAATACATCAAATGATCAGTTGCTAGAATATGTCTCAACAGCAACTAAACCTTTCGTAAGGGACATTTCTGCACAGAATTTCCCAAAATGTGGTCCTGCATACACAGTGACTGCTGCAAAGAGGGCACAAGCTTCGCCAAAAGTCATTAAACAACTGTGGGCCCAGTCTGGGCAAAGGGATAAGAAGGCTGTTGGTGCCATGAAAAAGCAGATAAGACGTTAGTGAGGCACAGCAGCATTAGAATCAAATGACATTAAAAAGGCTGGCCTAGATTAGCTTCTAAGATACTTTAAAATAGTTGAGACAGCATTGTAATTTGCTCCATCAGCACTTCGGCATTGTCGGCTGCAAATCACCTGCTCAGCCAACACCGTGTAGACAGCCGGCGACAGGCCATTAAACTGAATGAACAAATAATTGTATTTTGTTTAGTCTGATCTGTGTATTGTCCTGTCCTGTACACAGATGTTATTATCATTGACAACGTTATCAATCTCAGATTAAGTTAATCCATACTATTTGTATTTATATGGTCCGAGATCACAAATATTATTCTCTTGGTTTGATAATTTGGACTGATGGATCAGATTACAATTTTCCAGTACTTGGACAAAGTAAAATAACAGTTTTTCTCAAAACATTGAAGTGAGGCACAGAGTGAGTTGTTAGATAAATATATTGCTAGTGCTAGTGTCAAGCCCTTCAAAGTGATCATAAAAGCTAAATTTTGTCGATGGTTTTTAAAATTTGCATGCAGTTACTGTGCTAATTAATGCGTCAGTGGACCCAGTGCCCATGATGAATTTAATGATGTCTTTCTGCTTTCTTATCATTCTGCTTTTCTGTGCTTCATCTCTGCCTGAAGAGTCAACATGTCCCCAAAACAAGATGAAACCTGTTCTGAAAACTAAACCCATCATTAGCCAGGGTGCCAAGTGGGAGGGAATGAGGGAGAAGAAGGAAACTCATCCAATTTTTGTTTGCTGGCTGCTGCAGCCAAAACTCTCGTTTACAGTTTAAATTTCAGGCTGCCAAGAGTTTGTATCCAAATCAAATAGCCCGGCCCAGGCAGACACCACACACGCTTCCACTGCTGGACTCCCTGGCCAATTTGTACTTAGTATATATAAATGAGCACAGATGGGGGTAATGCTTTTTTATTCTGCGTGCCATGCTGGTATGTGCTGTGACTTATCTCATCATAAACATGCCCTGAATGGGCGGGAAAGGTTTGCATTTCAAAAGGACACGCAGCAATAACAATGCTCTTGTGATTTTTCTCATTGAGTCATAAATATGATTAGAGAAGGAGCGGAACAGCCGAGTTGTGTTTGTGAAAGTGGGCAATAAAGTTGGGAGTGTGGTGTTTGCTTCAAACGTGTACTCACAAAAGTGTATATGTGCGTGTGTGTAAGAGGGAGGAAGTGTCCTCAGCTTCACTTCTTCAGCTTCAAATCCAAAATCACAAATGAAAAGACAGTAATAGTCACATAATGTCAACTGCCATTTGGCATCAGTTTCAAAAGGTTTTGATCCTGTCAAGAATCCAGTTTCCAAACTATTAGTACCTGTGCAATGAATGCCAGTAAAGCAAGCAGAGTTTGACAAATTATTGTTTTACTTACGTCTTATTATTTAAACCATGACACACTTTCTTGTTTTGGAAAAAGGGAGAAGTTACTTGAGATGTATTATTCTAATCTCAAGGGGCCTGGCATCTTCTGTGTCAGGGTGCTTTCATCTAAACCTCTATGGTGTGTCAAAAAAAATCATGTGTGTGCCCATTAGATTTTTTGTTCTTTATTCTGGTCTGAGAGCAGATTTGACAGGCATCTATTAGTATATCCTACATCATGATATACCCGTTTCGGAAAAAAGCTATTTGCCTTTGTATATTGTGCTTTTCTGTTTTGCTACTTTACCTCACTTTACTTTTACGGCTGACCACTTCCAGGCCCCATTTACAAGAAATTGCAGTGTCTCATTAAAAGTGAGGGAATTAAAGGCGACGCCACACCAACATAATGCAACAAAATACACAAAATACAACAATGTAGAATGGGAATACTTGTTATTTTGCTGTTCACATCTCTTAGTCATTAATTACGAGATGCAATGTGGGATCTCAGATTTATTTTCCACTACAGTATTAACATTACCAGTATTTCTGGAAGAACAGGAAAGAGATTCCGCCACATTGTCCAATTTTGAAAATATCTGTTCACAATGTTTGTAGAGTGGAAAATCGCCGTCCCCTGAAAAGCAGCCTGGTGGTATTAAATCAGCTTACTGCTTTGACTCTTGTTGATCACGTATAACATTAGATCTTAGCATTGCTATATGTTAGTATATGAAGAAATATACCTCTGGGGTTGGATTTTAGGACATACTGTATATCATTGAGGTTGCAGTTCTTCTCACTCACTGTTTATACTAATAACGTAATTAACTGTAATTGGTAGATGCAATGCAATCTTGAGCCTGGATGTGGATGGCTGCTGCCAAAGACGGCAGGTGATGTAGTAGCGTAGGGAGAGGGTTGGATAGAAGATCGGGGTGGATGGATGGGTCAAGTAAACACAAAGCCTTCACCCAGGGGGCTGCTGTTCATGTCCAGGTTGAAACTAAAAGTCATCATTTTCCTTCTCTTAACCCACTCAAACGAGTAGTTTTGTCAACAGGTGCACTGACTGCTCGTGTTGCTGATTTGAGAATTTATGAAAATAACTAATAACTTTTCATGAGATAGCATATAAATGGTACAAAGATAGGTTCTGCAGGTTGTGCAGCCACAGTTAGGAAAGATTAATTCCATTTCCCCTCATTATTGAATTGTTTGGGCTTAATGGAGTAAATGCATAAAACATGCACTAAAAGTGAAAATGTTCTTTGCCGTGATAAATTGGTTTTGTCGAGAAGCAAACCTTGAAACTGAAGCAACATGTTTGAAAGAAATGCCTTTAAGCAAACTGACCTAAGTGGCAGCAAGACACACACTTATGTTTTACTCGCAGAACTCTAACTAAGCATCCATTTTTATAAAAAGGTACATATAGTTATTCATAATACTAGTTATTACTACTCAGCTATTCATAGAAATACCTACTAAAAATAATAAGTTGTCGTCCGAACCGTTTATATCATCTATTACTTTGTTTTATAAAAGTTCAATAGATTGATCAATGGAATAACAAAAAGAATGATTTCCTAACTTTGAAAGGTATTAGGAAAAGTGGGATAATGGCTCTGAATGATTAAATAATTTTAAAAAAGTGAGCGACCGTTTTTTTAAACAAACCTGTCCTCCATAAAATGCAAAACTTAATAAAGGGGAATGGGATTTAAACACAACACTTTGAAATACTGTTTAGAAAAGTATCCAGCTTCAAGTATTTAATATTCAATATAAACTTTATCCGGGTATTCATGTACATTGTGTTGGTTTTTCAGTTTGTCAATTGGCGTCATTATTTTTATGAGCGGCCAACATGACTGGTTTCCATCTGTGCGGCTAACGGTCCAGATTAGTGTTGATTGGACAAACAAACACTTCTGCAGCACTGATGTTTTGGTTCTGTTGTTCATTTGTGATGGAAATGCAAACAAGTTTTTTTGTAAATGCAGTTGAAAAGTATATTTTCTCAAGATGTGCTTTCAAATCTTCAAAAATATGTCTACTACTACATTTAAAGTAGTAAAACGAAAAGTTCAAGCAATTTGACATTTTAAGCCACAATTCAATTACACTTCACATCATGAAGTGTAATTGAATTCATACTTGGCTTTATAGAACCTCTTAGGTTGAGCAGTACTGTGGCCCAGCAGGTAAATAAGTCGACAGCCTTTACGATCACTGACAAGTGCCCTTGCACATCCATAAGCAGCATTCATGAAAGCTTGAAAGATTGACCCTTCCTTCTGTGAGTATTGATTATTGTGTTTTCTTGTTAGTATAACCCCACAGGGAAAGAACACGAAGTGGCAAAACTGATGCTCTTGTGCTGTTTCTGTGACCAATAATGATATATAATAATACATTGATTATAATAATACATTTCAAAGCAAATGTAGCAAATACATCCAGAAAACATTTCTTTATGTGATCATTTCAACACATTCTCACATAAATGTAACATATTTTTAATAAGCAACACGCTTCAAACTTGTTCTTTGATTGTGTCTTTTCATAATAAATCTCCATCATCACAGAAAGTTGGATTTAGGCAACAAATTATTTCAGTTGGGATTAAGTTTACCAGTGAGTAACTGAACAGTTTGGATAATTTATTTGCGATGCCAATAGTACAAAGATGTAATGGTATGTTTCCGCCTGTGACTTCCAACTGGGACGTACCAACATTTACAGCAGAACTCAGACAGCATGGCTTGATCAAAGCTGCATAGCAACAGGTATGTTGCAGCATACATACCACCAGATAACACCAGTTGGTGGTTTTTTAAGCAAAATGTTTTTCCTTTGGAGCTACATATGGATGGAAAATGATAGGAATGAAATTAATATGTAGAATGGTATGAGGTTATAGTTTCTAACGTCCTGCAGCAGTAGTCCTGTATTAATGGTCAAGGGAAAATATTTTGTAAAAACAAACACATTTTACTGGCATAAACTGTGCCTCATTTTGTAGATACCTGCAAGAAAAAAACTTACCTCAATCATCAACTGTCACCAGTTTATGTTATTGCCACTTCCGGCATTTCACAGCAGGCTTTCAAAAGAGAAGGTAGACAAGCACGTTGCTCGTCTCATAGAGGGTTATACTTGGTATAACCCTCAAACCCGCAATTTAAAGCAAACTGTACGGAAGCTTGAACGACTATGGCGTTCCACCAAATCAGAAGGATCTAGGCTAGTCTGGCAAGACAGCCTTAAAACATATAAGAAGGCTCTCCGGAGCGCAAGAGGATCTTACTACTCATCACTAATAGAGAAAAACAAAAACAACTCCAGGTTTCTCTTCAGCACTGTGGCTAGGCTGACAGAGAGTCAAGCTCTGTTGAGCCATGTATTCCTCTGGACCTCAGCAGTAACGACTTTATGAACTTCTTCAATGATAAAATTCTGACTATCAAAGAGAAAATTGATGGTCTCCTGCCCTCAACTAGTGCCGACCCGTCCTCGGATGTAGGAACCCTGGGTGCAGCAGTAGGCCCTGATACCTACTTGGATGGCTTCGCTTCCATCACCCTGGATCAACTGACTTCTACAATTTCGAAGTCTAAATCTTCTACTTGTCTCTTGGATCCTATTCCAACGAAGCTGCTTAAGGAAGTTTTTCCTTTAATTAGCACGCCTTTACTGGATATTATGAATCTGTCCTTGTTGACAGGACATGTACCACAGTCCTTCAAGATAGCTGTAATTAAGCCTCTTCTTAAGAAACCTACTCTTGCTCCGGAGGTGTTGGCTAACTACAGACCGATCTCTAATCTTCCCTTCCTCTCGAAGATCCTTGAGAAATCCGTCGCAAATCAACTATGTGACTTTCTTCAAAACAATACTTTGTTCGAGGACTTTCAGTCCGGATTTCGAGTGCATCATAGCACAGAAACAGCCCTGGTGAAAATTACGAATGATCTCCTACTTGCATCAGACCAAGGACTTGTCTCTTTTCTTGTCTTGCTGGACCTCAGTGCCGCCTTTGACACCATCGATCATCGTATCTTGCTGCAGAGACTAGAACATTTGATTGGTATTAAAGGAACTGCACTTAGCTGGTTTAAATCCTATTTATCGGATCCATCCCAGTTTGTGCTTGTAAACGGAGAATCCTCGAAGACCACCAATGTTGGTCACGGAGTCCCACAAGGTTCTGTGCTTGGACCCATTTTATTTACCCTTTATATGCTTCCTTTGGGCGACGTTATCAAAAAACACCACATCAACTTCCATTGTTACGCAGACGATACTCAATTGTATCTGTTGATCAAGCCAGAGGAGACCGAACAGCTCGTTAGACTTCAAGAATGTCTTGGAGACATCAAAACTTGGATGACCTGCAACTTCCTGATGCTAAACTCAGAAAAAACAGAAGTTATCTTGATAGGCCCAGAGCGCCTTCAAAGTCAGCTGTCACGTGATACAGTTTCTAGGGATGGAATTTCTCTGGTATCCAGCAGCACCGTCAAGAATCTTGGAGTTCTCTTCGACCAGGATATGTCCTTCAACTCTCATATAAAGAATACTTCAAGGACCGCCTTTTTTCATCTACAATATATATCGAAAATCAGGAATTTCCTGTCTCAAGGTGATGCAGAAAAATTAGTTCATGCATTTGTTTCCTCCAGACTGGACTACTGTAATTCTTTGTTTGCAGGGTGTTCTTGTAAATCTCTTAAGCCTCTTCAGTTGATTCAGAATGCTGCAGCGCGTGTATTAACAAGAACTAATAAAAGAGACCATATCACGCCTGTATTGTCTGCTTTGCACTGGCTCCCTGTTAAATCAAGAATAGAATTTAAGGTTCTTCTCCTCACCTACAAGGCGCTTGCTGGTGAGGCACCTTCTTATCTTAAAGAGCTTGTAACACCGTACTGCCCTGCAAGGCAGCTGCGTTCTATAGATGCTTGGTTACTTGTTGTTCCTAGAGTTATTAAAAGTAGGATGCGAGGCAGAGCCTTCAGTTATCAAGCTCCTCTTTTGTGGAACCAGCTTCCACTTTCAGTCCGGGGGGCAGATTCAGTCAGCTCCTTTAAGATAAAGCTTAAAACTTTCCTCTTTGATACCGCTTATATTTAGGGCTGGCTTAGGTTTGCCTGGACCAGCTCTTAGTTACGCTGCTATAGGCTTAAACTGCCAGGGGACTTCTTAGGACACACCAAACTCCTCTCTCTCTCTCTCTCTCTATCCCCTTTTACTAAAATCCACGTTGCATTAATGCACATGACTAATTCAGCTCCTTCCCGGGAGTTCTTTGTGCTTTCTCGCCGAGCAGGTCTCTGCAGATCGTAGTTCCGTCAGGACCCTGGTCCTGACTCTGGCCGTGGCCCTGCTGGCACCTGCTGCTGCCGTCATCATCATCATCATCATCATCATCATCATCATAATTTTAAATATGATTCATATCACTATTACCCTTTCCTAAAATCTTTGCTTTCCCTCCCCACAGTCTTCTGTGGATGGTGGTTCGATCTGATGGTGGTGGCCCCTGCAGTGGTCCTGTCGTACATCTGGCCGGCTACTTGGAATTCTTTGATTAATTTCTGTTATAGAAATTGAATGTATTCTACATCTGTATGAGTCATTCTGTACACATGACATCCATTGCAGTCTGTCCATCCCGGGAGAGGGATCCCTCCTCTGACGTTCTCCCTAAGGTTTCTTCCCTTTTTTCCCTGGAAGGGTTTTTTTTCATTTTTTGGGGAGTTTTTCCTGTGCCGATGTGAGGGTCTTGGGACGGAGGATGTTGCATGTGTACAGACTGTACAGCCCTCCGAGGCAAATTTGTAATTTGCGATTTTGGGCTATACAAAATAAAATGAATTGAATTGAATTGAATATACAATTACACCAAATGAAATAAGTCAACTGGTTTTTAACATCCTGCAAAAAGAAATAAAAGATTTTATTTCAAAGCATTTTATAAAGAATTACTGTCACATTGTAACAAGGATTCAACAAAAATATATAATAATCCACCGTTTGGTGATATTCATATTTACATGGATCATTTTGCTTTTTTGTTCAAGTGTATAGTACGGTGTAATATTCATGCAGATTGTGGATTGTTTTACACACACATATATTCTATAAATCCCCCAAATCATGGTTTTTATATGCACACACTGTCAGCCACTTAGGTTTGATGTACTTCAGTGTAGGAAAAAGTCTCACAAGTTGTAGAGAACACAGCAAATGATATAATAAAGACTTGGTGGGCCGGGTGAAGGAGTCACTACTCGTAGGAGACGTTTTAGCAGTGCCACAGATACTTTTATTGGTCAACACAAGAACTGTGTTACAGTGTAAAAGCTGTACAAGAGCAGAGGAGAAACAGATGTTTCACGAGCACACAGAAGCTGCCCAAGTGTGAGGGCAGGGGTCTGGTCAAGCGTTGCAAGTGTAAGCAAACAGGCTGAGGGGAAATCCAAGCCCAAGCACTGGTTAAATTGAATATGAGGACAGGGTGTTGAAGGAGAGTATTATGAAATCTAAAGTGAAATCAATAATTCATTCTCCCAAATTGAGAGAGTAGACACTTGAATAAAGATAAGAAATAGGCTCCATATCGCAATTTTGTACCTCAAGCTTTAACTGCCAGATTTCAGTTCCACTGTCAATTCAAATGTAGCTTCATTGACCTTCCCCACAGGCTTTCTTGAACAGTAAAGAAGCGATGTAGTAGTTATGTTGCATCAGCCATATATACCTTATCCCTGGATTATTTGATCCGTAACATAAATCATGTTCTATTTGCCAAGATAGAAAGCAAGAATTAAAATAAAATCAGGTTTGTATAGTTAGTATATTTTTCTGCAACATCTGGTGATTTTTATCCAATTGTAGCATGGGTTAAAATTCTTTGACATTGTCAGACAGAAAGAAATGCATCATTTCTGTGAAGTTGATGTTAATTTGCAAACATAGTGGCCTGCCAGTCTACACACACAGACCCACAGACACAAAGCTTACCTCCTTCTTCTCCCTGTCACAGCCCGCATCCCATCATCCTCCCTCCTCCCCTCTCCATCCAGCAAATGTTTAAATTACACGACCAAGTAAGCAAGATTAATTAAAATGATAATCTACAGGCGGAATATATTTCACAGTTAGCCAGGCGGCAGTTTGAAATTGCCGTGCAGTTTTGAAGTCAAAGTGGAGTGTTGACCTTTTCATCTACTTTAGTGAAACAGTCATTAGCCCAATTAAGAACATCCCCATTATATGCAAAACAGGCATCGCAGTAATATTCTTCATTATCGCAATGTATGGTAATGAGAGAAAAAAGCTTGTCTGTTGATTTATACAAGCTGTGAATATTAAATAATGTATATCTTTTTGAACAAAGTATTTGAACAGCTAATCTTTGTTATAATAAGGCTGTGACCATATAAGTGATTCCCTTAAAGGCTTAAGAAGAGAGCAAACAGTTGCAATTGTTTAATCCCGTAGTCTTCTTAGTCATATTATACCATCTGAAAAAGATCTCATAGAGTCTTTACAATTCCTAATTTTCTGTACTATCCAGTTGTGTTTCACTTCGCTCTATAATCCCTATTTTTCAGGATTGTGTTGCATTCCCTTTCTTTTTTTGTTTACGTGTACTTTATTCAAAATAGCTGCTGATGCTTCAGGTTTCAGGGTGCTGCAACAATGCCAGCTGCTTCTCAGCTACTCTCTCCGCCCGTACCAGCTTAATCAAAACACGGTTTGGATTTCGTTCTCCCCGGGTAACAGATAATCCGCTTATGAAGTAACTGTAAACCCAAACTTGAGAGTGTCTCCCTCTCATCAGTCTCCCATTCCCTCTTACACAACATACACACACGTGCCACATTTTGTTCGGGTGGCTCTCTCATCCTGAAATGGTCGGGGAAAAAAAAAGAAAGAAAAAAAAAAGAGAAGAAAAGATTGTCCTCAATCAAAGTCAATTACCAGCTAAAAGATTGAACTTTGTACGTGTGTGCGGGTGTGTGTTTACAAGTGTATATATTCTGTATGTGCATGCTTGTGTTTACGTGCATTAAAGTGTGTGTGTGTGTGTGTATGTGTATACGTTAAGAACTACACTAGGCTCCTCATCTCCATGCTTCATTTGTCTTTCATTAGCAGAATTAATAGCTGTGGGCCGGGCCAGGGAGGGAACGCGGCATCTTTCTAGAAAGAGGGAAGACAACTATGAAAGCAATGCATGGGGAGGGGGGAAGGGGGGGGGGGGGGATGCAAAAAGGGGAGAGAAAATATTTATCTTCATAGCAATGGAGGAGAAGTAATTGGTGTCCCTGGCTGAGGGACAAATGGGTTGAGGGATGCAGCCAGGAGATGGAGGGAGTGACAGGCGGAGATAGATGGTGTTCATTTTCATTAAAATAAGAGCGGGAGGGCTCCGGATGGAGGACTGCACAATGGCTTATCGGCTTGTTATTTGAGGCCATGTCCGCACTTATGCGGGGAAGGTTTTCACAGACCTCCTGTCAAGTGGGGGGAATTGAAAAAGCAGACGCGCGTCTCATCGCTGTTGGAAAAAAAGAGTCAAGGTGCTTAATCAGATACGGAAACACCTACGCCGAATAAATTATGACGTAGCGAGCATTTTCCTTGCATGACTGATGGGCTTTTTAGTGATGTTGGTGCTTTCTTGGATTTTGCCAACCTTCTACTCTGTTTACTGGCCGATTACGGACATGCAAGCCTATGGTGGCAGCTTCTTCTGAAAGCTGAGTTTACTGAGTGAAGCCTTTCAGGAAGCCCAGAAAACAGATGAAAGTAGAATGACGAAAGGGCTTTTGTAGCCACCTCAGTGGTCAAACAAATGCTTCAGTGAACCATAGATGGCTGTAATCACAACTTGTTGGATGTAGATACACCTGGGAGGAAAATATGGGTTTTCATTAATACACACACAAATATGTTCAAACTGCAAATTGAGAGATCTCCCCGTAGAAACAAAGAAGAGGGTTTTCACTTCCACACTAACGGAACAAATGCAACTTTGCTTTGGTAGCAAGGAGGACTCGCCGGGCAACATCACCTTTCTAGTGGCTCACGAAGCTCACAATCATTATCAGGCCCTTTGAGGCTTTCAAAAGGCTCATTAGGTAGACAAGAGACCCCCATTAATGTGTGTGTGTGTGTGTGTGGGTGTGTGCGTCTGCCTGTTTTGTACGGCTGCTTTCCTGCACGTGTGTACTGCGTGGGGTCAGGCTGGCAGCCCTGTTGAGGCAGACATAATTGAAGCAGCGGTAATCAAAGCTGTTCTCATTGACGCCATTAACGTACTCAGGGTCAAGCCGGTGACGCACACAGACAAGCGCATGTACGACCACTTAGCGCAAACACGCACGCTGACACTCTTCACAATTATTGGCTGATATGTACAGTTAGTGAGACGGATTGATGCCACTTATCACGGTAGCATTAACACAATCCTGCCGCTTCACTAGTATGCATTGTGAATGGGTAGAGATGAGAACTAATAATACATGACTTGCACTAAAAACAAATAGGTTCAATGTTCTCTTTATACTGCACCGGTGTAAACTAGCAGCAGCTGGTAAATAGGTAACAGCTGTCAGGTTTTATCAGTCACACCTTTAGGAATATCCTATCATTGCACCTGTCTCTTTCAATAGTACTCCTGAATCTTAATACTTCAGATTTTCAATGCCCTTTAGACATTTTTACCTTACATTATGTTCTGTTTTTTGAGAAACCCTGCACTTTTTTATAATGATGTTTTCTGTATCACCGTTAAGCCCTTAAATCATGCCCTTTCTCATTAGAGGGTTTTCAACAATAGCAGTCTCTTTTTGAAAGGTTTACAGCGAGGAGTTTTGTCTCAAACCATTATCTCGTTCGGCTCATTATCTCTGGAAATTAAAAATGTAAACAGTGTAACCGCCAGTAGCAGAATCTTAGTTGACAGAAGACAATGTGTTCTTTTAAGTTTCTTTCCTTGACTCCAACCAGTCGTATCCATTCATCAACGTAAACTCAAATGAAATGTGCCTATTTTACATATCTAATTACTTTCTACACACTTGCCGACTGTGTGCTGAATGTGTATTAAAAGGCTGTTATTGTGAGTAGCCTCCAAGAGAACATCCCACAGTAGATATAAAAGCATATAACCACTGTAGTTGCTGGATAACAGTTTTTTTAAAGACCACTTCTGGACAATGAGGGAGTTGTATGAGGGAGTTCTAACGGCTACAAGCCACTGTCAGCTAATTTGGTTCTATCATGACCTCTTTGTCTTTAAACAGCACGTAGATGTATTGGTTTGGCAACCCTAATGAACCAATGCACAAACCAATCATGTGAAGATTTTTCTATTTTAGAAGCAGTGTGACAAAGCACCAGCAGTAGTTCAAAAGTCTTTATTTATCTCTATGTGATGGGGTCAGCCCACGTAGACGTTCACTGGCTGACACCTACGGGCTCATTAACACTTCTCATGCACCTGTAACATCCGGTGTGATAAAACTAGGAAATGATCCCGGAATTGTCAGAGTTTCACGTAGCCGTCGCTGGTCGGGGTAATAAGCCGGGGAGCGCACGCTATTTTGAGGCTGCCAAACTCTACATTGGGCATTAGGAGGTAATGTTCGGCTGGTCTTCACGATTTCTGGTTAGCCATGTTACTATTGTATGCCGTGCATGTTACGCTCTGTGTTTTAGCCGTCATACGGCTCACTAGTGTTTGTTTAACCCCTCGTCGCCCTTGGCTCGTTTGACTGGCGGTGCGAGACCCGTAGACCTGCGTATAAAGTATTTTTTATGGGGATTAACAAAGGATGACAGGTAGGCAATACGGCATGATTTTAAGAAGTTAATCCATATCCTGTCGTTGTCATTTTCAATGTTGTCTTTTTGTATTAGAGAAATGATGTATTTATAGTGTATCCGGGAATATGTGCAATATCTGCTAATGTGAACAATCTCTGTCGTAGAGCTACCAACGATCATCATTCGTAGCCTGACCACTGTTTTCCTCGGTTTATTTTTATTATTTGTTTTTGCTGGTTTATTTACTAAGATAGCTGAAGCCACGTGTCTCATGTTGTTTGTTTGCTTGTTCTCTTTTGTTGGCTCCTTGTGGGCCTAACCCAGTGATAGTCTACTGTGAGGTTACAGCAGGCATTATTCTGCCCCTAAACGCTTGCGGTGTAACCCCTCTTAATAGTTTGTTCCTTGTGTGATTTTGTTTGATGTCCACGTGTGATTTCATTTAGGTGTTTTCTGTCAGCTTGTAGTGCTACACTAGCATGTGCATGAGTAACTAGTAATCACACACAGCTGATTTTGTCAGTTGTAATTTGAACAGTACGACTAGTTACTTGGGTTGGTCCTCTGGGCCTATATTATGTGTTTTGTTTTCTTGTCCTTGATTTATGATGTACGGTATATATTGAATGATTCATACTTTGTTACCTTTGCCAAGTACCAGCAAAGAGGTTCAATAAACTATTTTTGTAACTGCCTCTGGTTGAGATCCATTTATTTGGGTAACCTGTAATACAGGGTAGTGATCGAAGCTTGCACCCGGTCACATCTACACAAACAAAACAGGTTGTAGTGCCACAAGGAAAAGACGTGGTCAGAAGCCAGATGATTCAAGTCAGGCAGGGACCCAACGGGGAAACCCATCCAAGAGCCAACACGGGACCATCTGGCAAACTACGGAGAACGATCTGGCAGCAAGCGAGTGAGTGACAGGGGTTTAAATACTGAGAGGAGTGGATAGAGTAGACAGGTGAGCGTGATTGGGCTGACGAGGTGGATGTGACAAGCAGGTGTACTGAATTAACTGATTACGTGGACTGAGAGGTGGAAATGACAGGGTGGAGGTAATGGACCTGTGACAATTTTGGATTGATTTTTGCCACAATATGTAGAAAAAAGGCTTTTCAAGAATTTGAGGGTTAAAATAAAATGTATAATGACAACATGAGCCTCAGCACACATAATGATATGTTTTAAACTACAACGATTTTGGACAGCTATCATTTCGTTACAAGTTACGTTACACAGAAGCTGAATTCTGACATCCCCAAAAGATGCCATAATCCATCTTGTCAGGCCTCAAGACCAATAAATGCCTAGAAAGGACTTAGAGTTATGAATGTAGCATATGATTTAACACAGAGATGTGACTGTTCAAATCTACATTGGCATAATTTTAAACATTGCAAGTGTTTCTTCATTGAAAGCAGAGCACATAAAAGCACTAGAGGCTTTTCTTCATGAAAAGGATGACTAAACCTAGGAGGTGATTAGCTGAACCACCAACCCTTTTTGAAAAAAGTTTCAATCAAAAGTTATATCAGAAGTCTAACAAACCATCCAAGACTGGAGTTAAACGTCAAGTAACACAGACACACATTTTCTAGCTTTGAAACGTGTAACTTTCCTATTCTAGAGCAGAATCAAGTATTCTCAAACTGTTAAAGGTATATCCATATGCACGTGAGATACGCCTCATTCATGAAAATATAGTAAACTTTATGATTCAAAACACTGCCCGGCCCACAACAGAACTGCATTACGAGCCTTACAGAGGTGAAATTAATGATGGAGCAGGTGCAGGGGATTGCATTTATGGTGCACCTAATGAAGTGGCGAGTGAATCTCCATTAATATAAGTCCCGGAAGAATGAAAGGTGCATGAAACATTGCACCACCGCTCCAACCTCTCCGTAAACACATACTGAAATACACACATCTGTGCTGAGACTCAGTGAGTCAGAGAGGAGCTCTTGTGGCATTGCACAGTGTTTTCTATCCTGTCAGGAAGCGCAGTTCCACCACCAGAGAGACACGGGTACCATCAGCGGAGGAAGCTTTCAGTTGTCAGAGCTTTCACAAACTCAGTCCTTAAACTACGGTATATGCCGCAGGGTGAAATTCGGTCTCCTGCTAGCTGCATCATCCACTGGCTGTTAGCATGGCTGGGACACGACAGGGGGTCCAGCTGGAGGAGTCCTTCAAAGACTGGAGATGTCAGCGTGATGAGGATTTTGTCAGTTACATCCCTGATTCACGTTTTCTTCCTAATTTTAAAGCAGACAGGGTCGGGACTGTATACAAGTGTAGTGACAGCTTCGACATCATTATGCTGAAATCCCGGTTCTCGTAAATGTTCTCAGGAAATGTGCAAGGGGTCAGCGCACTCATTTCTTATCCAAGCCATATTTCAACACTAGTTTACTTTCATTATAATTATACTGATGTAAGACTGTGCTGTTTGAAATCTTTTGAACAAACCTTTTTTTTTTAAACTTGGGTTTGTGCAGCTGGAATCTCGCCTGTGCGAATCGGGTCTATCTAATCCTACCAATGACGGCAACCAGAGTTGTTATTGCCTTGACATACTACAAGCTAGCGGTGCATATAGGCACATTACTGTAATGAAACTGAATAAAGATTTGTGTGTTGCAGCGAGACAAGGCCTCCCAGTTAAATGCCCTTGTATATCCGGCAGACCTGACAGATTGGGTATGGGCAGATGGCTGGAGGTGAGGTGTGAAGTGGGGTGGGAAGAACTGGACACGGTCTACGGAGCTCCAGCTTTATCAGGTAGATTTTCAGTCTCTGTCGCACTCTGCTTATCTGGGGAGCTTTCGTGAAAGCCGGATGTCCTAGTAATTTTTTATATTGGACAGGCGTGAAACCAGTTTTTGGGTACAACGGTCCGTCAAACGCGGTGATGCATATTATATCTGGTAAAGGTCATGAACTCTGCCCCTTTAATGTTAGCAAATGGGACAGGGGCTACAAGAAAAACAAATCATAATACAACTATTGCAGAGATTCTCCAAAAGGCATTGACCTTTTGAGATGAGCTGGCTTTGATCGATTGTGGACAAAAATGAATTAATTTACTGATTCCTCAGATGTGTCTGAAGTAGTTAAGTGTTTCATTATTTCAAAAATACAAATATTTATATAACGTAGATTTCCTCGTTCATAAAAAGGATCAGGTTAAATTGGCAAAAAATGGCTTTATCGTTTTAAATTATAGGGTGATGATAAATATCCAAAGTGAAATTTAACAGTATTTATTTCAGAATAAAAAAGGTTAATTTCTGTTCAAATCTGGTAAACTGAAGCACTGAGCTAAAACCCCACACTGACATCTTCATTTTGTAGCAGGCTCACCTTGACATCACTTGATGAACATTAAACGCCTGGCAGCGCCTGCTCCAGAAATGTGAGCTTTCTGTTTCTGGGTCTCTTTATACCCAGGTAGTCAGATCAGGGCCCACTGGCAGCTGGTTGATCGTTAGCGCATGCGGCTTGCCAAAAGCCACGAATGCTGTGGCAGAGTCACTGAAATAACAGATTAAAGGGGTTTTAATCTCCCAGAGTAAGACTGATGAGCTAAATTATGACATTTGCTAGAATAAAGAGACAGAAAAAATTTAAAAAAAGCCCAATGGTTATATGGGTAGGCAACTAATTAGCAGCCACTGATACGTTGCCCTGTCATTAAGGAATAATGAAAATATCACTCAAAATGCTATTACAGAACTTTCACCCTATAGCTTCTCCACTTCACTCATTCATCTCTTTTCACAGCCTGGGACTGTTGTTTCGTAAAGTTTATTTTAATGTAATATTTAATGACTAATGACTGAATTAGGAATTGAAGCACGAAGCATTGGGATCTAGGTGTTTAAAGGCAGGCTGAGGTTGGGAAAGTTTGAAGGGGGGAAAAAGGAATTGAATTTCAAATATCAAGCAAGGCATTTAAATAAATAAATATAATGGTGATGCCAGACACACACAAAAGAAATAGAATCAAACAGCAGAGTCCAATAGACTCTTGTCAGCAGCATTTTAGTTGCTGATAATGTTAAAAATGTGATTTGATGGTCGATATTTGCTGTTAAAAAATATCAAAGGACATTTAAAGTAATTTACTTGTTGCATCCTTTACTTTGGTGGTATTGTTGTATGCAAAGCCATAGGTAACTAATTCTTAATGTTTACTAATAGCCTACCAATGTCTTCCTGGAAATATCAAATTATAAAGTGACTACTGTACAACGACAGCAGTTACAGAGGGGAATCCAAACTGAAATTGAGGCTGTGACCTTATCGTCTACGGAAACCAGCTAAAATTTTAATTTAAAATGACTTTAATCCGGGCATTTTATTGAAGGCTGACTGTGAAGGAGGGAAACAGAGTGTCTATCTGACTGCAGGCTGGCTTGAAAGCTGACACTTTATTAAAACTGTAACCATGCATTAGCATGTCACACTGACGCTATTAACCAGATTGGTACAGTTACAGCACATTTCTCAATTTTAGAATTGATATCGTAACTTAAGCCTTAAATATTTCATGCTGATCACATCATTGACTTAATACAGATGTCTAATAAAGGGTGTGGGTTTGACTTTGGACATTGTTAACATGGTCATGGTGGAATTCAATTAAAAAACGTTTTACATTTCTTTCATTGATAAATATCACAGATACAGTAGAAGTTATGAAAGCCAATCAGGTTGCACAAGGGCAGCCGACGATGGTGACAGTTGATGTAAAGTCTTGTTTCTGTGAAAAGATGATTTAAGTGCAATTGATGGTTTCTCTCACTCTCCTGCACCTCACATGCAGTAATTCTTACACGGAGGAAGCACTCTGACTCTGCCTGACTCTCTACTGTGCCTGTTCAACTTTTATTCTTCTTTCCCTTCACCTGGCGTTGGGTTAGTGAGGCCTTTTTAAAACTAGTGCACTCTCATTTAAAACATTAACATTAGATACTTCTTGTGAAAACTTGAGAAAGAATATACACATTCATGTATCTGTATGTGTGTGCATGAGTGTAACGAACACAGGTGATGAGTGCGAGTTTGGTGGGGGGAGAATAATTAGTCTAGGCGTTCAGAACACATTGCATCTTGATTGATACTTTGCCTGTGCAATGTGAGGAAAGTGAAGGGCTACCACCGTGTTGGTAGTGACAGGCAGCTCATCCGTCCCTCTGCTCCCTGCATGGTCCCCACTGTTTTTCGGCATCCCGCTGTGACATTGCATCCAGAGCGAGAGACTGGTTGTTGTGAGGGAGTCAAGCGCCTGATTTTTCAACCAAAACAGTTGTTGAGTTACTTTGAAGATTTTAGTTGGTTTTCTGTGCTCATGCTACATTGTTCATGTTTTACTTAGTTTATCCATTTATTTGAAGCCCAACCCTATTTGTTTTTCCTTTATTAATAAAGTGGTGTTATGTTTTTATAGCGATATTGCAGCCGGTTCATGGTAACAACAACACACCATGTCAGCTGATACAGCCAAACCACATTTACATCAAAGATAAAGGGTCTTTTAAAATGTTTCATCAAACTTCAACATAAAGCCAATAGACTCATTTTCCATTGCGCTTAAACAAGTAAGGTCAGTGAAGAGTAGAAGCAGCACAATTAGTATGTTACGGTGTGTATTGTGTTTCCTATTCCAGGCTATAGCCAAGACCTAAAACTACTGCTGTGTATTGTAAGCTTAAGGGAAATAGGAATGTATTATGTAAGTGCTTGTTTTTACTCCAGTGGAAAAGGGGTTAAAGAAACAAAAACTGCAGAAGCAACTGTTAAACTGTGTACATCTTAGTTTGATCCTTTTTGTAATTTCAGTACGAGTTGCTGTTATGAAACTGTTCCCTTATTGAATGATTTTTATACAAGCAAGTACATATTCTCACTTTCACACCTGACCTGGTCATATGTTGGAATCTACTTGACGTGTATTAAGAATCATGCTTTGATTTAACATCTGGTGTCCCATAGAATACAAACAACCGCTTCAAAAGTGTGCCTTAAACTCCTGTTAATCCAGCCCAGCGAACACACTGCTGGTGGACAGAATAAAATCCACTTTTCACCGGCCATCAGGCTAATTGGCTGGCTGATGTGACAGCTTACGAAGCGAGGTGAAAGGCTGCAAGAAGACGTTATTCTCTGCTCCACATTCTCTCTCTCCATCTAAAACACACATACACACACCCAAAACCACACAAACTCACACCTACCTCATACCCGTGACAGCTAAATTTGGATTAACAAGCTTTTAGGGAAAAAGCTGGAAGAGCAGCTCCTTTTCTCTTTGTTTTTCTTCCATTGACACCCCCGTGCCCCAAATGTCTGTCTGGCACACTGACTGTCTGACTAGCTTGTGCTTGATCTTGAATCAAACAGGACGATTTTCCTTTATTTCTTTTGTACTTGGTACACACCTGCCTGGTCCACACAGCCTGCAGGCGTTTTCCAGGCGCCACACTGGTCAACTAACAAAGGTTTGAGATCACGACGGATTTGGAAGAAGAATATCATGCGCTGGTCTGAAATGTGTACATCTGAGGATAAAAAAACGAAATCCCTGTGGTGACCTGTGAAGCTAACACTCATGCACACATAGAAATGAAAAACAGAATTGAAAGGAACGGACATTAATGGGCTCTAATATGGATGTGGCGGAGCGCAGCAGATGGTGCGGCTTGGAGTTGGGGAAGTGAGACTAAGCTGTACCCAGCGTGAACTGGTAGTGCCAGTTTCACACCACGCCATGTTCTACGGTGAACCAAAGCTGCACAGCATGCCCAAACTATTGTGGGAAATTGTGATCTTTAGTGCTTTCACTCTCGACCCTCATGGACACAAGAACGGCAAACAATGGGAGAGTGTCAGTCCTGGGTTCCTGTATGCTATATCAGTGACGTCCAGTGACGTTCATTTGTCAGCTATTTCTAACCTGAGCTAGTCCTGCCTAGCTATCCACTTCTCATTCATCAATGACTTTCTACTGAGTGTGTCATACAAGTATATGCAACCATCAATGCAAATAGCTTCTATTGTAGAGGCTATTTCTGTGACAACCTCATTCTTAACACTGCTGGGTGAAGGAGGTCAGAATTTGTTTGGCATTACCACCCTAAGAACTGGTGGCCTATTCTCCTGACGGACCACATGAACATGCTCTGGCGCCATGGCTCAGGAAACAAGCCCCTCCATTGGTGAGGATGAGCTGGACGCCTCGGTTCAGAATGCTACCTGCAAGCTAAAATCCTCCCCCGCCCTCCTTCTCCCAGGGGGAGGAGCAAAGCTCATTTGAATGCTCTTCTCGATTTCAGCAGGACACATGTATCATCAACCCCCCGCACCTGCTGTATGTCGGCGAGGGGTCGGCCCGTGGGAGGACGGCTTAGAAGCCATGACAGCTCTCCTGTAGGCGAGATATGTGCGGCCTACAAGCATGTGCCCACTTCAGGACATGTGGACATTGCTTAAGTCAATGGACATTACACCATACATTCATTAATGTATGTAACTACATTATTTAATATTTACCACATATGGTATATGGTAGAACCTTAATCCACCCGTGTTTGTGTCCACAATCATGACTACCAAGTCATTATGAGTGTTTTGTGTTATTTATTTTTTCAGGGTTTGATTGAAATTAGAAAAAACAGTGTAGTCCCTCGGCAGAGGTTAACATACCTCAAATTTAAAACCAACATTTTTTTTCTTACTATTTGTTCTAAAGAGACTGCACTGGAAAGCACACATTTGCGCCAACAACACCGTAGTCAACGTTTTGAATTGAGGAAGGGATGCAGGGTCGGGATTAAACAGTGGCTGAAATGGGTGCAGATCGGGGCCACGCTGTTCCACAAACCTTTAATCGGCACACACAAACACATGTTGAGCAGAGAGACATACCCTTTTAAACTCTAGCCTCTTTTATGGCCTCTGCTCCGAAAATGGCATACCCATAATAAAAATGTGAATAACTTCTATTTGGACAATTTATTTTCTGTATGATAAAGGGGAACCTATATTAGTTGGAAGATGTGGAATATCTGTGTACATATCACTAATTAATAAATAAATGAAGATGGAACACTGTTTTTTTTTTAATTTCCAAAGTTCGCCTGGAAAAAAAATGCACAGTGTATCCATCATTATAAAACATTGAGAACCAAGGCTAAAAACTCATCCATTTCAAAGCCCAGGTTGTAGGCAGTAACTGTGAAATGTTTTGATTTAATTGGGTGAAGCAGAACAAATCTAGAGAGGTTTTAGTAAAGAGTGGTCCGGCGAGAGGCCCAAACCAGAAAATCAGTCTTGTGGGCACATCTCAGCCAATCCTGGCTCGATTTTGATGATTGACACCTCATTTTAATCGCCAGAGCCAATAGAATTGAGGTAAACGCCGCTAAAGGAGACTGGCAGCTCGTTTTACCAATAAGACGCAGCCATGGAGAAAGTCTGTGTTTTCTCGCAAACTGACTGGCCGTTATAGATCCCAGACGAAAAAAGCCGCAAATGTTACCTGTCTCTGCCCGTATATGGATTTTTTTCACTTCCGGGTTGAAATAACACTTCCGGGTATCGTTTAGCGTCTAGCAGCGAAAAACAAACGGGATAAATCATTTATTTTGCATGAAAACAACAAACGTAAGTGACAAATTGTGATTGAAAAGGGAAGTTGAGATGTTGCTTGTTTTGACTTATCTTGGGAAATGTTTGACTGAGGGATATGATACACATATTGGCGTAATCTCCGTCTTCTCGGCTAGCGGTTAGCTATCTCGGTTTTGTTTTTAGCACGATGCATCGATAAGATAATCGGTAAAATAGTCAGGGTGGTGGCATTTTTTGCTAGTGATATTTACATATTTCTTTTCACATTTCTGTGCAATGCTCTCGTTGTGTTTGGAACACTTTCAAACGGGTTTGATGGCTTTGTAGCCCAGACTCTGACGTTTCCAGTGATATTCATTTATTCATATATTCGTTTGGTTTTTAGTTAACAATATGTATCTATAGTCAACAGTTGTGAGCGTTTGTGCCCAATTGGGGCACCCTCGAGTTTAACAGGACACAGTACGTTTTGATGAGTGATGACACCGATGGAAGTATTTTGCACAATAGTGTTCAGGAAGTGCAAACAGGCAGACGAGATAACTTTTGGCCTTAAACCTGCACTTCATGCTTACAAAATGCATCTTTCAAATTTAATGTGATACTGGATTGTATACCCAAGTAAACTGGTGTGCTCACACAGAAAAAGCATTTGCTCATTGTGGGAAGTTTAAAGATCCAAGAATGAACAGTGCACCTCCTCTTGCTATTCAAAAAAGAGGTATTCTGTAAAGATTTGACAATTTCCATCCATTGAGGTTAACAGTAAATCAACTGTCTTGTTTTTTGTTTTTACACCTTGGGCAGAGCTCATCATTAAAAAGAGCTAAAAGTAACTTGTGGTTTTTCCCTCATTAAGGGTTGAACCTGCATCAAAACATAGACGAAAGCTTTCAACTAAAAAGTAGTTTACAGCTAATTGCATTTCTTATGTAATAAAGAACGAGAAACATAATTGCAGGTTAACATCAAGTTGATCTTAGAAATGTAAATTAAGGGAAATGTGCTACCTTATTCCACGTGATTTGAGGTAATTGAGAGAGTTGAGAAGAATTGCGAAGTTATTGGTCTGGCTCGGGGCATTAGATGGTCCTAAAAGTAATTGGTCTTTTTCTGTAACACACGGCATATGTGTTTAATCCGTGTAGCATTCGTTTTCGTATTCGTTTTTCAAAATAAAACCAAAACTAAAAAAAACTAATAATGACGCGAGTCAGAGGGCTCGGTACCAAACCCTGTGGCGCGACTGAAAGTGAGGGCCGGCCCGTGCCAGGGAGGTGGCGCATGTGCGCACGCGATATAAAATATAAAAACTGGATGAAACGGGGTGAAAGGCTCGTTATCGGATTTTTCCATTTTTCATTTGAGCACACAATTGCAAATGGGAAAAACAAGTTGTTATCCGTTATTTCCTTTTGGTTTTGGAAACAAATATTGAGGAAACAAGTCATTATTAGTTTTTTGAGTTTTGGTTTGGTTTTACGAATGGTACACTGATTGTGTTTGGAGGGCTTTTTTTTAAATCATTGCCAGATAGATAAATCACAATTTCACCCATCTGCTGGCCAGGCTTGGAAAAACAAATGAAAACAAAAGTTAAGAACTAATAAAAAGATTAAGAAAGATTGAGAGTTGGAGATAGAAGAGGGAGAGTGAATAGAGACAAGAATGTGGACAAAAAAAACTTTTGGCCAATGATGCGTTTTTAGCAGGAACCCAAAAACCCAACTTATTTAAAATTACACACATGGTACAACCAACTTTTTGCCTTCCTTACTTTTTTATCAGTTTTTCATTTTATATTTCTTCTATGCAAAATCGAGCTCATCTAAAAAAACGGACAAGTAAACATTCAAAAGGTCAGAATTCATTAGCTGGGAAAATAGCTTGCAAAAACAAAATTTCCTCTTTTCTCGCTCTCCCCTCCTAGACTCAGTCTTTCTTCAAAGCTCAGCAGAAATAATGAGCTGATACCATAGTGCCTGCTTGACACCTGCTGAAACGCAAGAAAACACACCCGACCTGTTTCATGGATTCTTTTAAAAGGCTTTGTAGAAGAAAAAAAAATGCTTGGCAAGTTAAGTTATTTTCAATGTGTCAACAGTGAAAAGCAGTGAGCGGGGATAATGGATGTAAAGTCATTATTCAGCCTTTGAATTGATGAGTTTGTTGTTTAACAGTTGTTTAGTATAGTTTTAGTAAGTGAGTGCGCACGCTAATGTACCACATACGCAACACAGCGCGCACACACACACACACACACGTAACCGTAACCGCTAAGGACAACCACAGTCATTATGAAGTAGAATTTGTTTGTAAATGAACCACCTCTACCATTGTGTGTGTATTGTGAACTGGCCTATTAGGTTTGTTAAAAAAATATAGATGAATAGTGATTAAAATAGTTTTACATTTTGTCCGAATTAAACTAGAGTGCAATGAGTTTAAAATGTTTACTTCAAAGTTACATTCAGCTGTGAGATATCTTGGCTCAGCATGAAGATGGGAAAAAAACAGATAGCCAAGTAAACAAGACAAGTTGTGGCCACCCAGGGGTTATCTGATGGACTATTTCTTGGCCACAGCGGCTTCATTTAATCTTGTGAGGATGCCCGGCAACAAGACACCCCAAAACAAGCAGAGACCCCATACAGAGACTATTGATTCAACCTCAAATGCCCTTAACGGGGAAGCTTTCTCTTACAGGTCCTTATTTTCTTCTGTATATTTAATTGAGAAATTGCTGCAACACTCTTCTTTATTCTGCAAGTTGCCATTGAGGGGAATTCCTTAGTTATTGTTTGTTAATATGTATTTACATTTTATACTGCGACAATATTGTATTCATTTATACAACAATGGTGCACAGTGTACAGTTTTATATATTCTAATTATACACTACATGTTTTTCTGGGCTGTTATTATGAAAGAATCCGATGTCATTGCCCATATCCCTGAGAACGTAATCCCTCTATTTGGCAGACTTTTGTGTCAGGCCTATACTGCATATGGTCAGGCTTGGCCATATGTCCAAGTGTGTCCAAGCCCCTTCTGTGTAGGTGATAGACTCGGCCCAATTAACGAGTTTGCACCGGATAAAGCTACTTGCCGACTTATCAGGAGAGGGTGTTTTTGCTGTCATTCACCTTTTCCAGTCTCATTCTTTCTTCCTCTTCCTAATTTAACCATCCTCATTCCTTCTGTCCTTCCTCCATGTTACCCTTCAGCTTTCACCTCCATTAATATTGAGCCATTAAATCACTTTGTGCTTCTGATCTCCTCACCTGCCCGCCACGCTTGGTCCATCAAATCATTCATAAAGCCCTGCTTTCCTTCAGCGATTTTTTTGTTTTGTTTGTGTGCTGTTGACTCATTGTTTGCATGACTTAACAAAAAATTGTACAGATGGATGAAAAAAGATTTGTGGTGCAATTGACCAAACGAGAACGGGAGATTGTCGACAGCGTCCACAGTACAAGCACGAAAATGAGTGACTAACACCATCTAATGTTGTGCAGCCCCCCTCTGTGACTTGATGTGGTCTGCCCCAGCCGCCATGTCAATGTCCTGGTAAAGGCAATTACAGTCGGTGAATACATTTGGTTTCCATTCACCTGTATTCATTTGCTTATTGACGGCTGCCCTATGGGTTGATTGCAGTCCTTCGTTTAACATGTAGTCTGCTCCATTCTTTGTCTCACGACAGAGTGAGTATGCCATGCAGCTTTTATACTACAATCTCAGTCAGGATAAACAGAAAGCAAAATGATAAATAGAGAAACCCTGTCATTAGTAATGTCGACTACCAGCACCAGATATTCAGTTTGAGCCACTGCAGACATGTTTGACAGTTAAATGCTTGTATCTCGCCAGATATTCAGAACTTCCATGATTAGCTGAAGTTGCCTAAAATGCCGAAAAATTGATATGAAGAAAGTTGAACCAGCGATTGTCAATGTTTAAAATCGACTCCCTTTTCTAAATATACTTATTTGAACCCTTTGTCTGATTTGTTTCCTTTGAGCGCTCTTCTCTCTAAAGGGCCCATATTTTGATTATTTTTCAACAAGCTAAAATGAGTCTTTGAGTTCCAGAAAACATGTTTCTGAAGTTGTTTGCTGGATATAGCTTGTAGGAAACTCCCCTCTGTTTCAGCCCCTTTCAGAGTGTGCTGTTTTCTGGGGGGGAGGGGGGGGGTACTGCGCCGGCGGGCTATGATTGGAAAACGGGACTGGAGGAGGTGGGAATATTCAAATATCTAGGTTTGTGACGTGGAAAAACTGGGCGATTTTGACATTTCCAATCTCAATTTTCACAGTGATTCCCCATTGCAACTGGGGAAGCTGCATGTTGAAATCCCCACCCTGTCCACAGATGATAGATTATCTATTCATGACACTGCATACTTACGAATAATTATAATTATATAACCATGTTTCTTTTACACAGAAATTATATTAAACACAACATTATTCATAAGTATGCTAGTATTCATAACTACATCTCTGACCTTTATGGAATATGGAATGGAATAGAATCATCTCCCGATCAAACTCCGCTTCCAGAAAGTTATAAACTGCCTCTGGAACCCAGTTAATGTACAAAAAATCTATTCAACAAAAATAGTGATGCAGCCGAGCCCTCTCTGTTGCTGTGTGGAGCAGCCTGTGTCAGTCACCTCTTGTACTTTTTTCCCCTCCCCCGACTCCTTAACGTCACTCACTCACTCACTCACTCATCCGGGCGTGCACTGCGGTCTCATGAGGAAATGCAGCTTTTTGATATAAAGTTTTCTTGTTCCCGAACACAAATATGTTTTAAAGTATTTGTTCGAAAGAAGTATTCGTAAAAAACACGTTATTTGTGCCTTTCCGAATGCCGTATTCCGGTTTGGCTCCACCCCTAATGCAGTACCAAAAAAAACAGTGTTATGGGTGAGCAACCGCACTGTACCAAGATGTGCGGACGTTCTACACTCCGCCGTAAGACATCTAGCCTTTTTATATATATACTAGTTAATGTCAATTTAATGGGGACTTTTAATTTATATAATAAATCTACATTTTGCTATCTGTGAAATGTACGAGTTGTTAGGCCATGTCCCCACACAGTGAATTACAAACAGGATATTTCCACTTGTTTTCAATATTGTGCATCACTTGGCAGAGCCTTTCATAACCTGTAGCCCTAAGCAGTGCACTTATCATCCTCTGAGACTAAAGAGCTGTCTTTGCTCATGTAAATACCCATTTTGTGCCAGGTTGCATTAAAAATTGAACCACTGCAAAGAAAAATAGCCATGTTTAAGATCTTAATCAAATCTTTCTCTTCCCATCATTGTGGATGCCGTCCGTCTGTCTGGAACACAGCTTTGTTTGGGATTTCTACATATATTATGAACATAAAGGCGATAAAGAGAGTTTGAGATCCCCAGCAGCTCAATGCTAATCTCGGTCACTATTCTGCTTGATGAAGATGATCGTTTTATTCTGTTTTTTATATTTATATTTAAGAGACATTTTAAAAGTGATTCTGCTACAGTGTCTCTGCATTGAACATTGATAATCTCTTTTACGTTTTGAAATATTCGCATGACAGACAGTCACAGACAGTCTGTAAAGGCCTTTATGCCTTTGAATTATAGTAATCAAAAGGTCAATTGCATCAATTACTGCTAAACATAATACTTGAGCAAGAATTGTCAGTTGGCAAAAGAGGCGGTGGCAGCCAATGAACAAAATGAAAGTACCCTGTGAGTAAACAGAGCTAGGCTGAAAAGGTTATCTGCCCTATTATTATTTTTTTGGCTTCATAGATGTGACAAGTTAGGAGACGTTGAAGTTCGATTTTTTTGAATGGTAACGTTGAAATGAGAGAGAGAGAGGATTTTTTTTTTTTGATTTTTGAAAAAACCTTTATTTTACATAAAAGCAATATCAATGTTATTTATTCTAACAGATATGTATATATATATATATATTATATATAATCAATTTTTCCGCCGCACTCCTCCAGCAGCTCCTCTCCATCCTTCCTCCGCGCTCAGGATGCTCCTCAGCTGGACGCCTCACTCGGTCCCGGTTGTGGTGCTCCCTCCTTCCCAGCTGATCCTTAGTAGTAGCTTCCTCAGCCTGTAGACCTCCTGCTGGGTGAATTCTCCAGCGCCCTTCTTCGTACTCCCCCGTCTGGCAGTACGAGCAAATTTCTCGACGTCTGAAAAATATTCCTCCAACTTCACCCCCCTCTCGTTCTTGGTGGCGTGCAGGAACCCCTTCACCTGCCCCACGGCGTACCTGCTGGTGGCCGTCCCGCCAGAGGAGACGCTGATGGCAGAGTCCCACCCCGAAGAGGACTCGGACTCTCCACCTGCCGTCTCCCCTTTGCTCGACGCCCCCCCCCCTCTTTGGCTGAGAGCCCCCCCCTACTGCTCCTCGTCTTCCTCTTTCTCTGGGGGACCTTAAAGCTTGCCCCCCCCTCCTCCTCCATCTCACTATCCAAGATAGCCATCCCACCCACAAGCGCCCCACAAACTCCTTCACCATCATCCCCTGTGTTCACCCGATGCACACCACTCATCCCCTCATTCGCTCCGTCACACACACTTGCCCGCTGGGCTACATTCAACCCCCCATCCACTCCTACACTCACGTCCTCCCCCACTTGGCTGACCGGCTGGGCCTCACCCCTCTCTACACTCACCCCCTCACCCACCTGACCAACAGGCTGGGCCTCACTTACCCCCGCACTCACCCCCTCACCCTATCTGACCAACCGGCTCGGCCCACTCACCCCCTCACCGACTAGCTGGGCCTCACTCACCTCCTCACCCACCTCCTCACCAACCTGCTGGGCCCCACGAGCCCCCTCTTCCTCCCCGACCCCCCCCAGCAGCCTCCTGGGTCTGGACCTGACCGGAGGTCTTTTTCCCCTGGCACGCTCTCGCCTGGTGTCCGTCCCTTGCCACATCGGAAGCACCTCCCGTCATCCGCTGTGGCAAACGTGACGTAGTCCACCCCCTCGATCCTCACCTTAATCACCAGGTTCAGGACCTGGTCCTTGGTGAGGACCATGTGCACCAGCCTCCTGTGTGACACCACGTGTCTTAGCAAAGGTGACCTGCACCCTGAGGACACCTTTGTCATTAGTGACACCACTCTCCCGTGCTTCGCCAACTCGCCGAGCAGCGCAGAGTCCGGCACGAACGGCGGAACGTTCGCCACCGTGACTCTGACAGCCGGCTCGGCGAGAGGCAGCACGGGCACGCGCGTGCCGCGCACCACCACGCCGCTCGCCACCACCTCGCGCGCCCTCTCCACGCTGTCCACCGCGAGATGAGATGACCAAGATGACCACCGCGTGGTTCATCCGTGCAGCGGACTTCACGCTGCCATAACCCACCAACCCCCCACGGCCAGCCCGCAGTCCTCCACGGAACACGGAAAACCCGGTGCGAGTTTGACACCGTGCCTCCGTGTGAGCCCCGTGAGGTCCATGCCGACCGGCTACAAACACACCCCAAAACAAAGACCACAGCCAGAAACCCAACAGTCACACACACCAACCACATGAAATACACTAAACATACACGCGAAACCAAATACTGACAAACAATTCGCCTCACGCCACGCTCCGCTCACTCCGCGCTCCTTCCGAGAGAGAGAGAGAGAGAGAGAGGAATGACATTCAGAAATCATCGTGACTGCATCAATCAGCTGAAAAGGGCAATTTAATCAACAAAAGCTTGAATCTACCTCTTGATGTTCGATTCGAGCTTTTGAACAATCTGCAATAATGCCTGTGGTGACAAAGAAACCAATGCAATCACATCAATGCTGGTTCAGTGCATTGTAAGAGAGAGAATGCCAAGCCCAATTCAGCATTGCATTTACAACATTATTTAAGAAACACTTTTGGTTGGTAACTGTCAAGGCACAGATGCCTACATGCGAGGGCTCAAATGCTACTGAATAATGCATTATGATGAACAAGAAGCTAGTTTCAAAGGCACAATGCTCCAAAGCAAAGTAAGGCCTACTGCTTGAAGCTTCTGTATAGTCCACTTTACAAGCATAATAGGTAATAAGTATAAGAGGTAATAATATTACTACCTAAATGTTTGAATTTACGGACTTTACAAGCCAAACTAACACAAAACAAATGGGAACTTGTAGAAAATGTTTTTTAATGTTCAAATTTGGACCGGTTTAAAACACAACAAACAAAAAAAAAATTCCTGTAATACGTTGTGGTCAGTAAGTGCAAAATTCAGTACGCAACAGTCTACTCACAAAATGATCCAGAGTGAAGCTGCTCAAAATCCTCATCAGACACATCATTGGATTACTTGTTTCCAGAAATGCCAAAGCCTGCTGTTTTGTATTACTATTAACAAAGTCGACTGTGGTGATTTTCAAAATGTATAATTTCTAAGGAAGACTGGGGCAGTGTAAGAAGAGACATAACGGAATAAAACAAATAAACACATTTTAATAGGAGGCAAAAAACTCTCATTTGCCAGATTCTTAGGTTCGTAACTAATACATGTCTATTATAGAGCCAGAAGTTATATAGTGTTCCTTATAGTTTAGGCTTCATTTTTCATATGATTTTGACTGAGATCGACAATGACAAAATAATAAGTGCTTTAAATGGGAATTGTTGGGTTCACTGATGAGAAGGCAAGTTGTTCGTCATTTTTACTGTATGAAAAACTTTGATGAGAAGCTGCTCTACAAAAGAAAGAAAATCAAAAACATTTTTGTCTTGCTTTTCATTATCACCATCTAAGTGTGCGTGTGTGTGTGTGTGTGTGTGTGTGTGTTTGTGTGTTGTAGCAGGTGTCAGTAGAGTAGGTTTCTTAAAAAAGATAAGATCCACTGTCTTTTTATATTACAATTTAAAGGCTGATGTGAAAAGAAAAGTGACACGGAAGCCAGGCTCTTACTCTCTGTGTGTGGTTACTTTTATGCAAAAAAGCAATTCGAGGTGTGGGGTAGCTCGCGGTTTTATTAAAAATGAAGTCAAGTAAACATGTTGACTCTTGCACACCATTTCATTGCAGACTAATTCCTCCATTCAACATCATTATATCACTGTAATCCAGTGGCATAATGATCCCTAGTTTCTTACAAAACCTATTCAACAATAGTTGAAAATAGAGACACACTGGAAGAAAAAGATGGGTGGAAGGGTAAGGCTCTCACTTATAAATGCGCATGTTGGTTAGTCAGTTTCTTCACTCCGTGTAACACGAGTTAATCAATTGTGTGATAACGTTTTCAATGTTTTCAAATAACCTCTGTAAAGGTTTATTGTGACGAGTCCCTTTTTAATGGGAATAATGTTTTAATGTAATAATTAGAGACACCAAACGTTGTTTAGTGTCAAAAGTACAAGTATAAAAACAAAATTGACAAACTAATAATGCATCCGTTCATCATGCTTACAAATTAATCAGATTATCTACATGTCTATCTATCATATGCTGATAGCAAAATGATTGAAAAATAAGTGACTGGTAAAAACGAGATAATTAAAGCACACAAAGCACACAATGCTCAGAACCCTTGAGTCAGTTAAAATCACCTGGTGACATTGTGTTGTGTACTCTACATGCTGATGTGGTGCGGTTTGTGAACGCAGCCTTCAGGCTGGCTCCTCCACGGCCAATTGCCTCATTAGTTATAGCAGTTAAAAGGGTAGCGTGGCCTCATCCCCCATTGGCCCTGTCCTGTCCCCCTGGGCTGGACATATGTAGTATGCAGCATGTACGCTATGTGTCTTTTCAGCAATTACATTCAGTGGACTCGCATGTTAATCCACTGGGAACTCCCAGTTGGCCGAGTGGCCTCTACTTAGATCCTGTCTTTTGCTTAGTTGGACAGTACATTTCGGAGTATCATGTAGTTTTTAATAAGGGACTTTTAGATTAAACCATAAATATTTTAAGCAACCTGTGAATTGATTTTTCATATTTTTATTGCCAACTTAATTATTTTTCACTTTTTAATAAAACATCTTTGCCTCATCCTCAGTAAAAGGTCTGTGTGCCTATTTAGTATTGACTTAAGGTTTCTAAACTAAATATTTCCTGGGGTATAATTTTCCCGGTGGCATTGTTGGTACACTGCCACACTGACGATACATTTACAGACGGTAAATAAAGGTGGGCTGCTTGTATTATTGCAGTCATTATTCTTTAGTCTGTCGGACTAGTTTAACACGGACCGCCAGTCCCCTATTTGACATATTTCCAGCTCCCGCAACAAGGTTGGGAAAAATGGGAGATTCACTTTAATCGGTTGGACCTGGCAGCTTTGTTATTCTGTGCAAGTGCAAGTTCTCTAACAGCGAACTACAACCTCGCTGCACCAAACGAGTGAGGACATATGATAAAAACACAAAGAGCCTTCTTGACCGTCTGAAAATCAAATGCATTGTCATAACAAATTGATCTTTCTGCTACACATTCCTACTGCTCTTTGAAAGTTGGCCTCACATTTCACCATTAAGTTGTAAGCATCGTTACGAGCCATATATTTATTTCAGCACAGCATCACTTTATTTTAGCATTGGGAGGACAGTCTTAAACTTTTTTTTATTTTTTCTTCCTATCTGTTATTTTGCACATGGTGGTAGGGTTTATTTAGTATAGGCGGTATTTCCACACGTGATGATATGCTAGGCAATGTGGGACTGCTCTCGATGCGTGACATTGTGGTGGAGGACCTGGACCCTAAATACAAAATGTTACACACACCTCTAGACAGTGTTGGGAGTAACGTATTTGTTACTATTTGTAACTATTTGTTTGAATGAAGCGCGCAATGTCATGCTTTGGCTACACAACAGCTGCCTGGAGAGAGCTTCGGTGGGGATGATGATGCCGTTGCGAATGCGATGATGATTGGCTGGTGGGCGGTGCCTTGCTCACGTTGTCTCGCCGCACACACTCTGCGTCAGCGACAATGGCGACGAGCCGGGGACGTTCAAAAATAGCGTTGTCAAACTGGAAGTACCGGCACTACTTCTCCCTCATTGAAGTTTACGTTACATGCACGCTATGCCCAGGAAAAAAGACGTTATCCACGTCTGCCTCTAGCAACTCAAACCTAATGAAGCACCTTAAATGCTATAAAACGTAATAGCCTTTAGAACATAAAGAAAATAATGTCACAGTTACTTTGCTGAGTATCTAATTACTTTTACAATGTGGTACCTGAGTTACTAACTCAATTACTTTTTGGGAGAAGTCATTTGTAACTGTAACTAATTACTTTTTTAAAGTAAGATGACCAACACTGCCTCTAGATACACTTGACATTGTTCATATAACAATGTGAAGTGGGTAAGAATGGATGTCCTGCTGAGAAGTGTGACCGAGCGCTGCCAAGGCCTGCCTTCAGCAGACATATACTGTACATTTGCTTTTTGACTGAGGTGGGTTTACTTTGCTTACTTTAGTCATATTACCTCATTCTGCAGACCGACTATAGAAAAAAATAAATAAAATGTTTAACCCACGCGTCGGAAAACAATAACAATGGCTTTTGTTGCAGCATGTGGACACTACAGATGTTTGCAGTAAAATATGGTAACAATAAAAGCTCAACCCTAAATTATGTAGCAGTTCAATGCGATTCATCTCTGCTTTTGTCGTCTGAAATATTTTCTTTCTTGAGGTTCATGACCTCAGATGTATTTTCAAACAAGCAAAACACAGTTACAATGACTCCTTGCCTATGCAAGGGCAGTACACTTTGACCCATGAAATAATGGGTGATTTGTTTTATATAATGGGGGTAAATTGACCATCACACTAAATGTAAATCATCAGGCCAATGTGTCAGGCTAATTATTGGCCATTAGTCGGCGACAGTGTTGTAAATTTGACTTACTGGCCCCAGTGAAATCGAATTACAGGGACGAGAAGTCAAAGGAGTCGGCACGATGAGGAAAGGAATTTAACCAAAACCAAAATAAAGACATAAAAATACCCTAACCCCCACACATCCAAAACAAAAAGAACAATGATGAAAGATGGCGGAAATACGTCTAACTCTGGGGCGACAAAAACTGAAAAGAAGAATAATTGCTGTGGTTTAAAATACAACAAACTAGACAGTAAAGAAAAGGATAACTTGGGAAAATATAGGGATGGATAAAAAAATATGTTAGGATGTTAAGCAATAAAAGGAAGTGTTAATTAAAGCCAGTTGAACTTGCTTTATTTTCCAGCTTACCAATAAACTTTGTAGTATTCATTCTGCAGGACGGAAAAACAAATGCACACAGAGACACACAAAAGCGCATTAAAAGGAAGGCTGATTCAGGGGATGAATAAATTGTCTTGAAGATGATCCAACAAGAAATTATAAATCACTCTGTGTCAATGGCAGCTAAATTATTCATGGTGAGAAAATCATTTTCCTTTCTTCAGAGGAGTCCCAATGAGTCATGTGGCTTAAATTATCTTGTAAAACCAACACTGGAACATAGTTAGTGCTACTAGATCTATCTATATCCATCTCTATCTTCAAAATATGAACAACATCGCTTCATAAAACTTTCCCGGGTCTTTGCAAT
Organism: Apeltes quadracus; assembly: GCA_021346845.1. Lineage (NCBI taxonomy): Eukaryota > Metazoa > Chordata > Actinopteri > Perciformes > Gasterosteidae > Apeltes > Apeltes quadracus. Next base: position 9,912,537 of record CM037930.1, on the reverse strand, counting down.
GCATTTACTGTACGAGGATGTCTTACAGAGAAATAGTAATGAACTGAATCACTAAGGCAGTGTTATCTGTAACCTATTTGACTCATCCGAACTGTGAGCTAACAAACTGTGCGCTCTCAATGCCGTTTAGTTTAAATTTCTGAGATACATTTTTAATATAATGAGCCAAACTCAAGGCTGATTTGACTGCATTTCATTTTTTGCAAAGCACCTTGATCGTCAATCATGCCACTAAATCGTGGCATGATTGCCAATATGTGCAGGGTCTTCTAAAGCTTCATTCCTACATGTGTCTGTGCAAGTTTAATCACAACCTCCTATTCTGCGGAAATGCACGTGTCATATTTTCATTGCAGGCTTAGCTCTATTCCTAAGTGCGTTTACTTCATCTCCAGCATGTACAAATCCACCTAATCAGGCATGGAGTGACTATGTATTTTACCTTTTATATCCTCTCCTATAGTTCATCACTGCCTCAGCCATTTCTTTCTCATCACTCTTCCACACTTCTCCTTGTCAAAACAATTACCGTCTCTAGAGCAGTGGAATAAACATTCATCGCTGATTATATTTCATTCTCTCTGAGCCTCTCCTTTCTATAGTCGCAAGGTCAAAAACTGTAAAAGCCCTTCAAAAAAGCCACATTCACATTTAGACGGCAGATAGCAGGCAGCAATCTTGCACAACGTTCATCTTCAGTGACTGATGATGATTAAATCTGACACTGCTGACTTTGGGTTGAATCCGCTCAGTTGCATTGCTTTTAGTGATTGAGATCATACTGCACATGGTCCGAAATTGCTGGGAAGTAATGAAGCAGCTGCTTCAAGGCGTGTGCAGCCCTCTCGACCATAAGGTAGAGAACCAACAGGGGAAAATCTGTTCAAAAGGAAGAAAAGACTTATGAGTTCTGCCTGACCATTACTGTGAATGTGCCCTTAACAACAAACCCCGGACTGTTCCAACAGAGCAGAGAAATGTGGATATGCTTTGCTGATCGTCGTGAGGAGGGAGAGACCCTCCCATCACATCACAGGTTGTTGTAGAATCACTTGAGTGGGTCCATGGTCAGAGCCACAGCCATTATTCAATATAAATCGTTGTAACATAGGATTTCCTTTAAAGGTCTGTGTGAAATGAGCAGAATGGAGCATTTTTTAAGTAATCTCCTTTAGCTTTGATTGGTTAGGATGGAAGCAGAATGCTCAACGGCTTAGACCGTACAAAAATAACCTGCTGTTTGATTCACTCGGGGTGATTTTGGCACTGGTGACTCAGGAACGGAGAAAGGGCGTCTTTCAGAGGATCGTTGGTTCAATGCTACTCGGCGTCGTCGATGCGCCTTTGGGTAAGACACTTAACCTCAAATGTTCCACTGTAACTGGTATGAATGTTGTCTGAATCATTGTTGTCGTTTTCATGTTGGTCTGCATAACAGATTTTGACATATCAAGTGTTCTATGGAGTAGAGTGTCACTGCATTCCAATCATGTACCTCCACGCCTCGGATGTATTTTTGTGAGGGTTTTCAGATAGACCTATTATACATTTTAGTATTGTCAAAAGACTTTTAAAAAGCTTTAATTCTAGTCAAAATATGGCTGTTGCATTTCGAGCGTGTGAAAAAAACAAAGCCATTTAATTCAAGATTTTCTTTTTTTCTATCAAAAGTTGTTACTAAAAAAGGGAAAAAATGTAGTTTTGTTGTGTTTGAGACAGAGACAGACAGAGAGATGCTACAGATGCTAAAGCTAGATATATCCAGGTGTGTCTGTTGCACAGTTTCATTTTATTTTGTATAACATATCTTGGCCATGATAATTATATGGCAATGGTGAGTTTGTTGGTCAGTTTGTGATTCTGGCAGTGACATTGGTGAATGGGGGTAATTTGCGTGTTTTTGCTTATTCCACAATTACCTTCTGGTTGCTAAAAGTTGCAAATTTGGTTTATAATTAGTTATTTTATATCACGTATTTCGAAGTAGCGGTGGCATTCACATTGCTGCGGTGGCTCGTAACTGTTGACGGGATGCAGAGTTAAAACTGGCGACCATTGACTGACCATCTGACGCTGCAACACAATCTCTGTAGGTGGTCTGGCAAAGCAGCTGCCTTCATTTCTGCCGGTTTGGTTCCTTTTATCTTTTTTTACAGATAGGCTCACTAAACCAGGCCCTGTCATTTGTTCCCATGTGAACTGAGGCTCTTTTTCAGCCTTTTTTACCACACACACCTCCACACACACACACACACACACACAGACGCACAAAAATAAGAGCTGCTTTCCGTTTGCAACCACACCACACACAGAGCTCCCGGAACACAGGCGACCCACACACATTAGTCAAGCGCTCGCCTCCCATACTGTGACCATGCAACACATGTTCAAATGAGTGCGCTGAATGACAGTCGGCAAACACACACACACACACACTCACCCACAAATGCTTCAGGGATTGGAGGACAGGCACAGCTGCCACACACACACACGCACACACTAAAAGTAACACAAAGTAGAAACAGTGTAATGTACTTTTAAACTTTGGTGGAGACACTTAAAAGCTGTTTGATTAGAATCAATGCTATCGGCCTGTTGTCAATAGGATTCTGCTCACTCCATAACTCACAGTGTGTTGTGCATAATATTTACAGTTATTATGCACCTCTGACAGAGGGAAGTGCATAATCAATAGCTGGTTTGCATTTTGATTTCACCTTTTACAGAAGATTCTTCTGATCTTTAATACCTTATCGCCTGTATTGTTGCGCGTAAAGCTGTAGGTTTATGTGCAGAGACTTTATATCCCTCTGTCTTTTCCCCAGTATCCGAAAAGGAAATTACACAAATCCACAATATTGGCTATAGAAATATATGGTATAGTACGAATCATACAATAATGACATTTCCATCACAGATCAGTGGACAAATATTTATTTATTTCGAATCGATCATCGTTTTTTACATTTCATGACGCACGGGAGGCATGGCATGCACGGTGGAGGGGACAGGAGGGAGGCGGGAGGAGGCGGGGTGGAGGGGACAGGAGGGAGGAGGCGGGGTGGAGGGGTTAGGTGGCTCAGCAGCATTAAGACCTAAAACGGGCGTTTTGAGCGTTTTAGGCCGGTTGGAAAGGGTGCCGTTAAAAATGATCCTTGGGTTATTTTGACCAAAGTATGTTTAGACATTCAGTCACAACTTGTGGTAAATGGGAATAATATGGCTCATTTAATGTTACCCTTTTTCCTCTTATCAGCACAGGTAACTCATTTGGATCAGTTACCCTTTACACACATCATTTCAGGTACTATTGACTGATAGCAGGAGAAACGTTCTTCAAATGTAAAGTTCATCAATCTGATGGTGATCAGTAAAAATAGTTGCTCTCAAATTCCTCTCAAAAAAGTCCTTACCACTACCCTCACGTCATCTTATGGAATGCTGCCCTGTAAATGACTGTAGGACCATTTCTTTGGATAATAGAGCACTTCTATGGCTGGGACCAAAACAAATGGTTAATGATGATGTAATTACGGAACTGTTTTAAGCAATCATATGTTTAGGTTTGAAGTTGTTCTCTGTTTTTAGTCTAATACTACCTTCCATTAATGAGCGGTTTGTCACAGTAATGCCATAAGCTGGAAATGACTACTTCTGAACAAACATTAAGCAGGATTTTATATTGTTCTGAAGAAAATCCAAAAGCCTTTGCACATGTGAGCCGTTCCACAAAAAGGAGGTGAAGAAAAGCAATTAGGACCCGACTAACCCTGGGAGAGCAAGCTCCCAGACGCATCCTTCTTCAATCTCAGGCACTGCAATCGGGCACCTTTAGGCTTTTGTATGAACGTCTATGACTCACAGCTAGACAAATAATTGCAGAATAATTTTGGTTCATTACAACCTGAGCTTTAATTTCACCTTCAATAAAAACACATAAAATGCATTATTAGTCCAATTTGTATTTGGTTCATTATTGTGGTAATCAAAAATGTCAATCATGACATGTAAAGTATACCATGGTATCCAGTTTGTTCTCTTTTCTTCTAAGGTGTTCTTTAATCAGGGGCATCATTGCTTCTCCCCAAGGTATAGATAAACTTGTTTAACTGGTGTGGAGTTACAATGTTATTGTAACTGATGAATTGGCATTAGCCAAAAACCACGGATAAAAACCCACGATGTAATGACCTGGACTAATCTCTTGCACTCTTTGTAAGCAGCTTAAAATAACCACATATCAACTAATGAACACTGACAACCCCCGGAAGTTTCCAATTACAAAAGCCCAGGGGGCATGCAGTACAATTCATTATTTTGGAACCAACAGAGCTACACATTCATAACTTTCTTATCATATCTATTCTTTAATCTGAATACATCTTCTTTCCGTTTTAGTTTTTACTCACTGTGTTTTTAGGCATTATTCATGCGCGGTTTCACATTTCAAGTCATAAAAAGAAAAAGCCTCATTGTTATTGTAGCAACAACCGTGTCTCACACACACTTGCACTCGAATGCAGCACGGACATTTAACAAATACCCATCTTTAACCAACTCACTTCGCTGTTCATCTTTTTTTATTTTTGTATATAAAGCCCACCAGTGTTTTTGTTTTGTCTCTTTGCAAGATCACAACGGAGACTCTGCCGCGCTCATTTGGAGAAGCAGGAGCAGACTCGGGCAGCAGTGAGAAGTCCCCTTTCAGTGAGAACTGCTGCAGGCTGTTGACCTTCACTGATGAGCGACGAAGAATCCCACTCTTTCTATCTCGGACCTTAATGTCCGTTCTCTTCACCTTCTGTTCCCCGTTTAATTGTTATTTAATTGTTGTTATTCCTGCTTCTGTCCTGTAAATGCATCTCTTGCACTGTATTGTTACCTGCACTACTTTGATTGTTAGACATGTTGTGTCTCGTACTGGTTTTCACAGTAGTAATTTGGTGACAGAAATGAGCTGAAAGAAACAAAGTGATTTTAACTTATTTGTGTTTTTTAGATTCCTGGGTTCACTGTCTACACTGATTTACAATGGAGAAAAACTGAAGAATCTAGTTATTTGGCAAGTACTACAGCTTCATGTCATTCACATGAGTTCTGGACCAAGCTGTATGGTAGTGAATGGCCCATTAGCTGATGGTGGTTTATTCAGTGATTGAAAGGCTTCAATAGTTTAAGGGTGGGGGGATTAAGGAGGCACAGACAAAGAGGGGCAAGAGAAGAATCCCAAATTGATGCCCTACTGTCGGAGGCAAGGCGAGAGGCTGCCCTGCTTGTTAAGTAAGTAAGTAAACACGAAAGGAGCAGCAGCATCTCTTTTTAGTCGGTATCAAAGGATCAATCTCTTTCTTGTCTGCAAATCGTGCCCCTCCCTGGCAGTGCTTTCTCGCAGAAAATAATATGAAGAAACCACCACATGCATACATTTCTAATGTAGAAAAGTAGGTATTATGAATGTTAAAAGGTCTTAAATGCATTGGACAAAAGAGGTACTGACAATAAATCAGCTAACGGAGAAGGATCTTTGGGATCCACAATCTCCCCAGGACCTAAAGTGGACTTCTAATAAAGACACTTCAAAAAAGAACTGAAAAGAAGATTTTTATATATCCCTATTAAAAAAGTATGTTAAGTATGTTTCTGTGTTAAAAAACATTCCCACTGAAGAACAAAGTGCGGGTAACTCACAAATTGGCCTATTTCATTTTCATCGGCTTGACTGAATGAAAGGGGATTGGTTTCTATGTGCCTAATTGGACTGTTAATAACCTGTAATGAAAATGCTTGCTGCTCAATTGAAACTGACTAAATGGCAATGGACCCTAGAAACTGCATGCTTATTTACCAACTTGTCAAACAAGGACACACAAATTCATCCTCCAACAGTAATAGAGCTTGTTTTGCAAGCCTGCAATTTCTCAGCCTTTTTTCAGAAAATATTGAAGTTTCTAAAAACGCTACAATGTTTGAAGAGTAACAACTAGCTGCTGTAGTCAACCAAAGAAATGCTTAGTCGACCAAAGTCTTGTCCTGCGCAACGATTAGTCGACTAAAGCAGCGTTCCCAAACCACATTCCTAATCGGACCGTAGCATACGACATGAGTTTTAAAAAAGGCATGCAAACTATCGGCCCACCGGCAATCCGTGCGAGTATTTGCGGGCGGTTCGTCAACCGCTTCCCCCCCGGTCAGACGGATTACTCACGCGGAGGAGTCCCCGTTTGGACCTGACGCGGGAGGTGATGGAGCTCGCTCTTTAATAAAGAAGCGACCTCTGAACTTCAGCTCACGGACGTTAAAGCTTTTTTTTTTTACAGCGGGCTCCGGCGGCGAGTTCTTCGCCGCGGTTCCCGAGTGTTATACGCGGTGCGCTGAACTGGGGCGCTGTTACAAAACAGCCTAAATGAAAGCATTTAAAGTTGAGGATAAAACATAGGCTGATTATATTTAGATTACAGTAATATATAACTGCTTATAAAAGGAATAAATATCAAGGCGTAAATCAATAAAAATGTATTTATTGGTGTAAAAAAAAAAAAAAAAAAAAACGCAACTGGTCGACCAATGAGAATGTCAGTCGACCAAGACGACATCGGACCAATTAGTCGACTAAACGACTAAAGTTGACAGCCCTAGTAACAACCAAAGAGCTAATCAAGGCATGATAGGGCAGTTCAGATACTGTATAATGACCCTGCATCATTATGATGTGTTGGACGGAAAAATGAAGTGGCTTTATTTAGAAGTACCCAACTCTGAGGGAGAATCAACAGTATGTGTTCTGGGAGTGTATATCTTTTTTTAGTCATAAGTCATTTTTTTAATTTAAAATATAAATCTGTTCTGTATCAATGATGCAGGTAAAAATACAAAATCCAGTCACAATGTTTAGGCAATGGTGGCGCATGGAGTAGAGAGGCTGTATTGGGAACTGCAAGGATGGTGGTTCAAACCCTGTCTGCTCCATGTCCCAAGTCAAAGTGTCCCTGAGCAAGACACCCAACACCTGACCCCTAATTGCTCTCCAGGCTAAAATGGTTTAAATATGCAATCTGTGTTGCTTTGGGTATAAGCGTCAGCAGAATGTTTGTTGTAGAAGGTTTTGGCAATATTGGCTGTTGCCGAGACACCATCTCTTCCTCGTGCCTTTTTGGAAATACTCAAAACAAAACAGCTTAAGATTTCGATTGGGGCTTTTGCAGTGTCCTTTTGGACTTTGGAGGCCAAGATCCATCAGTGGGAACTATCCTTCCCTCAAAAGGCATTTCTTTTCAGTCACAATTTTTTTTTATTTTTGGTTAAAAGCAATTCAACAGTCCCCGGGGACACTGTAACAGTGTTTTGTTCCCGCTGCTCAAACAAAAGCATGACATCAATCCCGCTTTCAAGGGCCACTTTCTTCGGCAAGCGTAAACCCACGCCGCCATCTCATCAGTCAATGCCATCTCAGGTTTGTGCTCATGCATCCTTATGCCATTTTCTGCTATCTCTGTCATGGTCGCCAAGACCGGACATTCGCCCCCAGTGCATTACATTTTAGATGCGAAGTGTAGTTCTTCTAAAAAATGTTTTAACACAACTAAAGTAGTAAGAACTTTATGGCATCTGCGTTCTTTCATTCCATCTGCAAAGGCTCTCCATGGTAAGTTAAGGCCTACCTCGCAGGCAGCAGGTGGCAAGATTGCAGATTTGGTCCCTAAAGAAGGCAAACAAGCACAGATTGGCAAGCAGCCTGCGGTCTAACTTCTAGATCACAAGTAGTGGACCGGTAAACTGTTGTGCTGATTTGTTGATCCGGAAAGCAAAGTTCTTGATTTACTAGTTGTTGTCCATGTTATCCCTGAAGAACGGCTCAAAGAAGAGTGATCGCTGATACTCTGAAGCTGCCAAAATGAGCTTCCTTTGAAGGATTTCTTGGGTTTATGATGAGGAGCTCAAACGTGCTGATGGAGGTCAGAGCACAGCTGCAGCTCCCTTGCGTCGAGAAGGACCAGCATCTGACGAGGAGGCCTCCTGGACCTCTCCCTTTACAGCTTTTCTGAGCATGTTCAACTGACCCCCGATAAACGGGCAGTTTACTTATTGATTTATGGGTGCTTGTATGTTCTGTTTCACGTGGTTGTACCTCACTCTTCCCTGTCAAAAACAGGCTTGGTCTTTTTCTCATGAGCTTGAAAAAGATACCTTGGCCTGAATAAAGCCTGGTGTTTGAGATGTACTGGCTGTAACTACCTCAAAAGTAATACCTTTTCAGAGAATACAACATTCGCTTAGGATTATCAAATCCCTGTTGCTGGATATACAGTACAAGCTGCAATTCTTCTACCTGGCTTCTGCTTAAAAGCTGTTTAGTTCGATGTTCTCAGTCTAAGTTAAAACACCCAAATTCTCCTGAGTACAGTGTCTATCGGGGTTTTACATACCAATTACTCTAATAACTGCTTATACTTAACCTGGAGAGGAGTGAATGAATAACCACATGAATACAAGTAATGTGGGGTTCATATACAGGGAATGACATACAAGTATTTCATCTAGCATGACAAGAAGTACATTTTAAATTTCAATATATATTTATATATGTATATATGTATTTGCATTTCCGCAGAGCTGATAATGCTACGTTTGAAAATGTACGTACGTGAGGCCCTGGCCGTGAACTTGCCTTAACACTGCTGAAAGCATTCCTGTTAATGCATGCCGTTTCCATTCATTCAAAAAATCACCAGACAGCAAGCATAAGAGCTGCAAAAGCCTTCTTCAAAGTGACATAAAATGGGATGTAATGAGAAGTGACAGAATTTGTTTGACTTCAAAGATAAAAGAAGAGGGAATCCATTGTTAAATGGATTGTCTACATCAAAAGGAAACAAATCATTAACGAGTTCCCTGTTAAACAAACTTGATTATCTGCCTCATACACTATGGTAAGGTAGTTGTTTTTTCCAATGCAGTATTTTGGCATCAGGCAGGTGTTACCAATAATCTCATACCATGACATCTTAGGAGAGTTAATCTTTGTTTGGTGTATTTCCTCATTGCCAGCATCTGTCTTCAGACAACACAACTAAATTACTGGTCAAGGGTGAGGTGATTATAAAAGGATCCCATTTGAAGCAGAGACGCAGTCGTTTGAATGAGGATTTGTTTTTTTGTTTCCAGGCATAGTTTATTTGTTAGCAGGGAGCAAGGGTGTCCAACTCAATCACAGAGAGAGCCAAACACTTTCAAATTTCTTTAACAGCATAGAAAGCATAGTGGAAACGGTGCACTCAGAAAACGTATTCAGGTAGGCTGCATAGCCAGAGCCAGGTGTTTGGACTTTTGTATGGCTGCCAGTTCATTAATGTTAAATGAATGTAGGTTTTGTGCTGTGGAAAGCCTCAAGATGAAGTGTAGTTATGCATAAATGAGACAACTCTTGTGTGGGTTGTTGTTCATCATCACAGAGAAAGCTGCTCACCAAGGTTGAGAATCTAAGCACCTGGAGAAGAGTTGAGGCACGGAGACTGTGCAGCACTCACCAAAAGTGATACCTTGCCTCAAGTGAGTCATTACGCTGAAACTGCAATTGCTCCATTTGGATGTTCACAGGTGCTCTTTTCACATTAGTTACAAACGGTTTGCAGAGCAGTTAAAATGGGAATTTCGGAGCTGCAAAGTTGGCAAATTGACAACTGAGTGAGAAGTGCACTTGGCACAGGAACAGAGCAGAGCAGATGCGGTTTGTCAGTGGCAAGACAAAAAGTGACACAATTTTGCAGGTTTGGAAAGCTCTCATTGCATCATCGATGTCTCTGATTACTTGTCCTGTCTCTGAGGCTGGATGAATCATTATTTTCAGAATCAGGGACCAATAACCAAACAAGCACAAACTTTGTATCAAGCGTATCACACAATCGCATGTAATCCCAAAAAACTGCATGGGAATATTCCTTGAGAATTCCACTCATATCAGCTTGAGGTCATGAAGGCTTTTGTAGGAACAAAAGTCTTCCTTTGTCTGAAAGACAACAGGGCCCAACACCGTTGCTTTCCAAAAATGTACCAGCTTTTATGTGTTGGTCCATTCAGTGGCAATGTATATTAAGTGTGCTTTGTTCTTCATTACGTTGTTCACGCATCATAAAACACACTTCATTAAAACTAGACAACAAAATGAAACTCATCAGACAACTTACTAGTTTGTCCATGTTTTAAATCAGCAAATTAGTTTTTGAAAAAATAATTTCCTAATCTACTATAAAAATTATTTTTAAAAAAATATTATAAAAATGAATATACAAAAACATTCAATTTTCCCTGACAAAAAAACCCCATTGTATTCTATAACATTATTTTGAAAGAGACGCTTTTGCAATAATACATGCAATATGCCACGTCTGTTTCTCAGCTGGTTATCAGAAACAAAGTGCTAAATTACTCTCATGACAGTTTTAGGGAGTGGGCAGTGGCGGTCAAGCAAGATCTCATTACATTTCAGAGCCGATCTAAGCCATGAGTGGATACCCACATTTTTTCCCAATTATGAAAACAGCCTTTAGAGAGGTTGGTACTCCTAGAGTGCTCTTTTAGTTAATACATATTTCTCAAATTCTCAAAGTCTATCTTGTGTGGAGTGATGGACACGCTGGCTCATCAGACCACAGGCTATTTGAATGTATCAAGACTGCAATGCATCATTTGCATTGGCTGAAATGCATAGGAAATAACTTAGCATAAATAACGTAGCATAAGAATACCAATAGGGCACAAAGGTAGTGAGGCGGGAGAAGAGAAGAGTTCATTAAAAGTCGAAAAGCTGCGGTCAGCCTAGCGAGGGCATGTCAGCGGGAAAGGGAAACATGCACAGGTCCTGTAGTTTTGTTTTGGTTCTTCGAACCCCTTACCAGTCAGAAATTCATACATAATGATGTGATATGCATTCATGAAGAGGAAACAAACTGCACTCTGAGGCTGGTAATCAAAGTTACCTCTGACAGAATGCTGAAGGAGAGGTACCAGAGCGAGCGAGCGAGAGAGAGAGAGGGAGAGACATGGAGTGCGTTAAGAGAAGAAAAACATTTCTGTTGTGTCTACTGTTACATATATACACACATACAATTAACTGCTCCGTCAAACCACCCTATCATCGTTATATCCTCGTTATATCCTGAATATACATTGAAAATTTTAGTCTTTAAATCATGTATCTGTCTGCTTAAAGTTGTAGCGACAAAAAAAAAAACATTTAAATACTTTGTAACATCCCTACAGTATTTAGACTAGGAACCAAAAGGATTCAGCGGCAATCCAACATCAGATTAGACTTATGACAAAAACGTGCAAAGATGCTAAAGTAGGTGTCATAGAAGGGTTCCGGTATGCAAGAATACCAGAAGAATGGAATATAAATGTGGCGGCAGACGGCTTGGTACTTTTCTTGATTTGCCATGGTGTGGAAAAGTGCAGTGACAAACAGCTGATGTTGACACCTGGTCATTGTCAGCGCGTGTCAGAAATTTGAAAAATACAATAAGGACATACTGTACCAAGTAAAAGTATAAATCTTTAGATACTTTTTCAACATCCTGCATTTAACAACAAAGGCATGTATCACACATTGAAACACACGCACACCTGAATATACTCTCAAAACCGTCTTACATACTCAGATGTAGGGAGCTTACGCTTCCACGGCCCTGCTGTCAGTTTGAAGGGCGGCCGGTGAGAGGTGGGTACACTTACTAAAGGGTGTAATCAGTCAGCCACAGCTCCTCCCGCACGCTGCGATGAGCTGCATGCACCAGAACTCACCCTCTGTGACTCACAAAACTCACCCACGCTATCCAATATGTACACACGGACATTTGGTCACTCGTGCACAACACCCCCTCCCCCCACCATGAACCTACAGATGCCGCCCCGCCATTACAAATCGTGAGTTTTTGCTTTTAGCCGCACCCCATCACAGGCACATAACACCATCAATAAAATCACTCACAGGTGAGGCAGATGACAGGACAGGGATGGGGAGTGCAATGTAGTAAACAGAGTGGAGTGTACAGTGTAGCAAAGGTGGGTATAGATGGAAAAAAAAGAGACGGATGTGTGACAGGGTTTGAGTCAAAAAGCGCAAAGAGGAAAAGAAGCAGACACATGCCAAGTGCGAGGAAAGGCACACAAGAAAACATCTTACTGTCAACAACTTCTGATGTTTTGCTCGAGTGGTTATAGTTTGGCTTATCTCAGATCCAAGACATCATTTCCCACTGCCTTGTTAAAGCCGTGATTGTGGCTTTTTAAAAAGTCGCAGTCCTTGTCCAAAATGAAAGTGGTCCTGTGTTGGTCGCTATCAGCAACATCATGCAATTTCATTCTGATTAATTTCCTCAAGTATCCTATACCGTGTCAGTCATACTTCATAATAGTCATAATATTTTTCACGCTATATTTCTTCTCTGGTGATTGTTAGTACCACTTAAAAGTTTGGACACACTTTCTCATTGAATTGAAGGAGACATGGGGTCCAAACCTTTGACCGGTACTGTGCATCCGTCCATAGTGTAAATACTTGAAGTGCTCCCCTGCCTTGGTTTATCAGGATGCCTGCAGCATGGAAGCAGATTCAGAAAACTTAACTCATTATTTGTTCACTAATAAATAAATTTGACAAATTGATACTCAGTCGGTCAGTTATTTTCGTGAGGGGCTGGATTCAATCACAGCTGAAATTGTTTTGCTAAATGCTCTACTAATTGCTCCACATGAAGGACACAGAAAATATATTGATCTATTAGGGCACCTTTGTTTGCATCACCTGTGCCGGTAGTCCATTTATAAGGTGTGTCTTACTCTTCCCTCACACTGTTTTTATCTGGCAGCACCTCCATTATTCGACCCAAATAAAGAGACAACGAATTGAAACTAGATCCTGTCAGGGCGGGACGGAAAACAGGACTCAATTGCTGAGGAAACAATGAGTGGACTTTATTAAGAGGGAACATAGAATATCACAAAAGGGGAACTGAGGTTCTTCTCCGATGGGAGGCTGGGAAAAAGGGGTTCTAATGTCCAAAACAATAAAGGCTTTACTAAAAGTTCAACTGAGGATTGCCCTCATGTGGCGGACCAAAACTTTGGTGCCGCTGTGGCTTCACGCGGAGCGGTGGTCGTGGCCGGTGGTCGTGGCCGGTGGTCGTGGTCGGTGGTCGTGGCCGGAGGTCGTGGCGGTGGCTGGGCTTTGATGTTCTAGTCGTCGGACGAAAGACACTTCGGCACAAGACAAAGGGAGACGCTGACTATTAAACACATAAGGGTAATGGGAAACAGGTGGACACAAGCAGGAATCAGGGACATGGAACAGGTGATACAAGAGGAAGGGCAAGTGATCTGAAACAAGAGGAGGGGTAGACTTTCACAATAAGACAGGAAACGACAGGCCAGGACGAGACAATCTCACTGGTGTGACAGATCCATACTTATAGATGGCTCTGCATGGCTTCACTCATTATCAGCAACATCATGCAATGGCTATAGATGGCTCTGCATGGTGGACTCACTCATTAAAATAGGTTTGGATGCTGAAGCCTCACTCGGTTCTTTACAACGATGTTTTAATCTGATTCCTGTATTCATTGTAACTCTATTTTGGGGACCCTCAGTAGATTATTTCCTGACATGCATGAATCCATTCAGAAGCAAGTCCAGGAGCTGGTAACACGATCACAGCCTGCGTCTGCGTCCAACCTGCCTCTCTCTGAGAATATTGTCCTGCAGACATGCGGTTTCATTAGTTACTTCACTTTCAAAGACGCAAATTGTGAATAAATAAGACCGATACATTTCAGCGGTAGGAGTCGGTCCTGGGATAATAAAGAGGAATACAGAGCCCAATAAAAATACTCAGTTGCAGTTTATCAAACAGCTAACAGACGACAAAGAGAACACAGCAGCTCTACTCTGGCAGTGATGATAATGGTGTATTCATGAGAATGGGTACAGTGATCAAAAGCCTACAGCTTTCAAAGCTGACTGAATCCAGCTGGTATGAGCGGATTCGCCATGTTTAGAAACAGACTTAGTCTTACTTCAGAGGAAAGGACATTTCAATTATCTTAAAATATATTTTGTCGAGGTCAATGATGCCTTCTTTCTGTCCTTTTTATTGCGCTGTACACAGGGGTAAAAGTAGTTTTTATTTCTTGGTGGGACTATGAGCAGGGCTCCCCAAACTTTCTCCTCCTCGGCCCCGTCTCCTTCTTATCCTCTTGTGCAATAAATCAAACAGAACAATACTATATTGAATATAACCCTAAAATACAAAAAATATGGTAAAACAGACTTATAAGTGTATACCAAATAAATGTGTAATAGCTTAGGTATGAACAAAGAGTGCCTTTTAGCACCCCCAGCTGTTATTGCTTGCTACTTTTGTTGTTCCATCTCTTTCCCGCTCTACCTGCCCTCTCCTGGCGGCGCATTCTTGCTGCCTCATCAGTTCCGAGGCTGCAGTTCTTAGGATCCTGTCAACAGTGCTTTGGTGCTGGAACTGATGGGAGGGCCGTGCTCTCTTCCGTTCGTGGCATCAGTCATCAGAACACTTTGCCTGAGGAAGGAAATCGATCAGCCAAGCTCATGCAGCAGGGGAGAGGAGCCAGAGAGATGGGGGAATTGGAGGGAAAAATGGCCCCGAACCCGCAGCTCTTCCCAGGTAGTAGACTATGATAGATCTTCCGTCAAAGCTAAGAGGCTGTCAGTTAAACATTATAAAAAATGGGGGTTCTAAAAGCAAAAAATAGGTCTTTCATGATGCCTAATCAGCTAAAAGCCTAAGAGAAAGCACCTAATTATGCACAACTGTTCACAATTCCAGCCCTAATTGAAAAGTTTTATCGCACTTTTGCTGTACAGCTTGTAGACCAGAGGTCTTCAACTAAAATGTGAAGAGGTCCAGTTAGAGAAAACTTGTAGATACAAAGGTCCATAGGATCATAATATCATTACTTAGTGTGATTAAATAGAAGAATAGAGTTGTATCAACATTTGCATGTAATCAATACATGACTAACAAATCAAATGAATTCAGTATGATTTTAAAAAAAAACAGTTTTGACAATATTTATTGTTACGTAACAGAACGGAGAACATATGTGTGACTGCAAATATGAATAATATGGGAAGTATAAAAAGATCAGAGTCCGTCCATTCTGGATTAAATGCTGTACTTTCGCAGTCCATCTGTTCCTCATTTTCCTCCCTTTCTGTCACTTTCTCTGTCACTCGTCTTTTTCTCAAATTTAGCTCTTTTTTACTACCGCCTTTTTATTAGTAATTTGCCGCTACCTCTCTGGTCTGTCTGCAGTATGGACGATATCATTATCCTGCCTGGAATGCAAAGACTTGATTGGTCGAGTAGTATCACGTGGGAGGATTTAACTCGAATGCAATTGGTCTGTGATTCAAGCCACTAACCCTAAAGACGTCCAAAGCTGCGCAGTCGATCACAAGTTTTTTAAGCTTTTTGGTCCAGAAGGGGCTCTGGGTAAAAGAAAAGTAGGCCCTACTCGTCGGCATCTTTGGAGATTACAAATATCGACAAACAAACATCTTGATTATCAGATGACGCAAAACAAAATGTGCCCCTGTGTGAAAGAGCACAGACTTCCTGTCGTCTAAGTAATACTGACTCAGGTGAAACATTTGTAGTTTTAGTTATCTACTGATTAATTTTCCTCGGGCAAACTAGCTGGTCCCAGCCTGTTAGCCACAGCAAGTTGAAGTTGAGATCATCTTCTTCAGCAGCGTTGCTCTGCTAAAATAAGGACCATCTATTGTGTGTACCACTGGATTCAATTAAATTACACATTTGAAGTGTGGTTTAGATTTGAAGGTCTTATATCATTAAAATGTATTTGGTCATGTTATGGCCTTGCAATTGTTTCAGTGTGTATCCATGTCATCTAAAAAGAATCAATGCAAAGTACCATGCCAATTTTGCTGCATTAGTCTTGGAATGTAAATTAGTTATGAGAATATGACACTATGTATGAGGCAAGTTGAATTCAGCGCTCCCATTACTCCATTAACTGTAACACCTATCTGGCCACACACAAATTTCTCCATGCTACGGTTCAAACTGAGCCAATATGTGGCCTACTTTTTGTTTGTCATTTGAATTTTTTTTTCTTTTGCATCACATCCTGTCACTGAAACTCATTTTTCTCCTTTGGACTGCTACTGTGCTTGATCATTTGGATGTGCATGTTTAAAATCAAAGCAGTGTATCTCTATGTCGGTGTGTGTGTGTGTGTGTACAGATCTGTGGAAAGTGGCAATTCTGAAAGCTGAAATCAAATAATACATGTAAATGCATATTGAGTGTGAGTACTTTGTATATTTATGTGCGAACACACAAATGTGTATGCACGTTTGGGAGAGGTACTGTTGTAGGTACTGTTGTGGGATATTGCAATAAAAGTAGTTCAGGAGAAGAGAATGATTTATTTAAATGTTTATTTAATAAAAACAAAGTCTTGATAAATGATCAACGTTTTAAAAGTCCATTTATTGCTGGCAAGCAGGAGGTCAAATACACAAGCACGTATTACAGAGCTCTGTGGAGATGGCGCTTCCTGGTTTTTATACGCACACACTAAGGCCGTGCCCAGTCGCAGGAGGGCCGCAGCGGCGCCAAATCATAACTACTAGACCACAGGGGAGATAGCAGATATGAAAACTTGCAAACCAAGTGAGATTTGGAAGTAGGTTAAGATGGGGTAAGATACAGTTCCTTTGTTCGAGCATTTGTGTGATGTTGACTCGCCCTGCTTTCTTTATACACAGCTGCAAATGGAATCTTTGAATCACTCTGCTTTTCGCACGTTACTTCAATACAGACAATTACTACTCTTTTAGCATTAGGCTATGTTATAACATAATGCGAGAGCGGGAGGGAGACTGTATGCAGAGTGCGATTTGACAAAAAAGCAAGAACATTGGACTTTTAGCTTGCATAACTAGGGAGAAGAACGCAAAGGGTAGACCGGCCCTTTTTCGGGTCCGTGGATTAGTCACCATCACAACATGGCAACACTTTTAATGTTAATTTAGTTGTTTTATTATTGGGTCCTGTAAAGTAAGACGATATGCTCAGTGCCACATCACGCACAGCATGTTAATATGCAAAACCAAACTCACAGTAATGCAGCTCCGCGCTACTCTTGTTATTAAAGAGCTGTTTCCTATTCATTGCTATGGAGACCCACCCCCCCCAAGCGCAATTAAAGTTTCCCCCGATGGGATCCAAAGTCCAACTGGCTTGATGCTCACTTTTACGTGCAGGGACGGTTTGGCAGAAGTAGAAAGAAGGGAAACCGATCCACGTCAGGAGTGGTTCACGCACTAAAATGTTACAATGTTTTGGGGTTTGATGACGTTCAGAAATATGCGCTGTCTGCCAGAACAGCTACTCTGATGTATTGACACTGAAGATTGTTAGATTTCAAGAGTTTAAGTAGGCTAGCAATTAAGTTAGATTCATCGCTATCAAGGGGCGGAAATCCTTGTCCCCCCCGGAGATAAAAATAATTTAGCAGAGGGTGGGGATAGGAAAACCATAGGGGGGGAAATCTCCCACATCCCCCCCACAAATCACACCCTGACTGTATGTATGGAGAGCATGAGGGTTGCAGTATACTGGGTGCTGTAACCTTCATTGTCAATTTGTATTGACCAAGATCTGCATCTTAAGTGAAGCATAAAAGGCATCTACGTGTGTGACTGTAATAGTGCCTCTCTGCCTTTCATCACTCAGCTTGAAAAGCACATACAGACAAATGATTTGACCAAAACCTGCCATGTGACTAAATTCTGACTAATATCATCTTGAAAGAAATCGAATACAGACTGAGAGAAAATAAATATTTTCAGACCATTCTTTTGCAGAATGGTAGATTTACAATGTTCTCTAATTGGTAAATATATTTTTAAGATGTTGACCAAAAATGCATTGCTGTTATTATTTTTTTATTGCATGCTCAGCTTTCAGGCATCTGACAGCATGAATTGAATAACAATAATCTATTGGCATACACATTTTGCACAATGTGCATCACTACAAGATTATCATTACAAGATTGACTTATTATTCTCCTGCAACTAACAGGGGTTTTAAATGTAATACTTGGTTTTGCCATATCCGTACTTGGGTTGCACCTTCTTTTTAATTTATATAATTAATAAATAAACCTTGCCTAACCGTCAGCATATAAAACAGTGCAAAAAAAGCTGCATCTATCACATCTAACACAATTGAACACCATCAAAAAAAGCCATGGGCAATCACTGTCAATTAATGACATTCTATCAATTACGTTCCTTTTAATCTGACACCATAAGAAAAAGGAAGCAGGAACAAGGAACACTTGTTGTGTGGCTGTTCTAATCACCCCCAAACGTGCATTGAGAGGTTCAGTTGTGTTGGACGTGTCAGAGTCAGGGACAGAGATGATATAGGACAAGTGAAATTACATGCAGCCAATTTGAGAAAATGTTCCCCAGACACATTCCTACGTGGTTGGCCATGGCTTTTAGGTATTCATTAATCTGGCAAGATTTTGCACAAAACACTAATTTTCTCAAAATTGTTCCAGGAACATAGAACCAACTTTAATTTGCTTTAATGGGCGGTGGAATCTAACTGGAAGAATACATAAAGAGGGTTATACAGTGTGGACAGACTGCATGAAGGAATGTTCTGAACCCACGGCAAAGGTTAATTGTAACTGGTAGTTGTAAGATTGAATGCACGTCCAAAGGAAATGCCTCGTGACTAAAACATATATGCATAGCGGAACACAGTTTAAATATAAAAAGAAAAAAACATTTGGTCTCCCGATATCGGTCTATCAACACCAAGTCACATTTTCAGTCTATATTAATACCACTAAATACTGGATAGCCATTTGTAACTTGTGAAGTATTATAACTTTTTGGAGTAAAAGTACACTTCACTTTGAGCGCTGAATCATTAGCGCTGGCATTCATTTAAAGCCAATACATATTTCATATTTGAGGGCATAAATGAGGGCCGACATACTGGGTCACAATTCTTTACGACAAACTATTTTTGAGTTCTCTGAGGCAAAGGTGTGGATTGCATTGAATGATGTAGATGTACATGTAAAATCACAAAATAGGCCAAACCCCTGTGTTATATTCAAAAAACGTCATATGTTGTGTTGTTTTCATTTGTAGCTTCCTGCTTTGCCGAGGAAGTTTACATAAGCACCCTTGTGTGCAAATTATCTGGACTAATCTGCATATAATATTTCATAACTTGTTGGAATTATGTTTGAAGTACTTTCAAACGTGTTGGTGCATATTGTAGCGAAGACTACGGTAAGAAGCATTCACATATTTGTGATGAGTACACATTATTCCTGTTTTTAAGATTTGGTCAGCATTGCTCAGTTTGGAGTTTTTTTGGACCCCCTTCGGGCAGAACAGACATTGCCAAAATCACCAGCAATGCTGTCAACACATCCAGGAACCCAATTCTGGCCTTCACATTAAGATATCACGCTTCAACACCTCCAAACAAGTGCAATAAAAGGTCCATTCTTGCCCAAGCGTCGCCCGAGATATTGCAGCAAAGACTCTAATGGTCGAATGATGAGAAGCATTTGTGTGTTTGTTCGTGATGAGTGCGCAATATTCCTCAGAAGTTGGTTCTGGCGCAGCTGTGTGACCGTCGAGTGGAAGCTGTAAGGTCAAATTGTTTTCCCCCCTTCAGTTATTTTTTTTGCGCGTGTAAAAAGTATAAAGGCTTTATTGATCCCTCTACATTGAGTCAAGCAGCGCGTCTGTAATTATTACAATTCCCACTGCCACTTTGGGTACTATTAAATTCCTTATCTCACAGAGTGATAAACTCAAGACTCATTCAACCCTTAAACTCTCTGGCTGTCTTTCCCTCTACAATCATTTTCCTATTTGATAGCGCAATTATTCCTACCTCTACCTCTAATTTTTCCCACCTTTCTCTGTGTCTGTTGTTTTTCCTCGCTCTCAGAAACACCTCCTCAGCTAAAAGGCTCTCTTGGGCTCAACAGATTTATCCAGCGGGAGGCATTAGAGTGATTTAAATTCCACTTAATGGCGACATGATATTAGCGGGAATGTATTGCTGTGCCATTTCCTTTACTTACTGCTTACTGCTCCGATGATGACTTGAACATGATGCAGTGATGATTGTAACTGACAAAAGGTGATCTTGGGTTGTTTCTAATGTTGCAGTAAAACCAGTAACCAAAAGCTAGCACTGTAAAAACATTGTTTGAAATTTACCTGACATATTGGGGTAAATACTTATACTACTGTGTAGTCTGGTAGGCGGGGGGGTCACCTGCACCCGAAAGGTATGTTTATTTAAACTAGTTTTTTGGAATCCTTAAAGTGTCTAGAAAAGGAATTTTGATGTTCCCCACGCAAATTATTGTCCCATATGTGATTTTTTGTATCATTACATCGATGTATTGATTTATATTCCTCCGATGCAACTACACATATCGATCTAGCATCGTTTTAAAATGCAATAAATCAATTGTATCAATACTAGGAAATAACCCATTGGATTTAAGCACGTCAGACTTTTTTCTTAACACTTTTAATGATAAAGGCTGTCAAGGAATGAGCCGTGACGTGCTCACGCAGTATGCAGGTAACCCACCGCCGTCCCGAGCCCTGATTCAACTTCCGGGTTTCACGAGCAAAGCTGGGGGGATGTTCCACAGGGGTTGAAATAGAGAGGTGGTTTAGCCGGGGTTGGTAGGGGGAAACCATTATTGCAGGGCTGTTTTTTGTGTATATCACTAATACATATTTTTTTCTGCTACACTGCTACAGCAGTGTTTGCACTTTATTCAAATAAAATCTGAATGCATTTGCCATTCATTGTTGGTTACTTGTTTATTTATATTCATAATTAATTGATACCTGATTCCATTACAATAAGCAACAAGAATCTAGGAAACACCTGCACTGTTCAGTATCCAGGTATTTATTTCAGTCACACTGGTTGAAGTTTTGGCTAAAAAGTTAGTGAATCGATTTTAAGTCACTGAATCGTTTTGGATTGTATCATTCTAAATGAACCAATATCGTCCTTTAATCATATTGACAACCACGAATCGTGATACAAATCGAATCGTTGTTAAAACATTATATCATTGCTTGTACTGGCCCGCCAAAACACTTGTTTATTTGAGACCTTGTGTTAACAATAAACCCTCTAAAGAATAGTGATGTGTTTGAATAGATTTGGATCTGTGTAAGTGTGTCAGACGTTTACCAGACCATTTTGAAGTGCTGACAACAACTCTAGATGGGCATTTCATAGACGGCTTATTTTGGGATGTTGTTGACCAGACGGGAACAGACAGTTAGTGATGGATAAATAATAGACAGAGCGTGTGAGGCAAGGAATGATAGAGGAAGTTTATAAGCAATGAATATACTGTAGTTAAAATTGACAGACAGACGGTATTAAAACACAAGCAAAGAGCACAGATTGAAATTGACCAATTAAGAGGAGCAGTAAAAGTGAGCTATGAGAGACAGGTCAATGAACATCGACGGGTTGACAAGAATGATACTGGTTCATCACATCTTTGGCGAGATGGTGATGACTCATAATGACTGTATGACTCTTAATGAGACCATAACATTATTCTTGGCCCTCACCGAGCTGTAAAAAAGCCACATGGCGCAATATGAATACATTTTCACTCAGTCCTCTCAAAGCTGTAACGAGTCACATCGCACACTCATTCAAGCAGATACATGGACACACCTGTTCTACAGCAGATGACAATTGGAGACCAACCGCACTGGCAGGATGCCGAGATAATCAGCAAACAGCGGAAAGGCAGATAATTAACAAACACTGCAAGCTGATAGTTTGAGCAGATTAGCAGCTTTCTGCAGAGTTGTCAGGATCAATCCGTTTGAGTAATAGGATATGTGTTTGTGTGTGTGTTTGTGCGTGATTGTGTGTTTATCTATGTCTCTATAGACACATGACTCTATCTCTTCCTGGGCACCTTTGTGTAAGGTGGACTAAAAGTGGGTGAGAGCTGAGTAAACGCAGACAGTTTTGTGTTTTTTTCTTTACGCCATACGCTAAAGCCCCTTTACAGATTCATACGGATTCCGGTTTTATAGATTACATCCATTTATTAAAGGAACAAATCAGTTTGAACTAACTTCCAACTTCCAACTAATCAGCTAGTGCCTAATTTGGTGTTTGGAAAAGAATAAAACCATGCAAAATGTGCATCTGGTAGTGGGAATGAATCCAGCTTAGTTTTTGAAAGTTGTATTTTTTCACCTGGTTTTTGATGTGTTTCTAAGAATTTTTACTTACTAGCGAATCTTTATAAAAAATGTTTTAAACGCATTTCCACTACATAAGAACAAAGTATCCTTAAAGGCACACTATGCAACATTTTTCAGTTAATTAATATGTTCCATATCGTTTTGGATGATTAAATGAGTCATTTCAGGTAGAACAAAGGTTTTCTCGGCCGCCCTGGGGGTCTGTAGGGGAAATACCGCACTTGCAATTGCAGGAGGGTCGGTCGCCCCCACAGAGTCTTGCTTTACGGCATGAGAGGGGAGGCTGCGGGCTTCAGCCATACACTCTTGGGGTCAAAGCGCAGTGGCGATATTTGTGCAGTTATCATGCCGGAACCAGGGACAAAACAGCAAAAGCCCATGTCGGAGCAGGCAAGAAAGAGGAAAAGGGCTCTGGATAGAGAGAGGACTCGTACACGGGTGAACATCGGGCAAGCCTTTTCCGAATGGCGAGAGCTAAAAGAGAAAGAAGGCTGAGCGGACCTCGCGTTTCTGCTGATGCGATTGTAAGTAATATTGGAATGGTTGGTAGCTCCACGTACACTCTGCATTCACCCGCGCCGAACCTCCACGTAAACTCTGCATTCACCCGCGCCGAACCTCCACGTAAACTCTGCGTTCACTAACATTAGCAGTTGTGTCATGCTGAAAGTGCAATCTTTTTTAGAGACCGTATAGTTTTATTTCCGGTACATCCGAATATCTTACCGGTACGCCGTACCGGACAGTACCGGCTTACTTTCACCTCTGCTTGACGGAGAACAGCTGAGCGTCTTTACGTCAGTGCACTTTTATTTCCGGCCTCTGGGGGGGGCCTCGCTGGAAAATCAACCCAGGTTGCTTATTTAATCCATGGACACTGCATGTACAGCGTTTATCCTGCTGAAATATCATTTTGGAGTGAATCAATTTGAGGATTCAATACAAATAGACCTTTTTATTATTAATACGTCACAAAGCTGAAGAAAAAGAGATTTCAACTCACTTTAAAATGGAAGAATCGTTTTTTTTAGGAAAGTACAAGTACAGTGATAACAGGCCTGTGGATACTGTTAAATAATAAGACACACTTAAAAATTGCATCCTTGAAAATCTTTTTAGCAATTTTCTTGACATCGGCATCGGAAACAAATTAAGCCTTTCACATATTGTAAAACCCGTAACACATCCAAAGGAATTATCGTCATTTTGGGTAATTGCTCTTTTGGAAATCTGCACGTTGTCTTTAGTGTTTTTATATTTCAAGCTACACTTAAAAGCCAATATGAATTCTACGGGATGTTGTGTTCTTGGGAGAAAACTCAGGACGAAGAGAAGACGGCTGGATCCGAAAGTTTGAAATCAAAAGGGTTTTAATAAAACAAGAACGAGCGCAGCGCTAAAAGGAAACACCTCAATCAAGGATCCGCGACTATCTACTCCACAGGCCACAGAGGGTCCTTTGACCACAACGCGGTTAACTGCAGAACAGCTAGACACGAATCCCGAGCTGATCTTCAAGCTGTATATTTATACGCTTTCAAAAGGTATGCTAACGGAGCTATTGGTCGGAGGGCTGTCCTCCGCGGTAGGAGAGTTGGTGCTACAGGCTGTGTCCACGCCTCTGGGCACATGACATCATTAGGTGTGTTCAAGGTAGCCGGGAATTCGGCGACCTCTATGGCTAAATGGTGTAGTGAGCTCTGGATGCTGCGTTCAATGTAACGGATTCTTAGTGTCTCCTGGTAGATACAGTTTTGGTTCTATCAGGTATTACATGTATGCGTTCGGGCTGATTACAGTACATTAAATACAATCATAGCGGTACATTGATATTCTATTGGTTACAGTTGGAAAGTTATAGTGGAGATTACCATATTGTCATTACTTTATTGATTTCATATTTCTAGAATGATGGCAGTGTACTGTTGCACACTAGATGCATTTTATTAATGTTGGCTTGTGAACCCGGTTGTCTAATTTATTTATAATATTCTACAGGGACATAATGTTGAAAATGGGTGTGTCAACTGAAGTTGTTGTTTGAGGTCAGGAATCGTTATTCACCTCAGCCTGTTCTGTTTTCTGTCTTCCACCACGTCTAATAATTAAACTCACCTGGGACTTCTACATCTGTCCCCCGAGTCGTGCACTTGAGTCCTCCTGTGTCTATCCCTGTATGTTGTTTTTAAACAAATTTAAACTTTTACCCAAGAGCTGAGTTACACATTATATCTCTACATGCTTCAAGAAAAGTATATTGTATATTACCTTGTTGACTCGTAATTTGATTGAAAATTGGGAAAGAGTAGGGTAAATACGGTGGGGCGTGACAGTAAATTCTTATTTAGTTTCAATATGCTTTACAAAAACTTTAAAAGTAAGTCATAGCACATCAAACATACGTCTCTGGATGTAGAGCTAAAACATGGGCCTTCAGCATAGCAAATACAAATGACAAACCTAAGCTGAAAGAACATACCATGTCACATCTATCTATGGTTTGGGAGCACATTAAGTTAGTAAACAAAAAATTGTGGATAGGATGGAAACTATGTGCGAAGATTGTTCAATTGAAGGGGGCAATGTTGTTTACCACAAACAATCATACGTTCTTATCAATTTGCAAATAGCATCGATGCATTATTTGCGCAACCCCAGTGTTTGGGGGTTGGTAAACATGCCAGAATTTTCCTAATATGCCCTCTTCAAGGAAACCTAGTGGCAGTTGCTTTTACCTCCATTCAGTGCCAGAGATCATGCAGGTTTGTTCAAGAGTCTATTTATGTCTGTTAAAAAAAAAAAAACATGATAAATCTTTATTCTTCGTAGTTTGCAGCCTTCAGACTCCTCACCTCAACCTATAATAAATGTATTTAGCCTTAATGCCAATGAATGAATAAAACAATGGCACAACATAAAACAGGTTTCCCTCTTCCTCCTCCGCTTTTACTACCATCGCACCAGCTTCTTTTGTACTGGCAGTTTTATTAATTTAAAATCAAATAATGGGACCGGTATTCCCTTGAGAACCTTGAATGATTTTTTTATGTTCTGGTTGAGGAAATAGAAAGTACTTGGAATGAGGGATAGCACTTAAAATAGTGCACTTTTGAAGGAAAAGTCCCAGTTTAGCAGTTGATGTTTGGTGAAGATAGCATCAAACTATCGAGATTCAGTTCAATCAGTTTTGGAATATGATGAAAAATGTGTGAACATGCTGAGGACCCAATCTGTCTCGTGAATGGATGTGTTTTTTGTGTTTTTTGTATCAATGCTGTAATATCATATTCGAGCATCATTTTGGTGAGGGTCATTCTTTTCAAGAAAGCCATTTTTTATGAAAGCAGCCACGGCGTTGACGCTTCTTCATAGATCTGTCCGTAGAAATGTTGTCCATGCTTCAATGAAGATTTTTGGGAAGCACAGGTCACACCCCATTGGGTCTATTTTCTATCGGTGAGGGAGCGGGGTTGACATTTTACACAACGTAGGAGAGAATTACTAATACTACTAATACTTGTCACGGTTTGGTCTCGTCCATGTCTTATTGTGAAGTTTTGTGTTTCTGGTTTCCCTGGGTAACTTCACTTCCTGCCTTGTCCTGTCTCCCCTTGTGATTGTATAAGTGATTCCACCTGTTTCCAATCACCTGCACCTCCCTTGTGTATTTAAGTCATGTGTGTCTCTTGTCTTGTGTGGGATCATTGTTGGTCGAAAGTTAGTGTTGGTGAGTGGCCATGTTCCGTGTTCCCAGCCTATTTTTGCCCCTCGTGGCGTTTTTGAGTTTGTTTTTTTGACTATTAAAGTCCTTTTTATTTTTGAATACTCTGTGTCTGAGTCCCCCTTCCTGCTCGCCACTCTGACCCGGCGTGACAATACTGACGTACACCACCCAGACCATTGGTATTGAAGTTAACAGAACATTATTTACAAACTTACATTGTCATGTGTCATTAGATTTTATTAGTTATCATACTACTTAACTTCTGAGAAAAAAAGGGCACAACCTCTATTTCCAGACCTAATGTTCATTTTTTTGTGCTCGCAGACTCTCTGGCAGGCTCTATAAATAATAGGGGTGTAACGATTCGATTCGATCACGATTCATGGTTGTCGATACGATTCAAAGATGATATTGGTTAATTTAGAACGATACGATCCGAAACGATTCAATGACTTGAAATCGATTCAGTAACTTTTTAGCCAAAAATTCAACCAGTGTCACTGAAATAAATTTCCTAGATTCCTGTTGTTTCTTGTAATGGAATCAGGTATCAATTAATTATTGATATAAGTAAACAACAATGAATGGCAAATGCATTCACATTTTATTTGAATAAAGTGCAAACACTGCTGTAGCAGTGTAGCAGAAAAAACCTGTATTAGTGATATACACAAAAAACACCCCTGCAATAATGGTTTCCCCCTACCAACCCCCGAAAACCAGAGGAATAGAAATTGATACATCGATGTAACAGCTGAATCGTTACACCCCTAATAAATAACGTAGGCTTTCTACAATCAACCCAAAAAGAAGACTTCCCCACAAAAGAAACAACATGTACAGCAAATAAGGGACTAATGACAGCTTGATCAATGCAACATACATATGCAGAGAGATAGCCACACATTTGACACCTAGTAATTATCACAGAAAACCGAATTGTAGGTTTGTGGCCTGTAAACATTTTATACACACAGTAAATCCTACTGAACCCTTCAGATTGTTTTGTAATAGTTTAAGCTTGAAGAATGATGGCTCAACAGTCACATCTTTGAAACAGATTTTCAGAAGACAGCTAGGATTGAAAATGTTGATATTGTGAGTTCCGGGGATCTCAGCTCATGAATGCAAAATGAAACTTTTTGCCATTCATCAATAAAAGCCCATTTATATATAGATCAGCAAATCATCATCTAACTTGCTTATTCTGAGTCAAAACAAACCTGACTTTTAACACTCCTTGCTATACGGAGCAATCTGAGAAGCCGTCATTGGAAAGTGTTTGGAAAGGGGCAGAGCCTTCAACATATACCCAGCAGGGGAACGGATTGACCATCAGTCAGTCTCCTCAAAGCCAGGTGGGAAAGAAAGGAAAACATATATTCCGTCGACAAAAGCCTTTAGGGCCGTTATTCAACAATGAAATATTCTCAAATTCTGACAGAACTGATGCTTTTTCAGCAGTTGTTTAGAACGAACAGTTGCCTTGCACAGGCCGCTCCGATGAGCTGCTCATATGGCGTCGATTGAAGCCGGACATTGAACCTAACATACTGTGCACAGTAGCTGGCGTGCGAAGTAAGTCTAAATACTGTTTCCACACCTAAACTGGACGGGTCATTTTAATGATTAAGTTTTGACCTGACGAAAATTACCCTTTGTTGGAGAGCTGTTGGAAATGAAAACAAACACATAACACACCGTATAAGCAGATGCCCATAAATGAAGTGCCGTTAAAGGAAATATATCATAATAAAATATATAAATATAAATTATATTATAAATATAAATTATCTTTTTTTTTTTTTCAATTGCTTGTTTACACTGCAATCATGTAATTTTGAGTATGTATATAAATCTACATTATTTTAACTACATGCAACTGAATATTCCCTTTGAGGTCATACAGACCTGAAACAAGTTTCAAGTCCCCGCAGGAACATTTCAATATCACACGGACATTACTTAAATACAGAGGCTGCCTGGAAGGTTGGAAAAAACAACTCCATCAAAGTCTAAAACAGCATGGGATTCCTTGGGAAATGGGGAGTCCTAACGTAACGTGTGGGTCACTAAAACAGGCAAAACATCGCCATTATCCCTCCTTTGAAGTCTGGTGCTAGAGCTCAGTAGGCCAGGACTACCACAACACTTGTTCTCTACTTACCGCAGTCTCACCTCAAGCACTATCCGGAGTTAGTATGGGGGCATACGGTATGCTTGTGAGTGTGTGTGTGTGTGTGTGTGTGACGTGGAGAGATAACACCTCCCTTTTGCACTTTTTTTATGTCCTGGTGCTGGTTACCAGATGCCAACCCCTCCACCCCCCCGACCCTCCGGACACTCTGGCAGTCTAGAGCTGGAGCCTGTAAGCGTGTTTATTACCTCCAGTCTTTGACATTAAAGAACAGGAAATGTTTTCCCTCCTCCTCTCACCTTGATGTACACGCGCACACTTACATACACACACAGACTACCTTAGTCCCTCCCTTCCCTCTGCTTTGGTTGGCCACATTATCCCTGGGCATTGAACAAGGCATGAGGAAATCAAAAGAGTTTGTTTTATTTTGATTCCTTAATATATTCTGATCTGCTGCATTATTGCTTCTCATTAAAAGCATGAGAAATACTCACATGTATTTTTATTTAGTAGTTGGCATCAGAAATTGTTGATAGTCGAGACAACAATAAGGACGTGGAAGAGACATTTCTTTTACCTTTCAGTAACACCAATCCAGCAAAATCTCTGATACAACCCTTCTACTAACTGCTGATTGCTGCTTTTTTTTAATAAATAAAAATAAATAAAAAATGGCAACAGCATAATTTAGTGGTACTGCCTTATTTTTCATGTGTTAAGTAGATTTAAAAAGGCAGTCTTCGAAAAAAAAAATTACTGTACTACTGAATTCCAGGACCATTCTGTTGAGAGAACGACATTGTTTTCGGAGAAGTTCTAGGTCTATTACAATGACTTTCGTTTAACATCAGGAAGTATCTGGTCGATGTCTTTAGGTGCTTGAAGTGAGATGGTTTGTCTCATCTGGCTGAATCGACGTGTACAATTGAGTATCATCTCATCTCATTTATTGTCTGATAACATTGCCAAAAGATGCAGGAGAAAAATGGAAGTGGTACAATCATTACTATTACTGAAGTCATTACTACTGAACATAGCTGTAAATCTCTTTCAGTTTGACTTTTTTATCTACATAGAAACCTGGGGTTGTTTTTTTTCTCCATTAATAAAAAGTAACATACTGCTCTGGCATTTATGTAGGGTATATGCTTTAAGAAGGAACCAACAAACAAATCAAATTCATCTGAATTGGTGGAACGTCATAGCTCATTCTCAGAGAGCCGGTAGCCCTATCAACAAGATAAGCTATCGGAGACGGAAAAGTAGCACAGGAGTCCTTTGTTATATTGAAACAGTGTTGAATTAAATACAGAAAGTATCAGTTCTTTAAATTAAAGTACCACGCTGTATGATAAAACTAACCCTACCCCTGAACAGTGTTGGGCAAGTTACTTCAAAAACGTAAACTATTTTTATATTACTTTTATATTATTTTATATTACTTGTTACTGTCATTTCAAAGTAATTTGGTACATTCTAATATTACTGTCTCTGAATTGTAAGGCATTACACTACTACTGCATTACTTTTAAGTTGCTTTCACCAAAACAACTGGAAATATATATTCAGCTCATTGCACATCCAGTGCAGGGCTGAGCTAGGTTTAAAGCTAACAACAGAAGAATGTAATAGGCGCAGTGATGGCTCATAATATAATAGATATATAATATAAAATAATAAGCCTACAGTAAAACCAGCTTGGAAAAAAAAAACAGGCCAAACAAAAGAAACCTTACTATTTGCCAATGGCTAAAACATAGGCTACCAAATAAAGACTGGTTTAATTTAGATCACTTACAGCTAGACTATGCCTATTAGCTATATTGGGCTTGTGACAAAAACAACAGGGCAATATAGTTCAAGGAATAAATAAATATCATACATTTTTGCCCCAAAAGAAGCCCTTAAATCGCCCCTAAATCGCAAACTTCATACAGACCCACGGCCAAGCGCTGGACC
This sequence comes from Apeltes quadracus, assembly GCA_021346845.1. Lineage (NCBI taxonomy): Eukaryota > Metazoa > Chordata > Actinopteri > Perciformes > Gasterosteidae > Apeltes > Apeltes quadracus. The sequence goes on along the minus strand of CM037930.1, from coordinate 9,882,337 downwards.
TCCAAACTACCCTCAAAGTTAGCAAATTGTGCCCGAAAAAGGAGCACCTAAATCGGACACTTTGTAATGAACCACCGCCTCCTGGACATCACGAGTTCCGCCGTTTTCGCGATTTTCATATTTTGTCCCTCTAGACTTACCGTCAGACACGCCTAGGCATGAGACGGGAGGCTGCAGGCTGCAGCCATACACTCTTGTGCTGATCTTGCGGTGGCGATAGTATAAAAACAAAACACCCATAGATATATGAAAACGCCACTTAATTTCGGGTGAAAATGCATTGTAACGCGCGTTACTGACCTTTGTACCGAGTAAATATTACCCTTTTTTTTTGTGGATTGCCTTACATTACCACGTTACAGCAGAAAGCAATATATTACAGTAATTATATTCATTTTGTAACATGTTACTCCCAACACTGCCCCTGAACAGAGATGATGAAGTTGGTAAATCATTTGAACCTTAACCTTCCCCGTAGGGAGCAAAGACAACATCCTGCCTTTTTATTCTCATCTTTCACAACCGATGCCCATGAAACAAACACACACATACATAATTGTTCACCAGAGTTAACTCAAATTTACTGAGACCATTTCACTCAAAGGAAACTTCCAATATCTTAGACTGTACAACCATTTACCCCAGGCACACTGCCAGAAGCCTCACAGGGACAATTCCGAGCAAACTATATTTATGCACGGTTTTCTTAAAAGTTGTTTCCTATTTGTGTTATAATTCTTGTCTGTTTTCAGGAAGCAATATGTGAAACACTGTTTACAATTTAAGCCTGGCGAGTTGCATCAACTTTGCTGTAACGGTTTCAAGCTTGTAGCAAGAGCCTCTCAAAACCGATTAAAATGCCATTTCCAACTACGTCACATTTATACCTCTCACCTCCCCACTGTTTCAGTCCAGTTTCATTTCCATTTCCTCTATGAAGGACTCCTCGCTGCCGACCTGCTCATAACTTTTATTACAGAATCTGGGGAGGCATCTGACATCTCAGTAAGTAATGAGGAAAGGCGTGCTGATTTTCAAGCCGCTACAGGGTGGTGGTGGGTGGGGGAGTGGGGGGCGGGGTTCGTCACATAGTTCATCTAACTCCAGTGTTAAATGGATTGGAGACCATGTATCACCAATTGCATTCATATTACAAATTTCCATTGCAAGAAACCAGATCAAAACAGAGCGTTGTGTTAGTAAGAGTCTAATTGTTTACAATAATACATTGTTGTTAAATGGATGGTAGATTAAAGGAGATTAATGAAGATTAAAGTGATTAAAGTGAAGTAATTCCTGATGGTTGTTCAACAAATTGATCCCGGCCACAACCCTTCTGGGTTAGGAAATGATAAAAGCCAGTTAACCCCGACTGACAGGATGCAGACCGCTCTCAGTTTTAAACAGCCATCTCACCTCTTAGTGGAAGAGGAGATCGCTCATTATAGAAAACATAATAGCTTTTACAACATCGTAGTGAGCTGAAGTCAGAAATAGTCTTGTGCGGTTTCATTTAGAAAGTACCAACATTAAAAATTCACATTTCTTCTCTGAGAATTGAGCAACATGTACATTCATGTGAACAAAAAAAAATAATCTATAGTCCTGGCAGAGCTTTCAATAGATAAGGACGGTACCGAGACATCTTATGTTTAAATTGCATAAAAGTACCACTTAAATGTATTTATTGCATCAAAGCCTTTTTACTTTGTCAGGAACTTCCATTTCAACTAAATAAAACCTCTTATTTTCTTCTAAATTATATAATGCTCTGGTTGAAATGAGGGCCTTTGTGTTGTTAGGGTCCGTTTCAACCCAGTTATACTAATTAGAGACTAAACTGAACTCATAAGTGCAGTGTCAGCCAGCTCCTCTCCCAATCGTGTGACCTCATTTTACCCTGGTATACCTGCACAAAAATAAAAACAATCACGACCATGTGAGGTCAATTCAGTATAGAGGTGGTGATTTGCAGAGTCACCAACTGACATAGAAAAGGCCCAGAGGCTCAACATTTTTTATTAAAACCAATATTTCCATGGATAAGGAAGCCTAACAAGGTAACCACGAGATGAGAAACAAATAAGATGATACGTAATCGTTTATAATGTATTTTACAGCTGATTTAAGACATGGGTCAAAACCCAACTTCATGGCTCAAAATCAAATCAAAACTCAAATCTGTTAATATAAGAGATGGTAACAGAACACAATAGGAAGGTTAAAAACCGAGAGAGCAGAAACTGGAGAAAAAAAGTGTAAAAAAAACAAGAATCGATCAGGCTCTTCTAGCGGGTCTGAATTGTTCAAGCTTTTTTCTCCCTAGCAAGAATCAAATGACACACACACACACACACACACACACACACACACACACACACACACACACACACACACACACACACTCATAACTAGTCACATCAGCCATGAATTTAACATGGTCAATTTAGGTGGAGCAGATTGCTCGCCAGTTTCCAACGATTCACCCCTGACTTAATATCTCATGAGAGTGCACAGGCTGTTACTGAGAATTCCCCACTTTTTCTCGATGTTCAAGTAGCCTAGTGCCAACAAAATGTATCTCGACATACTCACTAACTTGAAATGAATGTTCCATCGCTTCTGTGCACTTTGGCTTGCTTAAACCAGTGCACTGCATCTTGTAGCTTTGTCCAATCATTGTTGGGAGGCAGAAACTCTTAAAAGGAGTACAGTGGAAATGTGAGCAGTCCACTGTCTGCAAAGTGTGGCTTGCAGTAACGATAAGGGGAAGTGACAACAAACCCTATCCTCTTCCAACCAGCTGGAAGCCATGCGAAACATAACGTTGTGTACCACAAAAAAAATTGAATTTGTCTCTAGATTAAGTCATGTGTTGTAAAAAATCCATGTCGTTATCCATCATGTAAAGAGTGGAAAAGGAGTTGAGGAAAAAGTCTGTCTTTTGTCCAATCTTGCTGAAAAAAGGGGGCCGTGGCTTAAACATGATTCAGTATTCTTATTGTTGGAATAGAAGTGACACATTTCAAGGATGGTTGTCAAGAAACTGAGCCAAGATCTTCCTGATAGGTGAGTTGATGTAAAAGTTGTATCGAGAAGCACACTTGACATGTTTATAAGTCATTTTATTGTTTTTTTAAGTTCTTTTTCTAAGACATAAGTGAGGCAGCATTGGGAGCATTGCCAAGAAAGGCCTCTGGAATCTTTTGAAAAAATCAAAGCTCTTTATTTGCACAAATTATAACACAACAACTATAACAACAACTATGTATTCTTATGTCTCTTGTTGCAGAGCTATCCTTCGATCCACCTGCTGTCATCTTCTCTGAAACAATGCAATGTGCAAATGGAAACATTGTGTTACACTTCAGATTTTGGACTGGAAGAATATTTCTTTATTATTCGCTTATTAGGTCAAACTGCACACTATAATACCACACTTTCATAAATAACCAGCTTTTATGAGGTTTTTAAATGTGCGGCTTTAGATACTGTCATATATTGCACTGGTTCTATGGAAATAAGATTATATCTATTTTCTCTATGTGGCTTTAAACCTTTAAGGCACCTGAGGGGTTGCATAGCAGCTAATGGTGCTAACGGCAACAATGCCAACATAAATAACTGCGTACACCTTGGGGGGGGAGCAGAGGGTGGGCCGTTAGCCGCTGTGATGAAGCTGTGGGGCGGGATGGCAATATCCATGTTGGCCACTTTATTAGCTAAATTACTAAATTTAAACACACAGCAAGAGAGATATTAAAAAAAGAAGAAAAATCATACTCTCAACTCTCTATTACTCCATTATAGACATTTACATCACAGCATACAGCGCTATATGATCCGTATCCTAAATATAAAATAAAAAATGTCGACATTATCAACTGTGCACATTGCTTTTATGGTTGAGCTGAACCTGAAATAGATTCATTCGGGTGTAGGTAACAAAGCATCGAATGAAAGGGAAATGTACTTTGCTCACTCCATAGCTGCTGGAACTACAAAATGTCTAAGCAGCAACTGGGAATTCATTGTTTTGCCTGAAGACACTTCAGAAGGACATATGTTGCCAAAATGGAATTGAGTCAAGACGTAACTGTTTAACGATTGGATCGCTAATCCCTTTTGAACTCCTGTGCTTGAATTTCATCTTTTCCCAATTCATTCTAAGCCAAACTGTCAGAAATCATTTTCCAAAACATTGCCAACAAATGTCCCACGCACAATAGCAACAAGAACGTGTTATTCTTGTGTGTTACAAGTCCGACCTGGTGTCTTTGTGTCATGTTGTTTCACGTTCTATATTTGACCAATCCAATAATGCCAATGACACTATCGACTGATTTTGAAACATTTGGAAGGGAAAGACAATCTTGTATCAGTATAAAATGATAACAGGGTGATTTTCTGCAACCGCCAACTGGCTTATAACTGAGTCGGATTTTGTTGTGCAGTATGTCAGAAGTTGCTGTTTCCCCTCTGTGGTGCATTGTCAAATGAAAAATAATGATTTAATAGTGTGATAGAAAGGGCAGATTTTCCAAAATTATAAATCCAGCTTGCCAAATTGCCAAATGCTAATTTTCTGTTATTTCCTTGCCAAAACCCTTAGCGGAAAATAACATTGGAAAGATATTTTGCAGCAAACAAACTGTGTGCTGATTTGAATAAAGAAGCAGAGCGATTACTCTGCCAGCTCATCAACGTGCTGTTGTTTTGGCTTGTCTGAAACTCAGTCGACTACTTTGGCCCAGTCTTGTCAACAAGTATGGGTTGCTCACAGAGCTAAACACGTTTTCACTCATAATGTGTCGTGTTCCACAGGCTGGTCAGTGCTTCTCTGCGTCTTTATTACACTTGTCGCAACCCACAGAATACGCACATGGTGCGCATAGTGTGGGTGGGAGGTGAGGTTTATTTGTCCATCAACAGCAACAACAAAATTTGGAACGTCATGGTGGAAACTAGAGGTACACATATCATATCATAAGCTGCTGTTTTTTACATATTGGTGTGAGAGTATTGAATGTTTCCCCCTTGGCGATGACGTGAAATTCTGGTTGTCATGGCCTATCAAGGCCAACTCTGCTGGCCTTAATCAGCAGAATGCATATTTCATTTGGATATTTTTTAGAAAAATATGTACTCTAATATGTATTCAAATTTCTCCATAGTCTCGAGGAAGCGAGATTTGGAGGGCGAGCTTTTATGTTCCAGGTTTTATCCACTCGTTTGGACATCGTTTGTTGCCGAGATGGCGACATCGGGGCCAACTAGCAAGGCATACTTTTTGCAATAAAAATAGCAAGTGCAGGTCTTTTAAATGGTTACGCACTAGTGAGAGGCTAGCACAATGGACCTGATGACCCTGTGGAGAGTTGAAAGGTCAGAGTCAAGGGCCAACACAATACAGGAAGCCATCTCATCAACCCGTTGTATGTGTAAATGGCCGATGAGCAAAAACGATATTAAGGGTACAAAAGGAGGCTTTTTAAAGGAATAAAACACAGATGGAATTCCAAAATACTCGACAGCAGCAGAAACCAATCGCGAGAACATTATTTGTGTTCTGTGGCTTTTATTTTTCTAAACCTTCCATGAAGTGGGAATTGAAATCACTGTGAGCCTTTGGCACTGCGAGAGGAAAATAGTGTCACTTTTTTAACCGTCACTCTGGTTTCATTATTTTTGTCTCCATCCAGGAGTGCCTGCATCCATCTTTCACTCAGTCCCCCCTGTCCACTCTTACACTCGTATCTATCCTTCTTGACAAGCTTGAATCACTTAGATTCCTCTCCTATCCCCTTATTTATTCATGCATCCATTTTCCGATAAACATTTCTGTTCGACAACTCCAATGACAGATTCTTGAAAAGCAGCACTGATTTCTCCTTCCCTGCACCTTCAGGAGTGCCTGTGCGGCGAGTGAAGGCAATCACACTGAATCGTCCGCGCCACTCTTGCATCGACCCTCCAAAAGCAACACTTTCCATCATCAGCCCGATTCATAGCCGGGGGAATGTCTTCAGAGTTGCTCACTCAATCAATCTCTTTTTTCATGTTTTAAAAATGTGTGTGTGTGTGTGTGTGTGTGTGTTTTTGCACTTTAGTGTAAAAACACACTAAAGTGCAAGAATAAGGGAGTGAGAGAGATTCATATCTTATCCACTGAGTTTACACTGTCAACTTCTTTCACAGAGCAAATCTTGCTCCAATGTGACTTGATGTCACACGCTCGCAAATGTGTGCGCACGTAGAGACACACACACACACACTTGAAGGATATTACTCATAGGTGCAGAATCCCTTGGAGAGTGGGGCTATCGTAAATCAGGCACGATTGAGATGTAAAACCGATGTTCTCTGTCTTTTACGACCCAGAGTAATTGAAATGCAACACGGCTGAGTTTGTATGTTTTTCTAAGAGACTCAGGAAGTGTAAAAGAAGCCTCATGCGGAGAATCAGTCACTCCTTTTTTGAATTTACTCAAAGGTTTTCGTGATCATCGGTTCGCTGGGGAAGTTTTATTTCATGTGCAGCTGACGGGAGGTGTTGAACATTGTAACACTCGCTGAATTTTACACAAAAGAAAGCTAATCTGCCGGTGTTGAGTTTATTATCTTGCAAAAGCTACGCTCATGCTGTGTGCTTTTTATATCTGATCTATTACGGTTTTAATAGATCCAAAGTTGTTTTACTATTATCTTTTCATGCACTGTTTTGTATTATTGTATTCAAACTGTAAACTAAACATCTCCTCAACTAAGAAAAAGAAGTAGCCCTCCTTACATATACATCACCGTGATAAAATGCATTTAAAAACAGGAGATAAAGATTGTTATTTTAACAAAAGAAGAATTTCCTCTTTTAGAATAACCTTTCCATAATATCCCCTTTTAAAATCAAAAGTGTTGCTGTTTTGTTGTTTCCCTTGAATTTAAAGTCAACTTGATTAATTCTTGTGTGAGCTGTTATTCACATGAACATTTGTTTTACTGAGCCCATTTCAACTTTGCCCACACACGCGTGTTTGTTCACATGTCCGTGCACATGTGACAAAGCACATGTCCACATCTGCAGGTGTGCTTGTATGCACATAAATCATAGCAGCGCAGGAGATATGCATGGCTGCCTTCTGTCTTCAAAGCTCTGCACATCCAAACCTCGTTTACCAACCTCTGCCTTCGACCCGCAATAGTTTCAGGGCCTCACGTCTTTTTAGCACCCAACACTTGTATTTTATGAGTTATGATCTCCAGCGGTTTACAATTGGTTCTTTATGTAATTTTTTACAGTCGTAACTTTCAACGTTTAACACTGATTATACTGGTTTGAGTGGGTCTACTTGATTGTCACAACCAAGACAGTCTTAGTATTCTTTTGATGAAACAGAGGTCCTGCCAATGCAAAAGTCTCTATTTCCCTTTTATTAGAAGATGTCTGATGTCTCCCACTCCCTTTCCTTGTGCTCCCCATCCCTCTTGAATCCTCCCATCATACGTCCGTCTACCTCCTCAATCTCCCTCTGTTGTCCTCCTGTGTAATCGGTTGCTCCTCAGGGTAAAATTTCGCCAGGCATGTAATAAGATTGATAGTGTTAAAGCCTGCTGGTCAGCAAGGCTCTACTCCTTCCCTCCTCCATTTTCTTCTTCTGTGCATTAATTCCGACTCCGTACCTCCTGTCCTTTATAATTCAAACGTCTTTCCATCTGCCCATTAGTAGTTTACATCTCCTCCAGCTTCTCTTCTCCCATTAGAGACCTTCCACTCCTCCCAACGTCCCCTGCATTCTTTTTCAGTTCAGCCGTTCCTCCCTTCCTCTGCCTGGACAGATTAATAGTCTTCTTGTCAAACAGAAAACCCTACAAAGATGTGTCCTTCCCTTGACAACACTAAACAAAGCCTCTCTCACTCGCTTTCTTACTTTCCTTTTCTCTCACTCTCGTCTTTGGCTCACACCCAGTGACCCACGCTTCCTCTGGGCGTACCATACAAGAGCTCACTACCTCCGGTTTTTACTCTCCTCTCTATCTCCAACACAAAGACTTAAGAAAACTATACGTCTTTTGGATGAAAGTGTTGCAATGTGGCCAATCAGATTAATACAGCAATAATTTCTAAAAACGTTTTGCTCCCGGAAAATGTTTTGTGTACTTAAATCATGATCGAAAAGTATTTCCAACCACCTTCCGTGAATTTACTTTCACGTGTGACTGGACATTACGCAGAAAACGGGCCAAATACAATACATTTTAAGCCAACAACTGCACTCTTTCAAACCCTGTTTGTGACTTTTTATGTCACGATCGGCCGATTAAACATATGAAAATAAGAAGTAGGGAGTGGAGCGGGTGAACGATGTGACCAAAGAGAGAGCAAAAAGAGAGAGTGAGGTTGAGACTAACACCACATGTAGGAGGCAAAGTGGTCAGGGAGGCTCGGGAGACATGAGAGAGGAGGGAAAGGAGGGTTGTGGATGGGTCAGGTACGTCTCATGTCCCCACAGGCTTACGTGACTCACTAGTAGTTCAAGGGAAGCAAAGATTAAGGTTGGATTGTTGCGTGGAAGAAGAAATAAAAGTCAAACTGAACTTACTGAGAGAAATGAGGCTCTTTGGCAGCAAATGTGTTTGGTCAACGGATATGGGAGCAGTAATTAGACTGTAACCATTTTAATTATAACATATCAGAAGAAAAATCAATACAAGGTTCTTTTAGCCAATTAGGGTGAATGCAAAAACCCAAATATGCCACATTTACAGTGCTTGACAGTAAATGATAATGTTGAGACTACATCTGGGGATATCGGATGCTGTGTAGTCCATCCTGAAGTACAACTGTGCGAAATGTTTGAAAGAAAAATATCCAGCTCCACTGGTAGTAATCTCATCACAATCTTTTTAACCATTTCAACAAGGGAAGTCATGTTTGCATATTTGAAATGCTTTATAGGTGTCCAGTAAAAGATCCAAGAAAAGGCCAGTAGAGTTTAAAATAACCCTAACCCCTAACCCAATAAAAGAGAAAATCCAATATATTTATATTGTTCTAAGAAATAGTTAAGCAACATTTTATTTCATTTTTTTTCATCTGTACTCTGCTAACAATCAAACATACATTCATAATGCAGCCAGTCATGTTTTTGACTCTCCCTAAACTATTGCTTGTTCCAATATTTAAAATGATAAACACAACCCAATATTCAGAAGAATCCCTCCTGAGAAGTGAGTTTAGTAAATAGAATTAATTGGAATAGAAGTCTAAAGGTCAGCATTCACACTCGTCTGCAGTGAGAATGTGATGAATAAGATCCTTCCGGTTACTTTCAGGGTGAACTGTTCGCTGAGATGAATAGAAAGAAAAAAAAATACTTGTGCGTGTGTGTCTGTGTGTGTGTGTGTGTGTGTGTGTGTTACACATTTAATATTAATTGATGCTCTGCACTATTGCTTTTGCTGTTACTTTGCTCACAGATAACATTTGAATGTTTATATTATTCACACCCTGGGTAGATGCATGCCTGCATCAACAGTGTATGCAATGAATTCATGTAAACAATTTCATGAATGTGGCTAATAATATAATAGAGACTGCATGATTACGAGTATCACTATGGAAACTCCATGTGTTATTCATAAATCACTTTGTGAATAAACAGAATTCAAAACAAAAGCGAAAGTCCTGTTTGCATAATTTGAGATTCAAATTCTCATTTTTATAATTAACAGGCCGTCTGAGACAACAAAGATTAACAATGGCAGTCAATTTACTTGGCAGGCTGTCAGAGTGTTGGGCCTGGTCATTTTGAAGGTAGCACAGCACATATTTCTCAGTTCAATGGAGGGGTTGTTTTCTCAGTCTTGCTTTGGATTTTCACTGCTGACTCCTCCGTGTCGGGGTCCAATGGCTGAGGTTCTTTACGACTAACAGACAGATTTGCTAATGTGCAAAAATTATTTTCTTTTCTTATTCATTTGTAACTTTTCTCAGTGTGTTTCAGAGGTCAAATGTGCTTTCGGACAACAATTGACATTGCACAGCAAGAAAATGTATATTCTCCATTAAAGTATCTATAATTAACAACAAGTATTTTGTTTGTTATGTTAGGGATTTAAGCAGAACTGCACAACTAGCAGTGGGAATTATAATACATGTAGAAATATTCAGTGTAGAATTGTAGCTGTGTGATGTTAGGGAGTAGTAATTACATTAGAATGTTAGATGAAGTAAATGAATATAATTAAATAACAAATTATAGTCATGTAAAACACAATTACTGTACACATTAACATCCTATCATGATGTAATGTTAAAACCTGGGGACGTGCCATGCTGTCCTTTATGGATTTCTTTTCCTTTTCTTTGGGAGTTTTTTCTCCTGTCAGGTATTAGAAGAGCCAATGTCTTTAGAATTGCACCACATGAACTGTGATCTAATATGTTGTGTTGTAACCATTAATATGTTGTGTTGTAACCGGGAGGTGTCCGGGTGATAGGGGTAAAAAAACGGGAGCGTTGGCAGGTAAAACTCCAAAAAAGTGCGCTGAGCGGTTTGCCTCTCTCTCTCTCTCTCTCTCACTCCCTGATCTAACAGTAGGAGGGGGGGGGGGGGGGGGGACAATAAACATAGCATTTCTGAAGAGCAATTTTTGAAGGGGACACAAATAATAACGTTAGCTAGTTGTAGTGGGGGCATATCCAACAAGCTATTAAACAAGCTGGGTAACATTACATTATATTACACGAGCATAGCAGACTTTTTTGTCATGACTAATTCATTAATTACTCAGCATCATTTGTATTTGAGAAAATAAAAACTTCATCCGATGTTTAATGTGAATAAAATAGCTTAGACCGCCTTCTTACTACGTTCCTGTCACTACCCATGTGACTGAGAGTCGAGTGCAGATCACACAGTGCTAGATCCTAATGAGCCAGGCAGCGGACCAAACCACTGTGAGGTAAGGGAGGGGGGACTCAAAATGTTTTGAAACGTAAAAAGCGTTTTTGGTGGTTTGTATTGTTTTACTTTTTACACAGATATTCTAAGTACATATAATGATTTACAATACACACCATTGTTTTAATGATATTTCCAGGGGAGGACAACCCTTAGATGGGGGGGTCCTGACCCCCCTGGGATTTACGCCCTCGTCTCTCTCTCACACACATCCACAGCGCAGCAGGCAGAGAGGGGAGAGAGCGATACCGTTTCTCTTCAGGAGACTTGTTTAAATGATGAGAAATATGCTGTATACATGTCACTAGATTTGTCTCTAGTCGCTTTTGAATAATAATAATAATAATCCTCCTCCTGGCGACAAAAGTCGCCAGGAGGAGGATTTGTTTGTTATAATAGTGCGACAAACGAGGAGGAGACAGTCTGAAGGAGAAGCCAATGACATTCCATTGCACCCTGAAAAACACGCCGCCGGGAGTTTTCAAAAGACGAAAGCTGGAAAAGAACTAGCAGAAGATAGCAACTATCCAGAAGCCTCTTTGATAAGTCGTTTTTCAACTTGGTCTGAGAAATTCTCTATTTTGCGAAATATTCCACTGTTCACATTGTATTTCACTTTGTAAATTGTATTCCTTATCACTTTGTTTAGTTATTATATATGTTTTGTTTTTTAGATTCGAGCCAGGTGACTCTTTAATTCATCTCAGTGCAATCTCCCTGGAGAGCCATCGAACCCTTAACAGTTATAAACAATACAGATAATGTTAGTTGAGGTTAGGGATGGGCTTGCGATGCACCAACAACAGTCTTATTTACATACTTCAGAAAAGGGGGGGGGTCTGGTTGGGGTACAGTGACGAGTTCCGGTGCTTCTGTTGTTGTGTTTTGTGAGCTGTGAATACCGTGTCCGCCGCTGTTATTGTACCTGCAAATAAAAGGATCGCTGCCTCCACAACTACATGTCATGCAGGATCGATGGATAGTATGATACATCAACAACGTTTACCATTACCAGGAAGTTTGTGAGGGAGGGCCTCTGTGGAATAGTTACAATGTTTAGGGGTGTTCATTTTTGCATTTAGTGTGGATTTATTGTTGGGTATCCAGTCATGAAAAAGCCATGGCAATACAGCTGCTGGGCCCATCTGCTTCACCGGGTCCTTGCTCGGCCTCTCTATCCCTCCAGCTTTCTCTCCCCAACCAACACACACACACACACACACAAAGCTAATCAATGAACGCAACGTACATGCATTCAGGTTCTTGCTCCCAATGTCACAGACTATCTTTTGTTAGACTTTTTCCGTTAATATATATTTAAGGCAGCCCGGAAGACCAGGAGGACTCTGTGTGTATGTGTTTGTGGAAGAAAAATCACATTTGTACACATATGTAACTATAAATAACTTGTGTCCACACACTCACACCTCTTCTAACTGATCTCTCCAATCAATGGAATGTGCGTCATGGCTTACTTGGCCTCACACAAACACATACACAGTAAATACTGTACTGAATTCCCCTGCTTAAAGATTTCGGATTCCCTGCACGGCTACGCATACGTAATACACTCATTTAAATTGAACCATAAATACTGTTTGCATTAAATCTTCTCACCTTGTGTTACTTTTCTTGATTATTATTCTTTTTATCCTTATTGGGATGAACTAAATATCTTGAGTATGAGACGATAAGCAGTGTGGAACCTTCGCTGAAAGATCATTTCATTTATTTTCCTAACTTCTCCAGCAAGCCTTGCTTCTGCATCTCATCATCTTCTCTTCCCTCTTTTCTCTCTCTCATACGTATTGATCTGTCCTGCGACCCCTTTCTCTTGCTCCCACTCTATCCCGATCCAATCTCACTACTGCCAGCACGATGATAGCTTTGTTTACAACAGGACCTGAGGACAATCGGGGGGGGGGGGGGGGGGGGGGGGCAGGGAGGGGACACAGCGTATGTGTATGGGCTCGTGGTCGTGACGTGGGGAGTATTCTGAAAGAATTGGACAAAAATGGGTATTGTATCTCATATGTTTGACCTGGACCACTTTTCACTCTCTTTTTGTTTCTGTTCATCTTTCAGTTTCCATTTATCGTGTCTCGGTTTAGGTTTTCCCTCTCACTCTGTACATTAAATGTCTGTTTCTCATTTAATGTCTCAATTGAGAGCTATGTCTCTAGAGGAACCTCTTTCTCTGCCTGTCTTTGCCATTTGTCTCAATTTCACTGTGCTCTGTTTGGCGCAAATAACAACACATCACTGCCAAGGCGGAAGAATGTGTGTCTCTTGCTATTTCTCTATTTCTGTCCCAACCACTCCTCCAACCTCCTTTCCCAACAACTCAATTTCTAATTTAATTTTCAATTAGGCTTTACATGAATTGCTGGTAGCCACTGTTGCCAAAGCAATTAGATGATGAACAATAACAATTTTATTTTAACCTTTAATAAGAACAGATTCATTGAACCACAACAATGACTGGAAGGAATGATTAGGAGACAGATGTGTTGTTTCTCCTCTTCCATACTTCAAAATGGTTGTTGCAGTTTGTATACAATGAACTAATTAAAAAGAAAAAATACCAGAAATGGTAGAAACTATTTTTCTTTTTATTATGAAAAAATCTAAATGTTGTCTTATATATTATTTTCTCTTTTCTGCTTCACGTTGGAGTGTGACATTTGTTTTTCTATCAACACCCACACCAAATATCTAGTGAACCATGCATACAATCACATTATTATTTTAAGTTTTCATTGAGGATTGTCTGAAAAGATAGTGAATATACCATGTTACAATATAATGAGACATGACGATTCAACAAAGGTTCATGAGGTGTGGTGGTGTAAGTGAAATTATTTTCAGAATTCATTCCCTCTCACTATCTCTTAGCCCTGTGGCTGTGCTATGAACTCAATCTCCTTCGATGTGACTCACCACCGTTGCTTAATTTAAAATTGAACAATTCACAAATTGCACAGTCTTACTTGAACAACTCAACAAAACGGTTCCTTGGTCCCTGTCCGTCTCACACACAGAAAACATGTTCAAACACAAATTAGCATAGCATAGTCCAGGTTTTCTTTTCTTAGTTGGATTTCATGATAATTTGTTTTAAAGAGACACACACTCTCTGTTTACTTTAGATGTGGGCACACATTAGAAGAACATCAACAACACAATACATTCACATTACTTGCTTTACTTGTGGTTCTTGTTTTTGCCAGACTTAGTAAAAGTGTTTGAGCAGATGCGCATGGATTTTGTAGTCCATTGAATGCTAATGGGAATGTATCTCTATTAATTCTGAAATAACTTTTTCCCATGTGGCAACTGAGTCTAGTCACCATCAGAATTTGATCTGGAACTGGTGGTGTGCCTGTAAACCTCTCTGAGCTCCTTTAAGATCAATAAGAACTCCCTTAGTTATCCTTTGTGAGAAAACAGAGTTCGACTTGATGTACTGATGTACTTCATGTGACCACCAGGAAGCAAATAACACCACTCAAAACATATGGGGATTTTTCTTCCAGATCTCCTGTACAATTAAATACTGTATATGTCAAAACGTATTTTGTCCTTGTGATAGCAGATGAAAAATCTCAGGGTGTTTGTGTGAAGGACACTCTTCCCCACTTTGCCCTCCTACAGCCCCAGGTTATGTTTCTCCTGTCATATTTGATGTCTCCAGCTGCCTGTACCCTCTAAAGCCTGCAAGCCCTTTTTAGGCACTGCTGCGAGTGGGTGTTACAGTCAACAGTTGTGGCATCAAAGCCCTCAGATGTGATTCTTCACTTTATTTTCTGCACACAGCCTTTTGAAATGTTTCCTCTGCACTCGTGTTGACCGCTGACATTATGGAAATGCCTAGATGGGATCCGAAAAGGCAGCCAATCCTGAGGCATGCTAATGACGTGGCGAGTTATCGCAGCTGGTGCCGGGCGATTGGCCCACGTAGTGCCTGTGTTCCAACCGCTTCTTATGAGGAACTGTGCAGTTGTCTTTTTTTTAAACTATGCAATTACAAGAAATATTTTAAAAATAATTGAGAAAGGGTATCATCAGGAGGACAAAGGTACTCAGTATCATCTATAAGTATCCTGGTGACAGACAGTCCCAGGATGCAAGGACAGATTGAGGGTGCTCTCTGCAATTAGAATGTCATCAACACTGAAAGAAAGTTTGACATTTGCAGTGTCAGTGTCGCACAGCAAGTAGTTTATCACCCCACTCAAAAGTAAAGTTCAAGCCCTTATTGGCAAATCTGCACCCTGTTGTGTCCTTGAGCAAGATCATCCAACTTCCCAACAGCGCTACAGGTGTGGTTCCTGTCACTGGTTTCAATGTTTTATTTAGTCCAAGGTCCTCTGAAATGATGCTTACCTTGAAAAAAAACATCAATCTTTCCCTGCTATTTGTTAATCGGAGTATAAACTGTTCCCTGTGCATCGCTCTCAAACCGCCTGTCTTTTTGACCCTCAGTGCGTCTTCCTGCTCTGCACACCTGCGGCTCATCCCCTCAGCAGTATTTGAGACGTGTCCCCTGCCTACACAGCTGCTAACCTAATTAGTGTTTGTCGACATACTGAGCGTGTCTTTTTTTCGTCATTGTTTCCACTACGTTGACCTCGTGGTCTTAAACCTGCCTTGCCTGTTTATATGAGGTCGAGTCCAGATTTAGCCTTGATATTGTGTTTTTATGCCCTGCATGACATATACAGGTAAGATCTCAACCCACGCTCTCTTGGTGTCTCCATTTGTAGTCCAATCAGGAAGTTGATGTTGCAGCCGACTGTTTTCCCCAAGATAGAGTGGACCTGGAGGATCTTAATCTGAATGCTATGATAGGAGTATCGCACAGATCGCTCACACAAAAGGAAATGCATGCTTTTGCAAACTGTGATGATAATGTTTGTCATGTTGGGGTTTTAATCAAAGAATGGATTGTATAATTCAAAAGGAAAGGTTCCTTTTGTATAAATGAAAACACAACTTTGTTGTATTGTTTGCTCAGCACTTTTAAACATAGTTTAAGAAATCAGTTGATTCAAGAATGTGTCTTTTAAGCATTTATTGTTTTATGTAATTCACCCTGTAATTGTTATTGTTGTTATAACCTGTCCAGGGACAAGAGACTTATTTGTGTTGGTGAAATTTCTCTTTGACTCACTAAGTCCTTATCCGTCTAACTGCAACCAAAGTGGATGAAATTTTCCATCACAATTAAACAGACTTTGCTATCAGATTTCCTTTTTGTGTCTGATGCTTTAGCTGTCATTCCATTTCTCTTTTGTCATCAATTTTATGCTGTGCCATTTTCTGATCTCTGTCCATCTGCCACCATCCCTCTCTCCGTCCCCATGAGTCCCGCCCTCTGACCAAAACGTCTTTTCTCCACCCTGCTGTTTGCTTTATTGCTGTTTTGGGGGTTTCTGTTGTTCTCTTTTTGTTGGTCTCGGCCTGACACCTCTCCAGCCGATGCATCCTAAGAGTGTTGGACAAAGTCTGATAACACAATGGATCCCATGTTGTCTCTACTTTCCCCTGACAGGACTCCTTGAATGTTCTTTGTATTGATTTTAAAAAGAGCCACACCATTCAAGATTGCGACCTTGGGGTTTACCCGCTACAAAATAAGATACATGTGCTCATTCAAGTTTTTAAATATATATTTTTTTAGCTTACTAGCTCCATTTCTCAATTTAATACTTCTAGTCAGTGTTAAAACCACCCTCCGCAAACCACATCTGCCTTGAACATGTTATCCGTCCTTGACTTTACAAGAATATGGGCTCAATTACTACAAGACAACTGGCTCTCATCTGTTTGTGATGTTTTCTTGCCTTTCCGTGGGATTCTTTGTTTATGTGCTTGTTAGTGTGCTGCTCGTGTCCGTTACAGCTGATTTCATCTGCTCTGATCTTATGTTTTATTGCAGTGAAGGAGTACAACATGTCCATGTGGCTGCTGCCGCTGCTCCGTGCGCACACGTTTAGGCATGTCCGGGTTGGCAGGTCAGTCTAAGCATGTTAATGAGATCAAAGTTCAACATCTCTATCCCCTCTCAAACACAGAGAGACACACACACACACACACACACCCATACGCATTCTGGGGATTCCAGCATTAGAGGAAAAACCCAACCCCATCACCTCAACAATATATTACTTTATCCTTCCACCTCTCCATCCATTACACTCATCTGTCTCCTATCACCCCAGTCATTCCCATACCTCTTTCCCTTCCTTCCCGTCTCTCCATTCTTCGTCTTCCCTTTACTACCTCCATCTGTATCTCATTATCTGCTACTTTTGTCACTCTTGTCCTCTCAATCCAACACCTCTGTTGTTCTCCCGTACTTTCCTTGCCTCTAGTGTTTTCTGTCTGTCTGTCTCTCTCTGGTTGTTCACCTCTACTCTTTGTCCTTCATTGTGTCCTCATCCCAGTATTCACCCTCCGACCTCACCTGCCCTCTTTGCTGCTGCCATTCTCCTTTCATCACTCTCTGCTTTCTCTCCAGTTTTGCCTCCTTCTATCACCTCCCTTTTGTCCTTCACTCTTTCTATAGCCACCGACGCATCCCTCACTTATCACCCTAGTCCTCTCTATCAGCTTCCACAACGTCATTTGTCCTCTGTTGTCATAATATCTTTGGCCTTCTTTACGATGTAGTTGAGCTTTTGGACATTTGTTCCCCTGATTCCTTCACCAACAGTCTTTTGCAGAGGGTAGATCATTTGGGCTTTGTGGCATGTGTATGTTACATACTACATTATGGAGTTCCTTTCTTTGACAGTATATATTTATTATAAAGCTTGATTGATGGCCACCTAGATATGTTTTTCACTATCTATAAAGTACCCTGTCCCCTGCACCTGTATAACACCAGCATCACATGTGAAGTTAAGTCAAGCCGCCTGCCACATATCCCACTGCATTAAATTAAACGCCATAACTGCTGGACTTGGTCAACTTGGTACAACCCAGAGCATATTTCGATAGATTAATTAAAGTGGCCATAAAAAGTCAGGTAGGAGGCAAAATATATGACATAGTTAAGCCATTACATTACCTTTCTGAGAGTGTGCAACTCAGAATCACACACAGTAAAAAGGAGGGTTTTTGCACAGAGAGCGAGAGAGAGTGGGAGAGAGCGAGTCGGAGGGCGGGGGGGATGAAAGCGACAGACAGATGGACAGAAATATAGAGGAACCGGAGGGCTGTTTTTCTCCTCGTTGTATTACTCCCAGAGATCCCTTTAAAATAAATCAGGGTGGTTTATCCTGCCAACAATGCACTTACTGCTCTGTTCATAAACAATGCTTTTATGGCTTCTCACCAGATTAACTTACTTAGCTGGAGAACCTAAAGGAGTAAAATGCATATAAGAATGTCTAGATGATGTACGGATGGAGACAGGGAAAAAGAAAACACTAAGTGAGGAATGAAGACAAGGGGCAGAGAGGGCCTGGAGAAGAACATATAGGGAAGAAGTGAGGAGGACACAGACAGATGTGAATACAATTATACAACATTGGTATGAAACATAGAAATGCTATACAGGGCACATCTTTTGATAAAAGGGCACTATGACCAAAATGTATGTTGATTTCCAACTTCTCAGCTTCTTGCATGTATGGTATGGTGACTCTGGCACCATAATATGAGCTTACTTCACTCAATGTTTCAGACAGCCATTGATGCAGTCTAGAAGTGTCCAAACATAAATACAAACAGCAAGATATTAGGTGGTACTCATTTTATTCTGACTTGAACATAAAGTGATGGCTTTGGTTGATGGAAACGAGAAACGGGTGAACACCTATATTAAGCATAGATCCTATTATTTATTTTACTTTACTTATTCTTATTCATGATGGTTGTTATTCAGCTAACTGACCAGCTGGGCCTTTAAACCCTCCTCCTAGTACAAGGGGACTCATTCAAATTACAAATATTCCAACCATTCAACAGCATTGGCATGCATGTTCCAGTTAATAATGGATGTTTCCCTCTTTGAGGTCACAGGTTTTGGTAAACCAATATTTTTTAGCTTTATTGCCTGACAGAAAACCTTGAGATTGGGAAAAAGAAACTGATGGAGAAGAGAAAATGTCTTTTAACCAGAAACAGATTCTCCATAAAATCTGGCTTTCACCTTGGCCTAAGAGCACATCCATATCCCTAACTCCTACAATGAAATTGAGTCTCTGGTCCACATGCACACACTCACTGTAAAACTTGATGGGTGCTTGACTGAAATGGTGGGAAACATGTGACTTTTGACCCCTGGTGGGGGTCAAAGGCAGGCCATCGAAGACCTCAGAGAGATGAAACATTCTGAGAATGATCAGATCTGACAGCCCACTTCCTCCCAAGAAGGAAGTCAGGTGCATAACTGCTTCAAAACTGCCAACGACTGATATCATCACGTGTATTTTAAACACACAGCAGGAGCTGGACAAGATTGGAGAGCATCACATTAGATGTCAGGGGATCAGATTCCAACTTGAGAAAATACATGCAACTGTGTCTGGTTTTGTTTAGAGGTTTTTGGTTGAAATGCATAACCCAATTCTCCTGCTCTACATACACATCTTTCGCGTGTGTCTATTCCTTTTTTCTGTAATGTTTTTGTTATTTTCATATTTTATTCATTCAGCAACAGGAAAAACTATTTTTTTTAGGACAGTGGTGTATCCTGACATGTGTGAGCTTAAACAAAAGGAATGTGCACACCTATTATGACAAGCATCATTAATGACTTTTAGCAACAGCTCACCAAACACTTTGCCAGCACCATCATAATGCAACACAAGACATTCTGTAAAATGCATAATAATGCATAGATGTGGTTTGCAACCGTCTTGAATTTACCTGTTCATTTTGCGTTAACCTAGTGTTATTCGGTTAGCTTTCGTCATGATACATGTATGAGAGAAGTTCAGAGATAAGGTTTGGTGAATGTCATGGATGACTAGGGTTAGAGTTTTTATGCAGTTGTTTTCTTCTAAAATAGAACTGCTTTGCTCCTTTCATTTTTTCTGACTATATTTGGTTCAAAAGTAGCAGGGAGAAAGTCTGCAAGTCCATGAAGCGACACAGTAGCAATACCATTGATAATGGATGTATATCTGGCCTAAGGCTAAATCGACTTTGCCAATATATGGCTATCTGCTGTACCAGACTGTGTAGAAAGTCTGCAGTACATATTAGTGATTTACAGGGCTCCTCACAATGTTTCCACAGCCGCCCTCCTTCACATTGTAACTCAAAACTACATTACAGGTTCAGCCGGCTGCTTATCTAAAGTCATAATGAAAGTTTGCTCTCCCTCTGTTTAGATTGATGATCGTTTCTCTCCAGGAAATACAAGTACAGTTTGCTCAAAAGCATGCTTTTAATCAATGAAGACTTGAGTTAAGCTCTACAATGGATGAGACAGCTTGCTGCCGATTGAACAAAGTCCTACAAGAGCGTATAAAATCATGAAATAAGACGCGTGGACATTTCGTTGCGCGCATTTTGTGCATACGCTTAACCTTGGCCCTGACCTTATAGACAGAAGCTGTGTTCCACAGTGTAGCATCCCGCCAGCACGTATCCAAGAGGAGGGCATATTGTATGGTTTATGCTGTACATAATAACACCATTATCTATCCAGTATCTGTAATATTGATGGGATCTGTTAAACAATTAAAGCTCCCCCTGCAGACATAAAGGGAAGATACAAATAATAGACAATATAGGACTCAAAGAATTAACTAACTTTAATCAAACTCAATTTTAATTTTATATTTTTGCACACACAAATGCATGTGCTCCAACTAAAGCAATTTACATTATGTTTTTTGGTACTTGTGAGGATTCACATGAATATAATACCATCCGATCTAAAGATTTATGATTTCTAATCCTAAATCAAACTAACCGTGAAACACATTCCTGTCTGTCACACATTTGTTGAAGCAGTACAGATGGTCCGAATGCCCTCACTTTCTAAAAATCATTTTCACACTGAAACTCAAACAAAGATAGCTGTACAAAAACACCCACATTCACAGATCGCTCATATCTCCAGACAGGTTTTGAGCCTGCTAAGCCTACTATTTGTATATCTCCTCTCAAACACCCGTTTGATCATTCATCATTCATTTACCAGCCTCGGTGGAGTTACTTTTTGGAAGTAAAACATGCATGTTATGCATGCTATAATGTGCACACGCCTGTAGAAAACTAAACATACACATGAACACTAATTCACAAAAGAAATGTAAAAAAATACACACAGAATCAGAAAACAATCATACCCTCCCTCAGTCAAAAAACAAATATGTACATGCATGCAAATGCACAAACACTCAGTGACAGTCGAAAACAGCACAGAGTGAACACACTGGCTTGGACATGCAGTACGACATGCCAAATGGCCTCTTTGATATGGTTCAGCGACGTGGAATGAAATGTGACACTCAATTTAACTTTTCAGAAAGCTGAAAAAACATCAATACCAAACAGTTCAAGCATTGCTAAGGCAAAGCCTCTGTGTCGCCTGTTTGGTGTTTTTAGATTCAAAATAAAAAGAAATAACCTCCTAGTAATGAATTACAGTCTATTTGTTGCATCTCGTGAATGGCAGAGATTAAAAGTAATCTTCTCTACCCAGAGTTTCCTCTGTGTCATTTCCATAATGGCAACATTGTGAATTTATATGGTAAAATCCTTCAACATTGAGGCTTTTTTCAGATTATAAAAACTGTTTTATGTTTGAGGTCAAATTGTTTTACTCCTTTATACCAGGGTTTTACCAAATGGTTTGAAGCTTCAAGCTATGTTTTTTTTATGTATCACAAATATATTTTCATTGAATCCGGATTAGGCAAAGGGTTAGAATGAAAGACTGGGTCAAAAGAACATAGAACAGACTTTGATCAGGGAGTGATTGTGTCCTGTGAAAAGCCTTTTCTTTTTTCACATTTTGTCTTATAGTGAACTTTTATATTTCAAACAACAACCTAAGCAAATAGTTTTTAGTGCAACTTTCTGAATTGGTGGCTGTGAGATATACAGGGAAGAAGCTTTACACAACTCTGACTTTGCAGGAAAATGTATGTGATTCAGTGTAAAGCATGCAACCTAAAGAGCACATACATAGTGCTTCAAATGCATGAGCACACACACACACACACACACACACGCCTGTCCACACACCAGGCAAAACATACCATGATACAGTGATAGGGGCGATGGCTAAACCGCACGCAAGCATCCATGCCAAACACAAAGCTCATTCCCTCTTGCTGCAGAGAGGGTACAAGAGGGTAAATACAAGTGTGAGATCCATATCGGGGCATTTAAATCAGAAACAGGTGGAGGCGTGCTGTCTGTCTTGATCTATCTGAAACACACAGATATACATTAACCGTGACACTATCTTGCAAATCTTTTAATTGTATTTCAGAAGAATTAGATTATCTCTGAACTTTGACCTCTGTGTTGATGTCCCTGTTTGCAGGCAGGAAATTGTTCCATAACCATTACACAGCCTTCAAGTCAGGCCAGGGCTAAATGAGATACAGGGTTTCAAATTAGTCTCACTTATCTCTTCTTTTTTTTTTCAACCAGATAACGTCTCTGTTCAATATGTCCCATCTTTTCAGGTATGTAAAAAGTCTTGATGAATGATTATATACAGATAATAAGTTTAGCTTTAATAACCTTAACACCAAACATGTCAGTCAGTTTTGGAGCAGATCAGAAGGGGGGAAAGGAAGGATGGGGAACAAGAAGCACTTAGTCATCTAGTCAGGTTGATGCGGTTACTGTGAGCAGACAGAACGAAGATAAGTTACCGCCACATCCCAGCTGTGATCTCTTTACATACAGACCTCTCCAAATAGGCCTTTGAGGCATTTTCCACCTATAAAATAAAGGTTGAGAAAGACCTCAAAAGTAGAAAGACAGATGAAATTAAATTAAACTGTCAGCTGCACCCAGGTGTTTGAGACAGAGAATCCGCTACCACATCATGCTGGCCTTTAATATGCAGAGGCTATAGGTCTGCTGAAACATCCAACTCATTAACTGCAAAGTGCAGTATCAGTCCTTATCTGGACAGTGCAGAACTGTCAAGGGGCTATGGTCAGTATCTACTACCAATACACCATATCCAGAACCTGCATGAATCTGGATTCATTCATTCATTCATTTAAAAACATGGTCATTTACAGCACATTAATTTCACAATTTTTACATTCTCATACATGCTCCGGAAATTGGAGTATACTGGTATGGGGTATACATAAGCTATTAAACATCATCATTGATCTTTACATCCAGTATGATATTCTACATAACTAACTCCTTTTGGTGATGAAGGTGTGGATGATGAGAATGTATTAGTCTCTCTGTCTCTCTACATATCAAGAATTATTTCTCAACTCAACCATACAGATATACACGGCTTTGTCCTTGAAGGGTGGAACTTTCTCATCGAGTCCCACCCTCATTTTTAAAAACACTTTTTTTCTATAGCATCTAAAAATACCTTTTTTTCAAAAGCTTTATCGCCCTCTCTTTTTTTTTTACCTTGCTGCGTAATTCTGCATTGCTTTCCATCTGCCCTCCTTCTCACCACTCGGAAATCTTTCCACCTCATACACAAACCTCATACCAGTTCACATCTAAATGCTAATGACAGTTAGAGTCCTTGACCCTTCCCGTGTGCGATATTCCTTGCTGCTGAATTTTGTATGACCAAAGAAAAAGGAAGTAAGAAAGAACACAGTTCATTGCAGAGAGGTTAAAGGCTAGCAGGCCTCATTATAAAGATCTGACAGAGGAAAAACTGGAGAAGGAGACAAGTAACAGACAAATGGAGAAAGAGGTAATCTTTGAGATTAAAAATGCATATATAGTGCTTTTAAATCAGAGGCCTAAGGTCATGCAGTCACAATAGTTCAGGTGTGGCTGCTGGTATCCATGGCCTTTCATATGTTTGTGCACCCTTTCAAATGATATACCAAGTATTAACCTCATGCATTATTGGACAGTGGGTTGGATGGACTTTCTTCATATTGAAGTCTACAGATATAATAATCATATTGTAGAAATATAGAATGCAAGATAAGCATGAGTGATTGACAGCAGACATTTAGAGTGGTTTGTGTCTGCTCATGTGGAAGTTTGCATTTATATGCATGAGTTTGTGTTTGTGAGTGTACTGTATGTGTCAGGTATTGAGCTGATTACTCATTAAGCTAAAAAATGACCTTCAAAACCGGCGAAATGACAGGTAGGATCAAAGCCCTTTGGTTTAATAATGGACCAGCTGACATTTGAAGATCAGAACATCACCATCACCATCAGTACGGAAGAGTAACACGGTACATTCGGATTTCTGGTTGGGATCCAAGCCTCTCACTTGTGAAAAGAGTTGATGACTAGTAGGGTTCGACTAGATAATTGCACTAGGGATAGAGCCATGCTTTTTGATTAGCAGATTGAACATTCTATAGAAGAAAAGTAATTTATTACAATTATATTGGAGTCATTTTGAGCTCCTAATTAAACCAAATGTCAATTTTCAATCGTTGCCTTGTTGTAGTTTGTCTTGATCAAATTTCTGCAGCTGAACCCTCCCGAGATGGGTACAAACTATTGGTTAAGTCAGTACTGCTTGCACATTGAGGGCAGAACATGCTCAATAAAGAAAATGATTAAACGAACAACTATACTGTCATAATTTATTGCCACTTATAGTCACAGCTATAGTAGCTGACCTACTGATGAAAAACTACAAGTGTTATAAAGTACATCAATCCAAGCACTTCTCGATGAAAGCCAAACTAAAAGTAAGTTGGTTTAACTTAGTTATTTATACTACTTAGTTATTATAACTAGAGGGCATATTCTTAAAGCTTCATTGTGTAAAAAGTTATTCCTCTCGACGAAGTATGACAAGTTGTTCACCAAGCATCTAGACCTGTAAGCAAGCTCCTTATGGGGATCGAAGACAAAGTGCTAGAAAACATATTCTTCATGTAACGATCTGTGTTGACCCAAATGCACGACACACGACCTCAGGGCTCTTTGACCTTTTATTGAAGTTCTGTAACAGCAGGCAGAATATCGACGGGACCAAAGGGCAGGTTCACTGGGATTCAGGCTAGCGCGGTAAACGGGCAGGCAGGGTCGGTAACGGGTGACAAACCGCTGGCATGTCTGGCATAGAAGCTGAAGAACAATCTGGCAGTGGTTGAGTGAGTGAGTGGGGTTTAAATACTGAGGGCCGTGAGCAGGGGAGACAGGTGTACCGAATAAACTGATTAGGTGGAGTGAGGAGGATGTGGATCTGAACTGTGACACTTCTAACGCGAGATGAGAGTGAGATAATGAAACGTCGCGGATAAGATTGTGAAGGGAAAATGTTTGTGGGTGATCTTATTAGAGCTGCCCTCACATCTCCCACCCAATGCAATAACTGTTGCCAGAAACGAAAATGATTATCACACTGAGATATTATGCCACTGGAACAACTGATGAGTTGGGTCACTCAAGGGCATAAAAAAAAACATCATTCATCTACGATCAGTGGAGAGTCTGGATGAGAAAACCAATATAAATGTTCTTCAGCTCCACCCACTGTTTGGAGATGCCAATACTACGGCTGAATTTTCACAATTGGACTGTTTTAGCAATGAGGCAAATTTGCATCGAAAGGGAATGACTGCCAAGATAAATCTGACATAAACGCTTAAATCTAAAAGCAAGTTTAAAAATAGGTACACAACAGATTCTACTATTTTTTAATACAGGATTATTTATTACATGAATTCAGGACCAGGGACAACTAAGACAAAGACAATAGTAAGTAACAATCATGTTAAGCATGTATCTTGTTTTCTATTTTACTGGTAAAAAATGTATTCTACTAAGTGAAAATGTTGGAGGACTCAATGTTCATATCAACTATAATTAAAACCTGTGTAGTTGCAGAGGAGGAAATAGTTAAATGATAATATTCGCAAGCGTTATAAAGTGTAAAACATTATAGTGTTTATGCTATTACAACGAGAGCCTTCCCAATGCTATTCTACACTATTGTCAAATAACACATGTCATTCCACTGCATTTGCCCGCAATACGTACAAGTATCTTCGTCAAACAAATGTTTTGAGATCCTGATGTTTAACGAATATCATTGATATTGAAATCAATTTGACTAATCGCTTCTTGGCACTTACAGCTCGCCCGCAGCTGAAGCGTCCATTGCCATGTTATGTAATCAAGAAAGAATTATTCAAATGTTATGGTAATCAGAAAGCCGCTGGCTTGTGATAGCAAAGTCTTGGAGACGCTAACCTAATTATGCGGCTGTTGTTCACTCAACAAAGTGTCTACTAATGGACGGGTGGTACAAGGATAAATATGCAGCTGACAAACATGAAGAATGTAGATGGTAATATATTATTTGCAATATGTTGTTATATATATATATATATATATATATATATATATATATATATATATATATATATATGCCTTTACATACCTGAATTTGAGGAATAAATGCAAACTGTGAACGTATGTCGTGAAAAGTCTGGTTGAAAGTGAAAAAAATGATAATGCATGTGATTAACAGCCATTTGCCCAAAAAACGTCAGGATACTTAATTATTTCCAGAGTATTATATTACATAGTGTATTATATTTTGTAGTATTGTAACTGATTTTTTTTTTATTTCAGCCTCTACGGGCAACCATCCATTTTATTTATTTTAATTGTTTGCATGTTTAATTATCTGTGTGAGCTGTGCATTTGTTGTGTTATTCATTCATTCATGTGCAAATTATGTTTTATTTGTTGCCTGCCTTTCTTGTCTAGTAGCGTCTCCAGCGATTAGGCCTGCAGTGAGTATGAGAAATCACCTTTGTAAACTTACCACTTTGTAAACTTACAACTTACCTTGGACTTGGATCAACACAATGTCCTTCTAGAGCCAAAAAACAATATGTGAATTGGAAAAAAAAGATAATTTTGATCATAGATACCCACACTGGCATTCTATGTTGCATTTCAAACCGTATGGCTTAACATTGTCAGGGGTTTTGTTCAAACAAGAAAAATCCTCATATCATTAAAATTAAATGTTTTAAATTATGTTTTCTGTTTTTCCAAAATCTATAGACATTGTAGGTTCAATCCAGGCCCTCAGGCCCCCGCTCACCCCCATTTCAGTGTGTCCTCGGGCAAGACATTTAACCCCAACATTGCTCCTGTAGCTGGGACTACAGTGATTCTGATGGGCATGTGGCACTGTGCATGGTAGCTCCTGTCATCAGGGTGTGAATGAGTGAATGATGACATGAAGTGTTAAAGGGCTTTGAGTGGTCGAAAGACTAGTAAAGCGCTCTATAAGTACAGTCCATTTACCACGTGTCAGCCCTGCGGTTGATTGGTGACCAGCAGGGGGTCCCCCGTCTCTCGCCTGATGGTAGCTAGGATGGAGTCCAGCCCCCCACCAACCTCCCCCGAGACCATGTGTGAAGATTAAGCGGCTTTGAAGATGGATGGATGGATGGATGGATATATGCTATTTTCATGTGCTCCCTGTACACTCACACATTTGGGTTGCAGATGGGTTTTACTGTGTTTTGATCAATTATAAAAATGTTAATAGCGCAAAGAAAACAAGGGCCAAACCCTTT
This sequence comes from Apeltes quadracus, assembly GCA_021346845.1. NCBI lineage: Eukaryota > Metazoa > Chordata > Actinopteri > Perciformes > Gasterosteidae > Apeltes > Apeltes quadracus. The sequence continues at coordinate 9,854,664 of CM037930.1, read as the reverse complement.
AGCTACAAGAAATTCTGTCTTTTATTTCTCATTCACCTCTGGATGTTTGTGCGCACCATTTCTAAATTACACTAATCATTTTCTGCAGTCCATAAACTCCCTCCTAGAGCGAAACCACGGTATTTGTGAGTAGATCCATCTGTTTTTTGTTATTGTGGTAACCTGAGCGCATTTGATGCTCTGTAACCCATATAATCCACGCTGTCGAATTGAAGAAGGATTGAGTGAAACCAGAGATAGTCTCGTATTACAGCATAATGGAATAATAGTACAGGTTACTGAAGCACAAAGGGTAAATGAGCATTTAATTATTGTAGTTTGTTCTCTTGTCAATTAATCCTTTCATGAGAACCAAATGTTTTAGGTGCTTGGTGGAATAACTTTAAAGTGAGAAACATTACTTTTGTATCCTTACAATGTGCCTTTTAGACAAATTAAGTGTACTGCTTAATTCCTAAAATCTCAGGCATATTTTCTTGGTGACATTCCAGGTGCGGTGACACCTTTGAACGTTCTTAGCCGCACAATGTTATTTCTGTTTAAGAGTGGATTCTTTCTTAGTTTGCTAGGATGTGTTGTTTTTAACTTGAACAGACGCGTGGTAGGTTCGTGTGTTTTTAATTGGTATGTGACTCACACATAGAACGATGTCTGCGGGTGCTTCCAACCATAATGGGTTCCATTTGCAATTTTAACAGATTTTGTAATCGGCTTAATAAAAGAGTAGTGTGATGAAATAAAGTTTTATACGCCTCGTGACATGTTCCAAGAGAAACGCCATACTGCTGAAGGAAGGCGATTTGGTCAAATAAGAACAAGACTTTCAACAACGAGACCTGTTTTGGTTATTGTTGTCACATAGTGACAATTAAGACCTTTCTCTTACTCTAGTCTGCACATTTCCTTTGATACACATTCCTTGTCCAGTATTGCTTGTTGTTCATGTCTACTATCAATATATTTCACAGTGTAAAATGAACAAGAGAGAAAGATACAATGGCGTGGGCAGGAATGAAGGACATAATGAAACGAATCAGGTGAGATGGAGAAAAAATAGAGGAATGTTAAGACAATATAAAGACAAAGCACATTGCCAGAGGAAGTGACAATAATATGTAGACAAAAATCTCTGTGGGGGCAAAGAATGCAATTTACCTAATTTGCATTTTCATTTCTCTCCAATGTGGCGGCGCACACACAGAAACGCACAAGGCAGATTCATGTCATCATTAAGTGGTCAAACGCTCCCTCCCTCTCACCTTCTCTCCCTATTGTCCCTATTGTGTCTTTGTCTATCATTCTATTCCCTTGTAAAATACGTTACTGAAGTCTCAGGGAAAAAAAATAATCCTCAGTAGAAAAACCAATTGGCGTTATCATTTCTCAGGGTAATTTCCCTACTGTTACTTCTATCTGGCTGGAATTGATAGGAGATAATTGGTTGAGAATACGTAAATTCTGTAAAAAATGTCTTTTATCACTTTTATGTCCACACACAAAGCTTTGATGGAGCACACACACTGAAATGCAAATTCTCATATCCAGAATAACATTAATATTAAAGGAAACATTTAAATACTTCACTATAAAACAATGTATCGCTACATACAGATCATCAGGGATTACTGAATGCTCATAGTATACAAATAATAAGATCAGGTATACAAACTGACCATTCAAATTGGTCGAGATAAGTATTGCTATGGCAACACAGACAATTGCTGAGACTCTTAATTTATTTTGGCACCACCGTTGCTTGACTGAGCCAGGGTTACCATGGAGTTCAGTGAGATACAAAGGCGTAGATTAAAGGGATCAGCTGACTCGATTGCTATTCGAGATGGGGCTGTATGTTAAGTTATCCCCAAGAAATTGTTAGTGGGGAGGTTTGGAAAACCAGTGTCACGGCCTGCAGTGTGGCTACAGCCGGAGAAAGAAAAAAGATGTGCCGGAGACAGTGGTAAATAAATGATGAGATTTGAGAGACAGAGTTTGTGTAACAGAGACAGAGAGCAACTGAACAAGAAAATGAAAAGGAGCAGCGAGGGAGAGTACACCAAACTCAGTTAAAAGTCAGCGCTATACATCACTGCCAGCTTTTTGACCTCCGAACAAATAAAATATATAAATGATAAAGACAGTGAGTGCATCGCTATTTCAAGAAAATGAATGATTTTACAATATCCAAGCAGTAGTTGGACAGAGGAAAAATGTTGGAGCCATGGTAATTCTGTGAGGTTGGCACGCACATGTTTTTTTGCTTATCGCTATCGGGGGTTTTACTGTGTAAGATTTTGCACGGACAATCAGTAACAAGAACGAAGGCTCTGAGTCAAATATGTCTTTCTCCGTTTATTTCCTTGCAAGGGAAAAAAGGTCACAACAGCTATGTGCTCAACAGACTGCCAAGAACTGGTATCGTATCTGTGACCATTTAACGTGATGAATAAAAACCAAAGCGGTGACATCTGGAAAAAGCACGACACAGTGGTACAGAAAAGGATAATTGTTTAACGTGCACACTAACAGACACACTAAACACAGAGTCAAGGAAGACCACCGAGGGCCAATGGGAATAGACCCACTCAAAGTAAAATGGTGTTGTGACGACCCTCGCTGCCTTCCCTGAAGGGGTAGAGGTGGGCGTGGCAAAGGTTCCTCAGGGGATTGGATTCACCAGAGGAAATCAAAGGCACTGGCAACACGTGGATCCTTCCTTCTGTTCAAAGCCCTCTTGCATTTGGGCAGCGTCTGGCTCCATTTTGTCTTGAGTTAATGTTTTCTCTCGACATTATGCAACATTGCCTAAACACGTTCCACTCGTGGACCACTGAAGTTCCTGACACAAATCTCCACTGTTAATTCAAGTTCCATTTTTGGTTTATTAAATCTCATAAATACTCTTAAATGTAGTTGTTTGTGTGGGTCTCCCTCCTTCGGCGTTGGTCGGGCGGCCCGTTTTTTGACATTGTCTAAATGGAATGAGAGAAATTAAACTTGATCGATGTCACCAGACAGACATTTGTTGTTTGAGCTGCGGCAGCTGCACTGACGGCCGCTTTTGCAAATTGGACAAGTTAAAAAGCCCCGAGAATGAAACAGACTAATATTTTGGATCAGATGTGAACTTGTTACACTGAGGGATACGGTTTCCGAGAATGCTGCAATGGAACCGTCCATTAGGGAGAAAAACAACATGTTTAGTCTGCGAGGAAGTATACAGCATGAAAGGCATAAGTCTGAATAAGAAAATAGATTTAAAGACAAATGACCAATTGCTTTTGAGATTATCCGATGCTTGTTCCATTAAGTGATATGTTTTTCCAATAAAAAACTGTTAACCCAGATTATTTAGGGTGAAATATAGCTTGGTTCTTAATGGGAAGCGTTGAGAAACCAATACATGGAATTATAAGAATATAGGGACTCATGGTAAAATGTAACGTTTTTTTTAACGGACCAGTGGAGAAATACCAGTGGTAATGCTGCTACTGGTTTTGGGCTGATATCTGAATTTTGTCACCATGGCAACACTGAATTGTTACGCTTAAGTAGTCATACCATTATTTTTTGGGTGAGCCAAATGCACTGCAGTCATCTAAACTTTGTTGTCAATTAACTGTGAATATTTTAGATAGAAGTGCTTTGACGTCGCAGTTTGGAAAAGAGACAAATACTGCAAACATTTATCTACGGCGGCAGCCGTACACAGAGACAGACATTTGTCAGAGGAATTTAGCTGTCAGACTGTAAACACCCAAACAATCTGTGGTTTCGTAAATGGAGTGAACACAAAAACTTATCAAGTTTGCTGCACCACAGACCTTTGTGAGACACTGTATGACAAGTGTGAAGGAAAAACATGTTATTGGAGGAACATTTTCTTAAAATAATGCTATAATGATCGTGTGATTTTTTTATTTATTTTTTACCTGCGGCATTTAGAAATAATTATTTGTGTCGAGATATATTTATTTGGTTGTCCTCCTCAAATGTGTGATTGTAATTGTTATAGCCAAGTGGTCAACTAAGTGGAGAACTTGTGAGAAGCCTCTAAACCTGTTGCATAACCTGGAAGCATCAAGAGAGGGGAGCAGCGGAGCAAATGAGGAGGGAAGAGATGGGTTGAAGGACTACATATATATATATATATATATATATATATATATATATATATATATATATATATATATATATATATATATGTGCATGTATGCATACACTAGGGCTGCTAGCAGCACTGGACGGGTCCTGGCTGCCTGTACGCTGCGTGAGCACGTCACGTGAGAAAGTCACGGCTCAATCCGTGGCAGGTATTGTGGGTAATTCGGTCGTCTCTTTGCACCGCGACAGAAAGTATCACGCCTGTCGTTGTTATAGCAGACGGGATTCCTACAGAGTTAAGACTATACTTACAGAAATCTGTTCAACAGTGTTAAACTGTAGAAATGTGCTTCCGGCTTGTACAGCCTAGCATGTCAAAAGAAATTCTACTGTTCATAAAAGAACTTTTGATATATATGTATGATCTCCTGTAAATAGCAGATAATTCTGCTGTTGTATTTGTTATTTAATGTTATTGGGCTATTGAGGTAAAGAGCTGGGGAGCTGTTTTGGTTGTAGTATGCACATGAAAATGAAACGTTGCATTTCTTATTACTCCAGGTTTATTACCTGGTTCCATTTAGAAAAAAATAAACAAACTAATGTGGAATACTGAGTAATATTCTATGTACGCTGGGTTGCCCTTTCCGTGGGGAGAGCACGGGTTGCAGTATGTTATGTACATGATAATATGCATTCTGTGTAAATACTACAATACTGTGCAAATATCTATTGTTTCCTATTAAATCTAATCTGAAATTGACCAAATGTAGTCTTGTGATAGATTTTGAAGGAAATTGGCTCATGTTTGGTATTTTGAAAAGCCATCATTTTGGAATCAGAATGTCCTGGTTATCACTGAATGACACCATGGGGATGTGTACTCTCTGCCTAGAATGATCATGGAATGATCACGTTAATTCTAACTTGAAAATGACCAGGAGTTGGCTGGTGATAGAAGTGGGTGTCATAAATCTGGCCACAGCATTTACACTCACTTACTTATCATGCAAAGAGTTACTATGTCAGTCAATCCAGGTGATTAAAGCAGATCAAGGTGCTTCAAGCAGATCCAGCTCTTCGGCCCTTTCTCAATACCTTAGACGGCGAGAACGGACTCCCGCAATAATAGACTTGGGAGACGGACTCTGAAGTCCTGACTCACAGGTGCAAGAGAACATTTCTGCAATTGGAACAGCAGCTGACTTGATGACGTCACCACGTCAGCTTTCTTGCTAATATCTTTTAATACAGTTCTTGACTGGATTTTACTAATATCAAGCTTTAGTTTTGTTTTTATTTAAAATTATGAATGATACACAGTTGTGCTCATAAGTTTACATACCCTGGCAGAATTAATGATTTCTCGCCCATTTTTCAGAGAATATGAATGATGTCACAAAAATCTTTCTTTCACTCAAGGTAAATGGTTGGGTGAAACCATTTATTATCGAGCAACGGTGTTTTTAAATCATAATGCCAACAGAAACTACCCAAATAACCCTGATAAAAAGTTTACATACCCCAGTTCTTAATATCGTGTATTACCCCCTTTAACATCAATGACAGCCTGAAGTCTTTTGTGGTAGTTGTGGATGAGGCTCTTTATTTTGTCAGATGGTAAAGCTTCCCATTCGTCTTGGCAAAAAGCCTCCAGTTCCTGTAGATTCTTGGGCTGTCTTGCATGAACTTCACGTTTGAGATCTCCCTAGAGTGGCTCAATGATGTTGAGGTCAGGAGACTGAGATGGCCACTCCAAAACCTGTATTTTATTCCACTGTAGCCATTGGAAGTCGACTTGGCCTTGTGTTTCGGATCGTTGTCATGTTGGAACGTCCAAGTACGTCCCATGCGCAGCTTCCGGGCTGATGAGTGCAAATTTTCATCCAGTATTTTCTGATAACATGCTGCATTCATCTTGCCATCAATTTTGACCAAGTTTCCTGTGCTTTTGTAGCTCACACATCCCCAAAACATCAGCGATCCACCTCCATGTTTCACAGTAGGAATGGTGTACCTTTCATCATAGGCCTTGTTGACTCCTCTCCAAATGTAACGTTTATGGTTGTGACCAAAAAGTTAAATTTTGGTCTCATCACTCCAACTCTCAACTTTGTTCCAGAAGTTTTGAGGCACGTTTGGCGTATTGTAAGCAGGACTCTTTGTGGCATTTGCGTAGTAATGGCTTTCTTCTGGCGACTCGACCATGCAGCCCATTGTTCTTCAAGTGCCTCCTTATTGTGCATCTTAAAACTGCCACACCACATTTTTTCAGAGTGTCCTGTATTTCAGCTGAAGTTATTTGTGGGTTTTTCTTTGCATCCCGAACAAATTTTCCTGGCAGTTATGGCTGAAATTTTGGTTGGTCTACCTGACCGTGGTTTGGTTTCAACAGAATGCCTAATTTTCCACTTCTCTGAAAAAAGGCCAAGAAATCATTAATTCTGCCGGGGTATGTAAGCACATGAGCACAACTGTACATTAAACATTTAAAAAAAATCAAGGCTTTATTCTCAAGCATTATTTATTGGATCTGGAAGAGGCAGGCGTCATGTCCCTGGACGAGGAGGATCCCGTAGAGGGTGCCGAGAAGGGGGTCGCAGGGGAGGACAGTAAAAGGTATCAATTTGAGTTGGAACTTTGAAAAATAGAAGCAGACAAGGAGGTCAGAATTAAGATTAGGCAGATGGAACTCAAGGCAGGTGTAGGGGCCTCACCCTCAGTTCCACGTCAGCCGCCTCCATTTAAGGTGAGCGAAAACATTGCGATGGTTCCACCGTTCAGGGAGACCGAATTAGACCGCTACTTTGTAGCCTTTGAGCGTGTAGCTGCCGCTCTGCAGTGGCCAAAGGAGGTGTGGCCTCTTCTCCTTCAGTGCAAGCTGTCTGGGAAGGGCCAGGAAGTTGTGGCAGCGCTTTCTCTGGAAGACAGTTTGCATTATGATGTAGTTAAAGCAACAGTGCTTAGAGCCTACGAATTAGTACCTGAGGCCTACAGGCAACGCTTTAGGTCTCATAACAAGTGTGTAACGGTGCAAACAGCTTCCCTTCGGGGGAGCTGGAGCGTAACAGTTCAAATGAAATCATTTGCAATACTTTGATGGATGAGAATATGTTCTGTGGACTCAGGATGGTTAGTCTGACACCATAAAGAAATGTAACGTGAAGTGAGTCGACCCATGAATGGCTGCCTGGCTGAAAAGCTTCAGTAATTTAGATTACTGATTTCTTTTGTTTAGCTGATTTAATTTCTTCTTTCAGACAAACAACTGCAGGAAAAAAAGATATCACTTACAAAGGAACTGAAAGTCTATTTTTAACATGATGATGATTGGCTGATTATGAAGATCACAAGCTTTATAATCTGAAAAACAAAAACACATGTTTGCTGTATTATTTTTCATGCCTTACCATTGCTCTAAATGACTAACTGGGTTTTGCTGTGGTGAAAAGCAGACCCTTAGATAGTAAAAAAGTATTTTGATTATTTCTGATTTAAACGTAAAAACATGTATAAATCACAGCTGGTCTTCACTTGATCTCTCACTATAAAGAAACAATCCTGCCGTCACTTTTGTGAAGATTTTTATTCATGTTTTGATAACAAAAAAAAACACTTGACTTATTGACCGCTGTGCACTTCATCAGCACTCTGTGAAACAAAGTCACAGTTGGTAAACACAACAGTGAAAATGGGAATTGCTGTCACTGCTGTGACCATGTAAGGCTCAGCTGGGTCCTCGGCAAACAGCTTTGTTGACTTGCCATAAACCGTCTCATTCTAGCCATTCATCTTCCTTTCAATGAATGGAATTCTGCGGCCAGCTAGAATAAATGGTCACCGGTAGGCCTGCGCCATCAATGGGAACCTACTGGACCAGAAAAGGTCCTTGGACCATGACCATCAAATGTGAAAGTTTAAAATGTGGATAGATGATTTGGTCTCTCAATTCACTGGCGTGAAAACATCAGATGTCCAACCACATAAGCTATATGATGTTGGATGATTTAGCACCTCTCGGGTCTTTATGAATGATGGCCACTGTCTCCAGCACACGCTTTTTTTCTCATTTAGACTTTTGGTTAATTGTATCGACACATGCATTCACAAAAGCACTTCAACACACCCTCCGTCAGCCTCTTTCTGTTACACACCGCCTGCTTCCCACCGTTCCCACGCTTAAATTTAACTAGCATGAGAAATCCTGTGGTAAAAAATGGAGTTGGTGGAGCTGAGTGTATTAAAGCACAAGCCACACTGATTAGGGCCAGATGATAGGCGTGGCTCTTAAATATCTCCTCCTAAAACCCATGAAATGAAATGTAAACGCAGTACACTAAATCACTTCTGTGCGACTACCAGCCAGCTTTCTTTATGTGGGAGGAAGTTAAAGATCACCACTGATCTTGTGTTGAACTGCAGTATAATCCTCTGTGATAAATCACATTGCCAGACCACAGGTGACTGATTTGGGGTCTCACGCCATTCATTAAAAGCAACTTCAAATCAACCATTGATCTTACATTGATGGGAGAGGTAATCTGTGTTGATAAATCGCTCCTTCTTTTATCTTGTTTCTGGACATAAAGCAGCCCACTACCATGAATAATGGCGGCATGCTTGGCTTAGCTTTGTAAGTTCATATATTTGGGGTTGGCTTTTGCATTGAAGCACCAGGGCTGCAGTCGGTATGTTTTGTTTTATCTTATCTTGAATAGACAGCAGGAGCTGATACATGAAAACTATTTTAAAATGATTAAATCCCGGAGTCCTTGGTTGGAGATGACTTTTCAAAGCTATAATTGGCCCATTAAATGACCAGATGTAATACAATGTGAATGGTGCAGCACACCAATAAAACACACGATTTCAAGAAACTCTTTTTTTATTTAGTCTTGGTGTCACAGAGTCACACTTATTCAAATTGTGTTATAGTGATTTTAATTGTATTCATGACTTGGATTCGTCATAACAAAGAAAACTCGTCCTATGGTTTAACAGATGCTAAAGCTTACGCCACAGATCTGAAATGAAATAAAAATCTTGCTGTATTGACGAAAACAAAAATGTTTTACAACATCTATTGAGAAAATAAATCATGTAAGAAGTAGGTTTATTGGAAAAAACGATTCGACAGAATACCCCCTCATCAACCATTTAAGGTAACTAGTAATAAGTTAGGGAATTGACTTTCAGACTCCTGAGGTAGCTGCCTAGTTAATAAAGACTCATCTTACTAGAACAAGACATTGCATCCAAAACACTTTCTATAGGAATGTGCTGAACACTTTCTAGGATTTTTATTGGCCAGTGACAAATTATACAGCCTAAAAGTTTTAACGTATCTACTGTGTTTTAATTAAACATTCCAATTTTCTTTCTCATTTATATGGCGATGCAATTAATTGACTAAGGTCTGCGCCATAGATTGCAACATTAATCACTCTAGTCATAATCAAGTTGAATGAATGATAATGACGCCCTGAAATGTCTTTCCACTTAATTACAAATCACCTCTGACACAATCGACATCCATCATCGAGGGTTCAAAAACATTTACTGAACACCAAATGTGATGCATGACATGTGTTACACTGTTGCTGATGTAAAACAGAAATGTGATGCTTTTGGACTGGAGTGCTGTCACCTGCTCAGGCAGTGTGTGTGAGCACTACAAAGTGGTAATGGCATCTGTGACTTTTCTTAAAGTTTTTTTCCATGGGATCCTGGCAGCAGGAGGGGGTCCATGTTGCTTGCATTACCGCAGAGGTGATCATCACCAACATGAAAGGACCGAAACATTTTCAATACCCACAGAGCAACGTTGAAATATCCATAATATTTCACTAACATTATGCCCATGTCCTGTGTCTTGTGCCACCTAGAGGATAATTTAAAGAGCTTGAATGTTTAAGTGTATTTGTTGAGTTGGTTCTTGTTTGCATAGTTGAATAGAGCCTAATGGTAAAGTTGAAGGAAACTTTTTTTTGTTCATTCGGCTTCCCAGCGTGTTCTTAATTATTTTTCCCATTAACTTATTTTGTCATTCACAGCTCCTGTCTTCCTCTGTTGCCCTGCTTCCAGCCTGAAGCACTGCTTTGATGCAGCTTGTTTTAAAGAGATATTTTCCCCTCTGTCTAAGAGGCCTGAGGACCTCTAGGTAGGCTTTCCAGATTTAATGATATATCATTTTGTTAATGGCCATAGTCTTCAGACGATCAGATCTTTAGTTAGACATCTTGGGCGTATTCTTGGAGGTGCTAGTAGTACCTAAGTAGCCTCATGAGTATGTCGGCATTAATGTACATGGCAGCATTATCAAGCACTATGATTGGTCAGTGACTTTTGTCTAACAGATAGCTAGCTGGCAGAGCTTAGTATTTAGTTAGAGTTCAGGATGAGATTGGTCTGCAAATGGTGAAAAGTGCCTTTTGGGTTTTGGGTGTTTTTTTATCTGCAGTAGTGTGTTGATTTGTCTAGTATTTTCATTATATAGTTCATTTTAATTTCCCTGATGTAAATAATATTTGATTACCCATTGCTCTTGAGTGTGTAGTGTTTTAGTTTTGATGGATTGTTTTGGCTTGCTTTGTTGTAATATAAAACGTCTATTACATTGACTAAAGGCCTTGTCTGTTAATCACGCAGCTACCCATGCTCATATTCATATATCTGCAGTTAATGTATTTGTAGATGTTCAGCTGTAACATTTAATCTCAATTTAAATGTTAGTGTTATGTGAATATGAGGTATGTACTCCTGTATGTAGATCATGCATCTACTCCATGGTGATGTGTGTTTGTTGATAGATTTAGCTTGGGTCTTGGTATTGATGTTTCAGTAGTACATATCAGGACACACACCACTGAACGCCACATCTATCTTTAATTCAATTTTATTTTCAGTTTACATTGGATGCACGCTGCATGCCACCGTCAAAAAGGACAGAACATCACTGCCAGCCTTACGCACAATACACCACGTGTATGAAATGAATGAAACTATGAATGGCATAGTCTGCCTGCGCGTGTGTGTGTGTGTGCGCATACATATGTGCACGCATTTGCTCTGCACAATCGTTCATGAGATGAATATGCAATGTGTTGGAACACCAATGCTTTTTGAGGAGAAATCAAACATTCAGTTGAGTAACAACAAGACAAATGACAGCTCCTTCCCTGCAGTGCGTGGAATTATTCATCAGAGCTTCTAAATTTAATACACAAACACGAACAGTTGGTAATTTAACAGTTTTTTTTAACTCCGGCGTTATTACTTGTCAAGTGCAGAAGAATACCAGTCAAAAGTTTGGACACACTTTATCATTGAAATAGAAAAGGTGTCCTTTGACTGCTACTCTACATCCCTACTGGCAAAGAGATAAGGTAAGTAAGGCAAGCGTCCGTTTGTCTTCCTCTGACATGTTTTTGGCTTGTGTGTTTAAGGGTCCTTACACACCTTAATCCCTTGAGCCAGCTTGATTTTCCAAATAAGTCTACATCACTTTTGTGAGTGAGTATTCATGGTTCATGCTGATAAGAAAAAAAAATCTAATATCAAATCAAATGCAAGAAGAGCATCATCTGAAACAAATGTACATTTGGAGCATGACCTCATTCATTGACTGTTGAAGCACCACCACCTAACCTGCAAACACATACGCATTGTTTATTTCTGTCTCAACACAAGCAGATAAGCAGGCAGACCGATCTCTCTTCATTTGTACATTCCCTTCTCTGTGCTGTCTGCATGCGATATTTATTAGATTTCATATCCCCACACTGTGACAAGAGGAAGAGTTCAATTATGTGTATGTGTGTGGGTAAGTACGTGGAATGTGCTGAAAATCTTGCATACAAACAAAGTTATGAAACTCCATATCTCTTAAACAAACATAATGACTCCTTCTTTCCCTGTGTTAGTGAAATAATGGATTTTTCAAACTTTGAAATGGACTCATCCCTTCTCACCTTTCCTCAGCCCGTCTGTTCAACTCCGAGAACAAATCCCGCTCGAAGGCATTCACCTGCCAAAGCAGAAGATTTTACGGTCACCAAAGAATTGGTCCCAGGGTGCATCACAGGCAAAAGCCTCTCCAACCATCAAGAAGCGAGTCGAGAAGGTTTCTGAAAGCTCTCTGTTGCACACGTCATACATGGAGTTCTGACTAGATTGTCGAGACCCATGATGGTCAGCCCCCCTATGTAGTCAGGGCTACTAATGGTTTGTGTGTTCTGTTTTTTTAGCCAATAACCTCTAAACCCTGCTTTGATAATGCCGTTGGCACAGCAGCATTTCTTTCTGTAACCCAACTCAACATTTTCTCTTTATTAGGTAAATATTGAGTTCATTAACAGTCAATTAGTGCCAAATTCATTAATTTATTTACCACCAAATAACATCACATAAAATGTATATTTTAATGTTAGACGTGAATAGGCTAACACAAAACATGCACAAGGGGTGGTATTTTCTTGTCCCCTTTTTGATGACACTATCATTGTTTTCTTTTACTCTTTCTCCCTCTTGAATCTCACCTCTCCCACAACACAATATTGCTTAATTTGCTCAGATTGAAATCTAATTAGGGAAACAGGCGTTTTGGGTACTTTGTAAGCCTTTATCTCTTGATCACGCCTCGTTTAATTAAGCTTGCAACAATGTAACCAACTCTTCATCAAAACTCACGTTGCCTTGGCATTGACAGTAAATACAATTATTTACTAATTTTTTTAATGCACAGACAAAATGGATCGATTAACTATATTTACTTACTTTGATTGAGTATATACATGCATAGATTCCAATTTCCAAAATGGACGCACATAAACACAGACACACAGTCACACACACACACACACACACACACACATAATTACCCACACATACTGTTATTGTGGTGCCAATCTTGACAAGTCCCTATGCATTTCCTCGTAGGCCAGCCCATTAGGACACAGACCGCTTTGTATTGACCAATCAAGTTGCTGTCCTTGGGCATTTAGCGCATGGGCTTGCAGTTAATGTCGCCAATCAGTTAGCATAGATAAACTCTGTGCTGTGTGTGTAAAGTGTTCTGGAGCTGCCTTAGGATAAAACTTTATTAGCAAGTATCGATTGACGGCTAGTAAATTGACTGAGATTGGAGGAGCGGAGAAGGACAGAATCCAAAGGTGAAAAAAGATTTGGAGAGGTTGGTGAGAAAAGAAGTATGACTGAAGAAAAGGGAGTGAAGGGATGAAGACGTATAAAAGCCCAGAAAGAAGTAACGACTGAGATGAAAAGGAGAAAGGACATGCAAATGAAAAATACAGAGTCCGTATCAGACAGACAGATTCCTTATTCTAATCACCAGTGATCATACAGGGAAGCCACTTTGCTTTTGAGATACTTAATCAACTCTTCATGAATGAAGATGTTTGACTGCAGTGCATGAGCAGTGGCCTCTTTTCTCCCCCGAGTCTGATTATAATTTTCTTTTCAGGGCTTGTTATCGCCACACAAATCCTGGATCCTTGTCCTTTTTTCCTCCAAAAAAAGATAACAAGCTATGATGTGAAAAGTTGGCACCCGTATTCAGACTAATCCAATTTCTTGTCCAACTATTTCTTATGCTGCATGCGCTTCAAATGATCAAAAAAAGATCTTATTAGCCCCTTGACAGGTCTTAACACAGAGCATCTGTTACATTTTCTTGTGTGCAGTGAATGAATAATAGATAAAGCTTGGCGAGGCCTCAAAAACAAAGTTATACTCGTAAGTAAAGTTTAAGCATAAGTGTCTTCATGTTAATCTTTCCAGCATTTCCTGGCATCACCTCCTCGTGCCATTAGTTGATTCTCTACGGTAGAGCACCGCTCTTATGTTAAGTGAGAAGTGAGCTGCTGGTGTTGGTTATAGATGATGTACTATGCATGTTAGTCAGTGGATACATTGTGGATACACAAGTGCATTTAGACTGGTTTGACAAAAGGAACTTGGTTCTTGTTACTACATAAAGTTTTGCTGATACTTTAATCGAAAGCAGCGTAAATTATATGCATTCAAGTGCTACATTTAGAGAAAATAGAGGGTAGAAGAAGTTGAAAGCATGAGGTTAATTTAGTACATTATGGTCCATTTAGAGAATAATTGGCAACATGCCTTAAGGCGCGGCTAAATTGTGATTGACTTTCGTTATATTGAACTCTAATAATTGTAACATTTCGTAATATTCCACACATCATTAGGTGTTCTTCCACAGGGCAGGCAGACAGTCGGTAGTGTAAACCCATCTGTCATCTGATCAGAGTAAGCCGACTTATACAGTGACAGTCAACGAGGTCAGTGAGGAGGTAATCGCTGCAGGGAAAGGTAAAGCTTACGTGCTGCCTCACTGCTGCTGAGGGTATTCAAGTCACCCCTATTTCAGTTACTTGTCAAGGTGCTTCAAGGAGCTCTTTTTAACAATCTGAACATTAATATAACATAAAACCAATGGATTCATGTCTAGCTAAGCAGGGAATAAAGTCCTCTGTGTGTTTTTATCCGAGCTTCTCCTTGTTTTGTTGACATGGACGGGCTGGCACCATATGCTTTTTTTTTTTTTGCATGTTTGTCTGTGTGACTGCGCCCCCCTTGTTAGATTCCTGCTGCTGCTCCACACTACTGCGCCGAAGTCAGAGCCTAAATGCAGACTGCACGGAAGTCTAACTCGAGTATGTCTGTATGACACAGTCGGCCATGTCAGCACTTTCACTACTGTTGGCACCATTAACTGTGAGCTGCTGACTCCTTGCCGTCCTGTTTGGAGCCTTTGAAAGGCAATTGGAATGTTCCCAATTACGTTTTGTGCACCTTTAACACAGCGGCCACTCTGGGTTTTGCACCTGCTCTTTTTTTATTAATCATTCCACCAATGACCATATATTTCTGCTAATCATTCCACCAATGACCATATATTTCGGATACGACATATCTCGTTGTTTCTCATCTGATATTGGCTCGACTGAAAACAACAAGCCTTTGGATAAAACATCACCGGTGCCCGGATTGCTTTGGTGTGATGTTGAAGGTTGTGGTGATAAAATACAATCTGATTCAAGAAGTCCAGTCGTAGTCAGGTGCCCAAATACAAAAAGCACAACAGGCCCCTCAGAAAATGTGAATGTTTGGTGCCCTATGAAAAAATATCTCATGTGTTGATGACGTCTCCCTGACTGAATTCTAGATAATCCTGTTATATTTCTAAGAACATAGTAGCGTGAGATTTCCACGCTACACATCTTAAACGGAGTGTGCTCAAATTTAAGACCAAACTTTAAGACCAACAAGATTAGCAGGAAGAATATGACATTCCTTCCTCCAAGTGTGGGATTTGTCATCAGCGTGTCATGAGGTTCATGCTGTGCACCTGTCACGGTTTGGGTCTATTTTCTGCTTTATTTTGTAGTTTGTGTCTTGTTTGTCCCTGGCTGAGCTTCACTTTCTGCCTTGTTCTGTCTCCTCCGGTGATTGTCTGCTTGTCAATGATTGTTCCCACCTGTGCCCCATCACCTGCACCTCCCTTGTGTATTTTAACCCTCCCAGTCGCTTGTCATTTGTTGCGTCATTGTCTTACGTTCCGTGTCTTTCGGCGAGTGCGTGTCTGAGATGGTTCCTCGTCCTGTTCCTCGTCCTGTTCCTCGTCCTGTTCCTCGTCCTGTTCCTCGTCCTGTTCCTCGTCCTGGTCCCCATCCCGTCCCTAACTCTGTTCCTGACCCTCGTTTGTATCTTCCCTTTTCGAACCCTGAGTTTTGCCTTTTGAAGATTAAAATCTCTTTTTGTTTGAACCCTGCGTTTTACCCCTCTTCCGGTCCTCACCTTGACAACACCGACATTTGTGACAGCACCTGTGCGATGCATGATGCTCACCACGGATGGCGCTTTGGCTGTTGTACACTAATTCCAGGTGAGACGTGAGGCTGGTTTGTGTCTTGGTGCTTGTCGTCCACTGGTATTGAACAGGAGAAGAGAGAAGCCTGTTGTCCAGTGACATTCCCGATATGACTTAGGTCAAAAGGTTTCTTTATTATTTCAGACCAGTCTGTATTTAGTGCCAAACAAACTCTGCCATGCAATGTGCCAAGCTAAAGCTTTATCAAGCCTCGTCGATGAATCCCTGCAACTGCTGCAGGCCATAACCAAAATGTCCATCAATTCAGATTTTTTTTAAACTGTCATTTACTTGAAATTGGTGTGATTAGATAATCTTTTTTTAAATTGGTGTCCAACATATTTTGTGAGGTCGCAGTCACCGTTGACTACATTTTTCTAATCGGTTTTTCTTTGAGAACAAAAGGACATTTGCCCCCAATTTTAAAGTAGTTCCCTCCAGTCGTGCCTTAAAATGTTATTACAATTTGGATTACACTGAAGCAGAGGTCGCCTTTATCATACTCCCCACCTGTTTGCTGTTAATGTCCAAACCACCATCTAGAAAGTGATGGATTACACAGAGGAGTAAATCCAACTGTGTTCTTTTCTGGTGTTACGTGCACATATGATAATGGTTTAGAAAAATTGTGCGAGTCATTAGTGGAATACTTGTTTGATCACAGTTTCCAGAGCTAATGATGGGAGTGAGCATGGCTCCATAATGGGTCTGTGGTATTTGTGTGATCTTGTACTTTTGTTGAGGAACAGATTGAGCTCAGACCTCTTCTGATGCTGACTGAGGGCTGACACTTGGTTTTTAGGCTTACATTTAAGGTAAAGTTTGGAGTTACTCAAGCAGTCTAGTTGAATAACATTTCCTATCATTTGTTTAATCTGTTTTAAACAATCAGTTTATAACCTAACTGCCACTTTTAGGGTTCATTAGCTTCTGATTTTGCCCCACACAGATGCCTATAGGAAACCTGCATTGATATAATAGGCTTGTCTAATTTTCTAATAAGACCTTGGACAATTCTTGCAGCAATGCCATTTCTCAATTATCTCAGTGATTAGAGTGTTATTGTAATATGTGTGAAGATATAGGTATAAGATAGATATAGTTATAGGTATAAGGTAGATATAGTTTTTTTTATTAACATTCATACTGAAGAAAAGCAGAGGCTGTGTGACAGAGAGGTGGAATGGAGAGTAAATTAAAACTCAATACTTTTTCATTGAGCTAGTTATCTGGAGAAAATGCCAGTCTTTGGCTAGTTCTGGGCAGCAGATGAGAGGATCTTCACAGACCTGGCACACATACTAAACCACAAACACACACCCACACACACATATATGCACACACCCTCATGAAACCACACTGACATGTACATAGGCCCACACATATATCCTGCCCTCACACGCGTGTTCAACACCCACACCTCCGCACAGATACATTCCTCCCTCGTAATAAAGCATCGGTTTCATCCCTTCTCTTCACCCTCTGCGATAGAGTAACTCTTCAGAGTTACTTTATTAGCATACCACTCACTGCTCTGTGCTTTATAAGGTGTATAAATGGCATTGCTGCATCTTTGTGCGAGCATATGGTTAGCATCCTGCTGACGGCGCAGTCTTATTTTCTCATTGAATGGAGCGAGGATTGTTCCATCTTTACTACTTGGAAGATAAAAACACAGGTGTAACTAAGATGAGAAGTGAAAGGAGAATAGAGGGATGGTAGTTGACGAGGGAGGAGAGGCGAGATAAGATGTGAGGAGAGTAGAGTCTTCAGTAGATGAGAGAAAAGGGATAAAACAAGGGAGAGAGGGGATAAGAGGATGGATTAGTTACAGTAAATTATTAATGCTAAGATTTGACCGGGTAATATGATTTCTTCGGTTAAAACTATCTATAAAAAGACAGGATTCACCCATTAAAAAATACAAGCGGCTCTTAGCTTTGTTACGTCCCTCTGGCTCCCACTGTCTCCTCCTTTCTCCATCTCTGTCTATGTTCTTGTTTGCAGATTGGGGACGGGTGGAGCTGGGGGAGACCCGTTAAGGTGACAGGTTGCACCTGTGGGTGGAGCTAGCCGGGTGTTAAAGTTCCATGGTACCCAGCCCGTGCAAAGTATACCTCTCAACACCTACACTTCTTACAGTCATCCATGCATTTCCTTTACACCCCTCATATGCCTACTTTCACACTTCACCAGTTTATTTTCCCTTGTACATTCATATTTTGTTGGTTCTCGAATGAAACCTTATTTCTTTAAGTCAACGTGTGGACTCCCTTGTTTGTCACTTTTCATGAGCCGGGTTGTGACAGCTTCGTAGATGCAAGAAAACCGAAGGAGGTCTTGCGTCTACTTCTGTTACCTTCTGTTACCTGACTAGCAAGATGTGAAAGGAACAAGGGAGCAGTGCCAGTCCTGCATTCACTGTTTTATAACAGCAAATCGATAGTGTAGCTAAACCGTCTGCTTGTTGACAATATCGCCAAGAGCCTAAATGCTCATGTTTTTTGTAAACTTTATAATGACATGTAGAGTGGCGCCTAATTCATACAAGATGCCATGCTGCTGCTGCAAAAAAAAAAAAACTTAAATTCTGGACTTTTAAGTACAGAGCACTTCTGTGATTTGGATGGTACCAAACTCTTACTTTCATTACTGTGTGCTTTGACAGAATAGTAATGTCAGTTGTTTTATTCATTTGAAATGAAAATTAGGTCCTAGGTTGGTTTGACCAAGCACACGTCGTCAAAAGTTAAACCCACATGAGAGTTAAATGCGCACTCAGCCATCTATGTATGTGCATTGCAACTATGAGCCCAAGCACACACACATACCATAAAGGTAATGACATTTCCAGTACATAAAACCCTGCTGCCTCTACTCCTATCCAGGGATGTGATTTAGTACGTGTGTGTGTGTGTGTGTGTGTGTGTGTGTGGTGGGGGGCCCAGGACTGCACAGTAAGATAGAAGACATAACTACGATCTTCTGCCCCTGATCGGGTTGTCTGCTACCTGGACTCCTCTCCACTTGAGTCTACTTCTACAGTTTCTCATTTTTACAACTGATGGAACACATGCCATTGTATTGCATCCGAAATGCACAAATGGAACCACAACTTCAAACTTTTCTAAATAAGTAAAAACAAGGAGCATTGAAAATGTCGAGTCCTGCTTTCTGCACTTTGGGCAGTAAGGAATGAGCTTATTAACATAATAGGAGTTAAGCAAACCTCCTTCCTGTGTCCTTGTGCCTGTCTTTGGAGTGTGGGCTGCTTTACATGCTACACTGACCCTGTGCAGTGTGACACAGATTGAGTGTGGAAAACTGTGCGTTTGCAGTCAAACTTTTCAGTCTATTCCCTTCCTCTCATCGTATGTCTGTATTCCTATCTTATTCCGTTGACTATGATACAATTACACACAATCACACCCACTGTTACAGAAAATGTTTTTACTTTTCTGCAAATGTCCTTTTAGTGTATATACAATTTGGAGGAAACACTTGTAATAGTTTTGTTTAGTATAAAAGTAAATAATAAAACATTTAATTGCTAATTGTATAAAAATGTATTTATTATGCATGGATGAGCCCACTGACTACATTTCATTTCAGAATGAAATGCGCTTCTATTTCAGGTGTTATAGTAAATGCGCCAATTTTCTTAAAAACTATGCAGTAATATTTGATGAGAATGTACATGAGCATAGAAGAGGTCAACATGAACCAGGGTCAAGTCACAGCAGTGTTACCCGGCCTTCAAAGATTGAGAAATGACATTTCAAAGACGATCGGTGCCTTTTGCGCTGTACAAGCCTGTTTACCGTAACACCTGAAATAGATACAATTATACTGAGGCTGCCTCTCCCGATGAATATAGCAGCAGATGTGCTCGAGCAGGCCATGAGGGGCTACATGTACTTAGATTAATAACATGATGGATTCACTCAAATGTAGGTAGCTGCAGCAGTGACCGAGCAGCTTCCCTCTGTCTCTTCCAGATACATCTGAAGAGGGCATTCTTAAAATGTTGTGAGTGAACAGCCTCAGTTTGGTTTGCAATGTTGTCGGCAAGGACCTTGGGAAGCTTTTCTGTTGAGATGGCTTCAGGTCACCATTCCAAATGATTATTTTGTGGTACCACTATACTCAATCAAGTTGATTATGAAAGCAGCTTGGGATGCAACAATTGACTTAAGTGTGCACATTCTAAAGTATTTTTGTTTACAGTTTTTTATTAGAGAAATAGGCCTCAACATCAGTTTGTCAACCATCCAGGCAACGATCCCCCGGCCATTTAGCCGAGTCTGGAAAAGCCATTCAGTCAAGATAATCAACGAATGGCTCATTGGCTTTATCAGTGAATTGTGGTCCGGACAAAGACCCCAAGTAGTCATTCCGTCAAAAAGCGCAACATCTGTCCAAAACGCTATTCAGAGATAAATTATTCAGTTGCCAGCCAGCAAATCTGCCCTTCACTCAGCCAGTCAGCCTGTACAGTAAGTTAGTCAACCAGTCAGTTACACAGTCCATTAAGTCCGACTGAAGCCATCTAGTTAAATAGCTCTTTTCACACCTCATTTATCTCCGGAATCGCTTTTCTCTCATTTGGAGGCAACAGGGAGACAGAACAAATTAAATCAGGTGAAAGCTGAAAAGAAGGTGGAGAGAAATTACAGATTTATTTCTACTGCATTCTTTTGGCACCTTTTGAGTTCACTCAACCAATCAGTGTCTTTTAGAAGCATTGTTTTATTTATACTTTTTGAAAACAGACAAAAAAGTCTCTAAAAGAAGAAAACGCCTGCAATAAGACCATTCAATAATTCATTGTTTTTATTTGGGGGTATTGTCATTTTTCTTTCACAATGTCTACAGCTCATTCTGCCATATGTGTGCTCCTCTGCAGCTTACCTTTAGCTTCAGTCCTTTACATTACATTACATGTCACTTGGCTGACGTTTTTATCCAAAGCAACTTACAATAAGTGCATTTCAAACTCAGAAGAACAAGAAAGTGCAATTTCATCCAATAAGCCGATTTACAGCATGCTATACATAAGAGCCATCATAAGTACAATATAAGTGCTACAATTTGTTGGTATTTTTAGTCAAGGTAGAGTCTGAAGAGGTGTGTCTTTAGTTTGCGGCGAAAGTCCTTTCTGTTGTGAGGGGGTAAGACGATACCACACATCAGAAAGTTTTTCCGGTCTAAACTGCTGTCCAAATTAACACTGAAAGGCACAATAATGTGCTGCAGTTCCAACCTAATGTGAGCAGCTCCCGAGCCACTATAATATATAATTATATTGTGAGCGTATAGAAGGTTATTGTACTAGTTACATAATACATGCTGTAATTGCAAAGCTTGTAAAGTCTCAAGTTGCTGAGTGCAACAAAGGCATTATTGAAAAGCTTTTGGTTGAAACACAAGCTTTGCTGAGGCCTCAAAGGGAGCCCCTTCTCTCCCCATCTCCCCTCTCTGCTAAATGTAGCTAGCTGTTTTGGTTGTCCTATTTTTATTCAGCCTTATGAATATGTTTTAATTTCTTACATTTTGGCAAAATACAGGACAATTGTAGTCTTGGCAATAACGATAATGATCCCTTAAACTGTACCTGCCAACACCAAACTTATAACAGGTCTAAATGGCAGGAAAGACATTTAATGGCAAGACTTGAAAAGAAGTAATAAAAAACAGAAATGGCCTTTTGGTGGTATTTTACCTCGATGGACATACAAGCCCATAATTAAACAATGCCCAAATGTACTAATAGGCTGACCTTTGGGAAAAGAGAGGAAGCCATCATTTTAGCGCTGCTGTACCATCTAATTTGATATGACCACGCTGGTTTAAATGAAGACGGTGTTTACCGCTTGTGACAGAGATAGACAGCGGTTAAATTTCATTTAGCATGTTTTAACAATAATTTGAATGAAAACATTAAACCGGACCTGTGTGCTATTACTGTTATATTTTGAGACCAGTCTTTTCTTTGTGTATTTTCATGGGAAAAGAATGTTAGGTGTCTTTTCTTACTTCATCATGTTTTCAGTTTTTCTCTTTCGAAAATCCCCCTTTTTCCTCAGACGTGTCTCTAAAACCAAACGTGTTAGATCCTGTCCTTTTGTATTTAATTTCCATATACCTTTTAATACTTTTTTCCCCCACAGATGTCACTTCAAAACTATGACAATTTGTCTTCTTTTCCTCCCCCTTGCTATTGAATGTCCCTGCTGGACATTGTCTAACATCTCGCAACCCATCTGTCCTTCTCTCTTTAATATCCTTCATTACGGAGGGCCCCCATCGATCTCTTACGGAGGGGAAGAGGGAGGCTAGCACTCTCATCAGTAGCTTTCCACAATGATAGGTGGAAAATGCATGAATATATATCCGATAAAATCCCTTTATGCTCCAGACGACCATTAGCAGGTAACAAGTAAAGCATCTGGCAGCTTTAGAGCTTTATCCGGGGTTGGTTGACGCAAGAGCTACATTAATATGCACTTTCATTCCTCAGAATTATCAGACACAATTCCAAATGGATAAAAATGTAGCTCTGTTTCTGACAGATTTGGAAATAAAATATTTGTTGGCACAACAGCACGACAGGTATGTGACTGTTGGTTCTTCATCAACATTCATTCCGTCATGGTTTGGGCTTGGCCCTGTGGGAAAGAAATTGGTGAATCATATAACAGCATAACTCGTCTGGTGTGGAAAAACCTGACTGCATTGAACAGAGGTGTGACAGACCACAACACCATCTAACAACACCTCTGGTGAATACTGACAGCTGTGAGCAGGGTTGGAATTAACTGTCATCAATAACCAATTCATTATATACAATTTAAAAGCAATGTAATCTGATTACTTCATGTTTCTTTTGGATGACCTTAGTTTGATCTAAAAACTTCCTGACAAATCAAATCTAAGTGAACTTGTACTTTTTGAAAGGTTAAAAAATATTGATTTTGAGTATTTTGCTGGGTAAAAACCTTTCTTTAACCTCCTTCATCGCCTCTCAGCAAAAAGACTAAAGTTGATGAACCATGAAATTTTACCCAGGGAAATAGATTTTTTTTGCTCACGTCAGCCACACCGCAAACCTAATGGCTTTTCAGGTCTTGTCAACAAACAGCTGTGACTGATATATGCTCTTGTGGTAAAGACCGCAACCACTGTAGTCAGTTAAAACAAATCGTTAAAGTGGGACATTGATCCAATGATTTCCGAATGACATGTTCAATAATAGAATACCGCTTAGGAGTCCACATACCTTTTGATAGTGTTTAGGGAATAGTATTAGCTTGTATTCCTCTGGTCCTGGATGGGCAAGACCTCTTTAAGCTGTACAGCAGGTCATGACTAGCATGTCATTCAGTGTTTAATCCCCAAACAACGTACTCTCCAACACAGCTGTTACCCGCCAAAATAACATACGTGACCCGGACACTTTTGCAGGGTTTCTTTAAGCTGAAGACAGCTTTGAAGTGACTGACTTCTCTGGCTTTAATAGCACCGCTTCATGGTGAGACAGAGGACACACTTGAACTGTTGCAGGTTAAGATGCTGACCTGTGAGCCACTGATTCCCTGTCCACCGAAGGGCTGCTGTTCTGTAGCTGAACTTTACTGAGTTTTTGAATGCTAAAAAAAGGTTTCCACCTCACTCTTCCTTTTTCCCTTCCTCTATATCAGACGCATCCTTAACTTTTATTACTCCCTATGCATATTAGATCCAACAATGATGTCCAATAAAGCAGAAACGCAATAAAAATAACGGTAAAGAATGGTCATGGAGGGCTTAATGATGAGCGCCATGGAATGAACAAAAGAAAGGAATAAAGTATTTTGTCTTGGTGCTCTGGTGCAAGTCAGTCACACATGTACTCTACCATATTTTCACCTCAAGCAATGAGATCATATATGGAAACAAAAGTATTCATCAAATTGGACAAATAAATGCAAATCGTTACACATCATCTCTTTACATGTGTAATCTCAGCACAAAATACAGCTCTGTGAATACACACTTGAATTTGATACAAAAATGGCAATAATGCGTCTTTCATTTCGGCAGGGAAAGCAATAGTGAAGACACGTGATTTCATTTAATGAGTGAATCACGAAATCACAAATGTGTGTGTGTGAACTTCAACATAAATGTGCAGAAAAATTGCATGATTTTATGCTCCATTTGACCTTTAATAGGACTCAAATAATGGACATTATAAAACTATAACACCTTTGAATAGTTTAAGGGCTAAATGTGAAATATACTTTAATTATCATATTTTATGACATAAATTATCATAATGATTCCTAATGAAAGGGCAATATGAATTCAGAAACATGTATCAATTCACACTGTTTGGTAAGTTTTTTTTCATTAAAGTGATGGAGCTTAATACAACCTTGGTTTGTGTATGTTTCCTACTTGGTATTGTCTAATTTTGAAGAAATGGTTGCACTATTAACGGTGTTGTTTTCACCTTTGGCCAATCTTTAGAGAGGGGAAATGATAAATACAAAACAATGATATATATTTCTATTGAAAAGCGAAGTATAAAATTGTTTTCTGCCATGTATCTTTAAAAAGGCCACTATTGTGATATTTGATGATATAGGAGAAGACAAGCTGTGCTGTAACCAGCGCTCATTTGCTTAGCAATTCATGATCCCCATGGGAGACACAGTTGCAGAAACAGACACAAAAGGCACACCACAGCAATGATTTTCTGATGTAGATAACATTCAATAGAAATACTCATTGGCATATTGGGACAGTCTCAGGGTAAAACATTTTGTTTACGTATGTACAATGCAATCTGTTCATTCATAACCTTAATTACAAAATATGTGAAATATTTACTTGTGAGATTCACCTTTTCCACTTCTTTGATGTATGAGAGAGGAAGGAGGAAAATGTCTACGGACCAGTGCAAATTTTCCAGTGCAGATAGAAAGGGCATGAAGTGGATTTATGCTGGGAATAATGCTGATGGAGAAAATGACTAAAAGAGAGACTGTACATATTAGCTGAATAAACATTTTTAAACACAATGTATTTAGCCCAACAATTATGTTAATTGGATTGTTTTTGCATGAACAATGCATTAATGGAGACCAGGCTCTTGTAATCCCTATTCTTTCAGTTTCTATTTGTCATCATTCAATTCATTTCCTGCTCAGTTTGACCCAGTTCACAGATTTTAGATTGATATGGGCTGGTCCCCAAAATAACACACATCAGCGTTGTTGTGTATATGTCAAACACAAAGATAATCACTCAATTTTGTCACTCATACTTCCATTTAACATTACCTACTGGCCTATTACCCACTCATTTAAGTTACACCATGCCACTTATTTTGTAGCCTCTCTAATACTAAAACTCCCATCCAACTCCACTTCCACCGTTTCAAGCCTCCACCTTTTAACAGACATTGCGGCTCCAACACTTTATCACTGCACCTCAAATGCATATCCTTAATGCCTCTAATACATCTGAAAGTCTTCCCTTTTCTCTGATTTACATTTTAACTCTAATAGATCCATCACCAATAGCTGCTCATCACGAAAACCTTTCTCATCCCTTTTCTTTGATGCAAATTGCTACTCTGCCCACATGAGGAACGTAACAATGCTTTTCCCTAGACTTAAGATTCTCTTGATGTTCCCACTTTAAAGTTTTGCACAGGATGTGTATCCCCCTCATGGCCATGCACATAAACATTTAGAACAGTGTGCACGGCTGTTTTATTAACTCTGTAATACCTGTCTCTGTGTCATACAAAAACCTTTTTTTATAATGTCAGATTTCATTGTGTATTTGTTCAAAGTGATAAACTATGGATGAGTTGAAATCACACACATTGCCTTCGTCCTCAGTTTGCATTCAGACATCGTACCGAAACTAATGCACACAAACACACACACACACACGTATAAAGCAACAGGGCAGTACAACTAGGGAGTCGCTATGTAATAAGCCATGTATCAAAGTCTCCTGCCTGAGCTGTGGGAATAACAAAAAAACAAGATGACACATAAAAACTGACTTTGGATCCCTGTGTGCCATTTTATATAATTTTTAAAACAATATGAGTTACAAAATTTGCCAAAAAAGTTATCTCTGAGAAAACCTTTTTTTCACAGCAGGGTCACTCTTTCCACCAGAAATACTCTCCCATGCACGTGCAGTCACACCACAAAACGCAAAACATGGACACCACAAAATTCAGATGCAGCCCACGACACACTAAGACACCAAAAACAGTAGTTCATTCCTGCAGTGCACTTCAATGTATTTGCACTATAAGGAATGTAAGCAACAAACAAATTATGATCTGGCCAGAAAAACAAGGGAAAAAAGTTGCACATCAGCCTTTGCTGTGTTTGAGCAAGCATCCTCCTGCTGATCTGACAGCAAAATTCAATTCAATTCAATTCATTTTATTTTATTTTGTATATCCCAAAATCGCACATTACAAATTTGCCTCGGAAGGCTTTACAGTCTGTACACATGCAACATCCTCTGTCCCAAGACCCTCACATCGGCACAGGAAAAATGAAAAAAACCCTTCCAGGGAAAAAAATGAATAAACCTTAGGGAGAACGTCAGAGGAGGGATCCCTCTCCCGGGATGGACAGACTGCAATGGATGTCATGTGTACAGAATGACTCATACAGATGTAGAAAACATTCAATTTCTATAACAGAAATTATTCAAAGAATTCCAGGTAGCAGGCCAGGTGTACGACAGGACCACTGCAGGGGCCACCACCATCAGGTCGAACCACCATCCACAGAAGACTGGGGAGGAAAAGCAAAGATTTTAAGAAAAAGGTAATAGTGATATGAATCATATTTAAAATTATGATGATGATGATGATGATGACGGCAGCAGCAGGTGCCAGGAACTACGACCTGCTCGGCGAGAAAGCACAAAGAACTCCCGGGAAGGAGCTGAATTAGTCATGTGCATTAATGCAACGTGGAGAGAGAGAGAGAGAGAGAGAGAGAGAGAGAGTGTCCTAAGAAGTCCTCCGGCAGTTAAAGCCTATAGCAGCGTAACTAAGAGCTGGTCCAGGCAAACCTAAGCCCTAAGTCTAACGAGCTGTTCGGTCTCCTCTGGCTTGATCGACAGATACAATTGAGTATCGTCTGCGTAACAATGGAAGTTGATGCAGTGTTTTCTGATAACGTCGCCCAAAGGAAGCATATAAAGGGTAAATAAATGGGGGCCAAGCACAGAACCTTGTGGGACTCCGTGACCAACATTGGTGGTCTTCGAGGATTCTCTGTTTACAAGCACAAACTGGGATTGATCCGATAAATAGGATTCAAACCAGCTAAGTGCAGTTCCTTTAATACCTCAAGGATTCTCAAGGATCTTCGAGAGGAAGGGAAGATTAGAGATCGGTCTGTAGTTAGCCAACACCTCCGGAGCAAGAGTAGGTTTCTTAAGAAGAGGCTTAATTACAGCTATCTTGAAGGACTGTGGTACATGTCCTGTCAACAAGGACAGATTAATAATATCCAGTAAAGGCGAGCTAATTAAAGAAAAAACTTCCTTAAGCAGCTTAGTTGGAATAGGATCCAAGAGACAAGTAGAAGATTTAGACTTCGAAATTGTAGAAGTCAGTTGATCCAGGGTGATGGAAGAGATGCCATCCAAGCAGGCATCAGGGCCCACTGCTGCACCCAGGGTTCCTACATCCGAGGACGGGTCGGCACTAGCAGGAGACCATCAAATTTTTCTTTGATAGTCCGAATTTTATAATTGAAGACGTTCATAAAGTCGTTACTGCTAAGGTCCAGAGGAATACATGGCTCAACAGAGCTGTGACTCTCTGTCAGCCTAGCCACAGTGCTGAAGAGAAACCTGGAGTTGTTTTTATTTTTCTCTATTAGTGAAAATGGCCCAAAGGAAAGGCAAACATTACCTCTGCATGACCGGCGTGCGAGACTTCTGTTGTTGCCCGGTGGGGCAGGTCTCAGGAGCCGGACCAGGGTGGAATCTTATATGCACCATAGCTATGTGTGTGAAAAAATTGCTGATACAAAATATATAAAACCGTGTGTCAATGTGCTGTTCATAGTATAAGGAACCTCTTCAATATTTTTTATTTTAATGTTTGGTGATCCTCTCGAGCCACGACCTCATTTGTATAAGACAGACGGCAAAGAGCTTCAGCACCTAAATAAGACTGAGAAAACAGATGATGGCAATAACCGAAAGGCCAAATTCAAGGCTTTTTAGCTCCAGTGTACAAACTGATAGGTGAAGTCCCAGTGGTGCATCAACTTCTTACATACATGGTTCTAAGGCCATGCATCCAACTTGCAAGGTGCAATGCGAGGTGGTCTCTTACGAATCCTGATTACCGGTACTTAAAAAAGTATATAAAAGTACATTATTTTTGGCTATTTGGAGGCAACTAAAGAAGCTATAAAGGTTCAACAAGCTGTGAAACATTGTGTTGACATTTTATTTCCAAACTCTTGAAGTTGTCAAAGTATGGTAAAAGTTTGAGTAAATTGGTCTTTACTACTAAATCACCACTAACAAATTGAGGCCAAACAAGGCAGCAATAGTTGAGAGCATACTATTTTGATCATGCTTAATGTTATGAAAGGCTGCCATCACAGCTGATAGAAAATCCACATATTAATCATGGTTTCCCCAGAACTGTATACGCTAATTGAAATGACCTCCATATGAATATAATTTGGAAGAGACGGGGCTAAGAGGTCACTAGAATGGTGATGGTTCTTTTGGACTACAGTCAAGAAAAGTAATTAACCTCAACAAACACTTATACCGTCTTATAGCACCCTAATTTTGAATCCAATTAAGTTTTTGACACCTGAATGGATACCTTTATAATGGCTGAGATGAGTTTGACATTTTGGAGAAAATTCTGATGAAGATTGAGGAAAATGATGTGCAGAGATTGACGGTTATGTAATCTAATGAGCAACATTATTAATAACTCTGACTAATAAGACTGAATAGCCTGTGCCGTGTCGGTTGTGTGTCACATCCCAACCTCTTTTATCCTGGCTTATTCACACCATTTGCTTCCACCAATTATCTGCTGAAACTTGACTCAGACCGTATCACTCTGAACAAACTGCTGACCAAACAATATTGAGTGCACTCTCTGTCTGCTATCTTCCTTTGCCATCTCTGTCTTTTTTCTTTCCCTCTCTCCTTGCTTGTTTCATCTCATGTCTGAACTAATGCAGCTTTCCCCATGTAGAACAGAATATTAGGGTTCACCTTAACAAATCTAATCGGTTTACAGAAATGAAGGACGCTCAAACCGATGAATAATTCTGATATCCAAATTGTTTATGGGATAAACAGTGTTGAATAATTTATGTATGCGGAATGTAAGAATGTGCAGGAGAGAAGGATGGACCTACACACTATAGGCATTTTTTTATTTTTTTAAATGTTTTTTAGCCTCTGTGGACATTTGACACGAAACAGATCGAAAAAAGGTTGCGTCTTTCAAGCAAGGCTACAAAAATCATTTTTTATTCTGTACAGTATGTGCTACTGATTTATATTCAATGAAGTTGTCTTTCATTCCAATATCTTTTGAAAGTATCTTCTCCTATAGCCCTGACATGGTATAGAGGTTGTATTTCTGAATATGTCACTCTTGTCTTAAAAAAAACAATAAAAAAGCATACAAATAGGTTCTACTGAACTATTTAATGGTTCACAGATGAAAAACCTCATACAAAGTGTTTCTTTCCCTCTAAATATAGCAACGTCCACATCTGTATTTGTCAGAGAGACTCAAAGCGATGTACATTATTAATTTCCTCCGATTCATTATGGCTGTAAATAAGGGCAACATCCACCATCTAGGGGTTTCTTTTAATCCTTCTACCTCATGATTGTGTTGAATACCTTCTAAAACCCCTTTGATACTGTTGCTACGGCAGTAGACTCAACACTGTGTTTGAGTGAAGAGTACTTGGCCACTTTGACCCCCGTAGTGTTCAGCATAAATACAAACACACAGGCTCACACAGTGCAGTTTTTTTTTTTTAATTTCTTGTCTTCAATGATAAGTGTTCTCTGTGTGCCTGGGGTGCATTGCAGCAGCAGAGCCATTAATCAGTATACATTTTAAAAACCCAGACACACGTGCACATAAAAGACCCGCACACACAGCAGAATATGGCCAGAGAGCAGCTACCGTGCTATTCCCCAGATTATATTAATGCAGAAGCCCTAATTAATCAATCCATAAACACAGTCGACCGCTGGCAGAGGGGTGCAGCAGCAGGTGTGTTCATGTGTGTGCATTTAAACTTGTCCACAGCATGGCAGACATTTGATGCATCATCTTTATATTGAGACTGCAGTATAATACTTTAATGTAAAGCCATAATAATGATTTATGTTCGATGATTTTACACACTTGCTATGCCATTTTTTTGCCTACAGTACAACGTTTCTCCTTATGATTTAACTCGGTTCAACTTGTTGTGTTGTTGCAGACTGTATTAAAAAGTGGATTAAATTTGTTGGATTTTATTACTTATTTGCACATGAAAGCTCATAATGTCAATTTTCTCTCTTATGTTTACGATTTGATTAAAAATACAGAGTGGTCCTGTACGTATATAACCTCTGCAAAGTGTCCGTTAAATGACCTTCAAACGCTGCTCACAATGTAATTGCATTCTATCACTTTTAATTGAGATATTTTATTACGACTGGAACCCATATTTAAAGTATGTGATAGTTAAAGGCCAAATTATACTATACTATACTAATATATTTTCAGAGTAAAACTCTGTAAGTAATAACGATCTCAGTATTAACGATCTTAGTCAAACTCACGAAAAAAACTATATTATTTATTTTCAGCAAATCAAAATGTGGGAAATGATTGATACCGATTGATTCATGTTCCAAAGAAAATGTGTCCGTACAACCTCACAAATTAAAAGTACAGGAGTTCATGTGTTGAGTGTGTTAAGTTTGAGCCTATTAGAAAGCCTTGAACAAAAAATGTTTAGCTATCAAGCAAAACAGTGTGCCTCTATTGCCAATTACGAGCAAAGTCTGCAGGAATCAATATCTCTGGAGAGTGATCCAAAAAAGGCAGAAAATGTGAGTGTCCTCGAACACTTTTCGATTTTTAAAAACACAAAAAAGACATCAAAGACATAACATTTATGTAGTAAACAAAAAGATCCACAAACCAGAATATGTTTTATATTTTATATTCCTCAAAAGCCACCTTTTTAATTTGATAGATTTGACAGATTTGAACACTCTTGGCATTCTTTCAATCAGCTCCATGAGGTGTTCACCTGGAATGGTTTTCCTACAGTCCTAAAGGAATTCCCAGAGATGCTGAGCTACTGTTTTCTGCTTTGCCTTCACTCTGCGGTCCAACTCGTCCACGACCATCATTTGGGATCAGGTTGGCTGAGGCCAGGTCACGTGACGCTGCACTCCGTACCTCTCCTTCTTGGCCAAATAGCCCTTACAAAGCCTGGAGGTGTGGGGAAAAGGGACATAACGCTCAAGTGTTTTTTCCTTGTTTTTTCACTGCTGTCTAAGCGTGTGTTCTCCTCCTGTCACTCGCTTTCCAGCTCACTCAACTTCACATTTTAACTCTTGTTCATTTTTTACTTCCCTTCATCCACTTGCTCTCTCGATTCCTCCATCTATTAAACTAGTTAATCGGCATTAAGAAACATGAAGCATACTTTATTTTGTGTTCAACTCTCAAGTGAATTTCAGGTTCAAAAGCAATAAATCGAAGGTGCGCTTGAAAATGAATTGCAAGACATTGGTATGCATTAGCATGTTATCCCATGGCTTTGTTTGAGGGAATTACTGATACTCAGCCCTCTTTGATTTCCTGTCTGCATTGCTTTCAAAGGTCAGGTGTCTGGGCCCAGCCAGCTTCATTTTATTAGTGCTCTTAGATTGTTGAGGGACTGTATGTGGAATTTGCTTTCACGGAGCAATTATGCCATGATTGAATCTTCTGTGGCACAAAAACAATTCTGTAAGGTCAAAGATCTAATTATTTTTCAAGCCATACTCCTGTATAAAGACAGATGGCAAAAGGCGAGACATCAATAAGAAGTGCTTCTCCGCATGAGTGTGGTAATTCATTAGCTGAGAGCAATGAGGGACCATAATGACCATAGCCACTAGATAAAACAATTGGACTAAGTCATGTTGGTTTTTTTTATTTTATGTTATTAAACTGTGTCTTCAAAATCCTAAAATAACACACCTACAATGTGTCTCTAGGAAATGGCGTGTAAAGCTGAGACCTTTTTCAACTTGCAACAGAAAGTGTATCATTTGGTGTGAATAGATAAATAGGTAATGGCTAAATTAAATTTAACAGCTTGTATTTTAGGTTGGATTGCTGAGCCTCATGAGAATACTTATGTGTTAAAGGACAAGGTTTAGTGTTATTGGAACGCCTCGTGGTTTCTTACTGAGACAAATATTTCTGCCACTAGAAAAGCCAACAGTTAACAGAAAGCATTTTGATGGGTCGTTGTAGGCGCAACACTGGAGGAATTGATAACGTTTAGTTTGCCCACGGCCCTATTGCACGTTGGTTCACTGGAATATCTGTCACATAATAAATGGAAGAGGGTCTTAATTCATTCATGCACTAAAAGCTTCATTCATTGAAAGCTCTTATGAATTATATTAACAGTCGGATAGATAGCTCTGGAAGGTAACCCCAACAAGGTTAATTGTAAGCACTGTTGCACAGGTCTGTCCGTGCACACCATCTTTTGTCTCAGTCCTTGACTGGGTGAAGGAGGAGACAGAATTCACAATGCAAAAACAGGCTGGCATGCTAGATTTTCTTTTGTGACTTGAGGTTGTAGCTGATGGAAACCATGAACAAATTTTACCCACAATTTACAGAAGTTTACTCACGTAAAAGATCAAGTGAGACGTAGGATAGTCTTCTCATAGATTTCTATTTAATCTATTTTTTTTTTGCAAAAAGAGGAGTCACCCCTTACTGGATCATATAAATAAGAAAAAATGTTTTTGCACACCCAAAACTGGGTTCAAATTGCCTACTATTCTAGAACACTTTTATTTGCAATTTATTTGTATTCATTATAAAGGGGTGTAAACTGAGCCCACAGTGGATTCCACGAAGGTTTGTGTGTTTTTTGTCCTTTTTCTATTTTATATGAGCACCCATCTGTTGACCAGATGAGGTGAGCTGCAACCAGACTTTCATGCCACAAAATGTGCACAGCCACATATAGAAACAGTGTCACAGGAACTTTAACATCCAGCTGCTAAGGTTGTGTGTTTTGTGCGTGTGCGTGTGAAGAGTTGTGTCTTGTGCTGCAGGTGTATTCTATACTTAAGTAAAAAGTGATTAATCTTTGTTCTACCACGGCAACGGTTTTCTTTGAAGTAAGTCCATCTTGTCATCCAAATCAAAGCAAAATGAAGTAACACTTCATTAAAAAGTTAATGTAAAACTGTTTTCACCCTCCGGCTTTTTGGGATTATCCAGCCAAAACGAGGAAAACATGACACAAGAGGAATCCGCCTTATTACTCAATTATAAATTCCATCACACAGACATTTTCAGTTCCTTTTTTTTGTTGCATTAAACACACACACACACACACACACACACGCACACACACACACACACACAGCCTTAATGTTTGTCTTGCTTCTGGATACAGTCAGGCTGGATTTATTAAGCATGCTTTAAATGACGTGGTCTGTGATGTTGGTCAGCCTGTTTACCACAGAACGGAGGAATTAGATGCAAATATAAAGGATTTACTCAAGTGCTGAATGTCCATCTGGACTTCAACGTCATCAGTTGACTCGATGACTAAAATGCCACTGGATCTATTACTCTGGTGTTGCAAATTATTGGCCGAAGCAGACCAATACAGGCTTTAAGAAGCCCGTATATATTTGGGTCTTAACAACCTGGCTTGGTGCAGAGGGGTGAGAAAATTCAAATTTGGAGGAATGGATGAAATGTTTTTGTCGTTGTCCACCTGCATCACTGTGTACAGGAAATACACAGTCTTTACAGACTAACAGTTAAAGACTTACAACTATTTAGACTTATAACATTTCATCCATTCCTCCAAATTTGAATTTTCTCACCCCTCTGCACCAAGCCAGGTTGTTAAGACCCACAGGGTCATTTACGTTTTTGAGTGATAAACAACCTCTCTTCTTCTGAAAAATATGACAATTGTCTGTTTTCTCCATGTTTTATAGGGTTGTTCAAATCTCTCAAATTTATTTTTGTGTGTTATATTTTTGTATTTCTTCACCAGTAACATATCAACTGATCAGAACAGACAGGGCGTCCTCTTTATCCTGACAGAAAGAAAATTGTCCAGATAGGCAAAGTAGTTATACTAATTGAGTTATTACACATTTTATGTGTGTATGCCATTTTCTGAACAGAGGCCAAAAAATAGCCTCAGTGCAACAGGTTAAGGCTAAAATACATTTTCTGTATTTGACATCCTGAGAAAGACACCAGGAGTTATTAGTCAAGTGAAAGACAGTACAGATTGAGGGCTTAGACCCAGTTCACAAAGTAAAAAGGCTGTACCACTGAGGTTGATCCTTATAATCTTTCTAATGAAAAACATGTGAGCTGAGCTTGTAGTGTATCACACATGATGCTGAGAGCTTGCAGGGAGTGCAGAAGGGAAGTTGTAACAACAACAATCGTGCGGCCGTGCTTAGTGCAGTAACCAATCTCTGTTGCATAATTGGAAACTGGAGTCTATTGTGTTACTTTTGACATAAAGCTCTAAAATGGATTTGCATTACCTGTGAACCTAAGCAGAATATCAGGCAGCAGCAAACTGCAAATTAATTGATTCAACAATATTGCTCTCTTTCTTCTTTGCGGATTCTTTCCACTGACCTTCCAATTGGAGTTTAGATTTACGTTCAAGATTGAGATAAATACCTGCAAACTGTCCTACATTTAACAAAATTAGGGGTTTGTTTGTCCTTAATTTTCTTAAATGTGGTCTTTTTAGGCAGTAATGCAAATCTATGTCTATGACTTTTTTTCTTCTTCTTGAGGGTCATGAAATGATATCAGACTTTAGAGAGACATTACACTTGATTACTCTATTACAAGGCCTAATCCCTTTGCAAGCATCGTTGACAAAAAATCAAACCTACTAACACATTCACACAAACAAATGCAGACAAAGCATGAAACTGCCACAGATAGATGCATCCTCGTTGAGTGTCGAGGTGCTGTCATGACCATAAAAATAAGGCGTGATTGTTTTGTTTTTACGTGAACACATTATTTAGTTACTTAAAACTGATTAATTTTTGCACACTAGTTGGAACTTGTCACATTAAAAAATATATATATATCAATATTGCAATTTATGTTTTTTTTACATTTTCCGCATTTACGGCACGACAAAAAACAAAGCCACAAAAAAATTAAGACGCATACTACAGCTCTAATACACACAATGTGTCATCAGATCAGCACTGTACTGTGACAAGAATAAAATACGAATGGTCCGACATGAAGTTAGATGCATAAAATGTCTTACTAAAGTTAAATGGTCTATGAGTAATAACTGAGGCATTCAAGGGGATATGTCACAGAAATATAGATGAGAGATTATTGATAGTGGGGGACTAGGGGATTTTAAACTGCCAGATGTTATAACAGTGTTTACCCACAGAGGCACATAATGAGCGGTTAAAGTGAGCCAATTGTTTAAGTTTCAGTGCCAAAGTATTCCTGTTACTTTGTCACGACGACACAGTGAACACAAGTCCAATATTTAAATTTAGTTATATCTCTATTTTAAAACTATTTTAAAAACAAGACATCATGATTGGAGGTTCAAAGAGAGCCCTGTGTAAGAATCCTAAAAATGTGTCATAGCAGTATATAACAAAAGGGATTGCATTAGAAATGATTTCTAGGTGCCGTGATGGATGAGCATGCACGAGTGCCACCTCCACTTTGAGACATCCGCATGCAAAGCATATTGTCAACGCTCCAAAGTGATGTTTTATTTAATAATATAACAAACATGTCACACAGACATAAACATAAGAATTAATAATGTAATAAATACAGCAGAAAAAATATCAGGTCCAACATAAATATAATATGTATTCTGTCCCTTACCTTCATGCTGTTGCGTACCGTTTCATTACTGACACTTACAAGTTGGGCACTGTTGTGTTTTTCCTCTCACCTAGTTGACATTAAACACCACTGAAAAAGTAACTGGCATGACCACATAGGGGTCCATAATATAGTGACTTGCTTGTGCCAGCTGAATATGAAACAAAATACACAGTTCGGTGTGTTGTGAACTGAGTAGTTGAAATAACTATGAGGACAAACCCAGGAGCTGGAAAGTGTCAAAACCCATTCCCACCAAAAAATTGGGCACACCTCAAATCGAGCTCTTCTGCCAAAGAGAGGCTGTCTGCTTTCCAGACAATCATGGGCATGGCGTCGTCTTCACCTCCTCCAAGATGGAGAGACGAGTCCAAACGCAACCTTCGCTAAGATGCAGAAGCTTTTTGGTCACAGGCAGCTCTTCTGAGTACATACAGTACCAGCCAATGGTTTGGACACATTTACTCATTCAATTCTATAATGTAGACGAGTATGGGATTGTGTGGAAACGCACCAGTTTTAAAAGTAGTGCCTTCATACTGAGACACTTTTCCCAAATACCCAAATTGGTGCTTTTCAGGTGTTAATGAAGACAACATTTCATGGACAGATTTCTGTGGCTGCCTTTCTGGATCCCAGATTTAAGGAAGTTTACAACCCAAGCCATGCTCATTTAGAGCCGACATCAATGGCAGATGCCCCGGCTCAGCCACCACTATTTATGCATCAAGCTACTAATTTATGCAGCAAGCTACTAATGCCACAGTACCAGTGCGGAGAGTTAGATGTACAGGATGTTGTAAATGTACTAAGTACTGTTAACAGAAACACTGCACAAGGGATTAAGATAATTTATGATCAGCTAACAGAACGTGTAACAGAACACAGGAGGGATTGCCGCTTAAATAGGCCTTTTACAACTCTAATAGGATAGGAACATTTGCATTACAAAACTGTAGTAATCATTTAATGTAAAAGTGTACGTAAAAAATGTGTTTGTTGCAAAAAATGTAATTAAGACATGAAGAACAGAAAAACACTTTAATGTGAATGTAAAAGAAGATGATTTAACTGGTAACATAGTATAAACAGAGAGACTGCATATCTGAAACTGTTTCTTGGACCAGTTTCCATTCAGTAGGAAAACTTTTTTTCTGTTGCTCCTTTGCTAATGGGTTTTAAACAGCCTGGCGCCAAATAGCAGTGCATTTAAATTCACTTAACTGCATCTGTGCTCATTTACATCATCAGTGTTAGGAAAACCATAATCATTTGGCTGAGTAAATAAGCCCAACAGAGTCACATTCAGAAAACAATTTGAACGTCCAGGATTGATCATTGCGTGCACGTAAACTTCAACACTCAGAAAGTAAATATTTACCCTGTACTCCGCTGCGTCTACTATCTGCCGTTAGACTCTGAAAGATACGCAGCACACGTCATTGAGAGAAGTCATTGCAGCCGTAAAATGTCTGCCTCAAAATCATTGATTTAAAATGCCGTTTGTGAAGGTGAGTTTTTCATTGGCAAAATAGTACTAATACTATTACAAAATAGTACTAATACTATTTTGCAACTTCAAAAACCTAAGAGAAGTATATTTTTCCATTACAGTTTATCTCACAGAATCCAAAAGTGTCAGGCAGGTGTTGGAAGGCAGGACTCAAATGCAGAGGATTCAAAAAAACAGGGTTTATTTAATAATTAACGAAAGTACTTCTTGGGCAAACGGTCCTTCAAGAAGGGGAGGGGAAATACAACAAACTCAAAATCACTCCGTCCGGAGGAAATAACCAGGTCTACAAAAACTAAGATCAAAAAAACAGGCAACAATAATCTTAACTTAATCTTGGCGTGATCGTGGCGAGAATGGCTTTGGTGAAGTCGATGGGAACGAAAACACTTCGGCACAAGACGAGGGAAGACGCTGACTAATAAACACATGAGGGTAATGAGAAACAGGTGGACACAATCAGGGATCCGGGTAATTGAACAGGTGATACGAGAGGAAGGGCAAGCGATCTGAAACGAGAGGAGGGAACAGACTTTCAACATAAGACAGGAAATGACAAGACAAACACACCGGTGTTACAAAAAGAGTTGAGTGATGTTGTCTTGCTCGGCTATCAAAAATGCTACTTTAGGCTTTTGAATGATTTCCCCATGTGAAATATTATGATTAACATAGAACAATTTCAAAATGGTGTAGATAAATACATTGACAAGTTAAAGCTGCAATTGCCCTATTTCATCTAATTATGTATCTTAAATTCAATGCATCAGCCTGCAGATCATGTGTACAATTCATTTTTGCAGAAAGGGTGTACTTTCATATTTTTTACTTTTTTAAAAGACTATCGTAATCATCGACACTAGAAAACTGAACATCATGTTGTTTCATAAGCTTTTCTTTTTCTTTTATTTTTTCAGGAATAAGTAGACTCTATAACCAAAGCCAAACGCACAGATTGAGTTTGGCACGATTGAGTTTGGCACGATTGAGTTTGGCACGATTGACTGAAAAAACATATGTGGTTCCTCCATCCTGTTGCCCCAGGTTTGCTTTTTGCCAAATGTTATTTTATGCTATTTGTGATGAGAACAATTCCATCGTTGCTGAGACTTTGGTTTAGGATAAAATTGAACATCTAAATTGAGACGGTTAAATAATCTCTATTATTCTCAATTAATCTGGAGAGAACTGTCACAGAATTGTATCTTTGTGGACGTTTCTGTACACCTTCATGCGTTGAGAGAGTAATATTAACTCTAAAAATTATTATTATTAACGCTAGCAAATGACCATGTATATTATTCATAAAATCTCTATTTGAAATTCAGATAGGAGCAAATCTGTTGTAGGTCTTAACTGTAGGTCTTAACTCCAATTACGGTACCCTCAAGAGATCAATAAGTTTAAGTTGCGGGACATGCGGTGCTGCACGTGTTTATTAATACGTTGGCTTACATAGATTTCCATGATGCATGTGTATACATGTTTGTATTTATACCTTAGTTATTTTTCATAACTCCATAAAAGTATTTTGAATTCAGGGTTTAAATTATAGCAGCGTGGTGGGGGTCTAATCCCTTCAATTAAGTCTTGCACATCCCTAAAAGAAAAAAACTTCAGCAACCAGAGACAGAAAAATTAGAACATCCCTAGTTGAAATCCTAATTAAATATTATAATATATTTCAATTATTCATGCAAGAACCATGTAATATATTATGGAAACAATGGACCATACGATTACTTAACCTTTATTTAACATGTGTTCTGCCTGCCTCACTCACTTCACTTCAGGAGACTCATGTCCTCATTAAATGCCCTACTCCAGCCAAGTTAGGAAGGTTAATGTATGGAGCTGGATTTTTACTTAGTTTTATACACACATTCTGAATAAAATGGTGTCCATTGCTTAAAGACAAACACGGAAGTTAGGTTTCAGACTGAAAACAAAACAAAACAAAACTGAAACAAAGCAAACATTGGGCCTGATACTGCGGGAGGCTGAAAGGTTATGCTGCTGAAGAATCTACAGTTCTACAACCACAAATAACATAATAGAGTAGTTATTAGTGTAAATATGTCTCGAAAACTTTTAATTTAGTTGCAAAAGAGAGCGAGGGAAAGTATTTTTTCTCTCCACACATTTTAACCTATTTATTAATTATAGGTATTTTGAAATTCCATTTCTGAAAAAATGACACAGATATTCTCAAAAACGTTAAGCTAGTTATGCTAGCTACTTTCAATGGCAAAGAGATGGGAATATTGGATCAGGTTTATTTTGGTTGGATTTTTTTTTTTAAAGCCTGTCTTCACGGTTACAAACCAGCAGTGTTGAGATTGGGAGCAGACTGTTGTGTCCTTTCCCACACAACCATCCACCTTAACCTTCAAGCCATTATGCTTTGCAACCAAAGTGTACCTATACGTTTGCTCCTCACAAAGAGGATAGTCATTACTCACATGACCACCATGTTTGCCTGTCAGGAAAAGCAAAGAAAAGTCAAATGAAACATTTAACTCTCAGTGCTAAAAATATGTTGGAGGAAGGAGAAGGTTGCAAAAGGATGTATTGCGTTCACCCACATCCTAGGATATCATCCTATAAACTAAAACCACATTGGCAAATCATCAGACATTTACTGTACGAAAGATTGTAGGTAGTTGACACAGTTCAAGTAGGATCCTAGCTTGATTGTTTGTGTTTCCCAGGCCCATGACCGCCCTTCTTTTCCTCTCGGTGTTTGATGCTTCTGGTGTATCTGCCACTGTCCGAAGGACAGTTTTAGTTCATTGCTGCTGAAAATCCACTTTTTACCAGGGGTCTTCAACCTGATACTCCTAGAGCTCTTTTCGTAATAACGCGTTGACTCTTCATGAAGAAAGAGACAGACCTGGGAGACACACAGATTGAAAGAAGAAATATTTTAAAATAACTTGATGCTACCAAACTTTAAGAACTTTTCATCAAATATCTTTCTTGCAAGTTCTTGCAATCCGCTTTGGAAAAGTTGTCCGTACCCAGTAGACGAGTAACCTAGCAATGATTGAAAAAAATAGTGTGGCCTTATGCAAGACTATGAGAAACTGACAGAAACACAGGGGAGTGAAGCGATAGTAAGGTAGCCAGATACGAACAGAAACAAAAAGGAAGAGGAGAAAGAAAACAAGTCCTAATAAAAAATGACACCAAACTGATGCAGTAGGAATACATGATAAATAGATAATGAAGCAAAAACAAGATGCTGAACAAGGTGCAGTTATGTAATAGTGTTGAAGGAAAAAATCTGTCTGAATACATTTTTATTTGTCACTGTGGCCCTCTCTCAACAAACTGGAGATGTATCACTGAAACGAAAGTAGTTCATTCACACTGCATTGGAAGCAGCGTCTGCAGTAGTTGTAGTTGGTGGCAGGGCCGTGGCGGCCGGGTGTAACGCCTCACCTCATCACGGGGAACAGTGGGTATAATGGTCACTTACCGGCGGAGCAATGCTGCACTTAGCTGCCTGGAAGTGTTCGAATAAAAACCTGTGATGCCTTTTGCGAGCCAACACGGCGACAGATGCTAGATGACTTTCGTGGAGAAATTGGAACAATCCATTTTTAGCAGATAATATTGAGCTCACGATCGTTCGAGTGCCAAAGAGACGTTTTGTCAGTGCATAGATATACTGTACGGCAGACCTAAAGGAAGAATGATTACTGTGTCTTACCGCTGTCTTTTGATTAATAAAGTGTTATTTCCCTGAGGACATATTAAACTGAAAAATTCTGCAGAAATTGAGTGTGGCCTGGACTGCCCTCAGATGTTTGTGCATGAGACTTGCATTAAGACTTGCATTAAAAAGGTTTTTAAAAAAGGAAAGCACATTGTACAGAAATAGAATCAGGCAAATAATAAGCCTGATAATAAGCGGTTCTCTGGCCCGTAGCCTTTTAAAACACATCTTGAGTTCCTGTATTTATTATTATTGATTCCAAAAGAAGAAATATTGCACATATTGTGTAGTACAGGATATAAGAAAGGCTACAGTAATAATATAAGATGAACTAGATTGTCCTTTCCAGCACTTAAACACCATTTCAAAATTCTGGAATAAAACATCCCTATTTAACTTCTAAAGATGAATTTTGGAAGATGAATACATACATACATATATTGAAAATAAATAGTTTCCAGTATAGTGCCTAAAAATGGACAGACACTATTTAATCTCTCATACTTTTTGGGGGGGATAAAGTGACTATTGATTCACACAGTTGCAGGTGCTGATTATTTACAGTATGTTGCCTTGTTGCATGTCTACTCCTGAGTAATAGACTGTTTTTATTTCCATTCAGGTTGTTTATGAGTCAGTTAGTCATGAGGCGTAAGCTCAGGGTAAATATGATTGGGTGAATTGAGTGATAGCGTTTATCCATCTGTTTATCCTGACTGTGACAGAGCTCTCATTTGCCGTTGAATCATTGCTAGAACAAGAAAACTTTTCCTGGAGACATAAATACATGGTACGTTAAACTTTAAACAAACTATCCGAAAGATTTGCCTTGTGTGAATAAAACTTTGTTGAGGTGAGAGTACACCTACGTTGTACATTTGATCTCATTTACAATGGATGGAGACTGGATCTGGTCTTTGCTGCCTTTGTCAATCTTGAAAGGAACAATACAGTTTTCCAATTTAGGCATCTCAACCTGTTCCACACAACACGATCCCTTCAAAGCCATAATTAGTCTTGCAAAAGCTCAGAAATGTCTAACTTTTGAGCACAGAGGGCATGTTTCGATAGTTGTTCAATGTGTGGGTCTGTATGTGTGTACGTGTGTATGTGTGTGTGTGTGTGTGCGTGCGTGCGTGCGTGCGTGCATGTGTGTATGCGTACTACTCCCTGTCACTTAACTGCTTTGTGGGTGTAAACATTTGATATAAGTATTTGTCCTTCATAAGTCTCTGGTTACGTCTGCTTGTGTAACAGAAGCTCAGGAGGAAAACAAGCGCATGTTGGATCATATTTGCAGTGGC
This sequence comes from Apeltes quadracus, assembly GCA_021346845.1. Classification (NCBI taxonomy): domain Eukaryota; kingdom Metazoa; phylum Chordata; class Actinopteri; order Perciformes; family Gasterosteidae; genus Apeltes; species Apeltes quadracus. The sequence continues at coordinate 9,811,905 of CM037930.1, read as the reverse complement.
AAGAGGCAGCTTCCTCCTACCAAGAGAGAAGACCATATCATGTTTTAAATGAATTTCTTACCTTCATTTACAGGATTCACAGAAGTTCAAAACAGGAGCGAACGATGACAGCAGTTGATGGCCCAAATATGATCTATTTTATTAACCATAACTTATACTTGACTTAAAAGGCGTTGCAAAGCATTTTAAGTCCTGATGTTATTAAGACCCAAATTGTTTAACAAAGTGTCCACTCTCTAACTACAATGATGCATAATAAGGTTATTGCACATGAGCCCAATAGGGCTTTTATGCATATACGGAAATGTAATTTACAACTGAGATTGTAGATTTATATGTGTTATATTTGCAATCTAACGAGGCTTATACTTGTATTGACTTATTGATTCTCAGAGAATAATCAATTTTGATTTGCTCTCTGTAAAGTGACTTCTTGTGCACGTAGATGCTGTTCATCCACCAAGCAATAGGGAGTGAAATGTCTCATTTAAATTTGTAATTCTGGTATTTCCACAGACACCTCAAAGCTGCATACATTATTTTATTTTTTTTTGTGAATAAATGGCTACCAAAAGAATCTGGCCTGTGAAATGTGAGATAGGCCGTAAGGGACAAGAGTTGGACTCATGAGGTTTGTTTACCTCAAGACACAAAAGACACAAAAGTCAGGTATGATTGATGTTATCAATGTTGTTGTACATATTTCCACCTCACAGGGCAGCCAGCTCATTGAGAAAACTTAATGTGACCAGTCCACCCTTGCTGGTTAAACAACACCTGAAAGTGCAGCATCTTAATTTGACAAACGATAGATGAACCATAGATTTTATTGATCTCATGATCGTTTTGGAACTGAATCCAAAAGGGCTTTCCTTAGAAGTATTTTTACACTTTCAACTTTTGCCTCTTAGATCTGCAATAACTGTTTTTGGCCACACGGGGGGAGCAAAACGAGTTTTGAAAACAACACTTACATATTATCCCATCATAAAGACTTCTGCAGTGCCAGTTGGGGCATGGTTATAGGTGTTGACAACTCAACAATGTAGTCAGAACAACAAGAGTGTGTTTGTAGCTGATGTTGTGGGATTTTGCATTGTTTGTGTCTCAGTAAGTGCCAACAGAGCTGCACTTCGAAATCAATGGGTTAATGTGAGTAGGTTTTGCTTCAGGCAAAGTTTTAAAAAACTCTCCAGACACCGGTACATTTCCCCCGTATGATGCAAACATTAAAAGCGATGCACTGCCACGTTGTTTTGTACACCTGATAAATGGTCATGAAAACCATTTTAATTGTACATGCTGTATCATTGAATTAAATGTAGAAAGATTACATAATATCCACATCAAGAGTGCTCTATTTCATCCAAGCTAGCATTGATTTAAAAAAAAAATGCAAAAAACAGGAAGTATTATTGCAAATGTAAGTCTGTCCTCAACAGTCAAAAACCATGGAAAAAGTAAGGACAAAAAAAACAGAAAAGAAAGAATAGGTAATAGGATAGAAAAATACAGAAGGCATGTGCAGTCTGCAGGTAATGATATGGGCAGTACAGGAAGACTCACAGTGAGAGCAGAGGCAAGCTGTGGGGTGGACGAAACGGAGTAGGGCAGGGAGACCGACATGAAGGCACAGTAACTGATACCTAGACACAGAGAGGAGAGGCCCGACCTGGAAAAAACTTTAAAGGAACAAGCTTATAGCCCTCTCTTCTGGGAGTGTGTACGTGAGTGTGAGAGAGAGAGAGGGAGAGAGCGAGACAGAGGTTAGGGTTACAGTTTCAAGAAGAGCAGAGCAGGGAAGTCAGATCCCCCAAGACTTCTGCTCAGGGGAAACAACCTTTACCGGATCAGAGAGGAAGCAGGAGCGAGTATGTGTGTGTGTGTGTGTGTGTGTGTGTGTGTGTGTCTAGATATAAATCTGTTAACACAGTCATTTTGCAGGAACTCGCCTTTCTTATGGCGACAAAATGAATGTCTCCACAGCGTAAATCATTGCCTCTTAGGCGGAAGACTAGGTTAAAGGTTATGTCAAGGTCAAGCAGTTACCATGTGGGTTCACTGTCAACACTGCAGAAATTGATTATAATTCAACATGATGTTTCTAAAAGCGAGGAACATGTGAATGTTTGAAGCTATATGTGTGCATGCACTACTAGGAGGTACCTTATATGCTATGAGATTTGAAAAACATGAAATACATTTATTGTTTTCCACATTATGGTTTAGTTAATGTTTCTATACTCAAGATGAAAGCATTTGGTTATGGTGATTAAGATTTGTTGTCCTTTGTTGAATAATTATGATTTACGTTGTATAGCTCCGACCACAAAAATTCCATGCCCTACAACAAAGTAGCTATCCGTTCATTAGAAAAGAAATGTTACCAGTGAAAACATCCAAGGCACCAATTACATTTCCTGTTGTTTGTCCTCCACCAACAAGACTTCTTTCAGAAACAGTGTTTCCCAGAGCCACAAAAGAAAAGGAAAAAATACTGTATGGAAACTACTGACTCTTAGAGCTTCTCAAATTAAACCTTTTTCATTCTGTGAGCATCAGCAATAAAATTCACTTTTCTTTTGCATCTGGCCAAAGTTCTGAATCCTTTACTGCAAACAAATCTGCTTAAAATCATAGTCTTCAATGACTTGTGTGTGTGTGTGTGTATAATTGTATTCCTTTGTTGACTCTCTACCTGGCGTGATCCGAAGGCAGTCAATTTGCACAGAGCGATATTTGGAGGAGTTTGAATTGAGGTGAGGTCCCCTACGAGAGACTCTTTCTTTCACACAAAAACGTTCCGAGCGGATTGAATAACACTCCAATACCAACAATCGAGGGAAATTTAAAAAGCAAAACAAGTATATTAAGAGAGTCTCGTTGCCGGAACACAGTGAAAGATGAAAATCAAAAACCGTGATATTCATAGCCCTTTTTTCTTGTTAAGAAAAATAAATGTTCCTCTGCCCTGAATGTGCTAGGAAAGCCTACAGCACCCCCCTCAGGCATATAGCAACAGAAACTAAAGATAAACAATATAAAAAATAAAGACTAGCAAACTAGCAAAGAGTGTGGAAGTTGCTCACTGCCGCCTCCACCCGAAACAAACAGGTAAAAAATAAATAAGTACCTGACATTGTCGGAGGTTGCTTACTTCGAGGAGAGTGAGATTAGAGCAAAAAAATGCTATGTACACAACAAAAATTACCAAGGAAGGTAGGTTTTGAATGCACATTCTGTTATTTAATTGCCACCATTACTGAGTACAGTTCAGGAAATACGTCTTGGTTGGGCTTCAAATAACTATGTAAACACTGAAAAATAACAACAGAAACAACGTAAAACGTCACTAACTTCACAAACTTCTCATTACAGTACTTCTATATAGCAGAAATACTTTGGGACACGAGTATTGATCCTTGATATTGGCCTCGTGGTCCAATGTCCAGTACTTGGAAGACCATTCATGGTATATTTTGGCATTGGAGGCAGTGGAATATTGTAGCATTAATAATGTTTGAGGTGCACTCACATACTGGCACACACACTTATAAAGGCTCGTATCTATAGCAAGTTGATCGGCTTATTGATGAAATAGCACTTTCTTGTTTCTTGTTCTTCTGGGTTTGTATCCTTATGGTTGAAATTCACTTAATGTGTCAGCTAAATGACATGTAATGTAATGTAACATACCCAAATAGAGAGAAACAGAGTATAAGGGCAGACAGATAATAGGTTTATATGTTTTGCTTTATTTAATTTCTTTTTAAAGCATCCCCAAATAAAGATAAATTCTCCGAGCCAAGATAATCTATTTGTGATAGATTGTAATGGTAAGGTCAGGTCATGTCTCTGCCTCCTCTTCAGCTTGTTAAATCTCACTCTAAAACACATTTAGCATTTAAACAACTATTGATAATTAGAGTGCCTGTGGCAAACTGCCAATCCTGACTGACATCACAAATCAGAACTTACTTAGGAGCACTTGTAACATATACGTAGTATTTGAAACCTTCGTTTCTCTAAACAGCAATTAAAAAAAGAAAGTTTACTTCCAATGCAAAAACAAAAGCAACAACAATTTATGTGGTTAAAGCTAAAATATGGATGTACGAATTCATAAGACAAAAGTTTTTGTAGTTTTTTTAGAAAAGTAGAACTATCTGGATATTTGGTTCTATGAACATTTCTGATGCAGTAGAATTCATCTCTTATTTATATCTTGCATTGTTTCTGGTGTGGTGCTGCTTTACTTTGTGTTTGTGTTAATTTCTGTGTTATGCAATGTGTGCACACTAATTTACCGTTGTGAATAGAACATCAACTTTGTTTATATAGGTTGTGTTGGCAGACAGTGACGGTTGAATAATATTTTCTTTGCAGATTGTAGAAATAAAAAAAACTTTGCATTCATATACATTTAAGAAACCGAGAGCAGTGATAGCATCATGTTATTATGGCCAAAGGACGTGTTATCCTTACATGCTCTGAATATGAGTACTGAATGAGTGAGATTAAAACTGCAAAGGAAAATACATACCATATATTTTACATTACATTTTAATGTTTAATCGTCGTTTAATTTTAAGTTACTATTTTAACCTTATTATTCAAAGTGTCTTTCATTGCGTTAATTTCTGTTATTGGACAAACCAAAATACATTTTGTTTTGTTGGTGGATTCTTCTTTTGAGATAATGAAAGGTGATTTTGTATTTGCATCCTAAACAACGCAGCATGAAACGCTTGTCCTGTCAAATAGCATTTGCATACATCCAAGCAGATTTCTCTATAATCCTCCACCCCAAGTTTGTGCTGCACTGTGTCTTCGTCTTGGGTTCATCATTCTTTCTTTTGTGTCCCTCCTGCTCTGTGAGCCCGCTATGTAGGACAACCATGTGTGAAAGCTTAACAAAAGGGCTGCAGGCTGCGTGCCTTGGCCATGATTGAATGAATCATGTTGACCATCTTGACCGCTGTAGTTTCTTGTGTTAGCATGCCAGCATTTGATAATTAGCTCTAAACACTAGGTGCAGCTGAGGCTGTTGGGACTGTCATTAGTTTTGCAGGTGTTTGGTCATGAACCAAGGACTGCGTACAATAACATTTTTACCAGATGATGGCACGGGCTAACATTGGTAAACCATGGGTTTACCAATGTTAGTATCATTTCTTTTGAAGGCAACACAGCAATTTATTTAATGAATTATAGTTGTATTTCCGAGCCAACACGTGAATGCCTTTATACGTTTAAAGAGTAATTGTCTGTGGTTAATTTAACAGCTCACTCGTGGCAAGATGTTCCCGAGGGACCCATGAAGACTGATAACTGAAAGCCACAACCGGTACTACAACTGAAAAAGAGTTACAGTACTGGGTTTTTTTTTACGACGTTTTGACTGCTATATGTGAGTTTATATTATAAGACACAGTGGTGACTCCCCACAATGTTAATGTTTCTGCAGGTACACAAACTTCAGTAGACACAGATAGATACAGTGATTGTTACTCAGTAAGCAGCAGCTCTGGCCTTTATACTGAAAACTTCAATCCATATTTGAGTCACCTGCATTATGCCAATCACTGTCAATGACGATGGGTGTGTGTGGTCATTAGCATGCCGCTGAGTGTATTTGTGTGATTGTGTGGGTTAGTGTGTATTTTATGGTGTGTGCTTGCGCAATGCTGTGAATAAGATAAGTAAACAATTTATTGGAGTGCATAGTGAGTAATTGTTACTCACAAACTATTGGACCAACAATAAATGTCAGTTTTAAGGAGAGTATGGACTGATTATGACGTGCAACTTGATGAGCAACTTAAAATATCATTATACGTCAATTGTCAAGTTCAATTCCAGTTCACCTCATTCCAAACGTGTGTACTTTTGACTCTGCCTCAGTTCATGGTGATGTGTATCCAAGCACCAATATTGAGCCACAGCTGTTGGTAAGAGCAAACTGTTTTTCCAAGTACACGTTTAGGAGGAGTGTTAACTGTGTTTGTGTGATTATTTACAGGGATGGTTGAGAGTGCTCATCCTCCTCAAGTGTGATGGCGTTTTAACGATTCTGGCAGATACTGCTGTTGTTTTTGTTGAGAATGTGAACGGAGAATGAAGTCGCTTAAGTGAGAGATGGTGATCTGGTGAAATTACCTGCCTCTCCCCATCAACGGCAAATTTTAATGGGGCTGTAAATCCGCAATGGGCTTGTTTGTAAGAATGAATGTGAAGAGTGAAGAGAGAGTTGACAGGTTGGGCTATTAATTAATTTGATATCCACAGGTTTGTTGTGAGCAATTAAATGCATTTTATTTTTAAATATATTTTTAAAAATAATTAGTGATTAGTGATTCATTTCTTTGTTCTGACAAACCCCAAACACTCGCTTCCTTCACACGCTAGCTTCCTCAACCACCACTGTGATCTTTCCCGCTCACCCTCAAGTAACCACTTTTGCACTTTTCCTGTCGTTTGCATTATTTGCACCAATACGTCCGTTGGCCTGCTAGCCACCGGCTCAGGTGTTGAGGAAAACATACCAATTGATGTACTCTAAAATGTACATCAATTGGTACAATTCACACTATTGTACTGTTTAATGCAAACATGCAGAAGTTGCCTTCAGTTATGACAAAAACACAAGGTGAAGGGTGAAATTATAAGACAGTATTTTAGACCGAAATTGACTAGGAGAAAGACAAATATAGAGAAATGTGCTCTGAATGCAGCAGGAGAACGAGGCACAGCAGAAGAGTCGGATGCAGGAATAAAACAGGGAAAGATGGATTGACTGACTGATCAGTTGATAGAATAGTGAGTGATAGACTGCTACTAAAGTTGGAAGGTTTCACTGGATCAGTTGTCCTTGTGGGAAGAACGGGAAAGTCAAGATAAGTAGGTAAGGAATATACTGAATAAATTGTACCAGAAAGAAACATTGTCGTTTTTTAATCTGTTCAAGCTTTTGTACATCCCTTTTCAAACAGAAAGGTAAACGTTTCGCAGGTTTAAGTCAATATATTTAGCTTAGGTAAATAAGAGTCCGAGGTGGCATTAAATAAGCCAATACGTATGTATGATGTATCTTCATTCTATAAGATGGGGATTTTGTAACTGTAGGAACTTTAGAAAGAATTGGTTTATAGACCAAAGCTAATATTACTATTTATGTGTCCAAATAGGAGAGGGGAAATATTAATAAACAAGAATCTGTTTCTCAAGATGAATGTCTTTCATGTACTATAGTAATATTTACTTTGCTTTACTCATCCAGATATATATCTACCTCTGCCAGACACTTACATCCCTCATGCAAATGAATGTGTTTTACCCTCCTAAATATTTGTAGTTCTTACTCAGCTTTATCTGTTCTGTGTTGGATGGTTACCAAACCGCCAGTTACTGTGTACTTATAGGAGGGCAGCTGAGAATAGTTTATTTTAACTGGCATTGGTTTGGTAATGCTTTCCCCCCGTTGGTGAAAGAATGATTTAATGCATTCACCGCAACGTCCCATCTCTGCACCATGACTCAGTAGTAAACCTCTTGTTTATAGCAACATGCCTTCAAAATAATCTTCTCACATCTGGCACACTTCACTGCAGCTGGCAGGAGATTCGGTTTCGACCCTGCAGCTGACAGAGACCAGCATTACTACATTTGGACCTTTCTGTCATCTGGCTCACAGTCTTCTTGAGAAAAAAATGTGTGTGCACCTTCTTCCAGTAGAAATGTTTATTCCTTGACAGTGTTAGGCCATTATTATTCAGGTGGAATAATGTTGCACCATAAGATTGAATTCCACACAATGAAATGAAATGTCGAAATGGTGTTTAGTTTAAAATTTTAAGAGTTCATGAATGTAGGCATGTATAACGGCGTTATTCTGGCCTAATTAAGGGGATTAAGGGACTAGAGCCTGCTGAGATTTTCAATAAGAGTTATAATGGGATGTGTTGCAGTGCACTCACACAGCCACCACAGTCTCTTTGTGCATGTGGACGTGTGCTGCCAAATCAATTGATCTCTTTCTCTCTCTCTCTCACACACACACACTCACATACACAATTGCTGGTATTTGTACTTCATTTTAGTTCATTAAATAGCACCCAGCTTTCACACAGGGCAGGGGCAATGTGGGGATGGAAGTAGCAGAATGGTGGAATTAATTCATTTAAAAGAAAAGGCATGCCAGAAATCACCCGGGAAATCATAGATTAGATGAAGCTAAATGTGTATTCCTCCTGGAGGAAACATTGCAAAACGTATTAACTTGCTGGAGGAAGCAATTGGACACAGAGAAAGAGACATGGCGAGTCAGAGAGACCTAGGGCTGCAGACAGACTTCAAAATAAAACTACTGCAAATTAAAGCATGAACAAATCTCACCGGTTGTTTGTCTGGGAGGAAACTATACACATTTATAGGCAGCATGAACAGTCTTGGTGACAGACAGAGAGGCTGTTCGACGTGGAAAAAGGGAAACAGAAAGTGGAATCATGGAGTGGAATTATGGTTGTGCCTTTCATGTATTCACATCCATTTGGGAAAATACGGTGGGGAAAAAGGGAAGTGATTATAAAAATCCCCCTGCACATAAAGATTGGCCGAAATGGTTAGAGTAATGATAAATTAGGGAATACAAGAAATGTTTTTTGTATGGTATACGTACGATGTATAAGAGCAATATGAGCAAAGAGCATTTAAGCTCAGTTGATCAGATGCTTCCCTCAGGTGGTCCCGGCTTGTTTGTCTTTTCCATCGGCTAGGAGAGTTCTAGGCTTGGCAAATGGTGGAGCTTTTCCTCCGTAATGCTCTACGGTCTGCAGATGGGTCGGGATACATCTGTAGTTTCAAGGCCAAGTTGGGCAAAGATGAAAGGATCAGACCACAGATGGCAGACGTCACCCAGAGATCCTTCAGAGTCAGGCGGCCTGGTGATGAAAATAACTTTATCAAGATAGGATGGCAAGCACACGGCACTTCCGGCAAAGACACAACCAGTAATGTCCCAAATGGTTAAATTACAAAGACTAAGAGGGAGATCAAAACATTGGGGATGAATTTGTCCTTGTTTAACCTATGCCGACAAGTACTTTTAGTCATATGGTTTGATTATTGTCATAGAAGCAGACAGAAGATAGAGAGTAGAAAATAAGACATAAATACAAGACAAAAGTTTGGATCTACCGACTGGTGCTTGTTGCTTTAAGTTGGCACAGGTTTAGAGGCAATCTAATCAAAGTTTATGTATTAGAATGCATGCAGTCTTTAAATAGTGTTATACCATCCACGGTGGGATCTTAATGACGAGTGTAGAGTGAGCGTCTAGAGAATGCATCACAATATTGAGTTTGCATATGTGCACTAATATCAATTTGCCAGTGTGCATTTGGTTAAATTAAAGGGTAATATACTGGTTACATTAACACATTCTTCATCTTCCTTTTCCATTTGTTTCTTTGCTTCCATTTCGTTTATTAATCTCCACCATTATGCCCTTGTCCATCTGTCTGTCTGACTGTGCTATTGATGAAACAAATTGAAACCACAAGCATACATATAATCAAGGTAACTATGGCTTAACTGCACACTTGAGTCATCCTAGACATACACAATCGATTGGGGGGGAGTGGATTTTGTTTCTGATGTCTGCTACGAGATTTAATCTGCAGTGTCTTCGGTCCATACTGGGAATGAATATGAGAGATGGGTTGAATTACGAGTTGAAGTAGAGTGTTTTGTGATGGTCTGGCGTCAACGTTTTTTCACACATCAAATGAGCTATTGATGACAGGACTCGGATCTTTTAAGTGAACATTTTGGAATGTCATTTAAAGCACTTTGGAGGGTTTGGGCAGTGATGGGTAATCATTGCTCTGCATCGGTCGCGGTTTAATTGGCGACGTATCATGTTAGCTTTTCCCTGACAGCCGTTTTGCTGCAAGTCTTTTATTAAGGTACAGTTGGAGTTAAGTGTGACCCCTTATCTCAGCATAGTTCTTATAGAAAAATTTGCTGTGTGCGATGGGAGTTCGGCCCCTTTCTGTTTCCTCAAAGTCTAAACCTGGGTGGTGACAAGTGGGATGTATCCATGTTTTGGCTGTTCTGTATTCTGCAACACGTGAGTGACAATTAGGGGGCGAATCCATGCAGAGCTATGAGGAGGCATCGCTGTGACATAAACATATGTATTTAGCTGACTTGTGCAGAAACTATTATGGTGGGTATTTGCATAACAAACATGCAAAAATAAATCCCTGCATTGCTGCAGTCAGAAAGACAAAGGCTTTGGTGGTTGGCATGGACAGTATATAAGAAATGGACTTTGACCTATGGAAACCAGTGGTACACTGGTTGCCTTCAGGGAATTCATATTCTATATTCATATTTCATAATATCACGTCAAAACGTGCTTTAACACTGTGCTTTCTACTCATATGCTGTAAGGAAAGGTTACAAATGTGCTGCTTTATTGTAATTTTAACAACTTTGAAAACAAATATGTAAAATGTTCTTCTTACTCAAGAGTCATTATAGTCTTCTATTAATTGCTTAGGGCTAAAGAAAAACCCTTTTGTGGAAAATATATATATATATATATTACAGACAGGGTTTAAAGTACCTTGTGTATAATGAGAAATAAATAACCAATACGTACCCGTGATGTGTTCCCTCTTCAAAATTAGACATTAATTGCCCATTGAGTCTTAAAGTACTTTGTCACAGACTCCAAATCTTCTATCAGTGCTGAATGTCTTCCATGCCAAATAATTTCATACCTTAATTGATTCCCGGATTTCCCCGATTGTGACTCATACGTTGGCTTATACACTTCCGCACATACATCACGCGCTGTATGTCCACGCAGTTACACACAGACACACACAAATGTGTATGCACACCAAAACAACTAATTATAATTAAGGAAGAAAATAAAACAGAAGAAGAGGAGCAAATGTATAAAAAAAAACAGGAGACTAAATTAAAAGTTGTGCTGCTGTAAATAACTTTTTCCTCCACATGCAAATTGCTATGGAAAACCCACCCACATTAAAAGTAGAAAATGCATTTCAAACATCACTAAACATGTAAGGCCTGTAAGTGTGTTATTTTGGCCACTTCTGTGTCTGACATCAACGAGTCACATTGATGTGACACCCATAATTAAATCAAAGAGCAGCCTGTAGACATTTTTGCTAAAATGGGACATTGTTCTCTCACATTACTCCCTCCCTCCCTCCCTCTTTATCTCCTTCTCCTGAGCTCACCCCTCCTTGTGTAATGAATGATAATTCAGGGTAATTACATCTGTTTTGTACAGTCAGCATACACAGCTGGACACAGAGGACAAAGCAATCATTTTCTGCTCTCTGGCTCATTCTCTTGCTCTCATCACATCCATTGGGTTAGAAAAAGGGGACTTGGCAGAGAAACCAATATAATTTCTGCTCCTGGCCAGAGAGGACCCGTTGCTGCCGGGCGCAGACCTTTTCACCTGTCGCTGGACCTTCGACTGCAGGTCGACGGCGTTGGCGACCCTGGATATTGGTCTTTCCATGGCATGCTCATTGCTCCCGGAGGGCCCGCTAGAGGAGTCACTGGGCGACTTAGATGCCAAAAGTCCTTCCTTATGACACCCCAACGAAAACAGAAGGAGAAGGGAAGAGAGGGACAGGAGGAAGACAGACAAATAGACTTGCAGATCAGAGACAAGGAGACTCTTACGGGAGAGACTTTGCAAATCAAGCTGAAGCCTAAAATATGTAATGAGTTCATGATGGATGGATGGCCTACGACCACATCAACTGCGTGTTACTTATGCATGCCATTAAGTCACTCCATAGAGAGGAGTCAAACTGTGGAGCAAAGCATAAACACTTATGATGAATGATGGATGGACAATCTGGCAGGTAAATAGGCAGGCAGGGAGACAGACACATAAATATGCTGGCAGATAGAAAAGCGGTCATATGATGAGGCAGATAGGGAAATTAAGGTCTGCCGAATAGAAGAGTGCACGGTTTTACAGTTGAACCATTTACAAACATGCACAGACCGACTATCATGCATTAAAGGTTTGTCCGGCCACATACTCCAAGCATTTTACTCCCTATGCAGGGTCCATCCAAGTTGAAATGTCATCAAATTGAATGCATCGAGATTCAGATTAAAAAAAGCTACCTGGAGCAAGGCAAGACTACGCAAAATGTGTGTGAAATGGTGAAATTCCAACCTTTTGTCATTCTGAGGGCTTAAAATATGCTTTATTAGCATCCAAGCCACAAGTCACCCTTTCTTATCTGCATTGTAAGAAAATAAGCCAAAGGAAAATGACTTACAAAGAGAAAGAGGAACTAACAGACAGGTCTAATTCTTGTTGGCCTCTGCAAAATTAATTAAATTTAAGTGGATTATAATGACAAAACAGCAGTGTCTTATTTTTATTCATCACCCAGGGACGGCTGTTTTAAGATTTCATCGACCCTGTTGGCGTGTGGGTGCGTAAACCTCCATCATTTGTCGGGGAACCAGGTCCCGGTCAGCGTGCTTCATGGGACAAAGGACATGTTCATTATGTAGCCAGACATCCAATCCCTCCACACTAAACAGAATCTAGATATAACAATCGATATCTACAGTGTGAGCTTTTGCAATAAAATTCCTGACATATTGGATATTCTTTTCTTGATGTGTTTTGATTGTTCATTTGGGTTGGTTGAAAACACCAAAAAATAAGAAGAAATAGTAGATAAAAGGTATAAAAGTTCACTCATGTTCTTATATTAACTCAAATGATATTAACCAGATTAAATGTCTTTTTGCACGGTCATACTCTAAATCCTCAACACAACATGAATCAGGGGTTAGCGTTTCAATCATCATAATCAAAGCATGGAGCATATAAAAGTAATCCCCCTCACACCATGTAAGGGATGGACTCTTGTTTGGTAGGAAGGAAAAAAACCAACCAGACATAATGAACCTTGTAATGAGTGTATCCTGCATCGACAGGAAGTAACTTACAACACAAAGTGTACATGCGGAGCGATAGAACCATGCCGCTCCCTTCTGTTGTTTGTTATCTTGTTTTGCTTATCGCCAAAGTCATAATTTCTAGCGCTGCTGAAAAATGCAATCAACACTACAAAGTCAATGTGTTCAAATGGGGCTGTCACATCTCACCGTTATGTGTGTGTGTGTGTGTGTGTGTGTGGGGGTTTTTGTTTTTGTTCTGTCATTGGTTTCAAGCCATTTTTTTCAAAATGCGTATAGGTTGTGGGGGAAGAGTTTAGTTTTCTGGTAAAAAACAAACATAGTGTGGTTTTCTGATGTACCTATGAATTATTCTGTAAAAGAGGATCTGCAGCTTTGTTTTATAAGTTAATCAGTGCATTATTTTTTTCTGATCTTCGCAGCACAGCTAATTAAAGACTCAAAGACTTGAAGTTTATTGGATTTAAATAGTGAGGAAATTGCAGTTTTGGAGTCTCTTATTGTAGTCCACTCCTCATGTCTCTTATCTGTAATCTGCTATCCACATTTTGATTATATATTGACTCTACAGTTTTGGACTGATGAATATCTCTTGCAACAGAGCTGATTCTTTGACGAGGACCGGTAGAGTGCGTTCAACATAAGCAGCTAATGAGGGTGTTTGCTAACAGTGAACAGTGGAGACTATTAATGAGGAAAACCGCCAGATATAAATGGAAGATGTTGTAGATTAAATATTGTGCTGAGGAAGCAGAAGATCACTCAGTCATCCAATCATTAAACAACCATAGAACTTGAGAGAAAATGGTCCAACGATTTCCACTTTACCTTCCTTTGAACTGTGTTGAGAGCTGTTTTGTTTTCAGTCAAAAGATGAAATATGGATTTATGCAGAAGCATCAATGCATAATTCTACAGTCATATATGTATATCAAATATTTGAGGGCTCATTAAAGTACATCCACTGAAAATATTATTTTATAATATATTTTCACTCAAACCTTTGGTATTACACTGACTTATCTACATCTGTGAGTTTGATTAATGAAAAGTTCACCCTTTTTCTCATTCAATATAATACTAATGAGTGCACTGTGTCCCCTTTTCTTCCCCAAATGTGTCTGTGTTAGAATACTCTGAACTCTGTCCTGCTGGAAAGGCCATCAGTGTCCCTTCCACAGATATCACCTGAGTCAGTCACCTGCTTACCCTCCCGCTTGTCATTCACAACCAGTCTCAGTAAACACAGAGGTGAGTTTTCTGTTCTAGGAGAACATTTTTAAATTAACCTTGCATGGAATTTATTGTAGAAGCAAATGTGTTAATAAAACTTATACTCTCTATAGATACAAACAGTGTGCAAACTCTTCCAGTGTGCATATATCTGCTGCTGAGTGATGAATGCTTTACCAGTGAGCACAAAACTTTCTTTCAGTGAAACTAAAAATGAAGGGCCTGAAACATAAATACGGATTAATAATGATCGCAACTCTGTGTACCTGTAAATTTATACGGAGTGAAACTGTTAATTAAGGGTGTAAAATGTGCTGAGCTTTTAGCCACCGTTAACAAGTTCTGAGTTGCTGAGCTGATAAACAACACTTCTGTGTGACATCTTATGATTCATGTGGCTTTCACTTCAGTGCAGTTAATTGAGCTTTTGAAAACACACACACACACACACACACACACACACACGTGCATACCATGTACGGTGCAGACACTTTTTCATTTCATATATATGAGGCTTTTTGAATGGTGTTAACTTTCATCTCAACGCCTACACTTATTTTTACTCCCACAAGTATTTAAAAAAGGCCTGATTAGATATCATAAGAACTATTTAAAACAAATTGCCCTGACATCTATCTTGATTGCTTTTTGGTTTGTTGCAGTTCTTAGGATGTGAAAACACAATGTTATCTTGTTCCAACTTCAGCCTTAGCAGAGTTGAAATCAATCCTGAAAACTCCTGTGACAGAAAGCAGGGTTGCCATACATATAACTGATCATTGATCACTTACCTCAGTTATTAAAAGAAATGTAATGTGTCCCACCTAGCTGGTCCCATTCCTTGCTCATTGGGATCTGACTGTTGAGACGATCAGCCATTTTAATGTCCCATATTCACAGTGGCAAAGGCACACGTGTGAATAATAAAATGAATGATTCCATTTAGCTTGTCTCAGGGCCCATTGTTTTGCCCAAGTTCTCCATGTCATAGTTATGTAGGTCATTTCAATAGAAGAGCCAGTTTGAAATGTAGAGGAATTTTCCTTTTTAACATTTCCCCAGGCTTTTTTTCTGCTAGAACAACTGTGCTGATCTTACTCTAAAGTCCACTGAAGAAATATAGACCACATTCCAAATTCTATATTGACTAAGGAATATTCATCTTGCTGCAAGGCCATGCTGGAGGTGCCTTCATATACCACATGCATTGTACACAAGCAGAAACTTTGTCTGATATAGGTACAATACATTTAGTAAATCTGTATAACATTGAAATAGTGCAAAATCTTTAGTGATTGGACTACTTTTTTATTCAAGAACCTGCATGTAACTACCAAATGTGTCACTTTAATATGTTAAGTCCTAATTATATAACGTCGCATGCCCTCAATCACACACCTCTATCTCTGTTCCCTTCTATTTTCTTTTTTAAACATACATTGCGGACACATTTAAAAGACCAAGACCAGTTTCTCTCTCTATCTCTCACATGCAAACCAGATGTTATCAAAGACTGCTAGCGGGGTTTCAGTTTAAAGACATTGTGTTGTCTTCGAGTGGAGGGGAGAGTCTTACACAGGAAAACAATCCTCCTGTTTATGTAGGAAAGGGGGAGGCAGAAAGGAGACAGAGAGGGGAGAGAGAGGGTGACGGGAAGGAGGACAAACACAGGCACAGCTTCACAGAAAAACTTGACCCCCTTAGGGAAGGGAGATAGAGAGAGAGATGGAAAGAGAAAAGTTGCGACATAAAAGAGATGCATTTGAGGAGGACAAACACACAGCTTCATGGTTGACAAGACCTCCTGCTGCGACCCACAGGGGAAGAGGAGATGTCAGGAGCACAGAGAACAGAGAACGGGAGAAAAACGGATCAAATGCTCCCAAGTTTGGAGAGACAAAAGTGGACTGAGAAGACGAAAGATGCGAGAGAAAAGGAGGCCGAGCTTTACAAACTTTTGGTTACTACCAATGCTATTAGTCTGTTTTTGTTACCATTGGTTTTGACAGTCAATCATTTTTAATGAGCCAAAGATGAAACAATTATTCCGAAAGAAAACAGAGTAATTGCCACTATAAACATCACTAAATCTCTCACCAAAGAGACTTCGACCATTTTTTCCACAGCTCTCAGACAGCGTTCAGACTCATTCACGCTTCCTCCCGTCTGCATCCCCCGTGCCTCTGCGTGGAAGAAACAAATGCAATCCATAAGCTGTGGGACTGTGGGGTTACAGACTGTAAATCTGTCTCAACGCCAGAATAAAAAAATGTCCTCATTATCATGGCTGTAATCACAAAGTAAGCATTGCTCATTTGAATGCCAAAGTTGTAAATAACAAGAGTCAATGACATAAACATTAATGGATAAGAGTAAACAAAGGCAATGATGTCTATGTCCATAACAACTAGAAGTTTGAATAGTGTTTAAATTAATGCAATAAAGCACTCAGAAATTGTACCTGTGACAGACGTCGAGTGTTGTACAGATGTGTAGTTACTATTTCCAATGATGTTAAACAGTGGGCAAACAGTAGCAAACAGTGTTTGGCTGGATGGAATAAAACCTTGCTTGCTCTCTGGCATATGACAGGAAACCTCTGCGTTGATGGCACAGTCACTTTTTCACGTTGTGAACTAACTTTTAAAAAACAAAACAATGCATACTGTTTACAGACCAGCGGGTTTATAAAACAGTCAACAAGGGGTGGTTTTGTACTTCAGAATCTATGCAATGAGGAGACTGGCAACACAGGGCCCATAATGTTGCGTGATAAAGTTCCTGCCATCACCTTTCATTTCAGTAATTTACCCCTTAAACTGAACCATAACCAATCATAGCAGAGTAGTAACATGTAAGGGATGTGTTTCTCAACAGTGATCCATAAAATCAAGTCAAGCATCATATAATTTCTAAAAAATACATAATTTAAGCACAGTTGTTTCCTTTTAGTCTGGGTTAAGCTGTCAGCTACTTTGCTTGTTGTGAGAGGGATTGCGGCGACATCTGTGCATTACGACTTATTTGAATCAACAGCCGACAAGTTGTCCAGTATTGTCGTCTTTGACGGATGTTGCTCATGGGGAGAGGGCGGTGAGCGCGTCCCTCGGTTGACCTGTTTATTCATTCTGTCCATCAGCTGGGAGTGGGAGTTATCCTTGACTCTACCTTTTCACGCCATGTCTGGTTAGAGTACTGGTAGCCCCCTCTACCAGTAGCTTGACGTAGTCACACTCAATTCTAGTCAGAATGTGAGTCTGATACTGCTCCATTGAGCTGTGATTATGGGGCGTGTTTCAAACGAAGCAGGAAAATGCCTCTGCACTCAATTGGATAGACCTACAACCAATAAGAGCGTTTCTCTGTTCCTCTTTTAAAATAAATTCGCTGACGATATCTTTCAGAACAGACCTGATAGCAGAATCTGCACACCTCAATTCTCCAGCGGCAGCCATCGTTGTTGTAAACAAATTCAACCCAAGCGCTCGCTAACTAAACGTCTCCCGGTCTGAGCGAGCTGTCCTATGCTGTTTTCAATAACCCATTTCATTTTGTATTTCTAACACTGGCCTGCCTCTCCAAGCCAATCAGTAGGCCAGGTCACAGGGGATTATGCAGGTGCTCCTGGTTGTCAGTCGAGACCTGCCCATGTGGCTTAAAACAGAATTATGTTTTTCTGGGACTGGAGGACAGTGTGAAAAATAAGTACCATCACCAGGTAAGAGCTGCAGCAAACACTCAAGGCTTGTGAGTTACCCCGTATACTGGTAGTTGAAGCCCAGGCTTCTATCAAACAGCTTAAACTAGGACAACAGCCCATTTTGAGGCTTGAAGTCAAATGATTCTGTTTTTCTGACTAATCTTCTCTTCAGTTTCCCTTGGTCCTAAGGGGTTTCCGTCTGAGGATAGTTGAATTCATTATTGTGTGGTCCATCGAGTTAATTGAAGTGCAGTCCGTGCAGAAAGGCAGGTCTAATTGTTGTTTTTTTCAGCTGCAATCACAGCAGTCCCTCAGCAGGAGAGATGCGCCATAGGCTTCCGCTGGTGTCAACAGCTGAGACAAAGCAACAATTAGCGGCACTAAGCATTTTAGTCGCCGCTTTTGCTACTTTGGCTGTAGGGATTTAGTCCATTGTTTGAATTCCAAGGTGAGAACCAAGTGGATCAGAGTAGATTCAAACTCATTGCAGGAAGACACGGCCATGAGGCCGTAGCCGACTACATCATGTTGTGCGCCTGTGCACAGTGATAAGGTGTATGTATGGATTAGTTAATGCTTTTTAGTGAGGACATACTAATGGTTAGTGGAAAGTTTTATACATTTAGATAGACTTTATTAAAGTACTTGATCAACAGACACTCATCTGTTAAATGTTCAACACACAGTGTCTATTTATTTAAGAGCGGTCTGTCAATGCAGGCTTAACGTCACTCAACCGTTACTCATTAATAGATTCCTTCCGTGCAGGATGTGTCATTACTTTTCACATTTACCCCACATAGATTTTTCTGGGAATTTATGACTCAACCAAATATTAGTTTTGACAGATGCCTGGAACTTATTTAGCAAATCTAGCATAATTTTCCATGATTACTGATGCAGTGAGTAATCTTACGCTAAAAGATTTTTACATTAGGAATAGCTTTTCTCTGGGTCCGTTTGTGCTGTAAACCTCAGAATGCACTCCTGTCCTCTCAGAAAACTTGCTTTCATTTTCCCCCTGTCTTTCTTGCATGTTAGTCGAACAATTCTGCAACGATACTCCTCACCTCCTCTTCAAACCCTTTCTCACCTCCTCTCTCCATCATACCCCTTATTTCCTCTCCCTGTGTCCCTCGCACTTCACAATCCAATCTCACATTACCTTCTATGGCTGACTGATCCTCGCAGCAATAGTGAGCCCCCCCTGAAAGAAAAAAAACTTTTGCAAGTCACAATACACACAAAGATACCTTTTCCGTCTCTAGCAGTTGTTTGCTTTATTGTTCATCTCCTCCATTCTTACACTCACCCTGCTTTTCACAACTGCTGCTGATACATTTGTGTTGCGTGAGTGTTTGCATTGTGTTTGCAAGCTTGTCCATTCTCAGTGTGCATAGCTACTGGTATGTGCGTGTGTTTAGTTAAAGGAATGGACACACTGCAATGATAACAAGCCCACTAATTAACTGCTCAGCTAACACATGTTGTCACTAACAAGGCTGTGCCTTGTGGTGTTACCATGTTTTAGCAACACAACTTTCTTCTGACAGTCTCAGGGATGAGCTCGCCAGTGAAATATATTCAAATGCAAATCGCAAATATGTGAGTCCTCTGGCTTACTCCCACAGTCCAAATTTGTGTCCAGGGTGTCCCACAGGATACAGGACACATGAAGCAAAAGGGATGATAAAGTAGTTGCAGTAACTCGTGGGTTGTATTTTGAAAAATAATTGTCACCTTCACTATATTTAATGGATAATAACAACGTGCATATTACATTCCTCCATAATAAATAGATGATGGAATAATAGCATGAATTGGGTCTGGCCATTTGCATCCTTTTGTTTCGTGCAAAGGTGAGCCAACAGTTAATTATATATAGGCCACGTGGTTATGCGGCATCTGTCTCACCACGCACAGAGCAGTCTGGAGAACAATTTATTAGAAAAGTGTCCCAATGCCCGACTGATGGTTGCACCAAATAGAGGGTAAAAAGCTCTGCCCTTGGTGTGTAGGCCATGATCATATTTGAGTTGGTTTGTCATTTTGTCTATTTTGTTTGTTGTAAATGTACAGTGAATGCATCTTCTTTCAGGTTCTGGACAGGAATAGGATGATGATATTAAAAAAAAATGCAGGTTTACAAAACGTTTTGAGGTAGAAACTGCATTTAATGACGTAGTCCTCAATGATACACAATGCCCTTTTGATATGTGAACTAAATGAATGTAAGCTAAATGTGTTAATTAGAAGAAATCTCCAGAACCTTCAACCTCAGTTGCTGTACATCTCCTCTAATCTCCTTTATCTGACCTGCACTTTTAATATCAAGACCCTTAATTTGTACTGGAGCGTTCACCTCCATTTACAAGATAAAAAAATGCCATTTATATCTTGTTAAACACGCTGTATAAAATGTTGTATAACTTGACATCAATATTCCTGTGAAGGCCCCCTAACTCAGTGAAGGGGAGACGGGTCAAATTAGTTCAGCAAATCTTGGGCTCTGTCAGTGCGAGGACACCGACAGAGCTGCGGGGCGTCCCAGGAGCGTCCCTGGAAAGGGGCTGTGATATGCACACACAAGCGCGCCAAAAGGCCACAGGGGTGTGTGTGTGCACGCACAGGCTCACACAAATTGTCACAGGTTGCGTCCCACATCTCTTCATCGTAGGAACTGTCCTGTTTTGACCGGAGCTCATTTACCAGAGCCTGGGGCAAGCAACACCCCCGCCATCCTCCCACACGGTGCCGCTTATCAGCTCTGCCTCCACACCTTCCTCTTCCTCTTCCTCCGATGCTCTCACGGCCAGCCTCTCTCCGTTTAGCCCCGTCTGTCTTTCTGTTTGTCTGTCTTTTCTCATTTGTTCCACCCCCCTCCCCATTCAAACACACTTTCCTGTCCTTTACAAGAGAATTCCTTCAATATACTGTTTAGCAGTGATGAAATGCATTTTCCTTCTTTCAGTTCAATCCTGAATGCTGTGTGCCAGAACGGTTTATGAATACATTACGTTATTGCCGAGGCAGGATGAAAGAGAACGTAGACAGCCGTGACAGCCTTTAGCTTAAGGAAAATACACTTGCTCACTTCTCCTCTTTCTCTCTCACACACACACGCACACAGACACACACACGAACATTAGAATAGACCGAGTCTTTCAGCAAATATCATAGGAGTCAAGAAGAGCACACGCACACTTAAACAACGCATATATCACAAAATTAGCTTAAAAACCTCCATTTGTACTTCACCTAACCTGGAACATATTTCTTAATTAATGTCCCCTCACGCTGTCATTGCCCCAGACAGTGTCGCAATTTTCTAATGCATATAAACCACTAAACGGTTTTTACAGCTATACAAGAGGTTATGAAGATGATGTAAGACATATCTCACAGTGGAATGCCACTGCAACTCAAATTTAACAAAATGAAAGCCGAATGTTTCGTACCTGATTAAAGGTTGATCACAGAGCAATGTGTTTTTTTGCAGATGAAAAGTATGGTGTAATATATTTAACATTTAAATTCTACACATATTGATTTTAATTTGGTCACTTTTCCAGTACTCAGAGCCTCAAGTTTTCTGTATTTTGTTACATTTTGTGCTGAATGCAGTGTGGAATGGGAAGACCACCTCTTTTCAACCGTCGTCCTCAGCCATGCTTCGCTTGATGCTGTCATGACTCACCTCCCCCTCTGGCGTGCCCGGCCCTCAGGGATCAATACAATTAATCTGATGTTGCCTTGCTTTACCTTGCCTTGGATCTCAGCCTCATTAAGACATGCTGGGTCATTCTGCCATATGGGCAGAATAATAATTCTAGGCCTCTGGCCAAAGAACCTGTGTGAGGTTTATTTTTTGCGGCAGGAGTGGCATGTGTTTCAATAATCTCAGCCTCACGTGGAGGACATTTTTCATTCGTGTTTCTGACTGAAGGAGTTTTAATATGCGTTTATGGAAGTTTCCGGGCATTCAGTCCATTTGTCAATGATTTGTACAAGGAACTTTGGTTTCTCCAAGCCAAAAAAAAGAAAAGGCCAGTGGGTTCACATTTAAGCACTGTCCTGTCTGTCTCTATCTTTTGTCATTATTTCTACCTCGGTAACGACAGCAATCTGCCGGGAAGCAGCAGCTTCTCCTGCGGACCAACTACCTGAGAATGCAATGGAACTCTGTGAAAGATGGTGAAATCTGACAAAATGCAGGGTTCAGTTACCAGGAAGGATTATGATGTCCAGCTCCAAAACACGCGTAAGCAGTTTTTCAGCAGAATTTTCTTAAAAATTTTAAGGACAATAATGATGTCAACCTTTTCACATTTGTATAACTGCAGCTTAAAGAAAAGAGATGAAAATGTTAAACATGGTGAAATAAATTACAGTGCTGTTTCTTAAAATTGATAATTTAACTAAAAACTAAAAAAGCTTACCCTTAACCCATAAAATAAACAATTCCGTATTTGCAAAATATGGACGTGGGTCCAGAAACAATTCATTTCAAAAGGCTTATAGCTTGAAACAAATATAAATCTGCCTATTTGGAATGTTTTTTTCTTCTCTACTATGATTCATTAATATTGAAGCAGATTTTGAAATGTATAATAACCCCCTGATAATCCCTAAGGCATACAAATTATTCAATGGATTAGACAACCTGACACGCATTCTCTACCACTGGTTCTCGATTTCCATCCCTAAATTTTAAAGTAGAAGTCAAAGACTTTGATGTCAATACCTGTTTTTTTGAAGGACATGCTAGCAATGAGCAAGGCAGTATGACCTAAAAAAAAAGGAGCCATATTTTATTTTAATTTGCTTTTTCACATCATTGCCCTAGCAAAAAGAAAAGGTTGAGCTCGTATTTCTTTCCAGTATGATCACTATCTTCTTGCAATTACCATTATACTGTTTGACCTTGTTTCTTTTTCGCTGATCCTTGCCATCACAGCTATAAGTCGAGGAGGGCAATTAACCTCCCGCTCTCACACACACAGAAGAGCACAACCTCACACACACACACGTACTCATCCACGCATGAGTCATCACATGCCTTTTTTCGGTTCTAATTTTGGTCGGCGCTTTTCTTTTGGGTTCTTATTTTGGGCAGCGCTTCTCTTGGGGTCAGCCAAGTTTTGACCTGCTGTCTTGGTGCAGAGTCAAGCAGGCT
This sequence comes from Apeltes quadracus, assembly GCA_021346845.1. Taxonomy (NCBI): domain Eukaryota; kingdom Metazoa; phylum Chordata; class Actinopteri; order Perciformes; family Gasterosteidae; genus Apeltes; species Apeltes quadracus. Next base: position 9,788,794 of record CM037930.1, on the reverse strand, counting down.
AATCTCCCACCTCCAGCCTCCAGAGCAAAGTCCTCACCGGTGGCCTCCTTCATTTAGCTTGGTAACTGACAGTGGGCTGAAAGGAGTAAAGGCCTTAATGAGCAGAGGGCCTTGTTAGCGCTGTGCTGATGGGAAGAGACAAATTAGCTTGTTAAATCTAAGCTATGCATATTCTTAATTGGCCTTTTGTAGTGTTTGATACCACAATCATTCTCTGTGTGAGAGAGAGAAAGGGTGATTAAAAAACGTATGTGTAACATTCCCCAGGTTGTTGTTTGGATTAAATGTGGGTGGTCTCTAGGGCACACATTTCTTACTTGTCTGCTTTTAGTGTGAATAGTGATTGATACAAACAAAATGCTGTTAGTAATGTACTGGACCAATCAAAACCTTTTCTTTTTTACTTGTGCTTCATAACATAGTTCACCACACTGGGCTATATGCACAAAACCATCTTCCCTCTTCTACCTGTAATGCACAATGCAATATATAAATCTACTGTAACTATTCAGGCCTCTTTAAAAGGTAGAATATGCTGCATTTTCCCCTGAAGAATTATAGACTCGGATAGAATCCCTCTTAATCCTCAATCCTGACTGCGTGTATCTGTAGAGACCATGCAGATGTTATGTTGCTGTGTACTGGAGGTCTCTTGGGTATTAGCAAAGAGCTTTTCGGGCCTACGTGAGCGTCTAACCCCAGTGCGGATCAGTGCGCAGTCAATGCGGGTGATTATATTTCTCTCGCTCGACCATCTCTGCTCTTGTGGTCTCTCTCAGCTCAATGAGCAGAGGAAGATCCTGAATGCTTGTGTTTAACCACCAGACAATGCTGTTTTTTATCTGTTGACATTTGTGCAGTTAAAGAATCTATGAAGAGACAACAAGGCTATTTTGATTGACAAAGATGGAAAGCCATATTTGTAATTATAGTTGGAGAAACAAGTCAGTTTTAACTAGAATGAAGGAAGGCGTATTGTTTTAAAATACCACAAACTTCAAATCAGTATAAATTCCATGGTGCAAAAAGACACATGTTTGTACACGAAAAGTGTACAATAACTGCACCACCCTGAACAAATGTGATGTTGCATTGCATGTTTTGTGCCCACACTTATGTGCTGTGATTAGAGCTTATCTGATCATATTTATGTTGTGTTGTGTCACAAATTGATTCAAGTAAAGACAACTGAGGCTCATCAAGTTGAGTGAGGATTGACCTGAAGTTTAACTAGATTTAGTTTGTATACAGTTCGCACATTATTATTAATAAGCCGATTATTGTGACCAGGTTAAAGCTATGGCAAACCATCAAACCCAGATACATAGAAAAAGGTTTAGCTGTACACACAGGACCTTGTGTTCCTGATGTGATGGATAGTAACAGAAACTGCTTCAGTGAAACCAGGTGGAGAATATGGCTGAACTTTGCGATAGAAGTATAAGCCTTTGGCTACACAAAGGGGCTCTTTTTAAATTAGCCCCATGGTAGTGCAATGGATTTTTGTAGTGGCAGCTGCAAAACCTGTGGGGTAAAGACCTTTAGCAGGTTGGATATACTGTATCTGGATGATAAAGTCTTTTGGGTCCTTGGTGGAAAGTGGGCGTGGTAGTGGCGCCGGCGGGCTGTGATTGGAAAATGGGACTGGAGGGGGTGGAATTATTCAGATATCTAGGTTTGTGACGTAGAAAACCTTGATGATTTTGAACAGCTCGTTCAGAGGCTGAAGGCAGGATCAATTCAGATACCCGTATCTCACTCAAAACAGCATGGATGGATTTTCTTGTAAGTTTGTATGCGTGTGGAAGCACCAGAGACACACAATAACACCCCAAATCCCAGAAAAAGTGATTTTTCCATAATATGGGCCCTTTAACACACTCATGTAATAATTGAATTTGTTCACAGTGTTTTTTACTTAATTCCCCTCCAGCTATTCTCCAATCTCTCCCTACAGTTACAAGAAGTTCATTTATTTCCCTATGATGAAAACTCAAAGATTTTCCACCTTCCCTTTTCTTTACCCATGTTAGTTGGGTGTATATTGTGGCAAAAAGGCTGCCGTAGATTCTCATGCTGCTTGTGTCTCTGGGGCACACCTCATCCCAGTGACAAATGCTCTGGTAGTTGTGTGGCACAAAACGCCTCACAAGCAGTGTTGTTCTTATAGCTGATTGAAAGATTTTTGCGGCGTGTATTTGACAGTATTTGGGCTGACTTGGATAATCAGCCGTATTAAATCAGTCGGAGGCCACTCGAGACTGCAGGTACTGCAGGGAGGTCAGGGGTCGACGGTTACCCTGCAGAATTCGAGCTGCTGATAGCATGCTCTCTCATTTTTTTGCAATAAATGGCAGCTTCGGACAGTTTTGTTCAATACTGTCGCCGACGACAACCCAGAGAAAGAGGGGCCATGTGGCGTTAGTCTGCAAGTTTTTCTCCTCACGAGGACAAAGGACCGATGGTAAACATTAACTGGATTCCGAAGATGAACTGGAAAAGATAAACTAAGACCCGTAATTTGGAGTGAATTTTATGATCTTCAAATTTATAGTCTGTAATGCCTCAAAAAAAAAAGATTTGTCAGACATAGCACATGTATTCCTCTACTTCAGGACATTCCTCATCAGCTCTGTTTAGGCCGCCACACGTAACTTGGCACCACGTCTCTTTAAAAGGGATTAACATTCTTGTTGGATGAGAAAATGATAATTAGCTAAACTGTCAGCCACAAATTCTTTGTTGATCTACAGTCTAACTTCATTTTTGTGAACGAGACAGTTTTCTGCAAATGTATTAAAACAACTTTAAAGTAATTCAATTAATTGAGTTTGTTTATTTTCAGTCGATGCCTCCAGCGGTCTCTGTTAACTAATCCACAAAATAATAATGAATAATGCAGAACCAATCAAACTAAATACACACGCCTGACTGTTGACATTTTGTCTATACTTGACTTGATTTATTTCTGACTTTTTTTTTATTCAGCCCTACTTTACTTTTGATGACGATTAACACCACTTTCTAATACCATGCTGCACACTTTTCAATTCCTTATTTACTGTAATCCCAAGGTAACGCAGATAACATTACGTTAATACTAGGCTATGTGAGAGCGTGTGACATCACCCTAATTTACATGTTCGGGATCATTTAATCGAGATAAATCAGTGTAAGCAAAGCCAGTAATTGGCTCCCTACGGTAATTATAGAGTGGACTTTTTGAAGCAAATGATCATATAAATCCCTCATATTTTAAAGGGGTAATGTTTGAAAACATTTTGTTCCCTCTCCATTATCTAAAATGTGAGTAAATGTACTGTTTACATCACTTTGCTGAACACACAACATGCTTTTCCCCAACAACGAAATATTTTAATTGAGATTCAAATTTGTGTCTTAATTTCTATTAAATGTTTTGTGTGGACGATGAATTAATTTATTTTGCTCCATTTGAAAGCTAACAGCTTTTAAAGCAACCCAAAAAACGAAGCCTCTGCTGTTCTTACGTCTTCTTTGAGACAAACCCAAAGTCTGCAGCAGCAAGGGATTCTGCAGTACTGCCTGACAACCAGACTCACCGTGTCACGGCTTATCTGAACGATGACACTAATTGAATAATACATGAATAATAAAAACCACCATGTGACACAGGTAAAAAGAATACTTCACAGCAATTAAATTAAATTTGAAGTTCAATCCAGGAGTTTGTAATATTAATATATATAATTTGAAATATGTGACGTGCATGTAAGAAATAATTATAGGAAATTTATCAGTCCAAATTTACACCAGCAAATGAAACAATGGTGAAATAATGAATTTGATTACATTTAATTCCATGCAGTCCTCACTCTGATTACTAAGTTATATTTAAAAATAATAATTGATAAAGTGACTCAAATGACTTGTTCATGGTTTATTGATACAGCAATTATCCATCTGTTGATGAAGTAGATCTCCAAAGACGGGAGAAAGATCAGAGGACACACTCCTGCAGCTCCAGAGAATTAATTCATACGGAAAGTGTGTCTGTGTGCGTGAGTGTGTGTGTCTACCTTTTAAACCTCAAAATGAGGCTTAACTGTGTGTTTCATTTTTGAGTGTGCAAGTCATGAGCACGTATTAGTGTGTGCGTGCGTGGGTGTGTGTGTGTGGGTCTGTGTGTAGGTATGTGTGCATGTGTGTGTATGTGTGTCAAGTAGTGCCATCTGTTCTCCCACATTCAGGGCACGCCGTGTTTTGACAAATATGATGTTGAATAAACACAGCAGTTCTCTGACTTGTGACCAAGCCATCTGTATTTAACATTGACAACAGAACATGTCATCGAATTGCTCCCAAAGTGAAGTCAGTAAAGATCATGATGAACGGCAGGAGAAAGATTAATTTAGGATGCCTTCGAGGAACAATTATTGTGAGCTGCATTAAACGCTTCCAACAGTAAAAGTAAAAAAATAATTAATTTTTATACATGAATATATTTGAGAGCTTAAGTGGCATTTCAGACTGATCACAAGGTGCAATAAATTGTTAAGAGTCTGATATGTATACACACTAAGTTCTAATTTGAGTTGTGATTTCTTAAATAGGTCCTAATTAAAAAAACACATTTTGTAAAATATGCCCTTACAAGTTGTCAAGCCGAAATGTGGAGATGGTGCAAATAGGGCTCTGTGTAAGAAACTAGCTGGGGTAGCTCAAGCCCCAGCACACACAGACCCTGGCATCCCTGGAATCACATGTCCCACCGGAGGCAGAAGCCAGTCCGTAGAGGTAAAAACAAAGACCCTTTGGTTTTATGGTGACAAGGAGTCTGCTCATGTCCAACAAATCCTTTTCCAACAGACGTTTTCCAAGCGATCAGTTGTTTTGCTTTGGGTCAAGTAGTGTTAAGTAAAAGAGCAAATGAGATTTTGAAGGGCCGCAGTCACGTCACTCCGTTCCATGACTTTCACTGACCATTAACAACTAACAAGAAACCACCAGCACACTTGTTGCGGAAAAAGTGCTTTACCTTCTGCCGTGAGAGAAATCTAACTTTCTTCATGTTTCTTTATGTGGCACTCCTTGGATTTAGATACAATAAGTTTAATTAATGACTTTCAACCTCCTTATTTCTGGACCAATTTATATATGTCTATATGTCTTGTCTGAAGGGAAAGGTCCTTAAAAGAAAACTTACTTTTTGTAAGTCAATTGAGCGTCAGCGTCAGTTCTGGCAGGCCAGGTAGTCAAGACGTTGCTAACGCTACTGGCCAACACACGGTCTTATCAGCTGATCTGCTCCAGCTGAGCCGCATCAGCTGATCTGGATTAGCGCACTAGCTGGTCAACACCCCCCCCTGCTAATGGCTACACTCAAACAGGGCGCCCTATTTAAAGCAGATTCAGCTTTGCTCCTACCTGCTTGCAGCTCGCTTCTCTGCCGCCCGCCACCTCCCCAGCTCCTCCTTGTCATGCATAACGTGGCATTTGCTTCTACGTCATCGTTGCCGCTCTGCTCATGTGGGGAAATAGCTCAGCTCACACAGTCCTAAAACGGTGTGAACGTTCCCTAATGCCGCTGCTGTCCTCTGACTCCCTGCTATTTCATGGTGCCCATGAAAGGTCGGAGGACTCGCTGAACAGAGCCACACCGCCAAAGATTTAATTCTGAACTCAATACTGGATGCAATCTATCTAATAAAAATGTTTCCTAAATCATTTTTATTGTCATGCGTGTTCTTGACTTAATGGACCTGACAGAAATGTGCTTACAGCATAAAAAATCTATAATCAGGAGATGAATGAAAGGAGGAATAAAGATGTTCTAATCTCTCCCTAATGATTATTTGGGCATTTTATTATTCACTTTCCTTGGGGTGACCCTGAATCTAAAGTCTTGCCATGCAATTGTTCCAACTTGCAACTCGTATCCGCTCTTCCTTTACTCCTGCACACCTTCGTCTGCTGTGATCCGTCATCCTTCCTTAATCCCTCAGTCTCCGATCTAGAACTGTTTCTTTTCTGTCTCGTCTTATCCCTCTCTCTTTACTTTTGTTTTGTATTTTCCCTCTTTGCCTCCGGTTTCATTTTCTTTGTCATTTTCCTAATCCCTCCCCCTCTCATCTAGTCTGTTCTTCTCTACAGGCAGCCAATTAATCTTGCCTTGTGCTAATTCTTCATGAGTGCCTTTTAGTGGCAGCTCAGCGGGAGGATCCATAAGGATTTAATGTGTTTATTAAAAGTTTGACTGCTGGTCGATGGAGACTTGTCATCTCCCAGCGGACTCTTCTCTGTCTCTGCCAAGAGACAATGCACAGCATGCACGCTTGTCTGTTTGTCTGCGTGTTCCGATTCCGCAGGGCTGCCGCTTAGTAATTGATTTTCAATATCTGTGACACGTTGGGTGGCTGAAATGAAGCAGACGGTGAGAAAGTGTTCCAGCAGATGCTCCTTGTCAGGTGGCACCAGACAATTGTTTTTCTTTCAATTGTCATTGAAAGTATCCCTGTCTGAAATGTCTTCTAATTTCAACATATTTATGGATAAATATTTAATTGCCATCCACTCTAAAAATAAACACTACGTTGCCGATTGAATGCTATTATTGCATCATCTTAACTGTGCTTTAGCGATTCTCATGTGAATCCAGCTGTTGTACAAACTTCTAATTGGCCGGTTAAACCACAGATAATCACATATAATCACTGTGTAAACAAATATGCTGTGCCGCGCCCATCCCCGATGCTTTTATGTTTTTAAAGCAAAATTACTGAATGATGTGGTGCTTTATTTCTTTACTTAGAAAAAACAAAGCACATTTAAGTATATAGTATTTTAAATCAATAAATAAGGCTTAATAACAGGTTTTAGTAGGTAGCAGCAGGTCAGGCTTGTAGATACATTAAATGGTCAGGTTTTAGATTTCAAGAGCTCAACAAATAGCGACTCTTTCTGACCCCTAATCCTTTCAGTGTTAAAACCATATCTGTAAAAATTAACCGCAATTACAGTAGAAACTTTTACAAATTTAATTTGTGCAAGCACGTTACTCTCATGTTTCTGCATGTTTAATGTTAGGTTGAATGAGTGGTTTGCTTTGTTTTGTTTTGTTTATGTTGTTACTTGGAACACCACACTGTCGGGGGAGAATTTGTTGAGCTGCATATTGCAAGTCTCTCAGTAACTGGGTGTGTGACCGTTCTTGTGAGAGTGGCATAGCAGATGATACCCATAGGTGCCTTGACCGATCCTTATCCTATTTTGCTATCTGTCTGTCAAATAAGATTGACTGGGCTCCATTAAGGGAGGGTCAGGGGCGTCCTTTTAGGACATCTGATTCTTACCTTGAACATTGCTTTTTACGAGGAGCCTGTGTGGGGACGACACTAGTATCAATACTCATACAACTCCTGTTCTCCCCTTGTAGCTCGGTCAGATCTTCATGCTGCACTGAGGGAGAAGGAACAATCTTTCCCATTTCAGCTGAATTGAGTAATTTGTCAGTACTTAGGGCTTGTATTGATGATTTCTGTGTTCTTTGTCATTTTTTTATTCTAGTTAGTAATGTATACTTAATCACAAAGCGAGATCAACGTACTTTTGACTTCTCATAACGTTCATTCCACAAATTTCTACCAAACAAACAAAACCATACCTTTATTACCATTAATATTCTTTCTCACGCATATGGGCTTAAAAAGGGGTTGGACACAACATTACCTTGCATTACATGACAAACGGTATTTAGTTCACCCCTTGTATATCAACATTCATGTGATGAACTTGTTTACACCATTTGGAATGACAAATTAGTTTCACATTTGCATGCAAGGGGTATTTTGGCTCCTGGCCTTGGTCCAGTGAGGGACTTATGTGAGTTACGCTGTTAACATTCACCTCTGATACCCTGTAACTCAACATGGTTGTTGCCGAGAACAAATCAATTAACTGCATGTCACTTTATCAGAACTTTGCCTGGTATGATGATGTTTTATTCAAGTAGATATGTAGGTTTGGTGCTTTTTTTGTTGGTTTATTGGTAGCATCATGACAAGACAGTATGTTACTTGGGTAGCCAGATTCTTTGGTTTAAGCACAGTACTGTGATTTTATTATATTGTTTTACAAGCTATATTCATTTATCCTATACCTGTTACATACTTAATCTGTAATGCACATTTGATCTGCTGGGGTTGAAAAGTGCTTCGATATTTCAGAAGAAAAACAAGTCGTTAATGACCAATAATGTAAATTGGTTGTGAACCCATTAACCCTTGATGTGCCTCTGAGGTGGTGGTCTTAAATCCACCCTAATAGACAAAGACGGATGAGTGTGTGTGTGTGTCTTAATGTGTTTGTTTGCTTTTTAAAAGTGGACCGGCTTGAAACCATCACCTTTTTCTATTTTATAGTGATTTCATGTCAATTCTTGTTTGATCTTTGTACAGTCACACACACTCATGTTGTTCCATGACATCGCCTTGTTGAGCAATATCATGTGGCATATTAGGTGACATTCATTGCAAGGCAGGTATTACGATGATGTCAGACGTCACGTGGGCGATGAAGAAAAAGGCAATTTAGTATGTATAAGTTAATGGAGTAATTCATGCTTTCTGTCAGCTGTTGGTTGTGTCTTATTTGCTGTGTGTGTCTGTGGCTATGCATGGCCTGCAGGTAAAACAGTCCTGCTACAGACAGAGAGCAGAAGGGGGAGATATAGACATCGATTTAACTCAGCCACAATCTTTTTCCAACCTCCCCTACACGCTCTTATTGGCTGAGGGGGTAAGACGTGTACGAGACTTCTGCAGATAGTTTTTTTCAGATAATTCCTTCATACGATACCTTTTTTAAGAATTTATAAACGCTCTGTTTATCAGCACCAGAGCAAGCATAACTCGCATTTATAGCAGCCGTTTGTGTTTCATCTTTTTCGACCCCGGGAATTGCAAATAAACACTGTATTATGGGACCAAGATCTACATATTTATATTCATATATCTGTAAGAAGGACGCTCCAATTTAGTATGATATTACAGCTTGTATTGATTGTATTTTTAAAACAATGTTTTATTTTATGGTTCGTACCTTTTTTAAATCAAAACCCACACAAACCACACCTTCTATAACACGCGTTCTACATAAATAGAGTCATAGAAATATCTCACACACTCAGCAAGCTTTCAACCTCTGCAGATCAGTCACTATGAAACAACTTTGGAAGGTTGCCTGTGTATTGACTGGAGTAGAAGTTATTTCAACTTTGTTAGAGAAAGTGACCCAGTGACTGTTCATATTTAATTTGTGTTTGTGTGGACAGAGTGAACACTCAGCAGACCTGCTCCATTATCTAGTCGATCTAACAAGCTCAGAGACCCAAAAACCAAGCTCAGAGTGTAAAACCCAGCAGCTGTCACTTGGAGTCATCTAGCAAACAAGCACTTAAACACACAAATGCCCCTTTAAAAATGTTTCCGCGACTATTTAACGTGATCGTTTACTCTCCGTTTCTGCTGACACTATATTTGTGACTTTCTCTCCCGCACACACAGTCAACACACACACTTTTGCAGTCAGCTATGTTGAAGGTCTCATCAATTTTATTGGCGTTGTTTTTAGGATGACAATTACCTTCCTTCCCCTTTGTCACATTGCCCAATCTGAATTGGTCACACGAGGTGAATAGCTTTTTATTGTAGTAATTACATCGAGCGGTCATAATTTGGTTCCCCCCACTCTTCCTCTCCCTGTCAGTCACTCATCTTCTCAAAACGCTCCTGTGTAATGGGTTTGGTTTTTCTTCTGCAATTGTATTATTTTCCATATCTGCTTATCCAAAGCAATCTTGTTGCAATATTTGGGGTTGTGTTGTTTTCTGTGTCTCTACTCTGATCGCATCTGATATAAACCTTGGCCTATATTCTGACTTTGAAGGGGGGAGCCGAAAAGATTTACATCCAAGTAGTTGCCAATAAGGTTAGTGGGTACGGCGCGATATGCCTGTGTTCTTTTTCCATTTACAGACCACACTTCTGCTCATTCAACTTATTTCTCTTCTTTCCTTTGTTCATTTTGCATTTTAGCAAAACCATTTTTTAGTTAATTGTTATATTAAGTTTTCCTATATTTTATTTAAACTTTGACCTTTTGTTATTCCTACAATCACTTCTAATTGAGGCATTGTAAAAACATGTCTTAGAAAATTAGCCTGTCTGGAATACTTCGGGCCTTTCCACATCAGTTCGGGCAGAACTAGTTGTTAAGGCCGGCGCATGCTTCTGCGTCGGCGTCTCCGCTGCGTTTGCGTGTTGCGTCGTTTCAATTCATGGTTCAAAAAGGCTTGCGTGTGTTGCAAAGCAATTCACCGCCAGAACACCAGGCGGAGTAAAGTTTATTGTCGAAGTGCCGTCTTTGCGAGTGGAAGTCGTTTGTTTATTAATTTATCAGAGACTTTTTTGCCCCGTGCATCAACACTGCTGCTTTTCTTCGTCTCTTTTCGCGGACATATTTGTCCCGTATTTCCTCCACAACTTTAACCCCCCCTCGACCGGCAAAACCGACGTTTGCGGAGATCTACGTCCATGAATTGGAGCCCATCCGCGCGTCTTTATAGTCCGCCAACGACACTTGTGTTTCTAAGTGGTCATATTTATGGTTTCTTCAGACAAAAGCTCTTAGATCTGATTAATTCTCTCGTAAAATATATTTGTTTTAATAATGGCGGAATTACGCTATGAAACCGGAACTGGAGGGGAATCGGGGGGAGGAGAGTCACACTGATTTTGCAACAGAAGTGTCCCCTGTAGTCTTCCTGACAGACGTTCCCCTGAGCCTCACGTGTGGGTTTTTTGGTCCGCCCATAGATCTCATTTTTAAACAAATCCAGTTCAACACCTTAAGAAACCTGCATGTTGCTGGAACGATTTAGTGTAGGTTCAACTTCAGACAGTTGTTAATGACAATAATTGCACTCCAAGGGCACTCGGATGGAGAACAGCTAATTGACGTCTACATTTGTAGCTTCCTCTGTGTGTCGTTGATTGGCTGTACACAATCCCCCTTCCAGCATTCCAGTGGAGGTTGTGGTTAGCAGCAGTAATTGAGTGATTAACCTGGACACCAAGGTGATAGCATTTCATCTGTGAACAGCACCAACAGCTACAGGGGAAATTAAGAGGCAAAAGAAGTAACAGATGAAAAACTGCCTTTCCCATGTGGTGTTCCTTGTAATTCAAGAAAGCTATCACATGGAACGTAAGGTCCTGTTTATTCATGCTATGGGATGCTATGACACTAAAACACTAGTTGCAGAGTTCAATGCAAATCAAATTGATATATGCTGCATATGCATTATGATGTTCCCTGATAATAGACACATTTATCTTCTGGTACAAGACGCACACAGAAAAAGAGGAAAAAAATAAATAATATACTGTATGTTAAATTAAAAGCATGCAATACACTAGTTTTTATTATTTTTAAATCGCCTTTTACAGTTTAAACAGACTTGCATCTGATTTGCGCTTTACACCAATCACAAATCTTCTAATATCACTTATTTTTTTTCCGTTTTCTAAGTCGCTCTGTGTCTTTCTTTGTGTTGCTGTGTGTGTGTGTGTCTTTTTCTCTCTCCCTGCCTTTGATGCCTGTCGGCCTGCAACATGAGCCGCTCAGTAAGTGTCGCATCAGTTCTACTCGATGTCTTTATGTTTCTTCATATATTGATATATTGCGCTATCTTTACAACTTGTTTGAAATTGTATTAGTTATCGTTTTATATATTGTTTTACCAGTGCGTTTTACCCACTGTTTTCCCCATTGTAGTACCACTGCACTGATGGTATGTTTTTAAGTGTATGTATGAAGACCCCCCATGTTGTCATCACTCTCTCTGTATATCAGTTTGGGATTTTAGGCAGGCAGCAACCTCCTGGGCTGAAAAGGCATTTCTCTGGAGCTGTTCTTTAAATCGCATTGTTTCAAATCACCATTGAGTCTTCTCTTTACAAAAACATGCCAGATTGTACAAAGGTCTATAAGAAAATGATGATTACTTAACTTGATTTATTGCTTCAGTACACATTAAGTTTATGGTCCCACTCGCTAGTTACAAGTCTTGTGTAACGCAGCATGTCGTTCATTTAATATGTTATGGTGCCATTAAGACTAAAATAGACCATAAAGTTGAAACGGCTACGCTGTATTTAATAGGTTGCAACGGTGTTGTTCTGCTTCAGTTTTTCCTGCTATTATTTAGGTAAGAACGCAAATCCCTCCACGGCGTTTTATACTTCATGAAAATTCATTCGGTTGTACTGAGTTCCAATCTCTCATGTCACTTCTGGTTGCAAAAAAGTCAATATATCAGTGAGTCAGTAGTCCAGACCAATGTAGTGGACCAAATGAATGACAGACATTACCATTTTAGAGGTGAAAATCGAGCTCTTGCTTCCTCACAAATTGAGAATATATGATACAAGTATCATATTGCGATGATTTATTTGGTAGTAAAAAAAAATAAAATGTGAAATATTATCTACACCAAGACACAAATAAAGCATAAATATGAATTATGCTGGTCTCATCCATTCCCTATTTATTCCTAAACCTAGGTTGCTATTTGATTTTGCGTACTGTATGTATTTCACAATCATTTCCTAAACTTAAATAAGCAGTTTTCTTACATAAAGTGAGGTTTGTTTGGGATGGAAGTTTACTTTGAAAAGGCGTAAACATACGTGTTTCAGACTTTTTTAGAAGAACGCACAAAAAATAATTTTGAAGGCCATCATACAGACGAGTATATGGGTGGATTAATTCACACCAAAAACCACATCCTGACCCACCATTGTTATTTTTTCATCTGTATTTTTCAGTAGGCATATTACACGTCTGTCATTGTAGATTCTAGATTATTGCACATATCAAAACGGATTCCACTGAGATACTTTGTTGCTTGGTAAATGACAGTATATTCTTACAGTTTACTACAGGGAGGATTCCATTGAAATTTGATATCATTTGCTGAATATTTGCAATGAACTAATGGTAACAATAACAATGTATTGAAACGTAAACTGCTGAAGGCTGCCGCTTTGCAACTGGTTTATTCTTCATTCATCATGGCACAAGATGATGTATAAAATCATCCACCCAATATTACATAAAGTCAATAGTAAGAGGTGCCGCGGAGACATGGACATTAAAAACACGGCAAAATAAAGCTTCGTCAAACAGAACGATATGATGAATTGATTTTTATGACTTAGTCTAAGATACCAGCTGTCTCTTTTGTTAAGGATTCTGACTCTCAGTGCAAACGTCTTATCTCCACCACTTAGAGTTTGTTTTATTATTTGAACATTAAAAATGACTATGTCCACCTTCTTAGCAGATTATATCTCTAAACTAAGTAAACTAGGTAAGACTGTTTCTCCTAATCTTTTTGTCTATCTTTTGGGTTGTCCCTGTGATCCCCCTGTGCTATTGCTGGCTCTGTGACGGCGTCCCGGCTGACAGATTGGTAGCTGCCTTATGGTGCCTGGCCGGCCCGGCGCGCTGCTAACTGGCATTTGGCTAGCGGTCTGAATAGTGAGCAGCTGCAGGCTGTGGGACGGGTTACCTGCGGCTGCCAGGTTGTGGGATGAGAAAAAGGTTCATGGCGGCATGCATATTATGACCACCCTTTTCCCAGCGAGAGACATTAAGTTAAGGCTCATATGGCAGACACGATGTCTGTTGGTCTGTTTCAATTTATTCATAATAATAAAAGACCTGGAAGCACAGCCATCCATAGACCTTAATATAAAGTAGAGTATTACACCTAAACTTACAAACACTTGTTTCTCAGTCTCAGTGATTGTAAACAGAGAATTCACCTCCTTGTTTAGTAATGGTAGCTGTATAACGATACAGTTTTACAGTATTATCATTTTATTGTATTGCACTCTGCTGTAGCCAAATATGTGATAAAATGAATTCCTGTGGCAGCCCTTGCATAAGATTCAACTTGAGTAAACTCCCACAACCTTGCACGTTCTGAACTAGATGTACTAGACAAATGGTGTGGGACAACATTGATAAATCTTTGCTCTGTTCAAATGACACAATGCAATAAGTCCTCTCAGCCCATATTACATTTTGCATGTTTTTTTTTTTGCTATGCAAATTCCCCAACTTGCTCTTGTGAAACAGTGACACTTTTAATGTGTTTGCCCCCACAGGACTCAACACAGATGTCTTTAAGAACACAACTTGTTGCAGCTGTTGTTTGATCAACCAGACAGACCATGGCTGTACGTTTGCGGAATTTTGAACTTTCAGTCAGCAGTCATTCTGCAGTCACAGAGTCGTTTGTAAGTAAAACTAACACCAAGGGTTTTTGTTGCCAAAACTAAACCAGCAGGCTTAACAAGTTCCAGCATCCACAGCAGCTCGAGCGGCGCCTGGATGAATCACTGGAAGATGAAGCCCGAGTCTGACAGGCCACTAACCTTGCTTTCTGGCAGGTGAAATCACAGCGTGACTTAAGATAAACTGCGCGGCACGCATCAGTCTCATCACTTGTCAAGACAGCCAGCAGTCATCCAGCCAGCAGACAGCCAGCAGTGACATGAAGCAAGCAGGGCAAGAAACAGCTGGGTTTCCAATAACAGTTCATCCAAGTAATTATTTTTTTGATTCAAAGGTCTGAAACATGTTTTGTGCCTCTTGAATCATGGACACTGGCATTCATCATAATGCAGTAACAGCAGTATTGTATGTTGTATGTCTGCAATTGTGATTATCGGAGTCATCAGGATGGCGAGATGCCAACATATTGAGGTAAATCCTGAGTTAAGAATAAGAAAGTATGTTAAGAAACGGCTAGTAGATATTGTAAAATCAAAATTATGTAAAATCCTGTGTGTGTCACAGAGAGCATACATGATGGTCAGAAGCCTGTGTTAGTGACCTAAAATGTTTGTTAGACAGTAGACGTAGTGAAATAAGTTAATTGATTGACAAATAATATCGGGTGCTCATCCACTTCTTTGTCGTTTGTCGAAGGTTTGGGAAAAACACAAAATGGCAGGATTTAACAGAATAACAGAAAAATACGTTACATCTTAAATGACTGCTGAGCAAGTTTACTTTGCCTATAAATTGGTACCGGTTTAGTTGGTGTAGTTTCCACCTCTAATATACCAAAAAGAAAAATTATATATTTTTTTAATTGAGAAGGAAAATTAATTTGATGCTCATGAAAAAGTGTAAACTCATATTCTGAGCAAGTTTTTTTATTCATGAAAATGGATTTTATTGTGTTATTCCATGAGGCAACAGGGGTTAAAGCATGACAGAAATTTAAAAAAAAGGTCAGACGAGGAGAATGTTTGTGTTTGTGTGTGTCTTGCATGTTATTTTATTCATTACACACAATAAAGACCACATGACGGGAAACAGATGTGTCATCGGTGATGAATGTAGGGGCAGCTCAAAGTCCATCGTTCATATGACACAAAAAACTCAAAGCTTTTCTCAAACTTTCAACCCCAAATAGTTTAGATTTGGGGATTTCAAATTTAATCAGATTATCCCCGCGGGGTGAAATTGTGTAAAATCTTTTCACTTCAGAGAACAGCAACGACAGAACAAATATTGCAAGATCACGAATCGCACAATGAACATTGAGTGGCCTGCGAGATAACATCCACGCAACAGCAGTGGGCAGCGCAGGTTAACAAGTGTTTGTTTAGGGACAGTATTGGAAACAGGATAAATGTGCATTGTGGCTTCCCTACTTCTAGGTTTGAGACCTGCAAGCTGATTCCAGCGGTCCTGCGGCGCTCTATCATCCTTATCTGGATTTCACCAGCGAGGTCATCGCTATCAGCCTCTCAGTGGGTGTGTTTCATTCAGCTACTAAAGTAATTTGTGTGATTTTTTTTCTCTTCCTGTTGGTGTCTGTTGGTGGAGCACGATTAAATTTCCTCCTTTTTTCAAACTATTTCTCTCCCTATTCAGTGAGCATGTAGAGATGTTTAGGATGTAGCTACATGTTTATCCTGTTTACCTGGCAGACGTTAATAATTATTATAACCGAAAAGACCTATTAATGGTTTTTAGGAAATTAATTTGAGTGACTCTCAGTCTATGCTGAGCTACAGAAGCTGATAGTCGGCCTCTGAAATCCATCTGCTTGTTTATTCTCTTGGTAGCTATGAAACTCCTACATGGCGCTGTGGGGCTATTGATTGTATCTTTTCCTCGTGTCAATGTATTAGAAAAACTTGATAATTCAAACAGCTGCTTAGAAAGCTCAGATATTGATGAATTACCCTCTGGGTGGAGAAATAGGGGAGGATAACAGAGATGAGATAAAAGACGGAGATGGTGGGAAATAAACAGGTGGGGTGGGGGGTGTTGACGAAAGCAAGCGATAAAAGGATGTCGATAAGAGAAAGTGTTCAAGAGGATGATAAATAGAGGGATGAAGGTGGACACAGACTGTGAAGTTTACAAAGATTTAGGAGGAGTATACAACAACCAGACAGGGGAGTTATTATAAAACACTAATACACTGTTAATACAGTTTAACTCTATAGTGAAATGAAATGTTTGAGGCGAGCGCCATTAACTGATGGATTCTGTCACTACATGGATTAGAACAAGCTGGAGATCAACGCTGTTGAGGTTTTGAGGACCATCCCCTTGGTAAGACAACCGGTTAATCAGCATCCTGTGGTGGCCGCCGTGGAAGGTAGTGCTGGACCACAGGGCGCATCATCTGCGTCGCTCTAAGCAGGTGAGCGGTCTCCGCTAAGGTTTTTAATGCCCGCTGTGCCCAGCTCAGGCGTCTTTCCTCTCCAACCCCGTCTGTCAGGGCTGAATGTAATTTATTAATGACAAAGATTAAAAAAAGGAATCCTCGTTATTAGAGTTACCTATTTTATGTTGTTTTAAAGTGTCCTACTGCCCTCTGCTGTTCAAAGTTGCTGATATGAGAAGGATACCTGGCGTTTCCACGGAAACAGCACCAACGTACGTCTCAAGTGTTTATTTTTTTTCTAAAGCGCCCCAAGATTTCGTTCATTTATCTTAACACGGGCCCCGAACGTCTCCGCAACCCAACGGTGAACGTTTTCAGCCTCTTTAGAAGTCTGCTAGAGGTCTGATTTTAAAATGGAGCTGTGTTTCAGAATAAACTCATTTTTGGGTTTAGATAGTTTTAAGTATAATGTGATACGAGTGGTTTTTCAACATTTTCTGGTTAAATCCTTATTTACTGACTAGAGAGCCTCGCCATGGTAACGAAAAACAATTAGTGTGTACCTTCATTGTATTAGCGCTGCTTAGATGCCGGGGCCAACTGTGAAAGTTTTCAGTTAATTTGTACTCTGCTGTTGGTCTGATTTGCGATGGTGCTCCAAGACTCATGGTTGGTCTGATAATGAAATATCGCATGTGGTGCATACAAGGTTGAATTTTAAATTCACGGCTGTTAAAGTTGACTCCATAGATCCAAATGTATTCTTAAAGGTGCAGTTGATCCGTATGAATAGGCGTTGCAAAGGCTTGCTAGCACAATTGACAACTACATCCAAAACTCTGGTGGCTCTTCTGCTCACAGATTCTGACTCCCTTCTTCCAGAACTCCCACTGGCTCCCTGTCCAACAATGGATCCAATTCAAAGTCCTCCTCCTTGCTCAGAAACCCCTCGACACTCAGACCACCCGACGCCCTCCTCCCGCCTCACTGAACTAATCAACCACCTCCTTCCCAAAGCCTCCAGCCCTCTCCTGCAAACGTCTTATCTCCACCACTTAGGATCCAGCACACCCAGGGCGACAGAGCTTTGGATGTACACACCTGTCAATCACTGATTAGGACCTGATGGTTATAAGACCAAGTTAGGTGGAGAGACAAGGCCAGTGGGCCAGTTAGCATCATTTTACGCAGTCGGCAGTGGTCTGTCCTCGAGCTGTAGTGTCTAAAGTGGACCAAAGAAAACCTCGCTGAAAGAAATCCTCTTTTTGGCGTTTTATTTTAAACCTTGCATGTACTTGGTAATAAGTTTAACATGATTGTTACTCCCTTCATACCTGAGATTTTTTGGGGACATACCCCTTCTACTATGTTGATTTTTCAACCTATCAAAAGAATGAGAGAAAAATGCATATTTTTTTAACAGAGCACTGTTCCACAATTCCTTTCACAATTCATTTTATGGCAATAATGGAAGAAATTCCTGTAATTGAAAAACTATCAACCAATTATGCAGCTAAAGATGTCTTTTAAACCTTAAAATATGCTAATTTCCATTTGCAGTAGAATAAAGGAGCTTTTTGGCAGCAGACAAACACAACTTTCAAAGGTTGTTAAGAATGACAATTGCTCTGCTAGAAACACAACTCCAAATGAATGCTAATTTCTTGTTTTCATCCAGTTTTCCCTGGATGGAAGAAATTGACTGCTAAAAAATTAGCTATAAGATTGGGTTGAAGGTTTACGTTGACTAAATAGAGAGCATGGGAGCCTCAGCCAAGGTGCATGCAAGGAGTACAAGGACAGCCACACTCATACATGAAGAATCTACATCCAGACATGCGTTGCAGCATTAATTTAGAAATGATTTGCATCAAGACTAACACGCCTAGAAAATATCACATCACTGTTATTTACGCTGTGCATTTGGGGGAAGGTGTGAGTATAAAGTAGATTGTTTACAGATTTTTGGTTTTGGTGTTGTCTGTTCTCACTGCCAGTTGGTCCCCAACGTACTAGGATGCCTCTGTTCTTGTGTTTGTGTTCAGTTCCATTGTGAACCTCAGAATAGTTGTGCAGTACGAAATAATAACTCACAAGAGAAGAAAAGCCCTCCATATTGTGTCACCTTTCTCAAAGCCGGGGACTTGCAATGTCTGCTCAGTAGAGCTTCTAGTACTGCCGGTCAGTTCGCTCACGAATCGCTCCAATAACAGCTTGCTTCCTCCGCAGGAAGAAGCAACATTATAAGACACATACTTTGACTTTGTGCTAATGTAGACACATCCAAGTGACACCTGTAACCTGTTGTCCATATTGAATTAAGCAGTGGTGGGCGATTGATAATCAAAGCTGTTGCTTTTCTTCCATCCCCGTGACAAATTAGTAGTGTCCTGAATGCAAAGACCCAATGAAGTAGCAAACAGGGCTGTCTATACAATCGTCCGATTCCACCCAACATGTAGGTGGTAACAGCATTGTTTTCTTCAAACGCCACAGTAGTGTGGACACTAGGATTAAATGTTGCAAAAGATGTACATTTCAGAAATAAGGAAACGTAGTAGTGTTGTGTAGTCTCACTTAGATAATGCCTTAGAGGCCATTCTTAAGGGCTGTATATAGTCAGGGTGGTGGATATCTCAAATGTTTTCTCGTTAAATAAAGGCGCTCTTTGTTGTCTTCGCAGTTGTCCGCCGTCTTCTGTTTCCCCACTAATATCCTGCTGGCTGTGTTGCCTCTCAAGCCCTTTATTGTCTAAGGATCTATTGCACCCATTGAGCTGACAGATTAGAAGGTGAGAGGCTCGCTCACGCCTCCCGTTAATTGGAGTCTACTGAGTTGTTAGCCCTGTCTGCATCTTTCTCACACTCTGTGGTCAGACAGGGGTTGATAGGGGAGAATTACAATTATACTCCAAATTCTTAAATAAATTCCCTTTAATTAGGATCAGCTTGCGGGTCACAACCTCAGGGAATCAAAAAGGTCAGCAAATCCGAGGTTCAAATTGGACCAAAACTATCGAAAGTATTCCTCCGGTGTGATAAACTGGTATTTGGTTCAGCTTGAAGATGCACGGACGGCTAAGGTTAAGTGATGGATTGTGGTGTGCGTTCCCTTCATGCTGCCCTTATCAGCCTATTTACAACTTTCTGTCCTATTACTTGACTCGATTTGACATTTGTAAGACTATAATGAAATGTGTTTGATATTGTATCCACACTCTGATAATTGGTTAAATGTTTAAATATGTTTCCTTCTGTAACTTATTTCAAATTCACAACATATTGCTGCAACACATTTGATATATTTCGCAAAGCACTTTTGGCAGCATTGGGAGAAGCAATCCTCTACCAAAACAGTGCTGGAAAAGACACACGCATTTGTTGCAAACTGTGTGGAAATGTACATCCTGAATACACACACAAACACAACACACGCGCTTACACAGAGAGTCTCAAAGGGGAGATGAAATAGCTGATCCACGAGAAGACTGGAGGACTGGATAAATATTGACCAGACTGAATGAGTTCTGTCACACTACATGAAAAGGTCTACACACTCAGGCAAAGACTGACTCACTTACATCCTCGACCTGTGAACTTTACCTGCACGTCTTTGCTATTCAACCATATTTTTTAAACAAAATCCGGAATCAATTTTAATATTTATGGAGAATCAGAGATTGCTTCACTGGAAGTTCTATGAATGATGAAAGTGTTGTGTGCACACAGTTGCAATTGCTCCTCAATCTGTTTTTTTTTATAAGTGCTAAAAAATTACATTTTCTTAAATAAAGAAATACTGGCCTTGGCATTGGTTGAGGGGAAATGCCTGTCGTAAGGCTAATGGAATTCCATTTTTTTTTCATACAAACAATGAAATTGGAAGAACTGCCTCAATATTTTTTTTACTGCTGCAGGACCACAGGGAGTCTGTAATCCATTGGAAAGAATGACTGACAAAAACACTACACGTGTGTGTCATACTAATAATTTTCTCTGCGCAGTTTCGTTTATTTTTAAGTAATGGTGCACTTGACGACGTAAAATCTTGTAATACATTTTTGAAGATATGAAAAAAAAACTTTAAGATTCGCGTTATTTCACAGAAATCAGGCACATCCTTTAAAAAAAACAATGCAGAAAAGTATGTTGATACATTTTTGTTTTTGATTATACTACTGCAATTCCAGAATGCTGCCACACACGTTCTGATGAAAACGCAACCCAATAACAAAATCCTACTACTGCGTTATTAGAGTCACTGCACTGGCTTCGTGTAAAATCCTTCCCCTCTCTTACTAAGCCCTAATTTCCCAGCTAACATATCTCAAGCCACTTGTAGTAGCACATTACCCAACTGAAGTGTAAAGGAGTTACTAGAGTCCCAAAAAATAGGACAGGAGCCAGAGCATTCAGCTAACGAGCTCTTCGACCAGCTTCCAGTTTCCAAACACACTCCCCACACTAAAGAACTTATGCTTAAGACTTTCCTCTTAGATAGCGCTTATAGTCAGGCCTGACTCAGGATTTGCCTCAGACGATTAATGCTTTAAGCCTTGACTGCCAGTGGTTCCCCTAGAGTTCCTCTCTCTTTTGTTCTCTCACCGTCTGCATGCGTTCACATCCCATTAATGCACATTACTCACTAGCTTCTTGCCCGGGGGGCTTTGTGCTTGCGTGTTACATTAGAACTATTGATTCAAAGTAAAACGGATACAGATTTCCAGTCGAAATCCTGCCTCACATTTTAAGCAACATTGCCACCCGCTGTTATCATAGAGACAGCACATCTCATTTAACATGTTAAGAATTCGTTTTTATTTTTAGTTGCATGGTTTATAATCACCTGCCACTCAATTTAGGTTTTACCCATTTAATTTTAGAGTTTATTGCAAAATGATGGAATGACTGGCAGTATGAACCTCTCGCTCACGGGCTCTCCAGCCACTCCGTGTTCACAGCTCTCCTTCATCCCGGTTAGGTCGGTGATCAGTTATGGCAAACTTGCTTTTCATGCACATATCATTTATAGAAATGGCTAAAACTCATAATTCTTTACTTGTTAAAATTAATTATAATACATCATTGGAATGACTTTAAAACAACATATGAAGTCTGAATAGTCTTCTGTGTCTCACACAGTACTCAACAAGATGCTGGACGGTTCCCTTCTGATGTCTAGACCAGATACCGTAGTTACTCGTGCATCTCCTCCACAACCTTATGCTCAGTAACACTTGAAAAACATGTGAAGTTATCCTACGTCAAAGTCTCCATACAGCCATTGCACAGTCATCCGTGTTTCAGAACCACGGACAGAAAGACAGTGTCTCTCTCCATGGTGCTGAAATATTCAACGTTGTTGAAAACAACTTCTTAATTCATTGATAGTCCATGGCTTTCTGATCTGTTCCCCTCCTCATTTGGAATACGTGTTATTCAGGGTTGATTTTGCAAGTGTCAAATAATTGTATTTATTGCACTTGTCTGAGCATTTCATATTCAATACCACTCTTAGAGCTGCGTAGTAGCAATGCCGTTAATTCAGGATAATTTTGTTGCCCAAAATACATTACATCTCTAAAAAATCTTTCCTCTATGCAGAATAAAGTACTGTACTGTCAGTCCTTTGGGGCGGAAAATTGTCAAGACAATTAACAACTTAAGTTATATACTTTACATTTGAAAAAATTCACAAGAAACAAACGCCTTCATCTGGATTACAGATAACTCCTTGTTGTGTTGTTGGAAAGAACAAGCAGTGTGGTCAAAAAGCTTTCATTAAAACAAAACAACCAACAAAATGAGTGGGAGCGAGAAAATGTTTTCTAAACATCCCCAGTAAAACACTGATTAGTAGTTTGATTGACGATTGTATTTGAGGCCCATTTTGCAATCAAAGTAAGGAAGCCTACACCATCTTTTTTTCTCCACATAAATGCATAAAAAAATGTATACACATACTGCATATGTTCACAAAGGGACTTTAATGTGTTGCACCATGTGTGACATGTGATTAGGTTTTACAGTAATAATCACAGTTATTCCCCAAAAAGCAATTCATCAGTTGTATATTTCCCCCCAAAAGTATACTGTTCAACTTTTTTCAACCCTCACACAGGTTGTTTCACTTACACTTCATATTCCTTCTTTTTTTTTAGTTGTCTTTACTTTTGTAGTGTTCTTCTGATAGGTTCCTTAGCTTCTCAGCAGCCTAAAAACAAGAACAAAGCGATGGCAAGCGTTCATACATTTTTAAAGATGAATGTAGGCACAGAGAGAAAATCGAGTGCAATATACTTAGTATGCTGCAAGGTTGTCAGCTTTTGATGGCCTGGGGTGAAAACAAAGCCCCTAGTAACAAATCTCTAATCCTGCTACTTTATTCTATACTATTTTAGATCAGTAGAATTAATGGCAAAATCTGTACTAAACAAAGTTGGCTTTGCACATGTTCTTAATATTCACCTGTTCAGGGGTCAGGTCCCTTTGCTCCTGGGCAAGCATCTCATACCCCACCATGAACTTCTTAACTGTAGCTGAACGCAGCAGAGGAGGGTAGTAGTGAGCATGAAGCTGCCAATGAGAATTGTCTTCCGTTAAATGAGGACCAGTCGGGGCTCCTGAATAAAAAGAGGGAGGAATTAGACATTATCAAATCCATAAGAAATTGTAATCATGGTCAGTGTCCTGCCATTGGTTTATCCAAGATGGAGACGGCCATATATCATCAAAAGAGGGAGAGACACAACCACATCCCTTTTTTCTTAAAGGCTTGTGTGCTCTGAACATCCTTAATTGCAAAAGGCAGTTTGTTCCACTCCGTAGCACCAGCACACACAAAAAAGCATTTCCCATCGGTTCAGGTTTAGCTTCCTTTTTGCGCTGGTCTTTGAGCACTGGTCTGCAAAGATTATCCAGCAGACAGATATGATTCCATATTTGTGTAAACCACTTACATTTCCCACCAACTGTTGAAACTACGTAATTAGCCATTGTGACGAAACGTCTGTGATGAAAGCAACATTTGCTAATGTGTACACAATATGTACATTTTCTCAGTGTTTCTGCAAAACTGGCGGACAGATAAACACACGGAAACAAACAGAATGACAGCCCAATTAAACACTAGAGGCTAATTAAGGGAAATGCATAGCCAGGACACAACAAGCTAATTTTTCTCCCTGCCACACATACCAAAGAACAAGCCCCTCTTCTCATTAACGCCTTCAAGCTGCAGACCAAAGCCCCACGCTCCCCACCCCTTTTTCTCCATCAGGTAGCTAACAGGGTAAATTAAAGAAGCAGCCAATGTTCACTCGGTGGGTGACTTACAAGTACAGGGAAAATTTTAGATTATGAAAGGGGTGAAGCACTTTCTGTCAGGAGGAACCGGAGATCAATTTTTTTCAGGTTGTTTTATACCACAACTAGCTCCTTTTAGCTGCCAGGGGTCTAATAAAATCCTGGACAATGGACAGTATTAGCAGGCACCCATGACACAGGTGTTTGTATTTTAAATGAATGCATCAGTATTAAACTCTATAATGAAAGCAACAGCTTAGGCTTAATTTGTGTGGCTGCAGCACTTTATGGTTGTGGTGTTTTGCTTGTGTGACCAATACCTTGGGAAATAGACGTGTGAGAAATCCACCTGTTTTTTCCCAAAACAAAATGCTTTTTTATTTGCCCAAATCAATGCTCCTAAAGAGATATCACAGGCAGAGCCAAATGTGAGGTTTTATAACTGGGTTGAGGTTTGATGAAGGACATCTCATGTGATCCAACATCCAGAAATCTCTTGTTTCCTCTGTGGAAGCCTTTTTCTTAGAATCTGTCACTATTTCTAAAAAAACAGCAGATTAGTGCATGAACATTTTCAGATACCCTTTGAGAGGGTCACTACCAAAGACACAGTGATTTACAGCTCTAGTTGACATTTTAATACCCTCATTGTTGCCTGCTGTGTTTTCTAATCTTAGTGGGAGGGGATTAGAAGTAGAAGGTGAACAATCTATTTAAAAACACAAAAGCCTATCAAAAATAGAATCACAAAGGCATTGTATTCACTATAAGAGAGACACTTTCCTTACAATAGGGGGTAATTAGACACTGATAGAGACGACACGAGATAAGAAATGAAGAGAAACGGAGGCTCTTGTTAAGTAGACTTTAGTTTCAAACTTAGGGTTTGTTCTGCTGCATGTAAGCAAGCATGTTAGACTATCATTCAAAGAATACAAACGTACCATTATTGCTTGCTAGAAAACCACACATTTTAACAATTACTGGTGCCACAACAATACATTTTGTAACAAATTTGATCCGGATTGTTGGAATGTATGCACGTCTTTAACCCTATCGACTGTCTACACGCAGCCAGAAACGTTGCATGCTTTTCCTCTTGAAGGATCAAAATGATGGAATGACAGCAGTATGAACCTCTCGCTCACGGGCTCTCCAGCCACTCCGTATCCACAGCTCTCCTTCATCCCGGTTAGGTCGGTGATCAGTTATGGCAAACTTGCTTTTCATGCACATATCATTTATAGAAATGGCTAAAACTCATAATTCTTTACTTCGTAAAATTACAGTTTTTTACGATTGCTTAGACACTAAAATAAAAATTTCCACACAACGTGCAAAGTTCTACTCCAATGAGCAAAACACCTTCTCAGATTTGCACAACATTACACACAATGTCTGCTTCACCCTTTTTGCAAAACATTACACACAGTGATTTGTAAAACTCTACACACATTTTCTCACCTTAGACACAGATAAGGATTGTGAGGTTACTTCCTTGTCATTACAAAGCCCCGGATTGCCAATGACCACACTAATGAACGAACTGGATAAACACAGCCACCAGGTGTGGAAGCACAGATGTGCTAATTTGAAAACGCAGCACTCAGGTTTGCTATAAAAGGCAGCAGGTGAGTTCACCTGCCTTTAACAACAATGGAAGTAGCTACAAGAAGAAGAGGAGTGAGAATGAGAGGGGGAGCTCGAAGAGGAGAAGGAGGTGGAGGCCCACGTAGAGGAAGAGGAGGAGGCGGAGGAGGAGGCCCAAGTAGAGGAAGAGGAGAAGGAGGTGGAGGAGGCCCACGAAGAGGAGAAGGAGGTGGAGGAGGAGGCCCTCGTAGAGGAAGAGGAGAAGGAGGTGGAGGAGGAGGCCCACGTAAAGGAAGAGGAGAAGGAGGTAGAGGAGGAGGCCCTATGTAGAGGAAGAGGTAGAGAAAGACTTGAAGAGTTGATAGAACCTGAACGAAGAAGACGAGGACCAAATTTGACTCAAGAAATCCATGCAACACTAATGGGCCATGTTATCAACCATGGACTGACACTGATGGAAGCTGGACAAAGAGTTTAACCAAATATCAGCAGAAATACTGTTGCGTCAGTGATTCGGACATTTCGTCGAGAAAACAGGTAAGCTAACCACACAGTACATTAAAACTGAAGCTTGCTGTACTTATCAATATTGTTTGCTGTGACATTTCACAGTAGGCTGCATGTGTATTTATTTATATATATATTTTTTTACATAGGATTGAGGGTAGAGGACACCAAGGTGGAAGGAGTCCTATGTTCACTCGTGCACAAGAGGCCGCCATTGTGAACATGGTTTTGATCAATAATTGTATCAGGCTGCGAGAAATCCAAGCCAATATCATCAACGATGACCATATTTTCAATAACATCCAACGAGTCTCTTTCTCAATATTGGGTCGAATCCTCCAGAAAAATCAAATATACATGAAGCAACTGTATCGGGTACCATTTGACAGAAATTCAGAGAGTGAAACATCTCCGCAATGAGTATGTGGAGGTATGTACTGTTCTTACTATGGTGTGGTATTGTGCACTGCTCATAATGTTCTGGCACAACACAATACTGTGCAATAGATATTGAATATCATCATATTGTCTTTTACTAGGGGTGTAACGATTCAGCCGTTACATCGATGTATCTATTTCTATTACTCCGATCCAACTACATCGATCTGTGCTCGGCGAGTTGACCATATGGACGACATATATCGATCAAAAATCGATTTAAAATGTAATAAATCGATTTTATCGATACTAGGAAATAACCCATTGGACTTAAGCACGTCAGACTTTTTTCTTAACACTTTTAATGATAAAAGCTGTCACGGACTGAGCCGTAACCCACCACCGTCCCGAGCGCCGATTCAACTTTCGGGTATTCACGGAAAATCCGAGGGGATGTTCCAAAAGGGCTGAAATAGAGGGGGTTGGTAGGGGGAAACCATTATTGCAGGGGCGTTTTTTGTGTATATCACTAATACGGGTTTATTTTACTGTGTTTCAGAGTCTTGCAAATGGATGCTGCAGTAATTCAACATGAATTTATATATATGGATGAGGCTGGATTTAACCTTGCGAAAACAAGAAGAGGGAGAAATGTAATTGGACACAGGGCAATCACCAATGTGCCAGGGCAGCGAGGGGGTAACATCACCCTTTGCGCTGCTATTACACAAAATGGGTCCTCCACCACCATGCAAATCTGGGAGCCTATAATGCAAATCTAATACTTGCATTTCTTGACAGATTGCACGAGATTGTCACAGCATTAAACCAAGTGGACCAGATGCGGTACATTGTCGTTTGGGACAATGTCTCATTCCATCGGGCTGCTCTGGTCCAGAATTGGTTCCATGAGCACCCTGAATTTGAAGTCTTATAACCTTCCCCATACTCTTTCTGAATCCAATAGAAGAGTTTTTTTCAGCATGGCGGTGGAAGGTATACGACCTGCGGCACTATGACCGTTTGCCCCTCATTCAGGCCATGGAGCAGGCCTGTGATGATATCGAAGCAGCTTCTGTGCAGGGGTGGATTCGTCACAACGGTGCCTTGCCAATGAAGACATAGCCTGTGATGTGGATGAAATCTTATGGTCTGATCCAGCCAGACGGAGAGATCATGAATAGTTGGAGTATTCTTGTTGCTTTCACTGTTAGTTTTCTTTCAGTCAAAGTGTATGTACTTCATGCAGTAATTTTTATTTGTCTATAAATTTTATTTGTTTCATTGATTTTATTGTTGGTTGATTACTGATTACTGGTAAGAAATACTGTAAGTATTGAAATAAATACTTCAGCCTGCAGCATCAGTGTTGTGTAGTGCTTGGTAAGTTTATAGTAGGCCTATTTGTGTACATTCTCCCTATATCTCAAACGAATCATAAAGAATGTTGTGGGTTTGTCACTATTTTTTTTTTCATCTAAATTATCCCTTGCATAACATCTGGCCAAAAATCTAGCACATGCTATTTCCTAAAAGATTTTTTACAAATGTGTTTTCTATTTATCACAGCAGTGTGAAACTGGCTGCAATAGTGTCTGATCATTGAGGACTGTTTTGGTTAAATGAAAACTAATAGCATTTTCACAAATATGTCTATATGTTTTGACTGAAGTGTGTCATTTTGTGAACTATCTAGGAATTTTGCAAATTGAGTGTGGTGTTTGGATAATTGTGATTGTATTTTGACAAAAAAAAACACGGTGTTCAAAATTGCGTGTAAACAATCGAAAAAAACTAATATAATACATCATTGGAATGACTTTAAAACAACATATGAAGTCTGAATAGTCTTCTGTGTCTCACACAGTACTCAACAAGATGCTGGACGGTTCCCTTCTGATTTCTAGACCAGATACCGTAGTTACTCGTGCATCTCCTCCACAACCTTATGCTCAGTAACACTTGAAAAACATGTGAAGTTATTCTACATCAAAGTCTCCATACAGCCATTGCACATTGAAATATTCAACGTCATTGAAAACAACTTCTTAATTCATTGATAGTCCATGGCTTTCTGATCTGTTCCCCTCCTCATTTGGAATACGTGTTATTCAGGGTTGATTTTTCAAGTGTCAAATAATTGTATTTATTGCACTTGTCTGAGCATTTCATATTCAATACCACTCTTAGAGCTGCGTAGTAGCAATGCCGTTAATTCAGGATAATTTTGTTGCTTGCTTTTCCTCTTGAAGGATTAACTAGGTAGCTTTATCTAATCCTTGATTACCAAGGTGACTCAAACAGCATCCAAACCCACAGAGCAACACAATAAAGCGAGCCCAAATAAATATCTGAAATAATCTTGAATGAAAGGACAAACAGAGATAGGGGGATAAGGTATCTGATTACGTATGCCAGGTCTGGGTGTGCGTGTATGAATATGGGAGTGTGTGTGTTTTTAAATTAGGACAGTGTGTGCATGTATGACTGCTAGAACGTGACAGAAAATAAAAACACAAGGAAGTAGAAGCAGTTTAAAAGCAAGGAAGCTTTGTCAGAGGATTATAAAACTGCTTTTGGCAGTCACTATTTGGGCTATTTATCGCAACAGTTGTAATAAATAAATTAAGTAAATCTTTAAAATGTTACATTACAGCTGGTATATTAGGCTGATAAATCCATACCACACAGAATACCATGTGTGAAAGTTTTTTAATTAGAATCAACAGACCTCTACATGCCGCTGATAGAGATTCTATGAGGACAGATTAGTAACTGTGGCTATTTGACAAAGAGAGGACTTGTTTCCATTAGGATGCACATAAAATTATATTCTGACAAGCTAACGAGACAGTAGACATGTTAGACTTGTATGTGTTAATGAAGTGATGGGCTATTGACACTGTTCCTGGTCCTAAATTTCAGCAAAGCGACATCTTCAGTATTTTAGTCAACTTTATTGGCCACGCTGTTGAAAGCTGTCTTTGACTACGCAATGCCTTTAAAAAAACATCATTGTCTTTGACACAGAAAATAAGGTGAACCTACCAAAAATGTGTGTATAACCTTCAACAGATGCTGCAACACAGCCTTTGAATTTGTAGCCCTTTAAGAAAAGAAAACACACAAGAGTGCAGGAAAAACTTAAGACAAGATCTAAAGGAACCTTCACCACATCAAAAGATTTTATGTCTGACAAAATATAAATGGAAAAAGTAAGTGACTGTGTCTCTCATACCCTGTGTCTTCTTCCACACACTATAGTTTAAGTGTTGAGTTGAAACATTCTTTTCAAAATCAAGTTATTTCAGGGACCAAGGTCTGTGGTAAGATTTGTTCACACAATGGTAGCGCTCCCTTTTCTAGAATGCATCCAAGACAAGACAATCAATACAAATTGATACTCGAATTTGGATGTGTCTCTTCACGGCTACAAGCTGTAGACTAAATTAAATAGGAATGATAACGTTGTTATTAGTCATGATTAGTTATTATGTTAGAGACGAAACAACAGGAGAAAAGAAAAGAAAGGGTCTTAATGTGATCAGTGCTAGTGATCCCCCGTCCCTATACAGTATGAATACAAACTATATTGGTAGTGCAAATCCATGCTAGAGTGTTTATTTTCACTGAGTGGACACCACCCTGAATAAGAATGCATTATTCGGGGTTTGAACCCGCAACCCTCTGCTCCTACAAAGATAATTCTGACCACGCAGCCTCGATGACTCGTCTCTGCTTTCTGTCACACATCACATCGCTGCTCTCTCCTGAACTTTTGTTCTAGTTTGAACCAGCTGCAAGGAGCTCGCCCGGCAAAGCGCACAGAGGGTTTCTCTCTGTGCGCTCTCTCTGTCCCTCACTGTCTCGCTGAAGGTAAATATCAGCCAGTGCCAATGCAGAGCATGAAATACACAAGAGGAGCAGCTGTCTTGATGGCAAACACCTTTCTTTTGTATAATGCGTACGGTCTTCTGTGTTTGTGCAAGCTGATTCTGAACAGCAGGCCAATTAACACTTGCCTGGACCTAGTTAAATGAAGATTAATACTCTCATCTTAACTCGTGAATAAATTAACTTTGGATTTCATCCAAGATCTTTGCCCACGATTTTGGTCACTCCGTTCGATCGTAACGAAAAGGCAATTTGCTCACTTATTCACTTGCTCTGTCTAAGTGGTTCTTTCATTTTCTCTGACTCTGTTGTTTTGGTGCGATGCAGATAGGGGGTAGAAATGAGGTTAAGCTGAGCCAGATCAGGATGCAAGAGATGTATAAAATGCTCACATCATTATATCATTAAATTAGTAATATTAATAATAACAGGGTAACAACTGCTTTCTGCAACAGAAGTTGGGCAAAGTTGAGCAGACAAATCAGATGGTACCTCAAAAAGAGTTATATATTCCACATTTTCATTGTAGTTATCTATGTCCTAACAACATTAAACCATGTGTCAATGTTTTAGAGCAGAGATGATTGAAGCGCAACAAGAGCTTACCTTTCGGGAATACATTGCATCGTCATTTATCGTATGTACATCCTCCCAACGACATTGGACAAGTCAATATTAGTTTTATGTGAGAGGGAAAAAAAACACTCTTTAATGAGTCTTTCAAAAACCGGACTATGATTTTGTTTCGCATATTTCAAAGCTTTTGCAAATAATAACGATATAAATGGAGCTTTGTCATTTACTTAGATTAAAATTCTTAAAATATCTTCGGCCTTTTGCCGCCATCTACGCTTCTCACCCTTCTGTCACTCTATAAAACAAACTTTAAAATTGATTGTTACTATTGAAACTATTTTCTTTAACCCGCCCACTCTCTCGTCTTACCGTGCCAGCCCATGGAGTAGGGGAAGGAGATTTCAAACAAATTGTCATACTTTGTCAGCAGTCGCCTCATAATATCAGCCAGACCTGATAAAAAGACAGAAAACAGGAGGAGAGTTGGAAGAGAAGGATCATATTTCATACTGAGTTTCAAGTAAGATCCAAAACCATCATAGTCTCAGCTGAAAATGTGTGAATTAAATAAGCTATTAAATAATAATCAGCATGTCCACAACATCTTTAATAACAACTGACAAGTTCCATTTATATCTCAATCTAAATCAACTTGTTTTTTTCATTTGGGAACACTCCTAAATTATATAATTTATATGACCAATAAATAGCCATAGACATAATTAAAGAAACAATTCCACATCCATGATGTAATTTTTCCAAATAATACAGTTTGCCAGCACTGCGCCTTATCACCAATCTTGTTTGTGGTTTTCATGGACAGGATATCAAGGCGTCGTCGGGGGGAGGAGGGTCTACAGTTCGGGGGGATGCGGATTTCATCGCGGCTTTTTGCAGGTGATGTGGTCCTGATGGCAACCTCGGTCTGTGACCTCCAACTCTCACTGGAGCGGTTCGCGGCCGAGTGCGAAGCGGTTGGGATGAGGATTAAAACCTCCAAATCTGAGGCCATGGTTCTCAGAAGAGAAAACGGTAGATTGCCTACTCCGGGTAGGGAGTGTGTCCTTACCTCAAGTGAAGGAGTTCAAGGACCTCCGGGTTTTGTTCGCGAGTGAGGGGAAGATGGAGTGTGAGCTTGGCCGGAGAATCGGAGCAGTGGGGGCGGTATTGCACTCGCTTTACCGGAGCGTTGTGACAAAAAGAGAGCTGAGGCGGAAGGCAAAGCTCTCGATCTACCGGTTAGTCTTCACTCCTACCCTCACCTATGGTCATGAAGGATGGGTCGTGACCGAAAGAACTAGCTCACAGGTACAAGCGGCCGAAATGGGTTTCCTTAGGAGAGTGGCTGGCATCTCTATTGGAGAGAGGGAGAGAAGCTCAGCCATTCAAGAGGAGCTCGGAGTAGAGACGCTGCTCCCTTGGTTTGAAAGGAGCCAGTTGAGGTGGTTTGGGCATCCGGTAACGATGCCCCCTGGGGGCCTCCCTTGGGAGGTGTTCCAGGCACGTCCAGCTGGGAAGAGGACTCGGGGAAGACCCAAGACTAGGTGGAGAGATTATATCTCTGTACTGGCCTGGGAACGCCTTGGATCCCCTAGTCAGAGCTGGTAGATGTGGCCCAGGAAAGGGAAGTTTGGGGTTCCCTGCTAAAGCTGTTGCCCCCGCGACCCGACACCGGATAAGCGGTTGAAGATGGATGGATGAATGGTATGAAATCTCACAAGAACTCATCAACCGTAAGATAATTAATGCTTGGGCAACAACAACATCTGCTTAAGTCATCTACACGCCCTAATGATAGAGGCACAGGGGAGGTGAACAATTAGAAACGCATTGTGTTGCTTTATAAACTATACAATAGTGTTGACAGGCATTCAAAAATGTAAACATTGAGCTGATTTGAACTCTGAGTTGCTTGAGATAGCTGTGAATGAACATGGAAGAGGATGAGACGTGCGTGCATACACACACACACACACACACACACACACACACACACACACCTACACAGGAGACCGCTTTTGAGTTCCCCAATGAGCCGCTGACGCCTCCTTAAACTAATGCTAAGTACCTGAGGGCTGCCCCGTCACTCCCTGTCAGTATCTTCTTTACCTTCCCTCTCCTCTGTAGTCAGATCATTGATCCGGAGGACATGGCGTCGTGGTAACAACAGCGTTTGGTACGGCCATGTCGCCCAATATGGAACCACCGCCAGCCAATCAGAAGTCTCCACCACCACACGCTCCTAGAGACGCAAAGGAAATGTTTTTGGAAATGCCTGGAAGTGATATTGTGATCATTACATGTTTATGAACATTGAACACTGCGTTGAGCGGTTCACTCTAATTGTCTCAACACAGATGGCACATTAAAATAAAACCTACATATAAACTGTGTAAATACATATATTTAATACAATGGAAGACCAAAGCCATGGCTGCTTTATGGTCACCCGGTTGACAGACTGAACCAGTCGAGTGGCGAGCTTGTAGAATGGACAAGGAGGGACGTTTCTATCCACGTTAGCAGCATGTTTTTAGGGATGGCAATGACCTGTTTCAACAACTATTGGTTGGATTGCCCCAAAATGTGTAAAGACATTCATGGTTCACAGGGAATGAACAGCATTCAGGCGGTTGGGCTCCTTGAACCCTCTTTTTCAGTGAATGGGAGTTCTTAAAAGATCTATTTGAGCCCAGTCCGCGTTCAGTATATCAAACTTGATCTTCCACATTGGAGAGGGCTGCATGTCTAACAACATCTGCTACAAACTTGACCATCGCTTTTATTGAATCGTTATCTTTTCATGTTTTCTCTTTGCTGACAGTGTTTTAGTTAAAGACTGGAACAATTTTAAAGCTGAAGGTATACTCCCTTATAGTTACAATAAATACACACATATAAACAGAGAAAGTTCAGATCACTTTGGCTTATCAACTCACCCCACAATAATGTATTGAGAAAACAATGACATGACTAAATACAAATACAAAAGAAAACTGTGCAAAGGTTGACTGAGGTCCCTCTTACTTTACCTCAAAACACTTTGGAAACAGGTCAGTGGCTTTTTACAGCAGGAAGTCTCATTTCCATAAACTGTTCATATGCAAAGAGCGTGAGATTTAACAAGCTGATGAGTGGGCACAAACACAACCTGACCTCAGGTATTACAATTAATCAGAAAGAGTCGGGGTGTGTGTGTGTGTGTTTGTGTGTGTGTGTGTGTGTGTGTGTGTGTGTGTTTGCATGCTAAACAGCTGCATCAAGAATCTTGTAAAAGTCAGCTTCATACTAATCCCAAAATCAACATAAACAATATCTCTCAGTACGCCAGTGAAAACCATAAATACTGTTCTGTGTGAATGGTATGAAAAATAATTAAAA
This sequence comes from Apeltes quadracus, assembly GCA_021346845.1. Taxonomy (NCBI): domain Eukaryota; kingdom Metazoa; phylum Chordata; class Actinopteri; order Perciformes; family Gasterosteidae; genus Apeltes; species Apeltes quadracus. The sequence goes on along the minus strand of CM037930.1, from coordinate 9,754,423 downwards.
CGTGAAACTAAATGTTTTAGCTGCCTCGGCCATGAAGGAAACCTCCTGGAGAGTTTGACAAACTTGTCCAGGCATTAGTGCAAAATGAATGCATCCAATGCTGTGGTGTTTAAAAAGAGTAATCTAACTGAATCCTAATGGGCTTTACTTGCAATAGAATTCTACTTAGTGCAAGGACTACAGCTTTTCAATGAAAGGGGATGAAAAAGAGTAAATTATCTAACGTGAATCTTTACAGTCTTCAGCAACACCATTGTGAACAGCCTTTTTATGTTGTTATTCAATAGTAATTGACTTTACGTCAAACATCATTCTTCCTTCTTACAATATTCTACAGCTTTCTCCAGTTCAATATCTACCTTTCTCACTCGCTTATTCCAACATGTCCGTCCTCTGATGCCACTAACAGGATTATAAAAGAGCAGAATGGAAACAGAATAATAAAGAGAACCAAGACAGAGAGGGAAGATTGAGGATGAGGAAAAGGAGGGTTGGAGTAAAGAGAAAGAGCGAGGGAGGAAGTGGAGGATGTCCTAAAACGGTCACCTCACAGACTGCAAATCCCAAAGACTTTGATTCAATTAGCTTAGAAACTTTTGGTTTCAAAGTCAAGAGTGCCACTGGGGAGCCAAACCCCAATTCAAACTCCTCCAAACACTGCAGTGTGCCAATTTACCGTCCTAACCTCGGGTCAGAGAGACAGAGGCAAAAGGAGAGAGACGGAGAAAGTCACATACACACATACGTGGACACAAATTCACGCAAACACACACACACACACGCTTCCACTCTGATTTTATAAAGGTCAGTCCCCATGAGCACGTCTACCCTGCTCCTCTTCTTGATGCTTCCCTATCTCGCGCTCTCTCGCACACACACACACAAACTAACACACGCACAGACACAGAGACACTCTTAATGGAAAAATGCAAAACATAATGAGTCAGCAAAAAAATAGAAAATATGAGAAATAATTCATTCTCACTAGCTCAGACAAAATACTTTTGTACAAGTCCTCAAATAAAAATCATACTAAAGTAGAAGTTCATAATAATATTGTTTAATTACAATTATTAATATTCTCAGTGATATCCTTTAATATATATGAAGTTTATATCCTTCCCGCCACATTGCTTCGTGTGACTGTGTGTCGGTTTAGGTCCTTACTCGCATTAGGAAAAGATAAACCGGCAGCACAGATTCAACAGGAGGTTTAGCTTTGAATATAACCTGAGATTAAGTGCAGTTCATAACAAAAGTACCATTAGTAAGCAATCTTGTTCTACAGCTCCGGGTAGCGAGGAAGTCACGGCTCTGTCAGGTTTAATTCTACTGTAGAGCTCCTCCACGGATTTAAACAAATCTCGTCTTACTAATTAGAAATTTGGCTGACTTGAAACCTTTCATCAATGGTTACTGCAGCTGCTGCTCTACAAACATCACTGGGAAATCACTCAAATACACAAACACACACACACACACGGTTGTTTTTTCCCCCATTATCTTCAAGCAGGTTAAAGATGGATGACACTGCATTATGCTAATGAGTATCTCTGCTGTCCAATGACAGGCTTCACTGACTCAAAGACAGGCGGAGTAAGTGGAGGGGACAAAAGAGAAAGATAAAGAAGGAGAAAAAGAGAGAGGTGCGTTGGGAACAGGTGGAAGTTGATGGTTTAAGGGAGATGATTTCCCCATTGCCATTTACGGTGTATGGCGTGGTCATCAAATCCAAATTTCAGTGTAATAATAAATTGGGGCCTTTGAAAAAAGCACATTTCAAGCTAAAACCTTTCGAGCCATGTTTCATTGTGTATAATGACTGACCTCTGTAGCCTGCGATGCCAAATTTCCTGGAAAATTCTTTGTGAATGTAAAGGCTAAATGTTTCATTGTGCTTTTGAATACATTTTACCCTAACGTTTTTTTACGAAAATGGACCCATGTGGCCATACTCAGCAAGTTACATTTGTTTTAAATTTCTCCCCCAAAACGAATGAAGACCACCTCCTCCTTCTCGTGCGTGTTTCCTTTAATGAAAGAAAACTACTACCGTCTCTGTATGACTGTTAAAGTTGTTCTGAAATAATGGAAAAATACCCAAACTGAGGCAAAAGTAAGTGAAACCAAGGGGAAGTAAATGACGAGCCTCTCAGGGCAAAGTGGTCTTTTTAGACATAATTTGCCTTTGTGTTTACTTTTGTGTGGGTGTACCTTTTTCTCAGCCTCTTGTTTGGCGTATTGCAGCAGCAGCGGCTCTCCATGTTTCTGATAGTAGGCTCTCTGACAGCGGTCTGACAGAGCCGGCTCATTAGGAAGGAAGTTGCTGGCCCACACCTATAATGTATCAAGAGTCAGAGAGATGATGGGAGATGATGATGAGACACAACTGAAATCTAAAAACTTTATCCAATTATCCATATTAAGACTGTATAGAAAATGAAAGGCATAAGCAGTCTGCCCATTACCCCAGCTCTAATTCCACCTCCTTCAAGCCCCACCAGCTGTCAAAGTGGCTGTAGGGCTATTTAAGTCAACCAATCCTCCCTGTGTGTTTTTGTATTTAGGGCCTCGTCCCGGTTGCTGAATACATTAATTGTGACAGTATCTTCCTCTACAGTATGACATGGTAGTGTTGCATGACAATAAAATTGGAACGAGGACGCAATGTTAAAGTCATTTCAAGACTATGTCTTACATAAATGCTGGCATTATGTTTCATTTCCTTTTACATAGATCCAAAGATAGAGTTGGGGGGATTTACTAAGAATTGACATTATATCCTTCAATTGGAATAGATAAAGAAATCCATTACATAAATATAAATCACCATGCAGGATGTTACAGTCACATTAAATTGTAGCCAACACAACAACTGAACATGTTAGACCACTCGTATGCTAATAGAGACTGAGACACACTCAAATTAGCTTCATCATTTTTATGAACTTCAAAAGTTCAAAGCAGCCGTTTTGATGTTGGGACCTCTCATCAGCCACCAACTGGCATCCTGCGTCAGATGGTGATAACACTCAACGAGATTTTATGGAGAAAACAGACAGTTTCACGCTCTAAAACAGATGAGATGCTGCAGGTTATTTGATTCGAGGAAAACATGAATTCGTTACAGCATACTTCATTTTTAATGATGCTTCTATGCAGCGGAATTAGCTTCATAATGTACTTGTACATAACGTACAACAGCATTGGAGAATGCTCTTTATGGATAAATATCAATCTATCATACCATCTCTTGCACTTCAATGGCATTTTAATTGCTGTAAAGGCAGGTGCCAATGACTTTGACGTGTAACTAACGGAGTCACTGCTGCATGATGAATCCGCAGCTGGGTCGTTGGAAATATGGTGCTTGTTGTGAATAGCATTCAAACTAATGGACACACGTATATGCAGGAATGAAAAACCAAAAATAGACACATTCTCGCTTTGATGAGCGAGACCATGACCAGAATATTGATGAGTGATTGAAGCAATGAGGAGCAAAGTGAGTTTGTGATGGGCAGGTGTCTTTCCTTTGGGCCCTAGTTTGGTTTCCTTCATTGTTTTGACATATTGTACGGGCCAGGCACTATTAATGTCCAATACTTGCACTGGGTATTTTTTGCCTTCATTTTTATAGAGCTTTTGGCCTACTGAAATATTTTTTCTGACGGTAACATGTTTGTGTCACGACGAGTAGGTTTTCCAATTATAATATTCCATTCCATGAAAAAAGTAATAATCACAGGCATTGTGTGCCGCTTTCAGGAGCACTGCTTCAGGCTGCATGGCGAATTGTTTTCTGATTAACACTCCAGCATATTTTTAACCAGAATGAAGTGTAGAAACACTGTCACAGGCTTCCTCTATTACAAGAGGGGTAAATGAATTTACTTAATGGGGGTGGGAGGGAAGGGTATTTTTGACAATCAAGCTTTGGAGTAATTTCATGACGGTTCTGCTGGCTTTCCTTATATCTGGCTGTATTGTTTGTGTTTTAGATTCATATTACTAAACTAAGAATTCAATAAAAATAATGCGGAAATTATTCATGTCTGTTGGCATTTATACCCTTGGTAAAACCACAATTAACAGTAATGGGATTAACCGAGCCTAGCATGAAGTTTATATGAATAACTTTTTATTATTGGCTAAAGGCTGGACCATGTTTATGAGCATGAGCCAAGAAGGACAAGAGAAACAACATTTGAAATATATGTGTAAATACTGTACATCTGCATGCCTCCGTGAATGTATGATACTGTGTTTGGGGGTATATTTGCACGCCTGCCGTCACGGCTCTATTTGTACACCTGCGTTTTTGTATACACAGATCTCGCATCCTTCCATCAGCAGTGTTAGAATCCTCAGGGAAAGCTTAGAAAATAGTAAAGATAGTAAATAACACAAGAGAAAAAATAATTCTATACTCACAAGACAGAACTAAATACTTACTCAATAAAGGTTTTCAAATACTCTAAGATCACCTCACAGAATGAATACAGTTTGGATTGCTTACGTGAAGAAGACTATTACTATTCCGGGAGCATGCGTTTTTCCTTTGAGCGCTCAGATAAAAACACATACAGCTCTGTCTCTTTGTCGCTTTGAGACCAAGTTTTCAGAAGCAAAGATGCCTGCAGAATATGATTAACAGTTTCTGTTTGTTATCCTTCAAAGTTTTAGATCTACTCTTCTTGCATTCTGGCCTGGACAAGCTGCGTAGCTGCACCACACACACTCACTTACTTGCTCTTCCTAGACTTTGATGTCTTAGGAAAGCGGAAAAAAATTAACAAAACGGAAAGTAGCTGTAAAAAAGTAGAGGAGCAACCTATACCACTTTGAATGGATAACATTTTTTATTTAGAGGGTTTTCAAACCTTCATAATACATATATAAATATGAAAATATATGTATTATGAAGGTTTGAAAACCCTCTAAATAAAAAATGTTATCCATTCAAAGTGGTATAGGTTGCTCCTCTACTTTTTTACAGCTACTTTCTGAAGATCCATGATACATTGTGCTAAAACCATGTCTTTTTGAGGACATACTGCCCTCTGCAGTGACGTTGCATATTACAGGTGACAACAAAGTTCTGCACTGGGTGTGAATGAAACCGACCTTTGTACTTGTGCTGCACCTTGAAGGTATTCAAACTGAAAGAGCTGGCTGGTGTCTTTGCCTGAATGCTCTCATGTATTCCTGAACTTTATTTACTCGCTTCAAGGACAAGTGATTAACTAGTTGAAACACATCACATTAGGGCATACAGGAAAGTAAAGTAAATATCTTCAGTGCATCTGTGAATTTCCTACCTGACAGTGAGGATGTGGATTTGAACAGCCCATCATAGCTCCTTTGTTCTCAAAGATCTAAAAACAGAAAACAAGAGAAAATGTAATCCAGAGTTTAGTTGACTTTTTTTCAGTCATATAGTGCTATAAAAGGCAGAGTGAATCAAAACCACTTCTAAGAGAAGAGCAGAGAAAGAAGAAAAAAGCCCTTTGGTGGTACCTCGGATGTCAGCACCTGAAGAAAAATTGGTTTTCCTCCTCAAGTCTCTGTGGGACTCTTGCTGAAAAGCCTTGCTGATGAAGATGGCATAAACTGGAGGGGCTGGGGAAATTCTGATGTTCTTGCTGCTGATATTTGATAGATAATACCGTTTCATTTCCCCAGCGGCTATGTAGGCATTTGTCTGTCTAGTGATAATATTTAGGGATTCCCTTGGAAGTATTTTTGGATCTTAGGAAGGAATTTTGATTTGACAATATCACAAGATACCAACATCTACAGTATCACTATGATGGTAAACTGAATGTGGAAAAATTAGATATCCAGAAAATGATTTATACTTTTCCACATCCTTCTCTTTCTGCTGCTGCGGTTTATATGTGTAAGTTGCCCAGAGGCATCATTAAAGTTTTATCCAATGATCCACAAAGATCAGTGATGAAAGGTTACCTGCTGCTACATTTTACATTTCTCCAGCCGTGGGACGAACTAGATCAATCATTGGTGAACTTTAATAAGAATGAAGTGTGCGTGTGTGTGTGTGTGTGTGTGTGTGTGTGTGTGCTTTCAGCTCATACTTGAACCCAGGGGTACGCGTTTCCTAGTTCTTCGATAAGCCCCGCCCACTTGTCGATCACTTTGACGACATCTTTTTTTTTCATGAGAGGAAGGGTGACGTCTGACCAGGGATGGAAACACATGACCTTACTGAAAATAAAGACAAAAAAAAGAGTCAGAGAGGATGAGGTAATGAAACACCCCCACAAATGAAATGGGGTCTTCCTTGCTATGCTCATGGGCACTTTGACATCTTTGAGCCTCTTCATTACATTCCGTGTTTGTATGGGGAACAAAAGATCCACACAAAGAAACATTAGATGCTTCTGTCTTACCTGGAATTTCTTTAAAAGTGTATTTTTATGAATGTTTGGTAGTGCTCTTCAGATATTGCTCTTGAGATTGAAGGATACATTGTTGCACTTGGCAGGTCTGGTTTATTTCTTTGCTCTACAAAACAATTACAACCAATTATGACCAAACTTCAAGTTAGGATTGGGGATATAATAAAAGATGACTCGGCATGATTGGGTTTGATTTGTTGATTAAAGCCAAAGCATCCAGTTTATATGGTCAAAGCTATCTTTACTCATAATTTCCACTGTGATATATGGACAGCGCTGAATTTTGTCAAAACAAAAAGCGAGCATGACCAACTGAACAGAAAACAATTTTGTATATATGATTTAACCACTTTGTGCAAAGTTTAAATGTATTGACATTTTTGCTTTACCTATGTTTCCCAGTGGAAACCAGCCCCGACTCTGAAATTAAATGTATATCAACAGACAAGATCCTCTAACGGCCTGAGCAGCTACATGATCAATAATTGAACATAACTTTCGTGTTTATGCTCAGAGCAAAACTGAGTGGTCGGTTTTATGAATTGTTCATGAGTATCACAGAAACTGCAAGTCCTCTCTACACTGCACACTGCATATACTACCGCGTGTTTGTGTGTGTGTGTGTTTGTGTGTGTATTTATTTATATCTGTGAATATTTTCCTGTGAAATCTGTGAAACTGGTGAAGTTAGAATGCCTTTTTGTCTGGCCTGTTTGTTTCATCACTGGGAGTTAACTAATTTCTCAAAGGCTAACACAAGTTTGTGCAAAACAATGCTGCAACAATTCATGTCAACTTTTAAAGTTATTCACTTACATAACAGTTAATTGCAAGGAAATCATAAGGACACCGTTAATCCAGTAAATTGTATCCAGTAAAATTAAATACCAATTAACTATACTTTAATTAAAATGTTTGGTAGAGGATTTCAGATCATTCTGCTTAGAGAATGTATAACTGACGGGTGAAGCAATAAGTCATTAGAAGGTTATCTTCCGTCACCCTTTCTCTCTCTTGTCTCCCATGACCCAAATCCCATTTCCTATTTTGCTTTCCCTCTAATTGGCTCTCTGAATGTTGCTGCAGGGCAGAACGCGCTGGTCCAGCTTCCAAGCTTCCCGTACTTTGAAATGCTCCCAAGTCTGTGTGGACTCCCACGAACAAGAAAAACTGGAGCAAACAAACGCGTACACAACCACTGCTCCAGAAAAAGAACAAAAAGAACACAAGCCCACACAGACTGAATGTGTGAGGTTGAGAAATACCCTAAAATGCAAGAATCAATCAACAAAAAGTCTGAGCAACACGACAATCAGTGCTGTTTCTCCAATTCATTACTACGTGGGTGCATGTGGCAAGTGGAAACCGACAGCCTCACAAATATTGCCAACGTATTGGACTTTAACACCAAGTTTGGTTTTCCACCAGCGCATGCAATGCTGTGTTTTGTTTTTGTCTATTATTCACCTCTCGTTGTACAACTCTGCTGTCAGGCCAAATAACCAAAATCCTTCCTGAGAATGCAAATTGACTGTACAGAAAATGATCTACGGACTGAAGACCACATGCCTTTGATGTGATATGAAAGGTGAAAGGGTTGCATCAGTGTTTGAAGCCTTACTTTCTGGTTAATGGCACAGTGCGAGCTATCTGTTGGCCACCATCGACTTTGACAGGGAATAAATCCTACAGTCAATGCTGATGGATCTGAAAGCTGGTGCACACCATTTCTTGATGGATTACAGTATATTCCTAATAAATACAAAGCTTTGAAAAACGCCTTCTATTTTCTTTCTGAAAATATCAGTAGAAAGTGAAAAATATCACTGGATGGAAATCCATGTCATGAGAACGTTAAAGCATCCAAATTGCAATCCATTGTGAATGAACATCCCCATCAGGTGGTGTCACAGAGGATTACACATGTATGTGTTGAGGATTTGTGATATGTTTTTGCATAGTTCAAGATGCCCTGAAAACAAGGGGCATGCGGTGTGTTGATTAACAAGATTACCTTCCGCTAATAGCTGATTATGCTGATGGTAATCACGACAACGCAAGAACGTTGCCTCGGCATATCTGCTTTGATTGCATTCAACAGTCCTGATTTAAGTAGTCGTAAGTTTGAATGTATCATGACTTCTACAAAAAGGAACATTGATTAAGATGTATCCTTGACTAAATTTGAACCACATGCTAATTTAGATTATTTATGTGTTTCATATTCAGGTCATTGAAACACAGTAGTATATTGATAAAGGTACTGGCACAATGCTAGATATACATTTTGTCATTTTCAGAAAAGGTTTTAGTTCAACATTACATTACATTCCAGTATTGTCAATTGATTATTCCCACTATGTGTAACAGGACGCTTCGTTCTTACCAGACGCCCCTGGCAGCTCTCGACTGGAACAATGGATGTTGATCTGACCCTAAAAAACACTAGTGCTCAGTAAATGTAAATTGTTTCAACGTGTAATGTGTTGTATTCTACTTTTAAAAATGAATCTGCAGCCTCATTTGAAGTACACTTGCACGCAATAAGGCCCCTTATTGAACGGTTCTATGATCATGAAAAGATCTTGGGAGAAAAAAAACATATATATGATTCATCCTTAAGATTAAAAAAAGTATTCTATTTAAGTATACTTTCATTTAACAAGAAATAACTACATAACTACTCCTCACCAGGATCTGGGGCATCTGGCTGAAGAGCAGGGAAGTCATTTTCAAAAAGAAAAGTGCTGTCATAGTCTGGATTTACCTGTAGAGAAAGATTTTGTTGTCTGAAGCAAATTTAATTCATGACTAGCGTATACTTTATAGCTGAAGGAGTCCAGATACAAGTCAATAATTGTCTACTATTAAAAACTTCCGTGAAATGTTTTAGAACAAAATCAATCATGACTCCAATAATTAAGTGCACCCATTAACTGCAGAGATGAGATCAGGAGTCCACTGCTTGCTGATATTCTTGTTGATTATTGGATGATAGATTTATTAACTTGTTCTTACATCTCCATTTGCACGTGTGTTCCCGGGACAGAGTGGGTTCTGTGGGTCATGTCTGGGTACATGTTCCTCAGGAGGTTTCTCTAGCTGACCGGCCCAGGGTCTCTTCATCCGGTGGGCCGACACAAGGACCCAGGTGTCACGCAGAGGGTTATAGCGCAGGTGTTGGTGCTCTGAGAGCGACATATAGCACAAGGATAGCCACAAAAAAGCATAGAGAGCAGGCTATTTTGAAACGGACCAATTGTGTACATGTGAAATCAATCAATGAATCACTCCTCTTTAGCCTTTGTGTAGTACAGGAAATGGCTTATGTTTCATGTTGAATGCTGGGAATAACAATCATCAATGAATTGCTCCTTTATTGGAATGGTTAATAATTCATTCTGTATTTTGCCCAAGAAAAAGTGTGTTTTGGTTTTACACAATAATACACCTTTACCACTAATACAAGCCCAAGAAAGATGTGCATATTATTTGGATAACTGGAGTCACCAGACGACACAGCTGACTGTGTGCACCATAACAAACCAGCCAAGCCGTTAGCAGTCAGTCAATGCAGGGAGGCGTCTCTAAGTAATATGAGCATATTACTTAGAGATTACTTATGGCATCAACATAACATTTTGAGAATCTATTCAATTCGAAATGCGTGTGTGTGTCAGTGAGAGAGGTCTGTAGTGTAATGCATCCAGGAAAAGCTTGATAATATATCCTACTTATTTGTAAAACATATTACGTTGAGCGAGAAAAAGTAAAATAAAGCAACCAATTCTGAATGCTGAAATAAATTATCTGTAAAGATAAATAATCAGCAGTATCGGATGTCCTGAATGAATGGCCTGTTACCTCTTCACAAAGCTTCCTACCTTTTGCATCAAAACTGACTTCGCTTTTGCCGCTCATATCGATCGATGCTGTTCGAGAGGTGTCCTCTCGCCAGTGTTAAATCCCTAAACCAACAACTCCCTCTGAACTTTGTTTGACAGTTTAGCTAGTTTAGCTAGTTTAGTTTAGCTACCAACGAGAAACGCTTCGGCTCACTTCCTGTTCTTTTGACGAGTGAAGTTAACGTGCTGTTTGGAACAAATCATTAGGATAAGACACATCTCTAGAAGTTTAAAGATAAAGGGCAAAGATGAATGACTAATAAAAAAATGGCCGGTAAATGTTTATAGCAATACTAATAAGCTATCAAAAAGTACATCTGATGCCCATTGTATTGTTATAAAATACATTTGCTACAGAATAAATAAAAACCTCCTTAAGAGGGTTTTACAACCTGCTGGCAACCCAAAATTGGCCGTTGCCCACACGACTGTCTCGTCCTCTGATTGGCTAAGCAGCACCTCCCACTCCCACCTGACCAGGAAGAAGCTGTTTACGCCGCGCTACGCCCCTCTCTCCCCGATGGCGTGTGTGGATCAACCTGTCTACCTCTGTGTTCACGTGTAGGCAAACCCTTCTGCCGTGTCTCCGTCTGTCTTGTTCCAATCATGTCTTTAGTCAGAACGAGTTTAAAATTGTTCCTGTTCAGCGCACTCACAGTCCTGGCCGTGCTGCTGTTGCGACAGTGGATGGCCACTAAGCAGTACGTTTTCAATAAAGAAGACGTTGCTAAATTGGCCAAACAGTACGCAGGTGAGCGAGTTAAGTATTGAGGAGGTTCATTACTAAATCAAATCAATACCAACCTCCGGTTCGAGGAAACGTGTGCAGTTGACAGTGAAACCTGCAGCAGTGTAAGTGCTCGAAGTAGCCCGACTTACTGCCTTCCATACTGTCTATGTCGTTATTCAGGACAGGACCATGAACAGGCCTTCGCCAAAGTGGTGGTGGAGCTCAGGAAGAGGTAAACATTGCATTGTTGCATGATGGGGTTTGCATAAATGTTTAGAAGTTGTGTTGTTTTAAAAAAAAAAAAAAAATGAATGAAAAACACAGCTAATTAAGTCCAACCCATCTAGATATCCTGGCCACATCCTGCCAGATGAGGACCTGCAGTGGGTGTTTGTGAACGCCGGTGGTTGGATGGGCTCCATGTGTCTCCTGCACGCCTCGCTCACAGAGTATCTGCTGCTGTTCGGTACCGCAGTGGACACAGGAGGACACTCAGGTGAGGAGAGGGGGTCTGTCCAATTACAAGTCCAACTGTGGTTGTTAATTGAGTCGTTGAAAGTTGTTTTACTGAACAAATATATTCAAAAGGGTCTCTGGAATTGAAAAATAGTAGTTACACTCCATTTCTGCCCTCTTATCGGCCAGGTCGTTACTGGGCCGAGATTTCTGACACCATCATATCCGGCACCTTCAGACAGTGGAAGGAGGGGACGACAAAGAGTGAAATGTACTACCCAGGTAATACCATTTAAGAAACCCATTTTAATCTACAACTGTATGTTTCTGTATGACTAGTATTCTGGCCATCCCAAATGAATGGTGTGAACTGACTATATATCAATGGCAAATAGCTGGTTTGTTTGCCTTCCCATACTTACCAAATATGTTTCCCCACAGGTGACACCATCGTACACAGTGTAGGCGAGGCCACAGTCTGTCCAGTGGAGCACCGGGACGTGGATGGTGGAGTACGGCAGAGGTTTCATCCCCTCCACGCTAGGATTTGCTCTGGCGGACACGTTGTTTAGCACGCAGGACTTCCTCACAATGTTCTACACCGTACGTGTCTATGTCAAGGGTATGCTGCTTGAAGCCGGTACGCTACTTACAGAGACCGGAGTTTTCTGAGGCAAGATGGAGGCTTGGACTTTATGAGGACAATTACACTACAGGTTTGCCTTGTGATCATACAAGTATAACTCTGGACACTAACATCTGGCATGGGGGAAAATCTAGGTTGGGTCATTTGGGATTTCATATTTTTATCGAGTATTGTAGACTTTATTCCAAATTACCACCAGTAAATTACTACAGTAATGTTTTTCCCCTTGTTTAACGCCCAACAAATAATAAGAAAATATTTAGAGTCACAGTCAGGTTCAAGCCTTAGTGTTTCCTATTTGAAACACCCAAGACCCCTGCTGTGTTCCAACTTTAAACGATTCATTCATTCATTTGATTCATCGTATCTAATCTGTACAAAGTGACATATTTCACTGTCCTATGAGCTTAAATTGCCTTGGCACTATCATTTTGAAAATGTAACTGTAGGAATAAACTTGATTGATTGTGCTGTGACAGAGTAAGGTGACTTGGTTTTATTTTCCTCAGCCTTTTTTCATTGTCTGTATCTTTGCACTAGACCAATAGGGAGACAAATAAACGTATCCACAGGCCTCCAACTCTACATTGTTGCGTAATACGGATGGAAAACCTGTCAGATAATCAAAGCCTTTTGGATATAATATTTAATAAAATTTGTTTTGGTAGGAAATTTTAATATACAAGCAAATCACTGCTGCTTAGTCCACCACATCCCCGTTTGTACCTTTTCAACCTTCAAATCTGCCTGAAACCGCCATGGTCCATGTAGGGTTGTGGTGTGAATCTAACTTCCCAAAGTGGTGTTATTTGATTGTTGTAGAGAATCATGGTCTAGTCTCATGGATGGATGGATCGATAGGAAAACAAAGACAAATGATTAACCTTAAATGTTGATGAGCGGTTGTGCAATTGACAGTAAGGAAATTATGTAAACTGACCGTGCCAAAGAAAATAAATGTTTTTGAAGGAAAATGATACAGGCCTGGTTTGTTACTTATTAATCAATCTCAGCTGATTTATCCATCACCAATACATTTGTCCTTTAACTGTTCAACTTTGGGTGGTAAAGACTATGTTGGGAAAACTGCAATAATGTTCTACCTTGTAGAGGTAACTCTGTAGAGTATGTGCTCTTTCACATAGAGGCGCATGGTGTTCTGGGTCATCTGATAATCAAGATGTTTGTGTGTCAATCTACATTCAAGGTCGACTACCAGCACTTGGGTTTCGCCCAGAGCCCCTGCTGTTTCAGTATGTTTATCTTACAACTATATGTCCCTGCTCCAAAGATGAAAACCTTCGAGTAGGCTTGGCGCGTGACCTGTATGTGTGTCAACACTGTATCTTTTTTGCAAAAATTAAACATCTTGTTTTGATGGTTTTACATCAGTGTCAAGTGAGAATCTTTCTAATCCAGAAGCTGAGTGAAATAACACAACTGACCTCAGAGAGTTGATAGGAAAAAGAGATGAGGAGAGCAGGCAAGCAGATTAAAGGACAAACACATCAGTCCTCGTCTGCGTCCATAAATGTCAAGTGGATGCAGACAACTTGATTTGTTATCATATCCATGAGAGAAATCAAGGTGATGTTGATGGCGTTTGCATTTTATGTGAGTGTTTGCCATCCTGGGTCTTCTTTTGTGTGCGGCATTTTGAATCTGCACATATTGCACGTGCACACTGCTTGTAGCCTGTGAGTTCATGATATATATCCACCTTTCCATATTTCTATTAATCTGTGTGTGATACTATATTAGATATAGATTTAATGTCAGTCTAACGGACTGGCCTGACCCAGCTGACCTCTTTCTCTTTAAGCCCATCAAAGGAGATGTATTCAGAATCGAAGCTGGGGGACCGGTGCTCAAATACCAATCGGACCTTAATGGGATGGATGACGGCTTCTTTGCCTTATCGCCTGGGGGTTTGCAGGCCAATGGCCTCTCACCTCATATTCAGGCAAATAGATGTCCTTTAGGGGTGAACACACACAAACATAAACAGAGAGAGATGTAAGAAGACAATATTGAAAGAGAATGGATTCGAATAATACATGATTCAGTTACTCAAGCAGATGTGATGTGCTTAAACACACACACACACACGCACAAAAACACACATTATCGTGCTTAAATCCAGTAGGTGTCATCTAGAAGGAAAGGAAACAGATGAAAACACCTGGCCTTGTTCATATGTACAGTAGCTGTAATGCACTCACATCATAGCTCTTTTCTGCCCTCTAGTGGACAGGTTACATCATTACATCATTTACATCATTTAATATATTTAATATATTCTAAAATTCGAAATCTTCTTACACCATCTTGAAAGGGAACAACATTTCACTGTGTGATGAGCCTGAAACGTATTTCCATCCAACCCATTCATTTTGGATTGAAGTACTGCATGAGAAGCTTTGCTATTGGCTTCAAAAGTGCATTACTGTACATCCAGCTAAGTAATTGCAATATAATTTGTGTTTGTTATAAAACGTTTTCAATAGATCATTAACATTTTTTGGAAATATTTTGTCTTCTTAGCCCATTGTTTTGCTAATAAATCAAAGCTTAACTTGCAGTGTTTGTTGTCTTGCCACTACTTTACCCTGCAATGTTTGTATTTAACGTTACATCCTGACAGGGGAAACGGTGGCCGCGAGGGGCCAAAATACACGACCCGGGCGGACACACGGCGAAGCGGACTTCAGAAGCAAGTGAGCCGTCGGAGAACCGTCGCATAGACACCTCCTCGCCGAGCTTTCTGAATCATGATGGACCTTTCGTTTCAGTCAATGAAAGTCGCCCACCAAGCCCGGGAAGCAGTGAGTGAATGAGGGGGGTTGCTTTACGGACAACTGTTATTCGTAGAGGGCTATGTATCGTCAGCTATACGGTCAAATTAACTGTCCTAACACGCTTGGCCACTGATAGCATCGTGTATTCGGGGCCAGGTCGATGTATTATTCTCACCGTGTTCAGCAAACAACAACTTAGCTGTCACAATGAGCTGAACTATTGCTGTCATTAGGGAAAATCAGTTCGGCTAGCTGCCGAGCTAATTAGGCTATTTATGTTCGCCCCCATTCAGTGACACACGGAATCGGCGTTCACACGTTGCCTAGATACGTCGTCAGGTCATTGTGATTTTTGGCAATTTGTCGCCCTCTACTGGACTTCTCTTTTTTTTCTTTCGGTCATCCTAAGTTCCACACATGTAAAGCTCCAGGAGAGGAAAATTAAACGTTTAGTGGTAGTTGTAATTATCCAATGTATTTACTGGACATTGATATGCAACATACATTATGACCTGGGTGGAGCCAATTAACTATAAAATATAAATATTAACATTTTCTTACTCTGGTAAATCAAAATAGTTGCCGTAAAAAAAAAGAAGACATCACATCAGTCATTTTCCACCTCCAATCAAAATGCAGAGAGTACCATGCATTGATGGAAACACAATTTAAACTAATTAGTGTTATGTGTGTATGTGTTTAAAGCGCTGAGTATGTTCTGTGTTGCTGTCCAACAGGATGAGCTGAGGACTGAGACGAGGAGGAAGAGTCTCCTCATCCTTATTTACCACCACCTGCTGGGGCAGGGGTCAGTACGAAGTTGTGTGCTGGAACATGTGTTGTTGATGTGCGGTGCCAACTAAAAAAACACAGCATTGTTGTTGGGGTACACAGACCTTGTAGTTTCACACAAAGGTATTTTTCAGTATTGCATGACTGCTGTTGATGTCGGGATGTTCAGATGAGATGAGATTTCATGCAATCTCTTAACATTCCTTTAAACTAAATCATATTGGAATCCTCAGGCTTACAGGAGACAGAGTTGACCTTGTTTTTTTTCCCGAGTGTGAGATCTTTTGTGTATGCATTCACCAGCTACGTGTCTGCAGCTGTGGCCTTGGACCAGGAGACTCTTGGAGGTGTGAGGAGGTTCGAGGTCTGTGATAACATCGATCTGGAGATGGTGCTGATGGACTACGAGAGTTATCACTACGTAAAGTTTCAGAAATATCCAAAACTTATCAGAAGAACAGCAGAACCAGGTAGACCTTCACTACACCACAGAGCTTGTATCTCTTGGTCAATGCAACACATTTTCTGCTTAAGTCAGAATAATTGGCAACCATCTCAATTATAGGCCATGAATATTTTTTCTTAATCTCAAGGTGATAAAAGAAACGCAAGGAGTGGTGGAATAAAGAGGTGAGCCCCTCCTGCTCTCCAACCTTTCTTTTTATTTTATGTTCAGGAATTAATAGTTATTCTTTGTCCATACAGGTAAAAGCCAGTAAATTAGAATATTTTGAAAAACTTGATTTATTTCAGTAATTGCATTCAAAAGGTGTAACTTGTACATTATATTTATTCATTGCACACAGACTGATGCATTCAAATGTTTATTTCATTTAATTTTGATGATTTGAAGTGGCAACAAATGTAAAATCCAAAATTCCGTGTGTCACAAAATTAGAATATTACTTAAGGCTAATAGAAAAAAAGGATTTTTTAGAAATGTTGGCCAACTGAAAAGTATGAAAAGGAAAAATATGAGCATGTACAATACTCAATACTTGGTTGGAGCTCCTTTTGCCTCAATTACTGCATTAATGCGGCGTGGCATGGAGTCGATGAGTTTCTGGCACTGCTCAGGTGTTATGAGAGCCCAGGTTGCTCTGATAGTGGCCTTCAACTCTTCTGCGTTGTTGGGTCTGGCATTCTGCATCTTCCTTTTCACAATACCCCACAGATTTTCTATGGGGCTAAGGTCAGGGGAGTTGGCTGGCCAATTTAGAACAGAAATACCATGGTCCGTAAACCAGGCACGGGTAGATTTTGCGCTGTGTGCAGACGCCAAGTCCTGTTGGAACCTGAAATCTCCATCTCCATAGAGCAGGTCAGCAGCAGGAAGCATGAAGTGCTCTAAAACTTGCTGGTAGACGGCTGCGTTGACCCTGGATCTCAGGAAACAGAGTGGACCGACACCAGCAGATGACATGGCACCCCAAACCTTCACTGATTGTGGAAACTTTACACTAGACTTCAGGCAACGTGGATCCTGTGCCTCTCCTGTCTTCCTCCAGACTCGATTTCCAAAGGAAATGCAAAATTTGCTTTCGTCAGAAAACATGACTTTGGACCACTCAGCAGCAGTCCAGCTCTTTTTTTCCTTAGCCCAGGTGAGACGCTTTTCGCGCTGTTTCTTGATCAACAGTGGCTTGACACGAGGTATGCGGCAGTTGAAACCCATGTCTTTCAAGCAACAGGACTTGGCGCCTGCACACAGCGCAAAATCTACCCGTGCCTGGTTTACGGACCATGGTATTTCTGTTCTAAATTGGCCAGCCAACTCCCCTGACCTTAGCCACATAGAAAATCTGTGGGGTATTGTGAAAAGGAAGATGCAGAATGCCAGACCCAACAACGCAGAAGAGTTGAAGGCCACTATCAGAGCACCCTGGGCTCTCATAACACCTGAGCAGTGCCAGAAACTCATCGACTCCATGCCACGCCGCATTAATGCAGTAATTGAGGCAAAAGGAGCTCCAACCAAGTATTGAGTATTGTACATGCTCATATTTTTCATTTTCATACTTTTCAGTTGGCCAACATTTCTAAAAAATCCTTTTTTTCTATTAGCCTTAAGTAATATTCTAATTTTGTGACACACAGAATTTTGGATTTTCATTTGTTGCCACTTCAAATCATCAAAATTAAATGAAATAATCATTTGAATGCATCAGTCTGTGTGCAATGAATAAATATAATGTACAAGTTACACCTTTTGAATGCAATTACTGAAATAAATCAAGTTTTTCAAAATATTCTAATTTACTGGCTTTTACCTGTACATACTGATGATATAAACTAGATGAGTTAAATACACCATAGAAACGTCCTTGTAATTTTAGTTTTAAAGGTATTATTCTGATTAACGGCTTTGAATAAGCTGTGCTGTGATTGACAGAGCAAGTGTCTCTGTTTGTGTCTTTGTCCCGCAGGAGTCCCTGTTCAGCTGGGAAGCCTCTTCCCAAAATAAACCCGTCCCTTAGCCCACAGTCTGGAAATGGAGCCAAAAGGACAGCGGCCTGTACAAATGTACATTTAACACTCACAATCTGAATATTCAACTGGAAATGGGGTGATTCTGACATCCGGATGGTTGGGTTTCCAGGAGAATGTCTCCTCTGTTCTTCCAGAGTCGTCAGAGTTTGGTCTTAACATTTCTTCTATTAGAAATGGACCAGCTGGCGAAGCAGCCATCAACAGAAAGGTACGGTTTGTTCTTATTTATACTTATTTACAGGTGAAGGGGTCATTCTTTTTATTTATTAAGATTTCAGGCATTACCAACCCTCATTCAGTTGCAATACGATTGAACAGCAAATCCCATCACCCAAATTAAAATTCCTTGTCATCTGTGACAATTTTACAGAAATTCTAATTTGTTTTAATTGTTGATTACATTTTGCCCTTGTCTATTGATGTTAGAATATCTGAAGGGATTGTTTTGTGTAGAAAGAATGCAGTTATATTTACAATAGAGTTCAGTCTTTAATTCATGAAAAAAAAAATATTAGTAACTACACCACTTTAGACTAAACAAGAACAGCAGAACATGCCCTGTTCCTCATTATTATAGCCATTTAACACAATTTAACAGTTGCATGTACAAAGCACACACAAACTGATGAATATGAAAATAGGCTTTCATAAAAAAGTTGAAACTGAACCACCACTTTCAGTTTTTTTTTCTTCTAAGTGAACATCTTTCACTGCCTGTCTTAGGGCCATGTCGTTGACGGCAAAGGAGCTGCCTCTGACTCCGACCACATGGTGATTATATTCTGTTCAAATGCAAAAACATGAATCTATCTTACTATTAATTACCTTTTATATTACATCCGCTACTTAAGAAAAGCAATCAATGCTGACAGTGAAACTACTAATAGAAATAACAATGATTTTATGATTTGTTGCAGGAACGGCTGCTGAAGCCCCTCAGTGGTTTTTCTGGGATGAGCGGCGACATGAGGGAACTGGCCATGATCATTAGCAGGGTACTACTTGACACACACACTACTGACAAGTAGTAGTGACACGTAGTACTGACAAACCAGAAACACAAACTCCAAACATGGAGAGGCTGATTTTATCCCAACTTAAGGCACATATTTATGAAGATATCCTTTAAAGTGATACCAAATATGTCCAACAGGGAGCACTTGAGAGCTTTGTAGTGAGTGAATGGATGATCTGTATTAGTGGAGGTCCTGTTTCTGGCTATTCCCTGATTTTTCATGCTATTCATGCATTTTTACAAGCCTAATCGGACCAAGGTGTGTGTGTGTGTGTGTGTGTGTGTGTGTGTGTGTGTGTGTGTGTGTGTGTGCGTGTGTATAGCTCAACTTGATACCTTACACATGCATCCCTCACTCAGTGTGTGTGTGTGTGTGTGTGTGTGTGTGTGTGTGTGTAATCACCCCTATAGGACATCTATATGCACAGCCCCAACGTGCGATGGGAGGACATCATCGGCCTGGAGGACGCAAAGCGATTAGTCAAAGAGGCCGTCGTCTATCCCATTAAGGTGCAGCCGCTGCCTGGCCACGCTGGTATTTCAGCTGCGGTCGCCCGTCTTCGATTCTGAATACATCTCCTTCATGAGAAGGAGGGTAGTGAGGTCAGGCCAGTCTGTTAGGGTGACGTTAAATCTATATCAGGGATAATATGGTAACACGCATACATAGATGGATAGATAGGCAGGGAAATCAGGAACAAACACACGCATTCTGGCATGTAGAAGGTCTAAACAAAAACACATTTGTACAACTTTGCCACATCATATAGATATTGCCAATACAAATAAAACGTATTACACACACGCAGAAAATACATGCACACGCTTCTATCATCGTTACCCAGACACCTCTCTCGTGGATATGATGACAACAAATCAGGTTGTCTGCATCCTCTTGACATTTACAGACGGAGATGAGGACTGATGCGTCTGTCCTCTGTTTTATTGAACACCACCACACATCCGCCTTCCCACAATCCCCAACTTCTATCTCCATTATTATTCATTCTCTATAGTATAAGGTCAGTTTGGTGATTGGACTCAGACTCGTTTGCCACATAAAATTCGGGCTCATTTGTAGTATGTGGTATTTGCAGCACTGACTGCTATAAATAATCTTTCTTTGCACACAGCTCAGTGTCGTATTGGTGTGTAGAAAATGGAAATGTATGTTATCCTGCTGGGAAATGATGTTTGCATATTTTCATATGAAATTGTGCTACTTTCTAAATGTTGGTCTGTACTTTAGTTTTCATATTACACGCCTCTCTCATTGCAGTACCCCCAACTGTTTACAGGCATCCTGTCTCCGTGGAAAGGCCTGCTGCTTTATGGCCCACCAGGTGAGACCATTTAGTGCTGTAAAAACCTATATCAGGTTTTACTGAGGAAAAAATAAAACTGTTGTTTGTTTGCTATTCATCAGTTAATTACCTTCTGGTCCAAAAGCTTGTACAATTTGAATTCTTCCTGCCAACATGTTCTTCCTTTGACCATCTGACCCGCATACACACAGGTACAGGTAAGACGCTGTTGGCCAAGGCCGTGGCTACAGAGTGTAAGACAACCTTCTTCAACATTTCAGCCTCCAGCATCGTCAGCAAGTGGAGAGGAGATTCTGAGAAACTGGTCAGGGTAGGTTGTTCATTGACACGCACTAATGACTGCAACAAATACAGAAAAAAAAATGTCATATTACTTTGGGGAATTTGGTAATTGTGTGTATCCATATGTCGGCAGGTTCTGTTTGAGCTGGCCAGGTACCACGCCCCATCCACCATCTTCCTGGACGAGCTGGAGTCAGTGATGAGCCAGAGAGGAACCAACATGGGGTGAGCAAAACAACAAAGTCCCGTAACTGTTTTTTACCCAAGTCTGGCCCTAAAGGCTGAGTGTTCACTCCTTGCCATACAAAATCCTGTATATCCATTCACCTGATGCCATGTCTCTTCTTCTCAAAGGAGTAAGATCTTTAGCTCAGGTGAGATGTGACATTTGTGAGCCTAAAAATGCATGGGATATTTGCACTGAATATACAATGAAGAATTTATAGTTCATTTGTGTAATATATATATACAATTGAACTATAAATTATTCATTGTATATCCTCTGCAAATATCCCATGTACGTATGTATATATATATACACACAATTTCAGCCAAAATAAATGATTGAATTACGCTGTAATGATTGATCATCGCTGTGTAATTCATAACAATTAACAAAAGCCACTTTGCAAAGACTCAGAGGGTTGGTTCTAAGGTTAAAATGTACTCGTGCCACAATGAAGAGCGTCAGCCGACTGCTGTGGTAGTGATTCTAAACTTAATGAAACAGCGGACTTGTGTGTGTTTTCAGAGGAGAGCATGAGGGAAGTCGCAGGATGAAGACTGAGCTGCTGGTTCAGATGGACGGACTGGCCAGATCGGAAGACCTTGTGTTTGTGCTCGCTGCCTCCAACCTGCCTTGGTAGAACATTAACATAAACAGACAATTTACAAATATAATGTAATATTTCTTTAACCAAATTAAAAAAGAACAAGTGGAACAAAAGGGATAGTTGGACTAAAAGTGAAGGAAAAATAAACAGTGTCTGCTCTTCTCTCAGGGAACTGGACCATGCCATGCTGAGGAGGTTGGAAAAGAGGATTTTAGTAAGTCTTCCCTCCTTGCCGGCTCGCCAAGCCATGATTTCTCATTGGCTGCCTCCTCTCAGCTCCACAGGACGGGTAGAGCTACGAACTGAGCTGGACTATTTCGCTCTGGCGAAGGTAGTTGTTTATACAATTTTCAACTGCAAAAAATATTACTTATTGGGTTGTTACTGTGAGGGGAGAGAATAAACAATACAATCAGCTAAGTGTACCTGACTTTGTGCGTGTGTGTTTGTGTGCGCGTTGCAGGAGATGGACGGTTACTCTGGTTCTGATATGAGACTTGTGTGCAAGGAGGCCGCCATGAGACCAGTCCGCAAGATCTTTGATGCTCTGGAGTCGCATAAGGACGGTAGGAAAATACACACAGACAATATATATGAGGTGTCAAATAATACAGCCAAGACACGGTACATTCCCTGTGTACGAGCTACGGATAGATACACTCTTTGTGTACTTTTGCAACAGATGCTTCATTAAAATACTACCTCAGTGCATAAAATAAATCTGGGCAGGTGTGTGTGGTATGTGAGGTACCTGTTGTAGTGAAATGTACGTAACATTTGTTGTGCTACAGCAGTTTCATTGTGTGTTTGAAATACCAAATGTGTACACACAGAGCTCAATGTGTTTAGATGAAAACCGGGTGTTGGGCTGCTGTTAGTTGAGAAGACTGCTGTTACATGCATGCGATGTTGGCATTTGTTCAGAGGTTTGGTTGGACGGCAGACGTCTTAAATAGGCACAGAAAGTGTCCCTTTCGTGCATACTGTAACTTGAATTATCCTTCACAGGAGACAAGGAAATGCCCACCATTCACCTGGAAGCTGTGACAACAGCTGACTTCCTGGAAGTCATTAGACATTCCAAACCCTCGGCCAGGAACCTGCTGGACAGATACACCGCCTGGGAGAGAGAGTACGAGTCTGTCTGACACATAAAGAAAAGAAGGCTTCTGACAGTTTTGTTGATCATACAAATGGAGCCTGGGTAATATTGTGCTCTTTATTAGATAAATAACACATTTTAAGCTCTCACACATTACATCGATTTTTTTTCTTTTTAAACCACTGCTATGATATGTTTAACAATTTTATGCACCTTAATTGTCAAACTTTGGGTGGAATATTTGATATTAGCACAAAAAAAAAAATTGGATAAATTGTGTAAATATTTTTTAAATTTTTATTTGGAAATTAAACTGGGGAGCTCTTTCAGTAAGGGTTGGGGTGAGGGTAACATCTTATAGCATGTTCTTCAGGATGTGTTCCACAGCTTCTGGGAAACTCTCACATGTTAGGTGGGGAGGAGGGTTGATTTTTCTCTCATCTCCTTCCCTGTATTTACCTGTAAATGAAATGTAGAACAAATAAACGTTTTACACAGTTTAGTCAAATAAGGTAATGCATCAAAGAAAATAATTAAATCTGGTTTAACGTTTGCTTAGTACGTCATAGAAAGTTAGGTATTATATGTATGAAAAAGAAAGACATCCTATAGTTTACACAAGGAATGAAAACAGTACTTTTTAAATGTCCTAAATGAAAATGTGCGACTTTTTCGTTAGTTTGGGGAGAAACGAGGGAAGTTGGAACTGGAAGGGTAAGTGAAAACAAGGACCATTTATTCTTACCAGTTTTGACCAGAATTCCCAACATTCCTGCGTTCTGGGCCCCGCCCACATCATCTCTGGCATCCTGTGGTAAAAACAGGGAATGGACACCGTGAATGCAATTTATTAAAGAATGCTTGTTACTTCACTTGTGTTCACAAGCTCCAAAAAAAGAAATTAAAAAATCATATTTCAAATCATATTTTAGGTGACAGGTCTTGATTCCCTTGTGTGTAGAAATAAGCACTCTCTAAGTCTTCCCACTAAATTAAATTAATTTACTTAATTAATCTGCTATTAATGAATCACAATTGACAGTATACTTACATCGCCTATCATGACGGCTTCATTTGGGTTGCAGCCCAAATTAGACAGAGCCTGTTTGAGGGAAACCATCAAAAGGAAATAAGGAGCTAAGCCGCTTTTAAATAATGTTTTCAGAACAGTGAATTAAATTCAGACAAACCAGGAAAAAAAGAAAACGATAAACAAAAATGAGTCTTAAAAGTTGGTCAAAAACATTTTAAAAGCATGTCAAAATGTGCATTTTAGCACATTAACGATTATTATTATTATTATTAATAATTATTATTATTAACGCAATTACAGACGAAAAATGTTCTCACCTGAGCGAAAAAAGACTTTTCTGGTTTTCCCACCACAATAGCTTTACAGTCTGTGGCGTACTCAAGGGCCGCCACAAAGGGCCCGGGGCCGAGGGCCAAACCATCCATGCGTTTGTAGTACCGTGCCTTATGGATGGCGATGAGAGGAGCTCCATCTAAAACCAGCCTGGGCAGAAATATACACGATTGCATGAACAGGATTTGGTGTGCTGATGAAAAAAGGTTTAGATGGCCTTCTTTAGTTCCCAACTCCTGTCCTTTGAGAGGAGGCGTTACATCCATGAAAATTCAGTTTCCACTGGTCAAGATAATTAAAGCTTATTTAGATCCAATTTTCTGAGGAAATAGGCACCCGCACAAATATCAAGACCAGTAACTGCAACTCCAATATTCTTGAATTCACTGATTTTTTTTTTATGAATACGTTTGACACCTGAAAGCTTTGTTGAGTGTTTGGTAGTTGAATTGATCTGCAGCGAGTCCAATGACGACAGCGTTTGGCTCCAAGGTTTCAATACCTAGAAATGGTAAAATGTGCATTAAGTAGCAATCATAAAAATCTGTATTAATCGTGATATATTTTTACTTGCATGCAATTTGCTAAATTTTGTTGTGACAATATAAGTTGTTGTAATTTGGGGCAGTCTCTTCCCTTTTTGGAAACTAAACAGTTGTCAGTTAACTGTACTGACATACAAATAATTATTACATATAATTATTTAAGATTTTCATATTACGAGTGGAAAACAGGTCATCAGCTGCAACAGCAGTTGACCATTCACTGGTTTGTAACTTAACAGAAGCTGACGACTATATTCACTGTCCAGGTTTACGTGACATTAAATAAAACCTTTAAAAAGACAGTCAAGTTAAAACCCAGAAGTGCTTTATAGTTTATGAAAGAAAAATATATTGTAATATAAATGTGATTGGCTGTCCTGCAGAATAACAAATATATGTGTACAAATATATCATAATATTTGTCAGAAGCAAATTTAGATTATGGGGAATGTTTTACCATTAGACAATAATTTTGGCTTTGGTAAATGGGTCTTGTAAATATAAACCATTATGGAAATACAGTACAAGGCCCTGTCTGGCGGCAAAAAATAATAAATGGAAGAAAAAAAACAAAACAATGAAAAATCTCAGACTGAAACATTTTTTTTGTTCTGTCCCACAAATGCAAACAAACAAGCTTTGCACCAGTGAAGTCTTCCAGGGCACTGTCCTCCACCAGCAGCAGCGGGCGGTGTCGTTTTTGCTCTAACAAAGTCCTTGCTGCACTTAGTGAAGTGAAGATCTCTTCTTCCTGGAGTCAGCAACAAGAGTTTATTAAAAACAGAAAATTAATCACTTCAAGTGTGTCATTTTTATGAATAACCTCTGGGGATTTTACAACCTTCTATATCACAGCAAACGCATCTGCACCATGTCAAACATGGATTACCTGGAGGTCAAAGTTGAGGCGATGTAATCGTTCCAGCAAGTTCCTCTTACTTTCCTTTGTTGTGTTAGTTACAAACTTCACAGCTACAGACGCCCCTCGTAACCTGACCGCACCAAAACACGAAAGCAAACATCATGCAACTAGAAGCAAATTTCACCCAAATGCAAACAGGTTTAAAGGCTACAATGTAAAAGTGTAAAGAAAAGAAGAAAAAAACAACAAGACGCATCCGTGTCGAAATACAGTAGAAAGTTGTGTTTGGTGAGGAGTTTCTTCTCTCAAACCACACCAGGCTCATCAGCATCTCATTGTTATCTTGAAAGACACAAAAGACAGCCAACAGGATCCAGCCCCCCTAGTGGAAAGGAGGAGCCATCGCACTCTAGGATAACACTTTTCTGATCAGATTAGTTTGCTTCAAAGTAAACAGCAACATTGTTCATTTCCATTTCATTCGTGCAGAGTCTGGGTCCTCCATTTCCGCTGTTTCCTACCTGTTCAGGGCGTCCTGTGCCCCCGGCACCGCCGTCTCTTCTACATGTAGAGTTCCACTCAGGTCGATGAGCACAGCCTTCAGAGCCCGTCTTCCCGCCATGTTTGAGACCTGCAGGGGAGGACACGTCGAACAGATTTTTGCAGATCATTGCGATGCAGCGGGATGCGGGCATGATGGCGGCTTCGGACCCGGATTTGTTCTGACACTCTTAAAAACAAATGCACATTCATGATCCTTTACAGGTTGTGCTACACGCTATACAGAAATCCACTAATTTGACAAAATTAATAATCCTTGATGTCAATAAATTAGTGTTGTTTTACTCTCTTACTTTTAATGAACATAAATATTAAAAACCTGCAGCCACCAATAATACAGGGTAAGATAAGAGCTGTTTGGAGCGTAGCCTCCGATTAGGATGGTCTAAATATGAGCAAGGTCCCCTGTGAATGGAGCTTCACTCAGTTTAAAAAAGCTTATTCTATCTTAATAATGTATTATAAACAAGCTTATACTTTATAATCCTAATTCACATAGGTAGAGGCAGAATTAATCAGATTATTGCGTTGTTCAAACCAATATTGGCCAAAAGCAGAAGATTATTGACCAGTTTGTCCACTGAACTGATGGCTTTCTGCCTCGACTACAGATTTTGGGATTGTACTTTGTCGTGTGATCCCCTATTATTTAGACATGCTTGGATTTCTGTCATGTAGTTATCAATGCGAGGGTACAATTAATGCTCTTATTGCCCAACCAGGACAGCTTAAACACCCACGCACGCACACACCATGTCTATGTCTATCTAATAGGTGTGTTTAGAAAACAAAACGCCGCGCCGTGAACAACGTGTGAAGAGTTGTTTAGTGTGCGGCAGAAATGTAAACGGAAAGCTCCACAATTCTCTACCGCTGTGCCTGTGTTGAGTTTTAACAGGCCTCTGTTGTTCTGAATGAACAGCCCAATGTGATTAAAAGTTCAAATACATATCATATTTTTCACTTAAAGAACACAAAGTCCCTTAGAATTAGGATGCTGTGACAAAGCGGTCTAGAAGTCAAAGCAGTGGAAGCAGTGAGCAGCTCCTGCAGCTTCAGTGAGGCGTTGGATGAAGCGGATCCACTACACCGGTTTACTGTTGTTGTTGGTGGTGGGGGTTTTTTAGTGGTAAATGTTACTTCTCATTGTAGTTTTTTCCTCACCTGCCTTTAATGTTTGTAATGTTTTCCTGGAACCAATTAGAGAAAAGATGGCCATAGTATTTTTTTTTAAACCCTACTGCTAAGTTAACGTTACATATTAGGAGAGAGCTATGAAACAGCTGCTGGACAAACAGTGTTTATTGTGAAAAACAGTTGCTCGTCGGCTGGTAACGTGATTTGTTTCATTTCTACATACTAGGCTGGTTCATTGCTGATATAAAATGTTGCGGTTTTGTTTTTACAAAAGGCACAATAACTGACTAAAGCTTACGATGTTCGGAAAGTCATCAAACTAGACGGCTTAGTTAGCTAACCTTTAGCAACCGCTGCTCCTACTTCCGGTTACGTCTTCTTCTTCTTCGCTGGTGTAAAGTGTGCTGCTTTCATTTCATTGAGCTCAGTGCTGCTCTGTAGTTCAAACCATAGACATAATATACATGTATATATGTGTATTATGTCTATGGTCTAAACAGCACCACGGCTTCAACTCTTTCATTTTCTTTATTTTTTACATTTTTTTTAGGCTTTGTTTTTCCTTTTAGAGATAGTTTCTTCAATAACACTCCCTTTTTTGTATTAGTTTGTTGTTATATTATAATCAGATAAGAAGGTAATCCTTAACCACTTAATCACTCATTATTATAATAAAAAAAACATATGTGCCCCATCCCGCTAACAGCCAACAGATGTATCGTATTAGTGGGTCTTTTAGGGCATTCAGGGAGATTTAATATGGGTGAGGTATTATGAAAACGCTAAAAAACCTTTTCACTGCACGATGCCAGACATCATGATAAAATCCTCTTTACGTACCTCCAGTGAACAACACTAGTTTCAAATATTGTTTTTGAGTTCAGTTTTGGTTTACACAAAAATATTGTGCAGTTCATCAACATAACACTGGAAAACTAACATTATACTGTAAATGTATTTGTTCAGACAAATTATCTAAATCAGTACCATCTTTTAAAGCCTGCTACTTTAACAAAAGGTTATGTTTTCAACCTCATATTTCAACCCTTTTCATAGCTTTTATTGGACATTGGACATATCTTTATACCTGTGCCTTTATTAAAAGGGGCCGCTTTAATTATCTCCGTTGCACAATTGTGTGTTAGTATGCAACATTTAAATGCATTGAAAATTTGAATTAATATTGGATTTCAATATGTATTCAAAATTCTAACTACAATATTGGTCAGACGATTTATTCTATAATAACTTCTCAATTATTAACAAAGAAAACAGAATTATTATTTATTGTGTTGAACTTCGAATTAAAGTAAATGAACTCAAAAATACAAAATAGTCAATATTTAAGTAACAAAACATGTTCTATTGATGTATCATCTATGCATAGCCACACACCCAAGTACACACATCATGACCTGTGGTGTGCAGATACATATTTCTGTGTGATCGCTGACAGATTTTAATGTGGATCCACAGCTAAACTCTGACTAATCACAGATCAAAGTGGCTTTATGGTACAAATCTCCCTGATGAACATATGCTTCTAATTCCAGCAGATCCCCAATACTCCCTCTCCCATGTATTTAGATTCAAAACTACAGAATTGTTTATGAAAATGTTTGTGGAGCTTAAGGGGTTTGTACGTTTTGATAATTCACAACATACAGAGATTATTTATTAAATGGAGCAGGAATAGATGGACAAACATTGAGTTGGGAGTGAAAAATGTCAATATTTACTGTTACAGTATTACACATAACTACAAATTATAAGGCCAAGTTTTACTCAAGTGCAGTAAAGTACGCTTTAAAACAATTTACATTACGTTTATATTAAAAAGATCATTAAAACTACTATTTATTTCAAGACAACCATGTACAAAATTATTACAGATCATAAGGCATTTTTACACATGAACAGGAATCGATAAGTGAGAATGACAATCGGGAAAGAGGGTCGTGAATTTTAATTTTTCCACTGATCAGTCAATACTGCTTCTTCTGCAGCGATTGTCACCACTGCAACACTAATGAGTGGTTTAGTAAAAACAATGTTCAACTTAACCGTGTAAACAGATGTAAGCCTTTCTGCCATCATATAGAACTGCACTTTTGTGAGAAGTCAAACTAGAACTGGTTAATTCCACATTCGACAGGCTCTGTAAAAGTAATTTCACTAACTACTGGCCGACTTGTTACATCATCTTATGGCACCCAACAATACACAATAAGACTAATGTAAAAAATACAAATGTATTTTATTGCATTATTTGGCCAGGAGAGTGCACATTAGTTTAAAAAAAAAACCTTCCGTAAAAGCCACTGTCACTGACATCTTAAAAACAAAACTTCCAAATTCCTAAATTACAATATTTTCAAAAACGGCCATAACCTGTATAGCATTACAACCGTACACAATAAATATTGACCTATTATCCGGGCCCTACTGCTGACAACACTCCATAAACATGATAAAACATATCACCATATCCATCTGTCTCAAATGGGTGAAAACAAGGACAATTACACCCTCAGCTGCACAACAAGTACAATGAATGATCACTCCCATTTTGTGTCCTACTGACACGCAGGTCAGGTTCAGTTAGGTCTAGTCGTTGTGTTAAGTCCGCACCAGTCGCATCTTAAACTTGCAGAGGTGTCGGTCCTTCTCTTCGGATGAAAACATCTGCAGGTTAACTTTTTCTTTCTCCACGTATCCTCTTCTCCCCCCCATGCCAGACTGGCAAATGGGGGAAAGATTCCTGTGTATATGTGTGTGTGTTTGTGTGTGTGTGTGTGTATGTGCGTTTGTGTGTGTGTTTGAGATCGTTCCTTGGCACTTCCTTGACTTGGCTTGTTCTCTGGCTTCATTTTTAGTTTTTTGTGTAATGCTTTCAACCAAACAGTAACAACAGGACGATGCAGGCCGAATTGAAGATTATCAACGGCACTGTAAAAAAGAAAAAAAGAAAGGGTTGGCTTTCATACTTCCAAAAGAATTAAATACTTTGGTGAGTTTTAGTCCTTCCTCATTTAAAACAATAGTGTTGCTGCTTTAATTAAACCATTTGTAAACCAAGAAAGTTGCAAATGCAAAAGCTTGGTTCATATAGTCGAAAACTAAAAGGTTTCAAATCCAAATGTTTCCCCCACTGTGAATGCCGTTATGGTGTATGAATCAGGGAGTTATACATTCCATTCATGAACATGGATAAAGGATTGCCAGCCCTACTAAATATCCACTCTGCATGTCCGGCAACCCGCTAAAGTTAGAGTTCATCACTATGCTTTTCTAGGGACACAAGGAAACTTCGCTTTCAAACCTCTCATGACAGTCCGGACCGAGCGGATGAGGGTGAGAACCTGGGCTTTGACCCCCGGGTCATCCCCGAACCCCGCGACGCCCTGGTCCACTCCGAAGCCGACTGCACACAGTGGAGGAGAAAGAGGAACAAAACAGCAGCAGGAGTCAAACAAGTCAACTATAACAATAACTCGTCAATTGGTCAATATTAAGGAACGAAACTAAATAGCCTCTCTTCATTCAATTAGATGAAGCGCACGGGCAGCTGATCCTTAACAGTTTTACACCAAGCTAGCTGCTTTTGAGCGTGCTACGCATCGTTATTTCTTTGAAATGTACGATGGAGATTGCCTGGACTAAAGCAGAGTACTTACACTTGCTGAGAAACCTCTCCTCGTGTAACACAGCGACCGCATTAATACACAGAATAGCGGTCTGGAGGAGACAGTAGAGCGTAAACGCCATGCTGGCAACTTCTTCTTCCACCACTCCCACAGAGGCAGTTGCCGTAAACAGGCAGCCGACGTCGTGTAACACGAGTAAAGGACGTCTTTACGTCAACTGTGTGCGTGGACTTCAGAAAGTGGTGCCCTGCATAAAACGGGACTTTTTTAATATTTGTAAAAAAAAAAGATATATATTTATCACACTAAAAAAAATAGAATAACCAAAATTAATGTGTTGTAGTCATGTCTAAATATATGTTTTCATAATATTTGAACAATCGTAATCTGTACGTTGTTATCTCTCTTTTACTGGGAAGTACCTATTTTATTTATTTTCTTGTATGTATGTATATATTTTTCAAATCTATGTGTTTATCTATTAGGATGCGTAACCATTTACTTCTACCGTCCAACCTATGAATTATTTGCGTCACGCTAAAATGATAAAATTTTAAGAGCAAAAAGCCATACTAATGACAACATGATGCTTGTATAGACTTTTAATTTACACATAAATAGTAGAGAAACTACAAGAAAGCATATTTAAATACATCTGCATTAACAGTTTATAATGATACCATTTTCTCTCCGTTAATGACAACTTTATCCATTCATTCATAGCATTATATAAACAAAGCGGATGAGTTCTCACCTCAATTCTCTCCGACATACACTTATCTTAACCATAATCTTCGTCATCATCGTCGAAAACATGTCTTGTTTGTTTTAACATTATAATAAATAATATTTTCACAATCATGGTCTTGGGCCTTGGTACTCAAACAAATAAAAAACAAACAAACACATATAGATAGACTGTCTGTGAGATTCAGTATTCTCAATACGACATTTTACACAGTCAGGTGTGATCATACACAAGTAGATATACAGCACTAAAAAACTTCAGTCTTTCGCTCCTTGTGGAAACAGAGACTCATTTTGGGGAGCAAAGCCTTTACTAGTCGAGTCACCAACATATTTAGCTTATTGTGGCAATACTACCTTCACCTTTGGTTGGAGGTGTAGAATGTACGATGAAGGATGGAAAAAATGGGTGCAGGAGAAAAGTACCTTAGGAGTGCCTTTAAGCAAAAGGATTATCTTCCTGTGTAGATAAAAGCTGACAAATAATCAGTGCAGCAACATACGCATTGAACATCATAACGTGTAGGTTTATTCTGTACACTCAGAAATAACTCTGAAATACTGAAACGATTGAACTGCTCTGCCAGTGTAAAATCAGTTTCCCCCTTTTTGAGTAACCACCCAAAACATCAACACAATGTTGAAGTTGGGTCATCTATCAAAGCACCAACATTGATTCTCACCAACGACGACTGAGACTGATTTGGGTTCAGTTTGTTTTGGTCAATAAACACGCCTGGACATGACGAGGAGAATCCCTTTGGGATCCAGTGTTGCCAGTATTTAGTAATTGGTCAATTTGTTTCTCCGTCGGGGCCCCGCTCTGTGAAACAAAGGCAACAGCAATAATAACAGCGACAATTTCAGTGGTAAGTCCGTGCTCGTCCACAGTGTGGCGTATGTACAATTGGGCCAGCAGCAATCAGAGTCATTGACAGTCATATCCAGTCTTTTTGTCTCTGTGACTCTCTCCTCTTGTTCTTTGTCGGTCTTTCGAACTGAGAAAAAAGAGTTTTGTACAAAGTCTTCAACTGCCTTCCTGGTTCTCCCCAACGGCCCTAAAATTCACAAAAGACCAGAAAGGTGGTGGCTGCTTTGGTAAGTCTAACTGCCAGCGCAGCAATGACAAAAGAGGAGGATTCGTTCTGTATCCCCGGATGTCAAAGGTTTTGGCCTGTTTCAGTTCAGGGAATAAACTGGACCAGGGAAAAAGAAACAGGGAGGAAACTTTAACCAGCCCACCATCCCATGGCAGTACAGCCTGGTCAAAATGCAGTTTTTATAGAACAGTGTAGGGTTATTAACACAGGGTGTACTGCAGAAGCAGAAATAAACACTGTAAATGAAAACTTCTAAAAAGTATGTATATTTCATATAGTGTCATTTTCCTTTCGATTCGAGTCCTTCCTATTTTTCTCTGAACGTTTTTCACGTGAGTGTTTCTTTTTTTCTTCTTGGGGTATTCACAGGAATCCAGACACCTGCTTCTTCTTACACAGGAGTTTGTGGTTTTAGGCTGTCAAGACAGTAAATGAAGGCAAACACAATATTAGTGTGATGTCCTGGTTTAGTGTCCTTAAAACACACAATGGCTCCAGAGAACGGTGTTAATCTCTTAAGAAGCTAATAAAAGCCAGGGGCTTTACACTGTCAGATGGCCAAAATTTGTCATGTATGTTTACCGCCGGTAAGGCTACAAAGCCACATTAAGGTGGCAGCTTTAAAAAAACTATTAGAACTATTTTAAAGGCAATTCAACTTTGCTGAACTTACTCCCGCTGTGCTGTGTTATAAACAATAAAATGTTTGTAGCCTCACTGGACATTTGATATTTATCCATAAGTAAGCTACATTGTCAAATTAATAAAAAAACAGTTACCTTTTAGTTATTTGTTCAAATGGGAGCTGATCTTTTCTTTCATGATGATGTTTGCGTAGGGAATCTGAAAGAAACAAAAATCCAGAGACAGATATAAGATTCCTTTGCTTTCTGTACAACATACAAATAACCGGTCACATGTAAAAAAACATATCCAAACGCTAAAAGATTTTCACTAAAATGACTTTAATACCAAAATTACTAAACTTAATAGCTTTAATAATAATAATAATAATAATAGGTTGATTCCTTTAAACCAAGGGTCTTCAACTAAAATGTAAAGAGGTCCAGTTAGAAAAAAATTCTAGAAGCAAAGGTCCGGAAGATCTTAATGTGACTACTTGTGTGATTAAATAGAGGAAAAGAGTTGGATCAGCATTTGCATGTAATCAATACACAACTAACAAATCAAATGAATTCAGTATGATTCTAAAACTGTTTTGACAATGTTTATTGTCACATAACAAAGAGCTGAACATATATGTGTGACTGCAAATATAAATAATGTTCTAACTAAATAAAAGCAGGGCCGCATTTAAAAAAAATACAATTTTAAGTTTCTGCATGTTCAAATAAAGGGCTTCAATTCAGAAAAAATAAAATAACGGGGAGATAAGCTTGAATTTCCCCTTTTCTGCTTCACATTCAGACTTGACTATCTCAGCAAATTATAAACACATTGTAACGATTGAACAGTTTAATAGAATATATAAATATATCGACTGAATGTATCAGGGCCGTTCTCCTCCCCATGTGGAGGAGCTCATTGCGCCTCATGATGGCGTTTCAACGGGTACTCAGCTTACGAATCACTGGTTTAGAGCTGCAGTGGGTAAGTATGAACAAAAACGAGTCCGTCTGTTCTGGATTAAATGCTTTTGGTGCCGGTCCGAATGGGGCGGCTTCTGGGTCCGGATCCTGACAGCCAGTTGGCAACCTCTGATTTGAACTGATGATTTCAAATAGAATAATTAAATGATTATGTTTAGGTTCTATATATTGAATGGAAATTCTGAAAGTGTTCGAACATACATCGAACATGTTGATGTTCAAGAGTTAATTTGAATGTCTGTGTGACATTAGTGTATCATTAGTATCAGACAGATCCATCTGCTGCTTCTAGACACATTAGTCAATTTGAATGTTTTTTTTTTCATGCACGTGCCCCTCGGTCGTCTGCCTTTGCGGTTACACACATGCAGCGCGCTCTTGTGTGTGTTTGTGTGTATACGTGCTGGGTTTGACACCACGTGCACACGAGCGTCTGTCAGAAAGCGAAGACAAACACTGTCTGTCAGCCTGTCTGCCAGCTGCTTCTGTGATTGATGTGGACAGAAACACTGAGACGACTGCAGAGGAACTTCTCACCCATGAAAGACAAACCAGATGATTGGCTGTGTGTCTTCAGATGGACAAATAAGCAATAAGAGAGCCGTCCAGTTCGGTCCTATATTGATGGCTTTATCTACTCTGCGTTTATTTCTGTTCTAGATGTGAGACATGGCTCAGGATCTCATATTTAGTCTACAGTCAATCATGGCTGTAGAGTTAAGGGGTTTGTTATTGTCCCATTTCTTCAATTGTTTTTAAGTTATTCTTTCCAAGTTCAAATAGTGTAACTACATTTGGCTGCAAATTGCTTCATAATTAGTCTTGATTATATTTCTTCTGAAAAGCAATACCATGATTGTTTTTTCGAAGCAAGCTTTTTTCTATTCATGTATCTATAAAATGGCTTTTCATTTGTCATTTAAAGGCATAACAATGATGTATATTTTCCATCAATGTTCAGCACTGATTGTATCATTAGTAATCTCACCATCTGTAACTGTTGAACCATCTCTTCTCTGTAGGCGAGCTCTCGTTTCATCTGGTCTTGGAAATTATCTGAAATAAGAGTAAGTAGTTGAGTAACTTATAAAGTGCAGTTATTATCATATAGCTAATGAAGGCTGAAGGAGACTTAGGGAATAGAGGTAGGTTGGAGCGAGGAGAGAAATGGAGAACTTTAAAAGACAGAAAAGGAGAAATTGCCCTTTAGAGAATGAATAAGGAAAGCCACGTGAATAAAAAAATATCTTACGGAAAACAGGGAATGGTGAGGTGCCCTTCAGAGCGTGAAACTCTTGCTCCAGTCTCCTCCTGAAGTCAATCTGCTCCAGCAGAACCTTCTGGAGCTCTTCTGAAGGATCAGGAAGGAGGACAAATGAAACCAGGGAGACAAAAGGTGAGTGTTTGTTATCAATGCATCAAGAAGCAAAAAAATTACAATCTTTACCTTTCTCCATGTTCTCGACATCCTTCTTTAGCGGCACAGGAGAGGCAGAACCTTGGCTTCGATCACCTGAAAACATGAAGAGACTTAATTTCTATTCCACATATGCCACTCCTGATGTCAGAATATAGTTACAGTTTATCAGTAGCGTATCAGTTTTTTGTTCCATCCTATTCTTACAAAACGTATATTTAATATGCAACACATATGTGAGTCACATAATCATAATTGTGTCATGGACTGAATCCTCATCTTTATGTTTGCATTAACATTAGTATTAGTCCTCATCGCCTCGCCTTCTCCCTCACTCAGCGTCGGAGCCCTGCAGTTCACTCTTTGGCCTCTAGATGTCGGTGTGACTCTGTGGTAGCAATTGACGGCACTGATGCGAGGGACCTTCAATGCAATAACTCCTTGACAGGTTCAATCGCTTCATACTGTCAGACCATATTGCTCTCTATTAAGAAAACAAACAAACTCTGCTTGCGTTCAGAACAATCAATGTTGTAGCTTGAAAAGTTGTAAAGACCACTCCACCGAATTGCTTGAAACTAATTGAAAGCCTGCAGGTTACCGTGTCCTCAAATGTTTGTATTATAAAACTAATACCAGTGGCTATGAAAACTGCATGAGGATAGAAAAACTGTAAAACAATGTAAAACAGTATTTTTGTAGTCATGCAGCTTTCACTTTGTGCATCTTATGTTTGTATACACTTTAAAGCTGTTTGACTGCTGGAGGCAATCTACTTGTTGCTTTAAAGCCTCACAGTTTTCCATCCGCTTATTATTCAACAACCATCTTGTGTTGCTTTTTGGAATCTAGCCATTTAAAAGTTTCTGTTTTGTTCTGCGTGTGTGTTTGCGCAAACGTCTGAGTTGTGACAATGAGGCATTGTGCGCCTTAAATGAAGCGATCCAGGAAACTCAATGTGTATATTCTCCTCCAGTCATTTCATATCCCGGCTCCTTAAGCCTCCCCATGCTTCTTTCCCTCTCATTGAGACCGGGGAGAGAGCCCTCCTCTCCTCACTCCTCCTCTCCTTTCCTCTCCTCTCTCTGTCTCATTTGACAAGCAAATTTGCAGACAGTGCCCGAGGATAACAACCTCGTTTGACAGTCAATTAACCGTGAATAGTCAAAGCCAAGGCGGTTTGCATTACATAAATGGAAAATTAGATTATTTTTTCTCCCTAGAAACAGAGGGAGAGTTTAAAGACAGTGGAAGGGGGAGGGAGGACTCAGTGGAATCAGGCCTTCTAATCACGTAGAGCTTCCCACCGCCCAGGGAGACGTTTGGCAATCAGGGGAAAGGTGGTCTCATTTAATTTGTTTCGTGTAATTTTTCGAAATACATTATGCGCAGGGATCATTACGATGTGTGCGTGTCTGTGTATGTGTGTGTGTGTGCGTGTGTTGGGGTTGAGGGAGTGTGAGGGGGGGGGGGGGGGGGGGGGGTGTAGATATAAATGTTGGCACAGATGTCATAAAGCACTTTTAATGTCTTCCTGACAGATATAAAAAGGCAATAAGCTGTGATCTTTTTCAAACGGGAAAGGTTTTTTCGTGCTGCGGAGGGGAAAAAATGGCAATTATGTCGGCAGGGATACGGGTCTAGGATGGAGATTGCCAGCGTGGCTGCTTATCTCTGAGCTGATGTTTTCTTGTTGAACTATAACGGCCCCCCTAAGAGTAACAGCCCCGGCGACAACGTCGCTTAAGAGAGCAGCCGCGGCAGAGCAGGCAGCAGAATCCGCTTTCCACTGCTGTTTCATCTCTGTGTATTTATATGACTCCCCTAATTCAAGTCTGAGAGGAGGAGGAGGAGGAGATGGAGGAGGATGAGGCTAGAGACTAAGGAGAGTTCTCTCTCTGCTTTAAGTATGCAGAGTATTTTTTTGAAAGAAGAATTCTTTCAATTTCAATTCAATTTCTAACAAGCGTAGTTTATTTTATATACAGACATTCATACACGGTGTGTCTTCATCCAAACTGTGTGTTTAAATGACAACAGGGGATTTTCCTTTTGATGCAATTAAATAACACCATTAAATGATTGCTGCCTTTGCCAGTATTTTTTGTTTACCTAAATGTTTGATCATGACTTTATCTGGGGTTTTATAAAGAGAGCAGTTCTATCTTCCGCAATGGAAGACAGTGAAGCCAAATTCAGGAATAAAATTATACCTCCCTAACATTCCATTAACATTTCTTACTGTATTTTCTTCATTTATTGCGTTGTTGTTTTACCATCTACAGCAGTTCGGCAAGCACAAAAAAGTCAAGGGAATATTCGTACCTGAGCTTTCCCTCCAGTAGTCAGGCGCCGACGTTTCGCTCTCTGGTACAAAGAAACTACTCTGCTCTTTGTTTTCATCTGGGAGACAGAAGGGAAAAGAGCGTCAGTAAGGCCCATTGGTTGAGCTGGTTATCCGGACACATGGAGATAACTAAGTGTGCGCATGGTGTGTGTCCTTTGTGTTTATGTGGTGCAATGTGAGAACAGCACCGCAAAACACACAAAGACATTTTCCTCAGTGAAATGGGTCAGAGTGGGAGATGAGAGGAGCAAATGAAACATCACAGGAATGTGAGACTCACTCAGACACTAAATGAAACAAATACTGTTTGGTGAAAGATGAACTGTCAAGGAATGTTTTTTTTATGGATCATATATATATATATATATATATATAAACAGAACTGTATTTTGTTTTTACAAACTAATAATATTAATTCATTTGAAATTTTCAGAGATTTAACAGTTATGAATTTCACAAAGCTAATTTGATATTTCTATATTCTATAACAGTGTAATGTAAAAACAATGTTTTTCTAAGGGCCATTTTGTCAGTGTAGACACATAGACTTTTAAAATTTGGAATCCTAGAATATGAATAGAAAAGGTTTGAAAACAGCATGAAAATGTACTCACCAGGAATGCTGGAGTTGTCTTTGGTTGCGTAGACCGGTAGTCCTTCGTCTTTATTTTTCTGAGACTGAATAAAAACGTATAGTCGGTAAGAATATGGTGTACATGTTATGCATCCCACAGTTAAATTACAACACAGCAGAACAACAAGTCTATTAAAATCGTAATGGCTTTGTAATTTGCATTATTTGATATGTTTATTGTCAACAGGGGATTTAATTTGTTATTCTATGTGTTTCCTATTCTATTCTGCTATCTGCTCCATTTTCTACAGTCTAAAGAGTAACTCAATATTTGGCTAATGTAATTTTCCCAATTTGGCACTTGCTTTTTAATAACGGTAGCATTCATTTATTATGAATCCATTTGGGATATATGGTAAAACCCTTTTTTTCGCCCCGTCTTTGAAATCAGTCCGCTGTATTTGCAGTACGTACCAAATTTAGCTCTATTCTGGTTTGTAAAATACTTCTCATAATTCTCCCTCCCTCCCTCCTCCTCCTCTCTCTCTCTCTCTCTCTCTCTCTCGTTCTCTCTCTGAGGGCTGGTTAATGTGGGAGTCGACAGGTTAAAGATTAGAGTTGCCCTAACAGTCTGGGGTGACACAGGGAGAACAAACACGCCGTGCCCATTAAACAACCCACACCTGGGCCCATTAGCCGGGATCAGAGTGGGTTGACTGTTTCAATTTCTACAGGGAGAAACAAGCCTATCAATCTGCTTATGCAGATCACATCACTGCCTGCAGACTATAGCACCATTTAAATAATAATTAGCTAAAGTGGCCTAGGGGGATATTTACGTTTTTGTAAGCTGGGTCCTCTCGGTGAGGTGGGGTGGAACTGGAGAGAGGAAGGCTAGCAGTTGGGGAGGCGGGTAGGCTGGAGGACCCATGCTGGGTTGGGTCCAAGGAGGAGGGAGGGGAGGTGCTGGTGTACCTTCCTCTCTCCTTCCCCCTCTCCTCACCATGGCTGTCGCTCATTGTGGAGAGGTACAGGTTGGTTTGAGTCCTGTGACGGCCTGTTTGTAAAGGTCCCTTCCTCCTCCTCGTCCTCCTGCTTCGACGACTCCACATCCACCTCCCCCTCCTCTTCGCTTTCCAACCCCTCCGCCTCTCCCTCTCCTCCACTGTCACTTCCGTAACTACAGCTGCTGGTGGGCGATAGCCGCTGGTGGCGGTCTGACCTGGCAACCACGACCCCAAAGTCCTCATCTGCTGTTCCAGTGACTGCTCCACCGCTGCCGTGGAGCTTGGCGATGCTCTCGGGATCCTTAACGACCGGTCGGAAAGCTGAGCCATAGCTCGGCTTCCTGGTTTGGAGGGCTGGGGTGTCCAGGAGTTTGAGCCAACCCTCTGACGTCACTGGGCGAAGGTCCGGGGCCACCGTCGCACACTCAGGGTCAAACAGCCCAGGTCTGGTTGTTGTAGTCCCGCTGCTAGGGGCCATGGTGGCGCTGACACTGTTGCCGTTGCCAGCTATAGCTCCAGGCTCACTCGGGTCTGACAGATCCAAAAAGGCCTGTCTGAGAGAGGGGTTGTCTGCCAGGGAGGAGAGGGCGCTGGGCTGAGGCTGCAGGTAGGTGGGGACAGGGATTCCTCCCGCTGCCCGTGGGGGCCAAAACATGCAGAAAGGAGGATAAAAGGTGTCTTTGCGGCCAGGCCATAAAAGACCCGACAACCCTGTTCCTTTCTGGCCACCTGAAACATCACTGTCATCTTTTTTCTGCTGGCAGAGGCCGAATGCCGGGAATGGGTAAGGCGAGGGGAAGATCGACGTGGGAGGGAACTTCTGCAGCATGCCAAAGCCTTTGCTTGGGACAGGAATGACAGGGTAGCTGCGTGGCGGCTTGCGTGGAGACAGACTGCCTCCATCCAAATCGTCGTCCTCCTCGAAGCGGGCTCTTTTCTGAGAGACCAGGTCGGGTCCCATCATGTGAGGCAGCACCGAACCTGGGAGAGTCTTCATAGGACCTATGGATGAGCAGTGCGACGAAGAGGGGAGCGCTCTCTTTCGGCTGCCTCCGTTGAACATGGCCTTGACGTCCTCCCATGCAAAGGCTAACTCATCAGCTGGGTGTTTGTCAGAGAGTTTGAGGTGCCGTCGCCAGGAGTTGAAGTTGGCAGCGTCGGGCTGGGTGTACTTGGAGTCCGGCGTGCGGTGAGAGTGGAAAATGAATTTATTCGGGGAGAAGTACATGTTGCACAAAGAGCACTTGATGCATTTGGCCCTGGAGCTGTTGTAGCGTGCTGGGATGAAGTTACCACGGCAACCCCAGGCGCACTCGTGTGTCACATCGAAGGCAAAGTTGTCTGGCAGTTTGGGCGGCGCGTTCTCTCCTAGGAAGGACTTGCAGAGGCGCTCTGCCTCGCGCTTGGTAATCATGCCACAACGGCGCGACGAGATGGGCATGGCACCGGCCCGACGAAGAATCTCCAGCTGAACCGGAGTGCACTGGACACAGGTGATGCCCAGCGCCACGCGCCGGTTGTGAATCTCATTGTAACTATAGTTCTTGAGGAGTGTGTTGGAAATCTGTGCCAGGCAAAGTCTCTCGTTGTGATCGATGACCAGCGACACGATGGGAACGCCGTACAGGATGACCTGGCCGACCTGGTTCGGCTTGAGGGGTGAGGAGGACGGGGGAGGGGAGGATAAGGAAGAAGGTGAGGGGTGGTGAAGGGCAGGTCTGGGAGGTGTCAGGGGTTCCTGCTGGTAAGGGCCTGTTGAGCTGGTCATTATGATTTCATTAGGGCTCGATAGATGGGTCTTGTCCATAGTTGATAGAAAACTGTTTGTAGAACGACCTGCATTAAAAGAAAGGAGAAGAAAGACCCACATTTGTTGATTTTTTTTATGTGACCAGATAAAACGATGTTGTATATTTTGTAAAAAATAAAAAGAAACTGCACATGGAAAATCTGAATATTATTGTAAATGAATTGCTTTCAAATTGGATGTA
The DNA here is from genome assembly GCA_021346845.1 of Apeltes quadracus. Classification (NCBI taxonomy): domain Eukaryota; kingdom Metazoa; phylum Chordata; class Actinopteri; order Perciformes; family Gasterosteidae; genus Apeltes; species Apeltes quadracus. The sequence continues at coordinate 9,712,716 of CM037930.1, read as the reverse complement.
TCTGTTAACAAATAATATTTTTAAATGAATGTACTTCAACATTACAACAAAATATGAAATAATATATTTGCCATCCAAATCACTCTCGAAAAATTTGTTCAATATTATAAACTAAATTGAAATACTGAAATAACCATTTTTTCTGATGCAGTTCCTTTGCATCTAAAAAATAATCAGATAAGGAACATCCAAAAAGGTAATTATTTTCCTATAAATATAGACTGTAATATTTAAGTAATGAGTGTTTGTTTGTGTGCATATGTGTGTGCTTAATTGTAGTTTTCCATTGAACTTAATTTGAAAAAGGATAACAGTCATCGGAGATAATACCTAAAATATAAATCCTACATCATTGACATTTCCGCCCAAATATATTGGCACAAATAAATGTTTAAATTGGACATAAATAAAATGTCTTTATATCAAAAACAGAATAACTTGATCATTGCCCCAGTGTTATTTAAATGAAACACGCGCAGATCCTCTTCTAGAGCAGTTTTAAGGCCATTTTTGAGCCAGAATCACACAAGTTTTTTTTTAAATAACTATGTCATCCCTTATTTTCATATGAATTGGTTGTGGCACTTTAATGTGATTTAGCACACACTATACACTGACTAAATACATTTCTTCACATAGTAAAGTATTTCAATTTATCACAGTATACAACCACTAAAATTGCAGGGAATTTACTGTAAAGAAAACATTTAAGTTGTGAATTATATCAACATTATATATGGTATTTCTTTAACAAATTATAATGTTTGACATATAAAATAAAAAGCACACATTTTTATAGTAAAAGTCTGCCACGTGGTGAAAATATAAATATTACTTGGAAATGCGCCTCAGTATTTCAAGAGAACTTCTTAAATGTATATTAAAGAAGTGTTAGAATACAAGGATTTCAAACTATTGCATAACATTTGTGGTGTGTTACATGAATAAAAAAAGGTAAAAGGAAAAAAATACATATTTGCTACGGTGTTTTAACAAATAAATAGCGTTAACAAATAAATAGCGTATTTAAAACCACTCATTTGCACACTCGATAAAACATTACTATCATTAGCAAGATACACAACTCATCAAAAGATGCATCTTTTGATGAGTTGTGTATCTTGCTAATGTTGTTTTTTAACACGAGCATGCTCTTGTTGAATTGGTAAAAAGTTTTCAGTTGAACTTGAATTGATTGCAGCGCGATACGGACTGATGGGTAAATTGTGGCGGAGATAAGCAGCACACAAGAGCTGATAAGAAATAAACATTATAAAACCAGGGTTCAGAGTTTGGCTCCAACTGACAGGGAATAAAAGAGCAGCCTACATTTGAATGCATGCGGTTTCCGTTCAGCCCGTACAGTTTAACTTCTACCAAAGTAACAGGCCTTTATTACCGCGTGTCTGTTAGTCGTGCGTCGTATTTTTAGAACAATATTGAAGTTTGTTTAATTGTCTATTAACACACATGCGACAACCATACACATAACAGCGATAATAGCTATACGCAACGGAATGGGGAAAATCCAACCGTCTTCTCAACCGTATTTCCTCATGAATGCGTCTGAAAACCAGCGTTGTGTCCCTCACAATATTCGTTACGTAGCTTACATTGTTTTACATCATTTCAAACAACTTTACAGTGAACATGGGGGAACGGTCCTCACCTCTGACTCCCGAGAATACTCCCAAAACGGCGACCGCGTCCAAAAATATCCCCGTCACGAGAGAAATCAATTCATCCTACATTGCCTGAAAGAACTCATATTTAGCACACCGGGTCTCACTGAGTTGCACCCTAAAAAAGCACCACCACCACCACCAACAACAACACACGGAACCGGTACCGACTCTCGAGTGAGCTTGCGCGTGAGATGTGAGTAAACTGCGACGCTCGCGCCGGTTTTATTCGCTTTTCAGAGACACCACGCGCCGTGCTAATCCGCCACCCTCCCCCCTTAACCCCCCTCTCTCTCCTCTCTCTCTCTCTCTCTCTCTCTCTCTCTCTCTCTCTCTCTCTCGCCCACCATCCAGAGCACGCGCGTAGCCTGTACTACACGCTCTCGCTCACACGCCCCACGCACTTTATTCCTCCTCTCCTTGCCGCGCAGTGCGCAGCCACGTATGACATCTGACTAAATGCTCCTCAGATGCTGGGAAAGTCAAACGCGTCTGCAAGGGCGGACTAAAGAACCTCAAGTATACCCGCGCAACTCCCCCCTCCTCAGTATATCAAGATAAGCTGCATAACGTGTTTCGTTTTTATTCTGGACTTAATACATATGAATTTCAATACAAGCCTTCGCCATCCGATGGGCGTCTGCAGGTTGGCCGCGCGTGCTCTAGTGGGTGCGCGGTGCTGTGTGGGGATCGTAGACGGTTAAGAGTTTAGGGAACCCTACACGTAAAACGAGTGTGACTTTAAATGCACAACGGAGATAAAACATGAGCCTGATCGCGGTGCCGGACAAAAGGCGAAATGAAGACACGCAGGCAGGCTCCCAGTGTGCCGGCAGCATGTGCGACAGTGCAGCTGACCAGTCAAGGCTGAGAAGGCTTATTCTGTACGTGCAGGTTGTTCCCAAGAGATGAAAGGCAGTATGCATTTTGTAGCCCAAGTAATTGAGGGACTGAGCGGCTCAGAGGACGCTCACTTAAAAAGTTTCGGTTCAAAGTTATTTTATTGAAACAAAATTTCGTATCAGAATTCCATCAGGGGGCCCAGGATTTATTTGCTGCACCTTTGCTCCAAGCTCGTGCACCACGCATGTTACTTCTGCTTCAGTCTGTTTCAGTCGCACATTCTGTGAGCCCTAACAGTTAACAGAGTCCACATGCTGCCATAACTTGGCAAATTGCTTTTTGACATTTGGGGGATTGGAATTGACTTAAATTTAAGTGCAAACAACCTCTTTTTCTAAATTGTTTTGAAAATGATTCAAGCTTATGAAACCAGACTACACTAAAACTGAATTTTAAATCAGTATTTGGTTCAATAAGTTTACTTTTTTTTACAATTTCAATTGTATTCTTTACCTCAATATTTATCTTGATACACATGTCGGGGGTCACTCTTATTGGCGCAGTGTTAAATACGTGTGCATGCGCTTCGCGCGCGCAACAAAGCATTCAGCATGAGACCCATCTGCTCCTTTTCAAACCAATTTACATTGTCACCGAGCGTGCTTTTGAGTCGCGGACGGACTCCGCGGAGATCGCTGGCTGCGATGGGATAAGAAAGGGAGGTGTATGTATGGTGGGAGGGGCGGGAGGGGGGAGAAGGGGAGCCACGGCCGCAGCGACAAAAACGGATGACGTCACAAGTCAACTAAATTGATAAGAGCCTAAAATTACTACTACTAATAATAAAATAGTATTTCTCCAATGTACTACTTTATAACTTAGTGACTTCACGGTCAATTCTGTTTTTGAAGTTTAGGGACTAACTTTTGGTGAAATGTTTGGCAGAGTTTGGGTATAACCTCAATGTAGGCAATAAAACATGTTTTACACATTTATTTGTATAACAACGTATGTCTTAGCTGTTACATATACATATGGAGCAAATATGGCTACACTGACAGACCGAATCAAATCATTATCGGCGAATTCCCAGGCATTTTAAACGACGGTAATGATTATATTTGTAAAGGTAGAAAGATGTCTGACATCTTCTCAAAAGCGCAGCGTGTCTAACCCGTGTGAAGCAGGAAAGGGGCTTATTGGAATACAATAGCGCGACCAGCCCCTTTGGAATACATTTCACGTCTCTTCATAATGCTTTTGGCCGTCGCCCTACTGAGAAATTAATCATGCGTTTAAAAAAGGAATTGCTTGTCTGACCTCAAAGGGTCACAAAAGGAGAGAGAGAGAGAGAGAGAGAGAGAGAGAGAGAGAGAGAGAGAGAGAGAGAGAGAGAGAGAGAGAGCGAGCGAGCGCGCAAAACATAATAAATTAGGAGCTACAACACTAAGTGAGTTTGAGACATTTAACACCAAATCTGTCAATAAAGAAAACATGCCGCGGGTGAGTGATTACCATATTGAAATGCCTCACCTTCTTTCCTCAATACGCACTGGAGCCCAAAAGAGGAAACGTCAATGTCTCGACTATTTAATCAAATGCCATTGGTCGAATTAAACAAAACATCAAACAAAACAATCCCGGGCCCAGATTATAATTGTTCAGATTAATCTTTTGTTTAGAAAGGAGACAGAAAAAAAGACAAATATTCGGTATTTGACAAAGTGCCAAACTATGTTTCCAGCCAACCCTTTAACAATCTACCATTGCTTTTATTAATTTATTGTGGATTTAAAGGCAGATGTAGGCTACACTATGGTACACAGTCGCCCTGCATGCCCCCGTTTTAATCCTTACTTAATGCGCGTCTTTTAATGAGTGCTAGTCTTCTGTTTTTGTGGAACGAAGATTTACCGTGCATTACAATTAACACACATCTTAAATACACGGCAGAAAATAATACGTTTTGTATTAGGTTCCCATTCCCCTTGATGAGGAAAAAGGATTGTGGATTATGGTTCGTGCGCAAGTAAGTGTGCGTGTTCCACTTTCCCAACCTGCATCCATCAATCACGTGATTTAGGTTTTATTACAGTATCAATGAGTATATTCGTTGACCTATACGAAGCGTTGATCTAGATCAACAGTACATATTTAGTCAAATAATATAATATTTTAAGACTAAACATCGTAAACGCACACTAGCCCTTTTAAAGCCATGGTCAAATTATATCTAACATTTTCAATTTCCTTTTTATTCATACATTTCTTTGAAAAGCTATAGGATACATGGCACACATGTAATATCCACCTCACCACTAAGGGTGCGCATGGAGCCGACCGCTCTAATTAAGCTTTTATTTGTCATCCTTCTATTTTTACTGTGTCCGCATGGACACGCAGCCCGGTGAACGGTGCTCAGTTTGTTGGATGGGAGGTCGCCTCAGGCGGTTGTACCAATTAGTGCTTCAGACTCACCACTAAAGATCCCCATATTTCACGGAAGATCTGGAACATTAGTCAGAGTGAATCATTGAAAAAAGTATATTAAAAAACACACACATGATGCAATACCCCGAAAAGAGGCTCTTTATTCCACAAATCCTTTGTAATTGAATACATAAATCCCATAGGATTTTGTTAATTTTTTTTTAAATCTTCTTTTTTTTGTCTTTATTATTTAAGAGAAAATTATATTTTCTCCAGTCACTTTTCTCATAATCCATCTGGAAATAATGCAAATAATGAGAGGCCAAAGATTAAAGCACCTTTTTGTCTTTTAATCCCTCTGATGACTTAAAAAACGGACCTAGATCCGTTTCCTTGCTGTGGTCCATTTTTGTAGGGGTACGAGTGCTTCTGACTACATACAACGGTGTTGGCATTGCATAGTTACATAAAACACAATCAATCAAAATACTTTGGTTCCTTTCCCTGTTCCATCACTGTGGCTGTATTTCATGTGTGATTTTGTACAGGACTTAGTAAGGATATACTTTATACTCTGAGCTGCTGGGAGATGTAACTTTACTTACTGAACGATCTGCTTTTGTAATTAAAGGCTTGCTTGACTTTTAATGACCCCCGAACACAAGCAAACTTGTGGAAGTTATTCTAAGTGGAATGAGTAATGAGACGTTAACAGTGAACACTGAGCTGAAGCCAATTAGCTTCAGTAGCAGACAGACTGCTGGGCGCTACAGTGCGCTCTAAAGGCAAAGAGAGTGCCTACAAGGTCAGAGGGGTAGTGTGTGTTTGTTTGTGTGTGTATGTGTGTGTGGTTCTCTCTTTGAAATTGAACAATTTCCACCACAAAGATAAACAAATTAGCCGTCAAAGTATTACAAAATCCGATTCAAAAGTGGCATGACGTGGCAAACCCATTCGAGTGAGTAATAGCTGGCTTTATTTCATGGTCCAAGTTTCGTCTCGTCATAATGGACTTGAGAGCCAAGAGTGTTTTTATGTCTTCATGTTCAAGTGCTCGTTGGAAAGCTCAGATTTCAATCTATGTCGGGAAATCTACCCTTTAAAATGTTCACACTGAAGATCAACTGCTGTATGAGGCCGTTTAGGACAAAAACCTGGGAAAAGTTCAAACTCCTGCGTACAATGTTTCTTTTGTCAACCTTTAAACAGGATTATACAACTATACAACTTACTTTCTGGACAAAGCTCGGTAAAGTGAGGAGGAGGGACAGAGACAGAGATCAAAGGCGAGCGACAGAGCTAACACACTATTATCGGTCGTCCAGGAGAATCATTCAGTTCTCCGCGGGGTGTCAGAGCGACACGTCTCGGCGGGGAGAAGACTAAACCACATGATCTCACAGCATCACGGCTTAATTTTCTTTACTGGGGAATATTCGGCCGTAATGTAACTTAAATAGGCCATTGTGGAGCAAACTGCATCGTTTTATCTAAGACATAAAATCATGGAAACTCACCAAAAAGGAAGATTGGCACTTATCCCTGCACAACGCGTTAAAATGGATTTTGAATGAATTACCACAAATGTTATCCCATAAGGGCTGAACCAAGTATTCCCTCACATTTTATGTGTGTGTGTGTGTGTGTGTGTGTGTGTGTGTGTGATTGTATGTGAAGGCTGTTTTTTCAACAAAACTTTCGTTCCTAACTTTTATTAACCACATGCACACACAAGGGCCTTAATCCCAAAGTGAAGTGAGCACATTTTCAAAAAGAGCAAGGGTTGAGTCATGCTCAACATACTGATTAACTTACTAGTTTCATTTGCAGTTTCCTTGAAGCAAACATTTTTCAAACAAATAATTTGACTGGTATGTGCTTCATGTGTCCACATACATTGGAGGGTGCAGTTCTCATGCATGTTAACTGACATGCATTGTTCTATACGTCATGCAGTTAGGCATCTCGTTTTTCCTCATTTCTACGTTACTGACTTGTCTATCCATCCACCCCAGTAAACAATAGCTATGTTAATGTGAATGTTAAGGGTTCTATTAGTGCTACAGACAGGAAGCGGAAACAACCAGAGCTTTTTCTATTCGTCTATTATTAATGTGGAGTGGAGGTTAATCTACCGCTTAATCACCAGGAAACATAGAGAGTGATGCAGAGACACTAAGGTGACGGGGGTTAATAAAAAAGGAGGGATTTGAATCTCGGCATAAAACCAAACAGCGGAAGCGAGAGAGAGAAGAGTGGCAATGACCTCATCAACGATAGAATTGATCAGCATGTGTTTGTCTGTGCACATTAAAAAAACTGTAATTGTCCCTGTGGCGATTAGTTAAAACATGAGCTCATCCCATTAGCGCACTGTTGCTGTACCGTCCTTTGGTTAAAACCGCCCAGAATCACCCAGCGACTCCGTTGTTGGAAATGAACACTGGAGAATAAACACATACACACAATTAACTCGATTTGTCGTGGATAGGAAATAAAATACTACCTTTCTAATTGGGAAGTGCAAATGGAAGCAGATTGTGAGAAATTTAGACTGGGGGGTTTGAATGTGTATGTTTTGGTCACATGCATTCCAGTTGACCGAGAGAATACATGCTTGAGTCCCACGTACGTTGGGTTTGCCTGTGTGTGTGTGTGAACCTGATGTTATGGTCACATCCGTGTCAACCTCTGCACATAAAACAAGCTTTAATTGTATAATCCTGTGATCCGGCTTGTAATCCTTTCAAACACACAGTACAATATCAGCGATATCTGCCAGATTATATAGTTGATCTCTATGTATTGTTTGGATGTTGTTAAAAAACATAACCAGAGAAAAATGGAATTTAGTGGTAAACAACAGAAACAGGCTAACATCTACAGTAGTTTTTCATGCGTATTACTTCGCATTGGGATTTCAAAACTTTGTACATTTAGTTTGATCTTATGTTTTCGAGGGATAATCATCAATGTTAATATGAAACCCCCCTGAAATATTATGTTTTGAGAAAATAACAAAGTAATTGAGTATGGTTACTCAGTCATTCTAAAACATAATAAAAAACACAAAAAAGGAAAAAATATGAAATCCGACTATGAAAACCCGTCCACCAGCAGTTTTCTGTGAAGAACCAGCTGACACGTTTCACCAGCAATTAATGTTCAATCACATAAAGGGTGCACTTTTATTTTGCAATTATTTGATTTTTAATTATTTGATATTTGTGTTAAATGCAGTTCTGCTCAAGGGCTTGCCATTATAGATAGAGGCTAGCTTTTAAAGAAGGGCCACCGGGCAAAATGGAAAACAACAGAATTAAACGGTAATAATTATTGTTCCAGAAAATAATTATTGTTCCGCTGCCTATCTGCTCTAGTGTTTAAATAACAACACATATTAGCTGTCTTTATGTGTGTGTGTGTGTGTGTGTGTGAGTGTGTGTGGATGAGATGGCTTAAGTTGAATCACATATGTAGGACCCAAAAAGGGTGCACATAAAAGGCAAACATAACACACACACACACACACACACACACACACACACACACACACACACACACACACATACTATGGGTTAATATATTTTTCACAACCATAGAAATGGCAAAACTTAGTAATTAAGTTATTATTTTGATGAATTTCAAGGGAAATTTAACAGCTTGAAAAGTTAGTACTTTACTTTACCTACTTTTTTTCAGCGGTGTATGTGACTTTTCACCAAAAAACCATTCCATGATTCTCTGACGCAACAACTTTTGCTCTTCCAAACATGATCCTTTGCTGCTCACGTATATCTGCATTGTTTTTGATTTGCTAATGCCCGACATTATAACTCGGCGTCAAAACAGCTTTTACCACTGTTATTGTTATTATTCTGCTTGATCTCTTGCTGAATTACCGCTGATCCACTGAAGTGAAAGACCCCTCTAAAACAGGGTGTGAATGGAGGATTAAAAACAGGGTTGGTAGGTACTTGGAGGATATGTGACAGCGCTAATGAGTGAGTCTTTATTGTTTTTCGATGAGGATATCAGGATAAAAAAAACACTGCAGAGGTTTAATTCCCTACACATATAATGGAGGATAAAATATGTTTTTCATGTGTCTTTTGTTGGATTAATATTTCCAGCTCTATTAATGTAATCTTTTTTTCACAAACAAATGACAGATGTTATGTATAGAAGAAGAAAATAACATGTTTTAATACCAGCACTGGTCAGCTACTGAGATTCATTCATAAATAGTACATTATCCTTATATTATTGCATTACTTATGTTGAGTTTGATTAAACTGTAGAGTGATTATCAGGGTAGTTAAATATATTTTATTGAATACCTTCATCATGGATTTAGTTGTAAAATTGTTTCACATTTGTTTTGTTAAACTTGTCAACTATTGACTACATGATTTCAAGTCTAAAACATGAGTCTAAAACATCTATGAGTTTAGTCACACTTAATAGGATTAAACTGGAGCCTAATGTCACGTTAACTTGACTACTGGCCCATATTACTTAAATAGATCCACAGCTAGATGGTGCTACCAGGATGTCAAAGTTTCCACTTTTACAATGAACGCGTTTTATATTCAACTACATTGGCATGGAATTGGACAATCCTTGTTCCTTGCCAATGTTTTCTATTGACAGGTACTATTCCTATTTCAGAGTCGCAACGATAAAATTGGGTTGCCATGAAACCTTAGCCTGGTTAACGTCATACCCTGATCTCAAATGAGACTGGGTCTGGAAACCACATGTTCATTTCCTGGTATTGGAGGCGTGGTTTACGAATGCCCAGAGCCGTTTATTGGGCGCTACGAATGTCTGTCAAATGCGCCTGTTCCTAGCGACAGAAGAAGGCGATCGGTCAGAGAGTTATGTATACAAGATGTCGTTCAGCGACTATTGCCGTTTGTGCAAGGCAAACATGAGAGTAGAAGGTATATATCAGTGGTCCCCAAAGTTGTTCTTGTGAGGGCCGCATAACCTCCGTCCTTCGGGGGGGGGGGCGCGCACCTCCGCGGATACGGGCACATAAAGTCCGCGGAAGTTTGCCGGCGGGCCGTAGTTTGGGGACCCCTGGTATATATGGCCACTCTACAGACATGTTTTTGTCGAAAAAACCACAGAGTTTATCCAAGAGGTTAGAGTTGTTAGGGGTGACAGTCGCACAGGAGTCAGGGCAACAACATCCTGCCAGCGCATTCAACGTCATCGTCTTGCTGCACCCTCCCCGCTCTGTGATTGGTTCCCTAACTCAGGGGCAAATTTGCTCCATGGTTTCCAGACTGCTTTGCAGCGCGAAATATATCGCGCGCGCAATGGCAGCATGGGAAAACCCAAACTAATGAAACCTAGGAAAGATACCGAAGGTTCCTGTATGCTGAAGTCTAACGTTTTTAGTGATCTTCCTTGATCTAACACCACCATTTGGTCAGAGCTTAACATTTTGGTGGTTTACAATATCTGCTGTACTCATGGAATTCCTATAAACTAATGGGCTAAACTAAAATGGAGAAATTGGTAATTATAATCTGCTAAACATCAGCAGATTAGCATTGTCCCTTTGAGCAGAGTAACATCTGGAAGCACAGTTGTGTCCAAGTGCAGCCTTATAGAAATGTGGGTATTGTGCAAAACAGCAGTAAGAGTAGCTGTTCTTTCAGCAGCACAGCCTTTAACAAAACGCTATTTTGAACGACAGCTTAAGCCAACCGCAACAGAAGTTGGCTGAAAAATGGTGAAACACGGTCTTTTGCCTCCTTGAGCTCGGAGCAGAGATCTGTCATCAATTGGAAGTACATTTTTTTTATCTTCCTCTGTTGAATAGACATTTCATCAGAGGCAAAAGCAGCACTAAGTTCATTTTGGTTTCACTTGTACTGAAACGGCCCTACTGCCCTGCAATTCACTTCAAAATATGGATTAAAAATCATAGCTGAGAGCATAAATATGTTTGTGTCTTTGGAGTGTGTATTTGTTTTTTTATCAAATCCCCACAGCATATTTCACTTAGAAGAGCCTTGTGCGCTAAGTAAGAATCACAGAGTGTAAAATTGACAGATGGGGCTATTTGGGTTTCCTTAAGTGCTCAGGGACATTGAACACTTTGGCTGGGTCTGTTGTCATCAGTCGTGATTTACTTATTTTAAAAAAGTGTTATCAACCCCCTGCCCTTGCTCTCGCCCTCCTCCCTCACTCTTCCTCTCTGGGATGAAATTAAGAGCAACATGTTGAGTTCTAAATCGTAACATTAAAAACATATGCAGTCCATTAGAATCATAGTTCCCAGATGTTGCGGTGGTAATCCCAGGCCTTTAAGTTTAATCACGAGAGCATTAGAAATAATGAAAGTGCTCTGTTTTCTGGTAACAGGTGGTGACACGCGCAAATACCAAAGTTTAAAAAAAGAAAAAAGGTTACTGTGTACACGACACAACCAAATGTTAGTGGACAGTGAAACACTTTTAATATGGGACTGTTTCCCAAAGGTCCTCATCAGTTCTCTTTCTTGTTCAACCCACTTAACTCTCTATGCCCAAATATTGCAGATCTAGTTATTGCAAATTGTGTTTGATAGCGGAAATCTTGGCACAATACAACTTTGAAACTGATCGCAGTCTCCAAAGACATCTTTATGAATGGTGAAGCAGTACAATCTGAGTTATGCCCTTGAGGAATACACTCTGATAGTTATTGCTCATAACTGTGCTTTCTCATTTGCTGCTCTTTAGTGGTGTTCCCCAAGGTTCTGTCCTGGGGCCTATTCTCTTTGCCTTGCACATGCTTCCCCCTTGAGGATATATTAAGTCCCTCTAAAGATGCCTCATGATGGTGCTCAATTATACATTTTGTTTGAGCCCAAAATAGGATAATTATGTATTATACATTAGAAAAATTGGATGAAAAGTTACAAATGTAAGTACTACTGACCAGTCACTGCAAAGGGATTGGTTTATTCATGTAACTCACACTCACCAAAGAATCACAAACATCACAGATCGTCGCTTGACCTTGGCGGTTCTTCAGGGTGGATGGGAGCAAACCGTAGCAGCCAAGTCAGATGGCAAAGAGCATTTACACAAAGGTTGAGGCTATTATAGCATGGATTTGAAATTAGTTGTTTAACAACCACATATGGGCATAATGTTGTGGCGTTCCCTTGGCCATGTAGTATGTTTTTGAAAATGCCACACACTCAAACATGAGTGAAGGACGGAAATACAAGGTCACGTAGGGGAAAAAAGCGATTTAAAATGGTTATTTTTCTGACACAGATGATCTTCTGAGTGTCTGATCTCTAAATGAATGCTGACGTTTAAATCCTGCCCTTTCTCTTTACGCCCCACTCTCTGATCTCGACCTGCTGTTAAACCTCTGAGATGTATTTGAAACCCAAAGGCCACAAAAAAGACATTTAAGCAAATGGAGATCTATAAATGTGCTTTCTGTTTGTAATCTTAGCCATTTTTATTTTTTTAGTTAATGCTTATGCAAGATCATTTTCACTCCTGTGCTTTAATAGTACGGCATGTTGTTTAAAAACAATCTGGTTTGTTGATAGAGGAACCAAGAAGGCTATGAATTTGCTTTTCAGAATAGTAAAATGAAGATGAACAAAGATTGTCCTCGGTCTCACCCTTGCATTTGAGCTACAGGGGAAATATAATAATTCATCCAAACACAAATGGCATACAATCAATGTTAGAGCATTGAATGATGAGTCTTTTAGTGTAGTTCTGACATACAAAAATATGTGGTCCAGTTGAGGTTGAACATCAGTATGCAGGTCTAATAGTAACCTTCCGGAAGTAAAACATGGCATTTTACTGTTATTAGTAGATTTAAACATGAATCAATCTAGTTGGGACATGTTTCTTCCAAAGCCTTTTTTAGAATAAACAGCATTCTTTTGAAATCAAACTAAAATGCCAATTCACGCCTGTAAACAGCAAATAAAAAATTGAATTGTGTTTATTGTAAAGTATGTCTGCAAATCCCTAATGAAACATACCTAATGGACACAAACCTGCAGGTGTTTTTACAAGTTTATCATTGACTAACGATAACACATAATCCAGAAATAGCAAAGCTTTATTTGATATTAACCGATTGCTTTATATCACACAGTGCACTTAATGTGTTAGATAGAAATTTAGATTGACATGTATTATTATCATATATCTTTTAAAATCTTGAAACTAGTTAATCTGTTGTTTGCGACTTTAATCAAAACCGTATTAATTAAATGACAGAGCTTTCATTCCTGATTATTTCTTAGTTGATTAATATATCAATCTGAGAGTGAAATATTGCCTCATTAATATGTGTGAGTGTGTTATCTTAAATGCTTTGCCCCCAATTACAAACCCCAGATTCCTAAGCACAGACAAACACAGACAGTCACATCGCCCATATTCACATGTACACACACTGAGTAAAGATATCATGACCATATCAAATTCTATTAACATTAAGAATAGCCATCATATTAAGTTATATGGACAGCAACAAATTATTTAGTAAATCAACAGTAATGTGATTACTTTTTTAGGTATGAGTAGAATTTCTGTATCTCAAAGTTGTCTGTTGGCTAACATTATCCGCTTGTACGCCAATGTTCAGGAGTCATCAAGGCAGGGGTGGAAAAGTCGAAGAATCTAGTGCTGTGTGCTTTTCCTGGACCTTAATTGAAAACATCAGCAGGTCAAAGAAAGAGGGGGAGAACAATTGGTAAGAACCAACATGCGGTTGGATTTGAAAAAATAACATCAGCAAAGCATGCGGTTGGATTTGATAATCCAACCGCATGCTTTGCTGATGTTATTTTTTTAACTCATGGACACTTAATACTTAACAAAATAATAACACCACCATACAGGGATGTGTTCAATTCACCTGTAATGTACTATTACATTAAATTACATTACATGTGATTTAGCTGACGCTTTGTTCCAAAGCGACTAACAATAAGTGCATTTCAACCATAGGGATACAAACTCAGAAGAACAGGAAACGAGAAAGTGCAATTTCGTCAAATAAGCAGATTTACAACTTGTTAAGAGCCATTATAAGTTCAATGTAAGTGCTACAATTTGTTAGTGTTTGTCGTCAAGGTAGAGTGAAGAGGTGTGTCTTTAGTTTGCGCTGAAGATACAAAGGCTCTCTGCGGTCCTGATAGCTTCAGAAGGTTCGTTTCACCATTTCAGAGCAAGGCCTGAATCGTTTCCTGCGCCGCCTTGTGAGTGAGGAGGGGTCGTACTCTCCTGATGTTGGCTGTCAAGTGTCACGCTGATGTTCCTGGCAGTCAAAGTCGGCGTCAACGTGGAGTTGCCAAAGTTAACAGTCAGGTCCTATTTAACAGCAACACAAAGATCTACACACCAACAAAGACAAACCAACACTCAGGTACAGCTGGATGATATGTAGGCCGCAGACGTTTGGAATGCAGTCATCACTGAACCCAACAGTAACAGAAACACAGCGTATCAGTGACAAATCACACAAGTGAGTTCCTGCTCAGCATGTCTAAAGTATTTATGAGTTATTAGGGTTTCAACAAAACAATGGTGTAGATGGAGACACGTGGCGTTTACAGTAAAATAGGTCAACCGGCATGGAGTCACTTAGTGCTGTGCTTGGCGGTCTGTGTTGAAGCATATTTGCCGCTGATATATAATCACTCTTTTTCTCTCTGTGCACATTAAGACTTCCTGGTATTTACGGCAGCTTTAAAATATAGCATGGCATCTACATATGGATGTACAATAGGATCATAGGTTGTCCAGCGGCGGAAGGCATGCAAAAGTGTATAGTTAAGTTTTCTTTGACCTTCTGAGATGAACATATTCTCAGTATCAGATATTGTCTTTTATTGTATTCATCCTAAAATTAAGTCTAAAAAACGTGTAAAGAAAAATAAATAAAAAATCATAAAAAGCTATTGCATAATATGTAGACAATTTGGAGTATTGGAGTATTACCATTTATAAACACACTCAATGATATCCACAGCTTCGAAATGAAAGTTAACTCACTGCAAATGTAAGTAGAAAGTGATGGGAATTATTGGCCCCAGATGTTTCCATTAGAGTGTTATTGTCATGTGTCATAGGTTTTTTTGGATTAGGATTAGACATATATGCAACAAGTACCAAAATCTGAGCATTTCCAGACCAATTTATTCTTTACAACTATATATGGTTTATTTAAATGGTCATTTTAATGTTCAAAGTACTATAGCTAAAAGCAATATGTAATTGGAGTACGTTAAGAGTGTGACTGTAGTGACTAGGCTTGGGTTTTTGTATTTCAGCACCATGGACAGATACTTTTTGCAGCGTACTAAGAGAGAGATGCATTTGCTAACCCATGCCAACAAACAATTTCCCTAATAATAAATAAATAAACAAATCAAATGTGAGCAGACATAAGATCAGTTAAGAAGCAGAAGACTTGCTTATTCAACTTTTAATGGTCATGCAGCACTGAATAAATCCTTCTTCTCTCCGTGGGATGTAATACCATTATCCTATACAACTACTTATGTCACTGATGGGGAGGGGATGGAGGGGATGGAGGTGGTGGCAGAAAGAGGCGCAAAACGATGTATTAGTTTCTAGTCTCTCACTCTTTCCATCTGTGTCACTGGGCGTTCCTCCTGAACCCTTGGAGAGGACATGACTGATGTGTGACATCGCCTCTGTTCATGCTCCCCCCTCCACCCCCACCCCTCGCTCCCCATTCCTTCCTCCGTCGCGTGTCCTGCGGGATCCGGGAAATGATTAAGGAAGACAGTTTCAAATACCTTTCAAGTCTCTCCCTCATGGCACTGCAAAGTAGGTGGGCATGGAGAAGGTGGGAGTTGGCAAGAGGATCATACCATGCTGGCTAGTAGAGACATGAGAAAAGGTCAGTATTTGAGCGTGCGTATTGGTGTGGGTGGGTGTCGATATGTCTAAGAGGAGAGCGGGTCGAGTGTTTCATTGGTGTGTGTGCATGGAGGTAGGAGGAATGACTGCCAGTATTTTATTACTGGAAGTCAGGGCGTTTGGATAAAGTATGTATGTGTGTGTGTGGCTACATCAGTGTCCATTTGCACCTGCAAATTCCGCATATTTACAGTGTATGTGTACGGGTAAGGAACAATCAAAACAAGTGTGTCCGTTAGAGCTCCCGTACGATAACACATCATCTCCATTAAATCACTAAAAAAACACATTATCAAGTGACTTGTTCACGGTGACATACATAAAGGATCCCTGATTGTGACATGCTGCTCATTGTGGCATAACAGGTTGTGTGAATGTGTGAACACATCTCTGTGTGCGAATGTCTATGAACATATGTGTGTGCCAATGGGTCTGTGTGAGGGAGAGATAATGAGATCTTGTTCAGCTGAGGCCTGGTCTTGATCCCCAGAAGCCCTGGACTCATTTCAGTGAGAAACCTCTGAACAAGAGTGACTGAACACCTCTGGCAGAAACTCAAAGCTGGACTCACAAAGAGGGATCCGCGTAGACTTTATCCGAGCCCGTTATGCACTAAGTACAGGATAATATCCTTTGTTCTTACGTTCTGTATCCCCCAATTTTTCCTTCTTTTTTTTCCAGGTTAAGATAATCAGCTTCTCCCTTCCTTTGTGCATTAGCTGCTTTCTGGAGTCTGCAGGGCATTTCTTTGTGTCGGCAGAGACATAGCCTTTCCTGAGCTGCCCTTTTTTTCACCCAATGGTCTGTTCACGAGGGCGGGTTGCATTACTTGAGATC
Organism: Apeltes quadracus; assembly: GCA_021346845.1. NCBI lineage: Eukaryota > Metazoa > Chordata > Actinopteri > Perciformes > Gasterosteidae > Apeltes > Apeltes quadracus. The sequence goes on along the minus strand of CM037930.1, from coordinate 9,695,987 downwards.
AAGTAAACGGGTCTGTTGTCCCGGGCCCAGGATAGGGGGGGGACAGAACTTGGCCTTCATTAAATTATGGAATAATTAAATGTTTTAAAATAGGCATATTTGTGGAAAAAAATATATAATATTTGACTTGTATAAAGCTTTTTATTTGTTTTCTTCCTAATTGTCCTTAAAATAGTGGTCAAGAACCCGCCCACCCCCAACACAAAAATGGTTTGGCCACTGATCATGTCACGGTTGGTCTTGTTCCTGTCTTGTGTAGTTGTCTGGTCTCCCTGGGTTACCGTCACTTCCTGCCTTGTCCAGTCTCCCCTCGTTAGTGTCTGATTGTCCCCACCTGTTTCCAATCACCTGCACCTCCCGTCTGTATTTAAGCCCCTGTGTTTGTGAGTCCTTTGTCGGTCATTGTTGCATGTTAATGCCTGTCACCCGTAGCGCCAGTTTCTGTGTCTCCCGTCTCCCGTCTCCCGTCTCCCGTCTCCCGTCTCCCGTCTCCCGTCTCCCGTCTCCCGTCTCCCGTCTCCCGTCTCCCGTCTCCCGTCTCCCTGTGTCTCTGCTTGGAATAAAGCCTGTGTTATTGGAAACCTGCGAATGCGTCCTCTCTCAGCCAACGAGCCTCACGATTCGTGACAGATCAAAACTTGTAGGCTGTAAGGTAAACCCTGTTATTGTTTCATCCCGCGCCACAGTCTGGCGTCTACACAATCTTTAGCTCATAAAAAAGAACGAGTGGTGCTAAGCTACCAAAAAAAAGTTTGTCGCTGAAATTCCAGTCAATTGTCGATTTTATGGAGGACTAGTTTCTTCAGAGCGTAATAGGATTTCGGTCGAGAGTGGTGGCACGGCTCGTTTTACACCAATGAGGTAGCTGCTTTTTGAATGGAAGGATGGCGGCTCCCGTGGTGAGAGTCAGCGTTAGCAATAAACAGGAAAACTCCCGAATATCCTCAAAAGTGTGCCAAATAGATTCTAAACAGTGCTGGATAGTGCCGCGTCCAAGAACAACGAGGAAAACATACAATAGTGTTAAAATACACCCTGCTATTTATGAGAAATGTTTTCTTTCTTTCTTCACTGGCACATAAACAGCTGAACAACTCTGCCTGTGACTGTGGCTGGAGGTGAGCGGGCCTTCAGTAAAATGAAGATAATAAAAAACTACTGCGCTCTAACATGTCACAGAAGAGGCTCAATGGTTTGGCAATGCTCTCCATAGAGCGTCAACTTGCCAAGAAACTGGACTTTAAAGACATCATAGATGATTTTGCCACAAGGAAAGTTCGGCGTATGGCATTTGGAGTTCAAATCTAAACATGTCACACCAGCAGTACCCTAAAATACAATGGTAAATATTCATTTATTTCCTGCTAGAGTCAGAATTCCAATACATATGAAGAGTGTATTTGGTAACAGCTTGTGTAGTATGTTAATGTTACCCGTTATTGTCGACGCCTGTCACTTGTCTTTTGCAGAGAAAGGTGTGAGGAGAGGAGAGGAAGAGGAGAGGAACAGCAGAGGAACAGCAGAGGAGAGGAACGGCAGAGGAGAGGAACGGCAGAGGAGAGGAAGAGCAAGGGAAAAGGAGAGATCTGGACAGGGGGGGGCCCATCTAAGATTATCTTGTCCCGCCCGGGCCCAGGCAAGACTGTCAGCTGGCCTGCTTCAGATGGCATTCAGTCGACCCCAACTCAACTAACAAATTGTACATCATTTGAAAGCTTAAAAGGCCCAATATTCGTTGTGAACATTGTTCAAACATTGTGAAACTACTTTTCACAATGTTTGCATAATTTGAAAACAGGAATTTAAATGCAGTGATATAATAATTAAAAAAAGAAACCTACTATGTTTGCCCTTTTTAATTGCAAACTACAAAGAGTACAAGCTTTCAGAAAGGTTATGTTTGCAATCAAAAAGGGTGCAAGAACAGTAATTACTTTGGGTATGCAAAAATAGTTTTGTCCGCCACAGAGCCCTCAGAGAAAGAAGCATTTAATCTTTGCAAATTCAGCACTGTGTTTACACCTTCTCTGATCAAACTATTGGTCAGTCAGGTGAATGCAGTTCTTCACCAACATGAGTCAAGAGGTCAATCTATTGACGTTGACATCATCAACACCAGCACGGAAACATGCACACAAATGACTTATTACCCCGGATAAGGGACCAGTTCAGATGTTCACATAGTTTTCAGTGACTCAGTTATGTAACCAAGTTCACTGAGTTGGCTCAGCTTGGTTGGAGGCGCAATCCAATCATGGTTGTGAATACACAGCGCTATCTGGCAAAAAAAGTAAAATCAGACTCACAATTTATCCTCAACGAATGTATTAACCAATCAAGTGCCACGCAGCCTACATCAGGCGAGTGGGAGGAGCCGTAGAAAGGTCCGGCTTTTGTCGAGGAGTCCACTGTCCTCATGCCTCGCCGAGCTGAAGTTGACATGTTTGTTGTTCATGTTTTTAGTCCGTCAACTCATATAAGTCTGTGAGCGGTGTGAGTTGACGCATCTGTGGGGGAGTGTGTTTTTTAGTGATAACTTTTATATAATTGTAGTCTTGTAGCAATATCAATCTCTTTCCTAAATGGTGCAAACATTGTTTATTTCTTCAACCTCAATTCCGTACTCTTCCATCATCCCCCGACCCTCCCCTCTCAATGCCTGTGAGCTGGCATCACCATGTTACTTAGCCAAAGCTATCACTGTTCCCTTTTCTTTTTGGCATTGTTCAAACTAAATGGAAACAAGGTAATTAGCTTGTTACAATTAAAGCGAGACGAGCGGATGAATTGTAATCACCCGCAATGGAGTTCCTGCTTTCTCCCCTGCAGCCTCCAACAGGCCAGCTGAGCTATCCTCATTTGCATAATTAAAATATACAAATGATAATGGATTTTGTAGTCAATGTCCAGAGGCTGTAATGGCAGGGATGAGAAGGAAATATGAAATCACAAAAACAACCACGCTGGCTTTGCCTAGGGGGAAGGGGAGGGACAGAGGTGGAGGAAAGGAAGGAGATGGGAAGAAAAAGAGAGTGTGAGGAGACTGGAAAAAGATGCGAGACAGGATGTTAAGATAATGTTGGATAAACGAGAGAAAAGAGAGAGACCGCATGCCTGAACAGGGAGAGCGGAATAAAGGTGGACCAATTACATTTGCAAATAGCACACGCGTGGCCCTGGCCTGCATTGGCCTCCCTCTAGGGAAGTCTTTTGCCTGATTACATGAAATTGGGATAGAATTAAACATCTAAGAGTTGTCCTAAGGAAAAAACAAATTGAAATTAGAACCCGGCTTCTTTTTTACCTTCAAGCGCCACAGAGCCGCACGCAGGGAAGGATGGAGAGACAAAGGGATTTTTGCAATTAGGCGAGGGAGAATGTCGGTGAAATTAGGCCTCAGAGCAGAGTTCTTTCTCCCTTGGCTTTTCTTTTTTCCTCTCCTGGCATTCCATATAGTTTTGCCACCAGAAAGTTTGGAGGCAAAACAGCTGTGATCTCTTGATGCTGATGCGGTAATATGTTTAAAAAACGCACAAATCCACAACGCCAAGATACACACACACACACACACACACACACACACACACACACACACACACACACACACACACACACACACACACACACACACACACACACACACACACACTTGTGCCTTAGTGATTTGGCCTGAATGGCAGCTCAGTGCACAAAGAGTATGGCATTAGAGTGGTGTGTGCCGTAAGCTCTGGGCACAGCCCCAAAACAACACCTAAACGACTCTCCAGTCACCAAACAAACTTGTTTTCTCTCTACAGTAAAGGCTGAAGGGGGGGCTCTCGTGTAGCGAGGGGCCTCCTTCAGAACACAAGTGTTACTTTCCTCGTCAGAGAAAGGAAAAAAGAAGGATCCTTAGCTACGTTTTCTGCTTAACGAATGAATGCAAAATGCATTTCACATGCATTTCATTGAAGGCATGAAATCAAAGAGATGGTTGTCGTTATTGTGTTGATGACAAATCTGTGTTTTCACTGGATTATCCAACCACAGAGTTTTCTCACAGGTATCAGAAATGTCTCTGATCTGATCTATTATTCCTTTCCTATTAACAACAACACGGCCGACTAAAACTCCAGAATACGTAACACTAACAGTGTTGGTTGTATCAGCAAGCCTTTTTATAATGTAAGTTTTGATGTAATAGGAAGATGACCACTAAACTAACTAAAGATGTTACTTTGCAAAATGAACATCTTTATCTGCTGATGATGATGATGATTAGCCACTGGGCTACTTTGTATTAAGAATGCATTCTGTAATTGATATGACTTATTTCCCAAACTTGGCTTAAGATTTAGATATGTTCAGCTCTTATCAATTTCTGGGGATGACAGTCCCTCTCTTATTGTAATGTTCTTGACACCCCCTTTGTATTTTCCTCATTCTTTTCCCTCCATGCATCAGGCCCGATTCACAGCTGCATCTCTCTTGAAACGTTTGTCGTGCAGCTCTCTAAGGCTTCCTTCCCATCTTCTTATCTATGGGTTTCCTTCTATAATGACCCAAATGCTCTGTTGTTGTGCTCTTACCCTTTTGCGCTTGAGCTCCAACTCTTTTTTTCTGCTGATGCTATTCCCCAAAAAAAACTATTACCAGCATGCGTGCAATAAAATGAAATGTTCATGGAGGTGTTTGAGGACTCCCTCTGTCTCTCTATTTAAACAGCCACTTTCTCTGTACTTCACCCTTCTTGTTTTCACCCCCACCTTCGATGCCAGTCAGACACACACAAACATATTCTTTTATCTCTTTTTCTTTCTCTGCCTTCTCTTTATTCCCCTTTTGCCTTTCTCAGAATGTGTGCCGTTCTACAGATTAGTGGTTTTGTACTATTTACACATTGTGCTTTTGTAAAGCCAATCTTCCTCAGTCTTTATGTATTTTTGTAAAGAAATATATGTGTGTGTTTCCCTCCCCGGCCGGTATGTGTGTGTGTGTGTGTGTGTGTGTGAGTGAAAGCAATAACAGTGGCGGAGCTGTAAGTAAATAATGAGGAGTAATCAAAGTTAATGGAACCCAATGGGAGCCACAGCTTCTGTGTGTGCCAATAATCTCATTTAGAGAGAGAGGCAGATTTAGTGGATAATTGGAGCCTAAGTACTCACTGATTCCCCAGCTAACTAACTAACTAACTGAGCTGCCGATGCTGGTTTTGTTTGCAATCACGCCGCCACAGATGGAGCACAAACAAAGAGGAGGCGCTCAATGCACTCCTTGGTTCTTCTCCTCGTTATGCCAGTCTTTTTCATCGCCTTTCTCCTTCCTCCCGTCTCTCTCCACGTTTACTTGACCTTTTCTTCTTTTTCTACTTATTTTGTTTTCTTTCTTCTTTTTTTGATCTTCTCTTGGGCCTTCCTTTCATCTAGTCTAATGCCTTACTCTACTCTCTCTTTTGTCTTCATGGCTTTTTTGTTCTTTACTTTCCTTCTTTTCTCATCATCAGGACTCCTCCCCTTTTCTTTCTTTTCTTTTATTCTCCTCACTTCTCCACTACATTTTATTCATTTTGATCATGTTAACTTTTCTCTCCTTCCTCTGGCTGTCCTTCACTAGTCTTCAGTAAATGTCCCTCTAAACTTCTCTCTTTCTCGTCTTGACCTTATTCTTGACTTTCTCCTCTCCTTCAACTCTCTTTTTTCCTTGTCACGCATCCTCTTTCCTTTATCTTTTGCTTAGTCTTGTATCATGTCCTTTTACTTCTCACCTATTCTTCATTCTTTCTTTCCTCTCCCCCTTTCCTTTTGCCTCTATCTTCCGTCCTTTTCTACAGTTGATTTATTTCCTTTCGACCTTCTCAGCTTTCACTACCATTATGTTATGTTCTACCATTATGTTATCACATTTTCTTCTCTTTGGTCCTTTTTTATGGCTCCTTTCTTTTTTCGTCCCACCTCTTCTCCTTTATCTTTTCATCTTATCACTTCTTTATTTCTGTCTATCTCTTCCTCTCTCTTTTCTTCGTCTTATCTTGTCTGATCTCACCTTCTATCTTTGCTTTACTCTCCTCTACTTGTATCATTTCCCTTTTTCCTCCTGCTTTTCAACTGCTTGTCTATTTCATTCCTCTCCTATCCTTTACTCTCCTGTGTCTGTGACCATAACATGAAGAAAAATAGGCATGTGCTTGTTTGTGTGTGTGTGTGTGTGTGTGTGTCAGTATGTGTGCGAGGAGGTAATGGAAGATGCTCTCAGTTGCACAGTGGGGTTCCGCTCTCGGGAAAGACCAGCATGCTTTGCTCCGTGTGTGTGCTTGTATGTGCAGCAGCCCGCTGACTTAGAGGTGTCCACATGTCACGATGCAACATAGCTGCATGTGTGTGTGTGCTTGCACTGTTTTCTCTGTGGCTAGAGCACACTGTAACGTTGAGTCTTTAACCCTCATTTTGATAAGAGTCAAACTCAGTGACACTAAATGACTGGACCACTGCCAAAATCTTCTCTTTTTTTCTTATCGCTCAATTGAATTCCCTTCCTCCCAATCTCACATACCTCTTACTAATTATCTTTCTTTTTCCTTATTATTGTTGCTGACGTTTTCTCTCAATTTACCACAGCTCCTCCATATCTTCCATTAAGTTTTTATTGGCACGAATCTCGGATGAACATTATTAAAAAATATTGTAAATGCATAGGAAAAAGAGATTTACAGTCTGGTCTCTTCCTTTTATTTCCTTTTTTACCCTCCATTCCTCTTTTTTTTTTCCTCGTATGTGCTACAGTTCATCACACCCTATAACACTAACATGAACTTGCTACATTATAAATTGTTTCTGGTTTAACTTACAGTGAGTCATTACTGCATGCAGCAAAGTTAGAGCATGCAACGCTGTTATGTACTCATCAAGCAGAGTAATTTTCCCAGGGTGCAAAAAAAGCCTCGCAGGTCAGGTCATAAGTGCAATTTGCAAAGGCTTCTAGCTATATTTAATATCTTTAAGTGAGGTTATACCACTGTGTTTATAAGTATATGAGTTCAATGTGTGTGAATGCTTACATAAACAGTGTGTGTGTGTGTGTGTGTGTGTACAGCTTAAAGTAGCACAGCAGGACAAAGCTAGACTGTAAAAGATGTATTTAATCTGAAGATATTATCGGTTATTTTTACTTACCATCGCTCGGTATTAAAAAGCACAGTTACAGTTATTGTGCGGTCAGGAGGTAGTTACTCTTATTGAAGACCTTGGAAAAGCAGGAAGCAGCTGAGATTAAAGGGGCTTTAATCAAGGAGTGCAGACACACACACACACACACACACACACACAAACACACGCACACACACACACCCACGCACACACTGTAAGCATGCACTGAAGAGTCAGTTGAATGCTGAGAACATGTAGAAAAAACAAAGCACAATAAAAATGTATTATCTGTATACGTGTTGTACTTATAGGTGCCCATGTAGGAAGAGAACGGCACAATAATTTCCCACACACAGTAAGGCACGCACAGACACACACATATACGCGTACACTCAAATTCACACACAAGCTTGTGCAAATACATCTAAGGCCCCTATGAGCTTATGCACAGAGTGTTTCAGTAAAGTCCCCCCATTACATAAATGAGGGGGATAAGATGCTTAGATGTTATTTACATACAGCACAAGAGGGGATTGGGATCAACGCTGTGTCTCTCTTTTGATTGGTTTTGTTTCAACCCGAGTCTTCTTTGAGTTTGCTTTGTTGCCTTTGTTCTACTTTGCCTTCCTCTGATTCTATAAACTCAAAGTGAGTTTAACCACAACATTTTTTATTTCTAAATGGTTTCATTAATGCATGGTGTCCATGCTGTCAGTGGTGATATAGCTGCAACCAAAATGTGAATAGAAAATAAAACAGTGGACTAAAATACTGTTGAGCCTCCAAACAGTAGTATCAGTATCACTAAGTGTGTTGGAGAGTAAATCGACCTCTGGGCCTGAGTGATAACTGGACCGACTAGTCATCCTGTCAGGAGTCCTGATTGGCTCATTTAAATACCGCTCAGGTGTAATTGGCTGGGAAATTAAACTGTCATTATTGGACAGGCGAAGAAGGGAAAAAAAGCACAGAGGAGTGACAGGACAAAATGGCCGTCGTTCTCCCATGGGTAAACTCTGTGAAAAACTGTGAAATCATAGGAGACACATGCGCACGCAGAATCACACACTTAACGAGACATCATTCTAAAGTACACATGGCGTATGAACTCATTCAGACGTGCACAAATACAAGGGGCCGTCAGAAAGCGGCAGATAGAAAGAGTTTTCCTATGTTGGAACTTTTCTTTATAAATACAGTTTTTCTTAGACGTTGTTGGATCTTTGTTTTCCCCAATTCAACAATCTGTCTCTGTCATCCATCCTGCGTCCACTCTGTTTTGACACGGCTCTGTAATAAAACTGATGGATGGACGGTGACCAGAGCTCCTCCAGGTGATCCCTGACCTCACCGAGTGTGTGTGTGTGTGTGCGTGTGTGTGTGTGACTATGGTCCATCTGTGTGGGCCTTTGAGAGCCTCTCTCTATTTGCCCTTTTTACTCTGACCCACATCCTCAACGGTCAACGCTGAGAGCACTCGGGCCCTGGGGAGTGTGTCTCTCTTTCTGTATGTGTGCATTTATGAGTATCAGTATATGAGGGGGTGAGTCTTGACAGGGCGAACACACAAGAAACATGCACACACACATGATTGTCATGATCTCATCAATGGATTATGAATACAGTATTAACGATGGCTGGACGGCCCCTGGCCACTACTTACTGAATCAGATATGTGACATCTGATATGGCTTCAATTTGAAATCCATTTGTAATGCAATATTGCAGTTCACTTCATGTGAAGGTCACCACCCAATGTTGGGTCACTGAACGATCATAATCATTTTGAAGAAAGCAGAAGGCCTTAAAAGCAAGTCATTCACTTATTTTGATAATAGCGGAAGAGCATGGACGGTTGCTGCATTTGTTCAAATTTAAATACTAAACATTTGCTTAAAAATAAATTTTTATTTCAATAGATTAAACAAATTAACTAATTAATCACATTTTGAAATTAATGAATCGTTATTTAAAGTTTGTTTTTCTTCTCAAGACTAAATCGTACAAGTAATCACTTTAGAAAGAATATATTTTTTGACACTGTATTTTAAACACAAAACTACACACATGTGATCATCTTGAAGGCAGAATTACACCGCGACTCGTTCCTGCTGTCCTCGTGCACACCGGAGGTAAACAAATTAGTGTGGCCGCATTAATCTCGACCACACTAATTGCTTGGATTAATGCGTTAATTCTGAAGGCCCTACGGTATATATACTGTATATTTTAATTTTTTCACTGCAGTATATCGACTTGTTTCAGCAGTCATCAATCACAGGACTCTTGTTATCATTTATAGTGTCATTTACAGTTAAAATGTAGTTTTAGAAAAATATTTAGTCTAAAAATGTATTTATCTTTTTAGAAATAAAAAGAAAATTGTGGTTAAATAGGGTACAAACAAATCAGTAAGGCTGGTTTTCAGTATTGGACATTAATGCATCACAGAGAGCCCAAAAAGAAATAGGGCACGTCGATCAACAGAATCATTACCTTTTCTTAAATTTTCATTTATTGCCAGGGTATGATTGGACATACTAGGAATTTTACATGGCGTTTTGTGCAAATCTGACTGATTGAGCTTTAGGCTACAGTGAAGGCGCTATGTAATTACTGTATGCTAACCTGTACAGTGTAATCAGCACATTAACAATGATAGTGTCCTGTTGCACAGCAATTACAGGGCTTTTACGGCTCTACATGGTCACACCAAACAATTAGACACAAGGCAAGGTTTTCAGGTGGGAGCAGATACTGTTTTAATATGCGCTATTTTAATATGACATTATAATGGCCAACTGTATTCTGCTAATGACATGGTCCAGTGAACCATCTGTCTGGGGAACAAGAGGACAGCAGACATTAGGTCGGCTGTCAGAGGTGGTTCACACTTATAGAGTTGCTCTGTATGCACACATTAAAAAAAAAAAACACACAAGCACACAGCGTGCCATTAAGTGCTGTTTAGGATGGGAAGCCTTTTCTTTGTGTGTGTTTGACTGTATGTTTTGGTGCATAAGCTCAAATAAATGGATTCAATCCCTCGGAAAACCGCGTGCGTCTCAAAGCCCCGGTGCCCCTGTTGTGACATCATCTATGAATGTCATAATTGAGGGGCGGTAAATTGCCGCTTTCCCTCCCCCGCTCAGCGGCGCCCCATGTGTCAATACCGAGGTTCAAGGTGACGGAGTGGATCAATACGCAGAGACAGGAGCCATCCTCTGAATTTACAGCCCAGTAACAAGAGGGCATTGAAACGAAATGCTCTGCAGCCTTCGGCAAGCTGCCGGACGACACAGTGCCGCTGCCGGCGAACATCTGTCAAACAATCACACCAGTGATTCTCCCAGGAATTTTGGGTTCTTGCTGTTCTGGGGAATAATATATATATATATATATATATATAGTTTTTGTATCAGTGCCAGCTTTGGGTCGTGTTTTGGTTTGGAGTTGTCATTTGAAAGAAATACGGCTTTTATAAAGAAAATATATTTAGACCTGCCATAGACCTGGCAATGGTACTGGAGAACTAATAACATTTACAATTTCCCTGTTCCATTTAGAAATCCCACCTGGGAACAATAAAGCACAATAGCAGGCCCTGAAACACCTAAATGAAACACAAACATTGTTATTCACTATTCATCACACATGTGCTTCGATGATGGAAAGTATCAAAGTGCATTTGGACAAATAATGAATTTAGAGGATGAGTTTATGGCAGCTTTTGTCCCATCAACAAAGCAATACCAGGTTCTCCCTAAAGTAGAAGCCCTGCGGATTCTGTCCAACATTTCGGACAGTTGAATCCCACAAGCCGTTTCTTGCCAGCATAGAGAGAATGAAAGACTGCAGTGACAACTCTAAACGGACTGTCTAATTCTGTGCCTTTGTCCATGTCCTTTTTATTTTTGTTTTAAATGAATGTATGGGGCCATGCATTGATGGATTTCTAAACGGGACCACAGGGACCAAGAAGTCAGAGGGCCCCAAAGCCACAGCCCCTGTTTTCACAATTCTTTTTTGGGTGTCCCTGTAATGTTTTTTCTTCTCAGTCACCCCCCCCCCCCCCCTCCCCACCCTTGTCCGGCCACTGTCATTTTGTCTTTGTTGGAAGGTTTATTGTAATGATGCAGACAGAGAACTGAAGAGAGAGAGATGTGGGTCAATATAAGTTTCCTGGCTTAATCGTCACGGCAACCTTACGCCTACATGACGTATTTGCCGCATCTCCTACACCGTCTGCTCTAACGTTTTGATGTATTTTGTGCTTCCGATTTTCCGAACAATATCTGTGGACGTACCCGCTGGTGACAGAAAAGAGAATAACGGAAGAATGAAAGCAATCTGTTTACGAACTTCACACAACAAACAAATCTTGAACAGAAAGGCCTTTTGGTATTTCTTTGGTCTCGCATACAGTGCTGGTGCATGTGTGTGTGGGCGTGCGCACTGGTCTCATGTGCATTTATGAATACATATAGCAGCAGCTACAGTGTCCAGCAGGCATGGACTCCACAATGATAGTAGGTGAGCTGTGAAGGTGACGAGACCTGCTGCGTGTGTGCGTGCGTGTTCCACGTGATGGATTAGCTTCATTTCCCATGTATGCCTTCTATTGTGAGTGAGCAAGGGTTTGTATGCTTCAGCCAAAGTGGCGGGAGGGAGTGTGTGAGTGATACGTGTGTCTGCTGGACCATGTGCGCGCTTGTGAGTGTGTGTGTTTCTGTCACTTTGCGTCTCTGTAAGTGCGTGTGTGTCTGTGTGACAGTGGCTGAATGATGGGTCCAGTACAGCGTGAAGTATAGCGTACGGACGCCGGGGTTTCTATTGCCGGCGGCGGCGTGGAGGAGTGTGTACAATCAAACGTGTGTTGACAGGCGCGATGGACATCACGCGGTAATGATGACCTCAACCTGCTGCAGGTGACACCACCTCACACATACCCTCACACGCCTACTCCACAAACACACGGACACACAATGGATGCAAACAGAAATACTATTAGTGTTACCCTACTTCTAACTTGTTCAGGGCTTCAGGAACATTCAACTAATAATATAAAACATAATAATATAAATTCTAAATGAACAGTAAAGAAAAGTGTTTGTTTCTGACTGGCTGATGGACTTATATCTTATATTCTGTTATGGCAGCAACATATCCAGTTATGAAATGATTGAAAAACAGGGGGGAAAAGTTGTTTGATAGTTGCAGTTAATACATTTAGAGTTATTAAAGGAGAAGAAATTAATTCTGGCACATGCTTCTGCATCTTGTTTCAATCCATGGTTCAAGAAGGCTTGCACGTGTTGCAAAGTGCCGGTATTATGCTATGAAAATGTGAGACTTCGGGAAGAAAGTAGTTAGCAGACCAATCACAGCCTTGGCTTGCGTAGCTTTCGACGCAAGCCTAGAAAAATTGGTTGACACAAGAGAGGGTGAAAAGGCACGCAAGGGGCTCAGCGTGTCCTTGCGTTTCTCTGAAAACGCAGAAGCATAAACTAGGCTTAAGGGTTAAAGCAATGGTAGTCACATTTTGGGCCATCAGTGCAAAGTGTTGCTATATAGTTGATAACGTTGAGATGTCTAAATGTGCAAAAGCAGTTAAACAACCAGCCAGGTTGCAAATACACAAACATGTACTGTCAAATTATAATAAAAGAACATTGTCTGCAAAAATGACTGCAAAAGTGGACATTATTTAGTTCAAATTTGTATTTGGTATTTCCACCAGAAATTATTTAAATGCTTTAAGGTAAAAATAAAAATACATTATCTTTCCAATACTAAGGGATGATATCTGTAGGGCATGTGTGTATTCACATAATCAAATGTTTTCAGTTTTCAGATGTACACAAGCACTGATGAACTTCCTTTAAGCAATGCAGATCCTTAAATGAACTCGCTGGCTAAGACCCAAATTGTACACAGAGGGGCAGTGACTTCATAATCCGCTCATAACTACTCCATAATATCTTTACAGCAAACAGCTGTTTTCCGCTACATTAATATTCAGAAATGATAAATACAGTTACTTTTAGAAAACTTTAAGACAACAGTAAAAGCGTATTTCAAAAGATTTAGTGAGAAGCAAAAGATTCATAAATGTAACAACATTTTCAGAATGTATTGCCCTGTCTTTTTCCCTTGAGCAAAACAACACACACCGCACACCTCCTTGCCCCCTCCCAGCAGTGCGAGGAGCGCCCGGGTGTGAAATGTAAAAGGGAGAACGCTGTCGTTCAAACTGTCCCAACCACCAGTGTCTCCCACTCTCTCCCCCCTCCCTTTGTGCTCTTGGTTTGTTCCAGAAGCTCTTCTCCGTGTCTGTGTCTTCCTCTCGTTCTCTCGCCCTCCCTCCCTCCCTCCATCTCAGGTGGGCGTTCTGCTGCAGGTTGCAGGTGCGCGGGACCCCTCAGCCAATGAAAAATGACTGCCGTCGCACGCCGTGACTTTGATGAACCTCGCTGCACGTCGGCCTATCACTCTTCTCCATTTGGCTTCCCCCGGAAAAACAGCACACACACACGCACACACACACACACACAAACAGACAAACGCACACACACACACGTTGTGCGCTCTGGACCAAATATTTATCTTTTTGAAGGAAGAGGCTGTGCTCGGGTAAATACGCGGTCAGAAGGCCCTTTTTGTCTGTGTGCGTGTGTGTGTGAGGGTGTGTATTCACAATTTTAAAGCACCTCTGTAAGAGTGATTTGACTTTGAAGCCTTTTTAAAGCAAAGTTGACAGTGGATGAATATAATGATAATCATTGCTTTGACTTTTCTGTGTGGATCTGATTATAACATTCTACAGCATTTCACAGTTATATACAATTTCTCAAAAAAGGTTTTTTTCTCACTATGACTGGATTTACTTTCTCAACAGCTGCTCAAGGTGACCCTGCAGTGAGTCGCCTGCATTTGTTTATAGGTATTTTAAGGAATAAATCACGCTGTTAATTTTGATATGTTTCGCCATCCACCGCTCTGTAGTTCCTTAAATGCCAATGCGCTCTCCCTCTCCTTCCTCCCTCACACACGCAGAAAACATGTTCTATGAAACATACCTTGGGAGATGACACGGGAAGATAGAACAGTGTCCGGAGGTGTGTGTTTGCGTGTGTGTGTATAAGAGAGTGCCAAAGCCATTGTGTGTCCGGTATCCGCTATGTGAGCAGCTATAAGAGTCGGGGGGCTAATCCCTCCCAGTTGGTCTCTAATCCTGTTCTAATCCCTTTAAAACTCTCCATCAGCCTCTCGGGACATCAGCAGGGTTAAATCTTGTCAAGTGAAACACTAGAAACACACACGCAAAATGTTAACACGTCGCTGTCACCGCTTGTTAAATGAGATTATGTGATTTGTCATGGCAGGTTGTTTTATTCAACCATGGAAACTATAAGTAGCATATCATCACTAGTTGTTTTAACCTTGGCTTGAATTGATATTACAGAGAATTAACAGAACTACGTATAGTGTCCCACCTAAAAGGTGTTTTGCCTTATACACCGCCTTTGTTGCTTTTATACACAATATTGTGCATAATATAACATTCATACAATACAATATTTATATCATTACATTTCAGATTGCAGTGCAATCTTTGTTAATGCAAAGTCTTCCTTCTGGAGGTACATAAAGGAATACTTCACCTCCCAAATCATGATCATGATCATTTGTATTGTCACGGGGGAAAGTCAGGACGCCACGAGACAGAGTGAATGCACGAGGCCCACAAGGCGGTTTAATCCAAAGCATGTATCACACAACGCAATACACAGTGTTCCAAGCAAAGGGCGCGCCTTGAGGTGCGCCTTGGGGTGCTCCTTCCGTGTGTCGGGCGGGCTGAGGCTCAGGCACTGGTTCCTGTAGGCAGAATAGCAGACAACCGTCAGCATACATCTCCTCTACTCACACGGGGCCCCCAGGTGCTGTGTGTCGGCTGCCTATATGTCGTCTGCTGATTGGCCCCAGCTGCCGGTGATCAGCCCGTGATTGGGGTGTGGCTGGTCTCCACGGTGTCCGCCTGCTCCTGTTAGGTGCCTCACCACAGTATGTTTCGTGTTGTACTGTAGTGTGTATCTGGGAGCCACGTTTAACAACAACGAAAATTATAAATTATAAATTATAAACGAAAATTATAAATGACTAGTATATTATGATCCAAATCTCAATCAGTCACTTACTACAAAACAATGACATCTTTACTTAGCTATTGAAACACTTGATAGTCTTACACTTACACTCCTCTGTGCCGGTACCATTTAAATTGGGAGGTTTTCAGCAAGACGTGAGATGCAAGATGTGTAAAAGACACTGAACAGTAATTGATTTATGACGTAGTCCCGGGGAGCATGTTCTTTTAAGCCTTAAACGAACATGTTCACCGGGACTACATCAAAAATTACCTTAAAATCTAAGGTTTCTATATTTCAAATAATGTCAATAATATACAAGTCAACCAACAATAATGCATGGTTTTATTTTCTTGTGGAAAACACTACATCCTATTCTCTCTTTTGTTGCAAACCTTTATGTCAGGCCTTGTAGAGAGCGAGAAAGAAGTAGGCCTACCCACTTTTATTACACAAACATACGCACGCACACACACACACACACACACACACACACACTTCACATAATCCTCTTGCTCGCCCTCAGCCCCCCCACTTCCACTTCCCCAAACAAACGAACGCATTACACAAATGAAAAACAAGTGAGAGGCCCGGAGGAGGAGATGGGGAGAGGGATGGGGAGGGCGGGAGAGGGAGAGGGGGGTGAAGTGAGATTTTATTTAAGTGTTCTTGTAAGCCATCTAAGATATTAATGTTGCAAAGCTACTTATCAATATTTAAGAACATGAAAGGAGTGTGAGGGCAGAGGTGGAGTGTTGTGTGTGCGGGGCGGGCAAACCAGAAGGGACGTGCACTCTCAAGGTGTGTGTGCATTTGTGTTTGTGTGTGTGTGATTGTTTGCCAAAACCACAGAACAACAATCAGAGACGACATGAGGTCTCTCTGAAAGAGAAGAGGAATTGCTCGGTCTCCGTTCCACTAAAAGCTTTAACACGCCCGGGAACATGTGCAAACACACACACAAACACAGTGAGCCCTGTTAAGTGATGGTCGGCGTGGTAAGTAAAACTGCTAATGCTCCATAACCACTACATTCCTATTTTATATTGTGGTTATGGGGGACGGACTTACTGTATTATGCATTTATGCATGTACACTTGCATGCGTACACACACACTTCACTGTTTTATTTCACATTAAGCTTTAATCTCCTTGTAGTAATTGTTGATGTCTGTGTACCTTTATCCAATTGAGCACAGCCAATTGTCTATGTGATAGAAAGAAAGAAATTTTGCATTTTTTTTCTTCTTTCAAAAACTGAAAATGATTTATTTTAGTTATTTGGTCAGTTATCTTCCTTAAAAGGCTAAAAAGAAGAGTATTCCTTCCTGGACACGTTTGATGACCCGTCTCATAGTCACCATTGCAATCTCATTCCACCAAAAGTGGGTTTATCACTTACTGGTAGTATAGAGTTTGGTGATCTCTGCCCAACTAGCAGAGGTCTATTCAGACATAATGGGGAACCAGTGTATAAAGGACTTTAAAGCTAGGGTCGGTTTAATATTTTAGAAGTGTTTTCTTGTATTTGTTGAAGTTCTCATTAAATCCCATTAAGTCCCATTATCCCGAGAATCCAAACGCTACGACTGTAAGAAGAGAAATAAATCTTTGTTCTGATTCTGATTCAAAGGACGATGCAAAGGTTCCGCAACCTCATTTAATGAAAAAAGCTCTTTTGTCTACAAAACCTGAATCCCACATTTAAAATGAATGGATATGTGTGCGTTAGTATAGAGGGGAAAGAATACATTAGAGTGAGTAGTTTGTGCAGCACTCTGCAGGTGTTTGCCACCTCTGTAGCTCGAATGCATTAATGCTACCAACACACATGCACGCACACACACATGCAGTGACCTCTGGACAGTGTTCTGTCTTCCTGTGTCTTTCCGTGTCATCTCTAGTGTTACACGTCCAAAACACTTCTGAACACAAACCACTAAATGATGGCTGCAGGGTGGACGAGCGGTGTGTGTGTGTGTGTGTGTGTGTGTGTGTGTGTGTGTGTGTGTGTGTGCGCGCGTGTGTTTCTTAGGAAAAGAGAGACAGGCAGAAAACCGGAAAAGAACGATTTTTTGTAGGAGGTGTGTGAATGAGAATGTGTGTGCGTATGGGTGTGTCATGACCCTAGGCAGGGATAGATGGATGGATGTTCTGACCCCCTTAGAGGGGTGCAGGCACGCTTATTTACACAAGCCACCCTTAGGTGTGTAGGTGTATGTGTATGACACACGCCTCCAAACTTCGTCTGAGAGAGGAAGATAAATTGAGAAAAAGGTTTATTTTTAAAAATAATAACAAAAAAGGTAAAACTCTCCAAGGCTGGATGTCTAATCCAGTACACCGATAGAGATACACAACCAATTCTTTCACACATACACATGACGTAAAGATGTGCACTTTTCTGTTACATTTTTTTTCGATTGTTTACATGCAATTTAGAACACCGGGTTTTTTTTGTCAAAATATAATCACAATTATCCAAACACCGCACTCAATTTGCAAAATTCCTAGATAGTTCGCAAAATGACACACTTTTGCGTCAAAACATACACACTTCAGTCGAAACATATACACATATTTGTGAAAATGCTATTAGTTTTCATTTAACCAACACAGTCCTCAATGATCAGACACTATTGCAGCCAGTTTCACACTGCTGTGATAAATAGAAAACACATTTGTAAAAAAACTTTTAGGAAATAGCATGTGCTAGATTTTATGCCAGATGTTATCTAAGGGATAATTTAGATGAAAATAAAAATAGTGACAAACCCACAACATTCTTCATGATTAGTTTGAGATATAGGGAGAATGTACACAAATATTACAAAGACACTACACAACACTGATGCTGCAGACTGAATATTGCAACTATTTATTTCAATACTTACAGTATTTCTTACCATAATCAGTAATCAACCAACAATGAAATCAATAAAACAAATAGAATCTATAGACAAATAAGTACATACACTTTGACTCTAAAGAAAAACTACTGTAAAAGCAACAAGAATACTGTAAATATTTATCATCTCCTCTTTGAGCTCCCCCTCTCATTCTCACTCTTCTTCTTGTAGCTACTTCCATTTTTGTTTAAGACAGGTGAACTCACCTGCTGCCTTTTATAGCAAACCTGAGTGCTGCGTTTTCAAATTAGCACATCTGTGCTTCCACACCTGGTGGATGTGTTTATCCAGTGCGTTCATTAGTGTGGTCATTGGCAATCCGGGGCTTTGTAATGACAAGGAAGTAACCTCACAATCCTTATCTGTGTCTAAGGTGAGAAAATGTGTGTAGTTTTGCTCATTGGAGTAGAATTTTGCACGTTGTGTGGACATTTTTATTTTAGTGTGTAAACAATCGTAAAAAACTGTAATCTTTTTGATTGGCTGTGTTTGGAAAAGGAAAGCAAGTCACTTCCTGATAGATCTTTGTGTTTTAGGTAGAGAATTGTGTGTAGTGTGTTTTGAAAAAAAGTGTTATGCAATTGAAAACTAAGTCAAGCTGAAAAATAGCTTATGGTTTGGAAGATTTGCCAGGTAGTTTTGCACTTTGAGTGAGAGGTTTCAAAAATCGTGTGTCATGAAAAGATTTTGTGTGTAAGCAGTTGGTAAAAACTGTAAGTGACTCTCAGCACTACAGCATTCAGTAATGCTTCAGATATTTACATGCTTCGCACACCGAAATTTGGGAAAGTTTTGGGATGTCCATATTTGATATAGTCACATAAGGTGTGTGATGTCATGTTTCCTAAATGTGGTTCTATGTACTCAGGGTTATAGTGGACATAATGGTACAAATAGACATCCAGGGTCAACCCCATATAAAACGTATGGGAAATATACTGCAAACTCTTCAGCATCATGTACATGTAAAACATGTACACAAAAACTTGATGAAATGCCTTCTGACCACTGAGCCTCCACGCGGTCTGAAAAAGTCCTCTGTAGTAGCAGAGTCACAGAAACGTTTAAAATTGCTTGTTTTTTTTAGCAGCTCGTCACACGTTTAAATTCTTTGGAGAGAAATACTTAACACATAAAGATTATCAGTGGAACCCAAACACAGGCTGGACAACTCAAAATAAATGTGGGTTTTGTTGATATTATAACGGCTACAGTATATATTTAAAGTTTATCTTATATTGTAGCATTGCTCGCTGGCTCACAGTGATAAAGTAGCGCCATTTTGAAACACATTTTATAATAATGATATAAGTAAAAACTTGTATTTCTTTGTAGTGAACCTCAGTGTCTTCCTGCTTTTCTCATATTTAAGGCTTACATTAACTTCTTATGAGAACTCAAATTTCAGATTTCCAGCGGTGTAAACAACTCTGAATCTCATATAGTTCGCAATTCAACAGCAGCTTTCCTCCAGCTTTAATGTATGCTTCAATAACAACCCTGTCTGTTTTTCTACTGTATGTGGGATAAACATGTTCTATATCCATAGAATCACATTGATTTGCCTCTAAAAAGGTGAATAAATTGTGTATGAATTTTATGGAGAGAGAAAAATCCATGCCACTGTTTACAATGCTTGTTGTTCCTGTAAATCAGGAGATGATCAATGCACATATTGACTCATCCATCGCTCGGGACTGGATGTATATTTGGTGCATGTGTCTACATGCTACACTCTACAAGTGTTGTGCGTTATTGGGGATATTGAGCATGAGAAATTCGGCGGTGTGCATGTAACTCTTCTTGAATGCGTTCCGTGTGCGTGTGTCTGCAGGTGTTCCTGCGATGATGTGTGCTATCTAATGTGAGCAAACATGCATGCGGCTGTGCGTTGAATATTTGTGTGTTTCTGTGTGTGTGTGTGTGTGTGTTTCCAGCCCTCCAGCGGGGTCGTTTCCGTATTGACAACCTGCTTGTCCCTGTCAAACAGAGAACATGAGTAGAAAGGCCATTCTCATTTAGCCTGATAAAGCGCCCGTAGCGTCATTATGACCCCGGGCCTTTTATAAATCATACTTTAACGTGGGGAGACGAACCTCTAACCGCCGACTGATTGCAGAATTGATCAAAATTACTCATTCATAAATCAGTCGCGTTGATCAGTGCGCTGACCACAATCGCAGCATTTTAAAAGGTGATGTGGTGGTTAACTAATATTCTAGTTTAATTATGGCTGATCATTAGCTTCACGTTGCTGTGAGCTTTATGTCTGTGCATAACTACAAAAGTTATTATTTTATTACATATACTCGTTTTCTTCCTCTTCCTCTTTTTTTCTCTGAGTTCGTCAGTCAATTTTCTTTTTTCTCTCCCCACCCCCCCTCCACCCTCTCCCTCCGATCACATCAATCTGCATAGGAACAATCAGCAGCTCATGTTTACTGATTTGCCCAATCAGGTATCAGTTCTCCCTCGAGGTTCGAGGTCCCCACTGACAACCCGTGAATGTGCGTTTTGGACAGAGGAGGATAATCCCTGGGAGAGTCAAGTTGATCGATCCCCAGCAATTACAAGCCAATCGAAATGTGATTTATTTCCCAAGGAATCATTTCAATATCGAGAGTCGGCAAGCGCTGTGGAAGGAGTGTGTGCGTGCGTGTGAGTGTGGAAGGAGATCCTTGTCAATAAACTACCGCTTACTCCCCTGTTCTTCTCCCTGTATTACTCCCTCTCTCGACATCCCTCCATCTCCACACCTACTTTATCCACTTTTTTCGCCTCTCCTCTGTCCGTCCTCGTGAACAACAATTCCATGTTGCCATCCTAAACTTTCCCCTTCCACACTCACCCTTTCCATCTGTGCCTCCCTAAAATCCATTCACGACACCCCCCATCTCACCTCCCCGTGTCCACTCTGTCTGTAATACTCCCCTATATTCCTCCTCTTTGACTCCATTCCCCTTTCCTCCTTCCTTCCTTCCCTCTCCCTCTGTCCAGCACTCCCCCTTTCCCTTTCTCCCTCCCTTCCCTCCTTGACTGCTCCCTTGTGGGGCTATCATTCTAAGGACTTGTCAATAGGAGCAGTCAACCGAACAAAAAGACCAACTGACCAATTTAGGTAGTTTGACTCATAATCCCCCCTCACCCCCAGCGCCCCCCCTCTCCCTTCCCCTCCCTCCTCCCACCTCGTTCTTTTTTTTGTACTTAATTAAGTCGACAAGTGGCTGTCAGAAATAATTTTTTGCTGCGGCGCGGGGCCGAGGGCCACGATGGACTTGACATTTGATAATATTGCGTCTCCACGTTGATTGAAATTGATTTCAGAGGGGGAGAAAGGGCCCCTGCTCGCCCGCCGCCGTGATTGTTTGACAACTCTCAGCCAATCAGCCCCAAGGACAGGCCCCCACGTCTTTGGCGTGGCAACTCATATTCCTACGAGTGATGGCTGGGTGCCTCATTGCGTGTGTGTGTGTGTGTGTATGATTTCGTGGTGCCAAGGGTCGGACACAGAGTACCGTCGCAGGGTCATGGAACTGGCAGTCACATTTCCCATAAATCAGTTTGGGCGGCGCAGCGGCAACCCTGTGAGTCCATGAGACGGTTTTCCTGTGTGTGTGTGTGTGTATTTGCAAGGTAGCTTTGTGTATCCCACTGCGTTTGAGTGAGTTCAAGTACCACACACATACACACGTTTCACTTTGTGTCTTTACTCAGCGACCTGTGCCCCCCTTCAGCTACGTTGTTCCCTCACTGCAAATGACTGCTTTAATTGTTGCCTTATTAGCCGGGAGTGGGGGTATTAACTAAAGAACATCATGATGAAATGCCACTCAAAAGCGAGCTGCAGTTGGAATCAATCAGGGTAATTAATTACAAACAGGAACAGCACCATCAGTGTTTCCATAATGTTTACAATCAGACTGTTAATGCTCTCACTTCTCTCTCTGACTGCGGGCAGCCAGCTGAAACAAGCGGCGAGGTTTCCTGTGCGGGTCGCCAGCACGCTGTCTGCTATCTTTACAGGCGCGGTTGTCCCAGGGCAAAACTTAATTGTTATTTTTTGTTGTTTTGGAGCAGATATAATTAGTTCCAAACAATAGTATATTCAGTATATTCGTTGGTTTTTAATTATAATTTAAATCTGGCAGTTTTTACATGAATGAGAAAATGCAATATAGATAAGCAGTTAATAAGTTGTTTATTTGATTATTACATGAAACAAAAGCTGTAAAATATAAAACATAGTAAAAAAAATGATTGTAATTTAAAATATCACAAATATAAAATATATACATTTTTTAATCTCAACCTGTTTTTTACATACATGTTAGTCTTGTTGCACTCAATGTTTCTCGGGTTTTACCAATTTCTTACCGAACAATGTTTTCTTTCCTTTTCTTTGGACCTGATTAGAGACCAGCTGAAGGCAAACACAGAGAAACTTGCCCCTGTATCAATTGTTCCTTTGATCAAGTGTCTTCAGATGCATGTCTACTACATGTCATACCTGAATAAATGAGTAGGGAAAAATGAACACTTTTATGACCCTAGGGGTCATTGAATGAATTGTCCATTAGAATAATGTAAAACACCAATATGGTAACGAATTTGGGAGACTTGGAATTTGATGTTAAAAGTCAAACAATTGCACATGTCAATTGAGGATCCGGCCAAAGTCAACCGATTTTCCTTTACAGCAATAACCCCATATCGTCAAAAAAACATTTGAAGAAGGTCTATTGGTTTTCTGCCATCCACCTCCGAACATGCAGGTTTATTTGTAAAGCATACCCATTTAGTCTTGTAGTCTTCTTAGCATTGTGATTTGCCCCTGTTTTAATTGGGTTACGGGTGTCACTCGATCCGTCTGTGAGAGCCGTTCCACATTCCTGATGAGGTTCTATCTTTTAGACCCCATTTTTCAGGCGCTCTAATCGCCTCTCACAGCTCCGGGCATCAGACACAATATACCCTGCACCGAGGAGAAATTGCTTTTATTTAGAAAGGGGCTTGTCTAAATTAATAGAGAAATTGTGTTTTATTAACAAATGGTTAACTACAACGTTTGCTCTGATACCACGGCCTGTAGATGTTCTGCATGGTAAATTCAAAGAGAAACAACAGTGGTTGTACAACTTCTGACTCCCACAACTAATGCCATAATGCCCTAAGTCTGTTTGCTGGAGATTCTAAGAAGTGATTCATTTTTAGTATTAAGATTCCTTCACTTATGGTTATAAACAAGATAAGGCATTCACCAAAGAAATAACACCTGGTTTCTTCTGCGTTACTTCACACGTCAATGAGTTGTATTGGTATGAATAAAATACCAGTGCACATTCCTTGCAATTTCATTAGTTATGTGAAAATTGTATTTATAATGTTTGGCCGGGGAATCTCAACCACAATAAATAAATAGTTGCCGCCCTGATAACTTCCCAGAGCTATAATGTAAAAGTCTATCCGTAATTATTGTATTTTAGCTGCAAATTGTCTTTCCCTTTCTAACTGGAACATTAAACAACACAGCCCCACCAAGCCTGTCATTTTAACGCCCCACTGCCTCCGGTCTGGATCCACTCCCCCCCCCTTTATGCTGTTAGAGTGGACAGTCAGATTTGAATCATATTTCCTACCGGCAGCCAACAAGGTTTGTTTAAACCGAAAACCTCCTGATTTTCTCTTCTCTCTCCTCCAGCTCTTCTTTCGCCCCCCCCTTCCGCCCCGTTCAGCCTCCTTGTCCCACAACTCAGCTGTTAACCTCTGGCCGTGCGTCTCTCCGGCAGTAATTAGGAGGTCAATCCTAACCCTTCTCTATCATTTATCCTGACATACATACAATTTCTTCATTGTATGTTCTCTGATAGCACGCGATGTGACATCTTAATTACGCCACCAACTCCGCCCAAACACACTCGCGTACGCGTCCACACATGGACACTTAGATATTGATCGATAAATATGTGAAAAAAAACGTTACAGTCTATTACAAATCGATTGTTGGTAGAATAGAAGGCTGATCGTTGGTCACTATAATGACTCAACTTGTTAGTTTGGGAAGATCATTATATTTAATAATAAAGAGTCTAATACAACCATATCGTGGATCGTATCAAAGATGTTTGTCTCAAGTCTAAACGGCAATAATTAATTATGCTTTACCAGCGATTGTACTTAGAGAAACATCTTGAAAGCAAAATACATGCCCAGCTTATAATTGAATGAAGAATGAATTTATAAAAAATTAGAAAAAGAAATTCTAACCCCGATGATCGTTTAATATAACACATATTAAGAGAAAATTCTCGCTTCATTATAATACCGAAGTTGTCTCGTCTCAAACAACATGCTAGATTATCTTAAAATTCAAGTCAAAACACCCTCCCCCTCCAAAATGTAAAAGCTGGATTAAAGAAGTACTGAAAAGTATCAAGTTAGAGAAAATTTAAAGGGCTCTCTGAAAGCCTTTCTTATGATTTGTAAATCCCTTGTGCATTATAGAGAATGTTTGACACATCTGCCTGGTGCCAGTTAATTCTTTTATTTATTGTGTGTGGGTCAGAAAAAATATTTTTTAACATTTTAGTTAAATAGAATCATTTTGTAAATAAAACATTGATAATGCAGTCATAATAGTACCAATGTGTAATTATTAAATGATACATTTCACCAGATTTTAGAACTGTTGAATACAATTAAATCAATACAAGCTTAAACAAAAGCACATTCAATATGGTAATTTCATGCATAATTTCAACATGTGTTATTAGTTTATCATGCATTTCAGAATATATTTATATCCATACTACAAGTACACAATGATAACCACACACACACACACACACACACACACACACACACACACACACACACACACACAAAGCAGGGTTGACAGCACTGGGCAATGAGCTGTCAGAACAGTCTCTCTGTATCACACAGGTCATTGGCTGATCCCGGGCCTGTCTTTCTCTACCTGCACTCCCCCCATCGCTGCTCCTCCCTCCCTCTTCGCTGCCCATTAACACAACATACAATTAAAGTGTGTGCATCAGTGTCAGAGCCCAGCTATTAGCACCTCAGCCTAAATGGCACTTGGCAGGGAGCTGATTCCCAGCTTCCTCCTCCCAGTCAAACAATTAAAGGCCTCACACGCAATCGACGGCGTAGCGCGTTAGCACCTAATTAGCTTGAAACAGCAGTGTGCTGCTCTGTGTGGCGATGCACTGACTGTGAAGCCCCAGTCCCTCTGTGTTTTGGCGTATTGGCATAATCTGCAATTAAGCAGTGAAGATCCCCTTTTCATGGCTTGTTGGGTTGCCCTTACTGTTTAAAGCAAAGTCAGCATATTTATAGTCACTTCAAACTACTGTCGGTCCTATCAGGATTTATAAGCTGCTTCTTTTATTCTTCAAATTGCTGCGGCTGACAGAAAGCTGGCTGACTTAGAGCCATCCGAACAGTCACCAGAACTGGAATAACAGCCCAAAAGAGGGACAAAACAAAAACAACACGACACTGGAACACTAGCTCACATGACAGGCTTAACAAAGCTCAAAAAGTGAGAATCATTTGGGGGGGAAAAACTTCACAAGACACCCAT
The DNA here is from genome assembly GCA_021346845.1 of Apeltes quadracus. Classification (NCBI taxonomy): domain Eukaryota; kingdom Metazoa; phylum Chordata; class Actinopteri; order Perciformes; family Gasterosteidae; genus Apeltes; species Apeltes quadracus. The sequence continues at coordinate 9,670,210 of CM037930.1, read as the reverse complement.
TTCACACACGCACGCCACACCCTCACCCGCACTGCTGCAATAAATATCTGAGATCTAAATCCTCTTCACAGCATTGGCTAATTACTCCCAACAACATGGTAGCTGATTAACTTGTAATTGCTGCTCTGAATGCAGCTTGTCCCTTTCTCCTCGTTAGGGTTATTACTGACTATAATTACCGTTAATGTGCAGAGCGGAACACACACACAAACATATACACGTGTAAACACAAACATACACACAGGTAGGGAGCTCATGCACATGCACCTGAACACACACTGTCTTTCCCACCTCAGTTGTGCACACACCTCACCAGGAGCATACTTATTTTCTTGGAAACGTCGACTATTGCACAAAGCAATAACAGTAAAATTTGGGCAACCAAATTCATTTTCAGTATGTTGCCTCATTTAAGCGATGCATTTGACAGCAGGCAAACTCCTGTAATGATCCTCGTAAACCTCATCACATCCTTAAGTCTGACATTGTCGTCCTTTGATCCTGCGTGAGTGCGGCCTGTAACATGACTAGTTTCTCCCCGGCGATTCTAGAAGTGCATAACCTACAAGTGAACGTAACAAACAAGTGTCTTCTCTTACTAGAGAGCCACAAAAATGTATATTAACGTAAGGGGCTTAAGACACTGAACAGATAGATCAATAAAAAGGCAAATGAATTATCCCACCAAGCCGATCCTTAAACTGAAAATAAAACAGCAGCCAGCGTGTTCTGCATGTGTTTGCGGCGCCGGAAAATCCCATTCCTAGTTTTGGAATTAATCATCCAAAAACAATCTCTGGCAAACAAATGATTATAACATCTTTATTTTGCATGTTTTTTTGGTTGGGGGGGATGTGTTTTATATCCCTTCATCCCAGAGATCACGTTCCAAAATTGTTTTTACATGCTGCAGGAAATCAGTTAAGTAGCGACATATGTTTTGCATTTCCATAAAAGCAACATTTGTAGAATTAACTATCTGCCTGAAAAAACCCAAACAGGGAATTTAAAAAAAATTGCTCATCTGCTCATGAACTTCCTCGCTGGGTTCCTGTGAACAGCAGGCAGAAAAAAAAATACAAGAAATAATGGTATTTTCTTTTCTATCTTTCTCACTGTAAAAAGACAAAAACGGATCATCTAAATAATAAGGAACTTGACACACACATCATCTCTGAGTGGAAACCATCTGCGTCTGAGAGATCATGAAAACAAGTCCTCTGTAATATCATATCTAACTGCGAGCGGCGTGCTGAAGGCACTGGGCCACGCCGATCTGCGTCGCTTGTCTCCCCCCCGCAGTACGGCGGCCTTTGCTCCTGCTCTTCTGCCACCCCTGTTTAAAAAGGCATTTGCGTGAATCTCAATCCGGCTTAATCGTAATTCTCCAACTAAACTTGCTGTGGAGAGAGCTACGAGCGCAAAGCTCCCTTTAAGTTCATAATCACTTTCTCCTTTAGCTGGGGATAATGGTACTACTTGTGGGAGATTTAGCCCACGTCTGACTTTCCCTCCCTCTCTCTCTCTCACCCACCCTCGGTCCCTCCGTTTCCCCCAAACACTAGCTCTCTTTCTTCGGACCATTAGTGATATTGCCGGGCCGCAGACCTCTGTGTTAAGTCACTTAATCAAAAGCAATGGGTTGAAAATCTTGTTTGGTCTCTTACGTCTGATTCATTCCTGCAGACAAGAGCGTCGGAGAGACAGAGGGAGGGCCGGGGGGAAATAAACAGGAGAGCGAGACAGATAAGTAGCGGGGAGGGAGAGAGGGTAAGCGAGCGAGTGTTGACAGTAAAGTGAGATGGCCATGGAGAAAGTGTGAGAGAGAGGAGGGAGGACATTATGTGGTGGTGCTATGTGTTATCAGCTAAGCAGCAGCAGAAAGGCTATCAGTGGCTCTTTCACCCTGCGGGCATGGAGAGGCCACTGTTCCTCTAACCACTTCTGACCAATTCTCATCCACACAGACACACACACACACACACACACACACACATATCATGTTTTCAAGGTTTTTTTTAAATACTTCCTTTTGATTTCTTTATTTGCACAATCCATGCATTTAAAAAAACGAATAACCTCTCCAAAAAGAAAGACAAACAGCCAGATTAAACAAGACATGTGACATATGAAAGCATTTTCTGATCTAACAAAAATCAATGTGCACACTCTCTGGCTGTGTCTCCTTATTTTGCTGTGGTCAGGAAGGTTTTTGTCAGTCAAGAGTGTCATTCATTCAGTGAGGACAGATCAACTTTGAATGTTGTGTCTAAAACCAAAATCTGACAGAAAGACAAAATTGAATTAATTGACATTTGATTTTGAGGTATTTGCTGATTTACTTATTTTTTGCATCTTTCTTGGGAAGACAATCTCAAAAGCTAAGGCCTAAATAACCAAGCAAACAAACAAACAGAAAGATTTGTGCTAAATCCGACTCCCTGGGATAAAACAAGTCAGGGCGAATTAAAATGGTATTCCAGTCGTTGAGCTTCAACGCTTTTCTCAAAATGTTGGGAGTGGACCAACCGGCGGGAGATCAACCTTTGGCCGAGCTAGAGGCCGAGAAAGCTGCACGTTAATGAAGGCCCCCACAGGTATAGAAGCACAAGCCTACGTGCATTGTGCGTCTGTTGAGTGGAGATTGTAGCTGCAAAACAAACCCAGATGTTGCATTTTATGGCTCAGAGAAGCAGAGCAACACTGGGAAGAAAAGCATCAGTTTGAATCCTGCATAGCTCAAAACCTTATACCATTACTGCACAAGCTTTTAACCTCAATTCCCTCTATGCCAATTTGACTCAGTTGTAGAAGTTAAATCAGCAAAGCATTTCCCTCCAAAAGTATTGCACAAAGCTGAAGATCTGTAAGATGGTTTAAAAGTCATAAGTGAATTGAATTTACTTAATTACGGTAAAAGTCAAAAAGTGGGGTATTTTGTTGTGAATTACCCTATGATGCACAGCGGGGTCAGGAAGTAATCTCTCCTCTCTTAAGACCATCGGAGTTTTCATTTCCTAATAGAGACAGAGATGGATTGAGTGATAGACGACGGGCAGATGAACCGCTAAAACTCCCTCATCTCTCTCTGTTAATAGCTGTTTATTTCGTGGTTCACTTTACTCTCATCCCTCGCAGCCCCATACGTACGAGTGTTCAAACTCTCTTGAATTTGGGACATTGCATTGCGGTTAGCAGACCTACTTAATAAGGTCAAGCTCCTTTTAGAACACCCCGGAAATCGCTCTGAAGCCAAATCTTTTATAGCCCTCTGTCCCTCCCTCCTTTTGGCCATGGCCAATTAAAGTATATGAATATCAATTATTATTGAATCCTTTTGGCTGTCAGTGTGAGAGGAGGTATAGTAGATATAAATGGAAGAAAGAAGAGAAAAATCACCACTGTGCCCTTTCATTAAGGTGGTTGTTGGATGCTTCTTTTGGGAAATATTTTCTATTTTTCTGTGTTATACCCTTAGTACTATACTCTAACCCCTGTTATTTATTGTTAATGGGACTTCTTCATCTTGATTTGACTCATCTTAAAGGAAAGATAATCAGGGGAGTTGTGTGTGTGTGTGTGTGTCTCTCTCTCTCATTCCCTTTTGCATGGACGTTTGTGATGAAGCATGTGTTGTTGCAAGTGTCGCTGATCCTCGTGAGGTGTGGCTACTTCACATCAAAAACACTCCAGCACCTGTACACACAATCAGCCGCCTCCTCGCTGCCACAGGTGTAGTGTACACACTCTGTTTCGCACACCTCTCAGAGCTTTATGAACACCCAATTCAATCAACAGGCAGACCCTGGCACGCATTCAAACGCACCCACCAACCAATCACCTAATCCACAAATTACAGGACAGGCACACACACACTCAGATTTGAGCTCCAATCCCATTGCAGATGCTTCTCCATTCAATTAAGACACACTAAAATGCTTCTTTTGATCTCAGTATTGGATATTAGGCACACCCACCTGATGCTAGCAGCACTTGTGGCCTTAACACAATGCTGCTAAAAGCTAACATCGTCTGGTTTAGAGGTAGCAACAGTTTTAAAGCTACAGTGACATTTTCAAAAGGGAAGTGCGCGCTGTAGATTCAATTACGTAGCGCAATTGTTCCTTTGTGTGAGCATGCGTTGTTCTTGTGCAGGTTTTAAGTGTGTGTGTGAGTGTTTGTTTCAGGCCTCAGTGAATGCAAATGCCGTTCCCACTTGATAATTAGCTTTCTCTCTATTTCAGAAAGAGAGATAATATTGGAACAGAGTTCTGGAGCTATCATATATTTTAATAATCATTAAGTAATCATCTTAATTTGAAGATTTAGTAAAAACATAAAAAGCCTATTAATAGTTGTGTTCTTCCCCATTTTCACATCAAAAAGTGTGAAATAAAGTGGGCTTGTCTCGAGTTGATGCAGAGAAACAAACATGGAATTTAGTCAGCGGTATTGCAATGGCAAATTTCCAAACTTTTACTTCCTGTCCATGGCGATGTGAATCTGCAGAGCTGGTAAGGTTTTCGCCATGTTTTAAATTGTCGGGTTGTCATTTTTATCATTGTTGTTAGTTTGTTTGTTAGTAGATAATTCATCCCTCTATATACAGCTTTTTCCAGGTAGGTATAATGTGTCTCTTTGGAATAAAAAGATTTGTTTATGCTTTTATTTATTTTGCTTTTTGGTGCAAAACAATTTGACGGACACAAATCGGGGCTTAAACAAAAGTCACTTGAACTCAGCGGCAGATTGTTTATCAAGCTTTGCTAATTTCCACCCTCCTCTTTCTGTTTATTGCAGATCAACAATACAAAATAACAAAAACCATTAGTGGTTTGTGCACCATTGAAATAAATCCCTAAATGTACTCCAGCTGTTAAAAATCTAAATATATATTTGAATCCCTTCATGGTCGTGCTGAATGATTGGACCAGTATAGGAGTAAGAACATTTCATCTTTGGCAGATGAGTCCGGCTTGTCTGACTGGCAGGGCAATGGCATTTTTGATAATTGCGCCGGTTTTGTGTCTCTACACATGAATACACAGTGCTGGATTTTGCATATGTAAGGTTAAAGTGCCGAAGCTCATCCCGCTGTATTCAATTCTTAAAAAAAGACACTTTGCTATTTTCCCCTGAGGCTGTGTTGGGGGTGTGTGGGGGTATGTTGAGGTAATAGATGCAGCTGTGGGGGTGTGAGGGGCATATGTGTGCATCTATGCATGTATACGTGCACACTTTGAGAGGTTTGCTCTCAAAATCATTTGTGTGCATATGCGCATGTGTTGCTCCCCATTCATCTGAATGGGGATTTCATTGGGCAGCCATTTCAAAATTAAATGCTTTTGGTCAGGCAGATTGCTTTACGTCTCTGTCATGTTGCTGTGAATGGGTGCAGCCTTTGATGGTTATGAGGACTGACAGGAGAGCCCCCCTACACGTACACACAGACACAGTCCTGAAGTCCATATTGTATATGGCAATCTTTTTAAAGAGTATTCACAAGTTCATAGTTTGAAACAGAGTAGAATAACAAAAATTATATATATCTACAAACAAAATGTTCTTTTTAGGCCTTTGGGGCCATTGTATAATAAATAATAATACATGATATATAACCTTGTACTTTATTTAAAGGGCCAAGCATCTTATTTGTCAATAGTTAGTTAAATTGATACCAGTTAAGACTCAAAGTCATAACGCCTGTCTCTCGTTATTAGCGTATGGTTATTTTCATCCACTTTCTGGTCCTGAGAACAGATTCATTTTCCTATTGTCCATGTTTCAAGCACTGTGACTTTTTCTAGTTTTTTCTTTAACCAAATCTCAACTAAGTTTCACAAAGACATAAAACACACACACACAGCTGTCAGGAACTAACAGTACTAATAGGTATCTGCAGATGGTCCACCAATATCCCGCACACATTTCCTTTTCCCAAAACAACTTATACAGAATTGGTTTAAGAACAATTTGCTGTTTGCTTCCGTGTGTGTGTGATTGTGTGTCAGTCATAACTAAACACCATCAGTCCTGTCAGTCTGTGAATTTCCTGCTTTGTGACAGTCTGCATCTGCCTTCCTGGTACACGTCATCTGTTTGGTGCACACAGACATATGCACACACGAACAATGCATGCTTTCATTTCCTCCAACAAGTATAATACCGTTTTGCCTGAAGACGCATGAAGCTTCAGAGTGCTTGAACTTGATGTGTTGCTAAAGTTGCACTAGTTCAACCTAACAACTTCAGTCTATTGATTCAGAGTCCTCCCAAGCTCTAATTGAGTCAGGAAAGCCACAATTTAAGAAGTGAGTAGAGGTCTAGGTTCTTCTGCATAAGGGGAAATTCTACTCAATTCTTCATCGTTTCAAATAAAAGGAACATATAACGACCAAAAGTTAAGACTAAAAAAGCTTAAAACTTCCAAAGTGTCCCGATTGCATATTTCCCATAACATTGGTGGATAATGATCGTCATTTAAATGCTGTGATGGTTAAGCTTAAACTAATATCGCAATAACTAAGATATTAGTTGATCTACTTTCTGGCTTTCCATGGGTATAAAATTTACTTTTACAAAATATAAGTTTTAGAAATAACCTTCACAGTATAGAAATGTCTATAAGAACACACTATTTTTATTCTTCCATATTGTTTAAGAGCAGGATGACGAATCCATTAGAGGGATCAAACAAAGGACTCACAATTCAACCTGTTTTCAGATGCATTACTGTTGTCCATCAAAACAGCACCAGTCAAATTCTAAATATACAATAATGGCTCTGATCTGACATTGTACTGCTGTTCGGCTGCACTCCAAACCAAATACCAAATATCGAGAAATCGTAAAATAAAATGTATCTGAGTTCTTGCCCCGCTCCCTTTTCGTATGTATTTATTTGGCATTTGTGTCCGTCTGTGTGTTACACCGTGCCTCATTCGGCCCAATGCAACGACATCTCACTCGTGGAGCAGATGAATGCCACTAAGAGGTAATGGAACCTCTGTTGAGACGAGCCAGACAATCTGCAGCTCTCAGTTTCACACAAACACTCGCGCGCACACACACACACACACACACACATCTACTAAATCCATTTGCATCTCGAGAGCAGTTGCAGCCAGTGACACAATTCGAGTTGCCATTCAAATGAAGGCAGTGTTTGTGTGAGCCCTGGAGAGAGGAAAAGAAAAAGCTGGGAAAGGTTTTTTAGGAACATGCAAATGCTGCCCGGCATGGGAAATCTATCTCAAAATGAGCTTTCTATTTAGGGAGCTTAAATCAAGAATCGCTACGGTACACTGATGTTTACGTGTATAACGAGGCCAGCAGGGCTTGAAGAGAGTAATGCTAAGAAGAAGAAAGAAAAAACACGCAGCGCAAACGACCGAAACGTGTGCATAGAACAGGTCGTACATTTGAAAATGAGCAGAAATACCTCAAAATTAGTTTTAACATATAACATCCAAAGCCAACTCGTTCTGCGTCTCATTTTGCTTTCAGGTTGGAGCATTCATTTTCCTTTCCCAAGCTGGCAACAATTAAAATTACAATTGGTTTTGTACCAAAAATGCAAGAAGCACACTATTGGACTTCATTGAGACACCCGGCAAAGTTAATTAACTTGTTAAAAGGAATATTTAGACATCTGGTGGAAAATGCTGCAGATTTCCCTTTGTCCTATTGTTTATGAGAGAAGAGTTTGGAGACAATGAGCTTATAGGAGCATGTCAATAAGTTAAAGCCGGATATGACGATTTTTTCATACCACTGGCTGTAGCTTCCCATTTAGCAAACAGACATGAGATATGGATCATCTCATCGAACTCCTGGCCAGAAATCCAATCAGTTCATTCACAAAATGAAGTCGGTAAAAAGTGTTAATGTAGTTTGGTCCCTTGTAGCAACATGCTGTCAGCTACAAGGAAAGTAGATATTTGTATCCATTTCAATAAAACCTAAAAAAAAAAAAAAAAAAACACCAAAGAAAGACATAAATGTTTACACACAACCACAAACACGTGTGTGTGCAGCCGCTGCTGTGGACCAAAAATGATTTCCAGATTTGGGGAAACCATTAAGAGGCAGACTGCAGACCAAATGGACATCTTGTGGAGTTTTGCTCTTAACAACCTCGTCTGAGATTCAACAAGAATTTAAAACATAGTAAAAATGTCATCTTTATAATGAGACATTTTAAAATCTCCGCAAAGCTCATTCTGAATCAACATGATACTTAACACTATTATTCTGTCACACTGCTCTTTACGGAGAGAATGTTATTACGATGATTTGTTTGCAGTGAAGCCCTCCACAGTTTGGGTTGTGTGTGTGTGTATGCACCTGAGACATCAGAGTATGTGGTTACTATTGCACTTGTTACTCTTTGCAAGCACCCAGACTGGTGTGTCTGTGCATACATGCCTTCCCGTATGAATGTGTGAGATGCAAGGTGCTACATGGATCATAAAGCACATCTAAACGGCCGAGAGGGTCGATGGAAAAGGGGCGACAGCTTCCCGTGTAAAATGTACAGCTCTCAGATAAACTAAGAGACACAGAGAAAAACCCGCCGCAGTAGATCACATGCAGAAAGGCTCGCCCGCTCACCTTAACACCGCTCTATCCCTCAAATCCCCCGTCGTAAAACTTACTTATGGCCCTTTTTAATTCTTCCCTGTGTGAAAAGACCCAGGCCGACAGTTAACTAACTAATGGGATAAAGGAGCTGGCCGGAGATTAGCCTGACACAATGAAGCCGTCCAGGGAGGAGACCTCACAGCGGTGTTGTAAAACAACTCCACTGGAGTGTGTGGAAAAAAAGGATAGGCGAAGTTATTTGGCACCAACTTTCAGGGCTGTTTACAGGCCCATGCAGCACATACACAACTGACAAATGCACCCAGTTGTGTTGACTTGTCAGCCAAAGCAAGAAAAGAAAGAGTGTTGCACTACCAGAGGAAAGGGTGCAGACAAAAGGATATAGAAGTAAGCACTTGGTAAAAAAGAAAAAAAAGACACTGGAATGCCGGCTTCCCATCTAGATGATGATTAAAATTCATAGGCTCCCCACCGCTAACATCCCTTTACCCCCTTCGTCCATCCATCCAGCCCCCCACACCCCTCTTTGATGCTGAAGCAATCTCGCAGCAGTCAAAGCCTTCTCTCCCTGCAAAATTAATTTGACAGGTTTGCATTAAGGCACCTGATCAATACCCACTTAGAGCCGTGAGGGCTAAAGCCAAGAAAAATAACGCACCGGCCTCCCCTCCTTCCCCTCTCTTCCAGATGAGAAAAAATGAATCTTGGCCACTTTTTTCCACCCCTCCTCAATTGCTCGGCGATCCTAAGCCATGCTCTCTATCAGACGGACACACACACACACAAAGAAACACTCACATAGACACAAAAAAGCACACAAATGAACAACAGACACACATATACAGACGCACACATGCTGCTCCAAGCGGCTCTATCACCAGGCTGACCTCCTGCCATTGATCGGCAGCCGTTAAGTTGACAGAGGGTGCTGGGAGATGTGCGTGTGTGAGTGTTTTGTGACTTTCACTGGGCACTTAACCAGGGAACGATCAACTATACAACCTTGATGAAGTCAAGACTGTGTTTGTGATAGACGGTGCAAAACTGTGTAATTTGTGTGCAGTTCAAATGAAACACTTGGTTTGACACAACCTCACAGGCCGTGCATCTACAAAAGGAGGCAAGGAGTTAAAAAGAAATGAGTAAAGTCAGACAGAAATATGAAGAAAGGGGGCAAAAGCAAAAGTGCTTAAGGAGCTTTGTGCTGAGCATCTGTCCTCTATGCACCAACTCAATTCTTTAAGTTCATCTACTTCCACACGGTGACATTTGGCAAGCTGTCCTCAATCTCTTGTCCTGTTGACTCTCGAGCAATGTGTTTTCTAAAGGGCACTTAAATTAGTTAACACGAGTCCCCTCACACCGGTTGCCGTTTCGCAGAACTTTTTCAGAAATGTACGGTTTCCCCGACGGAACCCAAGCCTACAGTTAAAGATCAACGGCAATAGTCTCTGATGGTCGCTGGATATGTTGGAAGTGTATAATTGGGTGACCGTTCACTTTCTCTTATATTTCACTCATCATTTGTTTTGTCAACATAAGTCGTCAAATATTTACAGTGAACGCGTGATTGTGATGCTGATTTATTTTCTGCAATAATGCAATATTCAATAAAACGCAGTCTCATTGGCTTTTCTTGACAAAGTGGCCTACGAAAACAGGTGACCTGCAGCTCTATTTTATCAAGATGAGACATTCATTGTGTCTGCGCTGCCTATGTTAAGGTTGAAAGGAGTAATCAAGTTTTCTTTCTTATTTAGGTCTTAGTAGCCTCCATGTTGTTATAATGTAATATAATTGTTCCTTTAGTTGCGGTGCAAAAGGTAGAAAAAATATCAACCTTGTTGATGTTGCGTTCCAAAAAGTATATTTCCTTTTGAAATTACGTCCCAGCTGTGGAAAGGCTTTTGACTTAAAATTCACAGTATGTTTTTTCTAAAATAGGAACCAATGAGTAGAGGTCAAGGAAAAGTTAACAGTGACAGACAATTGAGGCCGCCTCTGTACTGGGACAAGAGATACACTCCTCCACTTATCCCTGCGTTCCTTCTCATCCATCCGTCACTGAGTCTTCCAGAGCGATTCCATCTCATTCAGGCAGAAATCAATACCTGGCCCCTGGAGACCGGCCCTCGATAAACAGGGGAGGGAGAAGCATGGGCCAGCCTCCAGAGGCAAAGCTGCCCCCTCACCTTGCGCTCTGCACAACCACAAAGTAAATGAACTCACTACTTTTCCTCTAACTTGATCCAACCAACAGCAGAGACCTCCATCCAATATTTCATCCCTCGAGGTCGCAGCGACGTTTCAATCCCGACTATGATTCACTCAAACGCACCTTCACACTTGCGTGTGAGAGTTTGCGGGCTGACAGGCGAAGGTATGAATGTGTGCATGTGCACGTATCCAAGCATGGGATCGATGCGCGTGTGAGGCAAAGCCTTCAAAAGCCATACATGTTCTGAGGCTTTTTTTTTCATTTCTATTCTTGCGCCGAACCAAAAGAAAAAGGAAAAAAAAGGAAAAAAGATCAGATTTATAGATATGGAAATTGCTCAGTTTGAATAATGAGTCTGAAGTGTGCTGGTTCTACAAGGTTGAGCTTAAGTCATCGTGTTTAACAATGTAATCTGAAAGATCAGATACACGCATCAGAAGGAAAGGGAAAATCATCATCATCATTATCAGGTGACAATCATGGCTATATCATCGACAACATTAAAGACGCTGTTTGTGACTTGTATGTTGGTGTGTTTCTTGGCAGAGGGGAGCTGCTCAAAGTCATGTATCCTGCATTGGCAATAGTGTTGTTCAAAGAAATGACTAACACATCTGCCTACTGTTCACATCTGCTTCACTTAACATAGACCTCAAGTAGAAAACTGCCGAGGCAGCTCTCTATAGGCCAAGATATGACGCTCGTAGCCAATCACTCCACCACCTCTTCACACAATACTTTATTATTGACCCCTTCACCTTTGGGACACCACAGGACTTAGATGCCTTTGTATTGAACCAGACTTGGGCATGTTTCCCCATCCACCAATACAATATGCTCAGGGTAAACAAAATAATGGAAACTACTTCTTTTGTAGGCTTAAAAAAGATCCCTGACCTGCACTCCAAGGATATTATCCAATAGCTCCCCTCTATCTTGGCTGTATGTGTGTTTCCTCTCTGCCTTACTCGATGGTCTGTTCATCTACAAATTACCGTATTTTGTTTGTCTGCGCAATGCCGTCCTCGTTTTCCTTCCCCTATAGGTGAGAGTGGGAGTTGAAAAGGAAAAGACAGCAGTGGGAGAGCCAGAGAGAGAGAGAGAGAGAGAGAGAGCGCTGAGGCCCGTGCACGCTGAGTCGCCGTGATGCAATTTTACCGACGCGTTGCCACTTTCAGCCCCATTCATCCCTCCCTGCTGGGCCCCATTAGGGGAGACGGGCAGGTGAACAAGTGCACATGGAAAACAAGTTCCTCTAGGCGTTACGGAAGCACCAGACAACCCCCCCCGAACCTTTCGCACACACACACACACACGCATGAAAGAGAGTCCTCCTTAGCCAGATGTAGATTGGAACAGACATCAATAAATAATTTAGAGGTCTTGAGACTTTTAAGTAGGAATCTATGCAGTGTGAAACGCTGTTTAATCGAGTAACTTCTGATGCCGTATCAATCAAAGCGGGTCAAAAGCTGCTAACGTCTGCAGAAGCAGGGGAAGCGGGATTCTTTTGGTTTTATCTCACTCTCTTCACCACTTTTTTGTCTACATGATGGGACATTAGGTGACATTTATATTCATCAATTGACCCAGATCCGCTGTGTCGACAGAGAGGGATAGGCGCGCTACAGGGACGGAGAGAGGTAGGCATTCTGGTGCAATGCAGCTCATGCTAATGCAGTAGAAAGAACAGGCAGATCTAGAGGCACGGTATTTGGGGGGAAAAGGCATTTGAAGATTGGTTTCAAATGAGCCACTCGATTTAACTTACCAGATGCATGAAGAAAGACGATTTCACTACTAATTCTCACAGGATGTGCTGATATGATCAAATACAAAAGAGGCCTGTATGCAAAATGGGCAAAGACAGAGTGATTTGAGCCAATATGTCCACCACTTCATGTCGCCCCTCACATATTGACAATTCATATATTCAAATGTTTTACATTTTGATAGCAATAACTCCCTTGGTAGATCAATCCCGGCTCTTCAAAGAAGAACAAAAAAGAAACGCAAATAAATAGTGTCCCGTATACGTTATGTTTATTTCTGTTGTTTTACCACAGCTGAGCAATTTGCCAGCAAGGCATATTTGTCAAGTTAAAATATTATTGCGTCTCAGCAGGACAAGATGATGTGGATGCATACGCAGGTAGGGAAGAAAGGAAAAAAGGAAAAAAAGACAGACACACACACACAGACAGCTCAATTCTCTGGTGTCATCAGCAGATGTGTACATACCCTCGTTTCAATACAATACAGATGAGCTAATAGCCTCAGAGTCTCCCAGCCTACCTCTGATCTCCATAATGCCCCACGCACACATACAGGGTGAGTGAGGGGGAGGAAGAGAGAGGTGAGTGCACCTGCACAAATCCCATAATATCCCAATACGTGGCTGTCTGTGGGGAGTCAGGCAGACCTGATTTAGATTCAGCAACATTCAGCGGACGAATATTATAATTTAGAGACATATTCAAAGAATCATGCATGCATGTGTAATGGACGAGTGCACAAATATACACATTTGGGCGCTAGCAGGAATCCTTATCCACGCACACACGCACACACACACACACACATACGCACGCACAGATGTGATATGAATGATATTCACCCATTGTAGATATGTTGCAGGTATAAAAGCCCATATGCAGAAACACTCATTGAAAGCTCAATATCAACATATGTACTTTGGTGAAGTTTGTTATGGGACTCATGTGAGATATTGCTGCTCCCAATTTGAACGACTTTCAAGGAGGAGGAGATTTAATGCTGAAAGCAGTGATGTTCAACCAGATGCGCATGAGTTTCTTCTTACAAATGATAAGGAAATCAAAGGCATATACACACATTAAAAGACACTGTCGAGGCTACTCGGCACAGTGATGTCTTTTACTTAACTATGTTCAACAATTACAGATAAATTCCACAGGATAATAGGCTTCCCAACACACTGGTACGCTGATTTACCACATCAGTTGGTATCTGCAGCTAAAATATGCTGTATAGATACGGAGGCACACAAGCTATAAAAAGTATAAGTATTTTATAATTGGGGCATTAACCCATACTATGTAGCTTACATTGAGTTTCCCAACAGAAATAGTGAAGTTCACGCTAGAAAATGTTTACACAGGTCATTTTGCTTTTGAAAAAGTCAATAAGCTTATTTTAATGAAACTTTACTTGTAATACTGTATCGGAATCTGTCAGGAAAAGGAATATCTTTTTTTTTTTCTTGATGCATGTGCACGTGTCCTGTACGACCGTATTTGTTAGGTCTCTTTATGCGGCGGTTGTCAAGTCTTCTACAGCCAGTAAATAAAAAGCAAAGGAATTCCACTTCAGTCAGAGGCTTGGAGAGGATCTGGGGGAGATCTGATAATCACCACGGGGATTTGTGTGTATGCTGTTTCATATCCAGAAGTGAGAAGGAGCACCACGGGGACACTGCAGTCGGAGGAGCTCAATAACACCTAATTTCACCACGCACACATACTACAGAAACTATTGTAGGCATGTAAACGTGTGCCAACACGCATAGACAGACCACCAATAACAACCAACCTCCAGGGTTCATTCGCCCAGTAATAACTGTGTAATATGCCGGTAACATGAAGATGCTGATTTTTTCAAATCAAATCAATGTGAAACGTACATTACCGCGCAGCACCAAGGACAATTTATCAAGGCAGAAACATTACTGGGACAAAGTAATGACACAGACAATAAATAAATGGCATCCAATCGAAACTGTGGAAAAAAGCAAATAAGATGACACTTAATAAATCACAATTCATTTACATTTATTAAATCTGAAAAACTTTACTCACTTACCTTATCTCAGCTGTCTGGAAAGCAGTCCGAAATACTAACATTCCTCACAAGAGGAAATTTTTTTAAACATATAAAAACAACAAGAGAATAAATATAAGAGGAGACAGCTGACAATCATGACTGAAACAATCAATACATAGTTTCTTTACTTCCCTCTGCTGCTGTGTTAGCTCCAACACCCCCCCCCCCCCCCCCACACACACACACACGCACAAATTCCGTACACAGACACACACACATCAGTCAAAGGGCAATAACCTCCTATGAAGCGTTGTGGTTTGGATCAGCAGTATTGACAGCTTTTCACATTAGGCCTATTGAAATGCATTGTTGTTGTCGAGATGAGACACACACACAGACAGATACTGCGGGTCTGTGGCATGCATCTACAATCAATCTAACACCACAATCACGTTCTTTCCACCTGCTTAAATGGAGAAAAAGAGGCGGGCGGGTCTCCCGACTTCTCAGTGTGACCAAGCTGACCCTTAGCCTTGACCTCTGACCTTTAGAGGTTGTGGTCAAGGGTTCAACAGAGGGGAAGGGATGAGAAAAAGGGTGAGGACGAGAGACGTGAGGGGGATCAATAGTTATGTTCCGATAGGCACGCCTACACCGGGAGAATAAAAGGCATTATAGATCAATTAGGTCCGGCATCCATTTAGTTACATATCTATTTGTTTCCTTCTAAGCCACACAAGGACTGCCAGTTAGCAAACAATATGTATACTATACATACACAGATTGTAACTATACAACAATGCAACAAGATGGCAAAATAAAATGCCTGAAAGGAGAAGCCTATAAAAAGGAGCGTTTCTCTGGGATCTATTCTCTGGGAAAAGTGAAGAACCTATGAATGTAAAGGAGAACGGAGGGAGACCAAGGAAGTGTGAAAGTGAAAATGAAAGAACGGCACCAGCAAAAACACACAGGGGTAAAAAATGTCTCACAAATTCATTTTGGTGTTTTGAGTGTCTTTTCCTAAAGCCCATTAGTGAACAGGTGTTCTTAAAACTGCCATTTAAATCTAATGGGCTCTTAGATTTTATGGATTCATCTTGTATTGCTTTTCTCCTTTCAAGTTCAATAAATATGCATGTTAACTATCAATTGTTTTATAATCCAACTGATATCCGCAATCCCCTTTGCCTTCTTCATTCCTTCGTGTTGTTCTTCTCTGCTGTTATGGTTTGAGTCAATAGTTTTGAAAATAATCGGAAACGCGGCCTGGATGAACGCTGCTGGCTGAAGCTGCGGCCCCTCCTCCTCCCTGGGGCATTGTGTTAACCATCCTAAGACTCATTAGCATAACACCGCCCCTGTAATACACACACAAACACACCTCGGGACACTCGTGAACAAATAAGCCTCTGTTTGAGTTAGGTGCTTGGTTTATAGATTATGTCACATTGTTGAGAAGGAAGGACAAGTTTCATCTGTAAGTAAGCCTCCGCGCCGCATCAGTTTCCCACAACTCACGCTAAAGATACGTGGGGTTTCTTTTGGCCTCCTTCTCCTAACCTTTTGTTTCAACAAACGCAAGCTGATGAATGAGTTCCACTCCGTGTGTGCGCCATCCTCTGAATAGCATTCACGCATATCAGCCAGACAGACACGCACACACACACATACATCGATGTGAGGTGTCTCACGCCAGAATAAAACCATCTCTCCTTCTCTCCTCTGTCTCTTTTATTGTATTGTATTATATCCAATTCCCAGAGGACCGTGGGGTAGCATCCCTCTCCCTCACCTTCTCTCGTTGTATGCGTGTGGGGGTCTGTGTGTGTCCGCGTGTGTGTGTGCCGTTGTGCTGTCAGAGGGGTAAACGGGGAGTTAAACAGATATATCCAAGCGTAAAATCTAAAAAGGCTCCCCAGCGGGCGCCGGAGGGGGCTGTTGGAAATCAAGCACATATCAATTGAGAAGGAGAGAGAGAGACTGAGCTCTGCTGTGAAGAAGAGGGTGAAAGAAAGTATCCCCGCTGTATGGGGAACTAGAAATGAAGCACTTTGCTACTGTACTCGGCACCGATCGGCAGCGATGGAAACATGACAGCTGGGTGGACTCGCTTATTTTGATAAAATATGAATAGATTAAATAAAATCGTAAAATTAATTGGTTCCTCTCCCATTCATCAGACCCCAGTCAGACAGTTTTAACGTGATTGTAGGGTCTAAGAGAGTGTTAAAAAGAGAGAGAAAGTAACCGGTGAGAGAAAAAAACACAATTAACACAAAAAGGGGATTATTTTTTACATAAATGTACATTTACATATATAATATATACAAAATATGAAGGGCCTTTTCATTCTCCCTATTTGCACCTTTTTGTTTCCTGCACTGGAGCCTGACTGTGTTTGTATTGCGTAAACTATTCCACGGACAGACAGAAGAACACAACATACTGGTACGGTACGTTCTTGTCCATTAAAAAGGAGAATAGGACACACCTACACACACCAAGCACCGCAGTGTGTAGTGTTATGCTCAACTTGAATGCTTGTTATGCTCAACTTGCTCAACTTATCTCATTGTTGTCTGTAAGTACAAGCCCAGATTGAATCAGCCTG
Source organism: Apeltes quadracus (assembly GCA_021346845.1). NCBI lineage: Eukaryota > Metazoa > Chordata > Actinopteri > Perciformes > Gasterosteidae > Apeltes > Apeltes quadracus. The sequence continues at coordinate 9,652,973 of CM037930.1, read as the reverse complement.
TACTCCATTGTCTCTGCAGCATGTGTGTGTGTGTGTGTGTGTAGGGCTGGTAATGAATGGCCAATCTAGTCTATCTAGAGAAAAGATTCTCATCGCAGCGCTCCCATAATTACTAGCTCTCTGTGAAAACTACGCACTGCTTTATTACTTTACAATGCGGTGGAGTCAGGGTTTGGGACTGAAGAGAAGAGATAAACACACAAAGTGTTCATTTTGTATTTGAGTCATTTACTGCAGCTGGTGTTTGCCACCAGTGAGAGCTGAGCGATTTATTTACAATGAGTGAAACGTCTCTGTGGTAAGATGGTAAAGCGGTGTGCACACAAGCACACTCTTCAGATATAGTCCAAAAACTTTACATATACAGTGGCATTCAATGCTTCCATAGGCAAGAGCAGTTTATGTGCATTATTGTTTTAATTGTCTTAAGAAATTTGTAATTCCTTCCTGTTATACTAATATTTTTTAAAAAGGGTAAAGTATTATTCCAGTTTTCAAAATCCGCTTTATTTGTCATGTACGATTATGCATACGTGGATATGAATCCGGTTATATGTGATCTGTGTACAAAAACACAGTATAAATAACAAGAAGCAATATACAAAATAAAATGTTATTTATAATTTCATGCACAAACCATATTCATGATTGACAAGAAGGAATTTGAATATTTTATTGGCTGAGGTTATAAACAAATATCTGATAAATGAAACATTTGAATGTAAAGCACTTTATCCAAAGCAGTCCTGTGACTACAGCATCCTATTATGCTGCATTCTGTGTGTTCCCAGTACTCCTGCAGCCTGAATCCTCCCCTCCTGCTGGGAGCCATCAGACCAAGGGATCAGCCCAAGGCGTCTGGGAAACAGAAAAGGAGGCGCTGAAAAGGGAAGACTAGGAGACGGAGCGATGAGTGGAGGGTCGACGCAAAGAAAAAGAAGGTGAATAAGAGATGGAACGATTGTGAAAGGGAGACTATAAATATAACAAAAGGCAAAAGGAGAGGAAAAGGAAGCCCTGAGGCTTGCAGGCCTTCACTCCCCCTTACTTCCTCCTCCATCAGCTTCAGAGCCGCTGTAAATTATGTTTGCTGTATTAACAGGAAATATTAATGTGGCTGTGTGGCATACAAGGGAATAGTAATGCAGAAAATGTGACATTCATTACGGTGGAAATCCACCGATTTTCCCGGTCTTCAAAACAGACACTCGCCTTTTGTCCGCACTTAAAACATATAGGCCCAACAATAAGAACGCTGACTTAAACCCACTTGTGGGATTTAAGAATTTGACTTTCTCTTCCCAAGAAATACTGGAAATATACAGCTGAAATAGGAAAATAAATGACAATTTCTGACGGATGGACACCTTATTCTCACAAGCTAAAACTGGGAGTGAAGCTAGTTGTAACGAACCATCAAAATGTACTCATTGCAGTTACCAATTAACATGACAATTGCATTTTAAAAATGGGTATTATCCACAAAAGTTAAAACCTGATGAGAAGAAACACTTTACTATAAAGACTTAATTCCTTTGGCCCCTTGACTTCCTGTATTGGTGGTTTTCACTTTGCGGACTAAAGTCTTGTCAGAGCTATGAATGATCATTGCAATGTCCGCTGGCTTCCCCCTTGAAGAAATTTGACCAGGGGAGTCTTGAATTTACAGCTGCACAGGTAATCGTCATCTGAGCTCTCAATGTGTCTGTGGAAGCTGAGGTAATTATTAAGAAAGGTTACACTGTGTGAAGGTAAGGTAACAGAGTGGAAAGTAATAGTGTGTACCTGAGGCGGATCAGGTGATGGGTCTTCTGGTGTGCGTTTCGTCTGTCTGGCCATACAGTCGAATGTGTAATTTGTTTTCTTGTTGTAACCCACACTAAGATGAAATCCAATATAAGATTAATCCAATTATACTAAAGGAGTGGGGGGGCGGGGGTTAAAAGCATTACAATGGTTAAGTCACTGAGACCATAGTCACTGAATACTGGTTAAAAACAAACTGAATTTATTTTTAGTAGAATAGTTGACGTTTTTTATTTTTAACTATTTGGTTCTATTTCAGCTTTTTATATCTTATTATCCCTGTTTTAACAATCAACATCTAGTCTTCCTCTTGCTGCCGTCGTCAAATCAAGGCAAACAATGGCAATCGAGAAAATAAATGGTTCTCCGTCACGCGCAGTCCTACCTCACCTTTCACTTCTCACAGACCGGTTTGCAATTTTAGTAATGGCAAAGCACACATGACAGGCTAACTGTAGGACTTCAGGCAGCCAATAATAATTGTTTAGTCTTTAATTGGTCCAATAATCTTAAAACAAGTGCGAAAATACCTAAACACAAATCGTCTTGTATTATTATGGACTGAGTGTCTGGCATATTCTGTACGGTTTCAAGATACTGACTCTTTGGTAGCAGGACTTCCACGCTTGTTTAAGTAAAATGAGAAATTTAAGTGAAAATATAGACAGTGATACTTAAAACGTGGCCTTTGTGCTATTCTGTCCCCAGTTGTAACGGCAGTAGTGGGATTCAAAGAAAAATCAGTAAACGTTTTAGTAGCACATGTAACAGTGGTAATAGTATAAGTAATGGTACTTGTAGTTTTTAGATTAAAAGTAGTTGCACACCAGTCATTGAAGAAAAAAAAGTAATGTAATGTGTAATGTGGTAGAACTACAGCAGAAGATGTATTGCGTTTGTATTTGTGGGTTTTATTTGATTTTGTTGTGGTTTACACTTCACTCTCATTAGTGTCAGTCAAACTCTCCTCTGTATCCGTATTTACTCGGTTCTCCCAATGGTAAGTTTCTCCCTGCATACGAGAGCACACCAAACAACCCACAATAGGAAAGTGAAATGTCATGTGCCCATGTAACTTTACATCCCTAACTAGATACACAGACACACAAACACACATATAAACAGACACACAGAGGAAGCAGCCCATCCAGCCGCGTGTGTCTGGCTCCTAAATTAGTCAGTCACAGAGCTCAGCCGCGGTCACGCTGAGATCGTGTTGCCAGTGTAGTCGTAACACAGTCAGGTCAGGCAGGTCAAATACCTGTTCAGATAACACACTGCGGCCGGTTACCGTTATCTGACCTCAGCTTACCGACAAAGGTAACACTCGCCTCTCACCGCCCGCTGGATAACTTACTTTTTTTCCCCGTCAGGATATCACACTCTAGAATGGCTGTAGTTGTATACATCGATAAATGGGGAAGTTGAAATGATCAGAAGCCTTGAACTCATAATAATAGTGAGTTCTTCATAAAAGGAGTGTGGCCGAAGCCGACCCTTTAAGTCTGTCATGTTTTCGGTAATACTGACGTGATCTGACTTGAGGAATTTCCCCCGTTTATCTTCTTTTATTAAAACCTCTCTTGATTAATCAATATATGTTTCATGTTCTTCATACATTGTTTACTCAATTATCTGTTCAATATTCTTTTAATTAATGCAATTCAGTTGACACCACCAAGCGTCCCAGAAATATAAAAAAAAAAATAAGTGCATTGCAATCCGATTTGTATCATCCTGCTTCAAATACATGATTGCATTGCTGTCCGGCTTCAATCTGATCATCTAATAAGTAACATCTGGTGACGTCTGGAACCGACAGTTCAGAGAGGCTTTTGCCTCAAGATTTATTTTGGCTCAGTGAGGTCAAACACACAACTCATTCAATCACATTTGCACACACACACACACACACACACACACACACTGATGTATGTCACAGAATACAAAGGCACATATTGCTTTGAGAATATTTGATCTTTGATATGATCTCTGATTCTGTTCTTTTGTATTAAAACCAGAGCTCAAATTGAAGTTTAACGCTTGTAAAAACATCAACAACAACTTGTAAGATCAGTATGTTTGGATGAATTTTTGAGTAATTGTTTTCTTTGTAAAGAGGCTTTTTGTCTGATATTATACTATGAAAAAATGTTTCTCTGAGTATTTTTACTTCCAGTCACTCAAAGGTTTTTATACAATCATTTTTATTGATGATTAATGTAAGCACCTTTGTGTCATTTTTGACAACATTTACTACTGTTGAAGAGAAAAAATAGTTAAAGAGACAGATGAATTAGGCCAGCTCCCCGGTGCATGCAATTTTGTTAATTTGCCAGTGTAACGTATTATAATGTTGAACAGAAAAGAGCCGATTGGTCATCCTGTCGTCCAGTGTGCACCTGCCATATAATCCAAAAAAAGAAAGAGGAAGCGACGGAAAGAAAAACAAAAAAGACAGACCAAGTCAGTTGTCCCTCAGTGTAAACCTGATTTGGGGTGTGTGTGTGTGTGTGTGTGTGTGTGTGTGTGTGTGTGTGTGTGTGTGTGTGTGTAACCTCTCAAGCTCATTGACAAACACACACGGACACACAGTCACACGCACGTGGTAATTAATTTGGTGTCTTGTGATTGCCAGAGTTGCTTACTGGTTGAAGAAGCCAGATCAGGGGTGTCACCTACCAGATTGACTCAGCGAGGTTCACATACAAACACACACACGCACACACACACAAACACACAGGCACACAAACCCAGGAACCTTCAGCCCCAACCTCAGATAGAGAAAAGTGTGAGTAAAAAAAATGCAGGAGGCGAGAAAGAAAGGGGGCACACAGACAGAGGGAGAGTTTAATGGATAGAAAAGGCCACACTGCCCATTCTGTTCCTCGCTCACACACACACACACACACACACACACACACACACACACAGATGCAGGGTGAGTGACAGGGCCTCATTGCAGGTGTAGATTGAGGCTGCGAGGTGTGTGCGTGTGTTGTTCATTAAAGCAGAGTGAATCTCTATTGGTTTTCATTAAGGGGCCTGACTGCACAGACTTCATGCTTAATCTAGACAGCTCCACTTTCCCCAGTCTCCATTTCGCCATCACTCGCAAACGCACACAAATGAACACACACCTAAACCTTCTCCTCCCAGAACCAGATTCTTATTTATTAAGTAGAGGGGACAAGTACTGAATAAGTTGTTTTCTGGCACAGTGTGTGTGTTTGTCAAGGGATGTTTACGAGTTTGTTAGTGCAAGTCACTATGTGTGCTTCCGTTTAATATCTGCGTGTACACACATGTGTACATCCATGTGTGTTTGTGTTTCACTGTCGACACATATGCATTTGTGTAGTGAATTTTCTCCATATAAATGTGCCTGCGACACTGAGAGTGTATGTGTTGCAGGACAATTGGCGTCTGTGGTTATGAGTTAGGTCTAATTTCCCGGAGGCCTGTCCTGGCTAAACAAAGCTGACACAGTGCTGCTCCGACCAGTTATCTGTCACTGGGAATTAGACCCTAACACACAGCCTGAGAGATGAGCTGGGGCACGGACACGCACACGCACCTTTTTTTTCTCTCTGCCTCATTTGCCCAAACAAAGATGTTGACCACATGGGTGCCAAAACGCTGCAGCAATATTTAAAAAATGAAACGATCGCTATACAACTCCATGTGACTGAATATGCTGCTGTGAATCCCGATCCCCTCTTGACAATATTGAGAATATTTTGGAATGTGGCTGCAATGATTTTCCTCCGTTCGTTCACAAGAGCATCAGTGTTCCAATTCATCGTAAAAGGTGTTGGATGGGCTCGAGATCAGGGATCTGTGCAGGACAGTTTGATCTGCAACACTTGACTGAGAAAAACATTTATGCACTTTGCTGTATGCATGGGAGCATTTCATATTGGAACTGGATTTTAAGTTGAAGTCACCCCGTCGGCCTTAAATATAACTCTATGCTTTAGTGGTAGTGAAAATTATCTTGACTGGAACTATGGCACTGAACTAAAACCAGGAATCACAGCACAAAGGGGGAGCAAATGTCTGAGCTGAGCCTTTAAATAATAAAAAGAAGACTGTAACTTGACTAACTTAAGCTGAACTTATAAGAGGGGTAATTTACATAAAGATGGCAATGAAAAGGTCAGACTGGAGAGACCACGAGATTCAGGAACTGACAGACGGGAACACTCTGACCAAATTATGAACGGGGAAATGATCAGTGCATCATGTCGTTTACTAGCCTCGTTATAAGAATCATTAACAGTCTACGTCACTGGTCGGGTCACCACGCATGCACGTCGACTGCCGCAGCTGACGGAAAACTTGGTAGCGCTAATTAGCGATCCTTGCTTGCTAACGTGGGTATTTAGTTTCATTCAAAAGCAACCCTGGAATGGTTATGCCCTTCAGACAGATTGGGGTTGTTTTTTTACATTCATTTATTTATATTTGATTTGTTTTGCGCTCACAGAATGTAGCGTTGTTTTTCCGCTTGGTTACCCCTACTGCTCGTTATTATTCATATTATTTATTTATTTGTCTGGTGAACGGAGCGGACGACGGGGCAATAACTTGGTCGATTGAAAAGTAGCTTGTGAGCCGAAAACGTATGAGCACCCCTGGTCTACATGTTACCCTACATACTCCTCCTTGATACAGAACACACACACACACACACACAAACAAACGCGCATGGACACGCAGGAACTGTGGAGTGTTTACAAGTGTCTAGTAACCCAGTTGTGGACCAGGAAAAACAGCTTGTCTCATCTTTTCATCTCATTATTCCCTCTCTTTCGTTCTCTCCCTCACACAGGGGACCTTTTTATAAAAAGTATGTAAAGATGGTTTATGGAGTGTTCAGAAGTATCTGGCAGATGGGATCGTGGTAATATATCGTCTGATCTTGCTTTCTCATTATTCCTGTTCAGACACTTGGCCTCCTCAAGTGGTCTTGCCGCATTTTTAGCCAAGCCTCAATCCAATCATCTCAATCTATTGTGTGCGCTGAGGGGCCATCCTGTCACTCTCTCTCAGGCTTTGAACATGTGCAGCACTATTCACATGCAGCTTGACGACGGTGGACAATATAAAATAACATCTACAGAAGTCTCTGCAGTGTGCCCTGGGCCCCCTCTGTCAGGGAAATTGAAGTTTCTGATTTCAAATAAAAGATATCCAATGTTTGCCACCAAGCAAAGCAAAGAAATGAGTTTCCAAAAAGCGAGTAAAAACTCTTGTTGCCTACAGGCTTTCCTTTACGAGAGACATCTTTTAAGCAATGATCCTGTGTAACCTTAGTCTGGCTAACGCCATACCCTCATCTCATTCTCAAATGAGACCCTGGGTCTTAATAAATAAATAAAATTAAATAAATTGTGCACGCAAGGCAGGCTGGGAAAACCCAGGCTAGAGTAACCTTGGACTTCAGTGGATATTTTTTGATGGAAAAAAAACAAACAGTCAACCTGAACATTGATCTTTTTTCTTTTTACAGTACAATCAATTAAATGGAGTTTGGAACGCAAACTCAAAACTTTCATATTGTCTGACGAACACATAAAATGTAGCCTCTTTTCCCTACAGAAAAATAAACTGTAGATCATCAAGAGCCTGTACTTCACTTTCTCAGATTTTGATAGGCCGGTTTGGAAATGAGTGCAGAGCAGCCTGTATATTAATTGTATTCTATTCTATTATTAGGATTTGACAATTTAGAGACACAGGATCGCTCAGTTATGTTTCAACTTCTCTTCGCAAACAATCTGCCAAGCTGACTCATTTTTTAAAAGTAGAATTGCACACAAACCACTCTTTTTACACTCAGTTTAAGTGCTCCAATAGAGCATGTGAATCAGCAGCCGATTACAGTACAGTTTGCAGTGCATAAATACACACTAAACCGGTACATAGATGCAGCCCTGCCCAAAATGGATCCCTTTAAAGTTTGAAAATCATGATGACGTGAACTATTTTGCATCATTTTTTATATAATAAATTATATGCTGGGACAAGTCATGAAAATTTTAAAAGAGAAGACAGGACAGGAGGGGGAAAAAACCTGGGAAGGTGATGCAACAATGACTCTTGGTTAAATTCACAAGAGTTGCCGATCAAGGTTGGCCACTAATCCACAGAGACACTCAAACACAAAACAAGTCTGCTTGAAGTTGATCATTTAATTATTGACAAGCCCATAGGTCACAGTCGATAAACATTCAAGTCCAACATTGTTTTTTAAATTGCTGGCTCACTTGTTTTACAGAGAGTTTTTTACCTTTAACCCTTCTAGGCACAGGGTATACACACACCAAAGAGTTGTAGATACTGTCTGGTGGTTGATTATGTTATTAATACCCAGCAGAAACCCTGCACGCTCTCTCACAAAGACAAACACAAAGGCCTTAAATGCAGACCTTAGGTTTAAGCCCTACAGGAATCGGTTGTAACGATTAGACACTGTAAAGTGGGGGTGAACATAGGGCAAGACGAAGAGATAGCTATCGCATGCATTTTCAATCCAAAATACTGCCTTTGTCTTCCGAATCAAAGTAACGCATTAGAGAAAGATTGTATTGGGCTGTGGCTACACACTGTGTGTGTGTGTGTGTGTGTGTGTGTGTGTGTGTGTGTGTGTGTGTGTGTGTGTGTGTGTGTGTGTGTGTGTGTGTGTGTGTGTGTGTGTGTGTGTGTGCGCGCGCGTGCGTACGTGTGTGTGCGTGTGTATTCCCAGGGCCTGGACAGCCTATCAAGCATCCATCCACCCTTTGTAACAATCAATATTTATAAAACCCAGAGGACGTGTGGTATGAAGCATATAAACAAGCAATGGAGCAGAGTAGGACAGACCACCAACCGCAAGAACGCATTCAAAAACTAAAAGCAGTAAGATCATTGTTACCATTTATTTAATTTGATATTTCTTGTAAAAAATGTATGAATATGGAACAGATTTGTGCTTGTGGGCAAAGTGCATGTGGGCATGAAAGTGTTTTGTGACCAGATGTGTTTTGTGACCAGGTGTGTCTAAAAGGAAGGATGAATACAGATTTATGAATTGTAATAAAGTTGAAAGTAAATATAGAAGCCACAAAAATAGTAATATTAATAAAGTGACATTCCGGTAGGAATAGGTAAGTAAATTATCTTATTCATTCATTTCTGCGGCAAATGCAAATCAAGCATAAATAGTGAAAAGAATAGGCTCAGCAGATTGTCAGTATCTGTCAGAAATGTTCATAATCACATACAGAATATTGTAACTAGTTCATCAGAATAACTCCCTTTGTGAGTTGCTTAAAAGGCAATTTACTGCGTGTGAAATGTGTGAAACAATGACTATTGATTATCATAGCAATTCTGCACGTATCACTGGCACAGTAATGCGATAGCGGTTCTCAAAGATTCATCTAGAGATGTTTGCAAATGATTATCTATGTTTTGGGATATTTTTATTTATTTAAAGATAGAGTTTTTACATTTTGTCTTTGGTTAATAACAATTTACCTGACTGACAGAAGGGCTGCTATCATGAAACCTACACTTCTTTCCCCTTTTACGTTAGTTTGTGGCTTGTGAACATGTATGTTTAAATGAAAATGAAGGTCTGTGGGCTAAAAAAAAAGCAACACCAACAATATGTACACAGTGTGTTAGTAACATCCCAGCCTTCAGAGGCCGTTAACAAAGCTTCAAATGCTTTTCCTTCATACTGTAGATGTACGTAGATGAAAGAAAACAACTAAAAATGATTGTGTAAGCACACACTAGGTGCATTGTGAAATAAATATATTTTTGAATAGATTTACATTAAACGTGCAAATTATCATCAGGCATACGAAAGTGTATCAAAATGTGGTTTCCTGTGGTGCATCCGTGTATCGTGGCTCATATGTCAAAGGTGTCAGTTGCCTGCAGGTAAACATGCAGTTACATTGATGCGGTTAACCCCGACTAAACACCACAATTACTGCGAAATCTCTGACATCTGAGTGAGTGCTGGTTGTCTGCAGCTTTGCAAGCATAAAAAAAAACACAAAGAACACACACCAGATTCAAAACGTCCCATGCTCATGCCACGTGCGCACCTTCTGCTCTTGTGGTGTGATGTGAGTACAAGATGTTTCGAAATGCGCAGTAATGTCACACACACACAGGCGTACAGTACACCTTCTAAAACGTGCGTGTTGTGTCATCAGAGCAGAAGGAAACACGGCGTGTAATTAACGTGACATAATCAATGTGGGGGAGTTTGACACCTTGTAATCACTGTGTGGAGCCGTAGCTCCAGGACACACACACGCTTAGACATTGGAAGAAAGAGATTTACAAACATGGCCATGTACGCACAAACACACACACACACACACACACACACACGCAGGCTTGCACCTGGCTGCTCAGCTGCCCAAGCTCGCATAAACACCAGAAACACACACATAGCACACACAGAGGACCTGTTTAATATCATTTACATAATGAGACAGCAGACACAGTAATAGCTTTTTCCTTTCTCTTATTATCATAATTTTACCCTGGGCGTCAAATGACAGAAAACGAGGGAGAAACGCGCCAGCGTCTCGTCCTTGTTACACTGAACAACTCTTCCTCAAAGTCAAGGGCAACTACCCCTCAGTCTCTCTCGGTTTCCTCAGTCGCTCCCTGAACCCCCTCCGGGTGTCTGTCATTCGCACAAGTCAATCTATGACGTGTGCTTTGGAAACATTGAGACATTTCAACGGAAATAACTAAAACAATAACTTCGGGGTATTGTGGATGTGTGTTGAAATCTGTATCACTTTTTCAATAGATCCCGAAGTTATTCTCATAAAGTGAAGAATGTCCCAATCGAGGAGTTTTTGCTTTATATTTTTGATTAAGAAATCCTCACGTGAAACAAAAACGTTTCCAAGCAAATTCTAATTAATACCCATATTTAGTGTATTTTGTAAAAAATAAAAAAAACATAGAATCAACTCACTAAAATCATATCACAGTGTGAGGTTTTTATACTACATTGTTCCGATACCATTTGGGAAAAATCTGGCCATGTAATGTCTAACAAATGGACTTTTTTAATCTTAATAGTGGTTCAGTGACATTAAATCTAACATGCATTACATTAGTGTCTTACATTTGTTGGATGTATTTCATTTTTAGAACAAGTTAGATAAAAGATCAAACCAACTATTCAGGCTCTGAGTAAAAATTGTTATTAAATTGTCACCTTCCAGGGTCTTATCACAAAAAACTAATACTAATTGTTTTTTAATGAAGGATGTAAAATATATATTTCCCGCCCCTTGGCTTCAGACGCTTTCCGTCTTGGTGTCTTACGTAACTGTAAACCACAAAACCGCATGGACCGAAATTTTAAAAGGCAGGTAGGTTTTTTAAATCAATGTGTGAACGTCTGTGAACTCCTCTAAAGCCCCAGGAGAAGAACGGGGTCATGTTCTACTGAAATATAAAGAGTAAAAGACGTATCAGTCACATGTCTGTGTGTGTCTGCAGAATATCATTGATTTAGGACAAAAATAAAATAAAAAAGACCACATTTCATCCGTAAAACAGGGATCAAGTGTTGGACATTGAAAACATTGAAAAGAAAATGGGGGGGTTGGAGGAAGAGGAGGTGAGAGAAGGATACATCGGCACTGCTCCTCTTCTCCTTTTTGTCATCTTTCCACTCTCGTCCTCATTCTTGTCTTTTGTCTTGTTTTCTAACCTTTCCTTTTCTCAGTTTGTCCATATTTACCATCTATCCATCCATCCATCCATCCATCCTACCATCCCGCCCGAAGTTCTGCTTTCTCCCTCCAACCTAACATTTCCTCTCCTACTTTCTTTTTATATAACACCCATGCTTATTTTCCTCTAAATCATCTTTTTTTTCTTAACTCAATCCTGACCTTCTCTCGCACTTTTACACACAGACGTTCTCACCAAGTTGTCATCCCCCATTCCATTTTATCCGCTCAACCCCTTGTCAATCTCCTTTACTTCTTTCCTTTTCAATTCCTTTGGCCAGGTCATCTTTTAATCTCCTCTCTTTCGCTCCTTAATACACGCATACCCATCTTTTCCTTGGCTCCCCTCCATCCACTCTCTTCTTCCGCTGTCACATCTCCTTGCGTTCCTTCCTCCAATTCTTTCCCTCCTTGTGTCCTCCGTATCGACAGAGGAGTCATGCATTTTGCTAAAACATTGGCTGATGAATCATTGATGTTGCTGTTGAGGTTTCAGTGGCGCGGGGGAAGCCGGATGTAAATAAGTGAGGACTAGGTATGGGTATAGCTAGCTCATATTCGGCCCTCCCTCTAAAACATTGATGAGATATACTTGTGTACGTACGTGTGTGTGTGTGTGTGTGTGTGTGTGTGTGTGTGTGCACACGCTGGCCCAACTGTGAATGCTTTTTAAGAAGGTAAGCTATGACAGTTGTTTACAACTCGGCCCGACACTGTAGAACTAAAAAGGAGGGAGGGAGGGCTGAAGAGGGAAAGGGCAAGGAAGGAAGACGGGAGCAAAAGAAGGGCAGGGAAAAGGAGGAGAAAGATAGTTGTAGATAGTGTTACTCGTCTAGGGGACAAACACAATGACATGAAGGAGAGAGATGACAGGACATAGCGGACACAGGCAAATAAACACATAAACCCAAACGTAACCCATACGTAAGCACAGGCCCACACAATACAGCCTTGGCTTTTGTTGGCCTGTTCCAGACACAACATTCAATCACATATCCATGGATGGAAGAAATTACAAAAAATGGTTATGTTATAATAAGATGCATATGAAAAGTGGTCCCCATGACACATTCAGCATACACCATCTTAGTACAAAATAAAAACATTTTTAGGGGACCCAAAAGACACCGTGAAGGGGTTAAAGAGACCACATCCCCTATTTGTGATAGTAGCCTGTCAATCACAATGTAGCCACGCCCTAAAGCCCACTCGGCATTCTTGTCTATTTGACTCCATTGGACCATTATTAAATGAGTAAATGTGCTGTACACTTGAAACTAGAAGAAAAACCATGAACTCATGTTTACTGAGGCCATGAATCTAATGAGAAGTGAAGTCATTTTCACACCGACTTCTATACAGTTGGACAAAGTTGACCTTTATTGTAAGATAAATGGTTGGCTGAGCGCCGATAGCCTGGCTAACGTCATACCCTGATCTCAAATGAGACGGGGTCTGGAAACCACATGTTCATTTCCTCGTATTTGAGGCGTGGTTTACGAATGCCCAGAGCCATTTATTGGGCGCTACGAATGTCTGTCAAATGCGCCTGTTCCTAGCGACAGTAGTTCTACGTGGAAGAAGGCGATTGGTCAGAGAGTTATGTGTACAAGATGTCGTTCAACGACGTTTGTGCAAGGCAAACATGAGAGTACATATCAGTGGTCCCTAAAGTTTTGCCGGCGGTTGGCTTCGCGCACCTCCGCGGATATGGGCACATAAAGTCCGCGGAAGTTTGCCGGCGGGCCGTAGTTTGGAGACCCCTAGTATATATAGCCACTCTACTGTGGCCACCAAGCAAAGCAAAGACATGAGTTTCCAAAAAGCGAGTAAAAGTGGCCCAGCATGGCGAACAATGAAGTACTCTTGTTGCCTACAGGCTGTCCTTTACGAGAGACATCTTTTAAGCAATGATCCTGTGTAACCTTAGTCTGGCTAACGCCATACCCTCATCTCATTCTCAAATGAGACTGGGTCTGGAAATGTTCATTTCCTCGTATTGAAGGCGTGCTTTACGAATGCCCAGACTGCGCGAACCTCCACGGATACGGGCACATAAAGTCCGCGGAAGTTTGCCTGCGGGCCGTAGTTTGGGGACCCCTGGTATATATGGCCACTCTACAGACATGTTTTTATCCAAAAAAAAACTCAGAGTTTATCCGAGAGGTTAGCGTTGTTAGGGGTGACAGTCGCACAGGAGTCAGGGCAACAAGATCCTGCCAGCGCATTCAACGTCATTGTCTTGCTGCACCCTCCCCGCTCTGTGATTGGTTCCCTAACTCAGGGGCAAATTTGCTCCATGGTTTCCAGACTGCTTTGCAGCGCGAAATAAAATTGCGTGCGCAAGGCAGCATGGGAAAACCCAGGCTAGAGCGCCGATGGATTTCCATGCAAACAGCTTCACATTCTAGAGCAGCAGTCTTATCACACCAAAAAATCAAACCTGCTCTAGCTTTTATTTGAACTTTACTTGAACTACTTCTGCCTCTCCATTAGCGTTAGTGTCAATATTCACTTCTCGCTCTGTTATCCGACTCCAACACCATGCCAAGTGATGGATGCCGCTTTAAAACTGTCATACACACATCCACAACCGCATCCCGGTCAAAAAATAAGATACAGATTAGGACTTGATTGGACTTTAAGTTCAGTTTTTTCCCTTTAGGAATCTTTGAAATGTCCTTACAAGTACAGACATTCAAATACTCTTTCAGATATACACACACACACACACACACACACACACACTCACTCGCTGCCCCACACCTTCATTTAAAGCACTTTTCAAGCCTCTTAGTGCCTCCCTTCCTCCCAGCATTGAGCACCATTAATACAGTCATTTAGTCCACTAATACATCAGTGTGGTCAGGGCTGTTACATTATGTATCAGTTGGGGTCAGTGCAAAATGAACTGTACTGGTCTGGACTCTAACCACACATTGTAAAATACATTATCCATTTCCCACAGAAAACAACACCAACGCAACGTTGAGTGATTTAAGAAGACATATTCATCGACGGGTCACAATAAACCCTGTCTAAACACACAGCTATGTAGAGTGTACATATGGAGAATTGAGCATTCTCATTGATTAAGTGACTGTTGTATGTCTGTTTGATATACAGTATACCTACTGTATATACCAAGATTACCATGATTGTATGGAGGCAGACAAACTTCCTGGTCCTATTATATACAAGAGGCCATGATGAGAGTCAACGTGCTAAATCATAAATCACCATATTGTATCTTGGGGCTAAAATGTTAATGACCAAAATACACTATATGGCCTGTTCAAGTCAAAACAGGAGGCTTTTAACTTGTCTAATCTAATTATTCGCAGGTATTAAATCCTAATTTCAGTAAAAAGCTTCATGGCAGGACAGTAACAGTATTTCATTTCATACAATATCACACAAACTACATTTATTTTCAACTCTACATCAGCATCTAAAGTACCAGTCAAAGGTTTGGACACATCTTCTCATTTAATACAATGAGAAAGTGTGTCCTAACTTCAAATTAAATTAATGTTGGTAGTAATTCTTAGCAAACGTAGATATGCACACGGACACAGGCAGAGCTTTAAACCACACAGTGAAACCCCTTACATAATAACCACACGAAACACTGCCTTAAAGTTAAAAAAAAAACTCTCTGAAGTCCATTAGTTATTCAACGCAGAGCTGAGCACTTTAGACCAGTGTTTTACACTTAACCACTATTTCTAAAGCACATTACCGACTCCCCGCAGTGTGTGTACTCAAATATGTGTGTCTCCTGTACACTACGAATCTGTGGCTCAATACTTGGCAGTGTGTGTGTGTGTGTGTGTGTGTGTGTGAGCGCATTTAAACATTGTGTGGGTTACAGTGTGATTGTGTGTTACCGTTTCCTGGCTGCGTGTAACGTGACACTTTAATGAAAGGAAAAGAGAGACTAGGGTGAAAACAGACAGATGCAAAAGAGAGAGACGACAGAGGAGAACAATATTGAGCGACGGAAGAGGAGAGAGAAATTCAGAGTAGAAAGACACACGTGGATATCAATATGTCAAACCCGAAAGTCACATCAGACACACAAGACAACCCCCAGACTGTGTGACAGTGATTGACTGAAAAAAGAGCCACAAGAGAAACATGCAGAGAGAGAAGTCACAGGCAAGGAAAGACAAAATGAAGAGACGGGAGGGAAGGAGGGACAAGAACAATGTTATATTGTATTTTGCGTTCATACTTTGAGCCCTTATTTTACCGCGTCTCTCATGTCACTAGAGGGTTTCATTAGAGTATTGCTTTGGCATTTTTTGATGTCCTCATTCAAATAGTATTCCATTCTTTGTCACAGCTTTGAAAAAAAACCTACAAGAAAACAAGAGTTAAATTTGAAGAAAAGAGACACAAAGAGGGAGACAAAGACAGAGAAAGGGACAGAGAGAGAGAGCGATAGAAGTGATGGAGGAACGAGTTAACAGTGAATTTCCAGGGCAAACTGTGACGAGGCGGCAGCAGTACATCTTGATCAACAGATGACTGATCATATCAGCGCCGGCCATCTTTCACCAGCAGCCGTTTGACGACACAACGTGACCCCCGTACCCACACACAGACATACACAAGCACACTCCCATACACACGCACACATCCATTTCCCCCCGACATACCCCGAAGCGGGAGCATCAATAACGGATGGCCTGGCCAGGGGCCTTCATTCACACACACACACACACACACACATTCATTCATTCACACAAATATGTGCACAAATACACCGCCATATGAGAGTTTCTTTCACATATTCATGCATTCAGTCAAACACAAGCGTGTCCACAAAAAGGTGGTTTGGCTGGAGGAGTGTAACCGAGGAACAAGATGGACACACAAAAAGCACGCACACACAATGGCTCTGTGCCCTCGGGCCTGAGATCATACCCCCCACCCTGGACGCCATGTCTTCCCATTGCCCTGCTCAGTTTAGTGACAGCCACGACTTGGTAAGATGTGAATTACTATATAAAGGGTAGAGTGAAATGGAGAGAAGGGCGATAACGGATGGAGGAAGAAACAGTCGTAAGTTGCAGCGTTTGCAGATCCACAAAAGCAATTCCTTAAGAACGTTGTAGTTAAATTAAACATCTGTGTCTTCAAATAATTACTGTTAATTAGTTTTAACTTAAGAACCTATGTCATTCTTTTTTCAGTGGACAGAGTCAAATTTAACGATTTGAGCTGCGACAAGCAGCTCTACAGCTTCTTTATTTCTGCTCGTAACTATACGAATAAGAAATCAGTCAGATTTCAAACAGTGACATTTCTCCCGCCCATAAATTATATCTCAAATTGGTTAAAAAGTATTAATCTTGATAACATATAGTGAACATTTAGAATAGAAGCAAAAAAGGAGAAACGGTCAGTAGCTCAGTAGGAGCCTAAAGGGGATTAAAAAAAGGATGAAAAAGACAAGGGGAGATAATAGAGGAGCATAAAATGAGATGGGCATAGGGGCGGTCGGGAGGTGGGAGCAGGGTGGCTCCGTACCTCAAGCCTGGTGTCTGGAGTGTAATGGGAGTGTACTTCAACACCTGAGTCCACCACATGCAAGCAGAAACATGTTCACAGGAGCCCTTTTCACTGGTCATTCGCTCTCTTTCATCTTTTAGTTATATTGTGGTCTTTCCGTCTCTTTCTTTTGTATTCTCCTTCTTTCCTATTCCTTTGACATTATTAAACCATCACAGTTGGTGTATATGTTACTTGAGGATTGCAGACGGATTAGGTGCACTACTGAAAAACACAATAACAGAGCTATATCAATTCTTCACTGCAGGTCCGTCTTCTTACCTTGGTGAAGGTCTCTTTGTTCGGTCTGTCTCCATGTCGTCTTCCGTCACATTGTAGTTACTAACGTTGTCCATGATGATGTGCAGTAAAAGGAATCTAGGATAAGAATAAGGTTCGACTCTTCATTTTGCAAGCCCACAATGTAATATGCAATCAATAACAGTCAATTGGAAAATCCTTTTGCATGGAATTCATCTTATCTTAACAATACCTACACTGTATGTGAAATTATCTAGTGAGTACAAGCTAAAACATCAATGAAATGTGCATTTAAAATGGTGTTGCATAAATTTCCCCCATGACCCCAATCAGTAATAGATAAGCTTCGAGGCAACATCTACACCGCAGGCACATGCTTTTCATTTGCAGGATAGAGTTCATACAAATGGCCTGATATAAATCCTGGTAGTTCCCTGATCTCACCTTTTAGAGCTCTAAAACCAACAACAGGAGAGTTGGTTGCCGAACCTAAACAAACCCCTTGAAAAGAAACTTTTGAAAAACTGAAAGCCCTCAAAATATTTAGTATTTCAACATTTTATTTTACTTCATTTCAATTATTATTCATGCCTGTTCTTTTCCATGTGATATCCATAGGTCATATGAAAATGTGATTTAACTAAACAGATATTGCATCAACAAAACTGTGCAATAAATGATTTAAAAAGAAAGCAACAATCTGTGAAGGATACCCATCAGAACCTGTAAATCTGACAGGATAAGTGGTCAGTCGTGAGTCGATGTTGACACAGAACTTCTCAAACGAATAATCATGTTACGACCTTTTAATCACTAATAGTGAAACAAATTAAACTGATCTACGTCAGGTCAAACTTCCTCTGGATAGCATGGCCCACCAGTGAATATTTAATCATAGAAACCAATGTTCAGCATATAAATCACTCCCTGCTTCTTAATAAGACAAGTTATTCCTGTTAATGTTAAATACTGCCAAAGAGGGTTTAAAGACTCATTAACACACAACTACACACACAGACAGGGACCCATACACCTTAAGGTTGTATGGCTGGGCAAACTATGCACACGCAGACACAAGGGATCATTATTACCTTCCTATGCAAACGCCTGCAGTACCCGCTTGGCAGCCTTACGCTTTTTCCAAAGCGTGTACTTTTCTTATTGAATTAATTAAAACAATTGTCAATGAACTTTAAATTAGTCCAGCATAAAATAATAATTCCCGCTCTCTCTGTGTGTGTTCTGTAGGCGTGTTTGGTGGGTGTGTGCTTGTGAGTGTGTGTTAATAATTAGCAGGCAGTAAAGCGGCTGTGTTAATTGCATTTAGGATCCTGCCTGGGGAGAGAGGGAGGGGGAGAGCGCAGCGAGGAAGGGAGAATAAGAGCGAGAGGCAGAGAGAGAGAGAGTAAAGGAGAGAAGGAGAGAATCGCTCATCTCTTGTTCCTGAAATAGAGAATTCCCATGTATTCTCAGATATAAAATGGAGCCTGGAGCCCCCAGGAACAAGAATACACACACATACCCACTCTGATGCTCACAGACACCTTTTTTACACAAACATATGCACATGCGCGCGCACACAAACAGCCCCTGGGAGAATGGAGCTAACCTTAATTAGCCTTACACTGTGGTAAAATTGATTGAAATGCAGAACATCAATTATTAAGCCTAACTGTTTTCATAACCCCACACACACCCCGCCATGTAGCACATGTAGGGAGGAGGAGGGGAGGGATAATAGCGGGTGGAGGTGTTTGATGATAAGAAAGGAAAGGCGTTAATATGGCTGTGTGTGTGTGTGTGTGTGTGTGTGTGTGTGTGTGTGTTTGTGCAGCACTACTAAAGGGTAGTAAGATAAGACGTAAAAACACACCTCAGTTTTTATAAAATGAAAATTATGCAATATTTGCAAGTCATTTCATTTTCGCAATAAATTGCAAAATATATTGTGTTAGCTCAGGGAGAAGAATGTGTGTAAAAAGGTTTATATGTAGACTTTTCTCCCTTAATATAGCGGACACGTTGACAAGTATCGGGACTAAAGTCAAGGAAACAATGTGAAAGGTTTAATCAACTTTCATAACCTTGACCTGACATTTCCTGAACATGTCCCATCTTCAACTGTTGTATGTAACGTAGTTACACTTCATAGTAAGTATTCACAGGTGCAATTTATAACAATAAGTGCAATCCACTGAAGTGTCCCAGTTGCATGGTCCTGCTGCAATGTTTTTCAAGTTAAATAAGCCATCAAATGTGTTATTTAACACAGTGTTGCTTTTCCTGTTGCCACAGAAGAATACGTGTGTATGATTATAGTGGAGGAACAAGAATGGAAAGATTTTGTGAAGAAAATCATTTCCATATTTATAGTTAAATCTGATAGATCTTATTGGCTCAAGTAGCTGACATAAATGACAAACTTACTATCAACTTACTTGCTCCATCTCCACAATAACCACGTACTGACCTTCTGAACCTGACCTGAGAGCAGGTCACCAACGGGTCCAGTTGAGGTCATTTTGACCACAAAGCTTCTGCTGGCTGCTCATAATGGCTTGTGATTGGTTCATAATGCGGAATTCACAGCTGACCGATAAGAAGAAAGAAAGGTGTTTGAACTCCACTTCCGAAAATTGATTTGTGGCAAATTGATTGTTTAAAAAACCCAACAATAAAACCAGAACAGTTTGGCTATTGGCGCTACTGGTTTAAGAATAGTCTGTTAGCGAGGAGTCTGACTGGAATCAAGTCCGCAATATGAGACCAAACAAGAGTTAAAAAGGTACTGAAGTGGACCGGTAGTGGTTTACTTAATGGCTTCAGCAGAAACACCTCCAGGCCAAAGCCATTGAATATTGGTAATGTATGGCACTCTATGATGAGTCAAGAGCATGATATGCAGGTCAAGACAAAGGCTGGATTTTCAGGCTGTCCACTTCATTCAAAAAGTCCTAATTAAAAGAACGGCAAGCTATCAGCACTGTCCATTCAACAAGAAAGTATTTTTATCCACCAAACAAATGTACCGTTAATGAGAAAAAATGTCAGTATAAGAATGAGCTGACTCGTGATGACGCCAAATATTACCGTGACATTGTTATCCGAATATCATTGATAAACACTATTATTATTAACAAACACAACAATGATCAGCTAATGAGACACATTTTTAACACAGCGGGAACATATATACACACACACACACAGGTGCCCAACTACCTGTACAACTGCAGGTGCTGCTCCACAGTGTTCATCACACCCAAGTCGACAAATTGTCTGATAAGCTACGCACTTTATTCAACATTCTTCTACACGTTATGCTTCTAGCCTTGCCTTTTGCCTCAGCAGGAGGAAACATTCTCCTGTTCAAATATAACATCGACGATGGCACAATTCTATGTAGTCTTCTAGTAAGCAACGGGAGTCTAATAAAGACTATGTGGCATTTCAAAACGTATACAATGAATTAGGCCTATTTTGAATAGATTTACATCTATACGCTGTCTTTAGAAGTCAAATCAGTAAAATAAGTGAAGTCACTCACACTAGTGCACTGTTGGTTTGCAGGGCTTTTAATTAAGACTTTAAATGGATGGAGCTCCACAAAATGAACCTGGAGAGAGATGGGTGTTAAAGTCAAAAAGACTTGTTATAAAAAGCAACAACAGTAAGACTACTGAAGCTTCTCTAAAGACCCTCAAGACCAGAGAATCGCTACAGTCCCAACATTGCTTACTGCGCTCCCTCTCTTCATTTGACTCCAGTACTCCCCGGCTCCCTGACTCGATGACTCCCTGACCTCCAGTCTATCTTTGTCCCAGTGCTGCATCGCTACGACCCATTGAGTCAGTGGAAAACTCATTTAGGCCTAATTACATGGGCTAGGCTCCTGATTCCCTTACTTTC
Source organism: Apeltes quadracus (assembly GCA_021346845.1). Classification (NCBI taxonomy): domain Eukaryota; kingdom Metazoa; phylum Chordata; class Actinopteri; order Perciformes; family Gasterosteidae; genus Apeltes; species Apeltes quadracus. Next base: position 9,631,671 of record CM037930.1, on the reverse strand, counting down.
TTTCACGGAAGAGTCACTCGCTTTCTTTCTGTCACCCCTTCTTTTTGCTCCTTCACTCTCCCGCTGTCCTTTTCTCCTTGCTCTCTCGTTTCTTCTCTCCTTGTGCTCCAGTTACCAGATCAAGGTAGCACTGCATTACCAGCCAGAGCGCGCGCACACACACACACACACACACACACACACACACACACACACAGGACATCCAACCCTCCGGTGTGGCCAAGAGGCCGCAGGTACAAAGCCTTTTAGATGGTGCATTGTTATTTCCTCAGGGTCAGCCATAGGTTAGGGCCCAGTCTTAATTAGCCAACATAACTTATACATGATTACCCCTCTAGAGGTTCTATGGCCCTCAAAAACACAGCCAAGAGTAAGAAGAGTTTGTTCTCCAAAGAAAAACACCAACAGAGTATGCACGTGCGCGCGCGCACACACACACACACACACACACACACGTATCACGTCTAGAGTTAAGGTCAGCTAGGTGAAATGTGAGGAACCTTACCACAGGACGTCAGACGGCAAGAAAACAAAGTCAGAAACAAAATTCATATTAATGATGGATGACAGCCTGGGGTCAGCGCACAGGTTGTATGTCAGGCACTGCATGGTCATGTCACCAGCATTAAAAGACACAGGTAGGATTTCTACCATACGGTAATAGTTAAAAAAAATGTGTGATTTAACATGAGTATTTACACCTTTATGTGCAAGATTATCATAGAACGTTTAATATAACTAAACAGTTAAAAGAAACGGCAAATACAGGGTTACATCCTTGGCACAGCGACCAAAGAAGGCCCATACTTACACTCTGATCATCTACTGTAATTAAAAAGTGATATTGACTGAATATTCTCTTCTTCAGCAGCAGATGCTTACCAGCAAAGAAATTGGAAACGGCCATCACTCTCCCAGAGCAGCCGACCTCATGTATGAAATCCATAATACACTGCAGACTAACAGGCTGGTGGAAGCTCGCTGTTGCAATATGTACAGAATGCTGCTGAATGTAATTTACCTACCTGAATTACCCTCATAGTTATTGGAAAGCATTTTGCATTTGCGGCCGCTGCACGGGACAGCAAGGTTACAGCTCGTTCGATCAATATCCGGCCCATAAAGCGGACGCCACAGTCACAGGAATTAACCTCCTTGTGCCTATAAACCTGTTCACAAACATAAACATGAAATCCGTGAGAGATAGAAACCGCTGCCACCATTACCAGGCTGCATTTCCCTCCCAGTATGTTTAGGTAGGCTCAGGATACAGCATTAATTTGTTTGGGAAACGCTGCTTACTGCTCTGCGCTGCAATGAGGCTCGGGGGAAAGGATGAGATCCAAAGCCAAAGCATAAGGAAGGAGGGTGAGCCTCAGCAATAACAGCTTAATGATGCTCTGGTAATGGAAGGAAAACGGGTCACTTAGAAGGAGTACGCACCCAGCACACAGGCAGACACACACACACACACACACACACACACACACACTTTGCACACGTGGCACAAGGTGAACCAAAGATGCACCAGAAAAGAAAAGTGCACGTGGGTGCCAAGCAGTTGCGCGTGCTTGTATGAACAAAACCTGCGCGCCTAAACGTTAAAGCGCGCGAGCACATGCAGGCGGGGACGAGTAGATCTAGGGATTTGAAACAAAAAATTGCTATTTTGCTAAATTTGGTTCAATTACATGTTAATGAAGGCCTGACAGGAAGTCAATGAACGGCGGCTGTACAGGCACCTAATGTGTGTGCACGCACTCACAAAGACTGTTCACTCCCAGTCCACCAAACCTCTTAACTGCGATGGGTTTTAAATGTGTTTTAATGTCTCTGAGATGTTTAACTGTACTAAGTAGCCTGCTGCACTGTGCACAGAAGGGAGGGGTAAAGGTTTTTATCCACTGACAGTAAACAAATCTAAATTATTTAGGAGGGAGAAATTAGCATATTCTTTATTTGTTGTTCATCAATTACCAATTTAGGGTTTTGATCAGATGTCTTTGCACACGTCAAGGAAAGTGGAAAAATAATATTTAGTCTTAAGCTGGAACGAAAGTTAAATTAGAATTTATTTTACTACAAGACTTGTATTTGCTGATTCTGATTTGAAGGCCATTTCTTATTCTTACCAAAAAAAAGGACAACTTTACAATACAGATTTCCAGCTTGTAACTGACCAAACCCTCAAAACAGAAAAGACCAAAAGTCTCAAACATATCAGCCTCAAATCTAAATGTGGACATGACATATACTGGTAGAAAAAGATCAGTTTTTTGTAGAGAGATTAGAGGCTTAACTTGACGAGTACACGGATTCTCACTGCAAGGTCTTTCTCTCATTAATGTGCTTTGAGCTCCCTCTACTGGCTGTCAAAGGAACTCGCACACTGTTACAACGCACGACATTTCAGGTCAATTCACTTGTGACGTTGATATATAAATTACATTGGATTGTGTATCTTCTTTTTCGGTGTAAACGAGATGAGAAGTAAAAAAAATATCTTAATTGTGAGCGTCTTCATCCATTTAAAGAGAGCAAGGCACGCACATGGTTTGTTAGTGAAGTTTATGACTATTAATCATTGCCTTCCCTAATGCCGTTTAAAATAGGATTTTAAATTAACCCTGACGAGTTTCTGCTATGTGATATTACAATTAATGAAGAGTCAGGCTCTTTATTTCGTGTACCTTGACAATTCAGGAGCAAACCAATGCTAATGAGCCTACACGTCGTAGAGGGATAAATTAACATGGTCAAGTGAATACAACATTGCAGCATAAGAATTATAATACACCATCTCAGTAGAATAGAGTACTTTCCCTGTGTAACTATCTGTTGTATTCATGCCAGTCGGCATTAACGTATATCTTAACCATTTAAATACTTTAAATGACCGTTTTTTCTGCATCTACGGGGTTTTGGCCATCTTTGATGCCTTAGCAGTCCGAAAATGATTTATTAAAGGCGTTATACACGTGCTATACACACGGGGTTAATGTTTCGGGCTTACCTTACATGTCAAACTACGTCAGTAGAAACAGTATGCTCGGTATGCTCTTTCACATTTTAGAGAGTGCAGAGGTCGGGGAGCAGAGTCGACTCTAGAGGGGCCTTTGCCGTCTCCTTGCCGCACCTGGTTCCCGCCGACACAATTAATTGATACGCCACGCCCCCTACGGGCACGCGCGTAGCAGATGCACGAGGAAAGTAAAGTCAACGCAAATAATGAGATGTGACCAACACGGTATTGTCATCGTGAATGTCAAATGCGACAATTAAGAGACTTAATACATTTTCTGAAATATTGAATATCCCTCATTTTGGGGGATAACAATGTTTTGGGACTGGCCATTTTATGTGTGCAAAATTGTACACAACGTGTACGCTCCTAATTACATTCTTTTTTTTTTGGAACAATGAATCAGATTCTCTATGTTACCCATCTATGCATTTGTTACTTTCTCGACTCAAGGGAAATATTCATGATCAAAATTGAATACTGCATTTATTGTAACATTGATTATATATTGTCAAATGTTACACACAGATGGGTATGGATGTGACTTTAAAGAATCTAACCCAAAACATTAATTTGTTTTGAGTTGTTAATACCACCACTTCAGACATGAATCACACGACACAATGTTCAGTTGAATTGAAACAGCTTTATTAGTATACACTGTACGAAGTTGTTTGTATATGAAGACTAGTCTCATAGTCTGTATGAAGATTGTCATTAATGTTTGGAGAAGAGAGAAACACTAACATCTTGTTGTCTAATGGAATACGCTCCGTTGATAGAAAGAAAAAATGGAACAGCATGTACTGTAAAATAAAAGTACAACTATACACAAAACATCACCAGTGACATGTAGAAACTTTACTTTCTCCAACAAGCAACCTTCTATAAAGTTTATCAAAAAGAAGCTTGTTTGGGAAAACACAATTGTCATCACAATAAGAAAGAAATAAAACATGGCATCTGTAAAAAGGGATGCGAACCCTCAAAATCTGTAGATGTGGCCGACATCAAACCTAACTTGGTCTCATCTTCCGTCCTCAAAGCGGAATTCTCAGAAAGTTATTAACAGCTGGTTGATCAATATTGGGCCCTTGCTTTAAAAAAAAGAGACGATAAAAATACATTGATACAAAGGCTTTTGTTGGACCCTGGCAATAGGCATAAAACAGCAAATCTAACCATCAGAAAATGGGTTTGAACACAATTGATGCCACTGCATAGAACAAACATATAGCATGATACAAAAAACCTTAAAAAGGAAACGCTATATTTTCATATGCACCAACTTTGGCAACGTCAAGTCAACTTTTTCCCTAATAAACCAAAGACCAAAAGGGGACAGACCAGCAAGAAGACAGGACAGATAGGTAAACGTACAGTGAGACCAACACCACTTGGTTTTCGCTGATCTCAGTCTGCTTACAAGTGGTACAAATTGGACCCAGGCGAAAGAAAAAAAAAAAAAAAGAAATAAAGTAGTTTACTTGATGATTTGCTGTCACGCATTTGCTGCTCCTAGTGCTAAAAAGCCCATCCTGTGTGGGCGGATGATGTCATTCATAAAGTGGGTACCCAAACATAGATCTTAATAATCTTGTTACGTTTCTGCGGCACGCGTACAACATGTATGATCCAAACACCATCCACTGTACAATGAAGTTAACCTTTGTTAAAGCCTTACTTAGACTTCCCCAACTAACGTTTGAATTCAACACCCCGACTCCACCCTCATGTTGCAATAGTGAGTGATGAAACACAAAATGTTAACATGTTAACAAGCACACCGGTATGACTGAGCACTGAGTTCAAGATCATCGTCGGGTTTTTGCCAAAAAATTTGGAACATGTTAAATCTGGAACATGACGGAACGAGCAAAGGGAGGGAGGCTCCTCTCACTGTGCATATTTAGAGCCAACGTTTCGCTTACGTGTTGGGATACAAGAGAAGAAGACGCTTAAGAGCCTGAATGGAAGTTTTTTTTTTTTTTTTTTACACGGATCTTCGAGGTAATCTAACAATTTGTAACTACCCAAACCCCACAATGAAAATATGGGAGTTTAAACCTCTTGATAAAGCAAATTCAACTGGAAACTAGAAAAGTGTAACTGGTAGGTTTTCATCAGAAATTATGTTTGGAAACGTGAGTGGATCTGCATGAATTCAGTTTTTGGGACAGCTTATCATAATGACAATATATCCTATAAGCTGAAAAAGAGAACCAACGAAACACAACCACCTATAATACATGATGGATTTCAAAATTCAGTTTTTGTAGCCAAATCAGTTTTTGAAGAAAATGTTGCGATGTATATGATAGGATGGCTTCAGACACATTCAGAAAGTGGGGAATTCACCAATCCTTCGTACAAACTTCATACATCATCATCATCATCATCATCAAGCTGTGGTCAAAGTGGTCAATGAAGGGCATATTCTAAAAAAATATTGAATTCCAATAAAAAGGGAAGAAATGTTTAAAGATCTTAAATACATTCATATATAAAAAAATACATGAAAATAGAAAAATGTGACTTAAACTATGTGTAAAGAAAATAGGCGCTGTGTGGTACAACTAGATAGAATTTAAGCATTAAGTATTTCACAAGAATTTTGATGTAGCTACCAGCTGGCTTTCAGATGGGGGGCAAGACATTTAATAAAATCAAATGATCTTTAATAAGCCAATTCAGACGATGTACGGAAGAAAAACTCTTTATGGTGAACATTTTAAAATATGAAAGATATTGTTTGTCTTGATTTCAATTAGGATTTTTAACATTTCCATCTGTACATTTCAAAGCATATCTTGCTGTGTTTTACATCAAAGGCAACTCTTGCAATTTCAAGTGTGTATAATTTGGGGCAGTGCAAGTACAGCGCAGAAGCCATTTTAAGTCCCTGGAGGACTTTTCTTACTATCAATAAAGTGTAAATAACATGGGAACCGTGCGTCATATCAAGCATATAATCAATGCCATGTCTGCGTCGGTCTGAATCGCAAGTGAAGTATTTATACATTTTTCTTTCGGACAGCAGGGGGCGACATAAAGATGCGTTAACTGCATTCATGCCAAGTCCTAAAACTACAGCTCCAAGCCCAACATACAATTCTCCATCACCAGTAAGATAATAGAATAGCAGAAAGTGGATGGAGAGATTCTAAGCGAGAGTGTAAGAACAGGCAGGTGGGAACTGGACAGACAGAATCAGGGTAACATTTTCGTGGCCCAAAAACCAGAAGAGGCGATCTGTTGAAAGCGGCTAATGTTGGACGTCTTCACTACAGTCGGGAAACAAGTGGAATGGACGCGTGAAGATCCAGAAGAGGTGCACGTCCTGTGTAAATGACTAGAACGACCCATCTGTGGTGGCTAACAAACCTCACCGCACAAACCAATCACTGAACGACACCAAGCGACTCAACAGAGGAAAAAGTGGCAACGTCTTCTGTCCGTATTTAACTGTGCATGTGTACGTACATGTGTAGACGGGGTCTATAGTAGTGAGGAGAGAGGTGAACCGTCTGCTCCAGCGTAGTCAGGTCTGCGCCCGCGACACATCGCGGTACTGATCAGGAGAAATGCAGGAGACGTGGGCATGTCGGGGGACATGGAATGGAAGTTTTGGTCATCAAAATAAACAAAAAAGAAAGGTCGGAGCACGGAGCCTAGAGTGGCAGTCCCACGGTTCGTCAACCTTGTGTAAACAGAAATCTTGATGCTAAATCAAATTTGTGCTGTGGTAGATCGCTAGTGAAGCCGTGAGAGGAAGAGGGGGAAAGGGGAGGGGGGGGGGGGGGGGGTGACAAGTAGTCGGAGTGAATAGAAGGTCCCCAGAACCCATCGGAGTCACAAAACTGAGCGGGACACCTTCTGGATTGGAGCCTTGAGTGTAATACCAAAAACATTAAATGCGGTCCATGACGACATCACTCTGGTTTGATATTGCAGGGTTGTTTCAATTATCAGGTGCATACTAGAATGTCCTCCTAATTTTAATCCAGCGGACGCAATAGATGATCAAGCCCACTGCTGTCAACGTTCCACCATTGTCCATCGGCGATGCCATTCTCCCATCCTTCAGGTCCATCTGTGGAAATCCTTTTTTTTCTCCCCTCATCATGATAACATTGTTGCTGCGCTGGATTGAGAACGCACAGGGGTCTTCCTTTGGCGAAATGGTGAATGTCGTGAAGTGTCAAATGGGTTCCCGCTGGCGCAGAGCCAATCTAGGACATACTGGAGCAGCGCACTGATGGTGAACCCATCTGGGTCAGCACCTTATCCAGCCACTGGAGGGGGCCGTTGAGGTGCAGCTCAATCCAACAGGGAGTGCTGGTTACCGTCTGACGCCTGTAGGTATTAAAAGCAGCATTTGGAGACAATTATAATCCACCCCTATCCCTAGTATATCACTGAAGTGATGGACATGAGAAACATTCATACGCTCATCCTAGTGATCTGATAAGCTGCATAAAAAGGTAAACAAGCAAACAACGGTCAGATTTGAATAAATAAATACTAATGAAACATAAAATCCAACAAGTAGCAGTGTTTGTATGCGCGAGTAGTCTTGAGTGTGAGAGTAATTATATATATTTTTTAATAATCTGGTTGGGTTGTAACGAGTCACATTTTATCTGTGTACAGGAAGCTGTGATTTAAGATCTGGGGGTGAAGCTAAACAGCTGTCAGATGTCGAGGTCTGAGGGTTGGGCTGGATTTAGATGTGGAGTCTTCAATCACTTTCGTCAAAACTGACTGCTCCTTTCTTTTTTGTTTTAAAAATGCTGCAACAGAATGTGTAGCTTTACTTAGGTTCCGTCCACTTAGCTAAGGACTCGCCGTCTACACAAGTGAACCAAATGTTTTATTTCAAAAAGAGTTTATTCCAATAAGACCCACGCCACACCTTACAAACGGCCTTGTAGATCTAAGAGCCATAGTACATCTTAATCCAACAAGCAATTAAAACAACATCAAGCCAAATAAATTGTAATTGTGTGAGTGAGTGAGTGATGTGCGTAACGCACCTGTACTCTGCTCCCCAGCCCTTGACAAAGCTCATTCTGATGGTGCACATCCTGGTTAGTTGGTAGACTGCTTCAAATCCCTGATTGACTGACTGTGCCAGCAGTGCAGCAAACTCCTGGTTGTTGAATATTTTAAGATTACATCCTGAAAGAAAAATGGGAGGGGTGAGAACAAAAACAAACCATGGAAATATTTCGTTAAATCCCTGATGATTTTAAATTAATTCATTAGAAGTTTTAATACAAATTAGACTGTGCACTTTTCAAAAGGAAGTGATTTTACTTTGCTATTTCAATGAATATCATTGTGAGGTGTACTACACGTTGGTGATTATTCTCCCCCGGTCCCATCCCTGAACATGTTCAGGATTCTGCCTTACTAATGACACTGTTCACAGTGCTCATTTGGCCCGAAATGAAATGTGCAACGTTGCACGTGCAAATATGAGTCAGTGCGTGTGGGTGAGACTCGCAGAAGAACTGTCACATTGTGGAGGGCATTGGCGCCCTTCTCATAGGGCTGGGCGGTACGACCAAAAATTAATATCATGGCATGACCAACTTTGTAATGTTAGAACCATGACTCCATCTCAATACATGCAAGACGAGTAGCTTTGGCGGCTACACGCTCGGCGATAAGGTGTAAAAATAAATTCTGCTGCCTGCCGAAGAGCAACGGAAAAGAATATACCAGAAGGAAATCTGATACCGCCGAGCCCAACTTTCAGCCCTACTTTCTTAAACTTCATTGTATCAAGATCAGGTGGAGAAAAAAGGTACATATGAATGCACATGGACCTGGCGGTATCTTGCAGACTGTGGCAGGGTGCCAGCCGTATCGCTGGTTGCAGTTGGGACTCTGGACAAAAATGGCACTGTCGCTGAGGCACTCGGCGAACACCTCCCCCCCGATGTAATACAACCGGACACCACGACCTGCAGAGCGGGAGCCAGAAACAACGGCAAGATCAAAACCAACAAGGAATTTTAAATCAACTTTGTTTTCCCTACCGCTACATTAGTAACAAAAAAAGGTTGCGTGCCCACCTATATGTCTCCTTGTCATTTCCACGGTGGCGTTCCGGTTTACGTTGCTGAGAAGGCCGAGGCAGAAGCGCTCGGAGTTGGAGGGGTCGGTGAAGCCGTCGACTGTGAGAGACGGCTGTGAGGCGTGGAACGTCTCCCCGACCCGCTGGTTCAGCTCGTAGTAGGCTATCGAGCACCAGAAAGCTGGTTCACTGTAGGTCACCGGCTGCAGGTCTGGAAATGTAATGTAAAACAGGTCAACGTTTCTAGTTTGAGTTTGATCTTCCAGTCATTCATTTGTGGACAAAATGATATGTTTGACAAATGACAATACACTTTGGCTCTACAATAAATTATACCCTTTCTCACACATTAATTCTTTTTGAAGAGCTTTATAAAACTGCAATAACATTGAAGAACAGACAAAGAGCAGTCTTACCCAGGCTGTTATTCACAGGTGACAAGGCGCCAGGGGACATTTCTGCAGGTGAGCCTGGAAGAAAAAAAAAAAAGAAAAGATTGTATAATGTCATTTTGTAGCATTAATACAGATAGCATTCGCAGTGATGCTGGAACAAAGAAAATAAGTCCTTTTGAGAACAATTTGAGGCTGTCAAAACCGGCTTTGTGACCGACACCAAACGTTGAGCCAGACGGCAGCTTGTACGCAAGCACAAAACTTTACCTGATTCCATACTCTGATTCATCTGTTGGTCACTGTTTTCTCCATCTTCACTGATGTAGCCAGGCGGAGGAGTCTCTGTACAAACACAGAAAACAAGCACTAAGAACATTTCAAGTCTGATCAGAAATACTAGAATCCCTGTAAACAGGTCAACATAAAGGTTATGCCCGCATTATGTCTTGTACATTAAAAAACACAAGTACAAGTTTTCTAATGAATAAAAACGTAGCAGTGCAGCAAAGGCAAGAAGTGGATAAAACAAAGAAGGTTTCTGCTTCGCTCCCTGCATACAGACCTGGAATGTAGTTATTAGGAGGGTCGATGCCAACCGGGAAGTTGGTGTTTTCGGGGATTGAGTTTGTAAAGTCGTCAAGAGGAGGAAGCTCAGTGAGAATCTCTGTGTGGCGTGGCACCAACACTGGAGGCAGCACTAGCGAGAGAAAAGAAGTGTCACTGACGAAGGCAAATGGCTGTACAAGAGCAAAAATAGCATAATTAAATACAAGTACAACATTTCTTCTTAAGGAAAACACTAGCAACACAAAGACACACATTCAGACATTCAGAGTGGGTGTCTCTACACAAACACTCCAAACCTTAGCAGTCACATTTAAAGACTTATAGAGGGCACCTTGCAGAGCTCAGCCAGTATTGCAAGGATGATAAGGACCATGTCACAGGCACAAATACACACAGGTCTCAAGATCATTACCAGGCGTCTCCACTCGCTGGTAATGGTAGGGATTGACGCACACTTCATCCTTTTTGAGGTTGAAGGCGAACTGGCACGCGTCGATGGCCCTGAGCTCGTGGTGGCTGTGGAGGTCGGGCCATCTCCACAGGCGGCAGTAGATGACGTGGGGCAGGCCCTTGCGGTGGGACACCTGAAGGCGACCGTCCAGTGACCTGAGGAGCCCGGGACAGAGGACAGCACAAAGCTTCCTGATGTGTCGGCAGATTATAGACTGATGTACTGGGTTTTTTTTGCTTTGGTAAAAACAAGAAAGCCCACTAACTCTCCAACCAGTGGAAGTTAGAAGGCCTTATTTGTTTGTATATGTAAACCATATTTTGTGAGACTCATAAGCCACTGAACATGAAAATTCAAGACTTTAATTAATTTAATGGAATAGAATTTGAATGTTGCAACTCAAATGAAGTTTGTGCATCTATAAAGCATTATCACAAAAATAGCCGGTTACGGGAAGGTCATTAAACGGTTGTATCATGGGTGGCAATTACGTATTAGATGGTCTGTGTGATCTCAATAAAACAAAAAAAAACAAAAAAAAAAACGACCACCCCACACTACCCCACACGAACACGCAGTGACGGACGGATAATAGTCAATGAATGAATGATAAGATGTGAGGCGATTGTTGAGTCATGCGTGCTTGTATTCACCTGCTGTGGTCATGGTATCCGAACATGCTTGTGGAGTTCCACTGCTCTATCGTGTGGCCTGTGCCTAGACCCCATAGATCTGAGCAATTACTGCAGACACACACACACAAGGATATGCATACACATGAGCACACACACAAGTGAAAAAGTAAATAAAAAGAGAACAGATGGTAAACGTGAGACATTTCATTCCAAACAAGTAGGATGAAATCACAAACATGTACAGTCGGTCTCTTTGAACCACTAAGGAAGGACATGACAGAGAGCCTGCCTGGGTTATACCAAAAGAGACACCAACTGGATGACAGGTGATTATGAGACTAATCCAAACAGGACAGACAGTGATGTGGTGCCATCTGGGGCCTGTACCATGAAGCTGGTTTAGGTGGCTAGCCAGCTACGTTTCAGCTTAGTTTCCACCAAGCCTGGGTTTTAGGTACTATGAAGCTCTGCTTCAATTGGTATTCGTTGCCATGGTAACTCACGCTGCACGGCTAAACTGCTCCGGGGCAGGTTATGTTCTGCATTCGAGCTCTCAGTCAGAAGTTTGACCAATCAGCAGTGAGCAAAGAAACATATCATTAATTCCTAGCTTCTGTTCTCTGTTGCGATCATTGCAATGGCTTCACCTTTTCTTCCAAATCCTGTGGACATCTTAGCGCAGATCGTTAGAAGAGAACTTCGTAGATACAGTTTTTAGGGACAGACAAAATCCCCTTGACTTTCCTGATACTTACTCCTATGAAAGATACAGATATTCCGCGGAAGGAATAACTTATCTTAGCCGCACATAACAAATGTGACTCGTCGAAGCCGCACTTACTGTACCGCAAATGGTATGTATTGCATACTATTCGCCCATAAAATGTATTTCTTTAACTTGTGTATTAACGCTATCAGCAATGTTCCTGTAATATTGTTCTCTTGCTTTGGCAGCAGAGACGGTGTTACTGCGTGCTTGAAAAACATTTTTATATTCTTCATATTTCTGAAGAATAATTTCTTGCTCCTCCGCGGAAAAATATATTGCTCTCTCTCTATTCATATCGAACGTGATTAGTTGTTCGGTGCAGACGTCACTCGTATGTGTACGCGCGCGCGGAGTAATCAGAGTTTAAGGATCAAAGCCTGGGTTGACAAAGTAAGTTGATGAGCGGCATCATGGTACCAATAAAGCCTGATTGCTTCGGTTTGGTTTAGTCAATTCTGAACTAATTCTGGAACCCTAAGTTTGTTCAACTACCTTCATGGCACAGGCCCCAGGTGATGTAGGGCAGTAGGGATTGGGGCTGCGCGTTAGAAAAAGAGAATTTTCATCCTCCGTTTGCATTTTCCATTGCACAACATATCACGTTTGCGCAGATTGCCATCATTAGACACTATGTGAATGACGAAATAAAAAGATGTTTAACAGATTGTATAAGATGTGCAAGACATGAGAACGGACAAAACCGTGTTTACACCAACATAGAGTGTGTGTAGGCCTGCAGAAAGCACACATCCAAACCGACGCCCACTTGATTCCCAATGCTCTCAGCAGCTTCCTTAATGTGACAATATGGAGGAGATCCAGCAGTCAGATTAGAGCGAGGTGATTGCCTGTCCTGCAAAGTCGGGCCGGGTGGTACGGCCCAAAATTCATATCATGGCATTTTGTAAGATTCTGGCAGTATTACAGTATTTATTTTTTTGTCTGTTGACCACTCATTGTTCACCACCCGCTGTCCAACTCGCTTGTTTGCTTTTTAGCTGGTATGGCTTCTAGTGTTGCCACCAGAGGCCATACCAGCTGCTCGCCAAACCGCACACAGCTCCTCTCTCGGCCACAAGTTGTGTTATTGCATCTCTGGTCTCTCGTCGTTCCTCCTACATCGCCCTTTTCTGTGTTTCAATGTAGTGACCAGGTTCCTTCTTTGTGCGATAGTCGGCGAGATGTACACAGCATGCAGTTTGGTGGTGTCATTTTATGAATGTACATTTCTTGATTAGTTACAAATTGTGTTTCACACACTGTTGTGTCGTGGTGTTTAACCCTGTTAAAGAGCTTTAGTTGTGGGTTATTATTGTTGTTGTTAAAAAGGAGCTCAGTCAACTTTTGTTGAGCTACTGAGGTGTATGTACCTCCGGAATAACCCGACGTGCCGTTGAGTCCTCTCTGCATGTTGTCGTTTCGCAATGTGTGGGAAACATTATATCGGATCCACTGGTACGGTTTAGAATCAATTTATTCCACCATTAACACACGACAGTTACTTAGATATCAACATCCGGTTTAGCGGTCAAAAACCTTTGCCCTTTCCGGGTCAAACACCTGACAAACACCCCGAATCCTCAACTTAAATACCTGAGCTCATTAGTGTTTAGTGGACCGCCACCCAGTGTACAAAAAAGGGAACACAGTTCCGACGCCACACCCATATTTGGCGCTTAAAATTGTTAAAGTTATAACTATGACTCAATCTCAATACACGCAAGACAAATAGCTCCGAGCACTGCACCGTGTGAAAAATTCATACTGTGAAGACATTTTTAACCGCAATACCAGTTGAACCGGTATACCGCCCATCCCTACTGCGAAGCCTTCTTTATCAACACCTTCCGGCCCACTCGGAGAGTCCTGCAGCTACAAGTCTTGTGGGGACAGTCTCCAAAACGCACATTACGCGCTGCCTTCCTGCTTTGTCACCGGCACACTCCCTTGTCTGTGAGCCGGGTCCTCACCAATAGGTCACCATGAAACAAAGCAAGTAGCTTAAACTTGGGAGTCAAAAAGGAGTTTGGCAAAAAAACACAACTATAATCTGTGTGCGGTTTAAATTCCAGTGTTTACATTTTGATTCTACTTCGTATCTACTGTGGCTTAAAGCATTGAATAAATACAATCGAACCAACCGGTGAAGGAAAACACCTAATTGTGAATTTAATGTTTTTGTATTTTGCCTTTTTTTCCCAACCGCATCGGCACAAACGTGAACCGCTAATGCAAAACAAGCAGGTGATTTGACTCATATGACTGGAAGGAACAGAGATGAAACAAAGCCCAAGTAAATAAATGTATTCTTATGAGGGTTAAATACTTTTCTAATAAGAGGAAGCAGCATCACCTTATCAGCACCACTTCTTAAGCTGCAATCAGGACTACATTCCTTAGAGTTCCAGCGTCCCACACTCCAGCCTCACGTGCGTCTACTTCTGCACCGCCCCTCCTCTTTTATCCATACGTCCAAAAATGTCATCATGCTCAATTGCTGTGGGGTTTTTTTTGTAACAGCTATTGCAGCTCTCCTGTGCGTAATGCTTTAGTTAGACTTTTTCTAACATTAATATTCAGACATGTAAAGTAGCACGTCGGTGCAAGGTGGAAATATATGCGTCGAGCAATAATACTTAGGAGGGTGTAATTAGTTCAGTGCACTGCTGAGAAACTGTCCACCCACCAGGAACATCCCACTCTAATATCACTGTAGTCAAAGAACACAAACCCCTGAACTGTAAAAAGTAAGTAAACACACACACAAAGTGCATTTGCTCTGATAACCCCTGCGGCTGCCATGTTTGTTCTCCTCGTCACCTCTGCAGCCTCTCAGCCGCTTCACAAAGCGCAGGGTGGGGGAGGGGGGGGGGGATACGGGATCCGACCAAACGCGTACCAGATTTACTTGGTTTTCATTGATAATAGTTTCTATTACCGATTTTGTCTGCTGAAGAAGCAGCATTATACATGGGAGGAGGTTCAAGACGCCCCATCAGCTCCAGCTGGGCTGATCTGTTACCCAAATGTGTGTGCAAAGGGTCACTGCAGAGACAACTACTATTATTGAGACACGGGCTAGCAAAGAAATGAGCGGATTAAAGAGACAACGCGAAAGGGGACGCCCATAAAAATCTGCACAGAGCAATGTGGTTTTCGCCAGTCTCTGGCAATGTTTGGGGGGATTGATCAATGGGAATCACATGCTCCTGGCGGGGATCCTATCGACGCCGACACCTTTGTCGCAACGAGGCAGACAGACGCAAACGTCAGCAGGTTTTAGACATTTACACAAGCTTTCAAAAGTCAAAACAACTTCAAATCGGCATTAAAAAGGAGGACACGTAGCTTAAGTTCTACTTTCACAGTGTGTTGAGATGTATAGATATAAAAATGGAAGAAACCCTCACAAAAAACTCAAAATTACAGCACATAGGGAATTTAATCATTAAACAATGAAGTGTTTCATGATTCTTTGTCAGCTTTGTGTTAGTTCCTAAACTTCAAAACGTGTTTTTTTTTTCTAAAAAAGAACAACCTCTTCACACTTCATCATATATTTAAAAGGAAGTGTGTGGGTGGGTGTGTGTGTGTGTGTGTTTACCAAAGCCCAGGGGCTCCTGCGCAGTGCCATGCAGAACCATCACCACGAGTCCCTCTTGGTTCCCCTATATGAATATTTTGTTTACTGCACAGTATGTTTACCTCATAAAATTGCCAGCCTTTCAGTTCGTTGCCGTATATACTTCAAACTAGATGTGCTGCGTTAGATTTTCTCTTTACCGGAATGGGACCAATGTTGAGCACCGATCCAACCACACTACTCAAATGCAGGGCATCAGTAAGACCCGCTGGAGTCTTACTGATAAGCCACGAGCTTATACATCAGTTTAGTTAAACGGGAAAAAGAAACGTAATCCTACATGTGAATCCTAACAATGTTCCATAAGTTGACTTGTCGACACGTGTCAGACATCCGCTTCCTCTAATCAGGTTTCACTTCCTCTACCTCGCTAACCTATGGCATAACGGACTGAGGAAGTGGAGCCGCTGTTGCACAATGAAACTATTTCTTTCTGCAAGGCTGCGGCGGCCCATCCGCCTGCCTCCCGCTTTGATGTGTGCGGGCACCAGGTGTCAAGTAACGAAGTACAAATACGTAGTTACCTTACATCAGAAATTTGTGTAGAAATTTCTATACTTCACTGGAGACGACTTTTTACTTCTACTCCTTACATTTTCACGCAAATATCTGTACTTGTTTTCATTCCGGCTTGTAATTGTTCAAACACACACACACACACACACAAAAAAAAAACCTATCCAGGTAAGTCGCGCCATCCGGATAGAGTGAATTTGATTGTGGTTGGATGAGAAGTATAAACATTTACCATTTCCACACCCTACTGGTTTTCTGCGCAATGCACCTGCAGATGACACAAATCAGAGTGACGCCGGCTGCGAAAAAAGTGGTCGGTGGAAGCATCCTTTTTCCAACCGGCACAAGCCGATCTCAGTTGGGTATTTAGCGACACAAACCCGCCTCCTTCTCCTCATGCAAACTTCGTGCAACTTTAAATGAGTATTTTCATGACTATGTGCACATGTGTGTCTTTTACCCAATATCTTTAAACACAAAGTTACAATCCTCTGTGAAAATGCCTGCGTTGTGCATCATGGACGTGGCAGAAAATTGCTAGAACAACGGCGCGGGTGTGTCCTCGTCTCACCTGGGTATGGTCACACACTTGGTGTTGCTGTTCTGCGTGCTGATGGCCTTCTCCAGCTCGTCCAGCTGCCCAGTTTTCTTCAGCTTCTTTACCAAGCTCTTCACAGCTTTCTCACACCACTTGTCCTCCTGTCCTCCTCCGTTCTGCTCCCCAACTCCTCCGACGCCTCCTCCGGCTCCTCCGGTCCCCGTCGAGGTCTTCTTCCATCCCAGCAGGCGCTTCACAACTGGGGGAGTGAAGGGAAGGATGGAAGACATGGTGCCTCGTGTATGGATGTGTGTGTGTGTGTGTTAAGCGGGTTATCTCTTTCTGCTTTAAAAAGATGTGGTGAGCGGGAAAGCAGGGGGCTACAGGGTGAAGGGTTGTTGTCTGAATTATATATCTATATCTATATATAGTATGTTTGTATTTTATATCTATACAGAACTAAGACGTAGGTCATGAGATCTCTGGGGAAACGCCATATCATAAGCAGAAAACGATGGGAGCCAGAGGAGTAAGTCCAAAGAAGCCTGGAAGAAACAGATGGGACACAAAGAGAGGAATGACACATCAACTCGTTGCATAACACTCTCAACAATAACATCAATTATTTCAAAACATGACTCATGAACTGGAGCCATTAGCCCCCTGCAGCTAGCTCTCCCACTGTACATACTGTACAGACCCATTGGCATTCTTTGCATGGCATTCTTTGAGGCAGCTTTATTTCTTATGTTCAGCCATTTCTCTGGTGAATATATGCTCCTGAAACATAATCTACAGCCAATGCACACGTTGCTGTGCCCTTGTGCAATTCTACTTGACCATTAGCACAACAATTGTATGGTCTTCTGTTTGCACAAACTGCATATACTTAAATATATACATACAGTGTATTAATGCTCTTTATTAGTGTGACATGGATGAACTGGAGGATCTTGGCAATCATTTTAGCAGCAAATAGGTTTCAATGTGACATTTATGGATAGTGTGGAAGAGAGATAAACTTCCTTGCGGGAAAATGTGAGACTTACTTTCAACAACAACAACAACTCGTTTTTGGAAACTGACACATAGATTACACTTCATCCAGCATCATTTCACCACATATACCAGGGTCTCAGGTCCAGTGACATATCTATATTACAGCCATCCATCTGCATGCATGACTTAAAAAACAGTCACAGTATTTCAATAATTAGCAATTTTGCTCCAAATGAAAGAGGTATGGAGGATTTTGTGTCACGTGTTGAGGTTTGATTCAGTGTTTGGTGTCACAGATGACAATTCTATGACAATATCTGATTGAATCCTTCTCTAATCCTAGTTAACTCATCTTTATATTGAAACCAATCAAAAGTGAGCAGCATCACACAGTGTTAAACCCTGGTAAGCGGTTTACTGATTTAGATCCGAGAGTGATCAGGTCTGATTTGCAAGTGTGACCGCACCTGATCGCATAGCTCATTTTATTACGTAGATTCCGTTTCCGTTGGAATGAGGAAACAAACAGAGGAAAGCCATAAAACGACCTAGAGAATATTCTTATTTAGTGCTTAAAAACAAATGAAAATGAGTCTACTTTTTATTTTCTTTGTCCATAAACCCAGTTCTCTCTAAACAGAAACATGTGCATTGCCCTTAGATGTGTGCAGATTAGTGATCAATTATATTATAAACGTAAAAACGGACCTCTCAGCTTTCGCCGGAGGAAGGAATAACTGTCCTTACCGTACTCTGAAAGCCCAAGCTCCTTCTGAGAATTCACAGGCTTAAGCCTTGGACCGCTTTCAATTAGTGCAAGAGTACAAATGGCTTTTCAGAACGAGTCAGACCATTCCTGAGGATAACTCACTCCAATCACAGGGGCTGCAGTGGCTTTGTGCCTAAACATTGAAGCACGCTTTGCATTAGGGACAGCAAAGTTAAAGAACTGCTTTGGGGAGAAGGCTTTGATGCCAGAATTAAAGCAGTCTATCTTTTTTTCTACACACGGTTCGAATAAAATGTTTTATGGTTGTCACCTTGATTGGGGTCCTTAGAAAAAAAAAAATAATAATAATGGATCACAAAAACAATGTGAGAGCGGGGCTATTCGTTGCTAGACGTGGCTCGGCTACACAAAAGGGGTGAAGCCTAAATTCCTAAGACCTTATCTGACGGGGCATCCCCGGGACAAAACCGTGCCGTGTGTGGGAGCCTTTTTGTTTTTCAAAGCACAAAACGTGCCGTTGTGGCCACAATGCATACAGCGGTAACGCCAACTCGAAATGCTGACCACGGCTATCGGTGGCCCTTGTGTGCGAAATAAACAACATTATTTTGTCTGCATCGTCTTGTAACGTTTTAGTATGCGTTTGTGTGAGAGCGAGCGAGGGAAACTGAGTCTGTTTGGGTTAACACATTCTTATCAGAAACCATACACATAACACACAGGCACAACACGCCACACGCATGCGCGCGCGCACAGACACACACACACACACACACACACACGGTTGGAAGAATAAGCTAACGCTACTAACGGCAATACACCGTAAACCTCCAGCGCGCGTGGACTTTGACGAGCTACAACGAACGAGTTCCCCCCTCCCGGGTGTCATTTTGCTGCGCGCTAGTTACGCGTACAGTGAAAATATTCAGGTTTCTTTGTCTCGACATAACTGGAAGCGTCCCCCGCGCCTCCAAAAGAACAGAAGAAAAAGAAAGACAGACTACGAAATCCGCTAGCAAGCTTGCTACTTTGTGATAAATAACACAGAACAGGTCTGCTGTGTGCTTTTTTGTAGCAAATCAAATCCGCCACATTGTTGAAAACACACTTACCCAACGCGGTAATGAAGGGGCGGCCAACAGCTTTTCGAGTATCAGAAAAGCCTCATTGTTCATTTCTTAAATGCATCCAGAGAGACTTTAAACTGTATTTTCCACCTCTGAGCCACCGGGATGATGGCCCCTCATTCAAAGCTCAACCGAACATGTATCGCCTCACACGGTGCAACATGAGTGAAAACGTGAGGACGACAAAGCCCGCCTCTTCTCCTTCCTATTGGCTCATTCTCTGAGTTCAGCCGATAACCTGTTGCCAGGCGTATGTTCCATTGGTTGGGGGTTCCATCCGTCAAATGTCTTTTACGTACGAAGGTATGTCGGTGATGTTTTTCAGTCGGTAGCCTACCTTGATTGTCATCTTTGCGGTTGCGTAATACTGTAGTTTGTCAATGAAATCTAATTAATGAAATAAACTGATTACCAATAGCGTACGTGCTTATCTTTGCAATGCTTCCATTTTCAGAACTGCCATGTTGTTCAACTCCCCTCCACCGCAACGCTCACACACTCACAAATGACATGTTGACAGTGACGCAATTAAGAAATAACGCAAACAGCTAATCATATTGACAAAAAGGTAATGTACTAACGTTAGAACTAGTGATGCCCTTATATTCCGTATGTGATATACGACTTGCAGGCAACAGCCTATTCAATGGTAACGAAACGGATTAGTAACCTAAACTTTATATCTCCTCTTCAATAGTTTTACCCAACATTCAGTCTTACTTTAAAACTTCATGCACATATATAGGCTACAATATACCGTGCAATGATGTATAGAGACCTGCCTTTTGTTCGTGTCTGTAAAAGTGGGCCATAGTGAAATGTTAAACCACTAACGATTGACCAGCGGTGGGCAAAGTGCTTGACCGATCGTTTCATGGTCGTCACACGGCCAACTCATGCAAATATGCAGGCAACGATCATCAAGCACCTGCATGCAAATCAATTCAAATCAAACCTCTGTGGAAAAAGTGATATCCAGATACAGCTGGATCCCGCGTTTGAATCGACCCTCCGTCAACGCAGGTGGCAATAAGCTCTTGATGATGCTGTGATCATTTTCCACATCACACGCCGCGGTGACGATGGCCCAACGAGGCGCATGCTCGGTGCGCGCGCCTACCCGGGGACCTGTTGCTCAGCTGCGGCTACACTGCGGTTAAGGTCAGACCTGGAGGATGCCTCTCGTTATCTTTCATCGTTGCGGACGTAAATAATGCGCCACGGGGCCTAGATGCAAATTTACGCTGTATCGAGATTATAATCTAGTCGGATAAAACAACGCCGGCGACTATAAGTGGACACTGTGTCTTCTACAGCGATCCGAAGCGGGTCACACTTGTGAGTATTGCGATTTTTTTGTCTTTCTCAGAAAGGGTCTGTGCAAACACACGGGATATTGTCGGTGGAATCCATGTATCCACATTTATATGGGAAAGGCTAAAGAGAAACATTGTGTTGGAGACTTTTATAAGACACTGTTTTACATGTAAGGTGATTAGATCGTTTGGAAATTGTACAGTGCCAAAAATGAAATGGCTAAATATTCTAAAATTAGGACTTAATCTCGAACATTCATATTACTACATGTTCCACACCGTGTCTTCAGGGGCTGTGTGTCCATCAGCAAGTAGGCAGGGGGTGATACTCAGTGTGTAGACAGAGCAAATAATAACCCTCAGTGGACCATCACCAAGGAGACAGTGCTGCCGTGTTAGCTCTAAACACCTCTCAGGTGCATCCATGCCACTCAGGGTTTCAGTCAGTAAAGAGTTCAATTTAAAAATGTGTTTTCTAACTATGATTTTATTAAAACCATGCATTGTTTTCTTTTTACATTTGCACACCGCAGGCGATGGGCAAATGCTGCAAATGCAAGGGGAGACTGCTGTGCATGTGCCTGCTTCCCTGTATGATGACCGGCCACCTTCTCATTTACATCACGGTGTCCATATTTGTCACCATCTCCTACGCGCCTCCGAAAGTAAACGTCCACTATGTCGCGTCTGGGCTTTCTGCTCACTCGTCTGCCCTGGCCTCTCACCCACTTGGCCCTTTCTGGAACTTTCGTCTGGAGGACAGCGCACTGTGGAACCAGTTGCAGCATGCTTGGGACCGTCAGCACAACCCAATACTGCGGGGGAACACAACTAGCATCTCAGGGGAGTCGAAATCAAAGCTTTTCTCAGAAATCGAAGATGAATGCTTTTCTGAGTGCATGTCACACAAGTGTTCGCTCCCTCGTATACAGGACTTCAACAGCCTGCCTGAGCAAATGAGGGCATTCATAAGGGCAATGCACTGCCGGGAGTACCCCCTCCTTATCAATCAACCTGATAAATGCAGGAGCAACAGTAGCAGATCTGGTGTGGATTCTCCCATGCTCCTCATGGCCATCAAATCCCAAGCAGGGAACTTCGAAAACAGGCAGGCCATCCGTGAGACGTGGGGACGCAGTGGTCTGGTGAGGGGGGAATCCAACAAGAAGGGCGGATTAGTGCGCACGGTGTTTCTCCTCGGAAGGCAGGACTCAAGTCCAGGTCCTCCAGCAGACCTCGAAGACCTCCTGCGGATCGAGGACCAGAAATACGGGGACATCCTGCAGTGGGATTTTAGGGACACTTTCTTCAACTTGACCCTAAAGGACCTGCTGTTCTGGCAGTGGCTCAGGGAGTACTGCCCCAAGGCCATCTTCGTGTTCAAAGGGGATGATGACGTCTTTGTTCGGACCGGTGCCCTTCTCGATTACCTGAACACACAGTGGGAAGAGCACAACCTGTGGAAAGCGTATACAAATAAAACCGACCTGGATTTGTTTGTGGGGGATGTCATTTACAACGCGGGGCCAATCCGCCAGCCGTCCGCAAAATATTACATCCCAGAACGTTTCTACAAAGGCGTGTACCCACCCTACGCTGGCGGGGGAGGGGTGGTGTATTCAGGCTCACTGGCACTGCGATTGAAAGACATGTCCGAGAAGGTGCGCCTTTTCCCGATCGACGACGTGTATCTCGGCATGTGCATGAACAGGCTGGGTCTCACCCCGAGCCATCACCCGGGCTTTTTAACATTCGATCTCCCACGGTCAGACAGGCGTAAGCCGTGCGCCTACAGATCCGTTCTGCTCGTGCACAGAAGGAGTCCCCAAGAGATGCGGACCCTTTGGAGGCAGCTGGAGAGTCCGCCGGCTCATTGCTGAGGCTCGTTTGACTACCAAATATGATTTGTTGAGTACAGAAAGACACTCATTCAGAAAAAAACACACACAGACTGCACTTTCCTGTCAAGCGGGCAGAAACCTGTGAGGTTTGAAATGTAACATGCGCTTCTTGTGTGCACTCGGACTGAGGAGGACACCTATCTACCTCTGAGTGTAGCTTTATTATGAGGGCGTTACGCAATAAGGGCCCGTTAATGCTACTTTTTAAAATCCATACAGGCGTGTATTTGTACCCTCTCAACGTTAAACGTTTTATTTTACACCACAATAAAAGGCCTTATAATACCGTAGATGTTACTTTATAATGTCTGTAGAGAATACTGTGTAAGATATTAACTAGAGGAGGGGCGCTCACACATATCTTTTCCCTGCTCTGATGGGGGCCGGGGTCAGTTTGTAACAGAAAAAGTGTGACGATCGCAGGTGTGCCTAAATGTAAACAGGACACTTCGAGATTGACCGGTAGATCAAGATTGACTGGTAGATCGCGATTGACGTAATGCCCACCCCTGAACTAGAGGAAGTGAATTAATGTGTGTTTTCTCTTGTTTTCCTCATGTTTGTTTGCTTAACTTTGAAGTTCCAACTCAAAACGTATCACACACAATGATTTTGTTAAACTGCTTGTCTTTAAGAGTTGTTACCGTTTGTCCAAGGAATCTAAAATGTGTAGAAAAATGTAGGTAATGCTTTTTCTTTCGCTAAATCACTTATTTACTGCACAACAGTTTTTTGATTTTCAAAAGGTTGCATGAAACAGTCAAATGACTGGTAATATTTTCCAAATGACTGGAAATGGCATATTTATGTCCATGAATTGAAAAAAAAAACTGTAACTAAAGATGAACACAAACAACAATAATACTAATTGTTTGCTCTCCAATAAAAACAATGTATAATATTCAAGGTGGAATTAATGTTTGTCTCCGAAAAGATAACTTTACTGGAAAGATTTTGTATATGGTGTAGTTACCTTTAGGTGGAAATGATCTTAATGCATGACTTTAAGAAGGAAGACATTGAGCGATAAAGAAGACAAAGCATTAAGCTGCATTGAAACAACAGCATCATTAAACCCAACACAGTGATCAAATGTAACGTTTTACTAATCCCCAGTTGTGTAGCATTAAATAAAACTATTGGAGTCTTTGATTGTTTGATGCTCCACTTTATCCATGATCACTGCAGGTATTCTGCCTTGTTTGTTTGGTTGTTTCTACAGGATACACAGGATATATATAACAATATGTCGTGAAGCTTTTGTGACCACGACTGAAGCAAACATGAATATCAGGCTTATTTTTACCAGTAATGAATCAAAGGCAGAACCTAACTATATCATCATAATTTTAAAGTAAAATACAACTAACTAAACTAAAAAAAACATATTCCTTTACCTCCTTTGGTAGATAGAGAGGAGGACATATGAAACAGCAACAGAAAAGATGCTCAGTTTGATTGGGTCCTCTCTGAGTTGTCTGGCAGAAAGTCTCTCTTCTCTTTATTGTATTACAGCATAATCTTGTCTGGTGTCTATCATTGATTTAGAGCCAGACAGTGGTTTCAGTGTAATGTGTTTAAAGTGGATGATTAGTCAGTCAAAGGTCCACAGGAGGTAGAGTACTGAGCTGCTGAACCGTAATGAGGAAATGGAGGCAAAGTGAACTATTTGTTAATGCATTTACAATTTAATTTAACTAAAAAATACATCAAAAGCTGCTCAGTTCTTTTTAAAAAAATGCTGCTGCTCCTACTAGGATGATTATTTTTTGTACAGTACAGATAAATCAAAAACTATTATCTTCCAAAGTGAAACAGTTGGAGATAAGGACAGTAAATAATCTCGACAATTTGCGTAAATCAAACATGAGTTTGAGTGACATCTGATGTTGAACTCTTGCAAAAACATGAAGTTCCTGAAAGCACACGAATGATCCAGTGACTTCTGCACTCCTGGGAAACACCTCCCTCCAGTGGAGAGCTTTGGTAGTGTCAGGAAAGTTCCTGAAAACTCTGGACCTCCTCCAGTTAGGATATAAAAGCTGGAACAGACTCACTGCAGAGACAGAAAACAACACAGAAGAGACACCATTCTAACAAGAAGACTGAACACTAAAGACCCACTGAAGATGCTTTGCTCTCCTGGATTCCATTCCGCCCTCAGTCCGTTCACGGGCCTCCACTGGCCTGCACGCAGTCTGTGGCCAGATGTCAAACCTCTGCTCCACCAGCAGGATCTACTACAGAGAAACCTACAGGACTTCCGCAGCAGTCTGGAGCTGATGGACAAACTTCATCAGGAGATCCTGCAGGAGACAGAGCCTTTCCAAACCGGCGTGGCCCTTCAACCGGTCTCCTACAAGCTGGACACAGAGGGGGAGAACTTTGGCCTGACCCTGGACACTCGAGGATTTCCCCCAGAGGATCTGTCTGTCAGGCAGGTGGGCCGCAAGCTGAGAGTCAGCGGGAAGACAGAGAGGAAGCAGGAGGACGGGGAAGGCTCCTACTCTTACAGCCGCCGGGAGTTCAGACAGGAGTTTGATCTGCCTGAAGGGCCGAACCCCGAGGCCCTCGCCTGCTACCTGGCTCCAGACGGGAAGCTCCACATCCAGGCAGCCAGAGCTCCACGTGGGGACGAGAAGGAGAGAGAGCTGACCATACAGAGGAGCTTGGAGGACAAGACACAGCAGAGTGTGTGTGCACAGATACAAGGCAGCAGCACGCAGGACCAGCCGGAGAACCTGGAGTCACCTGCTGGCTGTAGTGACTGATCCATGTGTTTTCTCATTTGTATGATCAATAAATGTATTTACATTTTTACAGTATTTACTGATGTTTTTGTTCAAATAAATGCATTCAAATTTAAATATTGTTTGGACACACTTTTTAATATTAAGCCCTGTATAGTGAATGATCCATGTGTTTTCTCATTTGTATGATCAATAAATGTATTTGAATGTGAGGCCCTTTTTAATATATTAAAAATGTATTAACATATTTCAGTTTTGTTAGGAATAAAGAACAGGAAAATGAACACTAAGGTTAGAATGGACAGTATTTTACTTTTGTATTGTGAGAATTTCAATCACAATTTCCTAAATCTTTTTTTGCATCACTGATTAATTAATAAAAATAATGTATTTATATTAATACTTTTGACTTAAATATGTTACTTAATATTTCCTGTTTTGCTTAACTTGGTAACATACAAAGTAGGAATTCTAAGCAAAAAGCTCAGTATTTAAGGCAGCGGTCCATGATGCCAACCATATGAATGTGGTTTTCCTTTGATTAAAATGTAATTTCCTTGCTTACCTTTCTCAGTCAGACAAAGGTCACATTTGATTAATCATTTTCTATCAACTGCCCAAACATAATCCTGAATATTTAGTTATGTTTCATTAATTGTAAGTCGCTTTGGATAAAAGGGTCAGCTAAATGACATATAATTTAATGTAATGTAATAAAGTATTAACAAACCATAACTGCAATACATAGGTTGATGAGTCCCAGGACATGGATCTGCTGTTAAACTGACACGGTAATAAAATAATAAAGACTTTTCTCCATTTTGCATTCTCAGGTGCATTGTTTACATCAGACTTCATGAGACAACTGCAGGATCAATCGGTGACTCATGACTTGCTGCTCTGTGCAGTAGAGAGCAGGGGCGAACGTTAACCCGGACTGCTATTACTGATATTAGATGTCATGTATGAATTTGACAGTTATCTGTAATGCCCATTTATTCAATAGACATACATAGATGATGCCTATTGTATATATATTTAAATCTCTTTTGATGAGCATACAAATAAAAAAACATCAGTATGATATATTATTTAGACAGTGGACGTATCTGTAGTATAATTATTTTTCCCATCCAAAGTATGAGCCATGGTATTAATAAGTGTGTCCAAACAATATTTAAATTTGAATGCATTTATTTGAACAAAAACATCAGTAAATACTGTAAAAATGTAAATACATTTATTGATCATACAAATGAGAAAACACATGGATCATTTACTATACAGGGCTTGATATTAAAAAGTGTGTCCAAACAATATTTAAATTTGAATGCATTTATTTGAACAAAAACATCAGTAAATACTGTAAAAATGTAAATACATTTATTGATCATACAAATGAGAAAACACATGGATCATTTACTATACAGGGCTTGATATTAAAAAGTGTGTCCAAACAATATTTAAATTTGAATGCATTTATTTGAACAAAAACATCAGTAAATACTGTAAAAATGTAAATACATTTATTGATCATACAAATGAGAAAACACATGGATCAGTCACTACAGCCAGCAGGTGACTCCAGGTTCTCCGGCTGGTCCTGCGTGCTGCTGCCTTGTATCTGTGCACACACACTCTGCTGTGTCTTGTCCTCCAAGCTCCTCTGTATGGTCAGCTCTCTCTCCTTCTCGTCCCCACGTGGAGCTCTGGCTGCCTGGATGTGGAGCTTCCCGTCTGGAGCCAGGTAGCAGGCGAGGGCCTCGGGGTTCGGCCCTTCAGGCAGATCAAACTCCTGTCTGAACTCCCGGCGGCTGTAAGAGTAGGAGCCTTCCCCGTCCTCCTGCTTCCTCTCTGTCTTCCCGCTGACTCTCAGCTTGCGGCCCACCTGCCTGACAGACAGATCCTCTGGGGGAAATCCTCGAGTGTCCAGGGTCAGGCCAAAGTTCTCCCCCTCTGTGTCCAGCTTGTAGGAGACCGGTTGAAGGGCCACGCCGGTTTGGAAAGGCTCTGTCTCCTGCAGGATCTCCTGATGAAGTTTGTCCATCAGCTCCAGACTGCTGCGGAAGTCCTGTAGGTTTCTCTGTAGTAGATCCTGCTGGTGGAGCAGAGGTTTGACATCTGGCCACAGACTGCGTGCAGGCCAGTGGAGGCCCGTGAACGGACTGAGGGCGGAATGGAATCCAGGAGAGCAAAGCATCTTCAGTGGGTCTTTAGTGTTCAGTCTTCTTGTTAGAATGGTGTCTCTTCTGTGTTGTTTTCTGTCTCTGCAGTGAGTCTGTTCCAGCTTTTATATCCTAACTGGAGGAGGTCCAGAGTTTTCAGGAACTTTCCTGACACTACCAAAGCTCTCCACTGGAGGGAGCTGTTTCTCAGGAGTGCAGAAGTCACTTGATCATTCCAGATCGATCAGGAATGCCGACGTTTGAAATACCCTTGTGGTAATGATATTAGTTCAAATGAAGATTTTACACCGAATGAAGTTGGGAATATGTCTTACCTCCAGTTAACACTTGGCTCAAGTGTCCTTCCAGATCAATTGACAAAGATTTCAAATGTTTCCATTCTCTGATTTCAATAAATCACTACTGTAATTTTGAATTTGTGTGCGTACCTCTGTATTTCTTTTTTTTGCCTACGTGGTTCTGAGAACATCGTACAATACAATACATACATTCAAAATTAGCTTAAAATATCAGCGATGGAAAAAAAGATTCCCTTGAGTAGAGAAAACAAAGATTTGAGGAATTCAGGCACCACAAAATGATATCCACATATAGCCTTTTTTTTAAATCATACATCTAGTCATTTAAATAGGAATAGAGGGACTACTTTATTGCCTTACCAACTACTTCTAAGGGACACTTAGACTCTTCTATCTCTTTAGTGAATGTTTGGTCTTTTCAGAGTGTCAGATGAAAAAGGAATGTTTGTTTCGTATCTCTACGAAGCTATCCAAACTTATCGTTAGGTCATGAACCATCCTGAATTATTTCATCATATCCTCCATTGTCGTTTGCACATGTAACCACTAGATGGCAGCATTTTCTTACATAAACCTGCTTCACCGGCAGCGCTATGCTCCAAACAACAGCAGCTATCCACCACTAGTTGTCAGCCTAGTGTACCAAAGTATCTCAACTATTTACTAACACAGGGAAAGCTCCTCTGTACATCTATTATACACAGGTTTCAATTAACACTGTAACTCTTAATTTGAACCTTTTGCTTAGTCTTTCTTTATAAATTGGTTCTAGTTTTGATCAATTGTGAGTATATTTGTTTTATTATACACAACATAAGTAAAATAACTGTTTTGATTTAAATGGAAAATGTAAGTAAAACATTACCAATTAGTTGTTCTAAATGTTCTAAGTCATTTTGCTAATAGTAGTGGACCCTTTTCACCTGCCAGTACTTTTTGTATGTGTACGGTCTACTCAGGAGACTGACACAGACTGTGCAATAAAGTAGGGCACCAGCACCGCAGAAGGCAGGATTTCAACCCACAGTCTTCTTTTCAACTCGTTTTTTATCTACCCCCAAAAAATAAATAAAGGAAGATCAAACCTCGACTGGCAAACACAGCGCTCTGCTGCTCCGGGATATCATGTCAAGGCTGGTGTCAGTGTTCCTAACACAAAAAGAGAATATATGAGCTTTCTGAGGTTGGTGGGAGGGGGAGAACATTTTTTTTTCGTGCCAGTTCACCTTTGGATGAACTCCGGAAAGTGACGGCAGGCTGAAATTGAGGAGGAGGAAGAGGAGGAGGAGAACGAAAGATAACGGTAGAGGAAGGATGAGGAGGAGTCGGATTAGCAGGAGAAAGCAACGCTTCATGTAAATCATCCGCAGTGTTCTCCTGATGCTGCTTGAGTACACAAAACCACACACATATATTGCAGATGCCGGGACAGCGTCAAAAACACACACACACATACACACACCAAAATTATCTCTGGGACAAACTTACACATCATGTCTCCCTCACAAAGATGTTTTTTTTTTTATAATGCGCCATAATCCCCCTCTCTCTGTCTCTCTCTCTCTCTCGAATACATAAAAGAGATATCCTTCTATCTGTGTAAGTGGTTCTGACGGCCACCATCTCATCACAAACACACAATTATTCCCCCCCCCACACACACACACACACATAGAGCTGCCGCCTCATCAGCATGCAGTTATTCCTTTGGCACTGGATCGCAGGCTGTTAATTGGCCGCCAAGCCCAATGTGTGTGTGCGTGTATGTGTGTGTGTGTGTGTGTGTGTGTGTGTGTGTGCATGTTTGTGTCTGTACTGCAGAGGGTGGCTTAGAAATTCCCGTCACGTCTCCGAGCCTCGATTAAGACGTTGCTCCAGTTTTTCCAGCAGACAGACATGTGGGGAAGAGAGGTAGAGCGGGGGTGGGGTGGGAGGGTTGGGGGGAGATTTGGGGGGGGGGGGGGGGGTTGAGGAAGATGATAGAACGCCAGAAGAGCAGGAAGGGGGGTGATGAGGCGGGACTCGTCAACAGAAGGGAAAAGTGAAGGGCGCGAGAGATGTGGTGAAATGCTGCAGTGGTTGTATGTGTGTCTGTGTGTGTGTGTGTAAGACCCGGAACTGATAAGCCTCCTGCTGCCTCCCCTACCTCCACCATGGAGGTGCAGAAGATGAGGAGTTCTTTTTATCGCGTGTCCAAAGAAGAGTCCCAGGGGTGAACTGTCTCTTCCTTTTCTGCAGAGTGTAAAGTGACCGGTCTTGGTGGAGGTATCTCGTGGTCAGAAAATGTCGGCCCCGTTGATAAAAAGTCAGCATTACAAGTTCGGCTATGATGATGGCAGCGGGCTTGACACAAGCGGAAAGGGTCGCGATAAAGGGTCGCTTTAGTTTCCCTCCATCTCCAGACATGGCACCTTACTGGGACTATAAGACTTGGTGCCAGATCCAACGCTCGGCTTCCATTTTGGAGGAATTCAGCAACTGCGATGCAGCGCTTTCACCGAAGCAATTTGAATTTGTTTTAGGTCAGTTCCGCAGCCTTGACTTGCTTCCTCTGTGCAGTAATGGTATCAGGGCGACCGCCGACAAGACCGTCACCACAAGTACAACCACACGGACGGCCGTTTTAGCAAGCTCGCCCAAAACTCTCCCTTTAAGTCTCTTTAATCGGCGTTGAAAGTATGACTCAGAAGAGGAGGAAGTCATGTGAATGGACACGTGAGACGGCTGTCTGTGCCCAGTTTACCACCAACTAATAATAGTGGTGGCCATACAACGGCACTTCCCCATTTTTTTACGTAGTCCAACCGCACGTTACATGCATGCGTCTGTGGAAGTAATATTACTGAAGTTTGGCAGTTGTGTGACAAAATCAGCGTTGACATCTCGTTTCACGACGTGCAACGAATGGGCTGAAAGGAATTTTGTTTATTGACCCATGCGACCCCCTCCCACGCGTCGGGTTAGGGTATTTTAGTCCATAAACTTTATGATGATAATGTGGAAAACACAAATATGTATTTTGTGGGATATCTAGAAAAATGCACACATTTTTGTAGCTACTGACGTTTGCAAACCTGCAAGTGAGAGTGAGGGAAAAAGTTACTGGAATAAATGGACAACATGAAGAAAACTGCGGAAAGCAGGGTTGATGACATATTGGAAAAATAGGAAAAATATGGCAAAACAACTACACAAAAAGACACACACACATAAACGCAGCGGGGTCATTTAAAGGTTATAGATTCCAAACTTTTGGTTTATATCCTAATGAAGCCATGAGGGACTCCTCGATATTTCTGGGTCACACGATACATAAACTGCCTTTCAAATGCATGCGCACATCATGTGCACAAACACGCACACGCACACACACAGATTTCACTGCAGCTTGCCTGTTATATAACCGTGCCAGTGAGACAGGGGAGAGACAGCCCTGCCTAATCAGACCCCAGCAGTAACACATGTCTCACACCTGCCACTCAGACACTGATTCCACGTTGCTCTTTCCCAGCTGCGGCGTGCAAATGGCTCGTTCTGGTTTGAAAAAAAGAAAAGAAAATCCTTTAAAATATTTTGATGTGAACCAGAGAGGCTTCATCATGTTGCGTTGAGTCAGACAACGGCATCGACTGCTCAGTGACTCCCGAGCAGAAAATAAATAAGAGGCTTTGTTGGCCCTTGAGCTGACACGCGGTGGACGTGGGGTCATTCGCAGCGCGGGCTTTCAGTTCCTGAACCCACGACACAAAAAATGGCCATTCGTATGGAATTAAATGAGATAAATCAAAGGATACTGTCTCCCTTAATTGGCCTCATTTGTTGCCGTCTTTTGACTTCCTTAAAGGGTCAGAGATAAGGGTTAATTAAAGGACCTGCTGTCTTTGCTCTTTTTTTGTGAAAGCATTCGTTTTTGTCTTGGCTTCGGTGACCTTGATTGTCCTTCATTTCACACGAGGGTAAAAGCAAATGTGACCCACCTGCTATCAGAGGACTCGCTGTGTGAGTGTGTGCGTGTGTGAGTTTTTGCGATGGTCTGTAGTCTAAGTGATCTCAAGGTGCTATCATGTTTGTTTGATGGCCGATAATTAAATGGGTAATAGAAACCAGCCGTCTCTCATCGCTATTGATTCATTTGCAGCACACACACACACCTACACGCACAGCACACGCACACACTCACAGGCTCAATACCCTGAAGCCCCTGGTCTCTAAGAGGAGATGTCTGATACTCCCACGTCAGCTATCAACAAGCTTTCATGTTTTAATGGCTGTGTTTAACCTAATCCACATTAGCTCCCATCCTTCATCGCCATCGCCACCACACGTTTAACAGCGCCGTTTAAGTCCATCACTAAAAATTGTTTGTTTGATGAAAATTCAAACCAATAATCCCACAAAAGACCCCGTCCGCTGCCACAACCATTCTCTGGGCCTTAGATCTGTAAAGTCGGAGCAAAGCCAAACTACTTGTGTGATCACAACTGAAAGGGAGGAACACTTCAAAACGTTCACTGCAGCAACGGCATATAAGAAGAGCACTGCTCAAAATACTAAACAGAACAGCTGGACTCTGCGTTTCAAAGCCCTTTGGGATGGACTCGTTGAGAGCAGTCCGAGCCCCTCGTTGCATAAAGTAAGCCCAAAACATTGGCGGAGGATGAATGTATTATTTGTGTGGCACCTGGCTATTTTGAGCATTCGCTTTAGTCAGAAAGAAGAGACTTTCTTATTTCAGCCTGATTTCACAGAAATACGTCAAATGACGAAAACCTCCTTTTAGCACTTTATGTATATTTACACGGGTAAATGTAACATGCGACTTACAACCCCTCCCCCCCCCCAAAAAATCATAGTTGATATATTTAAATAGTGTGGGATGGTGAACAAAGATTATTTGCCTAATTTGGATACCTATTCAATGATGTGATGTGAAAGAAGTTCTGAAACCAAAGTTCTTTTAACCCAAATCTCATTGCAAATCTCAGCACGTAGTTGTGTTGCTTGAGCTGAATGTTAGATTTGTTCTTGAACCAAACACTACATGGTTTTTGCAAAGGAGGTGAAGTGCTATTTAGAGGTCAAATTTCTTAGAGCTCGCGTTGGTTATTTTCTGATAAAATGAACATCAGGTAATATGTGCTGTTAAAGGGGAAACCAAGAGATTTTTTTTTACAACATTAACTTCCAAAGTAGTTTGAGGCCAAAACCAATTCTTCATTCAATCATTTACTAAGCAACTGTAGTATACACAGCTTGAGGTTTCGCACACTCACTCATTACTTTCTCATTGGATTATCATCAACATGTACCTCTATAATAAGATGCGATGCAGCACCATGTGATTGGTTAGAAGTAAGTCATGTTCATCCAATGGACGTGACTTTTCTTCACTTTGGCCACGGCTTCCGCTGCTTAGTTCTGACCCAACTCATATTTTAGCTAACAAGACTCCCTGAATACACTTAGGAACACATTTATTGTCATTTATATTACTATACGTTTTCCCATTTGACAGATATAAAAATAAAGCGCCTGCAGTGTGTGCCTTTTCGTAGTGCACCATTTCATTTCACACAAGCGTCATGAAGCGCGACTCGCTTCTGTGTGCCTTTGTTCTCTACACGTGTGCACCTTTCTTCCCCGTAATGTGTTTTGTTTGTCCATGGATCTGTATGACAACGATTTGCCGTGATGGATGATAGTGACCCAATAATTGTGACAAGGACACAACATTAACATTGAAGCAGGGACAATGGCTCTGCACCTGCGCGGCCACTGCATTATTCAGACAGGATGGATGGATGGAGAAAAGCGGAAGGGGAGAAAACGATGAGAGGGAACAACAGGGGACGGGGAGGAAGGACAAGATGAGGGCGGGAGAAGGGATACGTAAGGAGCGATTCATGGGAATAGAGAGGGGGACGGTGGGAGGGTGGGCGGATGTGATGTACGGTAGAGATGGATGGTCGTGATGGAGGGAGAATAAGCGCAGAGGGCTGGGGATGAACTAACAAAAAGAAAGGTACGGTACAAGTGTCTGAATGGGTGATGCAGTATCTGGGTGGGATCTCTGTCATGCGGGGGCCGTTGGCCAAAGCATTACGTGGAGCAAAATGCGTCCTAAACTCAATAATATATGAATTATACAGGGCATTAAAGACATGAAGCTTAAACTATAATTCAATTTGAATGTTTGTCTTTTGAAAATGACTGTCTTTCTTGCAATACCGATGTGAAATAAGCTGATGTTAGAGTACGTTTTCAAAACACATTTGCTCTAATTTTGTGTCGTTGGATTCTCAGATTAACTTTGAAACAAATTGAAGCTACTGTAGCAATTTACGATAACTTCATCCTAAAGACCACACACACAACACCCCCCCCCCCACCCCCCCTCTCCCCCCCAACCCCCTGATAGCCTCCCCCGCCCTTGCCGATCTTTTAATGGAGACACTATGGGGACACATAGATAAGGCCGATCATTGCCAGAGTACTGATCTGTAATCACCACAGTCTTTCATCAAGGAATACGACAAAGTGGGCCCCGAGGACCGGTATTTGATGCTAAAGCAGTATCTGTTCACTGAATCTCTGCGGTTTCAAGAACACAGTTATCTCCATGTGAAATATCCTGTTTACATTGCTGTCTAGCCTTTAATTGCATGTGTTTGTTCTCTTATTAAATAGCCCAAAACGGACCCTGGTCTGAAACAATTCATTTCACCATCTGAATAGTTAGTTAAGATAACGGAACATATATATAGATATATATCTATATATCAATATATAGATAAATATATGCCATTACAGACATGTTTTTGTTGATCCTGGTGAGGTCAGAAAGCTTTCTGCCAATGAGGTCAGGAGGTTTGGTATTGCAGTTCCTGTATTTGGTCCTATCATGGTCTATTTTAAGTTTTGCTCGATGTGAAAATTTGTTCCGTCTTGCCTTTGGTGTCAGCAAGCTGCTAAAATATGCATGGTTTGGACTTTTCACCTTTCCGATTTTTATTCCTTGTATAAATCAAAGGAAAATGGAGCCTTTTATGGTTGGAGCTCATCCATGTTTGATGTGCAGCCAGGAGGGAGACCTAGATAATAGAAGCTATCAGAGACATACAGCACTCTGTGTGTGTGTGTGTGTGTGTGTGTGTGTGTGTGTGAGAGGAGTAGGGCTGGGGGGTTTGGGAAGTGTGTGTGTGTGTGTGTTTGTGTGTGTATATCATCTTTTGGATTCCGTTTCATTCCCAGGCATTAATGGACTTGAATGTATTATGACATACACTTTCAGAAGGTCTGCCACTGAGCTAAATGGGTTCACATAAACACACGCACACAAACACACCTTTGCATTCCTGTATTTAATAATAATTTTTACTCCAGTAAAATGCGACAGCATGAGACAGAATAAGCCACTGCGCCAAATGAGGTCAAGCTGTCCAGACTCCCCTGTTCGCCTTTTTCAGACAGATGTGAAAAGCAGACAGATGTTTGAAATGTCTGCTCTGGAAAGTGCTCGTCTCAACCTTTTTCATCAATCATTCTGTCTTTATCCATTCAGACAAATTCATCCATTCAAAGGACTTCAAACTTTCATTGATTTTTCTGCCAGTGTGCGTGCACAAATAAGAAGAAAATACCTCTCGGGGAATATCACTCAGGGAAAAGCACAAAGTGACTTGAAAGCGATTCATCGTCAACTGTGGAATGACAGCTGATCGTCTGCTGGGGTTTTCCGTCACATATACTTTACTCATATCTCCATTTTTACATTTAGTTGTCCGCTGCGGGGCAAAATCAATAACCATTATAGAAACATGACTTATTAATGAAGCATTACGCACTGTATCAAGCACTACTTATAAAGCAGAGGTCAGACCACTCATTTCTCAATGGTATATAAATGCAGCTGGTATACATAAAGTACATATTGCCAACAGGTGTATTTTATTTAACCCAAGATAGCAGCAACACCTTTTTATGAACATGTCTGTACTGTTATGATTTCTCCCATATACTTTGTTACGGTAGTTCTGGGCAAATTAGTTTGTGAAAAGTTACAGCCATTGTTACAGGGGAGCTTCATCACTTTTTGACGTCTGTTTAAGGATCTTGGTGCATTAAAAAAAATAAAGTATAGCTTTTTTACCTTTTGTGATTCCAGTCACTTGAGTTGACATTTATAAGAATGAACAGCAGGAACAATCAGTACCACTGAGCACATTGGTGCCAGATTATGACAAGGAAGAAGAATGTGTGAAGTAAAAAAGTTCCCTTGTGAGTGAGTGGCAATGTGCTGACATCCAGCCAAATCATTTATTTTGTGTCAGCCTTACTTTGAACCACGGTTGGAGAAGTTCACGCATTTGTCCTTCAATAGACGCTTTTACAGAATGATCCATCCTTCATGTAAATAATAAAATCTCAAAAGAATGGAGCGGAGCGATGTATTGGAATTAAAACCCCAATGAGGGACAGTGTGCAAGTATCTCAACGATAATCCCCCAACCTCACTGCTACAGTTTCTAATTGGACTATGTCTTCCGTAGACAGTAATTGCAAACATACTTTTTCCTGTCATAAGAAAATATCTCACTATTCACTGGCTAGGGAGTGTAGGCCAAAATACATACACAAATACATTATAAAGAATTATAGGGAGGGTCACTTCATTACATATAATATGATGAATAACAATATATGGTGTTGGGTGAGATACTAGCAAACATGAAACAGACAAGAGACTGGTGGACACACTCAAATACACGCACACAAACACACACACTTTTCACTGAGATGCAATCTGCAGGTGATGCATTGCAGTCATTAGTTTGTCTATGCAGAGCACAGTGGATATTAAGATGAATGGAGAAGTTCTCACAAACATTCATAGCCAATAACACCAGTTTATACATATCTAGGGAAAACCACACAATTTGATATCATGTACTATAGTAAGGGGGCGTCTTTTCTCTCTGTAATATGACTGGGATTCACATTTCCGCGGCGTACTGTGGCCAAGGCTACAATCCTCTTCTCTCCCCACACTTTAGGATCAAAGGATTTGTTATTTAAAGATTGGAACTGATTGAATTTTAATGAACAGAATACGACCTAATTACACGTTTAACTGAGCGGATCAAAACCAACATCAATTAAATTAATTGAATATATTATGCAGATTTGAATGCCCGGAATGATGAAAATCAGTAGATTAGCTATTTAATATATTCAACAATAAATAGTTGATTAACAAAAAACTAAACAACTGAAAAAAACATTTTGACATGTTCAGATCGGGAGAAACATCTGGCCGTACTCTCCCTCTGGATGCTTTTACTGGGGTTGCTGCCGTTTTGCATTACTGCATGCAACACGGCAAACCGAGTCAGAATCATGCGTGGGTGCTCTGTGCAAGCCCCACTGTGGGGAATACCACAAGGTTAATGGATTTGTGTTTGGACGCCGTAGTGTTGTAGTGGGTCTCATATAAACAATCCAGTCCAGTTATTAGTATGTCATCAATAAGGGACATTTCCTTTAACACAATGTTTGCATGCCATCGTATCATTTTAAATACTAGCATTCAAAGCAGCAGTCCAAGAGTCAGACAAAGCTCCCCTCACATTTGCATAAAAAAAGTGAGGCCTGCAGATCGGTTTTACAATTTCATCAGTAACTGCTGCCTGATTGACTCTAACAACATTAGAAAAACGCAAAGGGAATGCGGCCAATTCGTGCTGCGCTACCCTCAATACTGCTCCACATACATACAGGCTTCGTGTGCACATACTTACCCATGCATGGCGAGAGTGATTATGGAGAATGTGTGGCAAGCAGACGCTGTGGAGGACAAATCCCTCTCAACCTTTGGTGGGTAACGTCAAAATAATTATCACGCAAGACATCTCAGCGTGTAGGCAGCACCTCATTGGAGTGACGAAGAGGGGGTTAGCAACCTTCAAATAAAGCAGTGCACACAATACTGCCACAAATCTGGTCTAACTATAGAAAGACATACGTTTTCTTTTGTTTTTTGTAGATCTGACATAATGTCAATATTTTTCAAATATTGCATCAAGATGATTTGACTTGAAAAGGGGTTTGTGAGCATCCAAGACAATAGCAAAAGAAAGATACATGGTTTTATGGAAGAAATAGAAACAAAGAGTGTGTGTCAAGTCACTTAAAACCACCCGGCAAGTGTGTGTGTGTGTGTGTGTGTGTGTGTGTACGTGTGCGAGAGCGACGGACCACATTAGACCAGAAAAAAAACAACTGCATGCTTGTCTGCGAGTTATTGTAGTTGTTATAAATATATTACCACATGTGTCTCAGGTCAAACGCACTTTCCTCTCACCTTGACGGACCTCCTACACACACACACACACACACACACACACACGCATGGATGCACTTACACAGACTTAGACACACAAAGAGCCCCCGCGCCATGGGGACACTTCGGCTCACATGATTGACTGCTTAGAATAAAGGACCTTGAAAAAACATCTGGGCGAGTCACAAATACGTCCCCTTGGCTGCAGCTGTATGTAGGAGACAGATACTGTGGCTGAGACTGAGGACGAGACAGAGAGAGAGAATGTTTGTGTGAGTTATCTTCAGTGCAACACAAAGAAGTGCCAGACTATGACCGCTGTTGAGGTTTCTGTGTAAGCGTGTGTGTCTGTGTGTGCGTGTGTGTCTTTTCCAGCCACATCACACAGACCTCTCATGGCGGACTCCTCGGATCAGTATCAGAATGGTTAAGGCTGTTTACCAGCAGCTTATTTGCTCTGGGTTAGACCTCCTGTAGCAATTTAATGGGTGTTGAGGGCTGGCTGCTACACAGAGGATAAAAAGTAAGGGTCTGTATCTGGCTATATGAATGAAAATAAGATAAGTATGATGCCAGGAGAAAACAAGGAGGGTGTTTCATTGACAAATTGTATCATTTAAAATGATAATTTCTTCATTGATGAAAATATTGGCTCCCAAAACCTGCCCAAACTAAAACTAGAACTGATCATTACACTCTCTAAATGTATTAATAAAATTATTTAAAAGACAAAAGAGCAAAATTTTATGTTTCTTAGACACGTTTTGTAACGATTTAAATCCAAGGGAAATAGTGTGCGTGAGCCAATCTACAGCAATGTACCCATGCTCAAATAATAGACACAAAAACAAGCAATTAGTATTTCAACTCTTTCCTTGGAAAAAGATCAAAGAGTATATGGTCACAGCACTGCCAATTTGGAACAACATCCGACTAATCCTGCAAAAACATTTTTTGCAGAACTCTTACAATAAACCTTTTCTTTAGTCAGTGCTCCCTCTCCACCGTCATTTAAATACAGAAAATATGCAAAAATGTATATGAATACAAACACACACACACACACACACACACACACACACAGATATGCATACTTACACCCACAAATATGACTTCCTTCTGAACACAGACACAAAAGAACAATAGATTCGCAGACACTGAGACCATTACGCTTACACCGACAGCTAAGGTTCTGCTGAAGGTCATTCATAATGATTAAGAGAGGCATCTCTGCAATGATTTTCAAATGACCCTGGGGACGCCTCGACCACTGACACCTCTTCAATAGGAAATTACTTTATCTTGCTCTGGTATAACTGAGTCTAGTCTGACACAGTGACAGTGTAATATGCATGGACTCCGCGAAGAGCCAGACAGGAAGACCTAATAAGAGTTCCCAAATGAACGTCATGCAGATATGAACACGCACAGGCGGGGCAAACACAACACAACCGCCTGCTCAACAAAAGGAGGCGGACGAGCAGGAGGGACTGGTGTGTGAAGGTGTTCATCCATACAGATGGGGGGGCAGTTGGGCTGCCCAAAGTCAGACACCCAGAGAGTCCCAGTCAGCACCAGTGGGAATACGGCCCCCTTGCAATTCCGGCATGCACACGACGTGCACATGTCCTCCGGCTCTTTTCTCCAAGCCGCTGATACGGCGGTTTGGGTAATAGCCACGCTGATGGTCTGGTGGCTAATTTCACCTTCATGTGTGTGCGAGTGTAATAATCACCTTGAGCCGTCCGTGCAATGGATTCCCCCAGAGATCAGCTGGCCTTGATTTTATATCAAGGCGCACACACACACACACACACACACACACACACACACAACCATTTGGCAGTGATATTTACATATAAACTACTCTAGCAATGTAACTGCATCACCTTCAAAGATGATTCAAGGTTAACAAAAAACGAAGTCATTAAAATATGTTTGAATTAGACTTTCTTTAACGTATCACAAAGGACACTTTTCTACTGTAAAAAAAATGTCAAGACAATTAACTGCAATCACTCCATAACAACCATTCACTATTCTGTGTACGATGTGATTTGAGAGTAATGAATCTTGATGTAGAACCCTAATTGTTAGCAACTCTCATCCAAGAGCGAACACACAATGAGTCGCTGACATCAGCAGCCATTGCATCTGACAGACACATCGTTGCCTTGTCTTGCCTCATCAGGTTTTAAAACATTGTTCATTTTG
Organism: Apeltes quadracus; assembly: GCA_021346845.1. Taxonomy (NCBI): domain Eukaryota; kingdom Metazoa; phylum Chordata; class Actinopteri; order Perciformes; family Gasterosteidae; genus Apeltes; species Apeltes quadracus. The sequence continues at coordinate 9,591,189 of CM037930.1, read as the reverse complement.
CAGAGCCTCAAAGCTGTAACCACTGTAACTATAATATATATATTACACTGGATTATGTTTATGGTGAATTTCTTTACCAGGGTGTTTCACTTAATGTCAATCAGAATCAGCCTTTTGATCCATCTAGCTCCTCTATACGTCCCTCTCGGCACCTTGACAAAGAGAAACTGCTAACTAGCTTCCTTGTTACCCTGACGATCAGTGTTTTAACCGAGAAATTGTGTCTAATTGCACAGCCTGCAGACAATTACATTGTTGGGCTGAAATAGCTCAATACATATGAAGAAATGGGGGCTATAAATACAGACAAAACACATATCCTGACAAAGTACGTTACAATGAAATTGATAGTTTAACAGCATTAGCTGCATCCATACAACATGGATTCTAAATTCTAAATAACTATGAATCTAAATCCTTTGTAAAATAGGCCTTTGGTTGCATTACGTCAATGAGGTCAACTTACAACATGCATGGTTTGTCACAGAGTCCCATCAGCTAATACAAACGCAACACACTCAAAATGACGGTAGTAAAATATAAGATCTTTAGCAGGTATGATGTTTACCTCTGCCATCCTAATTTGGTACGGTAGCATCAACACCAAGTTATGAACAGCTGCATTTGGTATTGGAACGGGGATTTTTGCATTGTATTTTGTATTGTCACAGAAAACCTTTACTTTTACTTCAACAATGCATTTAGCAAGATAATCTTCAAAAACCAACAGAGACGTAATAGTCAGTAGCGAAGAGCCACGAAATGAAGGACTGCGCAGCATCAACAACTGTGCACATAATGAGGCTGTAAAGGCAGATTAGTCAACATCATAACAAGTTGTAGTTTCATTAAGCTACTTGCAAACGTTTCAAAATTCTTGACGACATATTTTAGATATTTTCAAAGGATTTATTGCAAAAATATAGATTTTGATAACACACTACAAAAACATCAACACAAACATAATACTTGACAGTCTCAAGGACAAACCAATAGCACATCAATTGTATTGTTACTGTGCATTCAAAGATTCACAAAACAGTTATTCAGATCTTTAAAACATTATGTGTGAGTAGCTGATAACATGATCGTTGTCTTTGACCGGGGCAAAACCTAGTGACCACATACCTGCTTTTGTATGTTGATACTTTGAGGAAAAGCTGCACAAGAAAACATATCGACGTCCCAATAAAGTTACTCATTTTCCACTTCCCGAGAAGTTAAACATACATTTGTAAATAGTTTTTCTATAAATGAGCATTTGAAAGTTAACTTTGTAATGTTACTCCACACAAACAATGGGCTTTTGTAATGACACGTATGCTGGAAAAGTCCATCGAAAACAGTAAATTACTGATGGAGGAAACCAATAGGACTGTTATTAGTAAAGCTGTAACCATCAGCTATAACCACACCCACTTCTCTGCGTTTTGTTTTTGTGGTTATTAAAACTTATTGCATTTAAAAAATGTCTTGAAATCAGTCAGATATCAGGAAAAGCTGTTTATAATTATTTATGGTTATTTCATCCCAACGTAATGGTGTATGCAAATATTATATTTTTTACAAATAATTCCACATATTGCTTTTCTACATTTGTTAGAATTCAGTTGAATGGGTACAAATGCAAGAACTTGTTCTGGAAATGTATATCGATTGAAATTAGAATTCCCTTTTCTGAACAACAAAGTTATTTGCACAAATGTTAAACCAAACTTACGACTTTATGTCATTTGACAGTTACACGTGTGGCGTAACACTTCCCTGCATGGAATTGCAGCCAACAGTTATTGTGAAGTAGGAACACATCAATAAATCTTTACGTCTCTGATGGTTTTCTGTGCTTCGGTTCTGCCTGCTAAATAAAACGGCAAAGATAAAATAACGCCGTGAGAATAAATCATTTAAATTAACAAAGGTGTTTTGCGTTGCAAATAAGCTGTATATGTATTGTTGTTTGCAAAGACAACATACCAACAGCAGCTTTCACACTTGTAGCAGATAGTGCTAAAGTTGCTACTGTCTGAAGTTTGTTGTCATCAGCGTTAGTAGTGCTATGAGTCATATCAACCGCTCACTGAGACTTCTCTCAAGCCCTGTGCTTACGTTTGGATGATGTATCGTTGTGCCGTACACAATGTGGTGCTCTACATCAGTGATGCTTTAGTTTTTCTCTCTCTCTATATATATAACTTTGATTTATTCTTAAAAATATGACCAATGCCTTGTGCTTAAATGTTAAATGTTACACTATGGGAAGCATTGAGAGAAGGCAGTGATATACTCAGCATGAGGGAACTCAGTAATCATAGTAATTGTTTAGTAGATCAATAAGAATAACTTAAAAGTCAGTCAACTATAGACATTTGTAGTCAAACCAAGAGGGCAAAAGATTTGTTATAAAGTGCAAATTAAATTAGTTCCAAGATACACATTGTCAGACATTCTTCTTAATGCCTGAAGATATTGTCGGCAAAAAGCAAATAAATAGCATTTTGGCAGGGGAGGAAAAATGGTGCTCATAATATGAGAGGCACTTATAAGGGTGTACTTTTCACCAATTGGTCATGGCACTGGCATGGGTATTAGGTTGAAAATGATGTGAAGAGTGGTTGTAAAAAGCCAATAACATCAAAACTGGGTGGGGTCAAAACACTTTAACTTCATCACATGTGGTATTCATATGACTGAAAGGGCCACCCAGCATTATTTCAACTGTACATGCCTTATATTCTCAAATATAAAAAGGTGCACCATATCAGTGACGCATTCCCCCCGCTACAGTTGAAATCTGCATAGCCACAATAGTCTACCCAGGGTACATTTGTGTTTTATCAACAAAAGTTGGTGGCACTTTTGAAGACAAGACTCAGACCTGCTAAAAAAAAGAGAAAGATTAAGATTTAATGTTGTGAAATGGATTATGTTTCTTAGCGCATCGTATATCAAGAGCCACATGTAGACTAAAGAGACTACGCAGAAGTTGATCTTTCAAGCAAACTTTCTTTTAAAAACATATCCATATAGAATACCAATTTTAAATGACTTATGAAACCAGTCAAATAGTATTATCTGTATCAGCAGGTGGAATAGTTCCAAGAGAGTTTGGCCATTAAGGCCTTTTTTTGTCTTTTCCTCTGAAAGTCAACGGTAGGTTTGAGTTTAAAAAGCAAAACGTATCCACTAAAAAAGTGAAATTCCCCTTTAAAACTTTACATTCTTCTTGTGTGCTTTTCATACAGTCAAATAATACCACTTCTTATAAAACTAGACTTACAATCTCATTTTGTTTCGACTTTTAAGCCATAGCATTTGCACTGTGTATAACAAAGAAAATATTAGCACATCATCTGCAAAGAGGATATATGTCGTCAGAAGTCAGTTCCTGGTAGGTGTACGTAGTAGTGAAAATGGTCCAAGCAATAAAGCACTGATTACTAATGTATAATACATCATACCAAAGAGAAGTAAAGCAAAGGGTGGGTGATTGACATCATTGTATACATTTAAACTACACCAGAAGTTCATACTCAGTTCGTATCATAATCCCTATGCACACTCCTCTGGCTTTATTTGAGACAACAGAGTCATTATTGCGGTCTCATTTAGCGCCACTGAAAATATTTCTAGGTCTTGTACCAAAACTTGAAAGGAAATACAATCACCAACAACATAACATGAATATCTGATAATTCTGCATACCCTTTAGGTCACCCTTAGAGGGGGACAGTTGTGCTGGTTTCCCCCACCTGACAGTGGTGGAGGTCTAAGTAGCAGAAATGCTGATTTAGAATATGTCACAATTTACTATGCTTGATCAATACCAACCTGTCCACATAATGGTAGACAGAAGAACAATGCTCCCTGCTTTAAATATAATATACATTATATACATGAATGACATGTAGCTGCTCAGTAGTCCAACAGAGAGTATTATGATGAAACAAACTGTCATCCTCAGTAGTTTTTTTTTAAACAAGAATAAATAAATAGATGATTATCAAGTTGATCAATATTGCCTCCTTATTTTCAGCAGTCCTGTTAGTGAGGTTCTTGGTGGTGTAGCTGACATGCGGTGGAGAGACCCGGCACGGCGGACAGAAGCGATTGTTGAGGGTTTCCTGCAGTACCTGAAGGTTATTGGCTAAGTGAAGGCTCTGTGAAAATCTGAGTGAACTCTTGAGTGAAGGCTGCGTTGGAACCCAAGTACAGATTCCATTGGAATCTGAGTGAAGGTTTATTAAAATATCAGTAAACAGTCCCACTTGAATCTCACTGGCGGTTCCATAATCAAGCGAGCAAATGTTCCATCAGTGTCCATTTCTCATCCATCGCAATGAAAAGAAAACCACTGTTGGATTGAATGTTTCAGCTGAATCCTTCAGGATTGTCACATGTGATATTTCCATTAGAACATGTCCGACCTAAAGCCTGCATGAAGGTTGAGGAAGGATAAGCACAGGTTCCAGTAGAATGGTAGAGTAGTAAACTATTCTTCTAGACTCTGGGTGACGCTCTTTTGACCTACACAGAGTGTATCTGAGTGAACGTTCCACTAAAACATGCGTAAAGTATCCAGTTGTAAGGTGAAAGCTTGAAATAGCATCTTCATGGTCTAGGAACGGATCTCCAAATGAGTTCCGCAGGAAATCATCTTGATGTTTGAGGAGATACCCAACGATTAGTAGGGCAAAGATGAAGAATAGCCAGCTCATCATCTTTAACAATGTGCAGCTTCATCAGAAGCTGGGTTTAAGCACCATAGTGATTAAACCCCCCTGCTTGACCCCATTTCCATATCAAACAAAGAAGAATGATATGGCAACCAGGTGTTGTGAAGTGCTATACATTCAGACAGAAGACTAGTAATAGGGTACAGTAATGCTTCAAGCACTAAGACTTTTCTTTCGTTGGTTCAATAAGCTGTAAGCCGTGTGGAAGAAGCCAGATCTCAAGAACTTGTTACATTGTTGTATTTTTAAATCATAGCCCCTTTAAACAATAAAGTTGCATTGTGTAATCTTGTCTTGTCTTGCGTTGGGAGACAAGGAAGTACACAATGCTGAATGAGTCCTATAACTGCACTTGTGTTGTATGAAGACGTGCATGTGACAGGAAAACAAAATCCAAAGCACAGCCGCATGGCAAAGCCAAGACTGGAAGCAATGAAGATGTTGCTCAAGGTCCGGTATTACTTTTTCCCCTGCCTGAGAATGGTTTTCAGCGCAATGTATTGTGATGGAACAATACTTCCAGAGAAAATAACCAGAGGAACAGTTCAGATCCACCGGGTTCTGATCACCTACGGTGAGCGGAAAAGGTTAAGTTTGAGCCGGCTGCATGAATCTGTATTCAAGATACAGCCAAGAAGAGCTGGCTGCTCTCGTTTGATCTGAAAGAATCCAAACAGTGCACAGAGATATCCCAATCCCAAATATACACACAAACTGAATAAGTAGAATGAAAACTCTTCACGTCTGCCAGTCTTTCCTTCATGTCGCACCACTGCACTCAGGTCAGTTTGGTTTTAGTTCTGCAATGTCAAAAATCCCAGATGACACATAAGATCCACAATGAAGAGACCTTCCAGTTTAGATCCGTATACGCTGGGCTTCTTTGTCTGTAGAAAGTGCTAAGCTGTTCTAGGTGCAACAGCAAGTCTATTTGTCAAATACTAGGTCCATATATTGTGTGTGGGTCCATTTGTGTGTGTGTGTGTGTGTGCGCGCATGCCTGTACATATCCATCAGATGTTTACAGCAGAGTTGGTGTTGTTCATATGGACTCTCATCTCCTGAATACTAGTGATGATTTTTTTTTGATGTCCAGCAAGGTTCACTCCTACTCTCCGTAGATCCCTGAAAAGCAGCACAGAAACAGCAGGCCTATATTATCAAGTAGTCTGCTAACAAATAAAAAAAAATGCAAGTACTTTAAAAAAAAGGATTTTTTTCCTTTTAAAGGTTTATTCATGGGACTTCATGCAAGTTGCATTTTGATGCCATTTTTGTTGACGTTGTAGCGCTTTGTTGATGCAATTAAGAGCATCAATATAAAATGTTCTCACAAGGCTCACTTATTGTACACATTGTGGTCATTCTTTGTGATTGCAAGTGTGTGCGAGTGGCCTTACTCTGACGTCATCTGAGCCACTGTCTCCAGTGAAGAATAACCCCCTTCCATGAAGAGCTCCGTGTAACGACCCATCTTGATGGAGTCAAGCCACTCCCCCACGGTCTGGCTCAGAGTGCGGCAGTTCCCTTCTACACTGGCGTGCTCCACCAACAGGTTGGAAACCCTGGTGAACAGGAAGATGAAAATTCAGCAAGACCGTCACAAATGAAAGCATAACAATATAATAAATACAAAGCGGAGGGATTCTCTCCACAATCAACTGTATTTTGAAGTCCACGGCTGAGCGTAATAGTCATGACAGTCACCAGCGAGGCTTCGTTATGCTATTTATGCATCATCCGCTCAAATCTCTTTGTCATTCAGCTCACTCTCCCCGCTTTCAAACGGACATGTTCATGCACGCTAACAACATTCGCCACGCTGCAGCCAGAACAAGAGGGTCATGTGGAACAAGGAGACGCGTCCCGGCTAACTGTCATATGTTATTATTGCATGGGCTGTTAGATATGCTATTGATTTATTGTCCCTTTGTAAGTTGTTATGTGTGTGTGAAAAGAGGAAACAGGCAGATTTCATTATCCCTCCAAAGAAAATTAGGTAATGAGGGTGTCTGACTAAAAGTCGGCTTCCCAGCACTTATTGCCGTTTCATGCCATTATACACTAATGCAATGTGCGTGCATAGCGCCGAAATACTAATTAAATATTTAAATGTTACGATAATCGAAAGATACCCCACTTAATACAATACAAACTAATGTGTGGTTTAAGGGAAATCTATCCACTTTCACTTATTTAGCTCGTCTATTTTGCAAGCAGGCAGCAGTTAACTGCTACGTCCATCCTCATTTAATTATGCAGCCTCATAAGACTCCATTTCTATTGTATCTGAATGGTGACGAGTCTATTAGCTTGCAGATTTGGGTTTGAGTCCTTTTAGAATGAGGTCAATTAAAACAAAATGCATTTTTGAGACAACATGCATCCCTTCCTGAAAAAAGTAAACCAAAATTACATTAAAAGCCTTTTACTAGCAGTAGGTGTGAAAATCCAGTCCCCAAGGTACTGAATGAATTCAAGATTGAATTCATATAACAGTTGACCCAGCAACTGCTTATTTTTAAATATTTTTTATATAAAAGGAAAAACAAAAATACTTGTGAATTCCTACCTGTGTGAGGAGTTGACCAGTTTTTTTAATGAGCTGGGATTGCGAATGAGTTTGTCTAGCAGACAGACAATCTCGTCGAACTTGGGCCGGTTGCTGCGTTCTCGCTGCCAACAGTCCATCATCAGGTGGTATAAAGCCTCAGGGCAGTCCATAGGACCCGGCAACCTATAGCTCTCCTCTACTGCCTTTATGACCTGCCGACAGAAGAAGTTGAGGAAACGGAGAGGGATGGAGTGAGATGGCAACACTGAGCTTACAATACGGTTTTAGGAATTGCAGAAGCAAACAGCTATAGCAGTGTAAGTCTAGATGCTTCTTGACATGGACATAAATGTAACGTCCAGCAACAACTATTGTCTCAGTAAAGAAATGTCCATCATATTCCATCATATTTCGTCTAAAAACTCATTTCAGGTCCGGGCCAGACACTTGCCCACTTCGACCATTGAAATCATAGGGAGGGGTGGCGCTGACGAACGGTACAGCCGATGTGGGAAGCGGGTAGGGGGGCCTGACGGTACGCCAAAGTCGTCCACACTCTGGCGGCGGGCCGACCAGCTGGACACCAGGCTGCCAGCTTGAGACCCCTGGTGTACACTCACAGTAAACAATGATGACCAAAGGTCAGCGTGGACGGGCCTCACGTGAGATACCCACTACCTGGACAAAGTCTGGAGAAGAAGACTTATTCCCATTTATAGAGAGGACATAATATGGTAGACCCCTGAACATGTAATTACCTTTTCACAGCAGGCCTGCGACAAACAGCAGAAGTAACGTCACTCCCAATTTTAAATCTCCGGAGCAAATTGAACCCTGATGTTTGCTCCGGGGAAGCTCCTGCTCTCTATCTGACCCTGCACTCAAACCTCCGTGAAGTTAGAAAGCAAAAACGATCCCCCCTGCAAGGATCAACAAACAGTATTTGTGTATTTGCTACGCAGCACGGCTCGGCTAATCATTTCCGCAAGTGAGAAGCACTGAATCGCAGATATTTTTATTTTCGGGGGTATTGAATTAGATGAATAATAAATAAATCCTGGGTCTCTCCGTCAAGACCCTGTCTGGAGTTCTTAGTCCAACGAGTGCAAGAAACAGGAGGGAAATGATTTGTAGAGTTCAGCCTTTGCATGTGTCGAATTCGCACCAAAAAACTGACGCGGTGGCGCTCCGAATAAACCGTGTGTGCGTGACAGCACACGTGCGCTCGCAGCAAAGTGCAAGACAGCAGGCGGCAGCAGTTCGATGTTCCTCTCTCCCGCTTTGGTGCGAGCACGTGTGGCGAGAAGGGAGAGGAGCGACGCATGGGTGACTGGCAGGGAGGAAAGAAAGGGCGGGAAGAACCAGAGGGAAGGGGAGAAAACAGACAAGAGTTTACATTTGTGAGAGACAAACCAGAGGAAGGCAACGGAGGAGGAGGAGCGGGGGAAGCGTCAGGGAAACAGAAGGAGAGAGCTTAGAGAAAGAGGAGCGCGAGAGCCGGCACTTTCTGCCGAAGATCAGAGGGAAACCAGCATAACGCTTTCAATTAAACATCAAACGACTTCAGCTCTATCTCCCTCCTTCCACTTTCTAGACTTCTCGGAGACAGACACAGCCTACTAACCAAGGGGGAGGGAGGAAGGAGGGGTCTCAAGCAGGGGAGGAAGAGGTTACCGGAGGGCTGTACGCGCGTATGTCAGCTGCATGTCCGTGGGTGGGAAATGAGCCGAGCCCAATGCTACTTTCTCACTCATCGGAATTGGACCAGCATAAATGCAGGTCCCTCACCTTCTTCTTAGCAGACAGTCGGAAGAAGGTGGGGAAGGAGAAGGAGGGGAAATAAGGAGGCAGAGGAGGTGGGAGAATTTTCCTTAACATCCTCAGACACACACACACACACGCACACACAGAGGTCATTTGGGTTCTTGCAAAGTCAAGCTGAAACGCCATCACAACAACTCATTCTCATGAAGCATGAGATGTGTCCAAAATGGCTGTGTTTTGCTTACAAGTGTTCTTTAAACCATGAGGCCAAATGTGAGATGTAGAGCCTAAGTGAGTGTGCAGTCGGCTTTTTTCCATGCCAGGTTTTTCTGCTTAGCTCCGCACCTTCCTGTATTCACCTGTTTAAATCTTTTGCTTACACAAGCTTTTTGACGGATCCTGCAAATTCCGTGTTTTCACTGAAGCTATTCATTCTCATGGTCCATCCTTTGCAGTAATAGATTAACAAAAACATGTTCCTGCTAAGCCCTCCTATCTCCAATTCTATTCAAGAAACATGTATTCATTGTTTCATCTTTTTCTTCATCGCAGTCTTCAAGTGCTTCAATATGCCTAAATGTTGATGAATATAAAACTAATATCGATAAACACAGACATCAGAAATCAACCATGATCATTAAGAAATAAAACAATCCCAAGGTCGAGAAAGACTGTCACAGTTTAGGTTAAAATGTATTTGTGACCTTGGATCTATGTTGCTTCTAATTTCCTTCAAGTTAAAGTTTGACATTTTGGAAATTACGCTTGTTAGCGTTCTGGCGGTGAGGTGGATGAGAAGATCGACCCCACGCTTAAATATAAAGCTGCATCCAAGAGAAACAACTTGCTCGGCTCGGTCAAAGGGAAAAAATCTCCTGATAAACAACGCTTAAACTCACAAATTATCACGCTACATCTCATGTTGTTTTTTTCGTTTCCAGGTAGTTGCCACCATACTTTACCAACCATACCAACCATACCAACCAACCATACTTTAGGAAGCTGGTTAGGACCAAAAACACCCGGACACAACAAATTTCTACAGATTAAACAAAGAAGATAAAAGTGTGTTATTTAATACAAAAAAAGAAAATGAATCAATAATTCCATAACTACTAAGCAACTCCACCTGCTGATGGAGATCATGCGATATAATTGAAAGCCAGAGAACAGCTAATTAACGGACCGCGTGCCGAGTCCTTTTTGGTCAATAGTTCTTATTTCATGGCTGCAGTACAGTCCTGCCGAAGGTCGAAAACATTCTAGGGTGACTTCTTCAAAACAACACAAATTCAAAACATACAAAACGCGTCATGCATGTGAGCACATTCACGGGGAACTTACATCTTGATTGGACATCTCCCAGTATGGCCTCTCTCCATAAGACATCACTTCCCACATGACGATGCCGTAACTCCACACGTCGCTGGCCGAGGTGAACTTCCTGTACGCAATCGCCTCCGGAGCCGTCCAGCGGATGGGAATCTTTCCGCCCTGTGGCAACGCGCAGGAACATTCACTCAGATAGTGCAAACACCGTGCTGGGTTTAAAGGAAACTAGGCTTCCTTTGCGGTGATTAAAACGAATAACACTTACGTGTTTACATCCACAACAGCTCAGCGCCACACTTCTACAAATGACCTTCCGGTGTAAAAACACAGCTGCAGACATTCAAAATCCCAAAGGCGGAAACAAAGACCTTAATTGAGACACTTCTGCCGCATGTGGTCCAACTTACAATTACGCTAATGAACACATTCATGATACAGAGTTTCATTTTCTTTACCAAATCCCCCAAACTGTTGGGGGGGGGGGTTCACATTCCTCGGAATCGTTCCCCACTTCATTATCGCACTTTCATTCCAAGGATAGATAAGTTCACTAGTCGACTGCTGAGCTCCAGAGGAAAAAGTGTTTTTGGTTGATGAGTAGTGAAATTAGCCTGATGCGCTATTGATGAACACAGCAGCAGGATGTCTCAAGGTCTGATCATTTCAAGTGTCTGGTTATTCTCAGTGCGGTCGGGGAGGGAGAAAGCAAGACGGAGAGAGGAGAGAAGAGGAGAGAAAGATGTAGCCTGGCAGCGAGGGGTGGGTGACATGCTATGTGCCGTAAAGGCAGCAAGACTAGGTGCTAATTGAGTGTTGTGGAGACTGAGCCGAGTACTAATTGGTCGTCATCCTGCAGGAAGCAGCCAATCTCTGGCTGACAGGACGCCACTCAGCCCGGTACGCTAAGCTCAATTTAGAACCTGCTGCCATCTGGATGTTTGTGTGCCTGCGTGTGTGTACTGTGTGTGTGTGTGTGGGTGTGTGTTCATGTATTCGGTTGAAGCGAGAATCTCACGTGAGAGTTTTCATGTTATTCCACAGCTTGATGTACCGCAGTTCACACTCACATGGTTACACACTGGATAGGATAAAAACGTCCTCAAAGACACAGGACTCACAGTCTGCCCTCTAGTCTGCCTTTTCCCGTTCTTTCTTACACACACTGAAACAGATGCTATGGAGCTAAAGCTTTTTGGTCTTTGAAAAATACAATATATTTGAAATAAAACAATTAGTAAATTAAAAGTATTTTTTGGGTGAAATTACATTTTTATTCTTCACTCATATGTAATTTCTAAAAAATATTTGCGGTCTCATTTTTTCAGTTGCAGATATTATAAGTTTGTAATCTTGTTTTCACTTTTTGGCCATGATCTGGCTTAAGGGGCCGTGGCATCAAGAGTGACAGCTTATAGAAATAAGGAATGTCTTTGTCAACCCCATTGCCTTTGGGAGACGTAGGAGTTGCAAGACTAATAAATCAACACTTTATGTACACTATAGGCATTAATAATGACACTCCTCTCAGTTGACACCAGGCCCCCTAAGCCCGATCAGGGCCAAAAGAGTTCAAGTAAGAAAAATGCAATCTGAAAGGAAAAGTTTTATTCAAACTTTCAGGTTGAAATATATTTTGAATTGACCAAAACCGTGGTCTGAATTTGGCTCCATAATCAGGGGATTAGCACAAAACTAACTAACTAACAACTAACCTAAACAACAAACCGGCCACATCTTTGCTGCTTTCCCCTATAATATTCTTATTCCAGGAATGACCAGTCTTACCCGTGTGGTGTACGCAGCCTCCGGGTCGTCTTCCAGGACTCGGGACAGGCCAAAATCAGATACTTTAGACACAAGGTTACCGTTGACCAGGATGTTACGAGCTGCGAGGTCCCGGTGGACGTAGCCCATGTCGGACAGGTATCTGCATTCAGCAACAAACGCGTGAAGGATGAACCACTGTGACGTGGGGACGTGTACTTCAGCAGACGTTTCTTTGTTTGTGTCTCTGCGTACCTCATCCCAGACGCGATGCCACGCAGCATCCCAACCAGCTGGATGACAGTAAACTGACCATCGTTTTTCTAAAAAACAACAACAACAACAATATCTTTAGTTACACTTCTGTATAGAGTCTAAAGAACAGGGAACAGATACCATTCTGACGTGTTACGATCATGGGAAGTGACATGTACAATGTTGAAATGTGCTGAATCAATGTGCTTCAGTGCAAAGATTTTTTTTCCTTCTTTCTGTCGCCTGCAAAACCAGGTCAACTAACAAAATAATTAAAATAGGCGCGAGATAATGGACACGTATGACCTCTGCATTGTAAAACCAGAGCTCAGCAGCCTGAGCAACGGTCGTTTAAAAGATGACTTGCGGCATGGAAGCCTTTAATGCAACAATTACTGTAAGTTATATTATCGTGACAAATGCACATCACTGCACATCCAATTTGAACACAGTTTCATGTAATGGCAGTAGTTAAAGCCATTTCTCTCTCTGTTTGGCATCACCTGTGCTCCTTTGTACCCCAAAACTATAAAGTATTTTTCACTCCAAGTATTCTTCTTCCTTGTGAAGGCCAGCGGCGCCAGCATTACCTATGAACACTGAGACTGAAGCCGCTTTGTCAGAGAATCAGTGATCAGTGTGCGTTATGGAGCCAACGCAGCTTTGGGACGTAACATGTTGCAGCGGTATATTCTCTGGTAATTGAATGTGTTGATTAAGGATTTCATAAATTAATGGCATGGTGAAGCCCAAATAAAACAAAGAAATATGTTAGTAAAATTATCATCAAATGTTTCTACACATACAGCAGGGTGATTATGTTACATGCATGCACACAAAGAAAGAACTACCTGATCAAAAACAATATTACAATACAATGTTTGATGTAAAAACTAAACAGTGATCTTGAAATGTTATTCCCCCCCAAATATCAAGACCCCTCATTGTTTTTCTTCCCAATCCTAGCTCTCGGGCTGTTTAAGCCTCAGCTTCCTCCAATAGAAATGGTACAGATTCAAACTTGCACCTCGTCATTTCCCTAAATCTCAACATTCGACATGTCGCTCTCCAACTCCTTCTCCCGTTGTGGTTCCGAACACAGTTTTTAACACCTCTGCACCAACTCTCCCCATCCGCCCACAGCAGGAACATCCCACTCCCTGTCAGAGGGGCCGTTCGGCCAAATATGCGAATTACGGCCCTTATAGTGCATTGTCCAAAGCTGGGACCCACAATCCTGGAACGAGTCCAGCCCCGTCTCCTCTCGTGGCTGTGTCGTTTCTACCCAGCCTCAGTACACCATCCATCCGTGTAATTACTTCACAGGGTTGTCCGGCTGCTCCGCCTGCTGGTCTGCCAGCTCTTATGCCTCCCTTTGGCATCCCGGAGCGTCGCTGCCTGAGACACAGGGCGCAGTGGTTTCTACAGACAGAAGGCCTGCAGCACATCCTTCCTCTCTTCTGTCTCACAGCATCATTCTCATTCCACACTTTCTGGTTGAGAACATGTTGTTCAGGTCTTCCCCAATCTGCACTGGCTCTGCAACACCGCACAAAATTATTCTCACCTTTCACAAATTTACAGAATGGCGGCGTTGAAATGTGTCGTTGACAATTGCTCATCATTTTCTCTCAACTGTCCATTAGCCATCTGCTGCAGGAGTTTACACCCTTTCCTCCATGTGGGATTAAGCGCTGTCCGCCAACTAAGCATCTTGCCAACGTAACGAGGGAACGGACTTATGCGCTCTGGAGAGGGATCACTCAATTCAAAGGTTTGCCAGCCTTCATTATCGGCCCACTTTCTCCACTCGGTGAAGTCCAAACTGTCTAGACAATGCAGACATGATTCAAGCCCCAATTGCTCACATGTCTCATAAATTCGGGCAATGTGATCTGTCTCGCCGTCGGGGCGAGCAAACATTAAAAACATTATTGAGTGACTTCGAAGTCTGCACCATGTGGGCTGGCCTCGTGTGATTATTCATTCTGATTCATTGATTTTTCCTAGGTTGTTTTAGAGAAAGAATACTCACTGTGGGCTCAGTATGTCAAAAAATCCCTTTTTTCCTCCTTGACAAATTTTTCCCCCAGACACATGCTTATTACTCTTTACACAGACATTCATGACATCGCATATTCTTCTATTCAGGTTCATTTTTGCTTGAAAGTGTAGAATGATGAGTTATCAAAATGGAATAACGATAGCTTTGATGGACATATTCCCGCACAGTGTCTTGTCTATCTCCACTCAAAAATAGCTCTCACGAATGCATTTTCTTTTCAACTTTCTTTCTTTCCACCCCTTTAATAATTGTCCGCCCAAGTTGGCATATGATCAAGTGAGGACTCTCCCGCTTTGCCCCTCTGCCGGTTACCTCAGTTCGATATGTGGTTTCATTATCGTGGACCACAAACACAATGTATTTTAAATGGGTTCTTGAGGATCGCTGATGGTTTTCCATACCCTCCTCCATATCATACACTTCCTTCCCATGGCCATATCAGCCATCACTCCCTTCTCCCTAGACTCCCCGCTACTAACCATGCTCATCCCCCTCGGTCCTACCTTGAGGAAAGTGTCCAGTGATCCATTCTCCATGTATTCAGTTATGATCATCACCGGCTTACCTGAGAAGCAAGACATAAGGATAATAAATCCACTCAAAATACCATATGTTTGTTGGAATTCACATGAGAATATTCAGCTATGGCAATGTTGGAGCGCTCAGAAACATTTTTACATGTTATTTTGTTATTACAGTTTTCATTTTATACACATGAATAGTTTGTCAGAGAAAAAGGTTATTTCAAAGTACAACTGAAACAGCTGGAGCTGTCGTAGTACATCCAAACCTGACGGATGAAGAACAGCTGGGTCTAATGGATGAAAAACCCTGACTAAGTACAGCTTATAGACTGAATAAATCATAGCGGGGTCTGACAAGCTTAGTTTCAGGTTCCCAAACATCTACACAGTACCACTGGCAGATGAGAAGTAGCAGTAATCTGCATTGTGGCATATGTGCTAAATCTTGCGGGGCTGTTCTCGGGCTCGCAACCAAAAAACTAAGAAAGCAAAGTTAGACTGGTAGCAGACGTGCTGAGGACTCACTCTTGGTGACCACGCCTTCCAGACGGATGATATTTGGATGGTTAAACTGGCCCATGATCGACGCCTCCCACAGGAAATCGCGTCTCTGCTGCTCGGTGTATCCCGCTTTCAAGGTCTTGATGGCAACCTGCATCTCTCTTTTCCCTGGCAGCCTCAGCGGTCCACTGCACACCTCGCCGAATTCCCCTGAGGCCGAGAGACAGAGCTTGACTGTGGCCTTGATCCAACGGCGAAGAAGACCTTTCATCGCTGTGCCATTTCTTTCTTTTTATTTTACAATCTCCACCAATTCCAACCATTTTTTCATGTTGCTTGGAATAAGAGTTGCAATAATGGCGTTAAAATGCTTCACAGCCAAGGAAGCAAGATATCGTTACCTAGCAGTGTTTGTTGAGTATGTGTGTTAGCATACTTCTATATGACAAGCAATGATGAATTCATTTTGCAGGTGGAAGAAAACATGTCGCCGGATTCTAGAGGTAATAAAATGGTTTCACGTTATGAAGTTATGTTTGACTGAAAAGGCCCACTTTGGAAAAAAACATGTCTGGAGAGACATTTATGAGTCCAAATCAAACCACAAATAAGACTAACACACACACACACACACACACACACACACACACACGCAGAGATCACTCACCAGCTCCAATGATCCTCTCTATGGAGATGAATGAGACTTCAATCTCTTGGGCAAATTGATGCACAGCCTGATTGGGATCCTCGTAGGTGAGGGGGTCAATGTAGGTGCGCACCCCGGGGAACTTTACTGCAGACACAGATGCATGACATCATTACCATTTAGATGCCACTTACAATCACTAAAATTTAATCAGGCTTGTATGCATAATCCATACAAGCATGGAGTAAAAATAATTAAGACTATTCCACGCTTTACCGAAAGTGGAGCAGGATCACTGTAGAGCAAGACTGCAAGATTGATTTTATCAATGTGAAGTAGTACTACAAAATGGTATTATATTACAAGTATGTATACTTTGATATCTAATTGTATCCATACTGCACATTACTAATGAACATGGTTTAATCATATTATCGTTGCACTTCGTTGCAATTAAGTAAACTCTCTGAACTTCTTAGGCCCTTATGATAATTCTTCCTTTCATAAAATCTTCATTATATCATTTATTCCAAAAGGACACTCCAAGTTAATTTTTGTAATCACAAGTAATTAAAATGTATTTTAGGTAAGAACAAATCGAACCGTGATGCTACACTGGTATTTCTTCCTAAATACTCCCTCGCTGATCAGCCTGTCATGGTCGGTTGTCATGCCAGCAGAAAAATGTGGCCGAATACATCAAGATGTCACAGCACATAAATCATCGCAGGTTTTCCTCTGGAACAACACGGCTGTCACAGAGCTGGACTGCAGCGGTGTCATTTAAAGAATAGCTACTGGTACAAAGTCGTCGGCACAAAGGGCAACAACGATGAAGATACTCAGACAGACATGACCGCTGTCTGAACCCTCTACTGTACACACACACACACACACGCGTAGAAAGAGTTTGGACTCTGTTAACTTACTGTGGCCATTGTGGAAGTGCATCTTCTCCTCTTCAGGATCCTGCTTTGCTTTACTGTAGCCACACCGCCTGTTAAGGAGGAACAGCATTTGATATTGATTTTTAAATGCAGGAATTATACTGATTGATGACAACACCTCAGTTTCACTCGAGTAACGGTACATGCATTTTCAATTCATACAGCAGCATAAAAATGCTGTATGTATTCATTTTCTCTATCGTATATCTAAACAAAGAATAAACCGTGGCATTTACATTCAGAGAGAAAAAAGTGGGCCCAACAGAGATCCCTGTAAAGATAGCATGATGTGGGCAAGACACAGAAAAGCTAATTCTTTTCGATAAAGGCTAGGTACAAAATAAAGATGTTTTATCAAGTGCCCTGAAAAAAGATGGAAATATAAGACAAATTCCTTCAGTCACTGCCTTATGTCTGCATCCACATCATATCCTTCTCTCCTGCGGCAGTGTTTCCCCTGATATTAAGGCCAGACATTTTTTTGCGTCCTGATGAGTGTCTCGGTTAATCAGAGATGACCCACATACAAATAGGACACGAGGACTGATTAGCTTGATGTTGCACGCAAACACACGCAAACGTAAGACAGCGGATGAACGGACACAGAGACACATTTAAAATGGTTTAAAGAGGTAAACGCATTGATTTAATTTATTCTATTCGTAAAAACCAAGACTGAATGTTTTCCGAAGCTGGAGTTTTAAAGCAAAAAAAAAAGCCTACAACCCACCAGGGTCATAGAACAGCCGGGCCTGGGGGGTTCTGTACACGCAGCTCAATGTTCGGGGGGAGGGGAGTCTGTGTCTGTGTGTCTGTCTGTCTGATGTTCGATCGTTTTAAAAATGTGCATCTGCCCGTGGCTGCTTTGTTTTCCCGATCTGTTGAGTCAAGGGGTTTGAGCACGCTCATGCCCGACCGGCCCTCCAACCTCCCACATGTGGGCGTCTGTGTGTTAACCCATGCATACAGTACACGTGTGCGTGTGTGTGTGTATGTGTCTATGCGTGCTATCTGTGTCTATGCATGAGCTGGCAGTCTGGAGGTTCCCGTGGGCGGTGGGGGCAGAGGGGGATACAGTGGTTGGAGGGGGGGACGTGGTGCTCGTTTTCCAAATCCGTCGCTGGGAAATATGGCATTCCTCCGCCTCTACGCCTCCCCCCCCCACACGAAACCTAAGCGATCCTCACCCCAAGTCTGCTGAACCGAAATCTCCACCGTCTCCGTCTGGGATTAACGTTTTCATCCTTGAGCATTACCAGAGCCCCCTCTGTCCGTCCCTCTGAACATTCTATCCAATATCAACATGAATTCAGAACCTTAGCTTTGCTAAACTGCCCGTGGCAGGCTCTGTAAAGGCATTTGGACAAAATAGTTATTACTTAAATGTGGTTTACAAAGATGGAATTTGGTAAAAGTTTAAGAGTTCAATAAACGTTTGCAGACAAATTAGTCACTTTTATGGACATGAGATCAAATGAGGGCTATAGGCTGACTGTGTTCTCAACCCTGCATGAATGGTATTTGCATTCATGTGTCTTGTATGTGGGCTTATGTGACATTGTAATACGAAAATTGGTTGTACCAATTACAACACACCATCAACTGAAGGTCATATGAGCTCATAGGCTTGCGGATAAAACATGAATGCAGTGTGCGGAGGGTTAACTGCCAATATGAAAAAAGAGCAAAGTTAAGACACCAGACTTGAGAAGATTCCACAGGGTTCTACGCATTCTTGCTGAAGCTAAAACAAAAAACCCATAATCCTTCTGACCCATTACAAATCTCTAACCTCGAGCCATATATCTAATCCCATAATGTTGCTCTGCAACACAGGGAATATCAGGGTCACAAATTAGATTTGATATACAGCAGTAGGACAGAGGAGAACAGGTTGAAGTCATCTGACCAAGCATTTATACACAGGTTGTGTATAAATGTTGTTGATGTTCACGACTGCTGAGACTTAGAAATGATATTTGCATTCAGAGAATTCACACTGAACAGCCTCGTTCAAAAAAAGAAATAAACTACGTCACAATGTTATTATTGTTTCTCATAAATACGTTATGTTTGTTCTCATTGCCTATTGATTTGACATGAGGGGAGTCACTAGAGCATTTAAATGTCCCATATGGTATAAACTAAACATCACTATATTAACAATTTAAAAAAAACGGCCAATCCGCAAAGAAACTGCCTTCAAAATGAGCCGCCAGGACTTCCAGGGGCATCGCAGTCACCAGCAGAGCTCACACCTGAGCACACAAATGCCTTTCTGGTTGTGTTTGTGTTCCTTCGGGTGTGTTTTCAGGGCTTACCGTCCACTGAGCAGGAAGCCAGCGACTACCGCCAGTAGGACCAGAGCCAATGTGATGGCCACCGCCACTATGGAAGCCTGAGCGCGCTCGCTGGTCGCGGTTACTGCCAAAGAAAAAGAGGTGCGATTACACAAGAGTAGTTCACACACAAAAGCCCACCTGCTGCCTGCTGTCGATGCAGCCTCCGGAAACAAACAAACAAACAAAAAAAAAAGTAGGCGGCATGTCACGTACAAGTTTAACGTGTAAACTCGTACTCTCGCTCTTTCTCTTGAGGGAACTCACAGTAAGGGCTCGTCTGGAATTCAAAGCGGCGGCTGAACGCGCCGTAGCCTGCCGAGGTCCTAGCGCGCACCTGTAATGCGGCAAATGCAAATACCTCAGCGACAGTGAAAAACACAGAATATATTTTCTTTCTCAATGGCTTTTTAAAATGTATTTCCTTTTTAACTTATGTTTGACCTGGAAGATGTATACTGAAGAGGGCTTCAGGCTGTCCACCACCATCTCTGTCTCCTTGGATTTTATAATTGTGTAGCTGGAGTCCTGCTCCTGTGGGAGAAACCCGGGAATTGTAATGAATGTATTTTTGTAGCCTAGTGATTATTTGTTGCTGCCGAAACATTGCACATTTGTGTCTTTTTTGAGAGCACCTTCTTCTTCTTCACATGGTTAAGCTACTGGGGATGCGGCAATAATAAATACAAAAATGAAACTGAATTAAATACCAAGATTACATATAGTGGTTAATAGGGTCGCTCTATTCAATTGTATTCATCGATTTTCAGTTAATCAGTTCGTGTTTGATCATTTCTTTATTATATGTTGCTTCGTAACAATTAGTTAGGAAAGACAGGAAAGCAATGTTTAAGACAAACAATGCATTGTTCATAGATCCAGCTATCGGTACTGGGACTGAAAAAGGCCGATCGGTGTATCGTTCTAAGCTACCTGAAGTACGAGTGTGTAAGTGCATGTGGGTAAAGATCAGTTTCCCAACTGTAACCACATCGGGTTCAAACACAGCTAACTGCCCCGTCCATTAGCCAGAAGCCATTAGCTAACCACTGACCACAAACCTGTATACCTTTATTCTGACCTTCCCAGAAAAGACGACTAAAGAGAGAAAAGAGGAAGGGCGCAGGAGCAATGATCTGAATAAAAGTATCAAATTCCTGCACACACCCAAATCTAACTTGAGAAAAGAAAGGAAATAAAAACCCCACAAAGCAATAGCTCACTCAAATGAAGGTATTTTTGAAAAGGAGATACTTTCACAGGCAAAACAATGTTTCAGGGGTAATTCTGAGGGAAATATAACAATCTTTGTCAACACATTTCCACAAATGCAACACGTTGAGTATGTGGCGGAGAGCGCTGATATGAGACAACAATTCTGTTGTTAACAGGAGTTATTTTGACAAGATCTCGAAAAAATGCAGCAAAGACTTAATCTGAAAGTAAGGTACAGCATGGACTTTTAATTTTGTTTAAAATGTGGGCACTAACTATGGTCAAAGGCTGCTTGTAGCAGTCAGGCAAAGCTCTGCTATGCACTAACCTATATATGGTGAACATAATACATTCAGTGTGCATGCAGAATCAATACCTCTGTGTCTTCTTCTTCTTCTGTATAATGAGATCTTTAGAAAAATACCCAGAAAGCACAGGAGGCCCGAGGCCAGCGGACAGACACATACAGCAAAATACCTTTTCAAAATACTTGATCTCGTACTCCAGTATGATGCCGTTGGGGCGGTCGGGCTCTGCCCAAGAAAGGGAGATGCTGCTCTTCCCCGTTATGCCTTTTCTCACCACACTCACTGGGGACGGTGCTGCGAATACGCAAAAACAAATCTAGCAGTTTTAATGTGAAGCATGGCAGTGCATTTAAAAAAAAAATGAACATAACATCAAACACAAGAGAAACTGTGTCAACAGTGTACACCGGGTTCAGTACCATCAGCCTCTGTAAGACATCCCTGCTATGAAGACACCTCATGCTTTGATGTTTACATGCACAGGGCGTGTTGAAATGCTTGCTGTGACTGTTGTGGGTTATGCAATATTAAACTGGAGATGAAACATCAAAGAACAAAATTATTTTAAAAAGGACCCCAAATGATTCTAAATATCACTGTGAAAAAAAGGGTCTTTTACAATATTAGAAATTACACGGTGATGTCGGCTTGTTA
Organism: Apeltes quadracus; assembly: GCA_021346845.1. Lineage (NCBI taxonomy): Eukaryota > Metazoa > Chordata > Actinopteri > Perciformes > Gasterosteidae > Apeltes > Apeltes quadracus. The sequence continues at coordinate 9,569,588 of CM037930.1, read as the reverse complement.
TTTATGTCATGCAGGGTAATTCTTTCACCATGTTTTCCCCAGAGTTTCTGCTCATGAATTTAACTTAGTTATCACATTTTTTCTGAGGTTATTTGGCACAGTCCATTGAGCGTTATATTGACTACTGAGATTACTCCTGGTACCAAAGCAGCTTTTCCTCTGAAATGCAATCTGGCAACAAGGTCCACTTGTGCCTAATTAAGCTTTATTTCTTGCTGTTCGGTAGCTGCTGGCAGAGGAGCCCTAGAAGCCAACTACGACACTACACATCTGCCACAGCTTGTGGTGTACCAAGTTTGGCAGTCTGCAGATCAGGGGAGAGACTTTCTTTCAGTTTGGGTTGGTTTTCGGCTCTTTGCTAAGCTTCAATTTACCGTATAAGATTTAAGGTAACTTCTTTTAAGTTCGGATCTCAAGTGAGCTCAGTTGTGTGGGATCCCACTAATTGCCGAGCAATCCGGCTGTAACCTGAACCGCAGCCCGTCTCTCAGAGGGACAGTTGGAGAGTCTGTGACACATAAAGAGCTTTTCACAGGGTAAAATGCTCCCTGAGGCCACATCCTGATAGTGTGTGTGTGTGTGTGTGTGTGTGTGTGTGTGTGTGTGTGTGTGTGTGTGTGTGTTCTTCCCCTGCAAATGCTAAACAGAGTTTTGGTTTCAATAGCCTCAGCAGAAGTCCACAGGGAATAAATCATTGCTACAACCGCAGTAACTGTATCCTGAGTGGATGATCGCACAAAAGTGTTATCTGCAACATCTTAAAAGGCTGAAACCAGAGACCCAATCACACACACACACACACACACACACACACACACACTCAATGCTTAAATTGTATAAATGCTGGGATGCGATGGTGAGAGAGAGGGATTTTTTTCCCCCAGCTGCTTAGGGGGTAACAATAGACCAAAATGTAAATTTAAATCCTACAAAAATAGATGCAGATTGCCTTGCTATATTTCATCAAAACTATACAGGGTTGTGTGGCGATTGTAGATGCCTCGCTCTATTACACACACTTGTAGCATGAAGTTTTAAAATAAATAAATTAAATACATTTTCTGTGCCATTCCACATTTGTTTTGATCAGTTCGAGCCGACCAAATGTGTTCAGTTTACAGCATTTAAACTGCATTTCCAATTACAAACAAATCTAATTATTGAATAATTTTCTGGCCAAACTTTTCCTTTTTCACCAAACACCAAACAGCACAGTCCACATTTGATACCAGAGAGAAAATTCTAGTTAACACCATGTGCACAATGCGACACCTATTAGTGCCACAACTCGGCGGCTGAGACTAAACAAACAAGCGTTTAAAAACCTGACGGATTTCAGTAGCGCCATTGCAGAGAAAGAACGGGAGGTGCTGGAAGAGACAGAGGAGGTGCAATAGGAGGAGGCGTGGATGGAAGAAAAGAAGGAGGGTTCATAAAAATGGCAAAAAAAGCAGACAGATGAGACATATATTTTCTGTTTGTCAAATCAAGCCCAAGCCAAAATCCATACAAAACTTCTGCCATCTATTTTTTTATCCTTTAAATATCCTCAGAGAAAGACAGAGAGACACACATAAAGAGATATGGGGACAGAGAGATGTCTTTAAGGTGGTAAAGCCTGCTACTCTCATCTTTTTTTCATAAATTTTGCAACTTCACCACCTGCCATCCTGCTCTCTCTCAATCCGCACATGTTTTTCACACAATTGCAACAGTGACAGTCATTTAGCAGGCCAAGAACTGATCTATCACGCAACATATTGCAATCCTATCGGTTGCGACTTGTACATTTCAGTCAATCAGGAGTTAATAAGTCATAACAGGAAGACTGATGGAAGTATAGGGCGCCGTCTCGGTCTCGGACTGTTGCAGTGTGTCCGTCCCTATCTCTCATCCTGTATTTCTGGTCATCTATCTTCTGCGGTATAAATGATAAAGGCATAATTCATGGGGAAATATATTTAAAAGCAAACGTAATGTAAAAAGTAAACTGGGTGGAAGGCAATTTTCTTTTTGAAGGGAATAGTTAGAAATAGAAACAGAAACAATATGAACCATTTGATGCCTGGCGGTTTCCTTTCCTACCCCCTCTTATATCTGTATGTCTCTGTCTCGGGTGTCTCACGATGTCTCATCGGCCTTTGCAAACGTCTCCCACTTCACTCACTGTTTGGGAGAAAAAAGAAATGATACCTCAACTGACATACCTCAATTGAAATGGCTGCAGAAAAATATAATATAATATATGTATAAATGTGAAATACTCACTACACAAGTTTTTCAGTTTCAGTGCCAACTCCCTCAGCACCTTACTTATCCATATATCCATCATATATGACTAAAAACTAAAGAAAGACACATTGGCAGCACACCAGTCTCATATTTTCATCCACCCACAAGGTAATGCATTACGATTCATTTGACTAATAGCGTGCAACAGCACAAACAACGCATGGGAGCATTTAGTGTGCGGTTTCCACACTGTGCTCCCACACTGTGAACAAGAGAAACCTGGCAGAAGTAAAAGCATAATAGAGCTGTGCTACCGCAGGAACTCATTACATGATCATCAAGCTTATCGCCTGCAGACTGAATAGACGATGACTATCGAGGATTTATGGTCAATTTGATTATTTTAATCATTAGTTGCATTCATAAATGAGTTTGACTTTGTGTGTCGAACCATTTATTTATTGCTACCACTAAAACCTTTACTGATGTATTGAGAATGTATAGGGAAACCTCTAAGAAATAGACGCTTTGAAACGTCACTTTGGTAATTTCCCTTAAGTTAATTCCTTCAACTTAATGTGTGAAAATTAGCTACTATTTATTGTGTGGAAGGAAACAAATGCGTTGCAAAATATAGGGCTTCCACCTTTATTTAACCAATACCTCATCGTTAATGTTAACGTCTAACATTCCTTTTCTCTTCACCTTTCCTTTACTCACCACAAACCTTGTTTCTACTATCGTTTCTACAAAACTAAACTTTCCTTCTCAGTCCTGTCGTCCGATCCTTCCCCTGCCGCTGTTCTCCTCCTCACGAGCGGCAACACTTCACCATTCAGCCATTCTTCACCAAGCGCTGTGAACGGACCTATTTCACGGATGCCTTATCGAGTGCGCCACTTCTCACACGTCGAACAGGAGATCCTCAGACTCTTTTCCTCCCGTCTACCTGAGACTACACGTCGCCTCAGTACTTTGCTCGCGGTATCTTGTTGGTGCCTTTTTAACCTGACAAGCAGCAGCTCAGTAAAAGAACACAGACATATACATTATATGACACGGAGCTGCTTTGGATCTTAAAATCAATCTAAAAAAAATCCACTTTAGAACAACAACACTAATCTCTTTTTCAAGAAAACATGACCCATTACCCCAGTTCCTGTAAACATCCTGTTTGGATGTTGTTTAATGAGGTGCAACCAAACCCCTGGCAACATCTGTCAATAATGCTGGACATTGTCAGGGGAGCAGGCGGACTCAGCAACATATCAACCGAAATCTGTCCGTTAATTCATATTATTCTATTGATTTCTGCACAAACTCAGCGGTGCTAGTGATTCTTAATATGAATGTAAATTAAAGTAAATGTATAAACATGGCCTAGCTTAGCCTGCACCACTTCTATCAAAGCGCCAAAAAGCAGCACGTTGAATCCGGCTCTTGCCCAGCAAACCATGTGTAATCTAATCTAAGGCAATTCCTAATCCCTCCATGGACCAGGAACGGGCTAATTTTAATTCAGCCGCAACTCCAATAAACTGAATGTGGATTCTGTGGTCTGGTGTAATCCACTCCAGCCTGTCTGCTGACAACACGTCTAGTCTTGATTGTCAGACAGACAGCTGGCCTCTCTCATTCCGTCTCCTACTGCGACTGCTTCACACATTTACTCGTCTGCCAATGATCCATTTAATCAACGGGAACAAACTCACTTCTTCAGAGCAGTTCTTTTCTCCGGCCTACAAAGCTACAAAGGCACGTACCTCCAATAAACTTAATAAACTAAATAGTATCCCAAAGCCCATATGAATTGTAATCTCTATTTAAAAAGGAAAGCAGTGAAAGTTTCCACTATTTGCAGGAGTAGTTGGATTCTTTCATTGTCTGGTATTAGAGTGGGCTTTTATGTTTAGCCACTTTGCTGCTCACTTTAATGTTATTGGTTTAGTGCCTGGCAAAAGCATACTTTATAGTCACAGATAATGTTCTGAGCTGCTCTGGCATTGCTGATAATGGAATATTCCCAGCAGCTACAAGTGCAAAACCTCGTACTAACTGAAGGTTTTTTTTTTGTTGCTCACATTTGACAAATACCAATAGCATAACTGTGGTGCAAACTCATCGTTTTTGATAGGCATTCATTTTGAATGCAGAAACAAAAAAGATGTGCTTCCCAAATTGCAGTGTTACAGTTTAGACAGATTAGAAACGATTAACACAGCAACAGATTTGTTGGAAAATGCTGCAATTATTTGATCATCTGGTGTGTTTTTGTTGCAAAATCAAGGAATCTTTGCCAGGAATCCCGCGTGCATGTTGATCTGTGGGACTCTCAATAACGAGCGGTGGTGGTTGGCGTCGGAAAATTCAGAATAAGGTTGTTAACTGAGAAATACAAAAAGAGGACAGCGGCGGTGCTGATTGGAGAACTCACGGGGAGGCTGTGATTGGCAAAAAGAAAAACAGTGAAAGCGCTGACAGCTCTGGCACAACATACCTGCCTGATTGGTTGTCACGTTAAGTGACACATACTGCTTGGCATGCTCTTTGGCCAGCTCGGACACCCCGTTGACAGCCTCCAGCAGGAAGCTGTAGTTAGTGTGTGACTGCAGGTCGGCCACCATGACCGAGGTGTTCGACAGGCCGACGCGTCGCGGCAAGAAGCGCACATTGGGGCCGCATTCTTCCAGGCCCCTTCCATCCGGCGAGACCTGTCTGCACAGGATGTTGTAGCGCACGTCCTTCCTGCCGCCGGTTTCCATGGGAACGGACCACTCAAGGAAGACGCTGGTCTCGTTGACATTGGAAATGGCGTTGCGTGGGGCAGACGGAGGGCCTAAGAGAGATGGAACGAGAGGTTAGAGGCTACTCAAGTGCAAACTGATAACAGTGGTGTGTGTAAAGGCAGCTCCTCACGTGTGCAGGCCATATTGGGAGGGTCGGAGTCAATCTTATAGTATCCTTCCTCACAACTGCAAGCAGTGGCTCCAGTCTGCCTGGCCACACTGTGGGGTGGACACTTTATGCAGGCCAAGGACTCCAGCAGCGAGCGGTAAAACCCCGCTTTGCAGACTGAAAGACAAAGAGGGGAGGGGGCAGATGGCGCGTGATGTTTGGGTTTGGATAAAGATGAGATACACGTATAAATGGCAAAGGAAAGGGGGTCATGGGAAAAAGAAAAAAAGAAAAATTGTGAGGCAGAAAACGAAGGACAGCAGGGTTAGTTACAGTGAGGAAAAAAATGAGGTCAACAGCTACAATTTCACTTGTGTTGTGGTTTTGAGGTTTCTCATCAGAGATAGTGTGGCTGAAATTGAAGTTGTAATTAATGTCAAGTTGAAATTAAAAGAAGCATTCAACACATATTTGCCTCAGGGGGGTTATTTGTTTGATCCTGTGTCACCCTGCTCTCTTTATTTACTCTATTTTGGAGCTTCCTTTCCTTTTTCATAGTCCTCAATCTTTAATTGAATGGCCATCACCTGCTCGAGAAGCATCGGCATCTGCTGCACAATATTGTACCCACCCGGCCGCATATGGTAAACATATAAAAACATGCACTAAAAAGTGCATAATCTCTCTTCTTTACACAGACGGACAGTATGTTGATCCAAGTGGAGCAGGTAGACAGCGGGGAGACACATAACTACATCATCAACCTCGGTAGTTGTGGCCACAAAGCCCAACCAATCACTGACTTATCACAGCGCAAGTCTGATTTTGCAGTTGCACCCAGACAGATACCAGAAATAATAACACAACATTGTTCGGTTGATAAGAAGAGTTCTATATATACATACATACATACATCAGAGTGACAGTCAAGAACAAAAGAGACGACATGTTACATGTTTGTCCTCAAAGGGCTGCTTAAAGGAGGAGGGGCTGTTTTCACCCTTTTTTTTTTTTTTTTTTTTCTAGAGGTTGTTGCTGTGAAACCCATTCAGGCTGCACCTGGGATTAAAAACGTTGTAATTAAACTTCAGGTAAGAGGAAAGGAGGATAATGAATAAGGGGAAAAAGCAGGCGAAAAAGCAAATAGGACGAGGGAAGAGAATAGTGGGAAGAGAGGAGACGAGACAAAGGAGGAGTGTGCGTGTCGAGGGGGGTGGGTTGTGTGTGCGTTTCGGGGCATAAGGCGGCAAGGGCTCTGATTACCCTTGACGGAACCTTGGTCAACTGTCATGGAACATTAAGCCTGAAAAATTCTCCCTCTGCCCTGGATCGCTGTGTCTCACCTCTGCCACAAACACACACACACACGCATGCACAGCCTTTGCGTGGCCTTGTATATATGTGTGGATTAGTTTATGCCACACATCCCCTAATTATGAGTTGATCGGCTCAAGACGTTGCAATGGAGTCATTTGTGAGGCTGGCCTAGTTCCCAATGAGCAGATACCAGTGCAGCTGACACAAGTCATGCTCAACAAAAGCACAGACAGAAATGTCTTCAGGGGTTCTTGTATTCAGATGTGAAACGATGGGACTAAAAGCTCCATTTTTAGCTGCCATTTTTTGTTTTTTTTTGTATAAATGGTGAAAGTAAAGAATGCATAGTTGTTGTAATGTAAGCTTTTTATTGCATGTCCATTCACTTCATCTCACATCCATTCACTTCAGCTGTTTAATGATCTAGAACCGTACTGCCGTCCATGCATGTGTGTGTGTGTGTGTGTCGGGCTGCACCATTCAGGGCAGTAGGACACACCTGATCCTTTTGTCTGCTTACGCCCGTTGCCACGCACACATTTATGGCATTTACAGATTTATTGCAATGGTCTGGTGTCTAGCTCGCCTTGACTTTATTCTCCAAGCCCCCACGGCCAAATCAATAAAAAATGGGGTGGCAGCTCATTTCCCAAAGACAGGCACACAAAGGCAGTGATGTGGACTGGAGAGTAAATAATAAGCAGCATGATAAAACCTACTGACAAAGGGAAACCCCTATGAATACGTTCATAATTTAAGATAGTATGGTCGGATATCCTGCCAGTGTAACCATCATTATTATGACAGTTTGCTACGCACACAGTGTGATACTTTGAGGGCTTACTCGGATTTCCTGTTAAAGTTTTGAGTTTCTGTGGATTTATTTTTGTCTGTAGGCCACAGCGGCTGACATCTGTTACTGTGGAGGACATCTTTTTTAGTACTATATTTTTCTCCATTTATACACTACACATCTGAAACATTCAAGGTTCCATACCTGATGCCTAACTGTTCTGGTGAAATATTAAAAAATATCAACATACATTTTTTTTTTTTTGCAGAAGATTGCATCGCTGGAGAAATAAATCATGCATTAATTTCCCCTGGAAGTTGCAAATGATTATGAGAATGATACAAACCTTTGAAATTAAAATGTGAAAATTAGTGTGAAAGACAATTCCAGGTTGCTGAAACGAGCCAACAGTGTAGATGCTAAGGTATTTATTATCATTAATTCCAGCTCATTTCCATGTAGGATTCATGGATTATCCATGCCCGACGGGAAAAGTGATCACTGAACATGTGTAGAAATGAGCTGCTAAGCATGTATTGCCAGATTTGACATGAGCGATATGAACAGGAATGGCCACATTCATTCAGTATATATATCTCATGCTCCGTTTGAAGGTTTTTGTTTAATTATGTGTTGAAGGATTTACCACCCGCAGGAAAAACGGGGGTATAAAAGGTCAGGGCAGCCAGCTGAGGGCTGAAAGTTGGATAAAGCCATTATAAAGGTGCACAGAGAATAAATCTGAACATTTATGGTCAGCGTACAATCTTAGCGCTCAAAGCATAGCCTTAAAGTGTGGCTGTCATGAAAGGAAAAAAAAAAGAAGTTAACTGAATTGTCAACTGGATTACTGTGCATGTGACATGTAGACGTCTGGCTTTCTTTTAAACTGTATAGACCATCTACCTCCATGGTGAGCTAGTCCAAATGACAGACATACCTTTCATTTCGCCTGAGTTCCTTGGTGCCTTTAATGATTTAAAGAGCTAGATACTTTTTAACTGGTGTGCCACAATGGACACTAAGCATTCATTTCAGATTTTGGCGATTGAATAACTTCACATTGCGCCGTAATTTTATATACCGGTAGCTTTCCAAATGTTAAATGCCTTGCTAGACATCAGCATCTTGGCGTTGTTGCAATTCCTTCTCCACTTAATTTAAGTCATCTCTTATCATCTGGTTGCACTTCTGAGTGGAAAAAATCTCCAGATGCAGGAAGCGGCTTAGATCTTCTTCAATTGGATGAGATGCTTTGCTTAAATTGTCTCACTTGTGCATCTTTAAAGCCGAGCAAACACAGGCACACTCACACTTGCTGTGGTGGGATTAGTTGTGGTCATGGGTGGCTGACTGAAATGCCTCATTCCTCATTGCGAATGCATTGTGAATGTGTGTGTGTGTGTATATGTGTGTGTGTGTGTGTGTGTGTGTGTGTGTGTTGTTGCCCTTGGGCAAGCTGTCTTTCTGATGCCACGCAGCTCTTAATGCACAGCACAAAAGGGTAATAGGTAATTAATATGCAACACACACTATTGTTCCTGCATGCATTTGTGTGTGTGTGAGTGTACGAGGTTAATACGTAATTAATATGCATCACGCACTCATCCCAGGCAATTAAGGATCCAGCAGTGTCCGTTGATGCTTCCTAACGAGCGTCCTCTTTAACTGGAAACATTTCATCGTAAACACGTTGATTTATATGACTGGCTGCTGTTTTGGTGGGATTAGAGGAAGTAAGCGATTAAGGCAGAGAGACGGAGAGGGACGTACTCTTAAAGTAGAGGAGCGGGGGGGTAGGACCAAAGTGATTGTTAAAGCCCACATCTTGTGCATCAACAACATGTTGCATTTAAATGGGACAAAGACACGTTGGGGATGCAAATATTCAAATCAATTCCTGTAAACAGCCAGTATTCACCAACCCCTCTGAAGACCATTAGCGATTAGTCCAAGCTGGGGAGTTTCCTAAGTAAATTATAGAACATTCAGAGAAGGAAAAGTTGTGAAACCAATGTACAAATTGTGTATGCCTTGTTAAATGATAGTGAACTATTAGCTTGTGACTTGTGCAATAGCATGCTGGTCGATGTGGCGGTGAGTTCAATGCATCATATGATTGTAAGTGGTGTGAAGAGGCTGCGCAGAGTATGTGCACCCATAGTTAGCCAATAAATGTAAAGTAGCACATCATTGACATGTGCAAGTACACATATTGCAAAATTCTTCTTGATGCAGTTTTTTTTCCCGATTTAACCACATCATTTTGAAGAAAGCTTTACGGTAAGTAGAAATAAGGACAAAAAGCCAAACATGCCAGACTATTTAACGAATGTGACAAACTGATCTTTACTGTCACTCTTACACAGATTCAGCAGGATTTGACATGAAAACTTGAAAATGGTGGAGCACAGTTTCATCACAAAGTCCATGTTGTTAACAGATGCTATTGTGAACTAATAAATCAGGCAAGGAAACACAGTAAATATCCTGTTCCTGCATTTGTCTTGCAGCGAGCTACTGGCCGAAAGGAACATAAACACAGAATGTGTGTGCATATCTATTTGTGTGTGTGTTTGCATGAATGACGCTGTCATTGGAGATGACATTATTGTTGCATTACTGCGTTTGAGCGCCAGTGTTCATGTTCATGTGGCGATGCAACCAAATATTTGTGTATGCTTGTGTGTGAACACAAACAAAGCCAGATGATAATACAACAACAATACACAATCAAGTCAATGGGGTTTCCTGTCTTTTGGGTGGTGGAAGAGCTCATTGTTCTGCAGCCATTAATTCTCAGGCCGTAAGCCGACACCCAAAAAGGGCCAGCAGGTCACACTGACTTTTCAACCAGTCATTCATTTGGTGTCCAAGTTAGGAAGATTAAACATTAGCAATACATTATCAAGTTATGCGGAACCACAATGACTCCCTGCATGTTAAACTGCCTTTCCAGCATTTCCATTTCCTTGATAAATGCGTGGGCTGACAACCTCAAACACAAATCGCAGACATCCAGTGATTAGGTGTGCAAGGGTCAGGATCTTAGTGCCATTACAATACTCAAGAGACATGTGCTGGAGGTGGAGGGCAGTCAGGTCAGATGCGAGTGTGCAAAGCTGTTAGTGTTTGGATTTGAAACAATCATTTCTTTTGACCCATTTAAATGCAGGAATGCAGACCATTTGTGTTTCTGTTTGCACATCAATATTTCATTGCTGTATTACGTTTGCAGACGCACATGTGGAGTCTGTAACTCACTACCCAAATTCCCCAGATGTCGTTTGCCCTTTCCATGGAAAAGGTTTCATGTATTTTTAAAAAGGGCTTGATGTTACAATAATGTATCCAAGTAATTAAAAGAAATTGACAAATTTGTGTTTATTTACAAATACAATGCCAGGATCTTTTACAGTGGCTGTATATTTTGTTATACATTTCCTGGAAAGGAGAAAAGCACAATATCAAAGTTGAAATATATGTAAATGAACACCCATTAGTGAGGAGGGTACCAGTAATGTAAAGTAAAATATGGATATGCACAGTTTTTCTAATTTGTAAGTGTGCAAGTATTTCCACTTCATCTTCAACTCTTGTAAAGAAGGTGCACGGAGAACTTAATCATGATCATCATCATTGAACCTGCCATTGTTTCCACTAAGTGCATCATTTGGGAACCTCATCCACTGACCCAAATGCATCAGAAATGTTCACAAGCACCAGTCTAACCAGTCGTACGAGCCGGCGCTGACTGGGACTCTGGAGACGACAAGGCTCTCATAGAAAGAAGCTGGCTCTGCTGAATCAAGCAGTTTATTAATATTTCATCAACTGCAGGGATGTGTGTGCAGACGTGCACTCATATCTTTGTGAGGACCCCGGCTTTAAGACTTGGTTTCTGGGGTGAGGTTAGATTTAAGTTTAGGTTGAGGGCCAAATGGGGATAGCCACTTAGCTATGCTGGTTGGTCAATTAGGGTCCTCGCAAGTATGACAAAAACACAGGAATTTGTGTGCATGGGCGCAGGGAGAGGGTACAAGAGAGGAAGCACTTTTGGGAAAGTCAGTTTACCCAACAAGCACTCAGGAAGCACTTTAGTTGTCATGACAGCATCGCCACGTTGAGATGATGGGTGAGGGGAAGATGGATGAAAGAGGAAAAAGAAAGAGAGAGTGTATTGCAAAGATGTCCGGAAGCTGCTTCAAATTAAACAGGATCCTAAAAGATGAACGGCGGCTCTTTATCCAATAAAACCAGTCGATTCATATTTCAAAAGATGACGGCATCCAGAAAGCCTTCCTGCCACAGATTTTTGCGCTATGACTCACGCATTTCTGTCTCTTGAGGAACTCAGGGGTGACTTCTGAATACTGATCGCTTAAATGATTCAAAAAGGCAGACTGCTAAGGATACAGGGAAGCAAATATCTGACTAGAGATGCCATTCAAATCCAAAATTTGCATCTGAATATGCAATATTCATATCATCTGCTCCACCCTTGCCATGACAGTGTGAGAATATTGATTGCCAAAAGCCAGACATCTGTCAACTATTGATGATTGTTAAATGACCAAAGAATGAGAGAAATAAGAAAATAGCATTAATATGTGATTATTTTGACCTACGTGTGTCTTGTAAATCACACGTGAGTTTTAAAATGAAGTGAATGACCTAACTAAAGCGAGGTGTTGTTCGGCACAGGTTGAAATGAGCACATGACACCACTATCCTCCGTGTATCTGTGTTACGCAAGCCACTGCAACACCCTCGTCAACGGCAACCGCAGGCCGCACACTGAAAGCGCGAGCCGCTCGTTCGCCGTCCCATAATTCCCCGCAGGGAGAAGGCAGAAGGCTTCCTCGCATTAGTACTCCAGTGAAACACTTTGACGGCGGCCAGATCGAGTTTGACATAACGCCTCGGTGACGTCTGACAGGAAGGCAAACACGGCGGAGCATCGGGGGAGCCTCGACAATTGAAACAAAGTATTGTCGAGGGAAACCCAGCAGTACCTGCGACACACTACAGACGACGCTGGTGGAAGCGAATGCTCTGTGGTTTCACTCTTCTGCTTGCGAGCGCCAGTTCATCATTTGCTACAGTTATTTTAATTGATGATCCTATCAGCCGTCCTCGTTGTCGTTCCTATTCCTCTGTCATCTTTTTTTCCTCTTCTCTGCCTCTTCTCCCCCCCTCCAAATACCCCCAAGGCTTCTCTTCTTCTTGCACTTGAATTTGGTGCAGCTGAACACTGAACATCACAAGCCTGTCAATCTCAGGATTCCATTCGGCCTTTATTTCATCTTCCCAATATGGCATTCAACTCTTATTCTCATCCATCTTTCCAACATCCAATTCAGCCCCCACTTATTCCTGTATTATACTGTGTGCCACTGTAGTGGTATTACAGCTTTTCACTCAGCTCATGTGACATTATTCCATCAGTAAACAACAGCCAACACTTCATTTTACACTCCATCTTTTTTTATACTCACTTACTTTATTACAGTTTCTGTAACATGTATTGTGTACATACATATTTTTGGCAGATGCAAATCATGTTCACAGAAAGCACAAAATCTCCTTAACTACTTCTGATCAAACTGACTATCATTAGGATAGTGTGCCATTTAATCCTCTAGGTCCCAGATCAGCATGCTGCTACATCTTCTGCTTTATTGGATGACACAATGTACATAGCCAGGATTTTTCATGTTCTATGCAAACATCATATAGTTAATGATTCTAACCATTCAGGTCCTATTCCAAGGACCCAACATTCAATTCAAATGTTCCCCCGATGTTCCCCTAAGCCGTTATTTCCACATTCTTTCTAGTGTTCATTCAGACTAAATCACATCTGCGAGGCTGAACTCATTCTACACCCCCTCCCCACCCTCCCCTCATCCATCTGCCCACTTCTATCCTCAGTTATCCTCCTTCTCCTGCAATCTCTGCTGAAACAACACTCATCCATCTCTCTGTCTCTTCGCCCTCACACCCCGTGGAGAGAAACCTTCCATTTATCTTGTGTCCCCTTGTTTTGCCGTCACTGTAATCCTCCCATCCTTTCGTCTATTAATCCATCCCGCCGTGGATGCCGTCCCCCTTCTCCCCCACCCCCTCTCTTCAGCGTCCCTGGGCTGACAGTGCTGAAGGCTTCCACCAATTATCCGAGCTAAAGTTGTGCACACATCTATACATCTCACACAACCGCGTACGTATCTTTAGATGTCGTCTGACACAAAAACATACATCCCTCGTTAAAGGAGACGCCATCACCACACGCTTTGTATGGAAATCTTAGCGCTATCTTTCACTCTCACAACTTGGACAATTGGACACGAACGAATGCTGTGGAAACAGACAATCAGTTTAATCCTCCGATGTGATGTGCGTGAATAAGGAAAAATACTAAAACAATCAAACACTGATTCCAAACAAAGAAAACACCACAAATCCAACCTTGCATTTCTCTACAGATGTGAGAGTAATCTTCAGTGTTTTGCCTGTCGGGAAACTCTTTAAATGGTGCTAGTGCATTGTGGTTGAATGTATTACCTGCACACAGATGCATGTGTATGTGTGTGAGTAAATGGACTACACAACACAGAATGAGATATGGACAGCTATTTAATGAGGGGGAGATTGTTTTTATTTTTATGAGTGTTACGGTCATTTGTGTAAAAGACAGAGTGCTGATAAAGTGGCAGCAGTAAAGAGGGAGAGAGGGAGGAAACGTAATGATTGATAGGCTGTCGCACAAAAATAATGCAAGAAAGACAGATGAAAAAAAAGTGAGGTAGGGAAAGCAAATGAGTGAGACAAAGAACTCGTTACGGGAGAAAGAAAAGACAAAAGAGGGGGGGGGAGAGGACGAACTGTACGTAACGATTTCTGTCCTACATTCAGAGGCCGCGTTAAATCATGCTCCACCAGGCAGCACATGCAGCCAATCCAACCAGCAGACACACACATTTCATCTCACAGTGTACTTCACCCTGCAACCCACTGATTCACAGACCACTGTAAGGCAACCGTGCTCAAAGCACCAACTGCAACGGCTAAAGAATACAAGTTGGTTATTATTAACGCTGCATGTCTTTGTCTTCCTTTCTTTTTTTTTTTTTCTTTTCAAAAACCCACCAACATTCACTGAGAGGGCAAAATAGACATAATAGAGTGGGAATAAAACATCTAGACCCAGCGCACATTCTCATATCCAGACAGAGTGTTCACGTCTGAAAGGCAGAAACCGTCCCCAAAATACATAAAGAGAGTGAATACATAACCGCTCGCCGTGTGGAGTCCAGCCAAGCTTTCAAAACAGAGTTCAAAACTTAATACTGTGTTGTGAGGGAGCGAAATGCACGTTAAAGAGTGTTTGACAAAGCAGTGAACACACGTGGTTCCAAAGCGGGGAAATGCTGCCGTGTTTCTCTCTGTAGAGACTTTCAAAGTCTCACATGGATACGCTACTGAAAATGGTCTTGTAGCTTTAAATAATTGCTTGGACGGTTTGTTTACTTCCTTTTGCTGCAAGTATGGAGCACAAGATAATAAAAAATACATTTTAAAAAATCATTAAATTTTATTGTTTTTTGTTCTAAAATGTTCAACCAAAAGGAACACATTTGCATACCACAAAGCTTCATCTTTATAGACTGCAAAACTCATTTAAAATGGTTTAATCTCACTGGTTGCCTCAAGACTTCGGCGTGTTGCAACATGGCACCCAAAACCGGTCAGGAAGTGTGCAGTGAGCATCGTGCAAAACGCGGCGGCCGCGTGAGGCTTTGATCACAGCCTCATCAAACTGACACTCAAACACCACTTCTGCAGAGAGAGGTTCAGAGGTCGGCCTCTTTTAAGCTGCGTTCACTGTTTTCTTCTGTAATCTACGCTGCTGCAAACACCAGCTCTATACAGACACAAACCGTTTTTCTATCTATAACTAAGGAGGCTTTTGAACAGTGTGAATTGTATCCTTTAGCGTTCTGCCCACTAGAAAATAAAAATGGTTAAATTAAAAAAATATATATATATATTTTGTTATTTCTGGCACATGCATATGCATAGTATGCCGGCGATACTTTTGATAATATAACTAGGTTTCATACTTTGTACCCTTCTTAACAAATGTAACCAAAACCAAATCACAAAAAGTAGTTTTGTTTCTTAAACCTCACAATGTTTTTCAGTAAAAGTGGATCTTTATTCATAAAACACCATGATTGCCTGTAACAAATAACTGACAGGTTCAAAACTGAAGTGAGGTGGGTACCTCTGCCAACTCATCCAATTAGTTGTCTGGACGAAGGTTGTGAGGGATGCTAAATCTATCCTGTTTGTTTAGATTCAGATTTAGTCTGAATGAACACTAGAAAGAACGTGGTCCATCCTACTGACAGACTGCCAGCGTCCAGCATTTGGTGTAGTGCACGTAGCGTCCTCAAAATTTTCATTATTACAAAAAAACAAAACATACGTCTCTTTGTTTTTTTGTAATACTCACGGCCACAACTTGATGTACGGAGAATGAAAACACACGATATTTATTGCATTCACTTGTTTTTTGTTGTTTTTTGGCCTCGTCTTACGCGGTTACCGTACAGTTGGTGGCAATGCGACTGCTGGCAGGCCAGCGGCACACTGACAGCTAGTTCCTAATGATCCCGTGTCTGACGAAGTTAAAGCTGGAGATGGTGCACACTTTATTACACCGCGTTTTCTTCAGAAGACATATGCTGCTTCTAAAAGGCCGTGCTTTACTTCTGGAGGCTTGGTGGGATGAATTCAAAAGAAAATCTGATTTGTGTAGTGCTCCGTGCAAGCACCTTGCACACTACCAACCAGCTTCCTCTTATTATCAAAGCCGAGGCGTGATTTACCGAACCGCTCATGCACACTGAATCATGTGCAAATTGGAGAAACAAAAGAAGCAAAACAGCAAACCTCCGCACGCGCTAGTCGAGAGTTGTTCATGTGCGGTTGAGAATTTGAGGTCTATTAGCTCATCGCGTGAAGTTGACACTCGAGAAGAGTGTAGATGAAACACTCGAGAGCGACCAAATAATCACATGTTCCGATGTTCCACACCACGCAGCTCCATGCCGCTGCATTAGGTCTCTGGGATCCCTTTCTGAAGATTTCGCAACGCCACTCAGAGACGCTCTTGGTTGCACAAGTAGAGTATAGAGTTTGAGTGTGAGAGATTGGCTAATTTAAAAGACAGTGCAGAGGAAGATTGGAGGGGAGTGGAGGGGAGAGGGAATAGAGAGGCCCTGGGCGCCCGTGGAAATAGCAGTTAAGGTCGGCGCTGGCGATGTTTGGGCTCGAGTCGCAGCACAACAGCGGCTGGATGAGAGCAGCAAAGTGCTGCCGGGCTCCGGGGAATACCCTGCACTAAGCGAGGGAGCAGAGCCGCGCACCGACGCACAGCGAGAGACGCTCTCGAGTGGAAGGGTAGAACCTGTCCGTGCATACACTCAAGCACACAATACTAAAAACAATCGTGTGCCTGCGCGTTAAAAATAAACAATTGTGAATTGTGAACAAAAGCAAACTGTCACGCAACGAGAGACCACAAAAGGAAGAACATGTGAACCCTGCTAGGGGATTTTAAGTATAAATTGTGTTTGGTCATTGAACAAAAATACTGCTGAGGGTAAATAATAAAATTTAAAATTTAAAATCAACTATCAATTGAACAGTGAACTATTGGTACTAGCACCACTCTGTACACAAACGCACCTTGACATGAACCGTTGACCTCCTCAAATCCCGGCTGGCAGACGCACTTCCCGATCGGCACCAGCCACTCTCCCTCCGCGCTGCAGTGCATCCTGGGAGGCTCGTACAAAGGCAGGGAGTTGTTCACGCAGCGGCCCACCACCTCCACCAGCTGCGAGGCCTCCGAGCCCGGGATGGTGTCGGGGAACTCGGCCAAGCTCTTCACCAGGAACGGGCAGCGCTTGTAGAAAACGCGCACCGACACCAACGCGATGCACGCCCCCAGGTCCTGAAACGCCAGGTAGACGCCCTTCCGGGTCAACGGGCCCAAATCGCGGACCTCGGTGTTGAGCTTCATCACTCGGTCCCCGAGGTCGAGCTCGGTGAAGCTCTCGTCCGCCGCTATGGTGTCTACTTTGATGTATCGGCTCTCCTTCATCGCCCGGTCTTCCTCCTCCGTCATGCCCGTCCCGTCGCTCATCTCCCCGTCCTCCCGGCCGTCCTCGCCGCCGTCCGTTTCGTAGTAGTACATGTTAAACGTCTCCTTGCAGGTGCCGACCCCGCCGGGCAGGCTGTTGCAGTCTCTCAGGGTGAACTTGAGCTCGATGAAGACCCGCTGGGCGCCCTCGGTCAGGATCCAGTTGGTGTGGAGCCAGTTGTTCTGATTCTGCTCCATGACCCGGCACACTTGGTAAGTGTGGATCGGAGCGTAGTTCTCGTCCACTTCGCCAATCTCCTCCCACTGAAAGAGGGGGAGCAGATAAGGAAATATACAAACAAACAAGAGACTTTAGCAAAAGATGTAAATGTTCCAATACAGCAGTATGAAAAAGGTCTACTACACTTTATGTACACTCACATAGTTTAGTGCTCTTTGAAGGGTCATAAGATATAGTTCCGCTATCTGGTAAATTCATTATCGTTTTGAAATTTGATTTAATTTGTCCGCTTAAAGCTTTAAAAGGTTTATTCAAACAGGAGAAAGTTTCTGAGCACTTTCATGGTGTCCGACCCAAATATGTAGGTGAACTCTAAATGTTTTGTTTTGGTGAAATCCAAACCTCAATAGTGATGATCAACTGTCGAATGAATGTAGTGGAGAAACGGGTAATATCAAGGTAAAGTACGACAACCTAGGAATTGTCCGTAAGCCCAGAACTTTGCAGTAATGTATCAACAAAACTCTTTTATCCTTTTTCCGATATCAGAATATTTTGAGTAATAGCCACATGTAATAAATGAACACATTTACAACCATGGAAATGTAGTAAGAATGAGCCAAGCAAACCTCGTGAGAGGCTTAAAAAAGTGTTTGTATGTATAGATACAGAATAGATCAGAATAATCATCTTGTTTCCTCATACGACATCAGACAGAAAAGAATGTGATACGTGTTATCGGGTGCAAATTCATTTACCATGAATGAGGTGTGGAGTTCTTGTCAGCAAAAAAAAAAAAAAAGATTAACCTGCTCTTAAGGTGTGTTCATCGGTGTGTAGTCCACGGCCATAAAGCATGTGTGTGTGTTTGTTCCTGCCTGCATGTGTGCATATATGTAAATGATTCATTAGTGTTGTGTGTGTGTGTGTGTGAGAGAGTCTCCTGGGAGGTGGCTATTATCTGCATCACTAGCACTCTCCCAGGGCTAATAGAGGTGCTTCATCATGTCACTGTAATATGGCCAGAGGGACCAGACTATGATCTGGTGTTATAACTTAATGGCCCATATTAATCAAGCCTTGCTTTAGCCGCTCTGTACAACCTTCTCTCTTTGTCTTTTCTCTCTCTTCTCTGTCTCGCTCTCATCTGTCTTTTTAGTCCGCCTCTTTTCTTTTCTGCATAAAATCATTCAGTTTCTGAATCATTAGTGGATGAAACGCACGCCTCTGTGCTGATTCATCACATTGTGTGTTTGTGCTTTTTTGTGTTTTTTTACTTCCCTTTTTGAGAGGACAGATATTTGTTTTATAGGCAGCAAGAGTGAGGAGATCTCTGGAAAAGGAGAACATTTTAATATGAGGTTGAACAACGGCCAATTTTTACAGGCTGATATAAAAACAAAAAAAACATAAGCCTTTTGGCGATTAACTAGCCAACACCCCTCCCCGAGGAAAAAACACAACCACCCAACAATCAATCTGAAATGAATGATGTTAAAGCATTCATACCTAAATAAAGTACTGAACTGTACTTTCTACTTTGAATCAGAGAACATCCTGAAGTGTGATTTGATGGATTGTTGTTGTTATTGTTTCAGTTGCACGTCCTGTTACATTGTAAAATGCTTGTCTAACTAACAAATGACGTCTGTACACATATCCGAGGTAAAAATAGTGTGTTTTATGAATGGATTGTTCTGTAACTGGATTATTTGGATCACCATATTACATTAAAATAGCACTTTAAAGTGTATTGGACAAAGAGCTGACTGGGTTATTCAAGAGGAGAGAAATATTTCAATTAATTAACTTGATTTGACATACTGAGGCGTTAAGCCGAAATGCAAAAAGGTTTGGCCCACGTTTTCTGACTACCGCCAGAAACAATGATTAATTTCTCAAAACATTGTGAAGAAAAACGTTTTTTTGTCTTCAATCAACATGAATTCTTGTGCCGTTTGAGGCTTGACTATTTGTTTATTAGGAGTAAAGCCTAGATATATCCTGTGTGGAGGTTATAATAAATGAATGATGTCTTCTCAGGTATGGCGTAGATGCACAGATCGGATGGGTGGGTGCTCCAGTGTGTCTGCAGCACCGTCAGAGCCGGTGTAGACATTAAGCCTCTTACTGGTTAGATCACAGGAATCCACCAGCCTCCTTTGACACAGCTTTACACACGCACAACAAATACATCAATCATCATTGGTCGCCCAGCAGGGACTTTAGCAGACGACCTTCTCCAGTGTGCCTGGAACCAAATGGGTTCAGTATGTGTGTGTAAAGTCTGGTTTGCCCCTGTTGCCACTGGAAGTCCTCCCGCTTAACAGCTCTAATGTAATAACGGTGTTCGATTACTAATGTAATTTCACTCGACAGTTGAACAGGAGCCATTTGCAAGTTTGAAAAGCGCACACACACACACACACACACACAAACAAGTTAGCAGGTGTTTGACTTATTTTTTTTAAAAGGTTTCCAAGAAATGAGGACTATAATCGTAAGTGAGTCTTAAATAATTTAGGCTTTAGATGAGCCATCTTAGGCAACAAACAAAGGCATGCTATTTATGGAGAAAGACGAAATGGTACAGTACTCTCGGGCAGTATGGAGGGATTGTGATATCGTGAGTATGGCTTTCCAGAGATTAGTTAAGTTCAAATCATTATAACTAGGGATCTGTAAAACTATTGTACATGGCATTAGCTAGGGAGGGACCAGCATACCAACACTGCCGGGTCAGGACCACCCACACCACTGTGAGGCCGTGTACAAACAAGTGCTTTCTTTAAACCCGATGACTATTTGTTACATTGTACAGCATATCAACGTCTACCTGACCTTTTTTTGTCCCTCAATGATTCTGTAGCGCATTTCATCCATTCACTATAAAAATGTGAGGATAAAATCTTCAGTCTGGTCAGCGCACGTAGAGGCAAATTCACACAACTTCTTCTTAAAAAGGGTGACTTTGTTCCTAATTTCATAGCAAAGAATGTAAATAAATGCAGGACATTCGTTCTTACAACAGCTGACAATTGCTGGCAGGAACCAAAATACGTTACACATCATGCTGAGGGAGTCTGAATTTCACACAGACAGACTTTGGATGATCAGATATTTTTAATTTCATCCATTTCAGACCTCCTCACGCAGCGCTTGCCTCTATTTCAGTTTGCTCCCTACACCGAAATGTCCCAACGGGCATCCCACGAGCTCCTCATTAGTGTGTGTGTGTCTGTTTGGTTGACTATGAATTGTGTGCGCGTGGGCTCCTATGTGCGTTGTGAGCGCGACTCGCATCCGTCAGCAGACCTCCTGTGGCTGTGCTGAGTGCCCTCCTGGCTCTAAGTCTATAAAGCTGTCCCCAACGTATTATTACCGCCCATTACCGCTGACCGACACGACACTGTGAACTGTCCTTCTCCCTCCTTCTGCCTGCAGAGACTCCCCCTCCCCCTCCCCCCACCTTCCATCCAAACACACAGCTTTCCCTTCTATTTCTGCTCCCAACATCTCTCTTCTTGTGCCTCCTTCCTCTGGCTTTTCGTGTCATCCGTGACCATCGGCATTTTCCCCGTGTCCTCTATTCTTCCATTAATTATCCAATCTTAAGTCTAACCTTGAAACATGGTTCCTATATGTCCATCTCGGGGGCTTCTCCTTCTTCTATGTCCCCGATGCCTGCTTTTCTCCTCCGCTGCATCTCTTCTCTCACACCCTTCTCCTAGCAATTTTCCACCATTTTCAGATACTCTTCTCTCTCTTTTACGGCACCTCGTCTTCGGCCCTGTCATGTGCATTAAGGGAAAGCCCAGTCTGGTAAATAGAATGATCCAGAAGCAAGCACGCCTTGAACTGTTCAAACAACCGCTGCCTTTCTTCCTTAGCCCTCACCGTTGACCAAAGTATTTTTCGCAGCGTGATCATCACGGTCGATGCTGGCTTTCCTTTATCTTCGGTCAACTGAACAGGCTGCCTCTGCAAGAGGTGGTTGATAAGTGAGAGCTCCCTGAGTAGCTGCCCAGTAAGTTCCACCAATTAAGCGTGGCGTCTTATTATTTGCTGTGCTAGGGCCCAATGACAGAAGTCAGTTTGAGATCCAACATCCACTGAGTAAGATTTAACTTCAGTGCCCACAACCAATAGGGGTCTTCAGTTTGATATCTAATTGATGGTGATCAGTTTATAGAAATAAATCTATGAATATATTGGGATGGTGGACAGTTATTACACAAAACAAAACATTTGAAGAAATCACATGGTACACTGGGAAAGTGAGATTAGCGTTTTTCTCACATTTTAAAGAACATAAATAAGATATTCTCCTCAAATCGTTCATCTCGATGTGTCAGCCGCTTTAAAGACGGAGCAAAACGGGAGGTAATTGAGACAGACAGAAAAAAATGATCCCTATTGTGGGATCCATCCACTTATTGGGACCTCCGGTTCTGACTTTTCTTACTTTTTTCTTTTGCTTTCAGAATCTACAAGCAAGCACTCCTCCAGTGCGATGGGAACAGGAAGTACTAGTAGCAGAGGTAGTGGATGACAAAGAGCTGACAACCAAACAGTCCCAAATAAGTAAGGACCCACATTTACCGCACAATCCCTCTGGCTGTTCTTGTAGGACTCACATTCAAGAGGAATTCGATTTCATAGGGGCCTGGTTGAATTAATCCTCCAACAATTTGTCCATTTCCAGCTGTTGCTGTCTGCAGATCTCCTTCCCTCCACCTCTGTCTCACATGCACATCCCTTTGTTTTTTTTAACGTATGCTTTGTAAGGCCTTCATTTCAGTTTAAAAAGGCCGAGTATAAGGCAGGAAAGAATAATCGTCCCCTAACAGTTCAAGGAGCTCATCAAAGATGAGACATGAAGGGTTTTTAGTGAAAAGTTAAGCTATTAATCCCAAACATTTGAGTTTTAGAGCTACATCAATGTCACGCTGTTCATTGAAATGTGTCATAACATCTCAAGGTCATCCTTCACATTTTAAACAACTTAAATCCCTTATTTTACTACCATCTCCTTTTGCTAAAATGCATGTTTCAAGATCCCGGAAAGTACACTGAAACTATACAAGCAGAGCGCAGCAGAGGGAAGGTGGCGATATAAAAGAACAGACGAGTTGATTTCAAGAATGAGACGAAAACTGGAATAAGGAGTAAAACGAAATGCTCGGGGACATTGAAGGATGGGACGGGACATGGATGAGAAGTGTAAAAATGAGAGAATGTGCTGAGAAGGACAACGGGAGGGATGAAACAAGCCATCTGGAACATGACAAAAAGAATAAACTTAAACGGTGTGTACTCAACATTATTATTCAGTCGCAGAAGTGTGCCGCTGCCAAGTGTGTGTTTGTGCGCAAGAGTTTGGGTGCTGCCGTATACGTGCATGATGGGAATTATAATGGCCAACAGCGATAAGGTCTGTAACTTAATGCCAAACAGGGAGTACATTTTTCATGTAGTCAGGCACGTTTAACTTTTCATTGTCACTCGACTTGAACTGAAAAATAATAAAACTTTCGAATCGCTTCAAACAGCAACTGGATCAAAACATAAGAGATAATAAGACGGGACGTCATTATGAGATCCTTATATCGTCTTATCGTGTCTTTTCTCTCCTCTCCCTCCATGCCCTCTGAAAGCTGTTATTTATGCAGTAGCACTGTAGAAACCACATGCCATAATCTCATCTTCATTAAAACCAAATGCGCATACGGCTGCTTTTGTCAGCACTATCTCTCCAATCTACATACAGCCACCGAGAGGCCATGTTTTTGAATACCCAGAGATGACAAAACGCTGCGGTCAGCACTATTGGTCGGGTGTGTATGGCTGCATATTTGCCAACAGTAGATGGGACTATGTGAGAGATTTTCGATGTGGATCAAATGGACGCCTAATGAATTCCTGTTTACCACAGGCTCTACTAATCCCTTGTAGGTTGGGGATTAATTTTTTCCAAGAAAGGTGTCAGCTACTGCTCAATAATATGTCAAAACATATTTTCAAGGAGAGTTCTTTTCCCTTGAAACACAATATACAATACTGGAAAATACAGTAAGTATTCATAATCCAGTGAGTCCTTCCTTGATTAGTCTTAAGCCTGGGAATACTTGGTAATGGAATATCAAGTCCTTGCTTGAGAATAACATGTGACTTTCCACAGCTTGTCCATGAATTCGATTGACCTTGATAATGAACTAAGAGTTCTTGGTAATGAAATGACCTGAAATAACCTTGAAGAACGAAAGAAAGAAAAAGTCTGCACTTCAGTGTGAAATAAAGATGCCACAGGTGACTTTGGTAATACACGGAAACCGTGATGACAACTACAGAAAACAAGCTCTCCAGCGGGAGCTGAT
Organism: Apeltes quadracus; assembly: GCA_021346845.1. Taxonomy (NCBI): domain Eukaryota; kingdom Metazoa; phylum Chordata; class Actinopteri; order Perciformes; family Gasterosteidae; genus Apeltes; species Apeltes quadracus. The sequence goes on along the minus strand of CM037930.1, from coordinate 9,545,580 downwards.
GGTTTGTTATGGATGGACGCAAGTCTATTGTAAGACGATTTAAAAATATTTTTAAAGATTGCCCTCGGGACCTTTGTTTTCAAGTCATAAAAGGGGTTTCAATTGTGTTAAAAGAAATTATAAATTTGTTTAGGGCTTCACACAACAGCATATGTCCAAGTGTGTCCAAAATTATTTCTTCTTTTGTAATCGACCAACAAAAGATCTTGGCAGTTGTACTCACCCCATTTTTAGGATAGGCCACCCATCCTAAGTCCCCCAGCACAGAGCGAGAATCCAGCAGGTTCACTGTTAAAGAGTGTTAAAAAAAGGCAGTGTGAAGTATGGATAAACAACCAATATAACATAATGTACAATCATCATATGTACTTAGCTAATAAAAGGGGGAAATTGTTAGAGGTGCAACATCAAGGCTGACTGCAAGGCCGGAGTTCACTTCTCTTTATCTCATCTGTGATAACATTTTGACCAGTTTGAAACAGCATGCACTCCACCAACATTAAAGAAAAGTCACACTGAATGCTCCATTGTTTTTGTCTTTTGGTCTCCATGTAATGGGAGCAGAAAGAGGGCTAGACATTTCAGCATAGAAAATGCATTAGTATATGGGAAATGCTATCAGCAAGTAACTGCGTGTTATAGCTCCATTTCGGAGTCAAGGTTCGTGCACACTTTTCCCCTGATGAAAGTCACATGAGTAACATTTACTCTGTAGTCTTAAGCCGTCTTAATAACTTGGTTCACTTATCGGACAAATCATGTAACAAAATGAGATCACGCGGACAATAAAAGGAAACCACCAACCTAAAGTACTCAAATTCAAACCTTCTTTCGGTAAATATTAGTTCCCAAAAGTGGGAAATTTCTATTTTTATTTAAATAAAATGTAGCGATGCAAGTCATGCAGTTATGCAATATGTAGACGCTTCGATGCTGCCCTATTCACACATTTCCCATGGGGTCAGCTAATTGTGATCTTTTGACATCTTTCTTGTCTTGGTTATGCTAAAACTCCACAAAGCAGCAAGATTAGTGATAAAAAACAACAACAAGTATCTTGTCAAAGTGTTAAATTCTTGCTTCTGGCTTAGAGCTGCCAGCAAGAAAAGCTTCATACTGAAAGATGACCAAGGAGCAAAGACCAACACAACGTGAAAGAGATGGTCCAAAGTTTGACTCATAAATGGTGTCTTAAAAACAGCTGTTGGGCACACTATTATAATCGTATCTATTATAATCTGTAATCATCTTTATTACAATAAAGCCAATCCTCTTATCAACCCTGCCCTCCACTAAAGGATAGACAAACAAAATGTGAGGCGAAAGCTAGACACACTGACTTTGCAACCGCTCTCCAAAACAACACTCCCCTGGTCTCACTGTGGAGAGTAATAAAATATGTCCTTAGGAGGCAATTAGACAACTAATTACGCCATAAAAAAGAGGTAAGTCATTGTAAACTAGATCATAAGGGAAACGTGTACCTTGTTCGCTCTCCTCAGGATCAAGCGACCGAACAAGTTGCAGCTCAGCCACTGCCCTGATTTCCCTTTGTGTTAGGATGTTTGAATGCAACACTTTTAAAGGCTCTCTCAGCGGGCAAACATGCACCTCCATCGTGCATTCACCACGGAACCAACTCAGATCCAACGCTATTACCAAAAAAGAGCCAATTCATGAGTTTTAAACTTAAAATAAGTTTGAAAAAAGAATCTCAACAACAGCCGCGCGGCACCTGGCTCTGCAGAGAGATGTTATGTTAAATGGATTGATTTCAATAGGAATGGATTAGCTTCGGCAGAGGGAATGAATGGAGCTGGGAGAGCGTGTACGGGACACCTCGGCAGTATCAGTCATGAGCGCCGGAGCCCCGCTGCAGGGTAACTGTCCTCACAGCTAAATGTTATTCACATTGGTTTATTCTGTTCATGAAGCAGCTGCTGTTTGGTGCGAATACACATTGAAGCATCGATTCCTCAAAGATGACGAAAGCATAAAACGCTTTAGAGTCCAATGAGCGGATGGCTATTTTGATTAAGGGCTTCCCCCTCTACTCCTATCCATACAATGTGGTTTTCAATTGTGATAGAAATACGAGACACATGTGTGTGGAGTCTAGCCACAGGATAGCTGAGCAATGAAGACGGCAGGGAAAATAAATGTCTGGCTCGCTGTATGATGATGTGAGAGATCATGCTTGGCTGCGTTTTCTCTCACTGCAGTCAAAACATAAAAACTTATGATCCATGCTCCTATTGATTCACACATTCACCCCACTGATGACTCGCAGCCCGAAGCTACGTTTTAACAAGGCAGCAATTCAAGTATCTTTTAACAGAAGATACAAGACAACAAATCTCATGACTAACTGGGCTTGGCTGGATAGATTCTTCAACTTATTTCAGTGAACTTTTCCCCCTTTAGTGGAACAAAACGAAACCCAAACCACACGGTAATCCAATTCAGACGGCAATGGCACAAAGAGGTTCCCTTTACATCGCAGGTACACTCAAACTGTTCCACATGCTCAGGGTCACGCTTTGGGAAACGCTTTTGTGAATCCAAACTTTGGACGATTAAACCTGCCACGTGGAGAATAATGTCTAGGTTGATGGATGTTATTTCTTTTCCCGGATGATGCTGTCTGGTACGCTCCCCCAACAATGGCATTCATCTGGAGCCATCACAATGCTGCTCAGTCTGCGGACAATGCCGCGGGAACAATATTTCACACACTGGTTCCGACGTTGCACTTTATCCCTTTTCTTATAATAAGGCCTCAATAAAAGTAACGTTACTGCGAACCATCACAGTGTTTAACGGTACACAAAAGACAATGTCAGACGACACTGAACCTAAAATAACCGTTAAGGAGAATTGTTTCAGCACAAATCCAAACGTCCCCGTTATTATAAGAGCTGGTGTATAACTCACTAATTCCGACTTTTTGGTTTTAAAGCAGAATAAGGTGCTTTAAACGTAATACTATTTGAACAGTGTGAGCGGCACAGGACGATGTTTGGGATTGAATTTAGCTGCGCACTGCGCGTCTGTTGGCACTTGCAAGTCCTCCAAGGACTGGTTGTCTGGAGAGACGCATGATCAAAGGTCCTTTCTTTAATCTAATAGTTTAACCGTGTCGGACCACAGCTGCCATGAACATTATCTGCTCACATTCCTGTTATAGGGGAAGTGCTTTACGGTCAGACTGCGTCGGAACGGAGACAGACACGTATTAACCGGTGTCGGACTTGTCAGTGCCAATTAAAGTCGCGGACCAAACCAGCGGCGTCACCAAGCGCGTGTGTGTGTGCGCGCGCGCGTATTACCTTCATTTGCGGGGATGCACCACGCTCCGTGCAATGTCAGACTCCAAACCCACGTCCAAGCCACCAGCCCAATGCCAAAACTCCACCGGCGAGGTTGCATGGCGCTTCCAAAAAAAACCCTAACCGGTAACCGGGGGAAGAGGCTTGAGGGAAGGGGTGAGGGGTGTTCGCCTAAATAACAGCCGTTTGAGTCAGCATGGAGCGGGATACCGTTAGGAAACCATCGGTGTCGTTGTACGTCCACTCAAAGGGGAAAGAGCTCATGGTGCGCGGCGGGGAGAAGGAGCAAGTGCGGAGTGCGTTCGTTCTGGGGTCGGGGAGGCGGGCAGCGGACTGCGCGGGGGGGCGGAGTGAAGCGCAAGTCCCTCCAATCATAGAGACCTCCACAGGTGGACTCCCATGCTGCTCCAGATGATGGCTTTATTACGCGTGCCTCGTTGCCACTTCCAGATGTAGCGTCGCTACTGTACGGTGCCTGTCACGCGCCCCCGCATCGCGCGCATGTCTCTCTGCACGGGCTGAACTACATGATGAACAGAACGGGGGTTTGAAAACCTGAAACTAGAAACCGTGTTACTCTAAAAAAGAAAAGAAAAACGATGACAATGACAATGGCGCGTTAATGGTGCTCCCCACTAGACGATGGGAAGTGCTCATTTCTTAGGATTATTTAAGACGGACATTTTGCGTTGGATGGCAATCATCAGGTTAAAGTTATGCTTGGTAATCTTGAAACTGAATACATTTATAATGTCATGCAATTCTCATTACATCGCCATGCAATCAATAAATAAGATAAAAAAGGGAAAGATTTGAGGGGGTACGTGTCTCGGTCTGCCTTAATGAACTCCTTCCACACGTTTCTAACTTAAAGTCTAGTTTATGCGAGAGTCCGCGAGAGCCTGTCGCGGACTATACAACCTCCAAATCATGGAGGGAAGTCTCCGCATCGTCGGTTTTCCGGTCGAGGATTGATAACGTTGTGGAGGATAAAACGGGACAATATGTCCGCGAAAAAAAGGCAATGAAAAGCAGCAGTCGCGATGCACTCTTTAAATAAATAAACAAACCAGCGACTTCCACACACAAAGGCGTCCTTCTTTACGTCGTTATCAACAAAAAACGTTACTCCACCTAGTGTTCTGGCAGTGAATTGCTTTGCAACGCGCACACGCCTAGAACAGCGGTCAGGAATTTATGGCTCGCGAGCCACATAGCCCTTCCGGTGACGCCATGTGGGTCCCAGACAATTTTGAGTAAAAAAAAATATAGTTTAGAACTGATTTTAAAATTTTGACATTTGTTAATAGTACTTTTAAATCATTTAAAAGTAAACAAATTAGTTTTGAAGATAAATTTAACATTTAACGGGTCACGCGTCGGTCGGGTCTGGAACGAATGGCTCGCGAGCATGTCCGGGTCATTGTAAAGGTGAATTAATCCATTTTAGCTAGTTTTAAAGGCACACTGCAACATTTTTAAGTTAATGAATATGTTCCATACCGTTTTGGAGGATTAAATGAGTCATTTCAGGTCGAACAAAGGTTTTCTCGGCCGCCCTCGGGTTCTGTAGGGGAAATACCGCACTTGCAATTGCAGGAGTGTCGGGTCGCCCGCACAGTCTTGCTTTACGGCATGAGAGGGGAGGCTGCGGGCTTCAGCCATACACTCTTGGGCTCGAAGCGCAGTGGCGATATTTCTGCAGTTATCATGGCGGAACCAGCGACAAAACAGCGAAAGCCCATGTCGGAGCAGGCAAGAAAGAGGAAAAGGGCTCTGGACAGAGAGAGGACTCGTACATGGGTGAACATCGGGCAAGCCTTTTCCGAATGGCGAGAGCTAAAAGAGGAAGAAGGCTGAGCAGACCTCGTGTTTCTGCTGATGCGATTGTAAGTAATATTGGAATGGTTGGTAGCTGTCCGTACACTCTGCATTCACCCTCTGCCTAAACTCTGCATTCACTCACGCAACGTTAGCAGTTGTGTTGTCATGCTGAAAGTGCAATCTTTTTCAGAGACCGTATAGTTTTATTTCCGGTACGGCAAACCGGGTCCGAATATCTTACCGGTACGCCGTACTGGACAGTACCGGCTTACTTTCACCTCTGCTTGACGAAGAACAGCTGAGCGTCTTTACGACAGTGCACTTTTATTTTCGGCCTCTGGGGGGGGGCCTCGCTGGAAAATCAACCCCGGTTGCATAGTACACCTTTAACTAGTTTATCCGCTTCAACCCTTGTAACGGAGAAGATGGCGAATAGCATTGCAGGCTGTGTGGACAGAGGAATTTGCATTTGCGGAGAGAGCAGGATCTCGGGTATGTCTCATTTGCAAAGATGAAATTGCATCGATGAAACGGTCAAATATAAAACGGCACTTTGATACGCACCATGCTTCATTTGCATGGAAATATCCAGCGGGGGGCAGCAGGAAAAGGGCAGACGAGGCAGCAGCAACTACGTTTGTGGTCCAAGCAAGGTGACGGGAACGCCGCTGGCTTTGGCAATAGTAAGGAACGGGAAGCCATGCAGCATTAAAAGAAAGACATATTTCATTTATTATACGTTAGAAATACTCCATGGCTCTCAATGAAATGTATTTAGAAATATATGGCTTTTATAGCTTTCCCAGGCAAAAGGTTCTTGACCCCTGCTTTAGAACCATGAATTAAAACGTCCATCGGCACAACTGCGTGAAAAAAAAGCCGCATGAACCACAATCATGTTTTTGATTTTGACGTTAATAATTAAAATTGTGGGTTTGGGGGAGTGGCCGTGGGGCGAAGGCCTTAAGCGGTCGTCAGTGTTGCTGGCTTGGTGACTTTCTCACAGGATCTGGCAAACTGCTGCTTGAAGGACATTTTTTAAATCTAACCTAGGCTTGCAGGTTTGCCATCAGCATTCACTACTGGGTTAACTTTGGAGCCTAATATTTAGTCAGTAAGTGCACGCCATTATATCAAAAGATGGATTTCGCAATATCCTGATGAGTGTCATCTCCATCCGCGCAGCATTATTCCTGTGATGTGAACGCAGAACTAAATCCCCTGTAGGGAGAAATAACTGGTGGGAAGATGCCGCAAAGAAAGAGATGGGAGTTGTAGACATGAGTATATGATTATTGACTTGAAACTGTAATTTGCCTTTCGGAAGCTTTGCACTGTTTGGTGACCCTGAAGAATCATTCAGATGGCAACAAAGTAAAGAGCTAGAGCCTTAAAAGAAGTATTTCTAAAAGAATTGTCTTGTCATACTGCAGCCGAGCAACATCATATTTAAGCCTCATATGTTGTGTACGTGTGTTTTGGTGGGCTTCATGCACATTCTCAAAGGTCTCACTGATTAGGTCACAACATTTTATGTCATTGCATGTCAATACTAATTTATTCTTGAACGCGATATTAAGGCTTAATTTCCTCGACTTGTGACCACATTGGTTGGAAAAATAGAATAGAAAGTTATTGTCATTTAGATATACGCAGTGTTTTTCATGCAACTCATTCAGTTGTTTTTTCATCACGACAAACATGATTTTTCAGGATGTTATTTCACGGAATAGACCCCTGATTAAAGTTGAAGAGAAGAGTGTTATTCAATATTGAATAACACTCTTCTCTTCAACGCGTCCATAAATGCCCTTTTAATAAAGTCCCTCAGAACACTGTAGGTGCACGCACCTTTGAAGTGCGAATGATGTAATAACCATGCACCCCCATCCCCAACACAAACACACACATATACACCCGCCAACTCTTCACACCATAACTGTGAATGACAATTTTTCTCTTTGTGTGCTTTGCGGGTAAATATGTGTTGAAGAGAAACCTTCTCGCCCCAGATTAAGGCTCTCTGTATGTACAGGAGCGTTCTGATTCCTCATAGTGTGTTTGGTTAATTTCTATCTGTTGGACCGTAAAACTATTAGACTATTAGATTATTGTTTGATTATTCCGTAATGGCAGCTTTGTTTAAATCCCTGTAACCTGTATCCTCCTTTTCTCTCACGTGTCACAATCTTGCCGAGTCTCTTTTGTAACCTCAGTACCACATGTACACGTTTTAAGACATGTTCTTTCATTCTCTCTGAACCTTTCCCTTTGTATCTTTTTTCACAGTTTTTCTTTTTTCATTCCCGTCCTGCCTATTTTTTGTGGTGCAATTTGGGTCTTTGATAACTGAGGGCTTGTTGGTTATATTCCTGTGGCGTAGCCTGCTGGCACCTCCCACGCTTGTGAGCGCACGCAGATGAACGTACATACAGGCATTGGATTCGTTTTGGCACTCGCCAAAGCTAGAAACGCACGTGTAGAGCTAATAAAACGTTGCCTGCCAAGCACCAAAGGTGTAAAGCCAGGGAGGTAAAGGCAGTGGTGTATTTTTGGCGTGTAGGGGTCTGATCAGCACTGACAGCGGGTGTGGAGGTGGTTCTGAAATGCCAGAAACTGTTGTTGTCTCATTGAGGTGTTGTCCGCTTTATGTTTGGAGAGGAAAGTGGAAGAAAGAAACCCCTCCTCACCCAAATCTCAAACCACCCCCTGTGTCTCCTTTTTTTAGTGGTTTGGAAATGTGTTTTTCATTTTTTTGGAGGTAGGAAACTTTTGATTGTACAAGTGGTAGATTTTCTGTGATTGAAAGTGGGACTTAAGGGATATACAATGTGGGTAGAAAATGTGTCAGGAAGACTTGTAACTGGATGACAGCAGGGAATGATGATACCAACACAAGATTCTAACCCAGCAGGATGCTGTATGTTTCATATGAAAACAAGTTGACTTATTTTACTGTATTTTTGTTATTTTGCCTACGTAACAACTCATCAACTGCTTATGTTGTTTTCTGTTACCTGAACCAGACCAAGTACTCTTGTGTGATTTAAAACTAACAAAATATTTTATTGACCAACCCTGCCAGACTTCTGTTGCCTTCACCTTACCTTGTACTTTTCCCCCTAAACCTAACTTCACACTAGTATTGCTCAGACATACTTGTTTTGCCCAAACCTACAACCAAGTGTCTGTGTTGATTAAACCTAACAATGTATTTATGTTGCGAAGAAACTGACCTAGTATTTTTGTTGTCCAAACCTAGTTATTGTGTTGCCTAAACCAAATCTATAGCTTTTGTTGGCTGAAGCTATAAAAATAAATTTGTTGCAAAAATAAACCTTAAAACTAAGTAACTGTAAACCTAAGCTGAGAGCTAAAAAATATACACTGTCTACACTGGAGTTTATTTTGAAAAGACACCTCTGGCACAAAAAATATATTGTGGAATTCTTATGTCTTTACTTGTCTACATTATTCCTACTGTGTTCGCATTTTCTTCAATGAAAGTAGCAGTCTCTAGCAGTTAGATACATGATATCATCAGCATGTTAACACACACACACACACACACACACACACACACACACACACACACCCACACACACAGTATGATGCAAAATACTAAGATGAACATGGTCATGGGTAAGATGCATGGGAACCATTTCCAAGCCTTTATGTGGTGGTAAAAAGTCGCTGTTGGATTAGTTCAGTTTCAGTACCGGACACAGCATTTCCCCAAACCTTTGGTGATGGCCCCTTGGGGCTGAACAGTCAGTTGTGATTTTGTGGAGGAGAAAATGTGAAAGCAAGGTCAGACAGGGTCAGGGGAGCACACATGCACCTCTCTGCAGGTCTCACACACACAGACATGTGTAGCAGGTAGTACATTGTTGTGGCAGTGAGGGCACCTTCTGATGCAGAAGTCCAAAGTGACGCATATGTCCAACTGTGAAGATTATTAAAATAGCATTTTCATGTATATACCATGTATTATTTTACACGTAAATGTTATTTAGAGTTATATTTCAGCTAGTCATCTTCTCTATCTCAGTATTCAGTAAAATATATATATATTTTAAAATATATTTCACAACTTTATCTGCAAAAAAGAGGCTATATCCTGTAAACAAAATAGCACATTTGACGTACCGGTGTTAGATCATAACTAATACATCGAAAAATTCAAAATCAAAATTCAAAACTCCCCATAGACATGGCAAAAATATGATTATTTATGAATGGTTTGGGCCATGATAATAATGCAGTGAAAACTTGAAAATGGACTTGTGGGCATTTATTCTTGTAAGAAGGTGATTTCACACAGCATAACATGTCTTTAGTATTCCATTAGTAATTAATTCTTCTGTGAAATGGTAAATGTTGGGGAAAAAGTGTGAATGTGAACTGAAATCTAAAATAATCTTCTGAAGAAATAAGCCTTAAGGTACAGTTGAGAAATCCCCACATCCCTCAACAAAAACACACACCCTTAACCCCCATTCCCAAAATAATCAGCTTTGGGGCTTGACCAGCTGGCCTCTTCTGCAAGGAACTCCGGGATCTTCCAAAATGCCATAAGAACATGTAGTGAATCACTTCGCCCAGAGCAACGTCTGCTTTGTTGCAGTAACTGGGATGCTTTAAGATGCGCTTTCCTCTGGAACCATAACCATAGCAGCGTTGGAACTGGAACAAATGAATACAATCCTGATCATTTTGCTGATAATTCTTCTTTTCTCATTTCCAAATTTGGATGGCATACCAAATAGTTTTTCATGGTATTAGCTGTTAATGTAAAGAGCCTTACATTTTGAAACAGACCTTGAGTTAAGTGAACTGTAAAAAGCTGAATCCAGCACTGGTTCACCCCTTTGAGCCTGGATGAATTATGTTTGGGTGGTGCAGCAGAGCATTTAGACACCTGATTTCCGGAGGTTTGTTCAGTGGCATGCATTTGGTGGCAGGATAAGCTTGTGTCTAATTACAGAAGTGAATGGTGGCTGCAGTCCATTCCCAATGCCTGGCGATGTCGACTCTCTGGCATGGCTTACTGGAGTGTTTCAATGGAAAAAAGAGAGCCATCATTCATGTTGTAAGTTACACCTGCGCCTTTTCAATACGACGAAAAAACCTGCCGTGAAACAAGATGAAACAGAAGTGTTTAGACATCATGCTTATACTGACGCACAGGCAACTGCTGGTTGGTCAGGGCAACAGTTCACCGAGGAGAAAAGAAGTGAGCTGGGAGATCTCCAGATCTCCTTTCAATTAGTCCTGAATCTGCAGAAAGAGTTTTTGGAGGATATTACAGCAAGTTAAGTTTGATTCTAGTTCACTGACCACGAGACCACCTCAAGGTAGAAATTAAGGCGAAAACAAATCTACAATTAACCTGCATCTACTTGGATGTTCTTTTAAACTACTCGACAAGTTAGAAACCCTCAAACAAAGTTCTGCAAATCAAATTCTCTGGCCTCCGTCTGACCCCAAAACATGGGGCTCTTGTTCCGGGCTTATAAAGAAGGAAAGCGAACACAAAAATACACACTAACATACATGCACACACACACACACACACACGCACACACAACCCCCTGGGCATCGTTAAGCCCTGCTTAGCAGCTCAGTGAGGCTGGCAGGCACTGCTGCTGATATTCTCTCTCTATTTTGGCTGCTCCCTTCTGCATGGTGCTCCAAATCCTACAGCTCTCTTTTCACACATTTTATCTCTAAACTCAGGACCTACAAAATATACACTTTAGTTGAAACTGAGTGTTTAGGGGCTGAGGGATAACATATTAAGTGTAATCGGTGAAGACTAAGGCTCCAAGTTGAGTCACAGCATATATATGCTGTGACTCAACTTGGAGCCTTAGTCTTCGATTTCAATTCCTTGGAGAGCGACAGAATCAAATTGTGATTATTTCCCTCTGCTTTATTAGGTTTACATGAACTATACCATTGTTTTTAAAGGAGCGATTTTCCATTACAAACAAATATTGACATGAGGAATGTTTTAGTCCACTGCACTAAAACTAACTGAAAAGCGTTGTGAGGATTCATGTCCATAGGGTAGGTGTTCACTAACCATTACGATGTTGTCTCATGTATGGACAATAAAAAGGAATAAAGACTAAAAGAAAACTTTGATCTTCTGACCTGGAATTTAAATTGTACCAAAAAACAAGGTAAAAATACTTTATGCTGAATTTGGTCTTCTTAGTTGCAGAAAAAGAGAGATCAGACGGATCTTTTAATATTCTGTAACCCCTCAGGGTAAAAACCTCGACCGGGATGCATAAACAATACCTTGGCATACAGTCAGGTTCACGCAACTCACAGCAGTGGTTTTATTAGACAGCAGTCAACTTGGAGGAGAGATGACGGCCCACCAGAATACAGACTACTCTGCAATTTGAGGCTGCCATTTTGGAGTTATATAAGCACCCCCCTCCACTCCCCAAACACTTTGGCATCATTTTCTATCGATCGTCTCCATTTCCCCAAGGCACACCCCGCTCTCACATCCCTTTTATCTGTTTCATCCTTTTTGTCTTCTCCAGTCCAACCCCCAACAGCCCTCCAACCTTCTGTCGCTTTGCTTTTCTCCACCTCGGCCTGTTCTTCCGTCAGGAACCCATAGAACACAGGCTTGCCCTCTCTCCCTTGTCCATTGAGCTCCGATGTCGACCTTCCCCACTTGTGGGCCAAATCTCTCCTTCTCCTCTTCATCTTAAACCAGCACACCCTAACAATCACTTGTAAGCACAGTGGATGAAGACCTGGCAAAACAAAGGGTTCAAGAAACAAGTACGTACGAAATTGTCTTCAATAACAGTTTTTGGCGTACGTACTTGTTTCTTGAACCCTTTGTTTTGCCAGGTCTTCATCACCTGTGCAAGCTAATTTGACTTAGAAGCTTTATTTATGACTCATGTAGCGCAGCAGTATTTATACATATGGGACAAATGAACACTATTGGTCCAGCACACAGTAAAATAGATGTAACGTCTGGAAGTCTGTAGATACCAATTCAAGCACAGTACTGAAATCATCGATCAACAAAAAAATCCAATCGCTCCAATTGTCATTATGTTTCAGTAAAACATGGGAACATGTACATTTTTTCTTTGCTACTAACTGGCAGTATCAGAAGTTGCAACTCGAGGAACTACAAGGTATTTGTGCACACCTTTAAAGAGATACAGGATTACATATAAACATGTATCTGTAATTGTGTCCTCCTTTCACTTCTGATACACATGGGATAATAATTTGAATGCTGCATATGAAAATGAATGGGCCCCTATGGAGCAATAGCAGACTAGATGGTGTTTGTGTGTGTGTGTGTGTGTGCGCGCGTCTGTGTTTGACTGGAGGCAGAGCACAGATTATGAGTAGAAGTCACACCTTCCAATGTATGTACGCTTTTTATTTTTTTGATGAACATTATATTTTTTCTTCTGTGTGTTGAAAGTTTTGGGGGAAATAATCGGCTGTTGTTGCAAATTGTCACACAGTTAAGCCGTACACATGCTACATTCTATTTTTGACTCCTGCGGTAATTACATCTGAATTCCTGCTACAGTGAATGACATAAGCTCACAGTAAGTACGTATGGAGCTATTGCCTAGCAGATCAATTCCATTGAAACAATCTATTCTTGTGGTTGTATTAGATGCATATCTACTTTAAGATAAAAAATAAATAACACAACTATAATCTAAAAATGTCTTCTTTAAAAGCATTTTATTTGCATTCTATTTGTAGAAATGTTATTTAACCACAACAAGAAATAATATCAATCTAAATTTGAAATTATAAGATTTTGGCGGTGCTGAATTAATTTGTATTTAGCCAAACAATAGACCACATATGGAAAAGAATGATGTGCTTTTGCAGCCAATTGTGTGCATCCAGCTGCCATGAAGAGTAGTGGAATGCTATCTAAAATTGAACCACTTTGACAGAAGATATAGAAAAAAAAACGTATGTCAGTATGGGTACCTGCACTTTGAAAAGATGTGTCTGTATTATTATTTGCATATTAAACATTGAGCTTTTAAAAGCACGACTTGATTAGACAGAATGAGACGGGCTCCAGAATAAAAAAAAAAAAACTAAAACAGATTTTGGATTTTGAAAACTACTCCTTAAAGATTTGGGTGGAATTTTCTTCCAAGAAAAAGGTTGTTCTCATAATTCCACTTAGAGAAAAAACTGCCAGAAATAGTCCAACTAAAAGACTTCCCACCATATCTTCACTGAAATCTGAAATCTGAAATGGAAAATGAAATGAAGAAAGACATACAATTTCATTCAAAGGTGAATTTGTCGAGCTCGTTGGATGTGGGTCTCATGTCACGCATGGAGCCTCCTGAGAATAACAGACTACAATTTTCCACGGTGTGGGATTTTGCTCTATTCTTCTATCCAGGACTGTCTGTCTTTTCCAAACGGGACCCACATTTTCTGTACCCTGCAAAATTGATTCACCACTCCATTGTAAAGCAAAACTGTGCCGGTGATAAAGACCACTATGGCCAGGTCCTTGGCTACCCTCTGCAGATTCATGTCTTCCATTGAGATTTTTCCCCTTGCAGTTCTATTATTTTAATCTACCTTACATGAAAAGTTCAAGGGGAAAAATAAGAAGTACATATTTTCCTATATTTTAGAGCAGCGTGAAAGAAGGCCGCTGTGGAGGAGGCAGTGGTATAGTATACAGAGCGCTGGTGTCGCTGCCTGATGCCTATAGACACAGATGGATTGTGACTGTGCTGCGTGTCAGGAGGGAGCTTTTACAGCTTGTAGACACTGCCAAGGATCACCAATAACAGCTTGTATATGGGCTCAATGGATGCTCACACGGTACACTGGAAAGTTATGTCTGTTGTTCCAATAGGTCGTACATTACTTCACATTAATGCATTTCTTGCTGTCCCAGAATCGGGGCTTTTTGAATGAGTGATTGGGAAACAGGTCACTGAATGCCATCATAAGATATGTCACACTGAAGCTTTCAGTCCTGGAGTCTGGTTACTGGGTTATTGGCTATGCAAAGGATTGCTGAAGGTTGGCGCGGCAGTATTCTCCCCGTTTCACATGTTGTCTATTTGCCATATGTCATCAAACATTACATCTCCCATATTTGATACAAACGCAGCTGCTTTGTATGCAAAACATTTTTTTACTTAAAAAGCAGACTGTAACGTAGCAATCTCGTCTTATCAGGCCTCATTATTGACCCGCCAGCGGCGCAGCAGCACAGCTGGCGACACTGCGGCGCTACTGGGAGAACAGCTTGCATCCAGACGTATAGGACAGCAATATAAAAGAGACATAAAAAGACCGAATGGCTTAATGTTTCTTGCATGTGCTTGGAGTCACTTTAGCCAACATGCTGAACACTGATTTCATTCAAAACCTTTAATTTACGCAGATGACATAAATTGTGTTCCTCGAAGGGACCAACAGCAGTTATGAGGGGCACAGAAAACTAATCGTTTGCAGTTACATGAGGAAAAATAAGTAATTTACACATATGATTAAAAAAAACAAAAACAAAGGAAGGAAGAATAAATTAAAGCAAATTGACCTACACCTACTTTCAGAGCAGGAGTTTTCTTACCCTTGTGAAATGATTCGGTGCACTGCATTTTGTGAAGTAAATGTCGTAGTGTTATTATTAGCAGTATTAGACATGCCCAGGGGCTGGGATGATTTATAAAAATAATACACTTTGCAAATCCACATTCCTCTCTCAGCTTATTCCAATCCCCTCATTGGGGCATCTGCAGGGATCTGTGCCTGCATTGTGAGCACAAAAGAGGGGGCTGATGAGCTCGCCTTCCAATTTAGCATTCCAATAGGTTTTTAATAAAATAACCAAACAATAAAAACAGAAACAGGCTGATTGACATTGTGTGGTTCAGAAAATAGATGGATGTATTCACGCCCTCATTATAATTCAGGGTTTGTGTTGAATTGGACTGGATCCCAGCATACACTGGACAGATGACAAAAAACTATCAGACTATAATAGAGCCTTATGTGTTAACCGATGGAACATGGATTTCATACGAATTTCCCTCAAGATTAAATACATCATCACCAATTCCCAGCTTGGACCATCTGAGGTTGCCTTCCATGATAAATGTTGTCTGCCCTGCAGATACAGCATGCAGTGATACGACTAGAGCAAACGCTGCAAAAAACAATATTCCCTAGTGTTCCTATAACACATCCAGCCAAATAAGGGGCAATTAATGAATATTCTACACCATGGAAACTAATGTTGTCATGGGCAGTCATCATTAATTGCCCCACCGAGCCAATTAATCCAAATTGGCTCGGTGATAGTAATCTATTTGAAAGCTGATATAGTCACATTTTGCCGATTGTCTATAAGTGAAGCCCCTCTAAAGCCTTGAAGGGATGGCTATTTGATTGACAAGGGTTTTATAAGGGTTTTTTTAAGAGTATGTGTCTAAAATGTGTCAATCTGGAGGCAGTTGAATTTAAATGAAAGATTTGTTTGCCCCTGACCAGAAAATGTACATAGTTTCCTGCATGGACTTTTCCAAGCATGATGAATCCCTTTGTTCTACCTTTGTTTGTTTTTTTGTATTGTAGTTATAACCCTTAAACTTAAATCCTAGTTGGCCTAGAGTCAGCTTTTAATTAGGCCGTTTCATCACAAACGGATGTCTATAAATCTGATCAGAAATCATCCAAAAGGGCATATTAGGCATCATAACCAGACTTACTATGTTCTGTTGTTGTCTGTTCAACAGGCATTTCTAATCAAAGCAGTATGACCTGTTATGAACTCAAATGTCTCAAAATGTAGTTTACAGATTTAAAACACACACATTTAGAATATTCAGACATTCAGTGAAAATTTGTCAGTTTTCTCTCGAGTTGTGCAGTTTGATATAAAGCTGATAGTTATTTTTACCGTGTGATCTGATATTCAAACATTAATAACTTGACAGTAGGAACTTGTGAAATAAAGTACATACATACATTTTTCTATTATGGCCATATTATATTTGTAAACAGCTCTCCGTTTTATTATTTTTAACAACTCGAATTAACTTTCCAACGTTCCCGACAAAAACCTATACTAGATTAACAGTTACACAGATTTTTTAAAACTCAGTTTAACCTTTCCTTCAAACCCTGTAAGCTGTTGTCAAAGGGTTATTTTTGGTGTTTGTTGACAGCAAAAATTGTCATCGGAGGAATAAAAAGCCAGCATAAATTAATTTTATGCAGAAAATTAATAGCTTCACCTCGATTCAGATTGTATTTTGTTTTTGACTATTTTATTTTTTTTTAGACAGACTGCTTTTTATATTTATCGTGTATACCGACAACAAGTTCTGAGCTTAGACCCGGGCCCAATTACAAAAGTGCCTGCATTCATGTAGTGTGTAGAACCATTAAGTATCCAGACAGATATAATACAAACACAGGTGGATGCATTTGTTATCGTTAGTAATCACGGTTAAATAAATCATACTAAATTGAATTTCCCGGTCTGTTTACTCCCCTCCCGTCTCCTCCCACTTGCATCAAGTTCACCAGCAAACACGAGAAGAGGAAAACTAAACCTTTAAAAGGAGTTACTGCAATGGAGAGACAGAAAAAGACAGAGAAACCCCCCCTCCTGTGCTTTAATTCCCTCTTGGGGGTTGCCGTCTACAGTAGTTAGTTGCACCACGATGACAGCTTTGTTACATGTTTCTGCTTGTTTGAAGGTGTTTGTTTATGTGCGTATGTTTGTGTTGGTGGACATTTCCCTGTCATAATCATGCAAATCAGCACTGAGCATGCTTCTGTTCCTGGTGCATATATCTAGACAATATTTGCATGAATTCTGTAGCATGTTGTCTGTTCCTTTTTGTGTAGCATTTAAAGCAGCATATTGCATTTGTGAGTTAGCATGTGTCTGCCAGCCACTTGCTCTATCGCCTGGCCTGGTGCAGCTCCCTCCACTTGGGGGCATTGAGACTTCTTTTTTTGTATTCTTTTTTTTTTTTTTTACAAGAGGAGCGCAGGCAGGCTCTGTCCCGAACGACGCACATTCTCATGTCCATTATCCCTTCATTTCCTCAAGGGAGGGAGAGAGGCAAGCAGAGGTAGAGAGAGGGAGAGGAAAAGTGGAGAATGGAGAGAAGACAGAGTGAGAAATTAAAGAGAGAATATGAGGGATGACAAGAAGAAGAAGATGATGGTGTGGAGAGGAAAGACTGCAATGGATTGGGTCTCAAGAGGGATTGAAGTTAAGACCTAAAAAGTAGCAAGTAGGCTGGAGGTGGAAGAAGAGGTGATGCATTGAACAACAAACAGGATACTGATGGAATGATGTTGGGCCAAAAAGATGGTAGAGAATATGGTTATTAATGGCATGTGCAGCAGGGAAATACCAAAATAAATATTGTATTTCTTTGACTTACTTCCAGAGAAAAACAAGAAAATAAACCAAATTAAAAGTGAAGGGATGTGGAGAGAGGAAGACAAAAAAGTACTAGGTTTGGTGACAGCTTCAATAACAGTGAGAGCGCACACCCACGAAAACACCCACACACACACACATACAAATGTATGCAACATAAAAAAAGTGTCAGACAGGCAATACCGGAAGTGTGATGTCAGTTAACCCTGATATAAACAAAGAGCCACCGGAGTGAGACTTGCAGACACACACCGACACTTGCACACAGACAAACACACATGCCCTTGGGGCACTTTGCAGTAAGTCAAATTGAAAACTGCCTGATTTAGGACACAACTAATTACGATTAGTGTGCTTAAACACACACACACACACATTGCGAAAGTGACACATGCTTCACTGAGTCACAGAGCATGAAGCAGATTTTCTGAGTACTGAGTCATCATCTGAAAGCCTATGTGAAGTTTCCTCTGAGGGGATGTCAACCTACTTCTTACTGGGGCTCAAGGAGAAAAAGAAAAACAATGGAAAAGGGGACGACGAACAGAGGCGGAGAAAGGGGGAAGATAATCAGATGCATCGAGTGGAAACTCCAACCTGTCAGATGAACCACTAAACAGCACCGAGGAGCTGCAGGCTCGAGGCGAGAGTGAGGCGGTTATTCAGAGCCACTGTGCATTAATATGAGGAAGTCGTGGAAGGAGACTCGTTGTTTT
The DNA here is from genome assembly GCA_021346845.1 of Apeltes quadracus. Classification (NCBI taxonomy): domain Eukaryota; kingdom Metazoa; phylum Chordata; class Actinopteri; order Perciformes; family Gasterosteidae; genus Apeltes; species Apeltes quadracus. The sequence goes on along the minus strand of CM037930.1, from coordinate 9,527,248 downwards.
TACATTTTAGATGCCTCTGTCTGCCAAATCCGTTTTCTGAAGCACCAGCTGATTCATTCAAAGATGTGTGTTGTGTAGTTAGAATGTGTTATAGTCCCTGGATCGGTGGATGCTGAAAAGAAAACAGAGCTTGTCTTTGGTGTGCACTTTACAAATGATGCTCAGGTGGGATATTGGGTGCGATTTGTGAAGGGAATAGGGGGGGATTTCCCCCCCCCTCTGGTTTTCCTATCCCCCCTTCAGCTAAATTATTTTTATCGACGAGGGGGACAGGGATTTCCCCCCCTCTGTTTTTTTTAATCTCCGGTGGGGACAAGGATTTCCCCCCCTTGATAGCGATGAAAGCAACTTAACTGCTCGCCTACATACCTTCCGCGAACATAATGCGCGGTCATATGGACCGTGGTCCATACCACGTATATCCGTCAGCCCGCATGCCGACACCGGCAGCAAAAAAGAAAATCCCCCCCTCTGCTTTTTTGTCAAATTGCACCCTGGATATAGTAGTAGTATTCCTTTTTAAATTATTTTCCCATCGAAGGGCTTTTTTTGTGCCGATTTTAGGGTTTCTGGACTCGTGCTACATGTTCACTAACTTACCTAGCGTCTGCTCCTCGCTCTGAAGGCCCTCCTTCGTCCGATGACCCTGCATGCATTTTATGATTTGTATTGCAATGTTTTTTTCCTGGACCCCAGGAAAAATAGTTTCCAATGTACTAATTCTAAAAAAACTTCATAAGTTGCTCAGCAATTGTTCTATGGTCTGAAGGCCCTCTATTAGGACCTTGGCGTTCAGGGCATGGGAGGGCGCAGACCATCCTGCCTCTGAAGAGTATACATATATCAATGAGTATATACATGTAAATGTACATGTATAAACGGATATCGTAGTAGTAGTCAAATCTAAGTGGATATAATGAAAACATATGTAAAGCGTAGATAAGGTACTCATGCTACATGTTCACTAATTACCCAGCGTCGGCTGCTCGGCCTGAAGGCCCTCCTGCGTCGGAGCTGCTCACCTTCTTCTGATGAGACCGTCATTGTCATTCAAATACCACATTTTTTTTCCCAACTATTTTTTTACAGTGGTTGAGGACGGAAAACTCATGTCTGGCACAATTTATTTTTGATGATGTTTATTGCATTTTTTGGAATTGGAAATGCGTGCACGCATAGAATGAGACAGACATTGTTCTCATTTAACCTCCAGCCTGCTAGAAAGCAAAGCAGTCTCTGCACACATGCTACGATACAACAAAAGAGTGGATGGCCCAACCAAGTAAAAAGAAGACCTCACCGGAACCCTCCATTAAGTGCCACTATTGATCTTTGAAGCAGCAGTGTCGCCCACTATTGATTTCAAATGGATGCTGTGCTGCCAGAGGATCCTCTAAAGTTTCAGCTGAGTGCAAATCTGAGAGTTTTAAGTAATTCGTGGACAAAGACAGCACTTCTAAAAGAACATCAGGAACATCAAGTGAAGGTTGATGTTTTACTTTCAATCTTAGGAGTGTGACCTCTTTAACCATGACGACCTCCTCTGGCTCACCTTCAGATGACATACTATAATGGCTAACATCCATCATTTGGCAGCTTGTCTAAAACATCCATCAATGAGACGTTAATTTAGTCCCTTCTCCGGTAGGTTTTTGCTGGGAAGTATATATTTGAATATTTGTTTCCTGATGTGAGCCCTCTTTGAGTTGTAGTGTCATATTTAAAAAAGAGACATTGGAGGACGTCTCCATTGGTGAGGCATCGTCTTCTTCCTTAACCTTTAGTAATGTCGCGCATAGGGTCATGGATGTATTAGAAGAAGCTTAGCGGGGTTCCAACTCTACGTGTGGTCACCTCGTCCTGCCCTACACTGGCATCTTTTCCTAGGGAGAAGTGTGTGTGTGCGTGTGTGAGTCTCTATGTTTGTGTGTCTCCCAGGGTTGTGTGTGATTGTCACAATTCTGCATCTTTTTTTTTGCTCCTAGAGAATCACTATCGTTCTCCAACACACACACACGCACTCAAAAAAACAGACGAAAAAACGCACATACCAACTCACGAGTGCGCTATCTCAGTCAAAGATTCATTGGAATTCCGACCATGCACTGTGGTTTGGGTTTGTGACTTTCTGCTGTGTACACAGCTTTACAGCAGGGAAGAAAGTGTGCACTCTATCTGGAATCTCTGTCTTTCCTTTTTTTCTGCCTGTCTGTTCCATCACTCTCTGTCAAACACACACAAACACAGCTGCTGAATGATTCTTGAAATCGGCACCAGACCAAAGAGAAGCGGTCCCACCTTTTCAACTCTACATTTCACTTTTGCAACCAGAGAATCACACCTGCCTCTTTCCTCATTAGCATCTCTCCTGCTTGCTGAGGTTCGCTCAGGTGTTGGCAGTGATAGCAGGTGACTCAACGGTTTCGTATCAAACTGATAACAGGCACCAATCGCTTCGAGAAGACCATCTTCAAAAGTTCGATTCCAAATAACGAGCAATGATCCGTTTGTCACGACTCTTCTTCCACAGCTATCGCATTCCATATGGGAAAAATAATAATATGCCGGGACAACCATTACTCTCCCTACCAGGCTTCACTGTTAGGCTTAAACCAAATGTATATTCCTCTCGCTTTGGCAAAATGATGGCAGACTCCTCCCACCCCCACCACCTGATGTAGTTATCTATCACAACTCTTTATCTTCCCCTGGTTCTCATCTCTCTCTATATCTCTCTTTCATGCCTTCCATCTCGCAATTCCCATCTGTTTTCCCTCCCTGCAGTCTACACGAACAGACTTTGCACCGTGTCTCCCTTCAATTCAATTGTATCCCTTTAAACGCCAAATGCTCTCGCATCTCTCCCTCTTCTTTTCTCTCACCTCCTCATCCTGACGCCCTCTGTGTCTTCATCCTTTTCGTCACCCTCATTCCCACACAGCAGCCCTCTCATCCTCCCCCTCCCCCCTTTGCCTGTATCTCACCCTGTCCTAGTTTCCTCAGCCTGCGTTATGAATTATGTGCAACTAGCTTCCCTTATGAAAGAACCATCCTGGTCGATAAATAATAGATGTTAAGGAGAATAGAAGTGTAGGTTACAAACTGTGTTTACCCTCACTGCTTCATCCACTAACTTATTAATTTCATCATAGTTAAACACTGACTGACCGACAGACACATTTTTATCAAAGGAACCGCTAGTTCAAAACCGGCAGCCAAAATCCACCGAAGATGAGAAGAACAAATATGCCGGGTCACCGTGCTCTAGATCCACGCCTAGTTTTCCAATCTTTGGGTCTTGAAAGACTAAATGAATGTCTTACTGAGTGCTTATCCAATTTATTGTTGTGTACGCTGAACATTTTTAACTTTTCAGTAAATTGTAAAGTGTTTTGGATAAAAGTTCTTTATGAGTTGGTTTACTAACTGTGTCAAGTGACACTGTGGCTCGTTCTTCTCGATTACCCGCTTGCCCTTTGTTGGAACATTGATTTATCTTTTGAGGCATTTATTTCTGCAAGTGAGGACATTAAGTCAACCCTAGAAAAGAAAGATACTCTTGTTTCTCTCCAAATTGCATTTTTTTATCTTCCTCTCTTATTTGCACCACTAATTTGCAAAACAAGAATTTAAATGGGGTTAAATGGCAAAACATTCGTAACATTCAATGACATTTCCTTTGTTTGTTTGTCATCAAATGTAAAATCATTAACAACATCATATTTGCACAGTTGCAGAAATATTGTGGCTTTTGCAAAAACAAATAAGTGATTTGTAATCAGCTTTATTCGCTGTCTATGCGTATTCAACCAATACATATTGTGATTGTAGTCGACGAACCAATAGATGATTTATTCATAAATGGTATTTATAACCCCAACACTTTTTCACAGATTCTGATGCATAAAATCGGTTATGTTCCCCTGTGATATCACAGTGGCTTATGATCCAACATTTAAGAGAGCTGTGCAGTTTCGTGTTACATGTGAATCGAGACCAAACTGAAAAAGTAGCCAAAAAGTGCACACTTATCCTGAAAGTGTATAACTGACTCCGGCTGTAACACCACAGCTTTCGAATGTGGGCAAGGGCGATGAATATGCTGCGTGCTCAGCACATCCTAAGAGGTCAATAGCTGACTACATCAGGATTTGATTACAAGCATTAAAGCATTAAAGAGAAAAAGACAAAGAAACATGTTTGAGACAGATTATATGGAGGAATTATTATTTCCACATACTGTTGTATAACGAGCCAATGAATCGAGTGCACCTGTTAATCCAAGTGAAAGGATGTACTCATATTACATATAATTTATTCCTTCATTTTAAATGGCTCATCAAAAATATAGGTCATGCTATCATGCACTTGCATGTTCAACTTCTGTCAAACATCTCACAGATTCTGATATTTTATTCCGGTTATCGGAAGGAAAATGTTTTTAATAATGTATGTATGTGTCCTGTGTACACTCTGAGACTCAAGCAAGGGGAACGAGAGCCACGGGTAGAGAGAGTTGTGTGGTAATTATAGATCAAGAGGATGGTAATTCTACTGAGTCTCTATCCCTATGGGGTGGGAGAGGAAGAGTAGGGGGGTAAGAGAGGAAGAGTGAGCAGGGAAAGAGAGAGAAGGAACAAGGGGACAAGACTCAGGGGGAGTGAGAAAGGACGGGAAGCGTGAGAAGAGACGCTCGGGGAGGGAAACAGAAAGAAGCGGAGAGGAAGATTAGGAAGGAAGGAGGTGGCAAGAAAGAACAGGGGAAAAGGAGCATAAGGGAGGAGGTGAGAAAGGGGGCGGGAGAAGAGAAGAGGAAGTGAGAGGATTGAGGAGAGGAAAGATGTAGGATGATATAAAATTGAAATAGTCATTTAGTGATATCTAAAACATTCTTTTTGAGACGTAAACACATAGATCTGGTTAAGCACTTTAACGTGAAGCTCATTCCACAGAAAACAATGCACAATTTCTTTAATTGAAATAAATAACTGAATGTCCTCATGATTGCTTTCTTCGTTGTCCGACGCCAACTTTGAATGTCTACCAGTGTTGTGCGAGTATGTACCGAATACGTTGTGTCCCACATAGCTGCTGGTGCGAAACAGTTGAGCTGCAGAGGAAGTGATGCTCGTTTATTGTGAACAGAGGTGTTGGAAACAGCAGTGATAACAGTATCGATGCTATTCATTAGGTGTCTCCTAATAAACGGCGCTTCGTTCAAGCGCCTAGCAGCAAACACCACAGAATTACAGTTTGTCAAAAGTGCAACAGAGAGCAGGTGGCAGCTGCCAGACTAGGATGCCTCTCTCGTTCCACGTGATGAACCAAAAATAGCTTTGATTCAGCGCCCTGATAACATAACAACAGAAGAGGAAAGACTGCTTACTCACCGCCTTGGGTCAAGCGGCTGCAGATGCAATATTCCTAAAGGGACACCTTCATAAGCAGACTTACTTTTGAGTGGTCTTCAGCTGGTCGAACAGTCTCCAGACTAAATGTGGCAGGAATGTCTTCAAAGAGCATATGCAGCCTTCTTTACGGTCACAAAACAAGCAGCGATGATGTGGCTGTGTAAAGATTGCTAGATGTTTATTAAAGTTCAACAATGAGACCTCGCCATGTTCAAGCTGTCATTTACTTTGGTACGGACACTCTTCTCTGCTTCCAACTCCTGAATCGTCCCATTCGTCCAATGTCTGCATGCGATCAGGCGCTCTATGCCGCCTTTTTCCAACAGTAAACTTGCTCTCCAGAGGGCAGAGGCAGTATTGGACACATCTACAGTTTGTGACCTCTGATGACTTTAAGTCACCCCTGGTTAGATCTCGAGTAGATTTTGAACACAATGGAACTAAAATGATCTCTGCCAGGAACAATTTTTGAAACTTATTAAAGTCTGAATATGAATATAAGATCACATACATGATATTTACATCTCCATCTTAAAGGGAAAATCAGAGACACTGAAGTGACGGCAATATTTTCAAGATAATTACTTAATTTGAACCACGATTGAGACCTGATTAGTTGATTTCATTCATGGGTTAATGAGTGGTATACTACGTTTTCTTCTTTTTAACTGTAACCAGTTCATTTTAAAACATTTATTTGCGTACTTCATATGTTTCAATTATACTGTTGTACTTGTACTCGTCAAAGCAAAAACACATAATCCAAATAAGCATGGCTTTCAATAGGCTTTTGCCTCCATGGTGCAGCGAAATATAATAAAGATGTTACTGCCAAACTACTTTGTGCAGACTTATTAGTATTGGTGAAAAACACGTGGTGCTACCAGGGATTTCCTCCACCACCTCCCCACACCACACTCCTCCTTTTTATACTGGTCAGTGCATCGGCTCTAATCCAATGGCTTCATTAAATGATAAAGAATTTCTTTAATGAGCTCCACTGTACATTCCCAGAGAAGACACGAAAAAGAAGGGGACCTAAAGAAGCGAGAGCCAGAGAAGACAAAAACACAAGGAAAGTATTACATAGTTTTGAAAGGTAAAAAGTGTTCATTCCACTCATCAAAATATAATCAGATATTGCTAATGATTAAGGACAAACATTCAGTATCGGCTACATTTTGGAAAAATGTCTCTAAACTCCGGGCTCTGGGGTAATTTGTGTCGACGCGTCATTCTCATGAAGGTCTGCCGACGTCAATCCACGCTTGACGTCCCCCCAGCCAGACCATGAAATACCCCCACTAGTCAGGATCTAAATTGATAGCATACTCATTAATATAAATCCAATTCTCATTGTCAATACTAATTAGTAAAGTTTGACAGAAGTGTTACAGGGTGCAGAGCTATAAACTTGGAAAAGGCAAAGTATGTGTGTGGTTTAAAGGGTCCTGCGCCTGCTGGAGCTCACAAACTTTGTTGCAGCTTTCTTCAAATATGTCTTATTTTAACATGTAATTCTCCTTAACAATAATCTCTTAAATCCTCCAAACAGTGTAGTTGTGAGTAATCTTGAATTAGTAGATTCTTAGCATTGAAACAAATGAAAATATGCTTAGCATTGAAACAAATGAAAATATGCCATGCACACTTACTTCCTGATCCCTTAAATAACTTAAAGGGACTACAACGAAAACCCAAAACATGGAATTGGTTCCGGACAAATGGAAATTAACCTTCTAAAACCTTCACTTGATGGAAATACCACGCACAGCTGTAGTGAATGTTATAGAAGACAGATGTGAGGTGGACAACAAGCTGTGTAGAATAACTGGCAAAGTGGATTATAAGATAAAACCCTCTGATGCTTCAAGTAAGGACATTCAAGTTGCAGGAGAAAAAAAACAGTTTGGGAAACCAGTGAGGAAGCGCATGACCTTGTCACTCCATTGGGAAGTCATGAAGGCTCGTGCACAGAGGGGGTGGGACTACAGGGGGGAGCACGCGGCTGTCTCCTCAGGCTAATAGTAGGTTGTGGGACCGAGCATTTGGTAAATTGAGAGGAAATTGAACTTGGTGGCCCCCGAGTTGTTCTGGGAGTTGTGATATTATTGCCTAGGAAACCTCTCGGCAATCTCTCTGGACTCCTTAGCAATTTATGAAGGAATTCAGAGGCAGTTGCATTCATGACAATAAACCAGGGGAGTGACGACAGGGAGGAGCTTGAGGCGAGCACATCTGGTGAATCATTATGTGTAGACATGTTATGAATTGTATTGTTGCAAAGAGGGGGTTTACCTTCAGTTTAGAGGATTCAACAATGTTATAAGGCATTAACATTGATATTTTGGTGCAAAATAATTAGCAATTTGGAACGAGGAACATGTTTAAAGTTCAATTCACCAGCTTTTCGAAAATATCATTTACACATAATTTCAGTCCGTCATTCATTTAGCATGATTTTCTTTTAACTTTTGTTAAATTGGTGTAATAACACAGATCTTCCTCTGTCGGCACATCAACAGTACAATAACCAACAGTAAATTATTACTTTTGGGGCCTTTTAGCCCTATTACTGGTGGTGGGATGACCGTCGTCTACAATCCTTTGTCAGTACCTGTGCATGTGCTGCGTTTGTCCCCTGTGTGCCCTCTCATCACTGTGATCTTCGCTTAAAGCCTTTCAGCACGGAGGACTTTCACATGAAGTTTGTTACTATGACTCAATGCACCAACAAACAAGCCTGCTGCACCAACACGCAACGCATCCCCGCATGGGAGCCACTCTCCCTTACACGTGTCTCCTCCTCAATCTTCCGCTTTCCCTCCCTTTGTTTGGGGTTTGAGGGTCTTGAAAGATATAAAAGGACAAACGCTGCTCATTCATTAAACATATCCTGCCTTCAAATGAGTTTCGGTGACGCTGGGTAGGGAGAGCGATGGTGCGCTCCATTCGCTGGATGACGGGGCGGCTGGCCTGAGGTGACTCCCGTGGCCGCCATGTTTGCGTGCAAACTTCCACTTAGCGTTCGTGTTCACAGCAGTGTAAACGCACAGGCGGAGGCGGGCTTCCGCGTGTGTGTGTGTCTGTGTGCGCGCGCGCATGTGTGTGTCTGCGTGTGTGTGAGTGTCTGTTGTGTGCAAGCCGCGCCTCATGTTTTATTGACGCACCCTCCTCAGAGGGCGGCTAAAGCCGGCACTGTGTGTGCCTTCAGAGAGCTCTGTGTTTTGGCTGAGGGGAACTGTAGCAATCACACACAGATAAAAACATCACAATACAGAGAACAAGGATACTTCAACACAGGAGCCGAGGGGGGAAGAGGGCTAGGAAGAAGTGAGGGCTGCACGCACACAGAGGCACGCTCTCAGATGCTGGTTCTGGCGGCTTGTGTGTGGATGCATGATTTGACATAGCCGCTGCTACAAAAACATGGACATGGACACATTTGTGGACAGCAAATCAAACACAATTAGTGGAGGAAACACAGCCCCGTAACCCATGGCGCAGGGAATCTTCTTTTTACAGAAGATATGAGCATGGACATCCCAAATAACTTTAATACCGATGTGTACCCTGTGGCTTAAATTACTTTAAAAACTCCTTCCATGCATTGGAATTTAAATCAATCATCCACTCCATTCTCCTCTTACATCTGTTAAGGCAGCTGGTTGGAGATTCTCTCCTGCAATATAGCTGCCTCACAACCACAGCTAATAGCTTTACACGTTGCACTATTTACATACCAGCTGAATAAATTAGCACCCTCCCTTTCCCGTAAGCCTCCTACACCTGTCCTCCCTTCCTCCTCCTCGCTGAACGCTCCTCAAACCTAAAGCGCTGAATCCTACCTCTCTTCCTCTTTTCTTCTTCTTCATCAACCTCCCCTTGCTCTTGGTCCGTTCCACAACATGACCGAGCAGACAAAAAGGGATGTAAAGAATATTAATGGATTCGTTTTGATCAGCCTCGATTCTTTTTAGACGCAGCTGTCAACATGCTGTGAAGTGAGCGCACACACTCACGGACGCACGCGCAGAGATATTTCTGCCTCTCTCAGCGGAGCTTTTAAGCTGTCATCAGCAGCACACAACCTATAGGTAACCCGGGGTTACAGGAAGAGCTGGTGTGCATTTTGTGCGTGAGGTGTGTGTATATGTGTGCATGTGTCCTAGGGCGTAGGGGTTCGGAACCCACGAAGCCTACGGCCCACGTCATGAAGCCGATGCGGGGCCGCTGGGGAAAAAGTGCGGGGAAAACAGGGGATTTACACCGGGGGATAGATTTGCAAGATGACGTGAATGAATGAGGCTTGATTGGGGGTCCCAGGGCGTGAGGGAGACATGACGCCTCATTATTCATGTCTGGCTGTGTGTCTGTGCGTGTGCGTGTTCATGTGTTTATGTTGAGATAGAGGGCAGGGGGTTCACGGATGCCAGATGTCTCATGAATTCAACAGAAACACACAAGGATACCCACGAACCAACATGTTTGTTCACATACTGCTCTTCTTCATGGTTCCAGAGTCGTTGCATGGCTGCATGGCAACATCACAACAATTATTATTGTTGTGGTGTTTTTGCCTTCAGGCAGGTAAGTAGGAAAATGAAATGGTGACCCTAATAATTCTATGAAATTATTATATGTTCTGGATTCGAGCTCTCAGTCAGAAGTTTGACCAATCAGCAGTGAGCAAAGAAACATATAGGTGACGTCATTAATTCCTAGCTTCTGTTCTCTGTTGCAATCGTTGCAATGGCCTCACCTTTTCTTCCAAATCCTGTGGAAATCTCAGCGCAAATTGTTATAAGAGCACTTCGTAGAGTTTTTAGAGACAGACACAATCCCCTTGACTTTCCTGATACTTGTATGAAAGATAGATATTCCGCGGAAGGAATAACTTATCTTAGCCGCATATAACAAATGTGACTCGTCGAAGCCGCACTTACTGTACCGCAAATGGTATGTATTGCATACCATTCGCCTATAAAATGTATTTCTTTAACTTGCGCATTAACGCTATCAGCAATGGTCCTGTAATATTGTTCTCTTGCTTTGGCAGCAGAGACGGTGTTACTGCGTGCTTGAAAAACATTTTTATATTCTTAATATTTCTGATAAATAATTTCTTGCTCCTACGCAGAAAAATATGTTGCCCTCTCTCTATTCATATCGAACGTGATTAGTTGTTCGGTGCCGACGTCACTCTTTTTGTCATGACGGGTCAGGGTGGCGAGCAGGAAGTAGAACTCAAACGCAGAGTTTTCTAAAAAAATGACTTTAATAGTCAAAAAACACCTTAAACTCAAAAACGCCACGAGGGGCAAAAACAGACTGTGACCATGGACCGAGGAACGAGACCCTCACCCGCACTGACATTCGACAAACAATGATCCCACACAAGACAAGCGACACACATGACTTAAATACACAAGGGAGGTGCAGGTGATTGGAAACAGGTGTAATCACTTATACAATCACAAGGGGAGACAGGACAAGGCAGGAAGTGAAGTTACCCAGGGAAACCAGAAACACGAAACTTCACAATAAGACATGGACGAGACCAAACCGTGACACTTTTTTGTGCACGTGCGCACAGAGTAATCAGAATTTAAGGATCAAAGCCTGGGTTGAAAAAGTAAGTTGATGAGCAGCATCATGGTACCAATAAAGCCTGATTGCTTCGGTTTGGTTTTGTCAATTCTGAACCAATTCTGGAACCCTGAATTTGTTCAACCAGCTTCATGTTACAGGCCCCAGTTCTCCTTCTTCATATGTATGACAAAGAAGCTGGACGCCAGGAGAGTGTCTGCTCCCATATCAATAGAACGACGGCTAATCAATAATTTACTTCGTTTACACCATTTCCCAGCCACTCTGACCCCACTTGACCTTTTGCCTCTATTATTTTCTACTTTATATTAATCGAGGCAGCCTTTGCACGTCTGGGAGATGCCAGAGTGACCCGTTTGGAGAAGAAGCCAGACAGATTGTACCAGTGACTGGTACCACAGTACAAAGGAACCCAAACGCACGACTCAGACAACGATCGGCGAGACAGGTGGATGTTACTCAAAGTTTAGGCAAGGTCAAAAACCAGGAGATCTGTCGGTGGGCAAACAAATCTAGAGGGGCAGGCAGGGAATCCGTAGATGAGAACAGGGAAGGTCAGAACCACGTGGCAATCAGACAGGCAGGTAAGTCGGGGTCGAAAGGCAGACCAAGGTCAGGACCGAAGTATAACAGGATAACTGGGGAAACTCTGGAAAACAAAACACACAAGACAATCTGCCAGGGAACAACAGAATGTGACGGGCTAAAATCGTGAGTGGCTGATTAGGGAAAGCGCCACAGGTGAGGGCAAGGACAACCAGGTGAGGGCAATGAGCTGATGATGTGGCAGGATCTGAAATGACAGGAGAGTTAGAAGCCATGCAGTGAAGATGAAAAATAAACTTCTGATGTGGACAAACATGTGACACAAATCGCAGGATAGAAAAGGAATACCTTTATCCAAAAGAATGGTACCATTGTGGTACACTTAACACAGTTGTTAAGTGAGAGTGGGCATCCGATTTCTGTCAGTGTGTGAGTCTGAAAACTGAAAATGGCAATTTTTGCATTGTCAGATGGCATTTTCCTTCCTGTTTCTTTACCACAGCCAGCAGTCAGTTTCCCTCAGACTAAATTATCCTCATTAACCACAAGTTTGAAGGTACCCTTACTGTAATGAAGAAATGATACAAACTGAATTGACAGTTCTTTCCTAATCCTTTCCTGTCTATCAAAACCTATACCTGGTCAAAAGCTTTGTTTTCTACAGCAGCGTACTATCAGAAGTTTTTTTTTTTAAATCCTTTTCCAAAGGCAAAGACAAGGGACATTGTCCGGCTGCATCGGCGTCAGATCAGAATGGACTTATAAGTGTCTTGAAAGGTTGTTTATTTAAAGGAGCTTGTTAGTTGTACAAGTTGCTTGGTGGTGTTAGCGCCTCACGGTCAAATGCTCATCATTAGCTCAGCTTGCCTTAAAGGAATACTTCACTGAAGTCAATACTTAGCCTTACTTTGAGGTCATATACAGGTGCATAGACAGGTGTGAATTGCTGAATATTCTTTTTTTAAGTGGGCAGACTTTCTTGAGACACACCTGACCCAAACTTATATACAATCTGGCATTAAATAAACAGGAGATCTGATGATAAAATGTACTGCAACTCTGTTACTGTGATCTGTTTTCAGTCAAACAGGAGCACCTAAGAGGAGAGCAGTTGACCCAACTGCATGTATTATTAATTAGAAAGCATCTCAATCAATATTGGATCAATGAAAGTTTGTTTTTACAGTATTGCAGTCAGTTAAACCAAGCTGGCAATTACACCCCAGAGAGCGATCAAGAACAGGGCTGGATTGAAGAGAGAAGTCAGGATGTTCTTCATTTGGAAGCATTTCAAACTCGTGAAGTGGCAACACACACATACAGATAGTAAATATATTTTCCGCGTGAAACAATCATTTAACCACAACAAGCGGATAAGTTTGTTTCATTGCCATCTGCAGGCCAATAAAAACAACACATTGAAAAGAAAAGTCACACTGACAAAAGTTAGGCATTCGGTTCATAACGCAATATAGTTATTTAGATGCATCGTTTGGCACTATGATACTGTTTATGATTTGTATTTTTCAATCCAAGTGAGGTATGACTCCCTAAGGAGTCATCAAAGGGCGCAAACACACACCCCCCCACACACACACACACGTTTGTGTCTCTTTATTCCTCTCGGAGTCACAGCAGCTTGCCAGCTTTGTCTGCTAACACATCTCGCCGTATGCCCCGCCATCTGGGGACGCTTTCTCCTCCCTTTGTTTCATCCTTCTGTTCTCCCTCTTACTACCTCTCAATCTACTTTTTCTTTTTTGTTTCATCCCCTAACTTCCTCTGCTACTCAACCCATCCCATAACCCCTCCCCCCCACTTCCCTCATTTCCTGTCATCTCAGAGTGTGAACTGTGAATTTCCTCCACCGTGTGTCGTGCTGGGTCTCAGGTGAGGGCCGTCTCCTTCTGTGTGACTTGGCAATTGCCTGCGAGCTCTCCTTTCCTTTGTAAAGCCCTCCGTCTCTCTCTAGGAATATTCTAATTGCCTCTGGACACTGATCAGTGTTCATTAGATAGGCCTGTATTCACCATAACAGATGCTCATTCACATTTGTTGGCGGATTTCTTTTGCTCGTCTCCCCCCCCCCCCCCCTCCCCCAGAACGTTATATATTGACAGCTAAAGGCCTGAGAGGCCGCGTAATTACACTTGTATTCTTTGCTTTCTTGCAACATAGTCACCTGATGCTTATTATTCTAATGCAATAATTATATCTCAAGCTTGTCATGTCAAGATAGTGAAATAACAAAAACTGGTCGGCTTCATGCAAAAACTAATTACCCTGTAATTATTTTGTGGAATCTTTTTTTTTGCAGGAAAACATTGCTCACCTCTACATTCTCTGGACTTTTGTTCAGTAAACCGCATGGCAATACCTTGTTACTGAACAAGAAGTCTTTTAAAAGACAGAATAGGCATCTGAAGATACATTTATTATCGAGGAATGGACGTCTGTGCTACTTTCCGTAGCACCAAATTAAAAGTGTGCATAACTGATGTTGTGCTTCATCTGTGGGCTTTTGTCTGCGTACACAATGCCATCGTCCCGCTATGACCGGAGAAGGGGTTTCCCTGACAACAACAAAGACTTGGATAATGATGACAGATGAAGTCACATTGTGAGGTGGTTGTCAGGGTAATGAGACAAACCTTCTAATGAGGGCTAATTCAAGTCTTCACGCGAAAATATTGTGGATGGCACCAAACATTGTGCGTTTGTAACTCCCGGCCTCAAAACATTATAATACAATTTCATATAGCACAGTCCTAGCTACTGAAACAGAGGTACGTATCTTCATTGGTGTTGATTGACGTTTCAGCAGTACTGTGTATCAACCTGTTTACAGCACAAAACACAATTTAAGTTAATAAAGCCATCTTTTGTGTCAGAAATGCTTTTGTACTCCCCGTTGCCCGTTATGAATTTGGAGAAGGGAAACAATCCTGGCGCTGGGTAGGTCCTAGGTATTTTAAAAAGTCAAAAAAAGGAGGAAATGTGTGTGTTCGCTTAGTGTGAGCGTTAGCAACGATGTAGTACTGAAAGAAGCCACAGACAATGTTTCACTCGAGAACTAAAAGTATGAAACTAAACTCAATTCCAGTGAAGAAAACTTTTTTAATTATATTCTGCAAAGATTCTCCATTTCTGGGTCAACTACATTAAGCCTTAGTGAAGCACTCGTGAAGTGATGATTAGTGTATGCATGTCCAGGTAGAATACGTTATATTAGAGTGGTATCTTGTTCTGAGTGACCCCTGTAGTCATTAATGTCCCGATACCCAAAGGGTTGGATTTCTCTTTCTGTGCCTCTCGTCCCGTTCTTCCAGCCGCTGTGCGATCCCCCACAACCAATGATAATGTCCATCAGCAAAACCTTAATTATCTTCTAACCCCTCAGGATTGTCGGAGGGATGGACAGGTAGGAACATATCATATCCAAGGTATATTAATAGGTAGATATTATAGCAAGTTTTCTCCATTGATCATACATTCTCTAGAGCAGAGATGTTTCAGTCCCACATCCCGTGTCTCCGGGCCCTGGATGAAGGCACTGTTTTAGTTTTTTTCCTTAATAAAACGCATTTGCACACAAAGATATTATTTATCTAGATGGGTCTCTTTATTGGGTCTTTGAAACCATAAACATATGGGCACCCTTATGTCTAATCCAAAGAGAATAAATATCCATGTAATTTTCCATTGAAATGGGATTAGACATTAATTTATCTATTTTGTATTTTTTTTTTTTTATTTGAGCTATTTTACCTGGACAGGAAAGTGGCTTTTAGTTCACTGTTTGAATTCAGATTTGAGTAAAATACCCTACAGTGCACATGGAAGAGCCACGTAATATATATAGCAAACAATAACTTTAGTTTAAACTATATGTTTTATTCATAGAAAGCCCTTATGAGAGTTTCATATAATTAAATAATTTATAACACACATAGCACAAGAAATGGTCTCTTGAGAACATTAACACAGTGCTGATCAGTATCCGTTACAGTTGTTCAGAAGATCAGCCGATGACCTGCTTTTAACCATGAAATACTAATTAGATCCATTAATTAGCCCTGTCCAGTGAGATTCATGGCATTGAAATGGTCTGTCTAGAGTGTTTGATATATGTGTCATAAATGTCTGATTCTAGTTCAATGTACTAGACTGAGTTCATTTTCATGTATTAAAGGTTAATTGGTGTAGAATGAGGCAGTGAACACAAGTCAAATTGCTTAAAAGTAAAACCCCATAAAATATAATATGATAAATTCATAGGTTAGCTTTCAATTCATGGAATGAAAACACCCTTTGCCTTCAACTGTATGAACGCCATTAGTGGGAATGAAGCTGACGAGGACAAAGAATGATTGATGGCACTAGAATTGGTCAACACCAAACTTGTTATCATTCCAACTAAAATATCTCGTGCACTAAAGTCAGAACAAGGACTAAACAACGCAAAACATGGGACACAACCAGAGCCAAGAAATATTGTGAAGTAGCTTGTGTGAGGAGTTTTAAGGGCAGCAGATGATTTCCTTTGTAGTCCAGAGCTGTATTTCATCGTACAATTATTGTGCCTGTGCTTAAGGGGGGCAGAAGAAGGTGCCCGACGGGAGATGGGTCACTCAAGGTGTAAGTAACCAGCTCCCCCTCCTGGTAGGACGCCTCAGTCGCGTGATCGTGGTCGTTCAGATCCTGTCCCACGTTACACTTCCTAGTGAGCGGAGGGGATTACAAGCAATCACATATTAAATGCTGGATCTCTAAGAAGCAGCTTCTGACGTATACACACATTCACTGCTGGGAACTGCTAATCACTGTGCTGTTCATGTATTTTTGAATTTCATGATTTTGCTCTGGCCACTAACAAGTGGAATGTATGTATCGAACCTGTATTATTCTTCAAATTAAACCTAATTCAACAAGACTATTGGCAGCCAAGCTTAGAATGTATTGTAAAGTGTGTTGAATCACTTAGAAGTCTTTATCTCAAAGATCTAACCAAACTCCTGCTCCTGTTGAAATGGCATAGACCAGACAATCTAAAAAGTCTGATTATTAGATTACTATTATTATTATTATTATTATAATACAGAACCATATGGCAGCTGTTGATATCCACATACAAGCTTGGGTGTAAATATGTGGTCTGTTGTTCTTGTATAAAGGCTAATGCTAATGTTTTTTTTCTGACTCTAAACTAGAGGCTTTCCTTCTAGGGAAGACTTCAATTTTTGTTCAAGTGCCCCATTAGGAAAACATCTTGAATGTACTGCTGCCGTCTCTGTTTAGTAACATTGATATATTTTAAGAGTCATTGCTGCCGAGTTTAAAAAGGTTTACTTAGTAAATTCAGTTCATATCACAGTATTATGACTCCTCTATTTTTATTCAATTATGTATTCGTAGGGAAAAAACTTTTTATTAGCCTGCCAGCCTTGACTGATTCAGAGACCGTGTGAACACGTCCTAAGTAGTTCTTAGAAGACTAAGTTGATTCCTAAAGAAGATGATTCGAGAAATGGCTTCGTGTTTGATGCTTCACTTACAGATACGCTTCCAAAAGATCAATCATTTCTGATCCAGCTGGCTCGTCAGTTTTAAAGAAACACTGCATTCCACAAAACTGTGAAGATATAGCATTCTTTGACAAAGGCTTCTGCCAGCAGCTAAAACTGCACAAATAATAAAGCTCAAGACCTCTTTAAGAATTCTACAGCTAAAATAATAATACCCTACCCTTAGTGGTCTTGAAGGCTTATGTAGTGGAAGCATATCAGTGATATACTTTGGCCCTAAGCCATGTAGTGATTTATATGTGAGCATAGGATTTTGAAATTAATTCTCTGACATGCAGGGAGCCAATGTAAGGATTTAAGAATTGGTGTAATGTGCTCACATTTTTGGTCTTTGGTAGAACTCTAGCAGCAGCGTTCTGAACAAGCTGGAGCTGCCTGACAGTTTTTTTTGGAAGACCTGCAAGGAGACCATTACAATAGTCTAGCCTACTAGTTATAAAGGCATGTACAAGTGTTTCTAAGTCTTGAGCTGACATGAGCCCTCTAAGTCGTGCTACATTTTTGAGGTGATAGTAGGCTGATTTTGTTACTGATTTGATGTGACTCTCCAAGTGTAAATCTGAGTCCATAATAACCCCCAGATTTCTGGCTTTATTTGATGTTTTCAGGGACAGAGAGTGAAGGTGTCGGGTTACTTTAAACCTTTCTTTTTTAGCACCAAATACAATGATCTCAGTTTTGTCTTCATTTAGTTGTAGGAAATTTTGACACATCCAGTCTTTGATTTGCTCAATGCACTGGCACAGAAGATCTACGGGGCGATAGTCGTTTGGTGATAGCGCTACATAGATTTGGGTGTCATCATCAGTTTAGTAGAAACTATTTGCTCTTTTGATGCATGAAGCATTTACTTACATAACTTCTGGCATTTGTCTCTTCACGATCAGTTAAAGCAAAGTAATGAATCACCAGACAGAACAGTTTTTTTCACATCTCTCCTCCATTATAATAGATGAGAAAGGTTATGATTCTCCATTATTCGTCCCGCAGCGGGGAAACTTTTCGGGATCAGCGCAGCAAAGGGTAAAGCGCACACAGAGACACAAACGTATTATGACAACTCTACACCCACCCGTCATCATGAACACCTTTTAAACACAAGCCACACAATGCATCAGCTGTATTATTCACCACTAGATGTCAGACAAAGCCAGCTTTAGCTATACAGGGCATGATGAATATTTGGCCTGGTTAATCAGGACTTCAAGTACTCGCTCAGGCTGAGTCATTTTTCATAACACCCAATTCCCCTCAAGGAATTTATTCTCTTTTGGAATGTGTCCATGTTAAGTATCTTTGTAACTGTGGTGGCCTGGTGCAAAACACGTTGTTTTTTTAAGCGCACGGCGAAATGCAAATGTAGTGAATAGCTGGCGGGATTAAATCTTCACAGGGGGCTTCACAGAGATTATGTTGGTCAGTCGGACAGTACGGCGCGTATGAAGGCTACGAGCCCCACAAAGGTAGGAAGAATTTTAGGAGTAGAAAACGAAAGAAAAGGAGGAAGATAAAAGATTTACTGACGTTTTTTTTCCAGAATTAATATTAAATCCTGTACTGATCCTCTTGGAACTTTTTGCAAACAAACATCTGAGAACAACCATTAATACTGGCACTATAGATTGGTTATCAGGATTTTTTTTCATGCAGGTGATCACTTCAGTCTGAAAAAGTGATGTTTTGCAGTATTACCTTGGCTTGGTATGATTATGAGTGACATTTTATTTTTAATTTGAGGGGGCAGTTCTGCACACTGCAGTCTGTTCACCTCGAAAAATGTCTGCAAGCAAGTTAAACCAATCGTCTTTTCTTCGGCACAACTTTAAAACGGATCAGTCGGAGATGAACAGGACTCGAAGGTTGGCATGTTGACATAACATCCAGGTATTGCATGTTCCTGCGAGCTCCGAAGCACAAAGCTTACATTTAACTTTAACATTTAGGCTTGCCAACTGCTAGGAACAGTTGCTACCGTTCGAATGGCAGTATTATCCCCCACATGGTCCAACAAAATTGCTTTGATGAATTATTTTTTGGCTGCTCTGCTAAACCTAATGAACTATTCTGGATCTGTTGTCCATCTTATCATGGATGCAATTCAGCATGACTTACAATACCCTTTAATATGTTAAAATGTTGTATTCGGTCCAGAGAGTCAATACATTCATGATCAATTTAATAAGGCTTGACTACCTTTGTAGATCCCCAGCTACAAGCGCAGAAACACACACAAACGGGTGCCTGCGTGCAACAGTTCCTCCAGCCACCAGTCAATACTCATCAGTCATCATCTGGTAATGAAGCCAAACGTCCCACTGCAGAGTCAACACCTGTAACACCTGTTTGCACAGAAGGTAGCAGGCTTGTGTTACGAATCCAGGACGGTACCAATCGTCATGGAATAATCACTAAAATGTCTTCATTGGTGTCATCCACCACACTCCAACCTCTCCATAAAAGGAGAGGTTACCATTTCTTTCAACGGTTCACATCTCATTTAAGAAAAAGAAAAAGTGTTTCCTCTTTAACCTCTGTGAGGTCAGGTGTGACAGATCAGGGAGACATTGTGCCCTGTAATGCAGACAAATGGACGGCATTAGTCTTTTTATCAGAAGAATGAATTATTCTCATCTACTCAGCTCTTCTGCATCATAGCGCTGCGTTATTTGTGCTTTTCCCAACCTGCACCTCAGAAGGTAACAGAGACACGGTAACATGTTATCCCTGTGACAACCAGCAAACCCCTGAAGAGAACACATGCTTCGTTTGAGTTTGATCGGTGACTCAGAATGGACCCTGTGGAGCACCACAGGCTGATCCAACGCGTCACACTCAAAATGAGGCAGAGGAGGACACACAGGCTGCTGCTTAACCAACCTCGACGTCTTCTGGGTTTGTCGGCCACCGGGGATTAAAGGAAGGTTTTGACACTATCACACACTGCGAAATTCAAAGCTTTCTTGAGACAAAGTCGAGCTGATCAGTATGTGGCACACTTGCAGTATTGTTCAGGGGCACCGGCGGCGAAGGGAAGCAAAGCTGAACTAAGGGTTACAAAAGAGCTGTAATGAACAGATTCAGACAAAGAGAAAGAGCTTCATCGTACTAAACGCATGCTCTCCTCCAGGTATTTGCTGAGTTTTTAGTGAATGCTACTAATCATATTTCTATCGACAAATGAATATTTAAACAGTTCTCGGCTCCCGTCTCACCCCGAAAAAAATAAACGTCAGCTGAGTTAACGTTTTCAATATTTCACATTTCACTACATTGAAAACGCAGCACAAGTGTCTCACTGAGGTGATGACACCCCCAGTGGTGAGGATTAACTCCAACCCCGTGGAATATGAAATGCACACTGTCACCCGGTATGTCTTCAAAAGAACGTGTGTGTGTGTGTGCGTGTGTTTGTGTTTGTGTGTCTGCCTAGTTTTCCCACATCTTTATGTGCCCATTTGAATGTTGGTTAATGTTCACAGTGCGCTCTCCTATATGTTATGTTGCCACCTCAAGAAGGACACATTTTTCTTCACATTATGTCTGTATTCGGTTTAATGAAGGTCTGCGTAATGAGGATGTGTGTCCGTGTAGAAATGTGCATGTCAAAGATCCAATGTGTTCTCATCCTGCCCTGCAGAGCGACACAGAGTGCTGGCTTTCAGGAGAATGTTGTTTGTGTAACGTGTTTGAAAGGAAAGTAGTCTCGTCTCGTGTCTTGTGTAACACTGGACCTGTTATATTTTAACATGCCTTTTTTTTCTGGATTTGCCTACAGAAAGATAACAAATGTCAGGCGGACATTTATCTTTAAAATAGAATACTGTTTTTTTTAAACATCATTCAAATGAACCACCTAAGATATGAAAGAAAAGGAACATTAGAGACTATTTAGATGGTAGGACAGGCATTCAGAAAATGGTGATGGAAATAACTCTAATAATGTATTTATGTGCTAATACTGGAGAAAAAGGAGTAAAAGTTAAGACATTTGTTTAGCCGTTAACTCATCTAGCAGTACCTCACAGCTCATCTGTCTTTTTTACTGCTCTGTCTGGTTCTGTTATGTTTGACTCTTTTTATTTTTTTTTCTCTGTTTGTGTCTGCGTTAGCTTGGTTCTGTCTCTGATGATGTTCCCTTCTCTCATTCTGTGCGACTTTCTTTCTCCGTATTTCAGTGAGGTTTTGAAGTTGTTTGTGATAAGAGATGTTTCATCCTTTCCCTCGCCCTCCCCACCATGTTCTCTCTCTCTATTTCATTCGTTTTTTATTACATAACACGTTTCACTCTGAAGTGCTGTCACAATAAATCTCCCTGATGACCTTTAAAATGTTTAAACGTTAAATACTTTCTGAAATCGTTTCCTCCTTTTGATCAGTCTGCTTTACCGATTGAGAATAACAATTATTTGATCCAGTGCAGGACCGACGAACGACACTGCAAATATCCCAAGATAAATGTAAAAACAATATAAAAGCATTATTTCGAAACGTGAATGTAACGTAGTATGCTCTAGAAAGTCCCTCCCAAACTCAAGCGATAATGGAATTTCTCAAAACGGGTTGAATAGTGCCATGAAGTATGTTGCGTGGGACATGCAGAAGCAAGGTCTCCAAAATCAGTCCTTTCAATAGATACATCATTGTGTCGATATGACAAGTTTGGCAAGAAGCCACGCTAAATTTTAAATAAAGTTTTTGAAAAACATTTGATGGAACATTAAAAATAATGGACAATTCTTCTGATTATATGTTTAAAATTTAATTTTAAGATGAGAGCTTTATTAATAACACTCATTCATTGCTTATTCCAGTAGTGCAGTTTCATGTCTTGTTGGAATTATTAAAAGAGTTTACAGCTTTGCCTGATCAATGGGAACATTTACAAATGTTGAGCAGGGCCTTAACATGAACAAGAGACCATTTAAATAGGCAGAGATTGAACCCAAGAGAAGACACAACTGTCTAAGGAATTTGTAATACAATCATTAATAGAAAAGTTGATATCATTCCCTACCATTTATCGGTCAGCAACTGAATTGTGTTATTAAAAACTACTAGCAAATTCCTATTGCATTTCGCTGTTATGACATACGACATACAGTAGGAGGTCTAATTGTGTTCCTGATGAACGTTGCTCCGAATCCGCCATTTCTTAGTCAAGCTGATTGTGGAAGCAAGATGAACCCTGAAGGTGTAAGAGCAACTCGAAGAACTTCTGTCTGTTTTATTAGAAACTAAAATGGAATTTTCACAAAATGATCCCAAGTCACGGACAAATGTGGACTCAAATGCGGCAAAACAATGCCGACCAAAATCCACGCTAAGTTGTGACTGCTTTTCATCAGGACTGTCCAATAAACAAGTTACTTGTGAGTCAATGTGGCATGTGTTTACAATCTCCGGGGGATTCATAACATGGCAGCGTGACCCTGAATGAATGAAATATCCAACAAGCCGCTGGATGGGATTCACGCTCGGCGCCTTTCCAATGAGACTTTGATGAGCCGTGTACCTGCACGCCGTCCTGCTGATTGTCCATGCGGAGACAGCGGCCTTTTCTGTGCCGGCGCGCTCACCGCTGAGTGTGCACACTTACTCGTGCTGACTAAAAAGCTGGTTGGCTTCACCCGCTGATATTATTTTAGGTGCACCTGTGTTAGCACCTGTGTGCATCATTTATTATTCTAACTTATTCCAACAGCCTGCACAGCAACCCGTCCAACCCGTTCCATCTCCCACAAGGGACAAATATATTCACTTTGTTTTAAGTGTTTGTGTGTATGCTTTCTAATGCAGCACATGCTTCAGTAAGTGAATCATTCCTCATCCTCAGGACAGACCGCCTGTGCTAAGGAGGGACCACATCGGTAAATGGAAGATGAGTATTTTACCGTGGCTTTTATTTCCTCTGGGAACCGTCCATCACTCTTCCCCTCTCTGCTGAGCTGTTGCTTCTCTTTGTCCCAACGTTTTCCCGTTTTTGTTTTTTTTCACTGCCCCTCCCTCTTACAAGCAACTAGCTTCCGCTCCCCTCAGCCTCCTCCCTGGGTTTCCTCTTTCTCGCCTGACTCCTCTTTCACCCCTGCACCCTTTTCCATGGTATCCAATCTCTCTTTCCTTTCCATCCCCTTCTCTGATCACCCCTCCTTCCCATCACGTTTCCACCCATCTTCCCAAGCTCTTTTCCCTTGTCTGACTTCAGACAAGGAACCTTCTAGAACAGGGGTGTCCAAAGATTTTTTCCGGAGGGCCACGAACAGAAAAATATACGATGGACTGGGCCACTCACTAGACGTGAGGTGCGCTGCCTCACTTCTAATGCACTAATGTTGGAAAAACCAATCAAATGCAGGTAAATTACGTTTGATAATTCAACAAAAAGCCTCCATCATAGCTCTCCATTGGTAGATTTTCAGTGTATTTTTTACAAAAAGGTTGGCAGGTTATTCTCTCAGTGAGCCTCTGATTGGTTCTTAGGGTGCTGAGCCCCCTTCATTGTCCTTTATGAAGGGAGAGACAAAAAGAGAAATCATGGATGTGGATATTTCAAGCTTATTACACAAATAAATCATTGGGATTGTTAACGCATCAAATAACGTTTGTTAAAAAATTGTCATCAACTTTAATTGAGTGAATTTATTAAGTAATTGGGCGCTCCGTTTTCGGGCACAATTTGCTAACTTTGAGTTGTCTGGAGGTTGTCTGCTAACCTTGGAGCTTCGTAATGAACCACAGCCTATCCCTGTAGCTCCAGACGACCCTCAAAGTTAGCAAATTGTGCCCGAAAACAGAGCGGGACGGAAGTGCCCAGCGCCGAATCCCCGCCCGCCGGACCACCGATCGCCGCCGCGGAGCGAAAGTTTTGCAAGCGAACGCAAAACCTAGTCCCAAATACGCTTTCTCAAGTTTTTTTTTTTTCACCTGAACATCTGCGTATTCCTTTTTTATTCCACCCTCTCAATGGCTTGCAGTATTTTACTTCTCTGACCCGTTTATCAAACTCAGCCCTTACTGCACCACTCAAAACTGTCTCTTTACACCTTTCCTGTCTCAGAAATGTTTTTGGAATTGGAAATTGGGGATGAGATGTAGGAGTAATCTTTTTATTGTGAACTGTACATTTGTAACTCACAGCAAAACATTTCTTTTGTCAGGAAATAAATTCTTCAGGCAGCACAGCGCTGGTCAGTTGGCAGAGCAGTGAGCTAATATGAACCCGGTGAACGCTGAGGACACGGATGAATAATGAATGAGTTCATTTCATGGAAGTATTTGGTAGTCAACAATTGATACATTTATTTATAAAGTTTCTTTGACAGAATACAAATTGTGTCGCAGTTTGATATTGACCTTTTAAACACCAGACTACGCAGAAGTTTGGCAGTGAATTATGAACTAGATAGAAGTACATCCCTCAAATGTGCGTGGTGTATTTTTTCAATTGCAGTTTAGTTCTGTCATTTTGCTTCTCAATTTGAAATGCAATAAAGACATAAACAGTAAAAACAATATTACACCGCATTATATGACAGGACAATTCAATTGTTCCCTTCCCTCTTTCTCCTCTTGTGTCTGCACAAGTCGTTTTACACCATCTCTGAATTAAGGTTGATTGGCTCCCTGGAAATTTAATTCTAAAGGGCCACATCCACACATTGAGAGAGTAAAGGTAAAAAAAAGTGTTAAAAAAGTGTTACATTTGATTAGCTTGGTATTTCTTCATTTTCTCCTTTTTAAAAGCCCAGTGGCGAGCTGGGCCCCTGTTGCACTGCAAGGACATCATGATAGTGGAAGTGGCCCTGATAACAGCAGAATATAATTATCAAGGGAGTTCTATTCCATTGTGTCCACGGTTAACAGGATTAATAAAATCAGAAGCTTTATTAAATCATAATGGTTCATAATGAACCTTTATCAGTCCACTTTTGGATTTATTTTCTGACATGGATGAAAATAAACACCAGGGTGTCACATGAAATGAAAGGACAATAATCCCATTTAACACAGAGAAGGAATTATACGGATTAGAGAATAGACAACGTTGCATCAAAGGCCAGGAGAAGACAGAATTGAACAAACAAAATGAAAAGTGTTGTGTGTGTGTGTGTGTTCATTATGGGAGTGCATAGTAGTTGGTGCTTGTGGAAAAACTTTCCACCCAAAAGCAGAATTATTGCTTTTAGTGGAGCTGATAGTGAATTGGTGACAGATCAAAAACAGTGATTTTGTCAGTAAATCTCCGCCAAAATCAAAACATCAAATGTGTATGCACACACCTTAGATCTCATACTATTTGATAGTAAAATGCTTCTAGCATGAATTTGACATCAGATTAAATCATTTTACCCAAACTACTTTGTTACAGGACCTCCAAATAAAAAATAAAACGTATCAATTTTTACCACATTATGTTTTTAGTGGCTGGAGAGACGGGAGATTCATGACTGACCGGCAAAGTTTTCAGTATGTGGCGTTTGGCTCAGGGCCAAAGAGCAGCTCTGAGAAACTTCAATGTCATTCCCCTTCCCCCTGAGATGTCCAAAAAATACATTAGCACATGTAAATAATAAATCATGCACTATCTACTCAAGGGCAGCGGTCTGTAGCTTCAATCCTCAAAAGTCTGAATCTTCAACATCCAAACTAACCTCAAGGAATTAACCATTTTAGCTTTTTTAGATGATTGTTCTCTGTTAACAAACAAAAGAATGCTCTCGTCTATAGATTTTTTATATCTATACACTGTAAAAAAGTCTGGCAGCAGATGATTGTTAGACATTTGTTTTTTAGTAAATCCAGTTTGGTTTAATGGTCCATTAAGCCTGGCTTACAGCATCCTACTTTGATATCGTTGTAAGAATAAAACTTTACCTCAGGTTATTAATATTAGCAGATTGGTGTACTATGTAATGCGGAGGATTTCCGATGGTTACTTTGCGGACCATTTTTCTTTCCCATGAAACAAATCAAACCTCCCAGACCTTCATCAATTGATCTTAATTAAGTAACCGTTATCTATATTGTTGTTCTGTTTTCCTATCAGGATTTGGTGCTGCAGTTAATTAATGGCAATTACAAAGTAGTGTTAGTAGAAGCAATGCAGACGTGTTCTTAAAATAAGTATGCCTGTTTAAGATATTAAGTAGTTTCCAGTAACTTTAGATCTTTTTCTTCATCGCACAGAAATTACACAGAGGAAGTGAATTTCTTGTGGATGATAACTGCTCACACTAATTCAAACATATGTGGCAGTGTTAAACCCCAAAATGGGTCTGCATGGGACTGAATTGCTACAGCTCTCGGTACATTGAAACTATACTTGGAGTTGTGCATCACCTTTTGCTTTTGACGTTTTATAATTACATTTTTAAGTATTCTGTTAAAGTCAGCGTACAGCTGACGCAGGATGGATATGTAAATATTTTTTTTTTTTTAAATCGGTAATAACGAACTAACCAAACAAATTTCTCCAATGCAACATCTTGCATGTATATAAAAAGCAAAAATCCCCCAAACATTGAGGCACAGTGTAAATATATCAACAAAACCTTTCCTTTCTAAACCTCTTCTAAAATAAAATGAATTTGCCAGACCTAATGTGATTCCGTTTTTCTTTTGTATCCATCAGACGGTTGTCTGTACTTGGGCTACATGGGATGGTGGAGCGGCTATTTCCCGGGACGCTTGCTGTACTTGTCGCCCTCAAGAGGCAGTGATTTGTCTACTCTTTGGATAATTAAGCCTCGAGCTGTCTTATGCTCAGTCTCTGTCTCCCAGCGTTTTAAGCCATTATGGGATTAAGCTGTGATTGAGTTGATGACTCCCTGACGGATAGCAGTACAGTAGTATCTAACGACCCTTCCCTCTGCCAACATGTGCACACTCAGACATGCACAAGACTGCTAAAGCAAGCCGAAAGGAAGCACTATTATACACGCAGGATCATTCCTCTCATAGAAAGGCTGTAACAATATTAGCCTGCTCTTGTATTTAGAGGCAACTAACAAAGCAGCTAGAAAGTTATTATACAGTATCTAGCAGAATTAGCGTAGGAAGGAGCAGATTTGTTTGTTATGCTGATGTGTAGACAATGTTTATTGAAATAAATGCTGATGTATTCAGGTACACATACGCACAAACACCCACATTCTCTAAGTACTATATGCTTAAGCGCCAATAATGCCATAGTTTTAGGAAAGATATCTTGTTTATCATCATGTATCAACAGTATCTCAAATACAGTTTCAAGGACAATGAGTCATGTTTCAATATACTTTGCAACACACATGATATGATATGATATGAAAGCCAGAAAAAATGTACTGGCTGGCTGGTTCTGAGTAAATAGGATGGATGGTAGAATTGGGAAGTATTGACCGACAATCCTTTGACAGTTCTGTTCATTTTTGGGGTAACAACGTTAAACTGCTGTCTGGGTGGTAGGCGTGCATATTTGTTAAAACCTGACATGAGTGGAGAAAGAAGGATAAGGAGAGAAGGGAATGTATCATAGAGGAGGTTAGTACAGTTGAGAGTAGACTAAAGATGAGGGGTAAAGGACAAGTGAAGTCCTGAGCAAGGCGACATTTGATGTGCAATTTATAGTAAGACCATTTGACCCACAATTCTCTCCAACACATCAACTAATGATGTAATTATCAGAAACTCAATAAAAATCAATCATAGTGAAAGACGCAAAGCTTGTTCTGAGACATTAGAAGTAGAAAGAGTTGAGTTATCCGAGGTGCTGCTTAACCCTGCTTATGATGGCTTTGATTGTGTTTGCTAGTCTGGATATTCAAAAAAGAAAAAAATACTTCAAGCCACATTTTCATGGCACTATTGTAGGCTTGTAGCATGAAGAAAGTTGACCCTATTAGAATGGAGATGCTTTGTTTCATTGTGGCTCCTTTAACTGGATTGATTTTTTTCAGGTCAGCTTACCGGGCGGATACAGGCATTCATCTTCACCTATAGAAGCGCCCCTTTTGGAGCTCTTTGCTCTTACAGGAGCGACTTGTTAAAACATTGCGTAACATAATTTACAGTAATAAAAGTTATATTTTTCATTTTGAGTTAATTTAAAGATGCATGGGCCTTTTTTTACAGTCAAAAATGTAATAAAGATGTTCTGCATGGTGGAACAGCTTCAATAGTATTATTAATTGACTGACAAAGTGGATCGAGCACATTGTACTATATGTGCAGGTCAGACAAATGTTTTAATGTTGAGAATAAACGCATGGGTTCAATAAAGCTTAATCCGTTGGGCTTAGTCTAGTGTGACATTTATGTAAAACATCAAACACACTTTGGGAAAGTTAAGGATTCAAGGAGTCATGAAAATGTGGATCTTTCCTTTTAAGCCATTTCGTTTGAATGAAAAAAGAAAACTAACTTTTATTTCAGCATCCCGTACTAATAAAGACACGTTTCCTGAAGTGAGTGTGCGAGTCGCCTGTGATGAGCTTTGCCTGCATCACTGCTGGGGAACCAATTAGCTTAAAAGGAGTCTATGTGTGTGTGTGTGTGTGTGTGTGTGTGTGTGGAGGGGAGGGAGGGGGGTACATGGGATGGAACATTGGTCGAAGGTCTAAACAGTGGGCTTGTGTGTGTGTGTGTGTGTGTAGGCGTGTAGTTGTGTGTCTTTGGCGAGATGTGTGTCAGACAGCAGAGTGCATGAGCTTGTGTGTGTGTGTTCGGGTGCTTTACTGTTGTGTCAGCACAGATTTATTATCCAGATTTATGCACACTTGTCAGACACACACAGAACCCCCCCACACACCCGCACGCACACACGCTCCTCTCTCTGTCTCCAGACTTGGACACTACTAGTTAATAGAAAACGAGTGAAGGTGATTTAAGTGTAAGAACACACAGAATGAAGACACATCTGGACTATTTTTAGTTAGTTCATACGAAATCTCCATCAAGCACATATAATGGCCATTCCATGTGACAAGTCACAAGTAAAAGTCACATAGCGATAAAACTGATGTGTTGTGTTACTGAAAACTTGCACCCTCAGCAAAAAAACCTTTCCTCCCACTCTCAAACATTGAAGACAACATTATGAAAGTTTCATTACAGTGTGAGCTTAAAAGTGGTGCGTTGTAAAGCGAGGACATAAAAAAAAAAAAAAGTAGTCAGTATCTTTGATTAACAGCCCCAGAAGGCAGAGAGCAGTGCCAACGGCTCCTGGTTTATCAGCTTCTCCCAGCGCTAAGCTGAGATACTCAAACATCACTGTACATCGGCAACCAGTCAGCTACAAGCAGCGGGGACAAATAAGACCAACCAACAGAGAAAAAGAAATGTAGGGAGCAGAAAAGACAGCTGAAAGGTTCATGGAAGGGCTGCCGGAGAGGATGATCTGTGAGAATTGTAAAAAACAAGGTAGTTCAACTGTTAAATATTTATGTTGAGCACATGTACAACAAGAGACGAGACAAAATCACGTAGTGTATGTACTTTTAAGTCTCATTATGATGCTTGACACTTGTCCCTCCAACATATTCTCACTCCTGACCCATCACACAGTTGATCACTGGCACCAACGTTAAAGCTGTGGTGCTACATACCCCGCTAAATTTATTTTTTCAAGAAAAAAGGAAACGTTAAGAACAAAAGTTCTGGGTAACAACTCATCTGACAATGGCAACGGCAACTTACTTTTTTTTTTCTCTTCAGGGTCTAAACAAAAGTGATGGCTTTGTTCAACCCACGGTTGCCCTTATGCCTGTGTATCTAACTCTTGCCCCGACGACAATTTACCGGATTGGTTCCTATTGCTCGTTCTTGTGCTGGTTCTGCGTGACTAATCAAACCACTTCAAACAGACTTTTTACTGTATTTTCCGGACTATAAGTCACTCCGGAGTACAAGGCACACCAGCCATAAAATGCATAATAAAGAAGGAAAAGACATATATAAGTCGCACTGGAGTACAAGTCGCATTTTTTGAGAATGAGACACGCGCCGGCGGACTTTTTTTGGCTGCATGTATTCTACGGACGTCGATATGATGTCGATAAATCCGAGAAGTCTGCAAGTTTTGGTTTCACCACTGTCATGATATGAGGCAAGACGCGAGTTGTGATCCACATTAAAGAGGGTTTTATTTTTGAACAGCCCAGAGTAACGTAAGCTATGCGTTAGACTCCAACAGTTAGCATCTATGCTTAGCATACCCAAACTACGGTAGCTCAACAGGGACAAAAGACAATCTCTCAACAACCACTTCCTGCGGGAGCGCTCCGCCATCTTCCCACGGGCTGCAACGCAGGCCTGGAGCGCCCTCTTGCGGTATAGTGTGAAAATAACATGTGAAATGTATTAATAATTTCACACATAAGTCGCTCCAGAGTATACGTCGCACCCCCGGCCAAACTATGAAAAAAACTGCGACTTATAGTCCGGAAAATATGTTACTTTCTTTTTTTCGTCACTTCTTCACACAGTGAGTTTTTCATGTTTGTCCCATAAGCTGCATGTAATTTGCCTTTATCACAATGCATTTCAAATTATTCTAAATGAGAGATTTTCATTTGGCTAAATAACAAATGGTGATGGATTATTTTTTATTCGGTGAAGTCATTGAGAAGCGCATTGATTAGTGTTTGCATTATTGCACTTTCAGTGATTCGTGGGGACTAACACATCTGCTGTTGTTGTATCTACACAAAATTGGAGCTCAAGCTGCATTTTAAAAAAGGTACACTTGTACTTTGAATGTACTTTTAGTGTTGAAAGTATGCTGGTATATTGTACAAAATGGCTCAAACTGTTAAAAGACAATGCAACCCTATTCCCATTGGAACATACATCAGCCACGCTGTGGTGCAGTGCATTTTTCAAATTCAGTTGTAAATGTGTTTTCGCAGGTGAGGTCCTAAAAAATCCACAGAAACAATGATCTCTGTGTCACAACACAGTGAAAGACGTTTCGTAATGGGTGTGATTATCCAGTAAATGTGTGTTGTGGGAAGGGTTGTCCATCTCACTGAGCTACACGCTGACACAATGAGGCAGATAGTTGGTATCACTTTCCTCACACATTCAGACTTTCGGAACAGTATTGGATGGACCAGCCTTGAACCTTTTGAAATCTTGCTCGTCTGTGGTGTCGCCTGCTGTTTCATGGATTCAATGCTTGAAGAGAAAGCTGAATTAAGAAAAGAAGACAGAGAAAATAAAGTGAATCTTTGCCATTTTTAGGCAGTCGTGGGACTGTGTAGAGTTCAGACTTGTTTTTCTCCTCCTTTAATCCACTGCCCTAAAAAAGTTTGAAGAAAGGGGGGATTTGTCAATCGGTATACTGGGAATTTGACTAGAAGCTTAGAACAGCCAGCCTGAGCGCTGCTGTGTGTGCCTTACTAAAACAATTTAATAAGCAGCATCGTCATTATATGAAATCCTAACAAAGACTTTTTTTTTTCGTAAAGAAAAAAAAAAACTTTGCTTTTGACTTTTAAAAAGCTGGAAACTGTTGAGGGTGGAAACTTCACGAGGACGAGAAGTCTTGGTCCTCGTCCCGGCCGAGACAAAGGATCAAAAAGTGACGTCGGCTCAGTGGTTAAAATCAAAATGTATGTTAAATCATATAGTATTATAACTGTGCAATCTTAGATAAGTAATGACATCTGAATGCAATGTGAAGTGAATATAATTGAATTAAATAACAGATAATAGTCATTTTAAACATAATTTCTGTACACAGTAATATGAGGTTATGATTAGAAGACCTGGGGACGGCTTTCAGTTTCCGTCCTATGGATTTCTCCCACTAGTTTTCCAAAAGAGGTTTTGGTGGGAGTTTTTCTCTTCTGTCAGGAAAATAATAATTTTAAAAGGCAGCCAGAATGTGGCATAAAGCCTTTAACCATATGAACTGTATACAATGCTACTTTCACTCTATAAGGCATAAAGCCATAAATTCATCTGCAATCAATGTAACTAAAGGAATGTGTGTCGATATATAGGAGAGGTTCAGTGAGAGAGGTTTCAAATTACAGCAGAGAAGCTTTTTCACACCTATATGAGAAGGGGTCATCGGAGGAAGATGGCCAATCGAGGCCGTCGTGGATCTCCAATACACATCGGACGAGACACAATCAACAGTTCTTGGAGAGAAGACAGAACTTATCCTTTCTGCACCTTTAACTAAGTCGCTTACCGGCTTGCTCAGAGAGATTCTCTATTTCGCGAAATAATTCACTGTCCGTTTTTATTTTTCACTTTGTAATTGTATTCCTCCTTATTTTGATTAGTTATTAAATACATTTTGATTTAACCTCTGAGCCGACGTCACTTTTTGATCCTTCGTCTCGGCCGGGACGAGGACAAAAGCTTCACCTCCTCGTGAAGTTTCCACCCTCAACAACACAGCTGGATGTATTTAGTTCAACATTATTTAGGTTATTAACATATCAATGTAATGAGCTTGATCCGTATTCCTGCAGTTTTAGTTCTGTCTGCCGTTTTTTCCTTTGTCTGTGTTTCTTCAGATAATCGTTTCCTCATCCTGCTGCCGGTGCCTCAGGCTCCCTGAAAGCTATGTACTCTAATAAAAACCTGCGTAAACCCAATAAGCTTAAATTACAAAGTGAAGAACATCATATCCCCAGCCGAAATACATACCATAGAGTATATACAGGGGTCGTCCCAATCACTAACAAGGAAATGGCCGTGATTCTTGCTTCATTTATTACTTTAGTGAATGTTGAAAACATTTAATTACGATCTCAATCGCTATTTTCAGGTTGTCTTCAATACAGCGTGATGTTCATACAATAAGTTGTAGAGTACAGCAGGGCATGCTTCACAGGACGGCCACCTAGTAAATGAGTGGTCGCTACGGCATAACAACATAACAGGAATTACCATGATTAGACAAGGATACAAACCGGCTTTCTGCTTCCTTCATTCATTCAGCTTCCTTCACGTTTCTTTTATGGAATGGCTTCCTTGCGTCGGAGTGACCATTTGTCAGCCACTCATAACAATAGTAAAAAGTGAACAGAAAATGTCCCTTAAACATAAGGTGTCCCTTGAAGCCAAAGTGTGTAGGTGTATACATGTGTTTCCGAGGCGGGGCAGGTGGGTTTTATGTGTGTGTGTCTGTGTGAGCGTGAATTCTACTTGCTATGAAGGGATACCATGAAGGATGCACGGAAACCACATCCGTTATCAGGCATTAGCACTAATGAGATTGTCCCCATCACAGACTCATCGTGACCTTTTCCAACATTCCCCTACTCCTATAGCGTGCAGACACACACACACACACACACACACACACACACACACACACAAACCTGTCTCCCTCTGGGCTATGCAAAATTATGTCCACTCTTGTTGCAAGGGACATGCAGTCAGGGGGAAATACACACGAGTAGGAGCAGAAAGAAACAGATACAGCCAGTCCGCTTGCTGACAAACACACACAGAGATAAAGCCACTCATCGCTGCACATAACATTTAGTTTGGCACGAAGGAACATTTTCAGAGATCGCACGACTCTGGAGGCATTCATTAAATCACTGGATGAGAAAAGTGTAGCCATATATTCTCAACTAGCATTACTGTGTATATGCAACGACCACATGCCAATGATCAACTTATTCTTTATATTTTGCAACTGTAGGAGTTGTTTAATTTCTAGATCTTTATAGGCATCTGGCTCAATCAATGGTTATTTTGGTTTGTTGGTCACTCTACCACTTTAATCCAAAAGGAAATTTAAAATAGCTATTAGGTGGATTGTCACAGGTTTGTGCAAAAATTCATCACGGAGAATTTGCCAAGAACCGGAACATGTCAATGCTCCCAAAGGGCTGAATAGTTTGTTTGCTTATGTTCACTTGTGATCATAACACATTTTCACAGTGGCGCCCTGCAATTTTTTACATGAATTATGGTGACATTCCATGTAATTACTTCAGTGTCAGGCCACCGTTATTGTGCATGCTGGTTCACTGGTATAACCTATTTGGACATGGGAACAAAACAAAGCAATCGTTATGAATATTGTAAATTACTGAGCCCTCATCTTTTACCCTTTTGTGTGCACACCGGTCAATTTGGATCAGGGTGCCTGTAAAGTGATGTCTTTGATAAAGAGGGTAAAAAAACTACAGCTATGACCTCTGAACAACACACCGAATAACACTGTTACAGTGTGGGTTCATGGCCTGTTCAAATTTTAATTTTCCTGAATCTTGTGTCCCTGGGTTAACCACTCCCTGCCCTGATGTGTTTTCTCCTGTGATTGTGATTGTCTGCCGTGTCCCTGATTGTTTCTTCCCGTATACAATCACCTGAACCTTGTTGCTTTACTTAAATTAAAGTCTTTGATTTTCAGAAAAGTAACACGTCTGCGTTGGAGTCCTGATTCTCTGCTAACAAACCTGACAAAACACCTGGGGGCTTACGACCTGGTCTGAAAACCGCCTAAAAATTTTCCAAAATATGAAAGTGGATGACAGAATAAAAATTCAGCCTCTCCAGCCTCTCTGACAAAGTCTTGATTGAGAAAAAACCCACAACCTATTTAAAAGAAAACGCTTCGGTTCATCAACTGGGAGCTCTGTTAAAACTGACAGCGTTGACGTGCGGGACGCTGGTGAGGGATCATTTTGTTGTCGTGGCATTAGCAGCTTTCCAACTGCCGGGCCAGAGCACCCGTAGGGAAAGTGACAGCATCTGGAGGGATAGTGCGAGCTTCTGTGTATGTCACATCCTCCCGAGTAAGCTCCACTCTGTCAGGTGAAAAAGAAGTAGCTGTCATCTCCGTGTTTGTCAGGGGAGACGCGCGGCTGTCCAAACCCTTCAAGCAACTCCAGTGAGAGTTGGAGATGATGCACAGGGCACATCGGCCATTACAAATTGGTAGAAGAACAGGGGACTTTTTTGAGGGGGTCATAGTAACCATTTATCCACTTCTACTTTGTTGATTTCATTGGACTTGGCGTCTGGTCACATGGTCAATCTCCTGTCTCAGCGGTTCGATGTTTCCCTGTCTGGATATGAACCTGTGCTGAGCCTTAATGTGACGGGCCTCGCTGGGTGTGGGCCTGGATGTGGACAGAAGGTAATACAAAAGTCTGCCAGTGCCACAGATAATGACAGCTATCCATCTAATAGCTAGTTTAAGGACGATAGGGTTGACAACCACGCTGTGTATGTGTGTGCCACATGGCAGGTCATTTTGATTACAAAGAGCAACCACTTTGGTAGAGACGCCTTACTTGCAACAACTGTGTTTGGCAGAAGGTAAATTGGCGTGTGTTGGTGCTTGTGTGTGTGTTTCTTCAACCTGAGAAGCCATCTAGCTGCTCTTCATCAAGTCCAGTGCAAGTCAAAATGATAGCAAAGCAGCCTATAACACTGGCAGTCCCTAATAATG
Organism: Apeltes quadracus; assembly: GCA_021346845.1. Classification (NCBI taxonomy): domain Eukaryota; kingdom Metazoa; phylum Chordata; class Actinopteri; order Perciformes; family Gasterosteidae; genus Apeltes; species Apeltes quadracus. The sequence goes on along the minus strand of CM037930.1, from coordinate 9,491,690 downwards.
TGTCACAAAGGGGTACATCAACTCTGGTCTTCCTTGAGTGCGGTCATAGAGTGCCAGCTATCTCTTTGGATATTTGCATTACGTTAAAAATAGACATTGTAGCTGTCATCATGACATCATGGTCAAATCCAAAAAGACAAAGTAAACTTCCAACTGTCTGTAGCATTTTACAAGCTGTCCAACAGCTCAAATGCCAAATTTGATTATTTAATTATTTTAAGAAAAAGGATGGGGTGTGAAGGCATCTGAGTGATTGTTTTTTTATTTGTATATATTTAAAGAAATCCCTTTTGTGCCTCATGGAACGCCCACCTCCCAGGTGTAGCCAGTTGCCTTCATAACCCGCCTGGACTCTGGCAAGAAACTGAAGCAGAGCAGCTAAGCAGGCCATGCAGTGGGCCGTCACACAATCAATTATTCATAACAATTTGGGTTGAGTGAGTTAATTGCTATTTTACAATCAGCACCGTAATATACAACAGATATTTCTTTAATTTCCAGAAAGCTCACATTTCCACTAAAATATCCACATACGTCTAATGAATGAGGAAATGAGAGAGGTCTTAAAGCTTTAATCCAAATAAGTTAATCACTTAGCGCTTGATTTGGGATGCCAATGTAGGATTTGTGCAGATTGTGATAGGCACGGTTGATCTGTCCTCATTCAGACATTTCATGTGTGCATTGAGGATTTAGGAGCAGGCTTTGCTTGCACATGGGTTTATTCCCAATACTAGTTAAAAACATCCCTAGGCAGCAAACATTGAAACATTTACGTGAGGCCCTCTAAAACTTCACCATATAAATCTGACTTTGGTAAGAAATAAACAATCCCGGAATATATTACCCTGCAGTGGTCACAGGTGTCTGCTCCTGCTTTGAAAAGCAGGGATGGAAACCATGACAACCATAAGCAAATCTTTATTCATGCTTAGTGTTAGTTACTTTCGTTGACAATTCAGCAATAAATTATGTTATTCTCGGTCGAGGCAGCGCTGGATCATCTTTCTAACTTCCAGTTTGAAGAGTGGTGGAAACACCACAACGCATCTTTATCCTGTTTCCCCTGAACCTGTCAGTGCCGTCTCCCCTGTCTGCTAGCCTTTGGCATTCACCCAGATCTGCCAATCTCCAGCCTGTTCCTCAGTCAGCAAACCTCCAACCCTCTAGATCAGGGGTCCCCAAACTACGGCCCGCGGGCCACATGCGGCTCCTCGGCACACTTCGTGCGGCCCGCGGACGAGTACCGAATGCGGCCCGCCGGCACACTTCTGCGTTTTTTTTTTATGCACGATCATATAGAGACGCGCGGTTATATGCGGAGGTCTGCCGACCGGCACCCTCGCCCCCCCCCCCCCCCCCCCCCGCCGAGCTCCAACACCGCCAGCACCTCCCTACCCCCCGGTCAGCCCGGCCCCTGACAGAGGAGGATGTAGGTTATGTGGCCCTCACAACAAAAAGTTTGGGGATACCTGCTCTAGAATCAACCCTCTGCTCAGACCGGTTCCCGAGTTGGTGGCCTAGCGGACACCTGTTCATGATTTCCTGTTGGCCGTGTTCCAGAGGTGTCCCGTCTCAGTCATCAAACTCCATGCGGTCCGCTAGCAGTGGTCCTTCCTTCGGCTCATACTTCTGCCCATACGGCTGTAATATGAGATAATTATCACATGACGGTGTTTTTAGTTAATTCAGCATACTATCTGGCCATTTCTGTTTCAATATGAAAGTTAATATGGATACTCTTGGCTAACTCCTCCTAATTCAAGCTAAGAGCAATCCCTGTCATGAGGTAGTGAAGACCAAATGGTTCTAAAATTGACTGTGTCAGACAGGAAGAGCTTTAGCGAAACACGGAATGCCTTCGCTGGTGCTACTGTGTACCAACGTTTTGATCCCCCCATGGGCATTGCTCAGCACTCCTGAACCTATTGGGATGTCAATTTGCTGACTACATGGGCAGGGTGTAAAGTGTGCAGGGTGTAAAGTGTGCACTATCAGAGGACTCTCTCCTGAAACATCGTTTTAAAAGCATTCCTCCAGTGAGCATTTCGTCAGACAGATTTCACATTGTGTAGCATCAAAAATACTTTCCATAAGGTGTTTTTTAAGTTGTACCTTGTCTCTTTGTGTTCTGTTATGATTTTATATTTATAATTGTTTGGGTTTGGACATCCTTTTTATAGAATAGGAGGGATGTGATGCGTACTACATCACACAAGTGATGACAGTGAATGACAAGAATCCTTTTGAGATTGCATTTCTGGCAAGAAAAAAAATAGGAAAATCGAGGAGGGGATAGGGGAGAGTGATAAAGACGTCAAACTGGGCGGGGGGCACACGGGTCAGTGTCCTGAGAAGAAGGGTCACCTGGGAATGCTTGTGAGAAAATTGTATCAGGAAAGGAGGGGAAAACTAGGGGGAAAACTAAAAAAAGAGCTGAAAGAAAGAGGTGAGGGAGTTCAAGTGTGGTGACATCGACATTATGTGCTGAGTGAGGGGCAAATGTTGAAATGAGGTTGCAAGGTTCAAAAGAAAGGGTAGAATAAAGTTTCAGGAACATTGGTATTTAAATAAATCTTTGCAGACTTGTTATGGTTGTTTTGGATCTTTTATGGACGAGATCACAAGTTGAATGTACTTTTTAAGGCAAGCTTTCCTGTGTTTTCTCTACAAAAGAAACAAACTAATGAACTAAGGCATTTGTATTCAAGACATAACACACTGAAAGTCACTAATAATGCATGAAAATAATGATTTATATATTCTTCATCACCTTTTTATTTTCTCTTTCACAAAACACGCAACATGCACTATACGTGTTGGATTCATTTAGTATTTAATATGGAAACAACTTGCACAACTCAGTCTTAAAAACAAGATAGGAATACAGGCAAACACAATCAAATCCTGGGCCAGGCCAGGGTGAATGACTAATACAAATTCATATATGGAAGAATAATTCTGAACATACATACATTTACCAATTTTAAGTATGTTTTTGTTTTTCTCATTCACTGTAACATGTGTTTGCCCGCAAATATCCAATGTATAACTTTTAGAAATGGATTAAAAGTCGCATTACAACAATCTATATTGCAAAATTGTCAATGTTTAGGAATTAATAATACTTAATTTAATAGGTATTGTATTCACATTAGATATCTATTTTTGTACAGTGGATCTCTAACACTGGAACACACATAACTTGTACTCTTATTACATTGTCTGACATTGTGGTGAGATGCATTAAGTTGCGAGACACATGAACAGTTTTACAGAGAGCTTCATTTTAGCTGCATGTTTATGTATTCTCATTTTATCTCACTGAAGGAGCACTTCCTTTACACATCTGCTGAGTGCCAAAGAAACAGGCTGCTCAGTAGACAGAGAAGGAAAGAGAAACAAAGCTGAATTTGATTTTACTCGAAGTAATCTCACCTCTCTCTCTCTCTCTCTCTCTCTTTCTCTCTCTCTCTCTCTTTCTCTCTCTGCCACTCACAAAAACTGTTAGTGTTAAGACTGCAGTAGTACGTTTGCCACATCGTAAATCTTCTGTTTCTACTTGAGGGCCAGGCGCCATGCTCTGCAGCTCATATGCATCATAGCAACTAGCAAAAAAGAAACACAAAACAGGTATAAAAACATGCAGCTAAACACAACTACAAATGGGCCAGCGTGTGATTACATCACCCACCCTTCATGTTGAGCTGTGTGCTGCATGTATGAACCTGCCACGGTGTAACGCAACTAATGGCAACGTTGCAACTGATCAAGCATCACTGGCTTCACCCATGATGCCGCAGAGGTCCATACGTCAAGGGATAAACTCTTAATGTATGGGAACCAATTTAGGTCACAATTATGCATCTTTAAATGTTAAAACGTAGAAACAAATGCCTTTTGGTAATTAGACAGAAAAGTGATGCCCTGCTTTTGGACTCTTTGCCGCTTTTAAGCAGGATTTAAAATAAGCACTTATGCAAACGCTGAAGCGTGCTTTGAGCTTTCGAGCGGTGTGACACAGCGTCGGTATTTGATGAATAAGAAGGAGCTGGTTTGCTTACAGTGTTTATATTTTATGATTCGCTTGCACTGTGTCTAGTATTTTAAACCCTTTGAGTCTTGCTCACAGGTTCCTCTTGAGCTCTCAAAATCCATGAACTGTATACAAACCGGTTGTAACTGTGTGACATCTTTTCACCATTACAGCAATTTGGAAAATTTGTGATTGTAATTTGTCATGTTGATGCTGCTTTCCATCCAACTGATAGTTTGAAGGATAATTAATTACTAGGCACATGTGAGCCATTTGTAAGTAGTTTACACACCAATTAAAAGATAATTATGAGATGAAATCTAATCCCTACAATATTTCCCTGCAAATTAGGCTTAACTAAACCAGATGGCTACCTCGATGACATCTACAATGTCTTACCATCATAAAATGGAAATGTAAACAAGTTGGTTTGCATTCAGCGTTACCCATGAATACACATTTTATGAATTTTTATCAATGGTGAAAAAACACAGCTTTTAAGTTCATTCTTCTTCCACATAAAACATTTAAAAAGCCAAATTAGACTATATATTTTATATCTCTTTTCAACAATGTTTAAGCTAAGAACATTTATCTCTTGCTCTATTTTGATAAATCGAGACTGTGGAGAGCTGTATAGAATTTAAAAAGCATGGTGCAAGCTGGTCATCAAATTAACTGTTAATACTGGACTCAATTTGGGCTGTATATGCCTACATTTTATAGAAGGTTCCGCTTTTAAAGATACATCTCATTATAAAAAAGATGTAAAGAAAAGATCCACCAGTGGACTGCATGTGTGCTTTAGTGCATGTTTCTATGTGTTCCAATAGCCATATTGATTAGTTTACAAAAGCTGCATGCTCTATGAGCGCAAGAGTCTTCCCGCTCATACCACCTCAACTTCAATTCAGAAAATTTTACTTAAAGGAAATAGAAATAGGAAAAAAAGACTTAGCGCTTCTGAACAAGGGCCAGATGTAGAATTAGAAATGTCTGTTTCTTCTAGTTTAGTATGCCGAACACATCATGGATCACTCATCACTATCTAAATGTCTTGGCACTGGGCAGCACTCTCTCTCGCTCTGACGGCAGCTGAGCTGGAGTACAGGATGGGACACGTGGAGGTGGGGGGGTGGATGGGTGGGTTGGTGGGGAACGGCGCTGTGCAGATGTTAAAAGTGTGACGTAGAGCTGACATGCTGTGTGCAAAATATTCCATAAATTTAACCCAGTGAGGAGGAGATTGGTGCGCGAAAGCTTGCAAAACATTACTTTGCAGATAATGAAGCGAGACACAAAGAGACTCATCAGGCAAAAGCTTTCAAGCTTCTGAGGTTATTTGGGCATTCGGCTTTTACCAGCCTGAAAGCATACAGGGAGAGAACACTGGTATAAGGGAGAGATCAACTAGCAATCACCTTTTTCATTCCCTTAAAAAGATTTTAAAAAGTGAGAACGGTCAGTGACATCTCCTTGACACACACATACTTGAAATCAACTACAACCTGAGAATAACACATTGCAATGTAAGATCCACCATCCATCGACATTTCATCAGTCAAAGAATGAAACACTGTGTTAAAGAAGGCTACTGCTGCGGTTGTCGCGGCGCGGCAGAGTCTAGAGGATGACGATCTTCTGCGTGTAGGTGTACGTCTGTGTGTGCTTGTCTCTGCCTTATTCATTGAAGCACGGACACGACACAAAACTAAAGAAAAATAAATAAAAGAGGAGAGAGAGATTTATTTAAAAGATACCGACACCTGTTTATGTTCAGTCTACCAAAGTTGATTTTTCTGACAGGCTGGTTTTCCAATTAGCACACAGGGGAATGCAACTATTGGTAAAAACAATCCAATTATTGTTTAGAGCAGATGTTCTTTCGAGAAAACAAAATGCAGTCAGAATTTTTTTTGTCATTAGCGATGTGGCCTCGACCAGCAACAATATACTGCACAGTTAAAGTGAATGTCTGCACACTCAGCCTCAGTTTCCATTTCTGACTTTCATCAATGGCTCACTTTCTTTCTATTTCAGGTTTTTTTTAGTTACCCACTTCTTTAACCTTATATTTGGGAGAATTCCAGGACGCTCTTTCCTCAGAGTACATTTTCTTTGTCAATGTTATAGTTGTAATAGTTGGAGAAACCTGGATTAATTCTTCACTTCTTTGTTTTAAGTTGTAATATTTTTATTTGAATAACACTAGGACAACAGCAATTTCTAGCCATTACAAATTTGGCATTTTGTATTTAATGCCAAACTCCTTAACGTCGTGTTTGTGTTAGCTCTTCGTTACGCTTGCCAGTCGGTAGCAACTGCTTTTTCAATTCAGACAGAATGTGCAGGATTGGTTCCTACGAGGGCAGTGCCATCGAAAACATTTAGAAGTCAATATTACAAAGTTAGAGGATGAAAGTTTTATCAATTCAGAAACCCGTATCTCACTCAAGACAGCATGGATGGTTTTTCTTCCAAGTTTGTATGCGTGTGGCACCAGAGACACACAATAACACCCCAAATCCCAGAAAAAGTGATTTTTCCATAATATGGTTCCTTTGAGCACCTACAGTTGTGTGAGTGCTGAAGCCTTCTGGGTCATGCAGCGTGGACAAAAGGTGGCCACTTTGTGATGTGCAGGGATTTGTCAGCCTACTCGCCTACCTGGTCCCTTCTCATGCCGCATAATGTGTGATATGCTGACCACGTACACGAACATCAAAGTCATGGCCACATGCTGAGAGCATATTGGAGAACATAAAGTCTTTGGTTTTGATGAGCGCAGTACTTTCAGAGAGCTGGAATACCCAAGGAGTTAGTTGGAGATGTGTGGTGATGACTCGCAGTCTCCATTTGACCCACCTGTCTCGCGTCAGACCCAACACACACAAATATCAGTGCATGCAGAGACCGTCACACACACTGTCATGGTCAGCAATCTATTTCTATCCATCTCGGATGTTCTGAAGAAGTGATCATGATTCCATTTCTCCACTACGGTTCCCTTCGGGCTTTTATAATTGCTTGATTTGGCCTCCAACAGGATTTTCCTCACGAAGCACCTTGGACTGAGATTAGTTGGAAGGTCCTAAAAGGGAGCATGGGAGGTCAGGTGTCATCATTATTGGGAACAGAAAAGCACAGGAGCAGGAGGCGGTTCCCACTCACGCACAGCTGCAAAGACAGGAGACAGATCTCGTGGGATCGTACTACATGGGGGGGGGAGGAGAAGAGCCGAGGCAGTACAGGACTAGCAACCATTAATGTTCACAGATGTTATGCTTGTTTGTTTGTCTCGATGTGTTTTTACTGTCACTTTTTTTTTTCTTTGTGGGGACTAACATTTTAAGATGATGGAATGTAGGAAAAGACTTCTGTCTGACATTTGTCTGCCAGGGCGACCAACCCCCAAACGCTGGAATAAAACTTTTTGCATGTTATTTAATGATTACTGTAATGAATTAATACTAAATAAAACGACTTGTTTGGCAGTTCTGTCAGGTCATTAAGTCAAGAACACGCATGACAATAAGTTTGAGTGTAGCCATTAGAAGGGGGGGGGTGTTGACCAGCTGGTGCGCTAATCCAGATCAGCTGATGCGGCTCAGCTGGAGCAGATCAGCTGATGAGACCGTGTGTTGGCCAATAGCGTAGCACGTCTTGACTTTCTGGCCTGCCAGAACTGACGCTGACGCTCAATTTCTGGGGTTTGCCCTGCAAATCACTGAAATGTCCTGCTTGAACCTTAAATTGTAGACTTGCTTCTGAGAGCCTCTTTTTTGTTATTTATATATATATATATATAGGGAATAATATGGTTCGTTATACTAAGGTTAAGGTTAGAAACAGCACTAGGTTAAGGTTCAAGTGATACTCAAGGTCTTGAATGTATTTTTATTGTGAGTGTTCAGTAAGGCTGATCGGGAATGTTTCGTGTCCATGAAAGCATGAATCTGAAATGTGATTTTTGCATGCACGCTTGTCAATGTGAGCAGAATTGTAATTACCAGCCTCAGAACTCGTCGTCTACCCAACAGAAAAGCTTCTAGTCACACAATTGTGTGCGCCTAGATATACCTTCATCTGTCCCTGCATTAAATGGTGTAATCACAGTGTCTGCTGCGATGTGCATGAAACGTATCCATGTTTTTTTTGTTTGTAAGCATGTTAGTGTGTGTGTGTGTGTGTGTGTGTGTGTGCGCACGTCTCAGCAAGCCCCCAAGTGGCAGGTCTGCTGTCTGTCACAGTGCTATAAGTTGACAGCAGGGTGTTCTTCAGTCAGCTCGCTGGAGCTCAGCCAACAAACTGCTCTCCTCCTCAGTGCCTCTTCCTCTTTTCCCTCTTCTTTCTCTCCCTCTTTTCTTCACCCTCCTGTGGCTCAATCTCTTCACCTCTTATTTAAATGAGCTCTCTCTCCGACCGTTCACTTACCTTTTGAAAAGGTATACGATAACGAGAGCGTAAACACAGGAGGGAGGGAAGGGTTTTGTTTAACTTTTCTACCTCTGTCACATAGTGTCAACACATCTAAAAAACCAGTTCCATCAAACTGGTACTTGAAAGCAAGTAAACTGGAATATCTCACCAAGGCTATGGAAACACACATTCTAGACATCGAGCCTGTCAAAGGTTGCACATAGAAATGGGATGGATGGTTTGGACAGTAAAGCGAGATTCAGGTTAAATGATCAAACAACATATTTCGTTGTGTAAATGAAACACATGGCGATTAATTAGAATATAATCTTGGATGGATGAATAAGATTGATTTGTTATTGGTATCGTTGCATGTGCAACTTATTCACTACTTTATTTGCACAATAAAACCAAGGTGAGCATGCACATAATGCTGCTCATAATCCCCCGTGGCACCATGCCTATGGACACAATAGAAGCTTTAGCTAATGGCGGTTTTTCCCTGTGTGCTCGGACCACTCTTGTTTATTGGACCCATTCTCAGCCATGTAGCAGCTCATCTAAATCAAGGCATCGACACCTCTGCGCTCTCTGGTATATATGATAATATATTTTGTTGAATTAATATTCCCATGGACATGTGGTTGGTAAAATATGACCCACGTGCCAATGTAACTACACTCACCATTTCTGTGAGTATTCTAGAGATGTCGCCCCAAACATCATGCAGGTAGTGATTTGGTGGAGGGAGATGGATCACCAAATTATCTTAATTCACATAAGTGCTTAATTTTATAGTTTAATTCATTTTAAAATGTGATCTTCTAGATGAGCTGACGTAATCAACATTTATATTTCATTTAAGAAACATTTTACCAAAATGTCCCCCGTCAGTAGCAATGCCCATTGGCCATCATTTGATTGTCTGCCTGCGCGCTGTCACAGAATATCGTTTCCACACCGCTTATTGAATTGTGTTCATTTTGACGTCGTCAAAATGTTGCTGAGGCACTGAGCTTCTCTAATGCAAACCATGGCTTTCTTGTGCAACCGCACCTCCTGATATTGATCGGCCCAATCAAAATGATTAACTAAGAGATGTAGATGGAGGGAAGGAGGAGTGAGGGTTGATCGGGAGGGCAAACAACTAAGGATGGGAAGATGGGGATGGATGAGGGGAACAAAAAGAGAAAAGCCGTAGTGAGTATAGAGAGAGGTGAGATGTGGATGCAAGGGAAGGACAGGATGACCGATGTCAGATTGGACATTAATGGCCTAAGAAGAGAGAAAGTAAACACTTTTTTCTGAATCATTTTGTATCTTCCATGTCCCAGTTCAGCGCTTTTATATAACTGGGTCTGTGTGGTAAAGTTGGCAAAGATATAGCAACTTCGAGCAACTATAAAAATCAATAATCAGTGTTTTTTATTCTGTAACATCTAGGAAAGGATAGTGTGTCGACATGGCCCTTTCTGTTGGACCCTGCAGTACAAATGCAAATACGATGTTACGATTCGGATGCAGATATGAAGGCTGTTGTACGGATGATCTGTGCAGCTGCATCACTGATAAGTAGGGGTGTAACGATTCAGCTGTTACATCAATGTATCGATTTTAATTCCTCCGATCCAACTACATCGATCTGTGCTCGGCGAGTTGACCTTATGGACGACATTTATCGATCTAACGTCGATTTAAAATGTCATAAATCGATTGTATTGATACTAGGAAATAACCCATTGGATTTAAGCACGTCAGTCTTTATATGGATGTTTTTTCTTAGCACTTTTAATGATAAAGGCTGTCACGGACTGAGCCAACACACCGCCGTCCCGACCCCCGATTCAACTGCCGGGTTTCACGGCAAAGCCGACGGGACGTTCCAAAAGGGTTGAAATACAGGGAGTTTTCGGCGGCTGGTAAGGGGAAACCATTATTGCAGGGGTGTTTTTGTGTATATCACTAATACAGGTTTTTTTCTGCTACACTGCTACAGCAGTGTTCGCACTTTATTCAAATAAAATGTGAACGCATTCACATTGTTGTTTACTTGTTTATTTATATTCGTAATTAATTGATACCTGATTCCATTACAAGAAACAACAAAAATCTAGAAAATGTATTTCAGTCACACTGAAGTTGCACTCAGTCACAGTTGACACAGTCACAATCAATTTCAAGTCACTGAATCGTTTCGGATCGTATCGTTCTAAATGAACCAATATCGTCGTTGAATCGTATCGACAAGCACGAATCGTGATCGAATCGAATCGTTGTTAAAAACGAATCGTTACACCCCTACTGATAAGGGAAAGAAACTGAATGAAAGTTTCCTTTTTTAAAGCAACGCTTTTCTGTTTTGCTGTTCATGTGACAAAATGTAAGTATACAATGATTAAACTACAAATAAGTTAGTCTACTGAGTCTAGCCATGCTAGCACCCCCTTGAGGTTGTACTTTGATCTGAAGGCTAATGTCAGCATGATTACACACTTATAACAACTCGAAAATGCAAATGTGTAATATTTACCACTTTCATCACCTTACTGTTGGACTAATGTTTAGACTAAAGTGATTGGTTTTTCAGGTATCCAAAGGATTAGTCAAATAAACTGATGAAGCTGCCCGAGGAAAGATTTTAGGGCTGATAAGTCATAACAATTCAACTGGAACAGCAGAACGTGATCATGACAATCCGCAGAATATTAGTCAAGATATTAAACCCCAACATCACAAATGTAACAAAGCAGTTCTTATTCATCATGTGGGGACAATGATTGCTGGAAATGCTGTGCCATGCCTGAATTAGATGATATATGGTTATGGGAAGTGTTGATGTCCTCAAAAGTGAGGGATATTAACACACCAAATTGATCCTTTAGTGACCATGATTGTCTGTATAAAACTTCATAGAATTCCAGCCCAAATTTGTTGAGATATTTCAGTTTGGACCAAATAAACCACTAACATTCACATTCCTAGAGCCATGCTGATATAGCTAAAAAAAAAAAAACACGTTATGCTGTCAATATTGTGCATGTATGTATTTTTTTTATTTTCTTTTTCTGAAAATATAGAAAATACATGTTTCCGCCAGCCATTTTCACTTGTAATGAAAAATCCCTGAAAGCCCCTGCCGGTTAAGACTTCTTTGTTCTGCATATTTGGTCTATATTCATTGTTTTTATGTGTGTGTTCTTGATTTACCTCCGGGCAGTAAATCAACCTGCATATGTCTACTCTTATGTCAGAAGCTTATCAGTTGACAGCAGATGCAGGTATAGAAAGAATGACAGATATAGAACTGTGTGTGAGGGAGTGTGTGTGTTTGTGTGTGCATATGCAGTTTACTGATGCAGTTTTCCGACAGGCCTTCATGATAGCCACACATGTACTTACAGTAAAGAGGAGTCACAGACAAGAACAATCAAAAACAATTTTAGTTTTCAGTTATGCCCCAGAGGTTGTTCTACAGGTGCAATGTAATTAAGAGGCACTTGTATTTAAATTACATAAATTAAAACAAGTTATTCCCAACGCTACATCAGATGTTTTAATATCGCAACAAATATCCACTGCAGCTTCTTTTACAGTCGTCAAAGTGGCCTTTGTAGTCTCATTCAAATATCCCCATGGCTTTGTGACATATCACAAATCACAAATCAGAAATATTAGCAGTCGCCAGAACTGGGAAGACTTTTTAAATCACTGCATGCTCAGCTAAAGAAAGACTTGTTGAACACTATGTAACAGTGATTAAGTGTACCTAAAAGGAACAAGATTCGGTCTGTAAACATCAAGTCAACCATTGAATGCTTGCATGATTAAATCGAAGTCAAGTGTACTCTAATACTGGCTGCTGAAGTAGCAGAAAGGAGATTAGCTGTAAGGAACTTAAATGCATGCAAAGTCACATACGCACACAAGCTTTGGCACTGGTTCTTTTGGCTGCAATATCTCCACTGAGCCGGAACAATCTATAAATATAGCTGACTAGAATTTTTGACTTGATAACACCTCAGCCCATATAAATACGTCTCATCAGGGCATACAAAAGAGACTTTTTCCTGGAGATACACGATTCATCACCAGCAGTGTCATACTCCATGAAATTGTGGGCGAGGCATTGCTTATTTATATTGAAACCGATGACTCACACATACACTTGAGCCCAACACAGGATTATGTAAATTCCGAAAATTGCCGTCCTGAATAAAATTAAATAAAAAAATGCATTATTCTCTATAACGTGGCCATATATGTCAAGAATGCAAAAATGCCAGAGTGGTTTAAGTGAAGTGGTTCCATGAAAAAATAAAAAGATTCAAAGTGAATCTGTTGATATATTGTTGTTACTTTGGTGGACAAAACACAGAGCATAAATGTGGCTCTTTTATTGAAAAAGAATGTCAAAAGTATGCTTTATGTCAGATGTGTCACACCTCGTCATTGGTTAATGAGCGTGGTGCTTCCCCTTTATTGTCTTTTTGTCAGCTGAATAATACACACACAAAGGATGTTATATAGGATAGACCAAAATGTACATAAATACTGCGCAGCAGGGGATGTGGTAAAATAACAAGATAAAACACCTACTTGTCACAGATCTGATCCACATTCTCCTGACTCCACTTAATCAGTCTACCTTGCTCACGGCCCTCAGTATTTAAACCCCACTCACTCACTCACTCACTGTTCTTCAGCTTCTATGCCAGACTCGCCAGCGTTGCTTCCCGGATGGGTCACCTGTTACCGACTCTGCCTGCCCCTATTTACCCCGCTAATCCAAACCCCAGTGGACCTACCGGCAATTCTGTCCCGTCGATATTCTGCCTGCTGTTACAGAACTTCAATAAAAGGTCGCTGAAGTCTGGTGTTGTGCATTTGTGTCCACACAGATTATTACACTACAAGTTTAAATTGTCTTATAAACAAGAAGAAAATGACACATGCAGAGAGCAGCAGCGTTAGTGCCTGATTTACCAGGAGCAAAGCTGTCATGTCCATCAAACTGTTAATGTGCCTGAAAGCAATTCAGGCAATAACACATAAAAAACTCTCACTGTGATTCCTGCAGGTGTAACACTTTAGCAGACGGAAACACTAAGTTTCAAGCTTCAGGCAACCACCGATACATGTTCTCTGCTCCCTCACGGCAATGACGACAGGATTTTTCTGGAGTGGATAAAAGGAAAACTGGTTGTTGTGGTGGCATAAATGATCTAGTCGATCCCACTTGATACTTCAGACAGGAGGTAGAAACAATGTACAACTCCATCTTCCTGCTCAAATGATGTAGCTGCAACTTATGTGAAGTTATGAATTTATGCTCATGTGATGGTTTTCATTCAAGTCCTACCTTCTTCACCAATAGCAGCTGCAGTTTAGAGGTGACACTGCATCTGATATATGTAACATTTTGGGCTTTATTTTTCGTTAAGGCAAATGTAGCCTACGTTTACATGCCGCCACACCAAGATTATGACAAATTTTTCCGATAAGCATCGAGATTAGCTTTTTCTTGAGAAAATGCCAAAGTGATATACATCACAGACTATCAAGTCTAGATCAGGATTCTAACCACAAAGTATTTGGAAAAATATAGCTTTTAGTCTCTCCATCAGTAAATCAAAAAAAAAAAGATCTGTAGTGCGAGAAAAGATGTAGTTTATAGGGATGAAAATGAAGGGATTTTGTTAGTACAGAATAAAAAACAAGTGGAAATGCTTCTCTTCATGCACCGACTGATAGAAAACATCATGTCGCATGACACGCACAAAAAACACAGGCATGCAAACCTGCCAGTACGCATTCCACCTGCAGCGCCCAGAGCTTAACAAAGTTAGCGCACTCACCGTAGAGTGCACAGAATAGCAAGCACAAGTCCCATGGGTCAGACACGAAGGTTAACAGGCACAGAGGAAGGGGAGAAGACTGAGGTCACTGCAGCTTATCTTCTCTTCTGTCAGTCTGTCTGCTGCCCTCAGGCTTAACAAGAGCACACACACACACAAACACACACAGGGATGCTATTTAGGCTGGTATGAGGAACTTATCTTGCCTTTGGAGAAAGCAGTGAGAGATGAAAGTTCCTCCATACAATTTATGGAATGTTTGTCTTCCTGCTTCTATTGGTTTGGCACTAGAATATAGCAACACAATTCATTAAAACTTCTCGGTATCAACTTATAAATGCGTTTATTATAATGGACTTACCAGCGGCTCTGTCTTTAATCTTATTCTCCAACTTGAATTTCCTGACTTATATAATGTCTTTACACAAGGCAGAGACCGTGACAGACGGACACTGTGATGACTGTCTGCTGCTCCGCTGCCTCGGTTTTCTGTTTACGGCAGCAAGTACACAGAGGTTTGGACATAATACGAAGATGACACTCCACGGGCAGCGGGGTGGTCTGGATTACTTTACTGTTTTTGTTTTCATTTAAATGCAGCATGGCACTCCGACCCAACACAGGCGAGTAGTTTAGTCTGTGGTTTTGTCTGAACAATTGTTTCCATGTATGAGATACAATCTTGATTTTTAGTTCCACCTGTTTTATTTATAACAAACAAAAATGCTTGCAAAAATCAGCAACCTCTGATGCAGCAAAGGGGCATTACTAGGTCAGTGAATCCCAGCAGGCTTGTGTGACGGTGTGTGGTGACTTGAAGGTATTTTAAAGCAAATATGTACTGAATAGCCACATATTTTATTCAGGCTAGCCTGTTTATATAACCACAAACGTGCATTTTATCAGACACAGATGACCAAAATCCTTGAAACAAGATTCCCCTGATCTGCATTAGCCCATTGAAGATCTGCCTGCATGTATTGCAGTAATCCTCCGACACAGGATACAAGAATTCCAGTGAAGTGGGTGTAAAAAACAGTACTTTACAATCCCCCGAATAGTGGCACATAGGGAGGATGCACGATACATCTGTTTTCATGTTCAGAACAATAATAAGTCATCATTAAGCACATTTTTAAGCAGCTTTTATCTACGACGGGTTTCATAGTGATGATGTATACGTAAAGAATTAAGTCCTGGTGATCTGCTCCCGTAGATTGTAAAATAAAATCAGGGCAGATCATCCAAAACGATTAGTTTGATTTGTGGGAAGAATGCTTAAGCGGTAGTTCAGATGGATACAACCAACCAGAGGCGGAACCTTCACTCTCAACCAATGATATTGTTGCTGTCAAACTTTTGAAGGGGTTCTCTCGGTTGTGTGAGCGGTGACCAGCTTGCCTTTACGCTCGATGGTGTCACAACGGTAGTGCTGGGAATGTTACTTTAAAAAAGTAATTAGTTATAGTTACTCACTACTTGTTCCAAAAAGTAACTGAGTTAATAACGGAATTACTCTACAGTAAAAGTAACTCGTTACCAGTAACTATTTGCGTAACTGTTGTGTTAAGAGTTGCTTACAACGGATGTCGACAAAGTTTTTGCTCCTGGACATAATGTACACATTACTTGCACATTCTTGCTTTTGACCGCAATGGATTTGAAATAGTGGTTATATCTCCACCTTGAAAATGCCAACGTTTCATCGGATTGCTCACTCGCCATCTCTGCTGCTTCATCAAATCTCTATTTAGCTGTGTGTGTGTGTATGGCGCGTGTCCTGGCATGTGTGTAAAAACACTGGCTTTGATTGGCTACCATGAAACATGACTCTGCCTAGCCAATCGCTTACTTCGTTATTAAGCTTACCTCCTCATTAGCTATGAGCAGGGGTGAAAGTAAGCCGGTACTGGCCGGTACGGCGTACCACTAAAAAAGAGAACTGTACGGTCTCTAAAAATATTGCACTTTCAGCAGGACAACACAACTGCTAACGTTGCGCGAGTGTATGCGGAGGTTCGACACCCTCCCCCTCCAGGTCAGCCCGCACCGCATTTAACGTCCAGTAACGGTAATGGCGTAACGTTAACAACGTAAAAAGTAATTAGATTACCCCGTTGCTGAAAAAATAACGGCGCTACCTAACACCGTTATTTTAAATGCCGTTATTCCAAACACTGCTGACGAAGTGTGTGAGGAGAGGCAAGACTCAGATGCAGTTTTTAAACAAAACAAAAAGACTTTAATAGTCAAACTTCTCAAAAAACTCAACTTAAAAAAGGTAAAAAAAAATACAGACTATGATCAGGAACATGGAACCGAGGACCTGGAACATGGGCCAAGACACTCGCCAGCACAGTGACATCCAACAATGACTCCACAAAGGACAAGCGACACACAGGGCTTAAATACACAGGGGAGGTGCAGGTGATTGGACATAGCAGGAAACAATCGACACGACAGACAATCACAGGGAAGACGGGACAAGGCAGGAAGTGAAGTTACCCTATGAGCACCAGACACGTGAAACAAAAAAATAAGACAGGACGTGAACCCAAACCGTGACGGATGGGTATAACCGGGTCCCTGTTCTGCTGGGTTTTAAAGGGTGGGATGGAGTAGGCAACATAACAGGTCTGTGTACTTAGGGGCTCTTATGACCTTCCCTACCACAATTAAAACATGATATGCCTTGGGGCCACACATAGTCCGGTTGTTGGATTTTGCAGCCTCAAATTCATGCATCACGTATAATTTGACACACAAATTGACCTACAGAAGGGCAAATGCTCTGCAGTTTCCTCTATATGGGGCTTATATCACAAACTAAGAGATACATCCTAAAAAATACATTAATAATACATTAGGATAGGATTTTTATGTGCCATCTGCTTTGCTGAATAAAACCAAATTGCACTCAAATAGTTTTAAACATCCCTCCTTATTGCTGAAATCTAACATTTCAGTTATTCTCATGACTGCACATTGATTTTCCAGTTTTCTAAAGCCGCAAGAGACATCCCTTGGCCAAAAATTCACTGGTGATATCTGGAATGCATCTGGAGTGGTTTGGAGACTCCAAACCACAAAAATAAAAAAGAATGCAAGATGCAAATCTCAAAGCATAAAGACATGTATACACTATCAAACGTGTACATATAGCCGGTCTCAAGGTCTTTGTCCTGTTGGAGAAGGTGCAATAAATAACAAATGGTGCAGTTTCCAGCACACACGAACTGCAGAGATATTGTAATGGAAATCAATCATGGAGACACCGTTACACATGCATGTGTTCTCCTTAGCTCGCGTACACATAAACAAGCTACAGCAGTTCTGTGAATGTTATCATGCACTTCATACGTTTCTCTATGAAGACGTTTTAATAAAAGTCCATGATTCATAAGAGGGCTCAAGTCAATCCTTCTGAGGTAAGACAGGTGGAAGAACCTGAAGAACTTCCACACGCATTCTCATTTTCGTCTGTGCTCATGTCGTCCCGAGAGTCACTTCCATCTCAGTCTTTGCTTTTGATTTTACTTTGTTTTGTCCCCACACTCCCCAATGTCACATTTTACATAGCACTTGCCATTCCAAATGATGGCCATTTTCTTTACTTTGATTAATTATTCAATCCACATTCATTTAGAAAGTAACTGAAAAAAATCCTGTTTG
Organism: Apeltes quadracus; assembly: GCA_021346845.1. NCBI lineage: Eukaryota > Metazoa > Chordata > Actinopteri > Perciformes > Gasterosteidae > Apeltes > Apeltes quadracus. The sequence goes on along the minus strand of CM037930.1, from coordinate 9,473,708 downwards.
CAGTGATATAATTGGCACACTAGACAGAAAAAGCAACAAAATGAAATGGCCCTTAAAATATATATGATTTTAACCTTATATTTTGCTACCACTGCTCTTTTACCACTTTCTCTTCTCCCCCTACCTGCTCATCTAACATGCTTATCAACAGTTGGAGCAAAAGCAAAGCCTGTTTTTTTTACATTATTATAGTGCAACATCCTGATTACCTCTGGTTCATCTCCTTCTTTTGCTCCACTCTCTGCCCCTTGATTTGACGGAGACATCTTTCTTCTGCCAATAGTAATCTGGTCCAACGCATGATAAAATGAGTCAAACCTTTTACATTCTACCGTTTCCTTCCCCGCTCGTTTCCCTCTAAGGTGAGTCTCAGTTTGTCATGTTGACGTTTTTCTCGTTTGGTCTTTTTCCTTCCTTTATCTCCTCCACACAGTCTGTATTTCCCTTCTCCTCTGTTTTCATCAAGTCCATGTATGAATAAAATGACCGTAAACCTGTCTCGTCTCCTTCTTCATTCCTCACATCCGATAACTGCAACCATCTACCCTGCGCATAAAAGCTACAGTGCATGTTGAATTCAGCGAGAAATTCAAAATTTCTTTAAAAACATGAGCATACAGTCAACCAAAATGTTTCTTTCAGTAATACGTTTCTATATCAACCTCAAATAACGCAGTTATGCTCATTTGACCCTTACACCTCAAAGTGCAGGAAATCATTGACCGTAAGAAAATTCCATCATCACATCCACGAAACCAAGTTGCTCAATGTGTAAATCAAGAGATCAAAAATCGAGGTGGTTATTTAAAGTAGGTTAGTGATAATAAGAGATTGAACTAAATAAATTAGCAATTCAGTTAGAATTAGTCCTCAAATGATCACAATTGCGCTCCTATCTTTCTCTGTCTTCCCTCTTCCTTAGTGTCCATCCTCCCACAGGAATACATCCATTTAAACTTTTATCAGCAGTCACTAGCTTTTTTCAACCCCTCTTCCCCCTGCCATTCTTCCCTCCCATTAATAACCAGTTTCAGCTGATGGTGTTTAATGTTTCATCCCTGCTAGTGTCCTTAACCTCCCATCCTCCCACCGTTCACATCTTAATATTTGTATATGCAGTTTAAACTGTTAAGCAGAGGCTGTTGATTTTCTATGAATGTGCCCTTTGTTCCGGACTTTCATCTCCTTCATTTTTGTTCTGCCGCCATCACCCTTTACCCACTAATCCCTTAATGATGTGCATGTAGACATATTATTTGATCAAACTCTGTATTCATCAGTTGATAAGATATGCTCTTATTATTTTTTACCTCACAACCACCAGTCCATCTTTTACTGACTATCCTGAAACCCTTTTACCCCCCATGCTCTCTATTTTGTTCGCTCCAATTTGATTTTACCACAATGACTTTCTTCCCATTGCCTCCAAGCCCTCCCTTTCTCCACTAAAATATCTTTTCTTCCACCACTGTACTAATAGTGCAGAATCATTAAAGTCTTGAAGTGGTGATCAGTGAAACAGTTTCAGATTTATTATCTCGGTATTAATCTGGTCAATGCGTTGAGATGGAGCTGATGGACTCAGTGCTGACCCACAGCCAAATCAATAAAACTCTAAACTTTATTATACCTATAAAAAAACGCATGACTACACAGAGATATGGATTTAGACATCCCTGAAAAAATCACTGTATGTCGACAGAAGACACAACTATTTAGGGACAAATGACTGACATTCCTAAAATGCATGGACGAGCCTTTGAACACACAGACTTACTGGCAGTTTACTCATCCATCTGTCTTTCGAACACCCATCTTGGGGACGGCCTGACAACAACAGAGGTTTCTATTCAGCTGCAGATCTATGGGGGAACGTGCGTTTGCTTGTATGCATCCTTTATGCGTCAGCAGGGGAGTACAGCCGCTGGTGGGCTGAGATGCCGGAGAACAACGACAATGTGGAGGAGATGAAGGAGGGTCGATGGTGTCAGATGGTTTTTGAGTGGATTCAAACTTAAAAAAAATAAAAAAAAACAAGAATTGTTTTTTTGGGTTGATTCCAAGTTGATCAAAGTTTCTTCGTAAAACAAAGCTGGCTGGCTTCTTTCCAATACCCGCTCTACCCATCTTAATCCATTAGTTTCTGTCCTCCTGAGATCTTTTGATGTGACTTTCTTTCCAGCACTGTTTTTACTTGCTCACATGACAGCCTCTTAGGGACTGCTCTGTATGCACTGCAGCACATATGTTTCAATGTGACGAGTGCTACTAAATATAATGCATTTGCCTATCAAAGGGCATTTCACGCGTTTTTGTGTGTGTGTGTGTGTGTGTGTGTTCACAGTGCAACGAGCAATGCACTGCATAGAATCAGAGAGGCATGACCAGGAACTTCTGTTATGACAGCAAGCAATGAAAAAAACATTTCCCAACCAGCACCCACTATTGACATAACCTCCTTTTGCCATCCATTCTAGTGTCAAGCAGCACATTACTCACAGTGAATATGCAGCATGAGAGTAGGGTGCCACTGTGACATTAGATAATGATAAAGGCTTCTAAAAGCTTAAAAAAATAATAATTGTGGATAACAGTCTGACAACATATTTCAATGAATTATACAAATAAGAAATAGCAGTGGAGTAAAGAAACCAATGTGAGTCAAGTTGAATGCAATACATTATTTTTATTTATCAAAAGCTGTATTGTCCTCTCCTTAGATTAATACAACATTGAAAAGTGTGGACCTGTCCTCACCTTGCCTCACCATGGAAATTAAGTAATGGTAATATGTGAAAAACGTGGGTTTTTGTTGTTGGTGTGATCAGTTATCAGTTATGTTGCCCGTTAATAATTCAACTCCCTGTTGCATCTAACCTGCGTAAAATAAAGTTCATGGAGGTATCATGCTCCAAATAACCAAAACAACAACACAAAGACACAAACTCACACAAAGAGCACCAATGTCATCGAAGCTGATTAGTCCCACATGGCGAAAACAGACCAGAGGGATGGAAGATTGGGATTGAAAAGCACGGGAAAGAGAACGGAGGCATGAAATCGAGATAAAGATGGCAGAGAGAGACCGAGACACGGAGGAGGATTTGGAAACAGACGCCTGCCGGTTGACCTCGTGCTTGTTTGCAAAAAAATAACGGGAAGTCAGAAGGAGCGGACCATGGCCGGGCATGTGGGGTCGTCACCATATCTGAGGCTTCCCTTTGTGAAAGAAGTAAGCAACAGCATCAGCTTTAAATATGTCTGCTGTATGTGTGTTTGCTGATGTATTCTATTCCTTTACTTTATTGTTAAACGATGTGTTCAGCCAAAAATCAAAAAAGAAAAAAAAAGACCACAAAAAGTATGTCTTTTTTTCCCCAGAATAGAAGGAGCACACATATATAAATCCTGTGCATCAATGTTTTAAAGTCACATACATGTTTTCACAGGAGTTTCCCCATTTGTTAAAGATACAGCTATTAAATGCAATCATTTTTAATTCGTCAGAAGCACACAAACTGAATTTTCTGAGTCTTTGCTTTAGCAGATGGTTTAATGCTACTCAAGGCTACTGACCATTGTGATGAATGGACTGTTCATCTTTAGAAAAAACAGTCTCACGTGGAGAGGATGAATCGAGGGTAAAGAAAAAAAGGGGGCAACCTTCAGTTTTGAAAGGAAAGGCCATCACACAAGTGACTTAAACCTCTTATCAATCCAACTACTGTATCGTCAGGGAGATTAAGTATAGGGTATCAATTTGTAGCTAGAGTGTTTCTTCAGTAATTATGTATTCATTCACTAAAATGATGTTCCAATTTAGACTCAGAACAGAATTAAAGCAGCGTATGCCTTGGGGCTTTGCTACCGTAGGATTGACATTTTGATTTCCAGTGACAAAAAAAAAGAAAAAAGGTTGTGACGAGGCTTAACAGTTTTCCAGAACAATGCTAAGGTGACTACGTCCACTTCTTAATCAGTCAATTGTAAAATAAAATAAAAAGTTTGTCCCAGTCACTGAAGTGTCAGTGAACATTTTGTGTCTCACAGGTTTACACTTTGAATTCTCCGCATCAAACCAACAAACCTTTGCCAAATAAATAAAATCCCTCCCTTAACCACAACCTCGCCCTCCCCCTGGGGGCAGGCAAGATGAACGGCTCAGCTGTCCTCCATTGACAGCAGGATTGATGTTGTCTGATTCCCAGGTGACTCATTTGAGCAGTCGGAATAGGCCTCCTTCTCAATGCTTCGCTGACTGAGCTTGGGATCGAGAGAGAGGGAGGAAATGGTGGCAACACGTTGCAGGTCGGATTCAGCATTCATTAGGATGTACAGAGTACGGGAGGGAAAGGAAAGGAAAATTGTCACAGGATGTGATGGCAGACCCAAACTCAAATAGACCAGGGAGTGATAACAAGAAAACAACAATGGGGGGAAGAAATGTTCTGACTGGTGAGGAGGCGAGTACCAAGGTGGGAGACCGGGAGGATGATCCATACACTGTGGGCACTTGGAGATAAGATAAGTGAATGAATTCAAACAGTTGGAAATACTCTGGAATGGGAAGTACTGATTACTGCCTAGAACGCGGTGTGTGTGTGTGTGTGTGTGTGTGTGTGTGTACCACTGAAGGTTTCACACCACTGTAGCAAAGAGTGAATAAGAGGGTAGATGTACTGTGCAGTGATGATCAGATGGAAGGCCGCTGGGTCGACCAGGCAGGTGTTGAAGGCTCAATCATTGCCAGGAAAACACACAGGGACTAAGCACACAAGGTACGGCAAGGCTGAAAAATGGCAAAGAATTTTTGTTTTTATAACAAAAAAAAGGAATTGCTATCTTTTTTGTTTAATTTTTTCTATTGTATGAGCAACGTTTTAGATACAGGGGTTTGCAACCTGTCCAAAGAACCATTTTCCTCTAATTTTTCACCAGATCATTATGGTTTAGCCTCATGTCAATCTGTTATGCATGTTCATTTACTGAGGTCAGTGAAGGTCTCATGTTAATCCCGTCAATCATCCGAGCAACCTTTTTGGGATGGGTGGCCCGTGGGATTAGCAGGGAGGTGGGATGTTATGGGGTCATTTTAGATGTGTGTGGATTAGTCTGTGACTCTGCATATCTGAGAGAGCGTTTACAGTGTGGACCCACAGTAACCTGTCCACCGAAAATGGTGTAACAAGCAAGTCGACTTCCTTTCCTTATCGGCTGTTCACTGCAGTACGTTTACTCTGCTCAGTTTCTTGCAACAGTTGAAAATGGCACCACACAGCAGCGTAACATAAATTGAAGGCACATTTAATAACCGTATGTTTTGTGAGGACATCGTGGAATCAGTTTTCTGCTCTCATCCCAAAATAATATTTTGACAGAGCAAAAACAAATTATTCAGAATTCCAACTGCCGTGAATGCTTTTTTCATCAAGTAACATTACATTGACTTTGATTTTCTTACAACAATATAGAACACAAACAATGACCAATATTGAGTACCTAATAATACTATTACTGAAGCAATGAGCACAGCAACAACTCACCTGCATAAATGCGTTTTTACAATAACAAATGCAATACTGCTAAAAATAAATAAAACTGTATTGTATATAATTGATGCGACAATCTCCAGTGGCTTGTTGCATATTTAAAACTCCATCTGGTAACTCCAAAGACTGGAGTGCATGAATCAGCACGCATCTATGCTACATGTTTTACAAATCATGTGGTTTTACAATTTCATGCTTAATTAATTGTTACAGATGTGGAGTTGCCTACCTTTCTGTACCAAAGTACCACGTGTATGTTTATACCTGCAGACACAGGGAGAAAGGGATGAATGCTAGTGCTCTACCCCCCCCCCCCAAATTTTGGACGAAAGATTCAGCTAAATGTGCTGTATCAGCCTTTAACACAAGTGCTACGAATGTGCTACGTCTATCGAATGGGATGACAACTGCTGTGTAGCAGTCATTTCCGTAACTGGAGTAAGGGCTTAGTGGGAGAGCACAAGGTTCCAATTACAGGTGGCCTGGCACAATGTATAACACTTAGGATTGTCTTAAGCCAGTACATTGTCAATGCTTGATAACATGTTTGATCTAATTCAAATATCAGGGAATAAATGTTCTACTGCAAAAGTAAAAATACACATATAAAAATATCCATATTGCTTCTTGTGCATTTGCCAGCCAAATATATATAACCAAATTCTTACAAGCTAAGCAGCTCCTCTCAATTAGCTCGCATTCCCTTACGCTCTTTTCGAAGAGCATCACAAAATGTCCTAAATTAACAAGTGATGGACCCGTCAGTCCGCTTTCTAGGTTGCTCGCTCAGTTCCGTTCAATGCCAGAAAGTCATCCTGAAAGTCATCTAAACACAAAGTTTAGATTTCATGGATCTGTAAGTTGTTAATCATCCTCTATCTAGGACCTGGCTTTGGTTGTTAAATTACATGACTGAGATGAGTTGTCAGATTGACGACAGCCTGTTTCCCTCAGTGACAATTTTAGATACGCTCCGAATATCTGACGCTTCATATCTGTCAAACTCACCGCAGTAAGGAAGATATACACGGATCTGCAGGGTTTCTTTGTCGGCACTGAAGCACTGACCATTACTGATGGATTTTTTTTATTGACTTCTTCATAGCTTGTAATTGTATAAAGCCCCGTGTTCTCAGAAGCTTTTATCCAGCTTTGACATGGACTATAATATTCGCTGAGGGGTTTTTCCTTTAACAACAGAACACTGGCTAGTTAACTTTCACCCACTGCTGCATCACAACAGCGCCGCTCACCATCACCCTGTTCACATTTTTAAAATTAATGAAATTAAACTGCCAGTGTACAGTTCATAAATGAGTAGATACTGCAAGCTTTTTGACTTAAGGCATACCAGTCATTAATATACCTTCACATTTATATTCATGTCTTAAAATGTTGCTTTTTCTTTAATAGCAGTTTCTCTCCAAATGCCATTCCCCTCTGGCTTCATTGTGTTGCTCGGTCTGTGCTGCTTGTAAAAAGTACCCATGTTCGCCGCACAGACTGTGTTTCTCACTCAAGGTGCAGGCGGTTTCTGGCTCTCTAGCACCTGCAGCGCTGTTATAAAGTGGTTGGATTAGAGGGATTAAATGTTCAGGTGTGATAGCAGCTGGCATCAATCAAGGCCAATCAGATCAACCGCTCAAGCCTTTTGAATGCAGCGCACACCGTTTGCTAGAATGGAGCGACAGCTTTGTAATGTGGCCGAGCGGCCAGCACGGATTCCTCCTATGAGGGAACGAGCTGCATACAGTTCATTAAAGATACCCTGTGGATTTCTCTTTTATTCTTTTTTCTACTTTTGGAAAAACATCCACCACCATACGTATTGAAAACATCCTTACGGTTTACCTACTCCCTTGAATGTTGGCCTTCTTTTAAGACACTTGTTGAAAATGCTTCATGCACGAAATGCTGGCTGTTGACTTGAGATCTTAGTTATTATATTTCCTTGCTTGATTTTACATTATAGAGGTCCCTTTTTCCAGGGTCAGGTTGCTACTGCAAATGGAATTAACGGGATTTGATGTGCGTTGCAGAGCGGCTTTGTCCTGTTTACACTTTTACGCCGTTGTATAAAAGATTATAATAAATCAGAGATGCACTTTATTTATTTTTGAACAAGTGTAACGACAATGACATGTTAACAAAATGATCAAAATCTATTAAACACTTAACCAATGAGCAGCGATGGTCCCGGATTGTTTCCTCCTGTGTGCCTGAACCTTCCCCGTGTTTTTAAACCACGTGTGACGCTTCTCTAAAGCTTCATTGTTGATGTTGGTGTCATGTGTTTTTGGTCTCCCTTGCTTGTTGTTCCCTCTTTACCAGTAGGCATTTGATAGTTTAGTTAAAATAAAGTTTTTTTTTTTTTAATCGCAACCTGCAGTCCTCCTTTCAGTGAACGAAACCCAAAGACTGCATGTCCAGCTGCAAATTAGGGTGGTTATGTAAGAACTATTGCACGAGATGTTTTTTACTGATACCTCTTCATCAAATAGTCCACATATTTTGGCACCGTGTGCCTGGGAGAAAAAGAAAATCCCTTTATTCCACCTCCGCGGCGCAAAGTCCTACACCTGATCTCTACGTGTGTGTCTTTTCATCCATACCAATACGTTTACACAACTCTGCATGCTTTTTACTAATAATTACTTATTCTCTCTCGTAGTGAAACAAAGTAATTGACCACAAGCATCCTGATTTGTGTCTATGCCTTCCTGAGCACGCCGCCGTATGTGTGCTTACATTCGGCTTTTGTGAACTCTGCAGTGTTTGCATTCTGCAGGGTTAGAGGGGGTCGAACCCCACCAGGCCTGAGCTTGATTACACAGCTTTGAAAACGCACCTTTTTGAAAAGGGTGGCTTGTGACCTGCATAAGATGCAGGGCCAGTAATCTGTTTGTTGTGCCTCAGCCGGTTAACTGGAATGCAGCAATCCTTTTTTTTAAAAGAAGCCTATACTTCCGAGAAAAAAGGGTGTCACATAGAAACATCTACAACATCCGCATTACCTTCATGTTCTTATTCACATGACGCTAATAGTCATGACAATCTACCTTTACCACATGTCCTTTCACATTAATATTCTGTCCACGAGACAACCTCGCCTCCAGAAGTTGACATTACACTAAAGAGAGCTACCAGTAGCTAATGAAGGCGCCTCACCACAGAGCAAAGCGCAACTAGAAAGGACACGTGGTGATGGCGTCAAACGGCCTCCTCGTGCCTGTCCCCAACAGTCTTCCACCCTTGGGGGGACGCGCGCACACATACGCAGGAATTAGATTTCAGTGAACTACTCCCTCACAAGCCGTACATCACACAGTGTATATAAGCATTGTGTACGTGCCGAATGGCCTTTGATCCGCGGCTGAGACTAATATGCGAGCCAATAACAGCATAACCAATGCACTCCCAAAACAGTTCATTAACAAACAAGGTTGCCTCTTGTGGATTGGTTCACCTGGAAAATATGTGCTCAGCATGCCAGTGAGCCTATTGCAACACAGTGACACCTCCTTGACATTCTGGTGAAGTTGAGCTTAGCGTGGCTGAATTTCAAGTGAGAGGGAAGGGAAAGATTTGATCTCAAATTGATTCCAATGGTGATAGAGAGGATTTACTCCATTACTTAATTTAGTTCAGGAATCTGTAGCATTAACACGTGTGTATGCCCGACGGAGTGTAGACTTGCGTTGTGAAAAAAATCAGCACGTCAACTTCTGTTCTAAATGATGCATTTCGACTGACCCACATGATGCTCCGATGGGGCATTCGATTGAAATGTGTCCTACATATGTATTTTTTTAAAGGTTCCCATCACCTCCAGGGTTAAAACGGTTGCAGTTTTACCATCACAAATCAATAAAATAACAGACTTTAAGAGTCATATTCTGGCCATGCCTCCACTTGCAGTGACCTTTCCACAAAACTGAAGGGTGCAATAAAGCAGTTCTTTTACAAGAGAAATGTTGAAATCATACAAAATTCAGAATCTAAGCCATCATCCTTAAATAAAATAATAATCTACCAAGCCATCATCCTTAAATAAAATAATAATTTGACAGTTTCATCTTGTTTCAGACTACAGAGCCTTCAAGTTGTTTATTCTTTTAATCTTGGCTTTTGATTTTATAAGCCAGACACATGTTTGTCAGACTTCAGTATTTTCCAGAAACGTAACACATAGAGGCGACCGACGGCCAACAACAACACCCTCTCAAGTGGTTGTCTTTAATATCAATTAATGAGGTCTACTAAAAGCAGTCCTTTCACCACAGTGCATGATTTCCAATAAAAACTGGTACTAAAACACCGTCTTGCCAACTATTTTGGCCCTTTTCCACAGCGCGCACACACACACACACACACACACACTGATAGAGCTGACACGTTGTTGGATGTATGGGCCATCCCTGCCTAACCTTCCATAGCGCTAAAGAGCAGAAATAAAAAGTGTTTTTACATCAAAAAGCCAGCTGTATAACTGCACAATGTATCTATGGCGTATGCCATATATCTCAGTGACTTAGTGTAAAGTCTTTAGTCCCTTCAAAGAAAAAAAGTAAAGATAATATGTCATTTCTTTTTGAAAAAAACGTTTTTGATTATGTGCACACAGCGGGGGTTGAGGATGAAGAGTAAAAGTGTAAAGGATCGTAACAAAAGGCGCAGTACGAGTTAAGAAAAAGTTGTCTCCGGGGGAAAAGAAAAAGAAAAAAAAAACAATGAGAAAATGCTGAGTGAGGAGAGAGACAGCGGTGTCGACGGAAACACCGTTGGACAGAAACGTGCAGACAAGTGAGAGGGAGGCGGACTGAGAGGCAGATGCTGCAGGACAGAAAAAGCAGGCGCAGGCCCCAGCGGAGTCAGCATGTCAACACGGTCGTGATCGTCATCTCGGGGTGGACAGTCCGTGTGGCCCAGTGATGGTGGGGAAGAGAAAGGAGGGAGAGATTGGACTGGAGGAAAGGGAGTGGCACGTCTAAAAGAATTAAGATCGGTCTGGGTGCTGAAAATGCAAGGTTAGCATTTTTGGTGGTGTTGGAGGTGTTCACACGCACATGCACAGGGACACGCACGTAATGCATTGCATATGACAAGAAATGAAGGCACTAACAGTCTGTTAGATGTTTGCCACAGACCATCATTAGGGACCAAACACTCTGGATACAATAACATTATCAACTTTGTTGCTTTGTTCTCATTTGATAATCCCTTCGCAACTGGAACGGTGCACTCGGCCACTGGTGAAATGAATAATGGTATCTTGCATGTAAACAGCAGGGAGGCTGGAGGTTCTTTTTGCAGGACTGCAGTTCCCAGTAGGGCATGGTCAGGTTGTACGGGAGCCATTTGGCACATTAAATAGGATTCAATATTTTTGACGAATGTTGTCCTAGATTTAATACGCCGGTTAACAAGTCTGGGAGGAAGCATTCGGAACAGATGGCTGCCAAGGTGTACTGGGACGGTGGCAATTCCTTCCTACAGCACGGGGCTCTGCTTTTCATTTACACAGCTGACATTCATTCACCCCCTGTGCAGCGAGGGGAGCAGCCAACGGAGCAGAAGTTCCCACCAGGTGCAACTGGTGCAGCCTCAGTGAAATAGAGAATGTGAATATATGTTCGATCTCCGACCCTTAAACAAAATGGGGCTCACGTCTTTGTGGACTGTTGAGAGATTATTCTATTCCAGAGATGGCGTTTCTATCTGGCTACTATGATAATATTGAACAGCAGCACCTTCGCGTGTGATTGCTGATTAGGAAGAAAGCAGCGCGCCAAAAAATAATTTAAAATCCTCTCATCCCGCCAGATATAAAGTGAACTGAATCAGAAAAATGACAAATATAAATGTATCTTTTTCATTAACACGTTTGAAAGTGTAAATCAACATTTTGTTTGTCATTGACATGAGAATGAGATCAAGGTCACTTATTGAAGAGAGACATTGTTCAGTGACACATGGTTAGAACTATTTGAAAATGTTGAATATATTGACCATTATTATGTCTGTATTTACATATAACGGTTTTTCAGAAAGAAACGGTCCGGCATTCAAATTTACGTTCTCCCGAGTCTGAGTTTCAAAACCCTTCTTCGGTCCTTCCATTATCTACTTATCTCATTTTCTCCCCCTATTTGTTCTCAATCCCATTTTATATCGCTCCATCTTTTTTCAGGCCTCATTTTAGAGTGAGTTTTACTCCAATTTTGGTGGTGCTTAAATAAAATACAACATCAACTTGAAGAGCCGCAGTAAACTACCCGAGCATAAAGCACTTGATAGAAACCAAGTTACGATCACCATAAATGAGTCATTCCCAAAGGCTGCTGCAAGTCGTTTCAAAGACACCTGTGATCATTGTAAGAGGAGACCGAAATCAGTGTTCTGGCATGTTGATAGATACGCATTTGGCTGGGAAATTGTGATAATCCTAATGAGTTTGTTTGTCCTTGGATTTATATGGCAGGATTTCTCTTGCTTGGTATGGAGTCACGATTGTGCTTGAAGTTTACATTGGGTCTAAGTTCATCTCTCTTTAGAACAGTTTGGAATTATCTAACATCAATCTTTCCCAAATGCCCTAAATGAGTTCATAATTGTGATGGAAGGGATACCTCTTCACAACAAGCAAAAACACTTCCTTAAAGGTCACTCACATAAACTGTAGAAGGCGCAGGCTGAATATCAATTACTGTCAGCATCACAGCGAGAGACCTCCTAGCTAAACTTGCCAGCTTTAAAATATGCTTCAGGCCAATTCCTGAGCCAGTTCCATTGCTCAAACGTTTCAGAGGATTCCTGTTAACAGTGGGGAGCCCAACTCTCTCCAAAAAAAATAAATTAGAGGTTAGTTAAGAACACAGCGTCACGGGAAAAGCCATTGACAGCAATTGGGAATAAACCCAATTGAAGTACCTGTTGATGGACGTCAGAAAGGCGAGACAGAGAGAAAGGGCTGCTGGCCGCAAACAGCTGTTTTCCTCCTGCTATTCTGACAGATTACTTTATAAGTTCATAAAATATTTAGCGTCCTGCCAGTACAATGTTTGTACGTGACCCCTCAGAACAGCAACGATGTTGTGTTGATTTTAGCATTTATCGTGATAATCGCAGTGTGAAATCCGGAAACCTCATGAGAGGCCACATCTTGTTCTTTGCAAATAGAAGGATACGTTTGTATATTCACACTGCATCATCCAACAGACAGAACAAGATATCTGGATCATTGTGGAAGGCACATAGAGACACAATTATATTATTCTCTATAATTGACTTAAGAACAGACCAGATGGCCTGCTAAGCAATTTAACCAAAGTATTACAATTTCATACCTTACTCTATGTTCACCACCTAATTGTGACTAAGTTAATTGGATGAAAATACTCACTTGCTACAGCACCACTTCATATCTAGTCAACCCTTTTAGCACTTTAACTTTTCTTGACACTAATTTGCCTCAATGGCAGATACTCTAAGAATGAAAAGATGTGCAATAGAGGCAATTTACATCCTTTCCAGAATTATTTCTCCTTCAGAATTTTGTAACTTTTAAGTGAGTTAACATTCTTGCACATGAATTCATACTCGAATTGATTTGAACCTTATTTGAGTCACAAGTGTCCTTGAGACCACTGACCAAACACAGCCTTTTGACAAGAGTGCGTTGAAAGGACACAAAAAAGATGCCAAATGCATGGACTTATATATCAATGGCAGTTTTTCTACTCAGCGGAAGCAGCTTCAGACAGAGAAAGAAGGGATGCTACATCAGCGACCCAGCAAGGTATATTTGGTCACGGAGGGAAAAGGAGCTGGGAGATTATTTAAATAGTTTCATTACTGCTTGATCTCTCTGCGGATTGTCTTTTATGTTATGAATCAACAGGCATCCAAATCAAATGAAGAGAAGAGGCAGTGTGGCTGATAGATATTGGACGGAAGAGCGAATCGGTGTGCTTGGTAATATATTCTAGTTACACTGCTGCGTTTACAGTAGGACATCATCAAAATAGTGAGGGAGGAAGTGGAGCCATGTCAGGGGAAAATCAGAAGTATTTTGGGGCCACGGATGGACAATAAAAAGTCAGCGCTCAGCTTCAATAAGTCGATGTTGAGGCCACAAATCGACATAACAAAAACATGTCCACACATTCATCCTTAGTAGACTGAACTGTTAAAACCTGTTAAACTCGAGGGTGCCCCAAGTGGGCACAAACGCTCACAACTGTTGACTACAGACACATATTGTTAACTAAAAACCAAATGGATATATGAATGCTGCATATCACTGTAAACGTCAGAGTCTGGGCTACAAAGCCATCAAACCCGTTTGACCTTGCTCTAAAAACAACGAGAGCATTGCACAAAAATGTGAAAAGAAATATGTAAATATCACTCGCAAAAAAACGGTACCATGTTAACTATTTCACCGAGTACCGGGCGACGCATTGAGCTAACAACAAAACCGATTGCGAGAGCACACAGATTACGACAATATGTGTATCATATCCCTAAGTCAAACATTTCCCAAGATAAGTCCAAACGAGCACCAGCCACAGAAATCTCAACTCAATCACAATTTGTCACAAATGATTTATCCCGTTGGTTTTTCGCTGCTAGACGCTAAACGTTACCCGGAAGTGTTATTTCAACCCGAAAGTGAAAAAAATCCATATACGGGCAGAGACGGGTGAGATTTGCGGCTTTTTTCGTCTGGGATCTGTGACGGTCAGTCAGTTTGCGAGAAAACGAAGACTTTCTCCATGGCCGCGTCTTATTGGCTAAAAGTTATATTGGCTCTATTCGCTCAATTAAGTTCAATTCTATTGGCTCTGACGATTAAAAAGATGTCAATCATAAGAAGATGTCAATCATCAAAATCGAGGCAGGATTGGCTGAGATGTGCCCACAAGTCTGATTTTCTGGTTTGGTTTTGCAACCAGTCTTTGCACAGGTACTGTCTACAACCTGGGCTTTGAAATGGATGAGTTTTTAGCCTTGGTTCTCAATGTTTTATAGTGATGGATACACTGTGCATTTTTTTTCCCAGGCGAACTTTGGAAATTAAAAAAAAAAAAAACAGTGTTCCATCTTTATTTATTTATTAATTAGTGACATGTGTACAGATATTTCACATCTTCCCACTAATATAGGTTCTCCTTTTATCCTATGGAAAAGAAATTGTCCAAATAGACTAAGTATTTACAAAGTTATTCACATTTTCATTATGGGTATGCCATTTTTGGAGCAGAGGCCATAAAGGAGTGTAGAAGGAAACTTAAAAACAATCAAGAACATTGAATGAAAACACAATAAACAAGGTAAACATGTGGTAAGTTATGAAATAGCCAGTAGTAAATTTACTGCTTTATCTGCTTTCTAATTGCCCGAACTGAAGGTTTTTAGGTCTTCACTCTGTGAACTGTTTTAGGTTCCCAGAGCCATTGTTAATAAGGCTTCGGTATACTGGAAATCTTAGTGTTTGCATCACAGGCTTTTGATATAAGAATAACAATACACGCTTCTTGACCCTTCCATGGATATTTCTAAAACCAATACTTCATTATGGAGATAACTCAACGAATGAACAGGTAATGCTCTTTGGAATCAGCGCATATCATCTAACCAAACTAACAAGATAATTTAAACACACACACATTAGTTTATGCAACGATGCCGTCAACACTCTACAGAGAATTGGGACACAAATGTACGCTTCATGATCATTATTCAATTCAGACTTTCCCGAAACACACAACGCACTGGCTAGTTGCTGATTGCTGCCTCATTAAGTCTCTGTAAGTTTGGGATGACTCTATTACTGAAATAGACACAGCAGGGCAATCAGAGTGGAGACAGAGTGGAGACAGAAAATGAACCCTCCTTCCTTCCCTCCCTCCCTCTCTGCTCTTTTATGAACTATTCTTCACTGTGGCTGGATGGATGGATGGATGACAAATGGCATAAGGTCACTCCAAAGGGACGGGGGCAGAGGAAAAGAGGCTGTTGCAAGGATTAAGGAAGGGGAGATTTATGGTCAGGGAAAGGTAGACCGTATGAGATAGTAAGGGTCGGTAAAAAAAGAAAAGCCAGCATAAATCCCAAAGACGGGCACAGACGGAAAGCCAAAGTGACACACGGGAATAGGTAACAGGGATTCAAAAATAAATAGCAAAAGTAAGAGAGCAGCAGATGATTTCAGGCCAGCGTGTGCTGTAATAAGAGAGCCCCCCCTCCCCACGCCCCTCCTGCAGAGCAGTAATCCCCTGTCTCTACAAAATAGAGCAAAGTTTGAGGAATGCTGACTCCAGGGCCTCTTCGAAAAATAAGAGGGTCCAAAATATTATTGGATTATGAATCTGATTTCACAGAGACAGGCTGATACTGGGGGTTTTGTTTAGTGAACAAAAGCCCAGGCTGACCTGCTTACCGGTACTGTGTCAGTCCATTTTCAGCGAAAAACTGCTTGTTGGTGCTGCGAGGAAGCTGCCTGGATAAAACCTACTCAGCAGCATACAGGCATTAACTGCACACACCTGAAATTCAAGGAACTGCTCACTCATATTGCACTCATTCATATCAGAAAATAATATTCAAGACATTACCTGAATAACAACACCAGAAACAGACTGGCACAACATGCTCCCCTAAAAGAGCTGGTGACCTGATTACATTCTGGAGCAGCTTTTTACATAATGTTTTTTGTTAATTAGAGGAAAATACTGATTTATTAGTACTACTGTAACTTGTAATGTGTTTGACATTTTTATGCAGTCATTTGCATAACCGACCGTCCAGTCCCACTAGAAGGCTCACGTTGCTCTGGTCTGCTTTTACATCTGACTGTGGTCATGGAATTCTATTATAGGTGTCTCATTGCATAAAGAACTGCAGGTAGGTGAAGAACAAGTCTTTTGCTCAATGTGCAGTTTGGGTGCACTTGCTCGGCAGTCCCAATTTTAAATATTTGATGTCATGTCATGGGTGATACATGTATGCCCCATATTGGCATCTCGAGGATCTATAATAAAAAGCAGTAGGTGAATATTGCTTTAGTGGCATAAATAAGACAAATTTCTTCATTTATTGAATTCCTGAAATTATATTCTTTGAATTGATATGAATGATTTGCATTTTTTATTTGTTGTCATTACGCAACATGAACATGGTCCTATACTTCTCATGTCTTCTGGTGGAAAATAAAAGTGGAAAGGATGTCAGTCAATCAGTCAATGTTAATCTCAATTCATTTTTTTGCTTGCTCTGCATCTTGTGTCAGAGTGATGATTGTACAGCAACATTGAGAGAAACAATCGTTTTGCATCATGGTATTTTCATCACGGTAGTTTCGCATTATTGCATTTTTTTTGCCCGTTCCTGAGTACAAAATGCTGTTAGTAAAGCACAATTGCTTTTGCCACGCTGTAGAATATCTGTAGAGTATTATTTTGCCTTTAACATTTACTGTCCCCCCAAGAATTTCAGTTTTAATAAGCTCTGCCAGAAAGTCGGCTCCCCATCATAATAGACACGGTGCTCTTTGCTTCAGAGTGCAATGAGTACTCTAGATCGCTGCCAGCAATCTCTTATTTGGGTTGAAGGACTATTCCAGTGGTCTTACCTGTAAAGTAAATCTCTTGTTTTTCAGTGCACTCTTAAAATAACATAAATGCTCCAAAAGATGTTAGAGATCCGCATGGAATGTTGCTGGTGCACTCAAGGACAATCCACAATCCCCTGAGATGTGAGTCACATGACCAAAATAGGCGTTTGTTGTCAGAAAATTAAAACGACAGATGGAGTAAAAAGAAGGGGAAATTGGTTGTTCCATAGCGGCTCTCCAACTGTCCATTGAGTGAAACTTTAATGGCAGATTGCTTCAGGGATATTTTGCTGTGGAAGTAACTCTTTACACCCTGAAATATGTGTGTATTTATGCACTGTTAAGGAAATGTGACCTTTAACTGTGCTGGGAACAGAGCGAGGGATCATTCAGTGTGTTCATCTGTCACCGGATTGCTGCCGTCTATGTTTTTTAAAAAAAACTTAATTTAGTAAAGTGCATATTTCAGCGTAATAAGGGGTTTATGCAGAGCAGCTGAACCTGATCTGTCCAACCCGCTGACAGTTGAAGAGCTCAGTTCACGTCAAATGTTCAACCTGCGAGGAAAGATGAGTGACCGAGTTTTGTACAGTTAAATAGTTCAATTAGTGATTTGATTAGGTCTTAGACTTCTGGAGGTCATGACATCAGCAAATGTGCTGGGGAACAGTATAATGTAAAGTATAACTTGGTACAAACAACAATAGAAATGTTATTTTGTATTCTAAATCTGAGCAGTTTCAATTTTGCTATATTTTCTAAAAGAAAACTCAAATATGCCAATGCTTTGAACATAATTATTAGTGATATCATGAGTATCTGATGCCATGATATCAGTGACTCTCGACCTAACCTGAAACGTTTTGCGTGTAAACAGTATTTCATAATTATTTTAAATGCCTGCAGACACATTTCCATAATGTATCTGACTAACCTTAGGCTTAGTTTGAACCTGTATTTGTGTCAGGTTTGCATCATTTTTATGGAGCAAGCCTCAGTCACATTTTTCTCATTAGAATAAAGTAATTTAGCAGCTTCTGCAGCTTACACGCAGCTTATCACCCAGAAGCTCCATCGTGTTTACTCCATCGCTTGGATTCCAGGAGCAAAAAACAAAAATAAATCTATTTATTTTGTGTTCACCTTGTGCCTGAGTGACTGGATTTTGAGCTCAGAGTCATTCATACAGGTGCCTTGTATGACGGCGAGGATACAATAACACACAGTGAGGTTTAGGTGGCTTAAAGCTCAAACATGACAAATCTGTTGATTGGGGATTGTGTTTGATATCGTGTGATTGTGTCCGTGTGCAACTCTCTGCAAGCTCAAGATTGCATCTATTTTCTGAAAAACGACGATGACAGTAATGAGACCTTGGTGTAAAAAATAAGCTTTTTCCTTCCTCGATTCAAAGGCAATGTTGCTCTCCATCATGGGGTGTGTAGGTTTTAGCAAGTTTTGGGTTGCTGAAAAGGTATGAACACCAGTTATGGTTCTGAGGTTGAATTGTAAGCTTTGTTTTTGGTGTGGTTTTATAATTAATTCCAGGTCAATACCAAAAAAGTCCTTCAAAACTGATTTTGTGAATTACGTAATAATATTTTTTGGGGGGAGGGATTATATTCGTTTTCTCAAAAACGCAGAATTTCTTGTAGAGGCTGGGCACAGTCGTTTGTTACTTAACTAAATACAACTTATGTATGTATGAAAACCTTACCAAAACTAAGCAGTACTGTTGCCTAAGCCTACCGTTGTGAAATTGTCTCTGTTATGTTTAAATTGATAAGCCAGTAATGATTGCTTCAGGCACTTGTTTTCCTCTTGACATTTATACTGTTTTGTATTTAAAAGTATTACCAGGGGCCTGCTTTGTGAGCGTAAGTTATCAATAGGTCTTCATGTTATCAGCTCAACAAGGGAGCCAGTCAAAATTGTCTTTGGATGATGGAGCGGGAGACTTTACTTGGAAACGGCGCATGGGAGCCATCATCCCCCCTCACTGTCTACACAGCGTTATGCAGCACGTTCGGTGGAACAACAGCGGCCGGAATGTTTAGCCAAACGGGTTCATATAGTTATATGCAACTGTGTGGTGTATTTCATGTTTGATTAGATCCTTTATTTTGGTGTGTGGAAAGGACAGCCTTGTAGAGGGTTACAACACACTAGTAATAATGCAGTTCAGTTTTATGGGAAAGTCATTTTTACAGGAGAAGTTTCAAACACCAGTGGTGTGTTTTTTATTTTTTTTAAAAGGACCAATTAAATATTTCTGGTTACGTGTCCACAAACAGCTGTGTTGCTTTTATCTGAGGGGATACTGTTTAGTGTTGGAGATTTGTTGAACATGAACACTGCTGCTAACAGAACATATGTAGGATGCAACAGCTCAGCCACTCATGCATTCTAAAGTATGCTGCTGGAAGTGGTGACATTTTAAAATTATAAATATAAATCCTTTACTTCATTGTAATTATCACGGTTTGGTTTTGTCTTATTGTGAAGTTGCATGTGTCTGGTCTCCCTGGGTTAACTTCACTTCACTGCCTTGTCCTGTCTCCCCTCGTCAGTGTCTGATTGTCCCCACCTGTTTCCAATCACCTGCACCTCCCGTCTGTATTTAAGCCCTCTGTGTTTGTTAGTCCTTTGTCAGGTCTTGTCGAACGTCGTGAGTGTGAGCACCGTGTCCCTGTACCCGGGATAAAGCTCGTGTTTTACCTGCAACCCTGCTCCTGCGTCTCCTTGCTGAACCGCGCTCGTGACAGTACTTGTATACCATTGTATTTCAGGCGGTTTTACTTACCGTTGTCCCTCTAAATTAGAAAATGTCTTTATAGTCATGTGAGCATAGAACAATTATTTTGTCAAATAATTGAATTTCCTTTTGTATATTTTTGTTGAATGAATCACTTAAGGGTGTTTTTATTATTTAAATTCTGTCTAATTTTATTTATCAGACAGAATTTTTATTATTTTGGAACTGAGAAGATGTACATTTGCTGCTTTTAAATATGTGAGATCTTCATTAGAAAACCACAAAGAGTTCACGAAGAGTCTGTACTCTTCATCAAATATGAAAGACCTGCACTTGTTTACTAGCCCAGCTCCATGATTTGAGCAATACGGATTTTGCCTTCTCTACTCTTTCTGAAACCTCTCGCCGTGTAGACCTCCTCCTGTTTGGCGCCACAGCAAGAGGATTGACCGGGCCACGATCCGGCCGATGCTGCGGCCAAATAGCTGCCGGCCACTGTGTGTTCCCGAACCCGTCCACCCATCGTCACGCTCCTCTTCAGACGAGCTCTACCATTGCTGTACAATCAAAGATGGTACGTCCTGGCCAATCGCAACTCTTCACATTCACCTTAAAAATATTTCTACGCCAAGCTTATTTTTTAAAAGTCTTAATTATTATATATATATATATATTACACAGGTGTAATACATATCAAATTAAAACAGTCCTGACAACATGAATTCAGTGTCAAAGCTAAATTGAAACATTGAATTAATTTATTATATTTTCAATTTCCTTGCATATAACCTAGGCCGTATTCCTGGACATTTCCAGTGGAGCATTGTCCTGGCTCGATTCCCATCTCTCCAGTATAACCATCTGTTATGACAGGCGATCCATCATCTTTGCCTGGCAACATCACCTCTGGGTTTCACCATTTCTCCCGTAGGCCCCACCGTCATTTTCTTCTCCATCCACCCATTTTGAAAAAATGCATTACAATACATTTATCTCCCTCCGATTACCATAAACGTGATTCCCAGTTCTGCATCTCTCTTTGTACAAAAGTTATAAACATTCAAGTACCAACATTACTAGGTCTACCAGTATTTCATCAACATTGTGTGTGTGACAAAGCCTTTGTGAATCAAAAGCTTTCCCATTATTTATGCAATCTTGAACTGTACATTACATGGCAAAATGTGTTGCAAAGTTGCACAACATCTCAGACAGGCAAGCCTCACATGATTCCTTGCCGTACACTGTGCACTACAATGTTTGGCATCTAATTATGACGCAAGTTCCAATGCTAACATTAGCATTCTGCTCATATAAGGAGTTCCTAATGGAGAGTGACATGCTCCTGATCGGCATGAGATTAGCAACAAAAGGATGATGGCTTCCACTCTGTGTCGATATTAGCATTATCTTGTCTTTGCCTCTGTCTTCTGCCACATAAATGCACACAAGCTGCTGTAATTAGCATCTCACTGATATGAGTTAAGAGTATTGATTACGTGTTCCTGATGTTTGCAAAAAGCAATTACTTAACACAGTCTGGGGATCGTGACGTGGCCTTTCGGATGAGGTTGCAGATTTTCAGCGCTTCACGTGAATCCGATAAAAAAAAAATTGCATGAGGGCAACTGAAGAGTACAGAAGAGTAGAAGTAATGTGTCTCCGGTGCAGAACAATCAGACGGGACAACACGTCGGAAGAAATTCCCGCCTGAACGTGTTTCTACAATCCTACTCAGGCACTCCAACATCGATGCAGTGTAAAAGGCTGAGAGGAAGATTAATACGTGGGCTCATTTCTGCCTGGCAGCGGCCCGAGAAGTATGAGCGACCCTTTATTATCGTCAAATCAAAGGGCTCTAAACCGCCTTCTGCCTGTCAAACTATCGGAAAAAACGGCACAACTCGTTGCTGTTGTTTGAGTATATTTGATCGGAACTTGAAGATCTGTGGCATCTATGTTTTTAAGGACCATTTCAAAAGAGGATTTAGCCTTTTTCCCTTGTGTTTTTGCAACAACAGCTTTTTGTCACGTATTGGCTCCCTGTTTTGTTTTCACTTAAATTGACTTAACTGCATCAGTAAAAGTAGAGGAGACAGGCACACCAGTACTCTGCCCTTCCTGACTGCAGCTCTGCATGGCACCATGCTGTCCTTTTTGCAGGGATCCGTTTAAAACAGTTTTGTTCTTCTGTGCCGATTGAGTTTTGTAATCTGGGGTAACGGTCCAAAAAGGGGCAGACGGAGACGGCCTGTCTGCGAGATAAAACAAGGCTCTGGAGTGAAGCACTCGTTCAATGCCGATTAGGGGGGGAAGAAAACAAGCTTTAACAGACCTTTCACTCTGGCTCGTTCTGTGGCATCTGTGCATGTCTCACGTGGTGTGTTCCCTCTCTGCTGCTGTGCGCCAGCCCCATTTCCCAAATGTTCCCTCTGCACATCTTGTCAATCTTCTCAAAACAAATAAGACCACAGGACCCCAAAAAAGACTCACTCAAAACTCTCAGTTATTTAGAAAAGTGGATCCCAAAAATCCCAACCTGTCATTCTGAAGGACGGACTTGTTGCTTAGCATCCTTTGGATTCAACTATAGGTGCTGCATGAGGTTTACAGAACTCAGTTTTATTTCACTGTGGTCCCTTCATCAGAACTGGCACAGAAGTGGCACACGGACATTTGATGAAGTAGAAAAAAAACCCCTGAGATGCTGACGGCAGCGAGACGGGCGGGATTTAATAATTTAAAATGAGAAAATTCTTCTTGACAAGGCTTCAACAAAAAGTTGAATAAAACAAACACTTATATTTTATAATAAAGTCACTTAATGTATGAAGCATGTTAAAGCAAATAATATTCAGATGTTTTTGTGTATAAATAATATATATGGGTTACAAGCCTTTTCTCTCTGTAGATGTGTGAATGTAACCCTATGCATTGAAGGATTTGTCTCCATGTTGCATTCAGGGTGTGTGTCTACATTGTGCTCTAACCTTGATTTTCTTTCCTTTTTTTGGGGGGGCCGGTGAACCTTCAGGTTCCATTTGTTCATTCTCCTTGCTACTGCAGAGGTAATTGAACCATGGAGGAATGAGTTTGTCAGGTGTAAGGGTCAGAGGAGTCTGCTGCATCACGATCGAGCAGGCAGAGCCACTGAGAGACGGGCAGGGCCACAGGAAAGGAGGCAGACTATTACGCAATGATGCTGACAGAGAAAGAGGAGAGACACAGGTGAGGGAAATAGTCAGCAAATCAGACATCCGAAGCAGACGCTTGGATTTATATGCAATCAGACAGGGGTCAGGTGGTGTCAAGCTCGCAGGCTGGAGAAGACAGGCAAACAGTAGATAAAGTGATTGAAAGAGGACGAACAGACAGACCGTTGCCGGGCCATGGAAATCAAAGAAGTTGAAAAGTTAAAAGCAGTCATGAGCAAACAATTTAATTCATGTCACGGTACGTACATTGATGGAATTATTTGTTAAAAAATTGGGCACCTTAAGTGCAGAGCCAATGTTTCTACAAGAAAAGGCAACAGCATGCATTTTCCCTCATGGACTTTATGGAAATGTGTTGATTCCTCTACGCAAATGTCAAAACACAAGATAACCAAGGTTAGAAAAGGACTCTGAAGGAGAAAGGAAAGGAACGTTGTGCAAGGCACTCTCACCACAAGCAATCGCTGAACTGTATCACAGCTGGGATATAAAGTTAAAATGAAGAACGTGGAGATGCGCGCTAGGTTGGTAAAGAATATATCATAATGCTCAATTGAGAACTATCAAAATCTGATTCAGACAGACAAAGTGTTGGGATATTTATCGTGCATTTATTTTAAGTGCAGCATTATGACATGTGAAACACACAAAATAAATATTCTTGATGTAAAACCATATGAAAACAGTTGGAAATAAAACTTTCAACCATCCATCTGAATGCACTATTACCCCTTCAATGCATGATCATAAAGTCCCGTGAATGTCCTATAAATGGAGCGTGGGGAGACTAATATTGTGACAATACATTTTAAATGTGCAAGCTTCCGCTAGCTCATTTGTAGGTGATTGAACTGTCATTACCAGCTTGAATCGGAATGAACTCTCTCACTAGGGGGCGTGGTCCTGTGAACTCTCTCACTAGGGGGCGTGGTCCTGTATTCCATTTACAGAAATGTGTCACCTAAAAAAATTGCTTTTTTGGTGCAACAGATTCACTCTCAAATCTCACCTTGAATAATTCGCTCAGTGCCGTTTTCTTTTTTTGTCCACCCCTGTTTTCTAATCTAAAACAAAATATTGTATTTGTCATATTCTTTAAAGAGCTGCGTGTGTTGCTTCTTTACTTTTTTCTCCTTTCTTTCCTATCCCTTCACATCTGCTATAGTCTCTTTCTCCAATATCAATTTCCATATGTGCTCCTCTCCTCCTATTCTTCTTTATCTCCTCCCCCCTGGTCACCACCTTCTCCATTTCCAATTCTTCATCGCTGACAAAATCCCCCATTTTCTCCCTTTTCCGTCCAGTTCCATCTTTTGAGGTCACGTGGCAGCTGGTCATTGATCTTCCAACATCTTGGTAGGCTGGCCTCTTATTTCCATACAGACCATTAATCTAGGTCTCTATTTAAACGGAGGCTGCTAATTGGTTCATTGGTGACCACTGACCTGTGTGCGGCAACAAGAGGCAGATCATTTAAACATTCGATCGCTCAAAAGCTCTTAATGATCGAAATGGGTGTTCTTGGATATCATTAAATAAAATAATCACATTAATAGCAGGTGGATGTCTGGTTTCATTTAACATTGGTTTCAGCACGTGTGCCAGAGGCCAAATCTACAATACAAGCTCACAAATTATTCTGGACATAATCAATGAGTTGCGCAACTTAAGTGTTTCTTGACACGTTTGGATCATATATTGAAAGACGACAGTGTTGTTAAAAATTTGGCATTTGCAGGGAAAACAATGTTAGGCATTTGCAAGATGATCTGCTGCTTTTAAAACTGGGCGCATGTGAAATTCACATTGGTTTCAAAAACCTTGTAATTGGCTGATTTGCCGACATACTGTTTTCCATATGTGCAACACCTGTATTCATTTTAGTACTGGACACATTAGTACCTGGACAACATTACGATTGCCCATTTTACGATAGATTGGTGTGTTGAGACTGAAACATGTGGTCTATTCATCCATCCACTCATTTTAACATGCATGTATTCATTCGTTCATAAGCCAAAGTCCACTAGAGGGGTACATCTCATTGGAACTTGCGCAGTCAAGTCCGCGGTCTCGTGCGGGAGGTCTCGCCAGTACAAGTGTTGGACTCGAGCCGCGCGGGCGCGCTCCGTCAAGCTTTTAGGGCTAACTGAAACAAGGGGAAATACAATCAAAAACATGTTTTTCCTTTTTCCCCTTTTCGAGGACCGGAACTGAGTGAATGTCACTCCTGCGCGCTGGATGATAATGGCATCATTTTCCTTGGAAGGCATCAAGCCATCAGCTTTCTCCGGGGTTCAATTCCACTGTTTGGGAATGTGTTTGATGCGCATTAACATTGTTTTTCGACACCTCTTTTTCTGGGCTTTGATTCACATTTCTCTTCCGCTGGAATATATGGAAATATTAGGCCCTACTATATGATTCCGCAACCGGTTCAATAATCAAGCTAGAATGATGAAAATCGTTTGAGATGAAAAAAAGCACTTTTGGGGATTATTTTTTGCTTGCGCGCGGCTCGTGCCTTTTCTTGCGCCTCAGCAGCCTGTTGTCTGTGTCCGGGAAGAAACGCGCAACTTTGCCGCGAGCCGGAGCCGGAGCCGCAGCGGCGGGTCTGAGCGCCGCACGAGGGACACACGCAGGGTGCCACGAGGGGGACCAACGCAGCGGCCCCGGTGTTCCACCATTGCGTGGCTGGACGGGGATTCCGGTGCAGCTGTGGAGTGCAGATGACGATGAAGACGGTGGTGATGGTGATGAACGGCCCGGCAGCTCGAGCAGGCACCGGGGTCTTATTCTTGCTGCTGTGCGCTCTGGTCTTTACCCCGCCGCGCGCTCACTGCCACCCGCAGCCGTGCCAGGTGCTGAAACGGATCGGCCACACGGTTCGGGTCGGGGCTCTGGACGTTCAGCCCCGCTTGCTCTCCGCCGCCGGCGGCAGCGGCTCTGAGGAGTGGGACGCCGATCGAGGTTTCCTCGGGAGTGCGGAGCGGCGGATGGAGTTGGAGAAAGAGGGTAAAACAAGTGCCGGTGCGTCTGGGTATGGAAGCCTCAGGATCAGAGGCACCGGGAATAACCGGGGAGCCAGCAGGAGTAGGAGTCAGGCACGGCAGCGGGAGGAGAGCACCTCCAGGGAGAACCGGGTGTTCGCACCCCGAGACTCGATCCTCCTCGCGGTGGAGTCGATCAACCGGGCCGGGCTGCTGCCATTCAATTTGTCATTGGAGCTTGTCATGGCCGTCGGGTCCGGACTCGGCGAGCTGCCCGCGTTCTCCGGCTCGTCCGCTGGCAGCCCCGAAGGCGAGGACCCCTTGTCCTTCGTTGAGAGTGTGTGTCACACTGTGGTCGTGCAGGGGGTCTCTGCCATGATCGCCTTTCCGCGAAACCGGGACGAGTTCGTGAAGTTGGAGTTCGTCTCGCTTGCGCTTCAGGTGCCGGTGGTCAGCGTTGTGCAGCGGGAGTTTACGCGCCAAAGTCAGGTAAAATAAAAAAAAGTTATTCCTCCATTGCATCTGAATTAACTGTTCATCGCTGCAATCCGACAAACATCTGTTTTTTGGGTGATAAGCGCAATAACCTGAACATAATGCACAACTTACACGTAAATAGATTAATGTATCTTGAGTAGCCTACAATCTGTTAATGTGGATTTATGTGGCCCACTATGCACTAAATGAAGGGTGTGACATTTTCTCATTTTCTCCCCCACTTACTGTTGGAAATTATTTTGGATAAATGACATGACATTTTCTGTTCCTCATCTTGCTTTTTCAGTATTGATTTCTTTGGTAAAATGGCCCACGGTCCATGCTGCAATTTTAAAACAACGGAAAGCAAAGGGTGTCTCTTTGCAGGAAGGAAGGAGATGGCGTTCTCTCTTTTTTTCATAAGGTTTCCAGTGGGGGAATGATGGGAGGCATTGCGCACTCAGCAGCATATGGCCTGAGGAATGAATGCAAAAACAAACACGTTGTCTGTATTCAGCAGATGTTCATCACGATGGAGAAACATGGGGAGCAAGATGGGGAGAAAGAGAGCACTCCAATAAGTTGCAGGATAAGATCCCGTTTAAAACGGCAACTCAAACATCTTGTTCTGCTCACTTCTTTATTGATTCCCTCCCTCACAAAAATGAAACAGCCCTTTCAGATGCATTTAAGCATCTCGTTGAGCTGTGAACTTCTGGCGGTCAGACGCCCCACACTGATTAGTTGAAGAAGTTTCAGTGCTTATAGCCTACCGTGAATACAGTTTGAATCATCTATATGCTGTCTTAATGAATGCCTTCTTATACGTACAGTTATTTTTTACCAAACAGTATACCCAGCCGTCAAGGAAACAAGGAAGTTATAAATTAAAAGATACAGCGGCTGCATCCTACGAATAGCAAGATAAGCTGTTGCACAATGTGCAGTGATTATAGCGGTTGCAAAGGTTCACCTCTCATCCACCTAAAATCAACTCAAAACAGAAACATTATTAAGTACTTGATTGAGATCCTTCATCTCGAGAAAATGGCTTTAATTCTAATGGCGTTTGTGTGTGTGTGTGTCTGTAGATACAAGCGTTCCAATATCTTGGTATTCTTCTAGTAATACACTTAACTGTCCCAAAAGATTTTGAGCTCCCTCATGGATCTAGGGTAAAGGTTAAGCAACTACTCCCGTTAGGTTTAGGGAAAGGATCCCCTTCACGTTTGATCCAAATCAACTCTGAAGCTATCATGCCAAATAATCATGATGATTATCCGTATAGTTTGCACCTGGAATGAGAGTGAGGGAAAATCTTCCCAAATTTACACTCTAAATTCATCACAGGTTTGGCTGATAAATAAGCAGACACCTGCGGAGTGTGTGTGTCCATGAAGGTGATTGTTTGTGTGTACAGTTAGAAATCGCCCAAGAATAACCAGTTAGTCACAAACACACTGTAAACCTTTATAATTACCTAGGGCCAACAGGGCGGTTATTGCATATCAATAGCTGGGTGTTTATTTAAGTTTTCACAAATGCCCATCCTGCATAGGCCAAAGAGCAATATAAACACACACATACAATACTTTGGGTCAGTAGGTGGCAAGTGTCCCAGAACCCTTCAGTCAAACTAATGGTTTGTGTGTGTGTGGGTGGGGGTGGGTTCCGGGGTATTCTCTTTCGCAGCAGGTGTTTTAAGTCCTAACCGGTTCTTAGAAGTGAAATAGCAGACAAACTACCATATGCACAATTATTATTTGCCAGATGAATAAATGTATGACTTGATATAATTGGACTTGGCAATAAACAAGCCCCAGAACTCGTTCAGAACCAATGTGTGATCTTTGGAGAGATGGCTTCACTGCCTTCTGGATCATTCGAGTTGTGCCATTTAATCCCATTTGAAGGCTATCTCTGAAACATAGTTTTCAAATTGTGAAAAGTATTTTTTTCATTGTCTTAAACAAAGTTCACTGGTGTAATGTATCGAACCTGCGAGAAACCCTTGACACAGAATCCTGGACACATCATCTCACGTCAGCGTCATAATGATGAGGCTGAATGAGAGTATGGAGCTAATGGACCAAATATGAAGTGCAGCTTAGGGCAAAGGGACCAGGTGGGTCGGGAGTAGGTTGTGAGAGGCTTTGGAAGCAGCAAAGGGTCGAGAATTTAGCATATAAAAAGATCAGGGACTGAGAAACTCCCTGGGAGAGACCAGTTGTCTCCGGTATGAGGGCCTGGTTTTCAAGTCTATCTCACGCAGGCCCACAACCCAAAGGCTTATGTGAAGTTACGATTCAACTTGAAGAATATATGCAAATAGTTGTGTTGCTGCTCCATATAATTATGTAGAAACGTGTGTGCTTTGCACTAAAAAAAAAAGTCGCAGGTATTCCCACAATGTCCAAGGATATTAGAATGAAATTGACATTTGTAAACAACCAAACAATGGATGTGCTCAATCAGAAAGGTATTTTACTCCCAAGGGTACAGTTAGCAGAAGATCAATCCAGAATAAAGCCAAGGTATCCAAAAAAAAACATGCAAAGGCAGACTCAAAAACATAAACCGCAGGGTTTAATTACCACCAGGCATACACAAGGGGAGACGGCTTGAAAGCTTGTCAAGGAACTAGAGCGATAAATAGGCCGGACAGAAGAACATTACATACACAGGGAAGGGAGACCATTAAGGACAGACAGGTGAAAACAATCAGAGGGGGCCGGAAATGAAAAGTGACATTGACATATGTGGAATGAGTGCAACATAATTCAAAGATGTTTGGCAAGTATACGCCATATATACGGTTTAACTATCTGCACAATTTAATGTACAAAAAACCTTTTCAGCTTTTGCAGA
Organism: Apeltes quadracus; assembly: GCA_021346845.1. Taxonomy (NCBI): domain Eukaryota; kingdom Metazoa; phylum Chordata; class Actinopteri; order Perciformes; family Gasterosteidae; genus Apeltes; species Apeltes quadracus. The sequence continues at coordinate 9,444,237 of CM037930.1, read as the reverse complement.
CATTATTACACCGCTGTTAGTAACTATTAGAGCCAGCTAACGACTATTAAGTCGTGCTGTATGCGCCAGATTCCACAGGCCAGAAACTATCAGAAATATTTATATATATTTCGAGGAGGACACGGTAGACAAAGTGTAATAATGTCATTTGCACAACCTCTTCATAGTGATCACATTTAGTTTCAAAATTGACTCTTGTGGCGAGTGCCATTCATTATTTCAACTACTCCAAATACAGTAGCATCAAATGTGAGCTCCAATTACTGAAAACTTAAAACTGACATTAAAATGAATATGAACATGTGTTGGAGCAACGTGATCGCATCCCTATTTGTCATGTTTTGGTCTTTCACTGGAATGCACTGTAAACGTATCTCAAGGCAGAAGGTTTGCATTTAACAGTCGCCATTAGAAAGTGTTAGTGAAAGAGTTATCATATCTTCAAAATCTACCCAGACAGATGAAGGATGGGGTTTTGTTGACTGAGGGGAGTTGGGAGAGTTCTTTTTAGTGTTCCCCCACAAACGGCGGCAGTGACATAAAGAGGCCAGAAGAATGAAGAGGCAAACGCTCGAGGCTGTGTGGTATTGACAAAGATGGAACAAAAACAGTTTCGAGGTATTGCCTTTAGCTAAAAACAACATTTTGTTGTAATTTTGGCAAGACAGGAGCGTTTTGTATATTTTACTTCAGAAACCTCTTTTGCATCTGTTTTCACACGTTTCTAATAATAAACCACCTAATCAAGAATGATCAATGCCATGCTATTACCAGTTTATTTGATTTGTCCCCGGCTCATGATACTGCCAGTCCCTGATGCTCTACCACAACGAAAGGCTTGCGAGTTTCTTCACGTAAAGAAATAACAGCAAGTGTATTCTGTCTGTGGATGCCTGGACAAAAAAAAAAAAAAAAGATTTGTGAAGAGAGTAGAGTGCTGAAAGTGAGCACAGTGACAACAAAGCTTGGATTTCCAGTTTTTTAAATACAGCAGATCTCTGTATTTATGTAAGCGAGCAGGCCGCCGCACTTCAGGGCACATTTCTGCATGTATATTTACATGAGGAATAAAGAGGGGGTTACGGATTCATGGTGATCACAGTGCAGCAGTGATCGTCCTCGGGGATGAGAGGAGGTGAGCATTGGATGCTCTGTGGACTGCATTACCATTATATTCCCTGAGAAAGGACTTCTCAAACCAAAATAAAACATACAGTATTGGTTCTGTTGGTGGTTGCAGCTATAATCCTTCCATGCAAATGCGATAAGATGATGCATTCTGATTATCTTTTTTACATGCCCCTTGGGTAATGTGATTAATGGAATGAAATTTGGCAATGGAACAATCCAATGGACTTTTAGTGCAAAGCTTGTGGAAAAGTTGTAAAGTCAATTACCCAGAGAAGCTGAGGGTGTGCAGTTATGCGTGTGTGACATATTGATTGCTCGGGTCACTGGTATGTTGGGTAATCTATATGCCGAGGTACGCTAAAGCAGATCCTGCACCCAGTGACTGTGTTAACCTTGAGATGTATCAGCTCTGATCTTCTGACTTCTCACTATAATCCTGTGCACTCTGTGGGTAGAGATGGATGTAGACATTTTTGGAGGTCACACAGTTGACTATAAAAACTTCTTGCTGTGTGAGGAAACGATAATGATGCGAGCAGCACGCCAATAATGTTGTCCTTTCCAACTTACACAAAGGGACAGAAAAAAATAAATATGAAGGAAATGGACTTTTCACTAGTGGTCAACTATTTGCAGCTACTTCAGAAATGGTCAAAGGTGATTTAACATCATTGTAAGTAGAAAACCAACTGTATCCTTGTTGGCATGAAATCTATCAAAGGTCATTTAGTCAGCTGCATTGTAGTATGAAAAATAACGTGATGTAATTCAGCCTCCGCCGTCCTTGAACAGGATATATTGTTCTCTTCTAAAGCTAAAGGCCAATTTAAAACTATGCTGTCAAAAAGACCATTTCAAACACTGTAGGGCAAGCAAAAACTCATCCTCTCCGTAATACAAACCATAGAGATTGGGTCCTTTTAATATTTCTGAAACAGGTTGATCTTTAGTAAAATTACTACAGGAATGTGTTTTGAAAATAAATGGAACACAGTGAATCTTTAGATTTTTGCATATATTATGAGCCTTTAGCCATTGGGTGAATGGTTTTCATACTGGTCGAGGCGGGATTCACACTCCATTGCTCTGTTCTATAAATCGATCTGTCCAGAGATCATCAATGAACTGATGAGTTTATTAGAGGAATTAAATCACATGGAATTGATCAATGCGTTATGTGTCTTTGTACGTATTGAGTTTCTTTAGGTTTTGCGTTTTGCTTGAATACAAATAGATTGTAAAAGCGCTTGAAAATGTTGTTTATGATGTGAATAATGATATTCATGGGAGCAGGTAAGTGGAGGCTGAAATTAAATCCCACTGAATGTATTTGTTCTGGAGGAACAAATTGAATTCATTTTCTGTCTTTCTTTTTTCTTCCATTCTCCAGTCTACTATGTCTTTTTTTCCTTCCTAGTGCCCTATAAAATCTAACCTAACCGTCTCCTCTACCAACCTTCCATTGCCCTTATTTTGCCTTTTCTCTAAAACCGACATGTAATGTCGTTCTCCTCCATCTCTTTTTGCCCTCAACTTACTACCTCCACCAACCCTTTGTCCCTCCCATCATTAATCCCATCCATCACCCTTACATTTCCTTCTGTTTATATCTAAAACCGTCCCTCGTCTCTATCCTGTCTCGTCAAATCCCATATGCATAATATATTTTTTCAATTAATTAAATCTTACTCACGCACCTCCTGTTGTACGTCCATTTTTTTTCTCCTTTCCCAAATTACTTGCCTATATACGCGTTACCCTTCAACAATCTGCCAACAGAATCCCCTCCATTTCCAACTGGCGATGCGGACCGTGGAGGCCCCACCGTCCCGGCTCCTCTCTACCCTGCTGATGATGAACGGCTGGTGGGACATCAGCATTTTGCTCTGTCAGGAATGGGACATTAGCGATTTCCTCCTCCTCATCAACAACAACTCCCGCTTCCACTTGGGCACTCTAGTCAATCTGACAACTATCGCCTCAACCTTATCGTCGTCCTCATCTTCGTCAATACCCTCGGGTGCGGCATCAAATGTGGCAGCAGAGGGGTCTTCGTCGTCTTTGCCTTACTTCTTCCCCGCCGGCTCCTCCTCCGCTTCTGCTTCTTCGTCCACGTCCTCCTCCAAATTGGACCAGCAGCAGGCTCTGATGCGGCAGCTGGAGAACCTAAGAGAACCATCGTCCACGAGGGGAGTCGTGACGTTTGGGTGCGAGATCCGCGAGGTGCGGCGTCTGTGGACGCTGGCCAGTCGGATGACGCTCCCGGACTTTCACTGGGTTTTGGGGGACAGTCAGAATGTGGCCGAGCTGAGGACAGAGGGTTTGCCCCTGGGGCTGCTGGCACACGGGGTCATGGAGGCCCCCTCTCTGGATCACTTTGTCCACGACTCATTGGAGCTAGTGGCGCGGGCTGTGGGCAGTGCGGCGCAGAAGAATCCCGCTCTGGCACTCATACCAGGGACCACTAACTGTATGGATATACAAAAGAGCAACGGCAGCTCAGGGGAGTACTTGTCAAGGTAGGGAATCGTGTGGAGGTTTAAGTCACTATTGCACCTGCACATTCACATAGAATCAATTAGTGATGTCGACAATATTCCTGCAACATAAAAAAGGTGTTTTAGAAATATCATTTCTGCTTGCATGCATGTTTTCGGCAAATCACACCGACTTTAGATCCATCTTGTTTAAGAAATTTGAACTTTCATTTATTTATGCACCTCAAGTGTCTTTCAGTTTCCCTTCATTCCTGTCTGGTTAACTAAACTTTTGGGATTTTTCAACCTCGTCAACTCAAGACAGCAGACCCATGCACAGTAACATACACCTTTTAAGTTATTTAAGTAACTATGGAAAATGTGCTAATTGCCCTTAAATACAACTTGTGGATTTTAGTTTTTTTTGCAGCTTTATAGGGAATCTATTTTTTTTGGGGGGGGGGGGGGGGGTCTTCGGAGCTTCTTGCCAATTTTGTGTGTCTGCTGTGAGTAGTTGGCAAGGAAGAGTTTTTAGAGCCATTAGGCTGAAAACAGCTGCCAGCCGCTTTCAAAAACCTAGGTCATCTCCATCGCCCTCATTGTGCATTGTGAAGAGTGTACGACTTGCATGCAGATTCTCAATCACAGTTCAGCTGCTGCATCAGTTACTGAAACATATATGCAAAGGTCTATTCTAACGCACACTAGTCTCTCAACAACTGCAACAGTGTGATAAAATTATAAAGTGTGATGATTTGCATTCAGCAGCAGTGTTGTAATCTGGAGCTGGGCCATTCTACTTTATAGTCTTACAGTTAGCTAAGATATCGACAAAGAGTCATGCCTGTGCATTACTATGAGAGGCTGAGATTTTTCTCAAAAATCTGAATCAGCAGAATGATCTCCCGAGGATAAAGAGATTGAACAAGATGAGCCTGTAGAATGTTTTTTATTGTGTTTTTAATTTCTTTAGCTCATTTTAAACTGTTATGTGCTTAGTCGCATGCCATAGTTTACATATCACAGAACAAAGAAAACGTGTTACAGGATCTTTTATCAGGTTTATTAGAGCTCTGTAATTCTGTTAGGAAAACGATTAAGGGTAGAATGTAAGGTTTGTATGTTACTTATTTTTTTAGTAATTCACTTTTTGCTCTGGTTTCGATGGGACTTCGATGGGATGAAAAACAGATTACTCCTTCAAACCTTGCACGACCGATTCAGCCTTTTCCTTCCCTTCCTCCATATATTTAAAAGAAAAAAAATGATTTAATCAATGTTCACTGTTTTTTTTATGAAGCATCTCCGATGAATAGCCGTGCTATGCATTCAACGATTGTGATTCAATGAAGGGAAACCCGGATATTACCACATATACCAGCATATATTTTGAAAGCAACTTTGACTTATGTTTTCTTCAGGGCTGATATTAGACACTGAAGTGGTCCTGTGATTCATTAAGGTTTGATATTATTCTACAATTTGATTATTTCTAGCATTAGCCAGGATTTGGAGCTGGAATGCACCTGAAGAGGTCACAACAACCCTCAAGCCCTCTTGTGTATTCATCACTGTATTTGCGAGCAGTGGGATGGTTTCAGAACAACTTGCAATACGATACGATCATGATAACTAATAATCTCAAGAATAATGGTACGGAAATACTTGATACATTGTGTACAGATGTTGCAGCTTTAATGAAATGATCATTAATAATTATCAAGTTACGTAACAGTTATACATAATTGAATTACTAATTTCAAACCAATGATGTATGAATAATAAAGGATGACACTCACTTTACAGCATAAACCACCATTGGTTCATATAAAATGCCACCCAGTATTATGTATGAATAAACAATGGGTTAAGCAAAGTAAATGCAATGAATGAAGAATATTATGAACAGTATAATGAATCAGGATGAACCACCAATCAGTGTCTCAGCAGTTGGTAGTTTATGAAGCATCAGGAAAGATTTTACCTTACTAATAATTTAAACAAATATTTCTAACGGAGATTTCTAAATATCAAACGCATTTACATTTGGAGATGGTATTGTTTCCCCCTGACTGCTGCGGTGGGCACATGGGAAGTTAGGCTGCATACCGATTGGAGGATTGCAGTTTGTTGAATCGTATTCTTCCATCTCCAGCTGGATTGTGCGTTCACTAATATCATCGGTAAACTTGTTGTCTTAGTGGAAGTTCGGCTTGAATTGTTTTTCCTCGTCTTCGTCTCTCTCGGCGTGATGCTGAATCATCTCAGCCGCAGGGGTTGTTATGGCTCCTTTGCCAGTTAATTAGTCTATTGTCTCATAGTCTTTCTTTTTTTAAGTTTCGTGCTCTCAGTATTTATCTTCAGCATGTTGGTGCATCGCACGTTAGACGGCGCAGGATCGCCAACGTTTCCAGGTCAGAAACACAAGGCCAGATAAAAGTTGGAAAAAAGAGACAGACAACCGTTTGAAAGAAACTGTTAATTAAACACATCCACATTGTATGACGTTTGTATTTATTTTTTGTGTTGGTGGGTGCCTTTGTGTAAATGAATGCGGCTCTAAAATGGATCTAAAATGGCTTCAGGGAAAAGAGAACTACTGGTAATCAGACGGTTTTGGAATCATGTTGGTGTGAGTGTACAGGAATTGGAATCCTATAATTCCCAATTCCTTTGAAAGGAATCTTGGCAATTAATTCCATTCAGAAAGCAGTAAAATGTTGACAGTATATTTGTATCTACATAATTAGACTATGAATGGACTAAAATACTAACATAAATTATTCATGGTATGAATAAGTAATACAAAACTAATATAATATGTAGAAAGAGGGTAGACAATTATATTTGTGGTGAATCCTGATGCTAACTTATGAACTCTATTTCAAATAGAGAGAAAGCAATCACTTGCTTTTCCGCTTGGTTTATGGATTTAATATTATTTCCTTGAATCCTATCTCTCTCTTCATTTGCTTTCTCAGGCATGTAATCATATTATTAGTGGCATTGTTGTTACTAATGTTGGTCATATTACCAATAATTAATACCTTAGTATAAGATCTTTGTGCCCCCAAGACAAGACATTTAAAATGTTGCATAGTGCTGTTATACTACTTTGCCACCGGATATCCAAGGCCAATTCTCCTGCTTCCTGTCGCTGCTCATTGTGTACAGTCCAATTAGCCACTGGAGCTCTGAGACTCCAGTAGTTATAACTTGATGGGAGCAGCTAGTTTCTACGAAAATGTCTAAGTAAATCATCATCATGCAAATCATCACATTGCTGTTGTATTTCCAGATGAAGACCAAATGAAGTAGATATCTTGCTTCTACTAAAAGGGAAAAGAGCAACAAGGTGCTGATGCAAAGTATCTTTTTAAAAGCCCATGAGAGACAATGATGAGTTGTGTCCACTAGATTGAGAAGCTCAGGCAGGAGAGTTACTGGGTAGGTGGTAAAGTATGTGACAAGAAAGGGAAGAGAAGAAATACTGCGCAGAGAAGAAAGACACAGACATAAATACCCCTGCAGATGCCGATGGATGCCCAAGAGGCGTAAGCCCGGTTTTGGATGAGATATTTACAAGATAAACATCAGCAGCTTGTCGTATTAACAAGATAAATATCGGCAGCTTGTCGTATTAATTTCACAGACCTTTACGATAAAAAACACTTAAAGGATGCTACTTCACAAACTACAAACTGTCTTTTGGTGTTGAAACATTTTTTAACACGGCTGAAAATAAAGATTTTATGTTGTTGATTTAAATGTAAGTAAAACACGATATGAGCATGTTTAATGCAGCCTGCTTGTTTTGCTGGTTCTGCTTCATGGCCACCAATGTGAACACGAGCAATACCTCTTCTCGTGAACCATATTTTTTGATGATTCATGAGGCAAAAAGACGAGGGCGGGTATGATATTAATTTAGTGTCGCTGGGTTACAGATGTGATTCACTCAGACGTCGCTCACTGACTCCTTTGCACCTTAAATGCCACCATTTTTTTCGTTGATGGAGTGTATTTGAAGCAATGTATACAAAGTGTTTTTTTTTTTTTTTATTGGAGCGTAGGATGGGCCGCAGCAGTTCTTGATGTTGAAGTGCGTGTCTTGTATAACAGTCATCCAATCTGAAAAGTGTATCCAACGTGTACTTGTCCCTGCCAAAGTCGCACTCTTTCTGGACTAAATTTTTACGTACATAAGTACTTGAGGTTCCGTTCACACTTCAAGCCTCAGTTCTAAATTCAGATTTATTGCTTGTGACTTTCTTTTTTATGGCTGTTTAAGTTTGATGAATTGTGCTTTTCTGTGGAACAATAGGAGCCATTTATATATGGCAATGAATGTATTCACTGGAAGAGATCTAATACCAAATTTCAAGGAATACTTTAAACTTGAACCGCTTTAAACATCCGTCAGTGCCTTTCGACAACATCAATAGTCAAAGAATTGCAAAAATTCTGTTATGAGGGTTACTTTGCCAAGCAATCTCCACAGCATCTGATTGAGGATTTAATTACAGAAGTAGAATAAATCAGAATGAAAGTGTTCAGCTGTGAGTTGCATGTGCAAAACCAATCTGATTTGGGTCACTCTTGCCTGCAGTCTGCAACATGATCTTTGTGCAAACCTCATGAATATTGAGGGTGTTTATTCATGATTGCAATGTCCCTTTAGTATACATGGAAGTTGAACATTGCTATTGTTTTTATATCACATGATACACAGCCGGATTACCAGTGTTCGGAGAACAGTATATTTGCCATCACGATTCATTGAAAGCCTCCTAAAAAGCATAGTTTCATGTACCCATGTTTTCACCCCGACGGGTCAAAACTGCAGCCTCGTCAGTGAATCCCTCTAGCGTGAATCTAAAGCTCGTTGGGGACGGTTAGGTTTATAGGGAACAACCCATTTTTCTGAAATTCTATGTGTGATTGATGTTTATTGTACCCGTACAGTGGTTGACGAGTGATGTGACGAAATCTCAGTGTTTACGTTTGCATTGAACGATCCATAAAGTTCTGCACAAGCGCATAAGTGTTCATTGCGGTAACGTAACAGTACAAGCAATAGTTCTTTGACGAGGCGGCCAATTGAGTGTGAGGCCCAGTCGTAATGAGAACCCTGGAGTTCTGCTTATGCGAGTGCATTGACAGGATTTGTATTCATGCATGACAGAAAGTGGTCCATCAAACCCTTTGAAGAGAAATTATTTCTGCTGCTGGAAAAACCATAAAACTCCGCGGCCTTCATACGACTCCACTCTGCTGACATGCCCCGCTAGTATTAGACTAAACAGAAAAGACTAACTATCACAACATGTGGCCTTGTAACACGCAACACCCTCTGCACTGTCAGGAATGTGCAGGCGCATGTTGCTTTCATTACAACAGGTAGATCAGCACTTACAAGCTGCAGGGAACACTCTGACCTTCAAACAGACCGGTTGAGCTGTTACGTCAGCTTAACACCAGCTGAAGATGTAGGAAAGTTGACAAGGTGGTGGAAAAGTGATTTCCGTCTTTTTTTTTTTTTTTTTACAGTGAGCAAGGTGACCCGAAAGAAAAAATTTGGAAAAGGTCATGTTTTTTCACATCATTACCAGCTGAAGGCATATCAAAGCGGTGTGCATCTCTTTCGCACTGAATGGATGCCCACATTCTTCCCTGCATCCAAACATATTCATTCCAGTGGAAACGTGTGTGCATGCGTGTTTGCGTGTGTGTGCGTCTGCTCTGATATCTGACACTCTCAGACAGCCAGTAGCATGGCTCAGTGAGAGAGATGGTGTGATCACTGGACCATGGTCACCCGTATTCTATCACACCCACACCCTTTAGACAGCCGCTGAAGCCACCTAGATAATACACCTCTACCGTGCTGGTCTTACACTTTTAAATGGGGATTTTTTTTGTATAAACTAACCAAGGGTGAAATGTAAACGTACATTTAAGCCTCTAAAACTTGCCGCTACAGAGAACCTGGAAAATACTGTTTTTTGTACCGGCGACTTTACTCCAAAAGAAAGCCAGAAGAAGACTTATTTAGCAACCGTGCATCTTGCAGTTCAGTTGAGAATATTTGCTGTTGACACTGATACGAGGCAAAATAGCTTCTAAAAGGTCACCCTGACTTAAGTTTAATCAACCACTGTATCCCTTTTTTATAGAACTTTTTTCCTCATTGAATGAAAATGTGTTGCATTGCTCATTTGTTTAAATCCCTGAAATTATATAATCTCTACGCGCACATAAAGCTGGATTGACCCAACAATATGGCTTTGACAAGCAGACTGCTGTCATTTCATATCTTAATCCATAACTATCCAATTGTTCCCAAAATATATATTTTTATCTGACTTTTCAATAGCTACAAATTAGGCTATTCTTAAACAATATCTCAGTCCAAGCTTGATATCTAAATTAGGTTAAAAAAAGAAAATCTTATATGCTCAGCTGTAATCATAGCTAATTTGAGATATCTTTTTAATAGCATCAACAACCCCCATTTCAGTATTCTTTTAGACCATTATACTAAATACATTTATAATGATATCAAAATAGGGACATTAAAAATAATTATCTTTCACAGTGGTTAAATGCATTTATTCCAAAAAGAATAGTGGCGAAGTATTGAAATGATGCTCAAACCTGTTTCAGTTTTGCCCCACGAGTTAACAACACCAAACCATAATCTAATCTCAGAACACATGTCTGCTTTTCAATGTATTGTATTCATTTATTTATTAAAATGTAATTACAACAGTAAAGATGAGACTTCATGTTTCATTCAACCACCTAAAAGTAATTGTATTTGTAGGCAAGATGAAACTGACTGTAACATTTTATTAAGTTGATGCTTTTATCCAGCGATTTACAATACATGCAGTTAGAGGGTACAGACCCAGAACAATAAGAATTAAGTATAATTTCTTTAAGAAAGCCGAGCTATGAAGTGGTATGAGTAAGTGCTAACTAGTGGGCAACAGCAATAAAGTAACATAGCTGTACTCCGTCAATCCAAATACCTGTAAACCCATTCTCATCTGCATGGAAGGAAAACACTACACTGATGTACTGTTGCAAAGAACAAGTTCAAATTTGCAAACATGGTCTTTTAATTCCTCTGCTATCCTCTTCCCTGCTCATCTTCCTCCCCCCACCCTCTCCCCTCTACCTCCACCTTTCTCCCCTCAGATTTCTATCCAACACATCTTTTGAGGGCCACACAGGTTTGATATCCAGAGACACTCACAGCCAGAATGTCATCTCGGAGGCCCATCATTACATCTGGTCCCTCCAGCTGGACCCTCTGGGGCAGCCGACCTGGACCCGCCTGGGCCGCTGGCGCAGTGGCGAGGTTCTGATGGACCGGCGGGCCTGGCCGAGCCATCAGGGATCCGGGGCCGGGGGGGACTGGCGCCGATCGGCGCGGCTGCACATGCGGGTGGTGACTCTGGTGGAGCACCCGTTCGTGTTCACCCGGGAGGTGGACGGGGACGGCTTGTGTCCCGCAGGCCAGCTGTGCCTCGACCCGCTCACCAACGAATCCTCGGTTCTGAAAGGATTCTTCCAGAACCTCGCAGGACCCAACGGCTCCGTGCCCACGGTAACTAAAGAAGTGTTGTTATGGTTACTGCATAGACCTGCTGGAGAAGCTGGGAGAGGACATGGGCTTCACTTTCGACCTCTACATCGTAGGCGACGGGAAGTACGGGGGGTTCAAGAACGGTCGCTGGACCGGATTGGTGGGGGACCTGCTCAGCGGCGCCGCCCACCTAGCGGTGGCCTCTTTTAGCATTAATTCGGCCAGAAGCCAGGTCATTGACTTCACCTCGCCCTTTTTCTCCACCAGCCTGGGAATTCTGGTGAGTGCTGCCCCTTCTCTCCTTCTCAGGCATCCTTTTTTATCCTTTACACTTTTCATTCACCTCACTCCCGTCACTCTGCGGCCCATGATTCACCACTCTCTGTCGGTGACCTCACGTCAACCCTTCCCGCTTGGTATGCTGGTGGTCAGTATCAATATAACAGAGTTGTATTACCATCAGCCTTAGGTTATTGGATTCCAATGCGCTTCCACGTACAAGGCTCGAGAGGGTGCAACTTAGTGCGGTCACCCTATTACTACAATTACCTCGTCTCAGATGCTGACAGAAAGACGCCACTAAAGTGAAGCCATTTGTTTTCTTTCACAGCAGATGTCTTTTCTACTACAATATATATAACCACCTCTATATATTTTTACCATTAGTTTCTCCTGAAGAGGGGGGACTGCAACTCTCTTCTCTGTCATGTTGCTTTGAGCATCTAATATTGATGCGGGGGAGTTTGTTGAGAAGTTGGTGAGTTGGTGTTTTAGCAGCAGACACCAAATTTCTCTGCATCGATATTTGAGTCGGGAATGAAACCGGCTTGATTTTTTTTTCTCAGAAAAAACAATACTATGCAAGTTCACTTAACTAATTAAAAAAAAAAGCCTCATATGATTTCTTATCCCTCCCCCTCCAGGTTCGAACTCGAGACACAGCCGCCCCCATCGGTGCCTTCATGTGGCCTCTCCATTGGTCGATGTGGCTCGGCATCTTCGTCTCCCTCCACGTCACCGCCGTCTTCCTCACCCTGTACGAGTGGCACAGCCCGTTTGGCATGACGCCCCGCGGACGCAACCGCGACCGAGTGTTCTCCTTCTCCTCCGCGCTCAACGTGTGCTACGCCATTCTCTTCGGGAGAACGGTGGCCATCAAGCCGCCAAAGTGCTGGACGGGCCGCCTGCTGATGAACCTCTGGGCCATCTTCTGCCTCTTCTGTCTGTCCACCTACACCGCAAATCTAGCTGCCGTCATGGTCGGGGAGAAGACCTATGAACAGCTGTCAGGGATACATGACCCAAAGGCAAGAAATGGGCAGCACTGCAAAAAAAAAAAAAACAATGCATGAATTTAAAGTCAGTAGTGTTGGGGAATTTAGATTAGAAATGGATTAAGTGTATTTGTTCGAGCCATTGTAGCCCTTCTCTTTAAGAACGGCTCTAACGTGCTCCTGATAAAACAGCACACTGGAGTATTAACTGTATTCATTTTAGCAGAGCTCTTCTGGTGGAGAGTGCATTCTTTAAACGTTAAGTCAGCAAAGGCGTTATTTAATTAAACCACCTCTGTTGCAGCAGTCAGCATATGGTAATTCATGCTTTTGGTCAATGCCCCGCACCTCTGACTCAAAGGAGTGCATTGAGAATCAGAAAAGTTTCTTACCGGATTACATTACATCCCCTGAAGAAAGGAGAAGCTAAAGACTTAAGTGAAAAACATAATTATTGAGTTTTTGAAGATCCTTGAAGATTTCTTCTCCCTTCACGCAGTTACACCATCCCTCTCAGGGATTCCGATTTGCCACGGTGAGAGAAAGCAGCGCAGAGGACTACCTCAAGAAGAGTTTCCCTGAGATGCACGAGTACATGAGAAGATACAACGTCCCGGCGACCCCGGATGGCATTCATCAGCTCAAGTAAGACAATGCCACACGTCCTGCACTGTCCTCATACGCCTGCCATGCAGACACACACACACACACACGCTCTACATTCATGGCATAGTCACTGTCCTCTGGTATTCATTAACTAGGCAATCAGTTTTATATTGCTTTCCCCCCCGTTCTCTGGAAACCCACTTAGACACATGGTGGAAAAAAGAAAAAAAAACCTCAAAGAAAAGTCTAAATTTTGAAGCCCAAAAAAAAAAGCCTGTTTGTATTCAGATCTCACCCTCCTCCTCCTCCTCCTCCTTCTCTTCTTCCTCGCCCTGCCATTGCTGTCATCATAAGCCGCTTCGACATTCAACTGGCATCCCCGTGGAGCGAACCAGAATCTAGTGAGAAGAGGCTGCTGAATACAGGACCCAGGCTGTGCAGGACACAATTTAAACGGATGAAACAAGATTGTCCTTCTTTTTTCTCTCTTCTTACGGAGCTTGTAAAATGCTGATTAGAGGGTTCAAGAGAAAATGTCATCTTTAGAAAATTACAACTGGGGAACAAGACAGCAAACAAGTTAGTCGCAGTGCAACTTAACACCCGGAGGGGTGGCGTTTACTCGCAAATATATAATGCATTAGTTATTGTTAACATCATAGAGTATATTGTGTTTTTGTGCCGTGCATTTCCTTCTTACTGTATTGATGGACCAAACCCTATGTGGGGATTCAATTGAACTTTCATGAATTGGTCCAAAACCCAACTGGATTTTAGAGCTGTTACATTTTATTTCAGTGTTTGAAGGTGAGGTTTTGGTTAAAATGTTCGCATAGATTGAGAAAAAAAGCTTCAAAGTACCTCCCTATATTTTTTCCTGATCATAAATAGGAGTGTCATAAGCGCTCTCTCTGACCTTTCATCCCATCCACCAGATGAGTGACTTGCCCTCCCTCATTCCCTCCTCACCTGACTGTCCCACCCATTTGCACACCTGTTCCCACTTCCCCTCATGAGCCCTGCGGTTACCTTCCCATCCTGCTCTCCCGCCGGTTTCCACTTGCCCTCACCCTGTGAATAGTAGATGTAACGATCTGAACACCCTGATGGCTAAAACCACATCGCTAGTGAAAACGGACTGAACTTTAGACGTCTATTTGCAGTTCTCTTCCCTGCACGTCAACAGAGACTATATATAAGGAGACATGCCGCTTCCTCAATTCTCAATACAACTCCAGTAGGAAAACCCGGCAAAGATGGCAGTTGTATGCGCATGTCCCGCCCCTCCCGCTGGAAAGCCAATCATTTGCTTTTTAACTGTCAAGCCGGGAAACATTTAAGCCTATCGTCTGGTTCCACTAACGCATGCGCACAGTTGAGGTTTTGCGACAGCGGAGACGATTCTGGATAGAGACGTAAATTAAGGTTGGTGTCGTGAACCCTTGCGCATGCGCAGTAACAGTAACCTGTGGGGAAAAAGGCGTTTTAAACCTTATTTTGGGGCAAAATCATCAAACTTTTTCAGAGATTTTTATCATATTGTGGCGAGCACAGGTGGAAGAATGACACTTGAGACTGATTGATTTAACTGCCTTTTCCCTGTGTTTCATACACCGCAATACCCCAGGAATTAGACATTTTATTGATGTGTTAACCCTGAACCGCATCCACGGCGACACTAAGCTCGGTCGTGGTGGCCACACCTTCGGACATTCAACCAACAGTAACATTGAACACAGAACAGCAGAACCCAGCAAAACACACACAACTTGAACACCAGGACACGAGCACAACACAACAGACAGGGATTCAAACAAACCCAACAATCGTCCCACAATGCAATTCACCCATACAGTGTGACCTGCCGCAGTCCGGTCGCTACAATATTCTACTGCTGCCCTGCTCTATAGCTGCCCGGAGGCGTTGCCAAGATGGCGGCGAGTGGCATGACTTGCCTAAAAGGACTTTGACGTTGTGCACCGATGGTCCTTCAGCGCGACGAACGTGTGTGACAAGTGAAATTGAAAGAAAGCAACAGCTGCTAAACGCATCCTGTCTGCTGTTTTGGCTCGCTCGTTGCACACGCTGCTTTCATAAGTCTAGCAAAACGCAAGGTCCTACCTGAGAAAACCTACGTTTTTAACATGTCATATGATGTGATGTGAAAGCAGGGGTCTGATCTGGTTCAGATATCCCAAATGATCGTGATGAACTGCTGCTGCCTCGCACATCATTTTGGGTCGTGGCCGCACTACAGAATGCAAAGACGTAAATTCATAAACATTCAAGCGAGGGAGGCATCGTGTTTTAATCACACTAGCTGGGTAGATGTGTAGGTAGTCCTCTGATCATGAAATGAATTTCATGCATTATGATCCAGCACTGTGGTCGGCAGACCAAGGGCATAAGCTTCAACCTGTAATAATGAATAGCCTGGTTGTGGGTGGGAGATAGTTGAGAATTTCAAACACCGGCCCCCCGATAACGAGCAGAAAAACAAAAAACAAAAAAAGCTTTTGCCGCATTTGGATCCCAACAGGCTGCACCTGTCAGTAAAGAATTGATTTTTAAAAGCCTCGCTGTTGCGAATTAATATCTCAACCATGTATAACAGACATGGAGCGAGGAAATTGGGTAAATTGGCAGATATTGGCGGACAGGCAGTTATTTTACTGGAATGTGGCCAAGAGAAGGGTTGAAAAACCACTGCCAAAAGGTTCAGACAATTTGTTAAATAATTGACATATGTTCAGTGGTTGTGGTACACGGCCCTTTGATAACGCTCTAAAACCTCCACGAGCTTAAAGCCAAAATATACTAATAAATATTAATACTCCAATGCTGTTTTTGAGTTTATTTTTTTAACCTTCAACCTTCGTTTCTTTTTTATTGGACAGAAACAAAACATCCTCACTGGCTTCTCTACTCATTTAACTATAGAGTGAAAGTAATAAAGCTTACCTCCAAGGAGAAAGAAAACAATTTTCTCATCCTTTAGACTAAGCTGTGAGGGCACAGGTGGGACATGAGGACGAAAACAAAGAGGGGCCTCAGAGTATCAGAGTGAGATGACAAAGTGAGGTTCAGTCGAGCGAGTGTCTCAGGAGGTTTTTAAAGGTTAATTTGCCACAGGCCTGCCTTACAAATGTCAATCCCAGAAAAACCTGGGAGATGTTTAGTGGCCACGATTCCATCCGCAACCACATTCAAGTCTTGACTGACTGCGGATCAGTCTGAGTCCATCGAACCATCTAACCGTCCGTCCGGCGATCCGTCAAAAAGTATTTAAATGCCACTGATCAGTTAGTCGCCAAACTTTTGTTGGCCTTTTGTTGAATAAGTGCATGCTGTAGTGTCACGCTACGTCCAGGGAGGAGTCCAGTGCCGACTTATTTAAAGTTGAATACGACAAACGGGGACCAGGACAACCAAAAAAAACTCCCCAACATCGACTAACATGGTTTAAATAAACTGGGAGGATGGAGGTTATTGGACACATTTGGAAACAAGCGGCAGACTATAACACTCCAGAGCAGGAAATGAAGTTATCCCAGGGACACAAGAGGCAGGAAACTACAAAATAAAACAGGAAATGAGCCCACACCGTGACTGCTAGTGTGCAACTAAATATTTAATTGTTACATTGTGTGGTTGCCATTTAATGTTTGTATGGGAAGTTTTGGGAAATTGAATCTACAGACACAGACATAGAGGTAAAATGAACCCACATTTTTTGCTTTTGAGTTTTTTTCTGCTTGTGTGAATGAAGAGACTGTTTGGTTGAATTCATTTTTTTTTCTTCGTGAATACAGCCCAAAATCCCCAAATGGAGCAGTGCATGAAACAGTCCAGTTGTTTTGGTGTCATACATTGATTATCAAAGCAGAGATCTCAGTATCTCTCAGTCGGAAGCTCCTCATTAATTCAGGCATAAAAAAAGGCATGACCTACTCTTCATTTTTTTCTACATCTTCACTTCAACTAATGGTTTGAGTTTACAGGGCCGACCCTCAGAGACTGGATGCATTCATCATGGACAAAGCGCTGCTGGACTACGAGGTCTCCATAGATGCAGACTGTAAAACACTAACAGTGGGGAAGCCCTTCGCTATAGAAGGTAACACATGACTTCTTATTATCAAGACAGAAAAAATCATTATTTAAGGTTGATGCTGTTCTTGTTTTTGTTGTTGATGTATTCGATATAATTACTATTTAGTGACCTTATTCAAGTAACGGAATATTCGAGTAAAGTGAGTTGATTGCTTTTGTTACTTTTTGGATAACTAATACAGATCTCTAAATATAAGCAGAAAACATTTGGCTGTTCTTTTATTTGTAAAGCAGAAAAGGGGAACATTGCATCTTATACCTTCCTGCTGTGAAGAAGCGGATCAACTGTAACGTGCAATAACTTTCCCTGTGATTTGTTTACCCTTTTTCTGCTTTACACATGAAATTATGGTAACATTTGCCACCAGGAAAAGCATTTGTTTTGAATAACTTTGAAAGTGTGCCCATATGCACAGTAGGTTAGGCCCATCATTCTGATTTTTAAAATGTATTTTCAAATGTTAGACTAATCTCCTCATCTTCTACTACTACTTTTCATGTAACATGAAAAACAGTTGCTTGATTAAGGCCGTATTTTATGGATCTGTTCTGCTTTAAATATTATTTTATTAGAGCAAGTCCAGCTGAATGACTGCAGAGTGACCATGATCCTTTTTACAAGAGCCCAGAATTTAACAATATCAATCAATCAACCTTTGCACGGCAGTTAACCGTCTTGCTTTCAACGGCTTAGATCCTCTACTGTCCACTTTTAATCTCTGGTCCACTTAGCGAGCTCCTTCCTCCCACCGTGAAGACGTTCCCATGGCGCTCGCTTCCATTACAGCCCACCATGGTCCAGGATTCCAGTGTTCTTATTAATTACTTAATGCACCCTTAAGCTCTGATGGATACGGCGCAAATCAATCGTGCGCTGTGTACTTTCCAGCCGGGCAAGGTACCACTGTAAATGGATGTTGCTGAATTTGTCACACTTTTCCTGGCATGCCGAGACGTTCAGAGATTTACACACAGATTTGCTCAGAGCCTTAAGTAGCCGCTTTGTTCCACAGTGATGATGGCGCTTTCTGACCAGATGTTATTTTCCTTTCTCTGGGAATGAATATAATTACAGCACGTGGAAATGTGCAGAATGTCGCCGCTGCAGACTGGGGACTAATTGCATAGCGTGTTTTTCTGTGCATGTCCGTTGGCAGGCTACGGCATCGGCCTGCCTCAGAACTCTGCACTCACCTCCAACATCTCCGAGCTGGTTAGTCAGTACAAGTCGGACGGCTTCATGGACATGCTGCACGACAAATGGTACAAGGTGGTGCCCTGCGGGAAGCGCAGCTTTGCTGTGACCGAGGTAGGAGCGGAACCTCCTTCTCTTCTCTAAACACCAGTAAATGTGTTGTTTTGGATTATGACATCTTAGTACATGTTGAATTGTGCCGTATTGAATCGTTCGGTCCACTCACATGGGTGTCGCTCAAACGACAAGATTTAACTTCTGTTAAGCGAAACCAAATATAATAAATAATAAAAATATGCATTAACCGATATTCTTACTCGCTGCAACATCTAAACACAACATTGTCATGCAATGACAATCAGTTCCACAATTTATTTGTAAAGCAGCTTCCTTTTCTCACTTTCTTTCTGTCCTCATCCTAAAACTTTTCTCCTTATTTTGGGGCTTTAACAGCTCTCAGAATAATTACCCCGCACTGTCTACACAACATTGATGTGCAGTACCCGGTCCTGCCCCTGGTCCATTCCACCCTGCTGTTACCGAGCGCTCAGCTCTCTCAGCAGCTCGTCCATCTCTCCGCCTGCGGTGACTTAGGCCCACTCCCTATTATCAAGCATGAATTAAAGCGGTTATCCTCCCCTATATTTATTTGTATTGAATGCAAAGGCATAAAAGCCCCTCCCTGTTGCTCATTATGAAGTCTGATAAAACAGCATCATTACTTAAACACCAAACACCTCATTGTGAGTCCCAGATGAGTGGCAGGAGCAGCCCGCTGCAGTGCAACAGATTCAGCGCCTCAGGAGGGAACCGCTCCCTGCTGTGTTACAGCTGGACGTGTCACAGATGCTATCTACTACTGCAGACATTTAAATTGCTCGGGGTACATTTCATTTTGCGGCATCACGTCTCCACCTGCTCTCGCCTGCAGCAAAGAAGGCTGCTCGACCAGTATTTCTCATTTAGACATACCGCTGTTATACAAGTTAGATAGAATATTTGAAATGAAATGCAACCTGAACTGTGTAGCATGCGTTTGGAAGGTTACGTTTGCTGTCAAAATGAACACATCACAGGGAAATTCATTCCATTCATTGCTGCTTAGCATTTCCACTTTTTTGTTGCAATCTATTATTTTGATTATTGGCTACTTAAGCACAAGCGGCAGGCCTGGGATTCTCGGGGGATGAAAAGCTGATGGATTGGTTTCAGCAGAGGCAGCCGGACTCTGTGGCATCCGTCCAGCTCCATGTCACCCCAAACAATGTGATCCCATTTGAAGTAATACAATCAATGCCAATAAATGACATATTATTCAATCACCTAACATTTAGATGGCTTTAGTTAAATTTACCTGGAAATAAATTGGGATCAAAGCGAGTAAAATTCTGGGTGTTGTGTTTTATTGGCGTTATTAATTGACTTTTTTGCAGCATCATTTTGCAACTAGCCCATGCAGTTTATACGTGTAGTTGGGAATTATGAGGTTTGTGTAAAAAAAATCATTGTTCTATATAGTGAAAGGAGACAGGAAGAGTGTGTTTTACCAAAACTATTGGAAATGTGCTTGAATGTACTGATGAAAGGAAGCTCATAACGGGTTGACTATATAGTCAACCCCCAACATTTCTTACCAGCATGACTTTATAATGCAATTATTGCTTCCGCTGCTGTATCACAAGCTGCTTAAAAGATTCAGAGGAGAAATGTACTTTTACCAAATCTGCAACAGACCCATAATTAGGAAAACTGTGACATCCCAATAGGAGAAAGCAACATTTCTAAGGTGCTTCGCTACAATATTGACATATTTAGAATAGATTTAGTGCAAATTAAGGGGGGGGATTGTTATTATGTCCACGTATGACAACAGGTAACTATGGAAAGGTTATAGGTCTCATTCCAGATTACTGCAGGCATTGCAGTTTTGCTGTCAGTTATTACGTTTTCCGCTACCTCATGGCCAACTTCTTTACTTCTGATTTAAAATGTTTGAAGCAAATCCGAGCAATATTCTCCTTTCACTCATTCTTCGGTAGAAGACGTCGCAGTGATTGCAATAAATTTAAAGACAAGTTATGGGGAAAATAAATAATGGCACATTCCATCTGGCAAAGCAGCGTTTTGTCTATGGAAGCGGTTTTTAATGGAAGGATGGGATCCATGACTCCCGGGAGGTCGGCAAACCCTCTGTAATCAAAACAGTTTATATATACTTTTGACGGTGGTAATCGATTGGTTCACATATTCTAATGGGAAATAATGGAAAATAAAATGAAAACAACACTAATGCTATTATAGAATTGTTAGCTGGGAAACACAAATCAAAAGCCTGTGTCATGGCCGCTATTGAATAAAACTCAATAGCGATGTTTATGGGATGCTCATACATACTAATTCAGTTTTAGTCATTTTCTCTTTCTCTTTTCTCTAAAAAGGATGTAGCAAATGGCAACATAACATTATGAAAATATAAAAATGTGTTTATTCAATGACAACAAGTCACCCTTCAGTAGCACAATAAAACCAATGGAATGCAACCCTTATTGTATTATACAATATGGCGTGCATAAAATCTCAAACACTGTTTAAGGCAAAATGTGATATTCAAAGCATTATTTTGGCAGCAAACCATTTACTATGTGAGCAGCGTAGTAATATCGCTCTCCTCTCTTTACTCCGATCACTTAGTCAGGCCGGCCGCATATGCCTTTGGTGCATGTTCGTGCATGTAAGTGGGGCCCCACCGGCTGGCTCATCGGCGTCCTGGGCCACGGCCGTGCTGCAGGAACGCAGCAGCCACCCTTCGCTATAGCGTGCACCGCTATAGCGTCCACCGCTATAGCGTGCACCGCTATAGCCGTGCTGGGAGGCCGCGCTATTCGCCGTTAGCTGGGAGGCGTTTGCTCGACGTCGACAAGTTGAAAGCCATTGAGAGGCAATAAAAAAAGGACAAAACCCGAGGCTCTCTTTATCATTGTACGCCCCACAGAGCAACTAACTAATCTTTCTTTTTTTTTCTCTACCTTCTACGTTTCTCTCCAGACACTGCAGATGGGCATAAAGCATTTCTCCGGCCTGTTCGTGATGCTCTGCGTGGGCGTGGCCTTGTCCCTACTGACCACAGTAGCCGAACTCATCGTGTACAAGCTGGTGATCCCGAGGGTCAAGGAGCCACGCTTCAGATATTGGCTGCACACGAGCCAGGTACTGAACACGCATACTAATGCGCAGATGAACAGAAGAAGCAAAAATATGTCTCTAGTTTGAAAGTATTTGCAGCAAAGTGTGCTTACTGATCAGTGGTTCTAATGGTGTATTTAGAGGTGATCTATTTTCCTAATGTTTTTATCTCTCTTTCTCACTAATACACACATAAAGGTCCCAGCGAGCAACAGAATACTGTTTTGCTTTTTTTCTAGAGATTACACCGGGCCCTCAACTCCGTCTTCACTGATGACAAACTGCCAACTGTTGCCAAGGCCGAGAAGAGGTAACGTTCCCATCGTTGGCGGCAGGACTCAATACAAATCAAAATAAAGTATATTGAAACAATCATAATGTCATAACATCATGGATGTTTTTTGGGGAAGCAATTTACCTGAAAATGAACTGGGCCCAGTAGTGTTGTGATTATGTATGATCCATTCAGTACGTGTTAACTTTTTAAGCACAAAACAACCTGTTGGCCAAATAATGAGCCTGAGAACAAGGGACACCCAATGAAATCCCAAGTGGGAGTTAATGGGTCATTGCTTAACCCATTTACAATCAGAAACCAAACGAATGGTTAGTCTTAAGGACGTTGAAGATCAGAATGAAAAATTGGGAGCAAAAGCTCATGCGAACATGACAGAGTACTGTTTGGCTGAGCGGGTGAGAGATTATTATTTTTGGACAGTTTCAATGAATTTTCAAATTATGCTTTGTTGCAATTTGGATTTAATGTGGGTTTATTTAACTAATCTGGACAGCTCATTTGACAGCACCACAGTGCGCGTGTCATAGTTTAGTCCCTCTTCAGTGCGAGTCACTTGGGAGCTTACAGGAAAGCAAAGAAGGAAATGTATAAACTCTTTTGAATGCCTCTGAATAGGAGATCAAAAATCACCCTTAAGTTTGTGCTGAGCTCCTCGAGAGGTGGATCCCACAAAGTGGGGATTAAATACACATGATAAATAGGTCTCGTGAGCGATGCCGGTGGTCATGACGATAGACTACCTGATGCATAATCAGGCTCATTCCATCAAGTCGTTCTGCATCGTGCCTAGATGCTGACTAAAAGTCAGAAGTGATTACCGCCATCTAGTCGGTGTCCTGCAGAAACATGGTGTCGGAAACGTCTGTTTTGCAAGTCGTGTTGGGATGATCTTCCCATTCAGAGGTTATGTGCCGTGAATGGCTGCAAACACGTGCTGCGTGTACACCTGCTTCATCGGCATGGTAAGAAGGGGGCCTTGTGTGAATGGTGAAATACAGGTGAAAATAAAATTGGCTTACAAACGACTACTGAGGATGGAACCATGACCTATTTTCTTTCCTACCTGCACTAACAAGGTTGTTGAAAAGCCCAAAGGCATCAGGGAAGTGTCTGAGAGCACGAGCAGCGCTGTCTGTAATACCACTAAACCCTCTCCGGTGACCGATGTTCTCTGATGTGCAATTTTGACGGATAGAGCCATTGCTCTCACACTTTTTCATTTCATTTTAAAGCCATTTTAATGTTTCACTTCTGGTCATTAATTTTAGCTGATTGCCTAAGGTTGATTTTCAAAACATTTTTTCAATTTATTTTAGTGTTTTCATACCGACAAAACAACGTCTGTGTCCATTTGGATTTAAATTGCGCTTTTAAATTTTTCCCTTTCGAGGGTACAATTTCTGTCAAGCATATCCGTGCCTCCAGAGGAACGCCGAAGTGCGCTGTTGATTGGGCAGAGATCAGGCTTGCTCGATGTATGATTGTGTAGCACCCCACACAACGTACTGGAGCTGTGGTCTACTGCAAGATAAAACCCTGCATTAACAGCCTTACACTCCACACGGGTGGAGTAGCGGTACAGGTTTGCTGGTTTGGAATTTCATGTCTTGCTCAAGGACACTCCTGCAGGGCGCTTGTCTTCCTGGTGCATCTGTGACCTGCTCGTTGAAGGACAGGCCCCCCCCCCCCCCCGCTCCCTCCGTTCCGTGCTGCAAGCTGACAGATATCTGTACTGACAGATGTTCCAGGAAATACTGTGGTGAAATCAGTGGTGGAATGTGCCGTTAATTCCACGGCGTAAAGAACTGCTGTGAGGAAAGACAAGCGCTGTCCTCTCCATAAGCTCTAGGTGACAGGAGACAAACGTAAAGAGTCAAGAGGTTGTGTCCCGCTGTCTGAGAACTCTAAATCTACACAGGGGTTGCAAGAACATCTGTAAAACCTGCGCTGGAGTTGAAAATAAACAACATGTATGAAACCCTAAATGAAATACTGGACATATGCTTATGGGTAGGAGAGACCAAATATCTCTTGGAAATGATATAGATGACTGTTGAATGTTGAAAATTCTGATGACGTGACGGACATCCTAACATTGCAGAACTAAATCTTTATTTGTATTTAAGCCTCCTTTTCATCACCCTTTGCCGCCGCTGTGTTCCACGCATTATCCTTTTGGACCTGGAGATTGTTTTGTCTTGTTGGAATCTAATTTCTATGTGTACTCATGTGTTTTCATCTTTTCCATTCATAACATGCAAGTTGAAAGTGCTTCTCTTTCATATAGAAATGACACTCTGGAGTGTCTCATCAGGAGGCTGAGACTTACAACTAAAATGATCTTATAATATTAAGCACATTGCTAAATATTTTCTTGTATTAATAATAGTTGCTTCTTGTCAAAAGGCGAGACGTCATACTTTCCTTCAACTCAAGGTCTCTTTTTAAGATAGGAGCATCTCATCAGATTCTCCTTTCCTTTTTTTCTTTCCTTCTTTTTATTACAGATGAAAACGGCTTTGATTCATGGCATTCTTCAGATACATTTCAATTCACATGAGAGGAATATCTGCTCTTTAAATTAAATCATTGTAACTTCTCAGCTTTAAGATCTGGAAAAAATTGGTTGAATATCCTGTCAATTAATTGACACGGTTTGCAAGCTCTTGGCATCCACAGGGGTTGTAGGAATACCCATAATACCCATGGGCAAATCTGCCTCTACTACTTATTCTTGAGAAAGATCAGGTTCTTTCTATATTGCAAATTGTCAGACGACATCTATAGAAAGTACTGCATTGTGGAGAGAGCGTTACAATCTGAGCCACTGGCTTTACATGTGATTTAACCTGGAATTCTCTCTGTATCTCCAGGTGCAATGAGGGAAACAACCAGTTCGCGTCTTGGAATCCCTCGGAGTCCTCCAACTGCAACAGACGTAGGATCCTTCCACCGGAGATGCATCCTTCCTCCCATGAGCTCCCTTCAACGCCGTCTCCATCTCCCCTGCCTCATTCCCACTCTCTTCCCCTCATGGAGAAACACCCGCTCATCGTCACCAACTCCAACGGTCGCTCTGACCTGTCGGGGCGGGGTTTGGGGTCGGGGCCGGGGGGCTCCGGGCAGGGCCTCGCGGCGCGCTCGGGGGTGGGCGCCTGTGGATCCGGAGCGGGTGTGGCTGTTGGCCGTAACCCACTGGTTCAAGAGCTGTCAGAACTGGAGGGTCAAATCCTCGCAATCAAGCAGCAGCTGCAGTCCGCCATGAGGAGGAAGCGAGAGCTAGAACAGTACCAATCAGAAAACCAGCACGCAAACCAGACTGCGTCAGGTCAGCCCGCTGCTCACCAGTACACCCAGTCGCACCAGCAGAGCAATCAGCACACAAACACGCTCCCGGACTTCTGAAGCTCTTCTCCTTTTGTTCTGCCCAGAGGAGCCTGGTCAGACATGGGACTTGTTTCCACAACCTCGGGCATAGGTGAAGGAAATGTAGTTTTGGAGTTGGATCCTACACGGATTTCTTGGAGTTGAATCCTCCCTTGTGCTCAGGAGAGCCCCTGATCTCTGGACTGAAAGGTTCTGCAGGGATCCGATCCTGGTCTGTAACCCCGGTGGAACATTGTCTGACTTCGGGGAATGTGAGATTCCCTTAAAGGAGACAAAGGAGAACCGGGGACCCTGAACCCAATCTGTTCTCACTAGCTTGTTGCTGTCACTGAGGCTCCGTGCAAACCTTCCTCCTCCCGACCCCCCATTTTCCTCCCGGCATTTGCTTCAGCCTCTTCGATTCCTCCATTTCCCCTCCCTCCTTCCCATTCCCTCTATGCCTCATGTACTTAAGCTTAATGGGTGAATTCACCGGAGTCGTGTGTTGAGGGTGTTGGGAGTGTAAATGACCGGAAGTTGAACCTATCCTTAAATCGTAAGTCGTATGGCCTTGTGCTGAAACCTTGTATCTCTCGTGGGAAAAATAAATGATTGTGAATTGTTTGAATTACCACGGATGGCCTACAGGTTTTCGGCCATTGACAATGCATTTGACGAGGCTTACGTTACGTTTTTCTTGTTTATCTTTGTAAGGGTTGGTGGTGCTGTTGTTAAGCGTAAAGAATAGGAAAAAAAGATGTAAAGCTTCAGCAAAACAGCCCTATGTTCTGCTAAAAATCTGGTTGGATCAAAGGGAAGGATCTTATTTTAGGGATCACTGTATAAAGTTGTCCTGCACTTCACGGATGCACTTCTAATTCCTTATAGAAAGCTGCACCTATGAGTAGTCTGTTGACTGGTCACAGTTTAACATGTGGACTGAGTGTTTTCGGTCTTCATAAACCGATTTACAGAATACCTAAAAAACAAAAGGGGAAGAAGTAAATATAGAATTTTTAATTCTTTCAACCTTTCAAATCAGGGAAGCAAAACAGGACCTTTTTACACGGCCTCTTGAGATCATGCCGCTGAAACACTGAACCATTCTTTTCTTGGTACCAGGCCACAGTTGAATAGTAAATGTAAACACGAACGCAGAGCACTTGTCAAACTCTCACATTGTGTTTGAATATGATGATTATTCACAACCGAACACACTGGAATGGTTCCTCTGTGACAATACACATTATCTCTCACATTTTCTGTTGGAAACAGTTCTGTTGTTTTCTGTCTGGCGTGTGGATGTGTTCTGTTATTAAAGATGTACCTCTTTGCACT
Source organism: Apeltes quadracus (assembly GCA_021346845.1). Lineage (NCBI taxonomy): Eukaryota > Metazoa > Chordata > Actinopteri > Perciformes > Gasterosteidae > Apeltes > Apeltes quadracus. The sequence goes on along the minus strand of CM037930.1, from coordinate 9,417,662 downwards.
TTGCTTTTTTTATAGTACCGTACCTTATACTCTACCTTAATAGTTTCCAATACATATTAGAAAGTAAAAACATAGGCTGGCCAGTCATTCAGCCTTCTGTATTTTTACATTTGAGTTCAGTTTAAAAAAACAATACGGTTCCATAACCTTTAAAGTGTTTCAATGGACTACTGTAACATTTTCTACAAGGACTTAAGGGTTGTACTTTCACATGATAGTAGTTTACTACCTAATGCTTAACCACCCCACTATGTGCTTTTATTTCTAACCCTGAAACAATATTCCTTTGTTGCACTATTCTTCACTCATATTGCCAACGGACAGCTATTTGGGCAGGGATGACATTTTAAAAACACACTGAATGGTCAAATAGTTCCACACACACACACACATCTGCTATCTATTTAGCCAGTGTGTCTGCAGGGTAAGCGCACACCGTCACAGTTGAAATGAATACCTGACAGAGCAAAAGAGCCAGTGCCCTGAGCAGTCAGCTTCCTCTGTGTGTGTGTGTCTGTGTGTGTGTGTGTGTGTGCGCGCGCTTTGCTTAGTGGTGACATAAAAATGACTGACTTCGCTGCAGTGATCAACAGAAAACCTTAATAAGATCCTGGTTTTCGCACTACTAAGCTCACTCCAACACTTGTCTGGATAGCATGTGGGGTTGGACAGGTGTGTGGCTATAAGAGGAAAATATACAGACCTGCTTTTTTTTATAGGTTTCATGAAAATTTTCCGCGTGGCTTCTCTTACCCTGTTTGGAGGCTATGAGGAATCACGATTTGAATTTGAAATCTCACGCACTACTAAAGAAAATAAATGTCAGCGGTGTTTATGTTCATGAACAACCCTGAAGGCGTTCTAGTACCAGTTTACCTTCATAAAATCATCACTGTATCGTCATATGTATATACTACATATCCAAAGAGCATTTAAAGCAGTGGAGGTTTTTCTTCTGTGAATTAAGCCTGCTGGCAAACATCCACCAGCTCTCTACTTTATGCTTCCCATGGGACGCTGCTCACAGACCCTTCGGATATTTAAAATTAGGGTCAGACACTTCCGTCCTGAGAATACGCCCGGTTTCCAGTTCACGTTAGTGCAACTTTGGAGCATCGGGTTTCAGCCAACATAAACACGCTGTCTGTAAAAGACTGTACCCAACTACAATCACGTTTTATTTTATTCAACAATACTTCATAATGCCATAGATGAGCCATGCTTTAGGCCAGATCTGTATTACGAGTAAACGACTCCACTTTAATTTTAGCACTTTGACACATGATAAAAAAGACAAGCAAACACGTTGTTGCTACTGACTATTTAATTTGTGGTCAAATGAAGAAAAATAATACGTGTAGCATTTCAAATGAAACACTTTTTTTTTGTTTTGTTCTTAAAGTAAAAAAAAAATTATAGTCACAATGATAATGAGTATAATTATAAAACATCTTGACCGCTCTCATGCTATGGGAAATGGAGTCACAACATTGCATCACAATCCACTGGTGGGTCGGGGAGAGGGAAGGGTGCCTCGGGGAGGAAGAGTGAAGCATGAGTCATTTGCCCGGTTTCCAATAATAAGGGCTAGCCAGGCCTTAACTACGTCACACAGAGTCAGTTCAGAGAGCTTTTTAGTCCCTTTTTCTCCTTTTAAAATGTACTTCATAAAGATGTCCTCTACTGCGATGTCAGGTTAAAGTGTACTGCCGTAGCACAGGCTAGCCCCACTGGACCTTTCTGTAGAAAAAAAATCCTATCAACATCACAGTGAATCAAGAAATTGGGGTGAAACACTCTGAATGCGTGAATCCACTTCATACTCATTTACGCTCATGTAACGGCTCTGCAAGTGCCAAACCCCATTTTCTGACTCGGAGGATGTCACTGACTCTTCCTCGTGGTTTCCTCCAAAATGGAGGCAGGGTTCATTCCCCAAAACACCTAAACTGATACCAAAACATATCCAGGTTTACACAGCAGGCAAACAGGTCCAAATGGATCATAATAGTCATACAGATTGACAAAAATCTTTACAAAATATGACCTGACACGGTCAATTAATGTACAGAGAGCGATAATAAAAAGAAAGATTCTGTCTTTTTTATCTGTACAAATGACAAACACCACAGAACAACAACATCAATATTTTTTCCATAGCACATTTTTCAGACTGGAGGGAACAGGCGACGTGACCAACGAGGCAAATCATCTGACAGGATGTGATGTAAAACAGGGTGAGGCAGCTGACAGGAAGTGCGCAGGTTTCACACCGTTGGGTCAGGCTACAGCACTCGCTCATACAAAAATGTACAAAACATCGTCCTCTAACTACAGACAGCGCACCGTGGAGGGAAAATAACGTCCCATGTTTCAAATGGTTCCAAATATCTGGAAAAAAACAATCTGTGCTTAAGTTTTTGCCTCGTGATGTGTTTTCACGTCGGCCCGACTGGACCGGAGCCTTTAGAAACATGGTGTACTTTGCCCCACGGGTGAATTAAACAGATACATCAGCTGTGTTTTTCGTTAAGCATTCAGAGCCACGTGACATGCGTCCCTCGTCATTGTGCCTGGAAGTGCTGTGGAGACGCAAACGTGACCCGGTGCTGACCCCTTAGTCATGTGACCTCCGTCATCGACGCCGAGTGGTTCTGGAAATGGACGGAAGGGGGAGGAGGAGGAGGAGGAGGGAGGAAGAAGGAGGTGAAAAAAGGATTGACGTAGACAAGAAAAGGAAGTAGAAAGAAGAAGGGAAAAGGCGTGGAAATGGAGAAGTAGAACAAAAAGGTTAAACAGGATCAGGAGTGCTGTGTGTGTGAGCTTCTGTGCGTTCGGGAAGAAACTCAGGAGTGTGGTGCAAAGCGTCATGCCTGCACGCCATCGTGAACATGGGTCATTGCTTTGTATTGAAAAGATAGAAAGAAAGAAAGGAAGAAGAAGAAGAGAAAGAAAGAACACATGGTCAACCACATGTGACTGTCTCGCTATGCAAATTCTGTGAAATTACCAAAAATTGCAGGAGGCCAAATTCTGAGGGTGTTTTCTGAACTCGCAGTCATCGGGGAATTGTGCCAGTTAATTGGGAAGCATAACGAGCAGCGTAGAGATTACGTGTTGGGGAATCGGGGTTAAGTGCTTTCAGGTACCTGTGCGCTGAGGGTCTCCAGAGGGCTCTCCACACGGGGGAAAGTCATCAGAGGAAGACCACGGTAGTCTTCAGTTTTCTGTTTAGCCGCTGCACTGTGGACGCCTTTGAAGTTGTTCACAACGCATATACCCTGCGAGGGATGAGGACAAGTCAACACTCAGAGCAAGGCAGGCTAATAACACAGCAAAGAAAATGTCATGGTCAGTGTGGGTTTTTTAAGCCCAAACATGTTCTTCTCCACATCTCTAGATAAGCACAATCTGTTTTGTTTTTTTAAGCGTAGATTTAAAGAAATAACGGTTTTGCCCTCCTTCAGAGCTGGCAGGCTCTGTCTTGGTTCAAGTGGACACCTCCGACTCAGCCATCATCCTGGAGCTCAACTACCAAGCGCTCACCGCTGATCCCTCAGTCGGCCGGCAGGGGAGAAATCTCCTTTAACACCAAAGGCAGCCGTTTGATTAGTCCATTCAGATCTCCCCGCTGTCAGCACCACTAGCAGGAGGGCTTTGAGCTACACTGGCTTTTTACCCACCTTGTACCAATTACTTTTCCTCAAGACTGCAGTCTGTCACATCGCTTCCGTTTTCAGATGACATGATCGTGATAATCTTCATCAGGACCATTAGGTTGATGTGAAGGGGAGAGGAGGGCCGTGCTCGGTTTGCTGATACGCTGGAAACGAGCAGGTTCAAAACTGCTGAGGAGATTTTCGCGTGTCCCTCGAGACCACTGACTCAATTTTTATAGATCACTCATTGAGAGCTAATATCCCGTATTAAAAGTGGGTGAATGTGGCTCATCCTCCTCGTGGTCCAAGGGCAAACTATGACTTGAGCAATGTATGACTGCTACCGCTCACCCAGGAAACTTCTCCTGCCTGAGTTTGCAAAAGATCTCCTTGCGTGTCATGTTTAGTTTAACCTCCATTTTTGGGGGGGGAGGTTCCCCAGTTTTTTTAACTGTGTGCAGCCTGTTATGTCCCCATATGACCATCTCTGAATGTGCCGGTCTCTGCATCAGCATTCATACCTTCTCCTCATCAGGAGCTTTCAGGTGCAAACATTTATACATGTTCTCCTAAGGGAAACAATGAGATGCTGTATATTCTCTCAGCATTTAAAATGAGTTACATTGCTGGCCTCACAGTCACTTAAGTCACCATTTGGGTCTCAACAAAAGCCTTTTCTAGGAAATGTTGTGCAGACCTTGATGGTTCTGAGAGGAGACCCAGTTTAGTTCTGTGGCACCACCATGAGGCTGACATTTGTAGTTTTTTACAGAAAATACGTTCACTAACATCGTTCACCCCTTTGCTTTCTCTGCCCCGGACACTTTTAAATTATGTCCTTCTTTGATCAAGAGGGTTTCAACTGTAAATTCAACCTTGAATTAAAAAACGTTTAGATATTAATGTTGCATAGTATTTAGGCTGTTGAACCATGGAATTCAATATTAGAGAAATTCAACTCACAATTAAACACAATCGCTATTTCAAACTATTTACCTCGACCTTTCTGTCCTGGTGCCTTTTCACTACCCTTCCTCACTGGACTCCTTTACAGTCAGAGAGAGAGAGAGAGAGTGCTGCAGTCTCTCAGTAGGAATCCAGTAGTTACTCTCCTTTCTGCTCTCCTTCTGTTTGCCCCCCAATCAACCAGATCCTCTTCCTCTCTTCAACTCAACGCGCCGGAGCCTCCTTCAAGCATGAATCTGCTTTACCTTCTCCCTCTATCACCTCTTCACAAACTGCTCTTCTAAGCTTCTTGACCAAATGAGTGTTGAGCAGCTTAGTGCACAGGGCTGCATTGACACCTTTATCCATGCCGTTACAACCATTTAATAACAACCATTTACGCCCACTATACATCAATATTGTGTTATGTTTAAGAATTTGAACACACAAGTGGTATAAAAAAGAGCACCAAAGCCTGCTGCCAGAATAATCATCTAATTACTAGTTTGAGTGAGTGAGTATTGTCATGATTTGAAAATAAGCCATAAGTCCGCTCCCACACATCCCCAAACATGTCGCTCACCAGAAACAGAGCAATGGCCGCTCCCAGTATGAATCCGGCCACTACGTCGGAGCAGTGGTTCCGGTACTCGGACACACGGTTGAGGCCCGTGAGGAAGGCCGAGCACAGCGTCCCCAGGCAGAGCACCGGCTTGGCCAGGCGGCTGGACTTGGTCTTGATGGTGCTGGTGATGTACATCTGGACAGGACGACAAAAAGGCGGATGGAATCAGATCAAGGACAGCAACAATAAACTAGATTATGTCATTCACGGTGTCCTTTTATTTTGGGGAGACGAGAACAGAGGCAGCTGGAGGGATTCCTGCAGAAAAGGAATCCAATATTTCACCATTTTTGTGGGGCACAAAGCATCCATTGCTGTTAAACAAAGATGTCAAAAGCTTACATCATATGAGTGAAATCCTTTCCAAAAACTGTTGTATTCTAAACCTCCAAAGGGTTTTTTTCACAGAGAATAAAAGATTACGAGATTAACCTGAAGGAGGAACCTCTGAGTGTGACTGTAGAAGAACGTCAGGTTAGTTTCATCCTGCTGCTTACGACTCCATGAGAAACGGGACGTACTGAAGCTACTGATGAGACAAAGGCCATTTCTTTATTACATAAAACCACACAAGAGCAACAAAAAATAGGCACGGTGTGGAAAAGATTGCAGGTGGAAACGTTGTTAAAGTCGTGATTCAACATTGTATTTTCCGTTAAAACCAGGGTAAAACCGGGGTAAAACACCCTGGTTTTGTTCTGCTAAATGGAGACAGGAAACAAGGTCCCAGACCTGAAGGAGAACTCAAGGTGCAACATACGTTTGATTAGATTTAGGACCAGGGCCAAAGAAATTCACAGCTTCTCCTTCCTCCACGCAGCTGATGAGCTTTAAACATTCATCCAATAAAACATTATGGCGTCATTATATTTTGCCATTAATACGTTCTACTGCGTTTTACACATTTCCCTGCTGCGTCATTTTATCATCCATCTGAGAGTCTTTTTACAACCCTCCAGAAATCCATTCTACGTCCCCTCTTCTAAAAAATGCCATAACCCACACAAAGCTTTTAGACATTCTTTAACACATTTTGAAGACATTTTAAGGCCTTCCTTGATCAAAGACAGATGTGCTGCGTTTTACAATATACAGTGAACCCTCGTTATATCGCGGTTCACCTTTCACGGTCTCGCTGCTTCACGGATTTGCATCGTGCATTGTGTTCTGCATTCTGATTGGCTAAACAGTCTCTGCTTCTTCTTTACGTGTGTGTCAATAACGTTGCGGTTTAAAATGTACACGTACGTAAAACAGAAGAAATAAGAGCGACTACAGACAATGTTCTTCTCTCGAAAAAAACACATCTGCACCGCGGGTTTAGAAGAAAAAAACGCTACAGAGCGGAGTCAGGATGCAGCGGCTCAGTCGGAAGAGCAGTGAAATACACGCAAGTCACTATTTGTCCTACTGTACTTTGTATAACGTAACCCCCGCTCAAACGAGGGTTCACTGTGCATCAAATGTTACATTATATCATATTCAACGACTTGATAATTTGAAAAATCAAGTGTATAACTTGAAATCAATTAAAATAATATTGATATTGGTTTAATTAGAGCATGTAGTCCTAAGTGAGTAACTCTAACTTCAAAACAGTGATTTCTAATAAATCAGCTCCTGTTTTTTTATTTGCTGGAGAATAAACAGGACAATATACATGTGTTTGTATATTTCAGAATACGGTTTCTATATGTATGAACCGTAATTTGATTTGATTTTAATTGTGAAGTTTTATCTTTTGATTCGGTTAAGCGGCCACAGGAAGTCAATTTTAATATCCCACAGGAAAACTGAAACAAACAACCGCTTGCACTTGTCCAAAATAGTACCAAATAAGCGAAGAGCCCACAGCAAACTGCATCATAATGCTCGGTAGTGGTGGACATTCTTCTCACCGTCAGGTACACAGCAGAGTACACGCTCAGCGACGCGTCCTTGGATGGGAACGAGCGGCGAGCGCTCTCTACCACCGCGGGGTTCCCGGTGCAGATGTTGCCGTTGACGATGAACTGGTGATTGAAGCGGCACTCGGTGCCGGTGTAGTTGGGCTTGCAGACGGACAGGAAGTAGGGCGAGAGGCCTCCGGTCACCACTTGGCCCGCGTTGACGAAGATGTCCGTGGCAAACAGGCCAAACGCAAACACACCTGGGACGCACAGACACGCACCAGTTTCAATTCACTGCACCGGAAACCACACAAAGCATCACACACACACACACACACACACACTTCTATCTAAAATGATGGCGCAGGTCAACATGCGGCCCGATTCAACCGTACCGGTGACTATCTGGCTCCCGGCACATAAACCCCAGGTGTCATTAGGCAGCGGTAAACCCCGCAATAAACAAGGTTAATATTATTCCGTGAAAAATGCTGGAATTTAATGAGTTCATACAGAAGAAGAAAAGAGTGGACAAGGAAAACAGTATGAACAGAAATATAACATGAATGATTGCGCTGACACTTTCAGCCCACCAACCCTGACCAATGTCAGCGGCTACATTCCTTTTGCTGTGAAATATGACTGCTTATTATCTGGGCTGCTTAGCCATGAAATTACTATTACTATTGCTTTGTATTCTCATCCGGAGGGGGGGGCAGCAGAGGTCTGAGAAGGGGCATGGGAGGGGGTGGGGGGGGGGCTGTAGGGTTCGCTTGCCAGTGCAGTACAGGGACACAATTGTGTGAAGGGCATCATTGGGGGGAAATGGAGAAGGGAATTAGAGTGACGGGAGATGGGAAGGAGCAAGAGAGCGGGAAATCTAACAGCCGCCGTGATCCTCCACATTTGAGAGATTTTTTTTCAGGAGCAGGAAATATAAATGAGAAAAATGAACACCACTCTGATGAGTTTTTCATGAACTCAAAAGGGATAATAGAAGGAGAAATTAACAACGCGGTTCTGCTTACGCTTCTTAAGCACAGCAGACGACATCAATTACTGGACCAGATCGCAAAGAGCTCGAAAGAGTTTGCCCAGTGCTGATGAAAAAGTCAAAGGTTGAGTTTGTTGTGCGCTCTTATAGACGCTCTCTCAAATGTTCTCCCTGTGTCCAAGTGTTTTTTTTTTTATCAAGTTCCCCTTTACTTATCCCGCAGTCCAAGAAAATGAGCGATTGAATGGTTGTCGGTCTTCATGTCTCAGCCTGTTGAAGTCTGCTGACCTCCTCCAGGGTGCGAGCTGCGGCCGCCTCCATCCACCCGCACATTTAAATGCTAAAACGTATGAATGCACATATTGGATGGATGGATATCAAAGTGTGAATTCAAGCGGAATAAAAAACGTTTTAATCGTGCATGTGCTTACGTTCCCTTTAATGGAACATGACAGGTCATTTGATTCACACTTGAACTAGGCTGGGATGCTTTGAACTGTTGGTTAACCCCACTCCAAAACCTATTATTCTGTTTCTAACCGTAGCCCACGGATCATTTAAGCCTTGAGTATTGCCTAGTGAATACACATCACCCGTTCAGGCTCCACCCGGTCCCGCATGCCTGAAACCAGCATCACTGCCTCGGAAAAGCAGCAAATGCATCATAATAACAACTCGAAGGCTCAGTGGGCATGTGCTGCAGGCATGTGTGTTGGTACTTTCCCTCCTCCTCTAAACTTTCTCATTTCACCGTTTACTCTCTAATGACCTTCGACAAAACGGAAAAATTGGCAGATCCGGTCCCAATAATATTATTTGCAGGTTTGTAATGCCTCTTCCGTCCATCGCTGGAAAAATAACTTTACAGAAAGTAAAGCCGTTAGGAACATAAACTGACCAAATTTGATGATCTCTCATTTGTTTTCTTTGTGTGCAAACACTTGCGTATCTACCGTTTCATAAGTCAACCCAGTCAGCTTTATGTTTCCTGCATAAATCACATTTAAAACGCAATTCAGATTAACGTGTCACATACAGTCTAATTAGAATACAGCTCTTCCCACAGTATCGCCACCCAAAGCTTTTTTTTTCCCTCAGGGCAGACTGGGCTTGGGGGGCGGGCTTACTGAGACATATACAGGTGTGTTCAAACTGACAGTATGAGACAAATGATATTCATGGCGACCATGTGCAGCATGGTTTACCTCAATGAACTGTGCTTGCACTGAATCGTTATCGAAATAAGCTAAATCAGATTTTTGCACACACGCGTACATGCGAGAGGACATGCATGGTGTGGTGGACATAGTGAGGTGGTGAAGGGCAGTTAGGACTGAAAGCGCCCTCACCGACGAAGCGTATGATGCGGCGGATGAGGGGGTTGAGGTAACAACAGTCTCCTGTCACGATGGTTTTCTCCTGGGCCAGGAGGGCTTCCCTCGTCGACTTCATCACGTACATGGACACCTCGCCGATGAAAATCTACGGATGCACACGGGAACAGGAGGAGATTCAGAAAGAGAGAAAACACGCACTCAAAACAAGGACGAAAAGAAGAACATTGAGTTAGGCACGCCATTATAGGGCAGGGGGACATTCTGCCCCCGTGTAGCCTGAGTGCATAAACCCCGGTTTCCTAATGTAGCCTCCCTTCAGGCCCATTATAGTGTGGACGTTACATCAGGTCTAATGGAAGAACTGCTGCCGGACACGCAAAATAAAAGTAATTGCCGGCTGTCTCCAGTCATGCAGAATGCTACAAAAGGATATGTGTGTTTATGTGTATCTACGTACGCATCTGGTTTTGGTCTCGGTTTGTGTTGTGTTTGTGTTCATAAAAAAGGTAAAAAACACATCTCCTCTGTAATCTTTCATTCCAATTGAATTGTTCCGCACATTCTTGTGAATGCAACTGCAATCTATTTCTTTGTCCGTGGCTACAAGCAGCGTGATGGGGTGATTTTGCAATGCTGAAAAAAATAAATAAATAAGAAAAGGAGAATAAAGAGGAACTGACAGCAGATACATAAAAAAAGGGTACGAATGAATGAAAGCCCTGTGCGAGTCTGTCTGCAAAAAGGAGGCGGAATTAAAATGTTCAAAATACTTTTCACTTTTCCACCCAGAAACATCTGTCTTCATGGGCAAAATAAACATGCCTCGATCTTCAAAGAGACGGACTGTAAAGGCCAGGGAACTGGTTTCCTTATGGCTGAGCATTGTTGGACTGAAGTGTCACAACCAATCGGCTTAAAGGGAGACACTGCAGACGTAATGTATAAAGACCTAATTATGTGTTTGAAGTTTATTTTTCTACACCTGCCTGCAAGAAGACATGTTATCAAACCAAGATCGAAAAGTGCATGAAAATGACATTCTTGCCTTGGGGCGTCTGTAAAAATTGACCAAAGTAAAACTCAACAAAAACATCTTTCACATTTAAGGGCATGCAAATGCAAAAAAGGGTTATGATACATTTCAAATGTACAAATGTAAATGAAACTTCTAAAATAACCCAATTTTCATTCAGGTCTTTACAATGCTGACGATATACTGTTTCCCTGGTACCAAAGGATGAACTGAACATTTTACAGCAATTAGTCATTTTCTTTAATAATTGATTTAGTGTTCTTATTTATTTAAACTAACACCGCGGGACTCCTGTGCACAACAAATGTCATGAAAACCAAAAAAGGCTGAAAAGCGACAAACTCTTAAAATTTCAGAAAACCATACAGGGACTTTAGATTCAACTGAAACTGTGATGTTGAAGCAGAAAATGAAAAGTAATCTGTCTGAAACAAAATGAGAAGAACAGGCTTTTGGTTCATCTGCCAGAAAATGAATTAATAACAAACCCACCCAAGAGTGAAACAGATTCATGGGAGCTGCGGTCAGCGTTGCCCTTGAAAGTCTATAAAATGCACACTGGCCACAGTATTCAGGAATACATTTTCCGGATTCACCCTATAAACCATTTCCATCACTCACATATTAAAAGGTGACAGCTATCCACTCTGAAAACAGATAAAACATTCAGGGTGTTTCCCACGTGCCATATTCTCTTTCTTTACTGTCACACAGTCCAGGATCGCCAGGGCCTCCCTTCACCCCTTCAACAACCTAACCGTTCAGTTAAAACCTGCTGAAGAACTTTCTCTTATGTCATAGAAGATGAAAAGCAACGAGGTAAAATGAGAGTGAATAATCCTTTAATAGGGTGAAATCATGGAAACATGTGTTCACAGCTTGTTATACCACCCTGAGGTACAGAGAAAGACTTCTATCAATGCTCTTTTAATGACTTAATAATAATAATAATAAAAATAATAATAATAATATTTCATTATCGCCACCGAGAAACACAATTAGACACCAGAAGTCCTCAACTTCAATATCTTGAACTAGCGAAGCGTGGTTTGTGTTGGATCCGGGCCCGGCAGACAGGAACAACCTCGTGCTGTCGTTGTGTCGAGGTTAGAGGATCAACTTTTATGACGGCTGTCCACGGATGAGCGGGTTTATAGCACCGCACATCAAACGACCCGCCTCACCTCCACAGCCGGCCATGTGGAACATTCTAGATTAATTACAGCATCTTCGCTAATTGGTCAACATCCCTGTCATCGTTGATTCTGATTGGCTGCTTCGCTGGTTTGTGACGCATGCGGCGACAGGGCGATATACAGTGTGACACCTCACTCTCAAAGGGCACCATTAAAAAGTTAAGAAGCCCACAAACGGATAGAGAGAAGAATAAGGCCATTAATTATTGGCCAATGACAGAGTGAGAGAGAGAACAACCAGCACTGTTAAACAAAAGTTGAACAGCTGACAGAGCACTGAGGAGGGGAGTGTGTGAACAAGGACTAGCAGGATGAAAGAAAAAAAAAAAAGACTCATCTTATTAGATTTTAATGAGTAATACCCTGCAAAAAATATGTATTACATAACAAGACTAACCAACACATACAGCACAGAGTACCAACTACTACACTACATTGATGTTGGTTGACATACATATGAGCCAGTAATTATATCCTATACTGTGTGTGAATGTGTACACTGGTGCAAATATCACCGCAAGGATGAATGACCTTCAGCCCGTGACAGTGAAGAAACTTTGGCCAATGGTCACTTGTCCAAAGACCTGTTTAAAGATGTAGTATTCATATTGGGTTAGGGAATGAGTGGGTTTGGGTGTGTACAGAACGTACATGCGTGTAAGAAGAGAATGCAAGCTAGTGGCTGTGATTTACTTGCTTAACTGTAGAAAACGGACGTTAAGTTAGTAACATCATCACTAACGTTGGGTAGATGAGCAATATAATGTACCAGATAAAATGTACTTCCTCAAAATATATTCCACTTAATGTTCCGGGGGGCGGAGGGGAGGGGAAGCTTTAAAGGGCACTCTAAAATCAGTAATATTCCCGGGACTTGTCAGCATTGTCTGGTGCCGGCACATTCCCCTGCATTGAAAAATACTTTACTCTCCGTCGCTAACGTCACATGACTTTTACCCAAACAGGTGCCTGGTAAAAAAAAAAAACAGTGGCGTCCGTGAGAAGCTGTAAGCTACCCGAGGCCAGCAGCATCACAATGAAATCAAGTGAACACAATCGCAAGAGTGAAAATCACAAGCCGTGATTGGTTTTATCAAAAGAGAGTTTGATTCACGCTTGACCTTCAGACTAACATACCGCAGTTAATGTTCGTAGTAAACACAAAGGGAAGGAGACACGAAGAGGCAGCAGAATGCTAATATCCCACTACAGCTAAACGGGCGGCGTGTGTCCAGGAACCAGACCTATTCTACAATCTGAGGTAAAGTGCTCAATAAATGGATGTTCTAAAGCGACATTGAGATATTAAGACAAACTTTAGAAGTGTAAAGGTGTGAAGAAGAAGTATCCCATAATAGCACATACCCTCAGGAGATTCTAGGGATACACAGCATTGACCATAAAGCATCGCTCTTTCTATCTATTGGCTTGTCTTTTCCTTTGCGTGTACCCATAATAGAAATAGATAGTTTGCATGTATACGTTTTTAGCTATTACCAGAGGGCCTCCGAACATCTCTGACACGGGTTTCCTAATGAAGGGAGGCACGGACCATGAAACATACGGTGCTCGCAGTCCACCAGCATGGAGCTAAAGTGACACCTGGTGGCCGCGTGCCGCTACTCCCGTTTGAATCAGCGATGCACCGAACTGTGTCTCAGCTCTACCGAAGGAAAGCCTGCACTCGCTTGCTTTCGTTCATTCAGAAAAAAAAGATACAAGTTATTCATCATTGCAGGTACACAGGTGTGATTAGAAATCACGAGTTAGTTGTCTTACTTGTGTAATATATAATTTAACAAAAAAGTAACTTCAGAGCATTTGCTCACAGTCATAAAAAGGTCAGCAGTGTATATTTGAAGTCTGACAATGTTAGAAACCGACAGGAAATGGGTTTTACTCACTATAGCGGTGGGAGCAGCAGCCACCACGCAGTAAAGGATGAGAGGGGGGATGAAGCTGGTCTCCTCGGTGCCGGGGTACGGCTTCATCAGCTCGGCGTCGTTGCAGAAGAAGCCCTGCATGTGCACGCCGAACAGGTCTGTGCACTCCATGTAGTAGGCCAGCAGCACCGTGCCGGACATGATGACGAGCTGGAAGAAAAACATGTCGGCACGAGGAGAGTGGAGAAAGTTGAAGAAGAGTGAGAAGAGGGGCGGGAGGATGTGTTAGTCTCTCCTTCCTTCAGTCACTTCTCAGTGGCTGAGTGAGTTATTTTTACGGCTGATCCCTGAACAGCGCTCCTCTCTCAGCCGAACATGGCTTTTAATGCTAAACAACCGCATAAATCCCCGAAATGAATATATTTCCCTTTCTCTCCCTCCATCTCTTGCTTACTCCTCGTGTGCAACCCCCCCTCCACTTACCACCTCCTCTCCTCCCTCACTCCCTCCCTCATCCTTTTATCCCTCTCACATCATCTTTTGTCTCTGGCCTCTTTTTCGCTCTCTCCAGAATTAGCCGTAGGCAATATTTTTATATAAATATATGCTTTCCTTAGTCACCGATAACAAACCAACACTGCAATAGGAAACGTAAGATATTTCAAAGCAGTTGTCTTTTAATGTGGTTTCTAAAAAAAAAAATCAGCCACATTTGTTTTCATTGCGCCACTCGCGTGTTACTGACGCCAACCTGCTGGCACTCTCCGCTCTGGTTTGTATATCAAAGGAGAGTGATGACGTGTTTGTCTATATTTAAAAGCGGGGAGAAGAAAAGCCTTGCAAAAAAAAAAAAAAAAAATCACCGGAACTCAAAAGAGCATCTTACTCGGTAAATGTAGACCTTACTACACAGCTCACCGTGACCACGGGGAAACTGATCTGACACTGTATTGATGCACATGAATCAATAAAAACATCACATCGTTACTAATAGCTGGGACATCACACTGATCTAGTTGTTGAAATGGCATATAGTCATGACAATAGTGTTGTGAATGTTCCCTGATTCTTAAAAACGTGGTAAAGACATGTGTAATACTTCTCCTTCGACACCAGGTGTCACAATGCTGCCACGGATTGAAGAGACATTTTCGGCTGTGTCGTGTTTATTGCATGAAATGTTGATAAGATAACAAATAATAAAAACACTTCATGTGTCTGCACTCCAGGGATAATAAATCAATAATCAATAATAAGGAGCCATAACAGGAACGATGAACGGATGAACTAAAATCTTCCTGATTTGTTGTTTTTGTGTGATTCCCTCAAATGTTCATCCATCAGTATCAAAGTAGTGGGCGCACAGGGAGCTGTGTACTTTCACTCACTTAACGTCAGCAGAAACTGTTGGTATTCTGTCACTTTTTCAAATGGGCAGCAGCTCTCCTTCTAGTTCAAGCTAGTCTTCTGTATCTAAAGAAAGCTTCTCCGCAAGTCCTACACACCAAGTATCCTGAGTAAAGACGACCATACATCCTATTATACGAGTAAAGAGTGGAGTTAAAAAGCTCTTCATGCTGAATTAAACAACTAATACTCTAAGTGTGTCTTGAGTTTGGGGAAAAAAAACAAATTTAAGCCGATATATATACACATATATTGTATCTGGATTACAGCACTAGTCCCAAGCTACAATACAGCTGCGTTCACGAGCACATACTTGGCAGTACTTTTGTGAAACACTGGATTTCTTTGCCGAGTCAGACACTAAAAGTAAAGACGCTCAAACTATTTTACTGAACCTCAACAACAGATTCTGTCAAAATCTAAATCAGTGACTCTGAACTAATTTCATCCCCAGTGAAATATGTAGGTAGTTTGAGCCAGACTGGACAATATGGCCAGTGGGCTTCAGACAGTGGGGACAAGAGAGCAACTGTGCTTAAGCGACGACTGTTGGCGGTTTTAGTCTGGTGCCAGATGGCCCTGCCGAGATGTCCAGGTGTGCGGGGCTGTGTGAGCTGTTTAACTTTTGGAGTAACACTTGCGGATATATTTGCCTGCTCTTTTTATTACAAAAAGGCATTACGTCGTGGATAGAATTGTTTCACATTCACATATATGAACACAAGCTACCCAGAGCAACCGTCATACTTGGCTGCAGACCATTAACGGAAGACAATGCGCTCATATGAACAGAAGTTCAGTGTTTCAAAACGTACAACATAAAAAAACCCTACTGCTCCTTCATCTTAATCTGATTATTGATTTACTTAAAATCGATATAATTATCCAACTATAGGAACTGACGACCTTACAGAAAATAACCATAAAGCAATATGGAAGCTGTAGCAAAGCATTTACTGAAAGTGGTGGGTTATATTTCATCTTGTGTTGGTCAATTGCATTTAACTGGAAATACTAGCCAGCCTTTAGCTTTGTGGAAGCTGCTGTGGAACCCAGTTTTCCAAATGTACCAGATATTTTGGCGATAGAGATTTTTAAACAGAGGTATTAATGCCAAAGAGCCCATGAGTGTCCTTACAGTGATGCCCATCAGCATCGCTCACTTGTTCAAGAAAGCTGAAGATTTCCTTTTTGGCTCTGAATAGGTGGTAGGTTTGTTATTTTCAAAATAAAAAAACAGAATCTGTCAGCGTTTGTTGGATTGGTGATCTTCCAATTGATTCTGCAAAAAATATCACACGCGTAACCCACAACGTCAGAGCAACACTTTCATGAGCGCAGCT
Source organism: Apeltes quadracus (assembly GCA_021346845.1). Classification (NCBI taxonomy): domain Eukaryota; kingdom Metazoa; phylum Chordata; class Actinopteri; order Perciformes; family Gasterosteidae; genus Apeltes; species Apeltes quadracus. Next base: position 9,401,351 of record CM037930.1, on the reverse strand, counting down.
CGTCGGCAACACAGTATGTCGAGTGATCATTTCATGCTTTTATGTTGTTTCACAAACACGCTTCAGCGGGGTAATCGGATAACACGTAATTCACAGGGCTCTGAAAATATGTAAATTCATGTGCTTGCAGAAATGCCATGTAATACCCAAGAATGTCAGGTTTACAGGGAAATACCTGAAAGGGGCCTGGACAGATTAATCAAAAGCGTGTGTACATTTACTTTGACCTTCACCTTTATTTGCATTTGGGAAAAAAAAAAAAAAAGCTCCCCTCAAGCTCAGCGTACAACAGCAAGCACAATTATTCAGCAGCCTACGTTGGGCAGTACTGGGCAGTTAAGTCTGCTGCTGCGAAGCATCGGGCTGGTGGAGAAGATCAAGATGTCCCCCCCCCCTCCCCCGCTATAAATCATAGGACGCTGTACACAGGCAGCGAGGCAAATGAACAAAACAGGCGGTGAGCTTGTTGGTTTGGAACCTGGGTACTCGTAGTAATAGCATACTAGAGCATTCTGCAGAATGAGTCAAAGTTGTACTTTGTGTTTAAAAAACACTTTTTCGGTGAAGCTTGCGGCTCCATCGTATTCACTCGCTGGCCAGCGTCACGCTGCATTAATGGTTTGAAGGGCGGACTGACTGGCTGGCTGCTGTAAAGCGCTCATACAAACTTACTTCAGCATGCCATTATCCTTGGGCATAATTTACCTCTTTTCCCCAGGATTGTCCCAGGGCACTTTGGTGCAGCCATCCACATCAGTTAAGTTTTAACATGCTACATTTCTCAGGGTATCTATGAGAGTTCAGAAGAGCGGACAAGAATGTCCGGCATCTACGAATCAATTACTTAAAGGCCTCTAACAAAGTCAAAATGCAGACGGTCTAATCTTATGCTAAAACTATCAAATCACTGCCTATAATATTAGAGTTACCAACAGAGAATGATCTCCTTGTTGCATCTTGTCTCAACTCTATAGAGCTTAAATAGACTATTTTAGCAAATTGTTTGTGTACAACTTTACTGTTTTGGTGTAAATTCCTTGATGTCAGCAACCTCATCTTCAGAAGCAAAAGAAATCCCTTATAAGCTGAAAATCAGACCAACAGGCGGAGCCGAAGCACAAAATATTCCCATCGACGAGTGGTGGAGACCAAAAACAAGCTAAAAAGGGAATTTGCCATTAACACAACTCTCGAATCCGTATGAATGCATCTATGAACTAGGTGTATTTGGGATGTCAGGTTGGCCCCTGGAAATAAATTCACTTTCGAAAGAATGTAGTGTTTGATTGATATTAGTATTAATTAGTCTGGTACGACCAGAAGCCTATATTGGCCTAACCTAATATTTCTCACCAAATTGACATCTTGCCAGTTTGTTTTCACCTGGTTCATCTTTTCACTGACTCCCTTGTCAGTTCAGATCCAGCCTCTAACCCCCAATCAGCACTCATGCTCTTCTCACCTGCAGCCCCTTCCCTCATTAGTGGCTTGCACTTGTTCTCTGCCAGATTATCTGGTGTGTCACTGCCAAGCTCGTAATTGAAATGAAAACACCTCTCTCCTTAAGCGTTCTCATTTGCTTTCCTTCTACTCCTCAAATGTATTTTACACTCATTCCCATTGGCGTCTTCTCCCTCAAACCCTAAAAAACCACCAGGAAAGTGTTATATACACTGGGAGAAAACATCTTGAGATCCTTTCTTTAGACTTCTCCTCAAGCTCTTTACATTTAATAAAATATTATATTTATCCTAACATGAAAGCAATATGTGTTTATTATTATGAGTTGAGAGAGTCACAGATTCCCAATTTCAAAAGCTTTTCAGAAAAGAATAATGAATTCAAAAGTACATAAATGTTCAGGTACCAGTGTTCGCCCCAGCCTCTTAATTTAAATCACCAACAGCAGTCATTGCAAATTGCAGGCGTGTTTACTATCTAAACTTAATCCAAGCTAGCGTGTTCACTTAGGCCGTGTGTTGTTCCAAAACCAAATTTAACATCCAATTCCCCACATTTGTCTTTTTAGAATAGAATCATATTTCATCAGTGCAGCCAAGAGAGAGACAGAGAAACATCAAAGACATCTCACCCAGCAGGGATTTCTCTTTCTGTTTTTTTTTTAAATCATGACAGACCAGAACATTATTACCATACTGGAAGATAAGATTGAGATAATAAAAAAAAAGATGAAAGAATTTATCTCATGAGAGTCGAGGGATTAGTTAATTTCCTCACAGCCAGGTGCGGTTGGTGTTTTGAAAAGATTTTACTGGGCCCACAATACCTTTTAGTACACAAAACCTGAGAAGTCTAAGTAGAGAAGGTGAGATGAATGAACACCTGTGTGTTACATAATATCCTCCCGGGGGAGGCACAGGGAATATCTGCCCGCTCCTCATTCCTCACACCTCTACCGTTTTAATTAATACCTCACTACTCTTGAAACCTTTCACTTCCTTCCTTCCATTGTGCTTTCCTTCTCCCCGTCGGCTTGCGATCTTCCTGTTGCCCTCTATAGCAGTCCTCTCATCTTATTTTCATTCCCTTTCATCTTGATAATCCATAGTGACGGCAAAGACAAAGTGCTGTACTAGAGGTGAAGTAACAGAAAAGCAGCGCGATATACGCTCTGTCACGGTCATGTGACCCCACTGTCCCTCTGCCTTGCTCTGTTTGTGACGGGCAGGGTGAATAAGAGAAAGAAGGCACAAAATAAAAAGGATGAAAAGGAAAAGCTCCCTCGACGCCACGGGAAGAGATGGGGGGCGGGGGGAATTAAGGGGGGGCTGTGAGGATTTGACAGAGACATCAAAGAGGGACAGACGGAGGTGGATATGACTCCTTTGAGAGCTGTTGTGAAAATTAATGAAAGCTTGATACTCAATTGGTGAAGCTGTGTGCCTGTGCCCTGCTGCAACATGGAGGAACCGTACATCGGGGGATCATTTATTTTTAGGAGATTCTTAGTGAGACAGTCCATGTTGTTTTTTGAAGAAAAAAAAAACAGCAGAGACTAATTCTATGTGATCATTATGAACCTCAGCTGTGTCCAATTGTGCTATATTGTTTGATGGTATGAAGGTGATAATTCATTTAAATTTAGTACTGCAAGAATACTTTATATCCTTGGTCTGATATGAAGGACGCTTCCATCAGTACATCATTGTTTGTATCCATATACTAAGTATAGTAAGAGTTGAAGCAGAAGAGCAGAAGAGTTGAAGCAGAAGAGGTCATGATATCCTGACTAATCTGGATCGAACTTACCCCACTCATCATTTCAAACTCGATAAGATCATCCAGGCCTTTATTTCCCAGACATTCGAGGGCTCGTGACAGACACGTCAGATGTTATGCATGGCACGGTTTGGGTTCACTTTCTGTCTTGTTTTGTAGTTTCATGTTTCTGCTGTTCCTGGGGTAACTTCACTTCCTGCATTGTCCTGTCTTCCCCTGTGATTGTCTGCCACCTGTGTCCAATCACGTGCACCTCCCCTGTGTGTCTGTTGCGTCTAGTCGCGTCATTGTCTGTTTGTCCGTTGTTCCTGTTGGGTCCCTGTCTGCGGTTTGCCCCTCGGCATCTGTTATTGCTTCAATTAAAGTACCCGGTTTGAGTCAACTTGTCAACCCTGCATTTTGACAATGCAGCTATTTTCTCAGCTTTAATAATACATTAAAGTTAAGTAGACGTAGGTGGTTGAATAAGGCAAAGATATACAACCATACTCGTAATAAAGAAAGGAGAGAAATCCTGTTACTCACTGATGTGATTCAATAACATAATAGTCTTACTGGTATTTTAAGTTTATCCTCTGACAGCTGAACCCTATTGTAGAGTCGTCGATAGCGGCGTCTTGTCGATTGGCTTTGTTTTAGGCTGATTCCCAGTAATGAACAACCTGGATTCACATGGTACGATGGTAACAACGTCTCCTAAACTGATTTTGACTCCCAACCGTGTCATCAAAATGGGGTTTTTCTTTATAAACAATGGGAACATTTCAGTCCGACAGCTCAGGCTGACTCAATGTTACATAAACATCAAATGCACTGTACAAATACTGAATGAGAATAGTTCTCATTAAAGCATGTTTTCTTTTTTTTCCTCTTCAAAAGATTCTACATTAGTAACGTCACTACTAATGACTGTTTGCAGCTGTGCAGTATACATATCCAAAATAGAGTTCACCACCTAGATGTTAAACTGGGGATGTTGTCACCAACGTAATGATCAGTTACTCATTAACCCCCCTCTGGTTCCACATGATAATTAAACAAACTGCACAGCCGTGCCCAACCAAGCATTCCACGCCAAGCTGCAGCCAAACACTTGACAGCTGTGAATAAGAAAACTGCTGTTGAACAAGGACCAGGCTGTCCGACAACAGAGGATCAAACACTCGGTGATGAACAGCGTGTCCCATTAAAGAGAAATGTAAAAAATGTTGGTGATACAGCGTTGTTGCATACTTTCTCTGTTTTTGTGACATCTGCCTGATGTGTTATACTGATATGGTATACGTTTCTTAAATTAGAGAATGAATGATCCCAACAGTAAGCAACCCCAAATTAAGCCCATTTAAAGTATTGATATCTGACTAGTCAATAACTGGGGGTGTCTAGAGGTAATGCATTGGATGTCGAAAAGTAGTCCAATTCTTGGACAGGAAGCACTGAGGCAAGAAATGGGCAATATTTCAAGATTCTGCTCAACAAGTAGGAAGGTCATGAACATCATGAATCAAAGGGGACATAAAGTCACATTTCACTTATCTGGGATTATATTCATTTAGAGTGTGAAAGACTCTTGTGGTGGGAGGCTGTCAGAAAATGTGACTCAAAGGTCAATCGGGAAGAAAGCATGAGATAAGAGGGGAGGCTATTTCCCCAGAGAAGCGCCTGCGAGTGTAAAATAGCGAGAAGAGGAAGTAATGGAGGGAACCCTGAGACTTCTATCTCTGATTAAGGACTTTCATTTGACACAGTAATTAAATATGGAGGAGCAGAACAGTTCTCACACACTCATTCCAACACTTTAAGCTCTGGTCGGCTGTGTATAATTTAGCCACGGAGGTCGTTTGCTTAATGGTGAAACCGTCAGTCACACAAACACCCACCGACTCACGATGTTCATTTCCCCACCGACCGGGATTTAAAATTCACACTCATTTCTCTCACCTCCACAAAGATGAAACACGGGATGATGGAGTAGCTGCGCAGGGTGTTGTTGGACGCCATCTTGTCTCCTCTCGGGATTCACGGCGGCTCACTCTGCAAAGACGGGTACACCAAGTGTCATTGCGCGTTATCTGATGATGATTCTACCTTTTTCACATGTGAAACGGAGCATTGAGGAGCGCCACTCTTTTATTGATGGACCACCACAGCTTGGAAGTGTTGGGCTGCAATTGGCACTGTTATCACTGTCAACGTCAAATTAGTTCCTGCTTGTGTTCACGGCAAATCATCATTTCTAGAAAAAGGGCATTGTTTGCTATTTTTGCTAGATAAGTGGGTTGAATGGGTTATTGATTAAATCGACTAATCTCACTACTTCCTGTAACTGGATATACCCCCCCGCCCCACATGAGACAAATGGTAGGGATCTGGGTTTAGGGTGACCTTGAGGATAAAGCATTATAAAACATATACACAAGAGTTCCTTCTCTCTGGCAGAATCAGCACAGACGGAAACCAGGCCGAATTAGAACTGATTTCAAACACTTCTCCCGTCTTTAATCAAATGGTCCCAAACGGTGCCATGGCGTTTCCCCAGCGCAGACGGCTACGGAGCTCGTTAGTGGGAGTGAAAATAAAACCGAGGATAAGTAGAGACGATGTGATGGAGGATATCAAGAAGCAAAAGAGAATGATGTACAGCCTTTGCTCCTCAGCATCGTGACTGAAGCATTGTTTTCAACTGCTTGGGGGTTGTTTGGGTGGGTTCTTGCAAAAGGGAGTTAAATGACTAAAGGCCAGTATCTGTTGTGCTAACGGTTGATGCATTGCTCTGAAACAACAGCTATGACACCCTGTAGATATGTAATGTTCCTCAATATGTTGTACGGCTTTAATCATACTTAATTCCCCATTAAAGAGTAATGTTGCGCCTGATTTGAGCCGTCTCTCTGTCTTCGTACTGTGAAATTCTGACTGATGAAAGGCCGAGTGTGGAGAAAAGGGCTGCTATGGAGCCAAATTGGACAGAAAAGGAGCAGTGGAGCATTTCGTATTATATATGTATTTATCTTTTTATTCCAACAGATTTTCTTTTTAATTCTAGATAATACGATGTGTCTGAACACCTGCTGCTCAAATTTTGACAAGAGGGCCATGCCTTTCTTGTATTATTTGTGTAACTGGTGAAAAATGACCAGATTTCGACTTCTGTTAAACTAATTCAGGCAATATATTTGTGTGGTCAGAGGAGGAAACCGCACGGCTGATAAAATCCACCTATAGCGGCATCTTTTCAGTTCATAAAGCAGCATATATGTTTTATTCATGAAAGAACATGCATTGTAAAGATTGGTATAGTCTTGATCCAGGTCCTGTCTGTAGCTTTATATTTAATGGACAGATATAAGTGGAAAATCTTGTAAAGGTCTTCTAGGGTGAAACCTGAACGAAGGACAAGCAATAGATTTTAAAAATGTCCTGAATGTTTCGTGGCTTCATGGTGCTTTGGCCGGTTTTGAGCTTCATCGGGTTTTATCTTGTGTGATGTGACCAAGGACCAACGTCCTTTTTAACCGCTTATTCATACTCGTTTGCAACTGCAACAGGAGCAAACTACTATATAGTGCATCAAGAAACACTGTTCCTGTTAAATCATGTGTCGAAGGAAAACACCAGCGAAGCTGTGAATTGAATAATTGACCACTGACTGTGCTCCCAATGACTGCTGATGCATTTCAGGTGTGCATGTGACTGTCTATATAAGTTGCTTAAGTGTTTACTCAGAACCTGCAAAAAGAGTCTCTCCATGTTAGTTGTCCATGTTAGTTGTCCTCAAGTTATATATATATATATAATATATAAATAATTAGGTTGGTATGTCCAGCAGTCAGAAGCTCTTACTCGAATCCAAACTCGATCACATTCACGAGACGCAGGTACGCGGTAATGCTGGAAGGTCTGATTAGTCCCTGAGCACCTGTCCCGTCTTATCCAACACTCAATTAAGGGTGATCAACACAACATTAGATGGAAACCATCTGACCCTCAGTCACTCAGCTCTTAACACAGGAAGAAAATCTAGGTTATCTATGTGGGAAAAATCCGCACCAGCCCCCTTGGTATTCAAAACGTATTAAAGCCGGTCAGTGTTTGCCTTCAGGTGAAAAAAGCTGTAGATTTAACACTTGGTCTTACTTTAAATTTAATTATTGGAAAAGATCGATGCAGATATCAAATTGGCGTCACCTGCGCAGCCAGAAGAGGCTCCCTCTTTTGTCCAATGACACTTCAGCAGCTAGATGGCCGTCAGCTGAGGCTGAACTGACGCGTTTCAGTCTGATCGATGGTCTCACACGTCGCTTAAATTGCAAAGACCCACATTAAGTCTTGAATGTCAAGTACATGAAATTGCTTTAAGTAAATCCATAAAAATAAAGAGAACTTCACTGCAGGACTTCTTGGCGATCCGTCTCAGTGCACATTAACAGTGTAATCGCCCCCCAGTGACTCTGCAGATTATGACAGCTGGGGAGGCATCAGCCACAGGGAGGAAATTGAGTAGTCATGTTTTGTAATGTGCTTTAAAAAAGTCCCACGAAATGAAATGCAATCACTTTTACGCAGTTGTATTTTTCCAATATTCCACAATATGTGCCTCTCCTACCAACGCAAGTTCAATTATTCATGGTTTCTGCACTTTTCTCTACTGAACCATGCTGTTATTAAGCCAGTCATATGGAAATGGTTCATGTAAGCAACTGTGATTTTTATCTACCTTGTTTTGTTCGATGGTCGCCCCCGTAGGCATCCTTCTCTTTGTATAGCGTTCACGCGGCGGTACTGAGCAAAAATCCACTGAAGGTACGCCGCCTAAAAAGGTGCGTCTTGATCCGCGTCCAAACGGACTTGAACGGTTCACGCCACAGCATTTTTGTTGAAGTAAAAGCAGGGACAACATGCAATGGGGACGCCACAGTCACATGACCGCCATACGGCCCAGCAAACAAGCACCGATTTTTCCAGGTAAGGAGGTAAACATAAGGCTGCCTGTGCTGGCACCGACCCCGCTCACTTTGCTGGTTCCTCATGATTACGTTGGTGAGTCAGGCGACAACACGGGTGCCTGGTCGTCTACTTGTCCGTCATCATTCAAATATGTGAGGTCCATTCTCGTTCCCGGCTGACGGCGGTTATAATGGATCTGTCGAGATCTCTCTGTGACGTCGGAGTGAAACATGCGGAGGCACAGTGCTGCATTGGTTGATTCCGTTACGTTTCGATTGAGAGTCAGTTATAAATAAATGTATGAAATATAAAACACCAGCATGAAGGACACAATGTAGTTCATATGAACAAACAAAAGTGTATTATAGTGTTTTGATTTAGAGCAATGTATGAATAGAGAAGGTCTACCTTCTTTTGGGTTAAAATAATTACAGCTTGTGGCTGCTTTAAATAGTTGGCAAGCGTTGTCTTTGTGAGGCCGAATGGCCACATCCCTAAATCTTTTCAGACTCTGTTTTGTGAAAAAAACAGGCTTTTATGTTGGCCTGCTGTGGCTGCAGAGGAAAGAGAAGGGGGGGAAAAAAACGACAGGCAACTGGGACTGCGAGCTGGATGATTGGACTCGGGGCTCTGTGACAGATGATTCAAATCAGAAAATTCAAGGGGGGCTGCACTCAATGTCAAAGAGTTTACACCACGCTCACTTATTTCTCACACAACAAAACAGCCTCACAGCTCTGAGGGATCCCGGAGCTGAAAGATCGGACCCAGTCACGGCGAAGTCCTAACTTGATTTCTCTTGCCTCGAGGCGTCGCGGTTTCAAAAGATGTACAAAAGATCACAACCGAGGAGCATTTTTCTTCCAATTCCGAGTTAATTACAGCGAGATGAAAGGTGATCAGATCGTCTTCCCAGGGGCCAGCTCATCAAACCAGCCGCCAACAGGCCTTGTCAGGTTTCATCAGTCTCTCCTCTGCACTCAGCCGGCCTGCAATGACTTTGTCTTGACGTGGACGCCGTCCTCTCAGAGACTGCGAGAGCCGCTTGTGAGATATTGCACACACGAATATCATGTGATGGACGATCTCCGGGGCGCCGCCTGAGTTGTTCTGCGATGACGCGATGACGGCGTTTGAGGAAATACTGTTGTAGTGCGGGCCTTCTGTCCGATATCGGTTATTAAACTGATAACAGAAAGAATTTTGCCTCATATGACGTAAAGTTGTGAAACTATTGCCAATGAATTAATGGTCTTGTTCATTTAATGAGTCGCTGATTTAGTTTTTGGCTTTATTTAAAGGTTCCAGTCTCTTGGTTATGAGTAAAAGTAGCATAACCTAAGATTAACCACCTAGCATCCAGGGGTTCTAACATTAAATACATATACAGACGAATACCAGGGGAAAAACACAAGAACATTAAAGTAATGGGAAAGATAAAAACAAACACTTTACAGCCCCAGAGAGACAGTAAACAAATGTTGGCCCAGTCTCTTCTCTAACTGTAACTGAAAGTATTGAGCACGATACCGTAGATGATGCACTGTAATTGAGGTATTAAGTAATGGGATTAGCTGGAATGTAAACGTCTCCAGACGAGCTGCGTGCAACCAATGAATGTGTCCTCCTTTGAGTGGAGGCTATTCCAGGGTGTCGTACATCGTAACGTGTATTTTGCTGTAGTGCCGCGTTGCGTTAAGCTCGGTGTATCATGATTAATTACCTCCTTAATTGCTGCACCTTAATCGACGCTGTAAGGCCTTTTTACTTTGACCACTTTGATTAAATCCACATTTAGAATTCTTCCTGACATCCTAACAGAGGAAATTGTTTATTGCCATCGAGGTGTTTGCTTCTCAGAAAGTCCTCGTCTGCCAATCGAACAGCACATGCGGTCTCCATCACTGACACGGAGCTTTCCCACATCTTCCCATCTCGCCGACGTAGCATCTGTTTTGTATCTGTTTCGCTCGAGACAGTTTGCATCTGTCCCTCAGGGCTTTCTCACAACTGGGGACAAAAAATAATGGGTTTTCTCAACAAGCATTTGTTGACAAAGCAGTACAACTTCTGAAAAATGCACATTCAGTAGAATTGCTCTCCTTTTTCTGAGGAACATCACTCCAGACGTTTGTCAGGCAGTGATGAACTCATTCTATCGTGCATGCAGAAATGTATGTTAACATAAAATAACATTGTCGTCTTTCTTCTCCCAGCTCCCTTCAGAGCGAAACCTCGGCGACTCACAGAGCATGAAGATTGGGAAACTCAGTCGGGGAGGACGTGAGAAAGGCAAACACAGGAGGGATTGGAAAAAAAAAAGAAGGAAAACGCCAAATAAAACGCAAATCATGTTACACTGGGATCATTTTCAGCAGGATTTAACAGTTAACGTTTTGGATGGTTTCTCGTCTTACTGCCAGCACCTTGACATATCACAGGTACCTCATGCACACATGCATGTACATACGGGGTTCACCGTCTGTGTGACTTTAAGGCAGTGGTCGGGTCGCGAGCCATATATAGCTCCAAGACAATAGAGTTGAAAAAAAAATAAGATAAAAAAAATAGTTTGGAACTGACTATAAAATACTATTTCCAAATAATACTCATTTAACTTTCATTGGTCACCTATGGGTCGGGTCTGGAACCAACGGCTCACAAGCTTGTCCGGGTCATTGTAGAGGTGAATAAATCAATATTAACTAGTTTATCCGCTTCAACCCTTGTAACGGAGAAGATGGCGAAAAGCATTGCAGGCTTTGTGGACAGAGGAATTTGCATTTGCAGAGAGAGCAGGATCTCGGGTATGTCTCATTTGCAATGATGAAATTGCATCGATGAAACGGTCAAATATAAAACGGCACTTTGATACGCACCATGCTTCATTTGCATGGAAATATCCAGCGGGGGGCAGCAGGAAAAGGGCAGACGAGGCAGCAGCAACTACGTACGTGTGTGGTCCAAGCAAGGTGACGGGAACGCCGCTAGCTTTGGCAATAGTAAGGAACGGGAAGCCATGTAGCATTAAAAGAAAGACACATTTCATTCATTATACGTTAGAAATACCTCATGGCTCTCAATGAAATGTATTTGGCTTTTATGGCTGTTCCAGTCAAAAAGGTTCCCGACCCCTGCTTTTAAGTGCTGAACATGCCCTCACAGCGAACGTGGAACTAATGCTGCAGTTGATTTAGCTTCCAGGGATGCTGAGCTTTTACGTCACTGAAGAGATTCAACAACTTTGTTGGCATTTGCAATTAAATCTCATTAACTGGCGGTAACAGACAGATGGTGCCGGAGCGAAGCCCTCTGTCCTCCCCACGGAGACCCCGCGGATTTAGGCCTTCGAATTGGTTGCGCATTCCAACAAACACAATTAATTGCCAGTGTTTGGGCGTGGGAAGGCGGTGAGGGATCACAGTTGAACAGAACCAAAGAGGCCGTCTGTTTTGTAACATTCATCCTCGTTAAAAACACACCCAAATCTCTGGCTTGTCCTTGTCTGGAATATGAAAGACAATATCTCATTCATATTCTCATTCAATATAATTCATTGGTTTATATGTTTGTTGCTTACTGTCAATCACAAGTGCAGCAAGGTCATAAGAGTGCAATGCTCTGCCAAAGATCTCCCACATGCATGTTTGAAATTAGCGGTGCAATAGCTATTAATGCATGTTATGTTGCCCTTCCTCTCAATGTTAATGAAAACGGTGCTAACCACGGTTGTGTTTCTGAGCAAAGAAAAGAAACGGGAAATTCTGAACAATGACATACAGTTTAGGACATAAGAATGTTAAAGGAGTAAGATGAGATCAGACGGTAAAATATCAGGAACATCCTTTTGAGAAAAGAATAGATTTATTTTTTTTAATTACAGGGTAAAAAATGTGATTTCCCTCAAGAGACACTTTACAGAGAAGCAAAGCAGTAAAATGCGACAGAGAAGAGCTGAGGGGACATTGAGCTGGACCTTTATCTCAATCTTTTTTCAGGTGCTGCTAACTAGCAGCACACAGGCTCAAACGTCTGTATATCAAAGGTTTGCCTCAGCCTCACCCTCATGTCATTTTCCAAATTGAGGACATTTTTTCCATTATCGCTTTAAAGGATCCTGCAAGTGAATAAATAGATATTGGTGATGCATTAATGAGGCTTTTCTGCTTGATTTGCTTTTAGCTTCCTTCTCAATACCGTCTACTTTTAATGACTAGCTATTGGTTGTCCGTAGCAACGATAAAGGCTCAATTTGATTTGTCAATTTATCGATGTTGTGTGCGTTGAACACTGAGTGATGCTATGCAAGTTCTGTTGTTATGCTGCCTTGTAACGTCTCCAGATTTCGATCGATATTTAGATCAAACAAGCTCTTGATCTCCAGTTATTTTTCACACTAATAAATTGATGAAAGAATGAGTCCTCAAACCTGCACCTGAGTTAGCGTTTTTGAACATGTTATTTCGGAAATTCCCGGAACAATCTATGTGGAAAACAAGCACTATTTTTTAATAGTTTATTATATGATTTAAAATGCATCAGTAAATGTCCAACTGTATTTTGAAGCTTTTGGGTGTCTTAAAGATGGGAGTTGGAAACGAGTGGTTAATAGATGCTTTATTGTCATGGTAATTTACTGAGGCAAAGTAACGGTTCAACTGCAACATTTACAATAAATAAGGAAAAGAAGTTCCCAAAAAATTCTCAGATTTAGGAATTTAGAGCGACACGCTCTATTGTACTTAAGTACAATTCAAAAGTACTTTATCAAGTGGCTCCCAAACTTTATGGCTATGAAGCACTTACTTGCTGACACTTAAAGATGCTTCACCGATGTTTGAACATCAGGTTACCTCTGTTATTTCACCCGAGTATCGCTGCTCATTCCTTTCACGTCTCATTATTTGGAGCCACGAAGCCATTTGGTTACCAAAAATATTCGGGTCAATATTGACCAAAACGTATTCAAATGCTATACTTATCGGTGTGATCACCACCTACGTGTGAAGAATAGTTCAGCAAATCCAAAGGGTTTGATAACAAATAAACATGAACATTGATTCAAATTGCCAACATGGTAAAAGACGATTGAAAAATAAAGTAGCAAAGATCAAACAATTCTATTATGTTTTCACATTTAACCAACGAATGAAGATAATCAATCTCGAGTTCCTGTGTAATATGTTCCATTAACAAAAAAAACAAGCCTCTCAGCCATCAACATTTGGTTGCAATTTCAAGTATTTCCCCATTAGGTCCCATTTCCATTCAAACTAATTGTATACTCAATTGTATCACTCTACAGATGCTGCCTGCATTCGTGAACTGAAGCCAACAACCCACCAATCCTCAAATTAACCAAGCAGTAAGTATAGTTGTTAAGCCCCATTAGCTGCATTTTCTATTTGGCTTCAGGACGGACCAACCAAAAACATTCATGAAGTACAGCCAGCGTTTAGCATTCTCACACTACATCGCCTGAATACATCAGCCTCCTCATAGATGGAGGGAGGACCTCTCGGCCTTCAGACGTAGGCCTTATCTCACCTTAAGGCTGAGCATTCCCAGGAGACGCCATGCTGACAGACATATTGCCCGATCAGGACACTCCCACGGCTCCATCAGCACCGCCCCCCACATCTTGTGGTAATCAAATACCTGCTATCAATGGAGCATGGAAAAGGCTCATGTGTGTGTGCGTGTGATTGATAGCCAGTGTCTAGCCAGCAGACATGAGTTCAGAGGCCAAAGCTTCCTGCAGCTTCACGTTTGGGGGTTTTAATGACGTATTGCCTCGGCTGGGGCAATTATTGGAATTTTTAAGACATTTCAGAACGGACACGTGTTGGGATTCATTGACTTTTGTTGCCTCGCGTTAAGAGGATGATAAAGAGATCTGTGCAACTGAAGAATTTGAAGACAAGTAGACGGAAGCAACGTGTGTTTGCGTATCCAGTTGTTGATGTTCAGGAGGCATGTTGCATTGCACTAGCGTGTTCTGATCCGTCGCTGGGGATGTGACGAGGTGGTCGCTCACTGGAGCTGAATTTCACTTTTGACAGATCTCACAGGACCCTCCCCTGTTGGGTGAGCTGTCCTTAGGACTTCTGATGGAGTCAAACGCATGTGTCGCAGTTGCATTCAAGGCTCGAGAGATGATGCAACAGGAGAAAACGGTGGACAACGACAACATCATCCATTGCAATGTTATAAACCAACAGTGTCCATAACATAAATCTACAATAAATCTCACCAAAACTAGCCGCATTTTTTTGGTCAAAAAGAAAAAATTGTCCGGAAATCACCACAACAGCAATAAGGATGAATCTGATTAAAAAAATACGTACAAATCAGTTATAATCAGTTGAGAAACATGGTGATGATGTCACAAGCGAACATCTCTACGCCATATCATTGCCGGGCATGATGTCATTGTTTCCTCAGCCTGGTCTGATGTCTGATTGGTCCAAAGTGACACAACCTTTTCAAGGAAAGGCAAACACATACATGTCACGCACCCTACAGCAATACAAGCGTGTCTATATGAGGGGACCTTCATACACGTTCACTCAAGCGTGCATCCTCCTGTCTGCCAGAAGCCTTTGCATCCTCTCGCCTTCAACAGACACGCACGGTATAAAACGCACACATGCACAGGTTTATGCCAAGAGTTGTCTTGCATTCGGCGGGCCCCCTGACATCCGAGGAAAGGCTCACCTGATGCCCAGCCTACCGCCATCTGTCCGTTGAATAATACCATTTGCCTGCATCTGGTTACAAATGTCAAATACAAACACACGCAGGAAATAACGCCCAAATAGCTGACAGGATCACCCGCCTAAAGTGGCACATAGGCACATAGGGGAAACAAGTACCGAAGGATCCAATGCAGACGGCAACATGCAGACGGGAAGGACGCATAGAGAAATATTCCTCCACCACTGAGAATGTAAGCGGACCATCAAATAATCTGAGTAAGTGAATTCAAAATAAGCAGAACTTGTTTGGACAGTAGAGGTGGGCAACATTGGCTGCGGTCCAGCGAGGGTCTGGCAAGCTCATTGGTCTGCACGACTCTCAGATTTGATTCATTTTGTTTAGAAGCATTGTGTTATACCATTCAAATATGCAACTTAGAGTAAGACATATGGCCCTGATGCATTTGATCCTCATGTCCAGAGAGGAGCTTCAACATGAGGTTATGATTGAACCAAAACAGTTATTTATGACAAAGAAGCTCTTCATTTCCACCAGAGATAGGATTCTATGCCACTGTGTTCGCATTCCCTGTCACCAAGATATCCTGCTCAGCTCTCATAACAAGCGGAGGCCAGGTCTGCACCGAGACATGCCGATGAGCCTTCTGGAGAGGAGGGCGACCACGGTGCTGAAGATGGTGACGGCACACGCTGCACTGAATTAAATAACCTACACCGCTCGGTAAGGCGCCTTCCAATAGCTGCATGCAAGGGATCCCCGCCTCAGTGCATCGACCGCGCCGTGCATGTCTGTGCGGGGCGAGGGGAGGGGCGGGGGGGGGGGGAGGATTGTCCGATTGTCCGATTCCCTCCCCCGTCTACGCTGAAGAAGACACGCTTGCCCGGCAACGGAGGCGAGGCATTCCGTCCATATGTTTGTTGCCATAGAAGAAGCACGCGGCGCGGCGATCACGCGCGCAGCCTCGGCAAAACGCGTGTTTGTAGGGGCGGCGAATGAGCCCCCGGGGGGACGGTTCACTGTTGCTGGTAGAGAGAGAAAGAGAGAGACAGGTGTCTCTCCAAATGCCGATAGCGATCGGGTGCAATCATCTAAGCACTGCGCTCCAAACAACCTCCAATGAAAAAACCCCACGTTTCGATTTAACGCCGACCATCGATGCGTTTTTATCTGAACAGACCCCCGCGTTTGGGTCTTGATTTAAGGTCCGAACTTGCCTCAGCAACAGACAATAGCTGCACGGTCCCGTTTCCTCCTTTATATTTCTCCCTCCTCCCACCCCACAGTATCCGCGGGCACCACGCACACTCACCGCGGTGGGATGAAGCGGTAATCCGGAGAAAAGGCGAATCCATTAATGTAAAAAAAGGAGGAGAAGAGGGTGAAAGGAACCCGAGAGCACTCCCACTACTACGAGTACTACTACTCCATCGGCTCTCGCTCTGTGATGGGGATCACGCAGCGCGTGGATGCTGTGCCTTGTCAGAGGGGGCGGGGACAAGACGCGCACCCGGGTCCAGCGGAGCGCACATCATTCTGCGTGGGCAGTGAGACCTTGTGCTACGAGCGAGTCGGCTGTCTGTGTCCGCGAATTCCGAGTCATGGTCCCCCCCCCTCCCCACCCCTCAAACCCCCTCCATGTCCTACATAGGAACACACTTAACGTCCCTCCCCCAGAGAGGCTGCTACTGTCGCCTCCATCCGGCTTCACACGTTCCCTGTTGGATGCGGTGAATACTTTGAGGTAAAGTCTCAGATTTTGAAGGTTGCTGGAAGCGTTTTCAAAGAAAACTTTTCCATTCGAATGAATTTGAATGAGAGATTTACAGAAAAAAAAGGATTAAAAAAAAAGATTGCTCGTAAATTTCCATTCCTACATTTTAAATGAAGCGTTTACACTCGACACAATGACAGGGTGAAATACACATGTCCGACAAACTGGCATTGTTTGCCAAGGCTAATGGTTAAAAACGAGCCTCAATGTGCAGTTCCCTCTAACCGCCACCAGGTGTTGGTTTCGAGACATCGGGCCTCATGCAGGAACCTTCTGATCGTACAGATCAGGTTTTTCGTGGCATGTGCAAGTGATGTAGGAGAACCTACAAACATACATTATGAGTTGGCGAGACCTGTCTTGTGGAATTATTCTGCAATATAACAATATTATGTTGATATTATTTTGTCTTAACGCTGTCACCCTTAGCAGCATGGAGTTGTCGCTCAACCCTAATACATAACAAATATTGTCTCATAATCAAAATCTGCAGCTCAGCCTCTGTGACCGGGCCAGTTATAGCACTAGCACTGGCTACCCGCTGCACAAAACTGGGACCGACGAGTTCAACTTAAAAACCTGGGTGCCCATCTCTGCTACAAGAAATTACTGAAGCAAAACTGGTTTGTTCAGTGATCTAGATTCTGGGAGCACGCTACGTTGCACTCCCTGCTCAGCATTCCCCATCTTCCAATCCTCTGCTTTTTCAGTCCAGCTCTTTCACTCCTCTCCTTCTCATCTGTGGCCTTCACTCACATTAATCAAACTGTGAAGAAAAAAATGACGTTGCTGTAAAATAAAAAAAAAAACCAGTACAGTCAGCACAAGTTCTATTTAACAGAAGGGCTCAGAAGATGTGTTGAACAAATTTGCAATTAAATTTGCAATGTTTCACCGGGTTTTAACGGGGCCAGCGGTAGCCTCGGGGAAGACAATCAGGATCAGGACTGGAGGGGTTCGGGTCTATAAATAACTGACAATGTTGTCTAGACCACGGCGTTTTAACCCTAATGGTATCAGTGTATTTGCTGACAGCAGGAGAGCGTGCGTCCGTCACTCAGTGCTTAGGTACGTTTGTGTGCAATGTGAAGAAGGATGAAGTTAAGACTCATTGAATTCTAATAAACTTCGAGCTGGATTTTTTTTAGCAAATCTTAAACTGTGCAGTGAAATATCTGATGCACTTATTGAAAGTTTCTTTGGATAAAAGCGTCAGCTAAATGACATGTAATGGTGCATTACCAGATTTCTTTTTCTTAACCTGTTAAGAGTGCCAGATCTCAGAACAAGAAACATGCCAACTGAAAAGACCAAAGGGCGGCAGCAGAATTAGAAATCCGACTCTTCACTTACTTATAAAAGTAGCTATTAAAATCCAGCCTTCAGTAAGCCCCGCCCCCTCCTGCTACCCCATGAAGCTTTCACAGCTACCATGGAGCCCACGATTAATGATGTGCTCACGTGCTCTACCAATTTCATGAGACTGTACACGGAGCGGTCCAATGCCAAGCTACGATCGGCCGGTTCGCCTTTGAAGGGCTCGACGTAGCAATGGTCCATTGCGCTGAAGAGAAGTACCAGAGAAAATGTTCTTGATGATGATGTAACCCTCCTGCTGATGGTCCTGTGATGACCTCGTGGCAAAGTTTGTTATATTTGATCCGTTGGAAAAGTGTTTTGTTTCGGTATCTTTAAAGTGTTCATTCATTTTAGGTTTAACCTCCTGACGCGCGTTGTGCGTATAACCTAGACTGTCTCTTTTTAACTGATTGACTTCCGCATCTTCTCTGGAATATACCGACTTGTAGTGCTGCGGCTCTGCTAAGGTAGTAGTCAGGTCGGGTGACGTGACCTTTGTACCTTTTGGCTACTGCAACACAAATGTGACATTTTCTTATGGATTTCATTGTGTCGCTCAGAAAGAGGCATTTTGTGAAAGAAGCCACATTCTCTTAGTGTCTCGGTCTCATCGGGGAGACATTTTGTTTTGGTTCCCACGGTTGTGGCGTGGGTGTGCTGTAGGAAAGTTGTTTGTATTTATAAATATTTTTAATGGCACTCTGTGCAGAAACTGTGTGTACAATCACCTCGCCTAATGTGATAAGCATTTGGCTTGTCTGCCAGAAAAGACAAGTCAAGTAAAGCTTATACTAAATTGTTTGTATTTTTTAATCAATCCTCTAAAATATCAAATGGTGGAGACAGTGATGACTGCAAAGGAGCCTAAAAAAAATGGATTTTAACTTTACTATTCTTCTGTTAAAAGAATATTATACCGACCAGTATATGTGGATGTCTATTGGTTATGTTGTAGACCCATATGCACTTATCCCTTGGGAGGACACATACATGCAGAATATCAGCTTTCACTACATCCCAGTGTGTGTGCTTGTCACCTCGTGTACTGCATGCCTGCTATTCTCTCCATCTGCCAAAGAAGCAAACACACACAGACTCAACAATTCATTGCAGCGTTTCATCAATCTGACAAGTTTAATAAAGCCTAATGGTTAAGGGTCACACAAGAACTGGATTCTGTTTCTTGAATTATTGGCCGATTGATTCACAAAGATAGACCTAAATCTTGTGAGAGTCTAAATTTTAATCTTTGGATGAACCAACTCTGCTTCCAAGAATTGCACGACATGCGTACAGACCTCAGCTAAAGGTTTTCAGCTACACAACCCGGCAGTCTCTACCAATAGGGCTGACTATGAACTACACATAGTCATTTTTATATTAATAGGATATATCTCTTCAAAATACTTTGAAATCGGTTGCCACAAATAAAACACCATCAAACCTAAAATAGGCTTTCGCATTCATTTTGTACCTCCCCTAAATCAACACTAACCTTGATGCCTTTACAGAAGTCCCACATTTACTTGTAATTCTAACCAATAGCAGATCTTTTTTTGGGAAGTCAAAAACGAGCTGCAGCGCTGTGCTCTTTTGCTACCCTTGGCACCATAATCTTTTTGAGCATGAGAAAGCGATCTTTACATAATTGACATCCAGTGTCTCTTCTGTATTCTCGAGCTCACTTCACTGGGTTTCGTGAGAGGAACCACAGTCGCACTCCAGATCTCCCTCTTCCGCAGTTTGCCAACTGCTGTGACTCCTCTCTCTCTCTCTCTCTCTCCGCCACTCGGTTAAGTGTCTCCGCGGGTTTCAAAAGACTCTCCTTCCCTTTCCCCTCCTCACTGTACTCTATCTGAATAAGTGCTGCAATCTACTTATTGATGGGGCTTCAGAGGCGTCACGCTGAGGCTGCCGTGTGTGTAAGTCTGTGTCTGTGTTTTGTGTGTCTACGGCGACATTACTCCAGAAGCTTATTGATCGGAGGGTGTTTGGTTACTCGGCGGCTCCTAAGCGGTGGGCTCGTTTCCATGGAAACCTAACAGGCTGGCCGCGAAGCAGCAGCAGCAGCAGCCTTGGCTGTGATCAATGTTGCTGGAGAGACTTGCAAACGGCCATTCACTTACACCCACGCACACACCACTCACACACACACACACACACACACACAGTCTAAAACCAGACAATGAGAGGTTCTATATACCGACTGTGGTACTCAGAGATTACATATTTCACTGACACAACCAGTAATAATGCACATTAAAGAAATGCTGTATTACTTTGCAGTGGCCTCATTTCATTAAACTATGTAGGCTATTTATTTCACAGTGCTATGCTGTAAACACAGTCTCTCCCTCTGGACAGGGAAAATATCCCATCAGATCCATTAAGGTATCCTTTTATGAGTATCAGTTCATTTTAAATGCAGTCATTTGTTTCGCGGCGCAATTTTTAGTGTGTGAATCTTCAGACTGAAAGGCAAACTGATTTAAGCAATCTGATGGCTGCGGCAGCCTTCAGGAGGTGTTTATAGTGGTCTGATTTAAGAGATAAATGTAAGCTGCAGGAGGTTGACAGTGATAAATGCACACACGCAAGATGACCTGTTTGTGACCATTGCAAACTCATTAGTTTGACAAAAAAAATAAATAAATGTAATTGAATAAATGCATCACCTGATGGCCAAAAGTTCACTGTGAGAAACATCTTTGCGTCTCGCTGTTCCTGTGATATATTGACATTGACATTGATATATGTGACACAATACGCTGAAAATGTGAGTATGGATAAGTATACGCACACCAATAAATAAGTTAGCTGCTGATGCTTGGTAAATATCTTCTAAATGCATCAATAATCAACGAGAAAGTTGTATTTCTGAGATTGAAAATATTAATGTGGTATGCATAACGCTCAGCTGAGATTTGAATCCAACTGTTTCCCTGCAAGAAAAGTTCACACACAAGCACAATGTATGCAAAAATAAAAAATCACATTTAAAACATTTCAACATGCAGCCCTTCGTTGTGTGGGATTCATGCTGGTCTGTTGCTATAAATAACTTTGCTCAGGGGGTTGTCATGGCAACCAATAAACTGATGCCAGGGTGTGAGTGCTGAGCTACTTGAAGAGAAAAGCACATTCAGTGCAGGGACAAATGGTGACAAAGGAAAGATGAAAAGGATGGGAAGGATGTACGGCAAGGGAGCGACGCCTAAAAGGACGCTCAAAATTACAAGAGAGATGGATGACTCAGAAGAAGGTGAAGGAACAAAGCAAGAAGAAAGATGTGAATCATAAGTAAGAAGAAGTGGAAGAGGTTTCGGACTGTTTATAGAAGAAGAAAAACATTCAGAAAAAGAATAAAATGATGGTGATGAAATGCCAGGGTCAAACAAGGGGAGCGCAAAGAAAGGAGTCGGATGAGAAATGAGATTGGAGGAAGGTCAAGTAGAAATGAGACCAAGGAGATTGGATGAGGAGGAGAGAAGGGGCATGACGAAGTAGACGGGAGGAGGAAATAAGTCGGATGAAGACAGGGAAAGATGGAGGGTAGGTGAGAGCAGAGAGGGGAGTTAAGAGAGGCAAAAGAGAGTTTAGTCATTGATGACTTTATCATATTGGACAATATGTTTCTGCCATTAGTTGTATGTTACATAGACTTTGGTTAAGCGCTTCAAAGTGAAACTGGTTTGGGGGAAATAGCTCGTTGCCAACGGTTAGAGAGAACAATTACTCTCATTTCTCCGATCATAACGAATTTCCGGGTGGTTCGCTTAGCCTAGCCTATGTTGAAATGTCTATCTGCTTGCACTAAATAGAGGCCCCGTTCCCTCCCATTCCCCGTCCCCTCCCCCCACGCCGACCACCTCCGCTCCTTTGGCTCTTCACGACAGCTGGTGCTGACCTGCACTCTTTCTGCCTCCGACTCCCAGACTCGTACAACGGCTGCCCAGGCTTAATATGTGGCACGCCGCTGTGTGAACCGACACTAATGCTGACATGGGGCTTTAACGGGATCACAGGGCGAGAGGGAAGGGCGGGGGAGGGCTGGGAAACGAAAGGGTGCAGAGGGCAAGATCAATGTGCAAAAGGGGAGAAGGAGATGTTCAAATGAGTGTGTAAAAATGAGACAGGAGGGGGTTGAAGAGGAGCGAAAGGGCAGAAGTGGAGGGCATGTGAAGGCAGGAAGAAGTGGGGAGAGTGAAGAGGGGGGAGAGAGCACGTGGGCTTAGCTAAGAGCGGGAGAAGGGGGTACGGGGAGGATTAGTGGGGCAAGACAAAAGGCCATAGCTGCGTCGGGAGCAGGAGCAGAAATCATTTGCATGGGCCATAAATCATCAAACCCAGCCGGCGTAATTCTGCTGTCCTGCCTCGGATCGTACGTCCCTCTTCAGCCGTCACTTTCTTTCCATTACTCTCTACTCTCGGCTCTCTGTCTCCTCCATGCGTGCATCACTTTGAAGGAAGTGGAGGAAAGAGGAAATCCTGCAAGAGAATAAGCCTCAAGAGTGTTGTCTTCTTTCCTCGAAACGCAATGGCACCAATAAAAACTCACTAAAAGTGTTGTTGTGTTGATGGTTATCAAGTCTGACTTTTAAAGTCTGCTGCAGTTGAACTACATGCTCCAAACTATGGTAAGGGATTTGATCCAAAATTTGCTTGCAGTTTACAGCTTCTATAATTACGCTCATGGAGGAAGGTGTTAAGTGCTCTAAAAGGTGAAAAGACTTCCCACTATCCTTCAGAGCACAGAAAAATGCACATTTTCTGGGCCAGTTTTTAGTGCTGATGCCACATCAACTGAACCCATGTTAATAGAGATTTAGGAAATAATAAATAATTCAAATTAAAAAAAAGGCCTAGTCTCATTCATTCTCAGCGGGAGGCGGTTATACAATTTCTGCACAATGAGAAGCTCGGCCCACTTTTCATCTTCATCAACGAGAAGCTGCTGCACCTTCAGAGCCGACGATGCAAACGGATGCCGACGCTTTCGCCTCTCCTCGTTTTGGATGTTTTGTACCTTCTATGAGTGCCACAAACAAAGACCCGGCCCGTCGTATACGGAAATAGTCCACTTAGCCGTGTTTTTTTCCGTTGAGGATCTAAACCTCACTCCGGGTCTGTGTGCGGTCGGGATGATTAGACGTCACCACTCGAGGCAGACAATTTGAACTGAATGGGAGCAGATGTTCTCTGAGAAGCCTCCGAAGCGCGGATGGGCCTATGATGTCAATGGGAGAGGACTTCTAATGGTTGCCATGGGAATACCAATTAAGCTGTGCACTTTTATTCTTACAATAAACACACACAGACAAAACCATTTTGGGGGGACTTTCTGTGGCTGTATTCATTCCCCTAAACTGTGGCACGTCGTTACAGCACTTGAGGTTGAAATTCAATCTTAGCCTCACATCTTTATTCAAAACCCCAAATCTGCATTAGCCTTCCCCCCCTTAATAAACAAATATCCTAGGCTTAACCTCACCTCGGGCAAATTAGTCATAATTCTAATCTCGTCCTTGAAGTCGTAGTGAGGCTCAAAAATATGAGGAGCCGCAGAATTCCCTCTGAGCGCAGACTGCTCTCTCCTGTGAGGCCACTGTCCCCATAAGTGAGGAAGTATTCACACACATGTTGTTCTACATCAACATGCATGAACACACACACTGTCAAAAGTCATACAGAGGCCCTCGGGGGGGGATCTCAGTGGCATGTGGTCTGACCCAAAAAATGTCAGGGGATTACACACATACACATGGAGCATACACGCAAAGGTGAGATGGGTTGCCTATTTGTGTGATTAAATCAGTGTCGTGAAGTGGAGGAGGCAGCATTCATCTCCATTAGAGAGTCAGATGGCTGATACCTCACTGGGTTTCACACACACACACACACACACACACACACACACAACACTGAAGACACAGAGAAGCAACACATTAGTAAGGGATTTCGCTCGGGGCACAGAAGTGTTCAAAAGAGGAATAAGACAATGCGAGCAAATCCAAAATCCCAAATGAGTTTATATTTCTGGAGAGGTCTGTTTGCTTGAATCCACATTGTAGGAGCACACAATGGGCTCGCGTCCCACGCACAGTATCTGGGCTGCCATAAAGACTCTCCTCCACACACACAGGATGTCATTTATTGCCGGACAAAAGAAAAGTGTTCCCCCTGAGGATGCATAATGTAGACTTCCATCTGCAGGAGCTAAATAATACAACATGCTTTTGTGTCCTTCCTCTTTCAACATCTATAACCGTCCTTTTATTCCCCGATCTCGTGTGTGGTCACCTTTTCTCCCCTCAAAGGGTCTCACAGCCCCCCCCCCCCCCCCCCCCCCCCGCGGTTGTGCTTACACATCCTCCACGAAGCTCCATCCACGTTTCACAGGGTGGAACACAATAGAAGAGAAGAGAGTTCTGATGTCTGGTCGGCTCATATTTGTGATCCACCCCGCAAAGGTCACTGACGTCTCCCTGAAACGACTTTGTCATCGTAAATGCAGTGAGCTGATATGAACACGATGTTTGATTTGCAGCAGTAGAGTGGTTGTTTTCGGCCGCATTAATGTCAACGACATTATAAATGTCAGCGCTGCAGTAATTACATCACCGGTAAGTCAGAAGGGGTGTAAGACAAAGTGCGTGACATTTCTGCTCCGTCCAGGCCAGTGAAATGACTTCCCTCCGAGACATTTTGACATTCAAGGAAAGTCTCAAGATTTAAGTCTGTGAAGCATGCACACCCGAATTGAAGACCTAAGCAAACGATGATGCTGGGAAAACTCCGGTCAGGTCATTTTGGTTTGCTTTGGTCTGCTGTGCTTGAGCTCGAACGACCGCTCTGTGTCACTTCATGAGCAACAGGGAGTAAATACGCATCAGCTTCAAAGTTGAAATGTTCGGTTTTTGATAAAAAAAAGATGCAAAGGAACAATTTGTAATTCTGATTCATAGGTTGTGTCACGATGCTGACTATTCACTTTACATGTGTTACTGTGTCTGAGATGTTTTACACAGTCAGACGTATGTGACACAACACATCCTGCTCTGCTTTGTCTGCGTCCTTTGACCCGGCGCACACCCTCATTCATATACACCCTCAATATATATATATATTTCCGGCAGCGTGTCGGCGACATTCCGTGCTGTGACTTACCGTGAAGTCATCCTGCTGTTGTGTCAGTTTTCATTTCAGTAATTGCGACACGCATACACGTCGTCACATACACGTTTTAAATCATTGAAAAAGCCGAGCAAGGAGAGGCTGAGTAATGATCTGACAAAGTAGCAGAGAAATGATCCAATAAAACAAATAAACTAGGCAAACCCGCAGCCAACGTAATGCTCTGCAAAGCTGTCTCTGGAATCTGCAAATCTGTTTTCTGCCATCCTGTAAAGGTGATACGTAGAGCCGAAAGGGAGGTATTCTGTGTTATAACCACTCTACTTGCAATAAGGGTTTGGGCATCATTATAAACCACACATCAGGAAACAGACAGTATACTGTATTTGAATGTTACTTTTTGTCGCAAACAACGGCGTCTGAGTGATTTTAATCAATAATTAAAAATAGAATACAGGTGAAAAGGTTTTGAAATTACTAAAAATGGATTCTACATATTTAGGTTGGAAATAAATAATGTGAAAGGAGGCCGAAGAACCAAAACTCTGTCCTACTGTCTGTGAGGATTTATGTCAGCAAAAGAAAAGTGGGAGGTGCGGCCTAAATTAGGGGTAGAGAACATAAGAAGAAAGAAGAGGATGAACAAAAAACAGATAAGAAAAGGAGAAGAAAAAGATTATGCAGGCAGCAGAGCAGGAGAATTATGAAAATGATTTTTGAAGCCTTGGCCTTGGGCGACAACGTGAATGTATTAGGTTCTAGCAAATGGGTTTGGTCCGCCAACCGAAGAGCCCTCAGAAAGACAGAGAGGGAGAAAGAGACGCAAATACTTGAACATTAGCAGCATCATCTCTTGTACAAACCTGCTCTTCATCTTATAAATCACAGCTGCAGATCCTCATACATTTTGTTACAATTCCTTTCACTTGAATGCATTTTCTTTATTAAAAGAACAAACATGATAGTCATCAGGGATTCAAGCATTTGATCCTTATGTTTTTCTTTAACATTTAGTTCAACCTTTGTTCATTGCTGGTGTGTGGACCAATTAACCTGACGGCGTTCTAGAACTCAAATATTCCTTTACTGTCAAACACCAATATAAATGCATGAACGCCATATGAGCCTGCCAGCAATTCCATCTACATGACAGCATTGGTTGGACGTTTCAAACATAGCAGGGCAATTGCTCATGTGTTTCTATAGGAAAGTCCCAACGTGCTGCATGACCAGTTCTACGTTCAGTACAAACCAGTTGGATGTTTTTTAGAAGTCCGCAAGAGACAATGTTTTTTAACCACGTCACAAAGCTATAGCATCGGATAAATCACACACCGTGCTGCAGCTGATTAAATATATTAGTGAGGTTTTCTTCCTAAATGACCTAGTTAGATACACATATCCTGACCATAGAGAGAAATAGTACCGTGGTTATCTACAAATGAATCTCTATGAGCTAATATCTGCACGCGTGCAGTATGGAAAGCAAAGGGACCACATTTAGATTTAGGTGGTTTCAGAATGATCCTGGTTTCCATTTGTAGACCTATTCTGTAATATTGACCAATCACATTAGACTGGAATTTGGTTGCATGCAGCTAAACGGCACGTGTTGAGATCAAAAAGGACAGAAGGCATTGTCCGAAATACAAATACGGAGTCCACCAGCTGTTTTATCTATGCACACACACACACACACACACACACACACACACACACACACACCGGTCCCCAGGGGAGTTACAGCCGGTAATTGTGATGTAGATTTTGTTGTTGTGGCTGGTTCTCAACACACCAATCATATCTGCCATTTCATACACACCACATCTGTGCTACTGGTGCAGAAGAACCACACAACAGTGTGTGTGTGTGTGTAAGAGAGAGAGATAGAGATTTTAAGCTTGCTTTGTCTTTGTGTGAACACATTGTGTGTGTATATGTGCAGGCATGCAGTGGTGTGCTGCTCTCCATTTTAATGGCAATTCTAACAGAGCCTTTCCCGTCGCCCCGTCGCCATGGCAACCGAGCGGGTAAGCGGCCACGTTTGTCTCGGGGGCCCTGGCCTTCTTTCGCGTGCCACAGCTGCGCACACCACACACATAGCAGCACACACATACACACCCAGAAAATCCTGGTTATAAATACATTGATACAAACATTTACTTTCCATATGCACACACACACACACACACACGCACACACGTTGCTACATTCTGTGCGTACACACACAGCATCGCCTATCCACCTTTTAAATACAGGGCTCTTCCCAAAATCTTTCCTAACCGCCTCCCCCTCATCCAAACCAGTGCTTGGGATTTCCCAGTTTAAGGCAAAGGGGCTTTCCCAACTGTCCTTCCAATCACAGGAAGCTCTATAATATCGCCCTCTCTTTCTCCCACACATTTACACACAGGCGGCACGGTCTTTGCATGTGTCTACAGAAGCTGGCTGGCCAGTCAATGGACTGATAAGAATGAGCGCTCTCCTCTTTGATGTTATATTCCCAGCGCTCAGGGATGGAGAAACGTTGAATGCAGCTCGCCACTGATGATGACTCATATAACCTCGCGCCGCGGCTCACCCCGCATGAGCCTCGCAACGACTGGCCGAGCGCACATGCTATGTTTTATGTAAGCCCTGATCCAAACATCAAGGATCGAATTAAAGCAGCAGCCAGAGGCCAAACCACTGATGGTTTAAATGATGGTTTAACTCGCCACCTCCTTAAAGCATGCATGGCATCAATTATTAAAACTATATTAGTAAGGAAATTGGAGCTGAGGCAGAGTAATGTTTTGGTATTATATGCATATTGGGTTATAGGAGATAATGAGTTGGATATTGTTTCATTGTAACAAGGCTTTAGTGTTGTCCTAATGATTATTTATCAAATATCTCACAGTTTGCAACATCAATATTGAGGTTTTTGGTCATAATGATTGTAATATTAGATTTTCCCCGAATTCTGTTTCTGTAATTATTGTTCATTCTTTCAGCATTTATTTATTCATGAGAGACAGTGAAATGTGAAGAAAAAAAACAATACCAGCCAGACGGAAGCAAACGCGTCCATGCTGATGTCTCGCTTATCAATCATTTTGTTGCGATGTTGAAATATGGATCATTTTCATGCACAATGTATTTGCATCTTATATTGAGAGGAATAATTAGCATTTTCAGCTTCCCCCAGAATTGTTTTGTGACTCTCACCCTTAATTGAACCATATCACCCTTTGGATGAAGGTCAAAGAGATCATCTATGATTCATTACACCCTTTCAAAACTGTTATGTCTAAAATGAGCTCAACCGAAGTATTCAATCATTTTTTGTCGGACTGGATTTAATAGCCAGAAAGGCAGATACCCTGTAGAAGAGGGTGGAGCTCTTTGGATAATATTTCATTCATTATAAGAGCCGTGCACTGACAAGAAGAATGTCATCATGACTCATCATTACCAAATCCTGGCCAATATGTTAAATGAATGGTTTATCAGCCACATAGTTGCACAACTGAAGTGGGTTACACAGCTCCCAGGGCAAAGTTTGCATGACTGTCACCAACCCGCCTAGAAACGCATTCACAGTAATATAATTATAATTATTATCACCTTTCCTCTTTAACTGACCTCTATTGTGAAAGTAAAACCAGCCTACAGGGGTATGATGAATATGCTAATTCAATATAAATGAATTCTGAATCTTTTTTATATTACATAACTGTCTTCTGGTATCGTGCAAATGTATATTTGAGACCATATACAGTATAATACATGTTCATTAATTCAAACGAATCACAAATAAAAGCTATTTTGTATTACATACAATTGTAACACGGTATTAGGCTACTTCTTTGATTTTTGAGTAGCTTGATTCACAGATTATCCCGATGAAGGTGGCCACCATACTCTGCTGTAATGCCAAAGGCCTTCATCGATCACTGATCAGGATTAGTGATACAGGTGTTATGGTAGTACTATGGCTTGATTTGTGTTCTAGTCAGCAAAGGCTATAACGTGATCATTGCTGTATGATTTGTAAATCCCCGTGACTCATGACCTGATACTTGTTTGTGTGTATGGTACAATGTATCATTAATGTCAATAAATGAGAAGAAAGGATACAATACCTCCGGCCTTCTTATCTTTAGGACATGAATAAATCAGGCAGTAACTATGCAGCCTTTTGGACTATTATGTAAGATTATGTTAAACATGTGCTGTGGTAAAACAACGTGGGGCCCTTTTGGAATGAGTCAGAGTAAACCCCAGTTGTGACTCCAATGGTATCGCTGGTTTATCTAAGCCAGCGATACCAGACTTTCTGGATCAACGACTGAGACCCACTGGAGTGTGTGTGTGTGTGTGTGTGTGTGTGTGTGTGTGCTCGTTTGTCTGCCCCCCGCCTATCTGACTGAAGGCTTAAGCATCTGACCTGCAGGTATTGCAAGTTAGTCATACGCCGGCTGTATTCCTGTAGGTCTAAAAGAAGCACAGTACAGGACACGGTGCATTCAAGTGTCCAACATCACATCAGTTGTAGGCATCATTCCAGGGAGATCAGGTCCTTTTATGTATAACGTTTTTCATTATCATGTTTTTAAAGAGGTTTTAATCACAACCTGTTTATACAGTTCAGGTCATTTTTTCCCATTGGGACATTTTCTGGTGAAATAATAGTACTTGAATGTGTCCTGGTCCATTTTCTCACACTGTGCACATAGTTACGGGATAAATCAGATCAGACCATGGCTCTAACTCAGAGTGTTTGCTTGCTGGTCTTGGGCGATGGTGGCGCATGGAGCACAGAGGGTGCACTGGGAACTGAAAGGTTCATGATTCAAACCCTGTCTGCTCCATGTCCCATGCTGAAGTGTCCCTGAGCAAGAAATCCAACCCATAATCTCCCCAGACTGAAATGTAAAGACCTTTACAGGTTGAATATGTGATGTAAGACTTCTTTGGATAAAAGCATCAGCTAAACGACATGTAATGTCTTTAAAGTTTAAACACCGTAACTTCCCTTTTAAATCTGACGAGCAGCGCCTTCTACTGGATATGTTTTATGGTGCATTTAATTCCATTTATTTTGTATAGCCTAATAAATCACAATAAAATAAATAAAATCAAAAATGAGCGAGCCCTAACTAAGCGTTATCAAAGAGGAAAGTCTTAAGACTACTTGTAAATGTGATAGAAATGTTCATAGAGCAGCGCTGCTCTCTAGTAGGGCAATATGATAAGCTCCTTAGGACACGACAGTGCCTGAACAGTTAGTGCCTTTTTGAGGAGGAGTATCATTTTCAATGATTTTCTTGATTGAACAGGCAACTACAGAGAATCTAAAACTGGAGTAATATGATCATTTTTTTTAGTTCTTCTTAATACGCGTGCTGCAGAATTTCTGTATTAACTGGAGAGGCACAAGGGACTAATTACAGATGCCTGATGATAACGAATTGCAGTAATCTAGTTAAGAAGTAAGACATGCATGAACTAATTGATCTGCATCCCTTTGGGACAGGAAGTATCAGATTATTAATACGTCACGTAGGTAACATACGTAGGTGAGAGTTGAAGGACACATCAGGAAGACAAACAATATCACCAGACAACTGACTCTGAAGTCCTGATAAAATAACCTCTGTATTGTCTGAGTTTAACATCAGGAAGTTGATGTTCTTCCAGGTTTTGATGTTCTTGAGACATCAATGTATCGTATGTATCATGCTCATTATAATGCTCACATTATATTTTGAATATGACCTGCATTTATTCAAATATCTCAGCAAGTCTTAACAAAGCCAGGCAGTTTTCTAATGATGTAAGTCAATTCAACACCTCTTTCTACATTACCTGCATCTTTCCATCTTTGAGTGTTCTTAAGTTTAACACTTGTACTGTGGTCATTTTTTTTGTTAGTCAGCCGGTGTTGAAAGATAACAAGACACAACAATTAAGAATACCATTAAAGATAAAACACACTATTTGAATATAATATTAGCTGTGTATGTTTTATAATCAGTGTTGGGCAAGTTACTTCAAAAACGTAATACATTCTGTATTACTTGTTACTGTCATTTCAAAGTAATTTGTTATATTACTGTCTCTGAATTGTAAGGCATACTGCATTACTTTTAAGTTACTTTCACCAAAACAACTGGACATTATATATATGTGTGTGTGTATATATATATATATATATATATATATATATATATATATATATATATATATATATATATAATATATACACACACAGGGTGCAATTTGATAAAAACTAAGGAGAAAAACGCAAAGGGTAGACCGGCCCTTTTTCGGGTCCGTGGAAAGCAATACATTACAGTAATTACATTACTTCAAGAGTAACTTCCCAATTGAATGAAACCATGTATTCAGTTGGGAATTTGCTTCCTGCCCCAACACTTCAAGTGGCTTTGAACAGCCACCAGATGGCGGTATACCCTGTACTTTAAAAGAAAGGGACCATGCCAACACTAGAACTCACATTTCTAAAGCAGCACGTGTGGCGGGCCAGTGAGGCGCTATACACACGTTTGAAGAGGCAATTCAGAATGCTCGAGATTACATCTTAAAAATGTTCCCCACATTCCTATAATAATCCTGTTCAAGTTATGAAGATGGCTTCATCTTGATCTTTCCATTTTTTCATCACCATTGAAATAATCCTTTATCCTCCACCCATCTGAGATGATAAGCACTAAATATTGTCTGATGCCCATTTAAGGTTTACTACCTCAACGTGAAGAGCAGCCGTGCAGACCAAACAACACAGCTATGAGCTGTCAGGAAGGAAGAGAGTGAGAGCAACAGGGAGCAGAAGGAAGGCAGATTAGCTCGGAAGAAACCGACTCTACAAGTGTAAACTTCTAAGTGGGTGACGGGGAGGAATGGGAAACCTCCTGGCATTTTAAGAGATGCGACCTTCACTTTGTCTTCTTGGCATGACATTCGTTCTGCACCCGACGCTCGTAGAAACAAAGACAAATAATGAGTTGCACTTGTTCTATTTGCAATATTGGGCTTAATCTTATCTTTAACAATGATCTTTTCCTTTTTCTGTACATTTTCAATCTAATTGCGTTGTTTTTCTTCTTCAAAAATGTCTGATAAGTCCAATGAATGAATAAATAATAACACTGATTCATCCCCCAGACTGTTAATACATACCCGTTCATTTGAAAAAAAAAAAACATGTCTGGGAATACAGGGTAACTTCAGGGAATACAAATGAAGATTAAAGGAGTTAAAGGAATTGAAAAGAAAAAGGGAAAAAAAAGAAGGAAAGTTGGAAAGTGAGGGTTGGAAAAAGAAATCGAGAAAGCAAAACATGGAGGGAAGGAGGTGTGTTATACGTAAAGATATGTAAGGAAAGGGCAATGGGAAGAGGAACTGAGAAATACAAAAGATACAAAAAAACATACAAAAATACAAGGAGAGATAGAAGAAAGACCGAATATCAAAGACGAGCCAGCGGACAGAAAGTTGGACGGAAGAAGAGATGTCAGTTCCTCCTCTCCTTCCAGGCACTGCTGCTAAGCACATAGTTTATAGACCCAATAAAAAGTCTGCCGAGCTTCTCGTTCTTATTAGGAGCCAGACTAAACTGTTTCTCCTTGTACCACGCTGGCAGCTGGCAGCTGGATCGGTGTCTTGGTCCGGCATGGGCCGTTTCCGACAGTCTAAACACCGTGCCGTCTCCCCAACTTAAAATATCAAACATCCGTACGTGTGACATGTGACAGCTGTTCCTCTTTGTCCGTCCACCTCCTGCTCGCATGCTTTTAAGACTGCTCCCCTTACGTACTTTGTGCAGTTTCACTAGTGGATGATTGTCTTCCCTCACTGTGTTATTCATTGTGTAAATGGTTTCTTTGATAACACCTGACTTAACTTCCCCATGGCCCATTTGGTTGATGAGCAGTCATGTGATGTCACAAGTTCGTGACATGCAGCCGGGGACGTGGTATTTAAATCGGATCACAGAATGTCCGGTCATGGTCAAATATTCTGGACACACTAGTTTGTAAAAAGACAAATTATCATTCAGCAGTTTGTCTTTCAATATTTGAACGTGCCCGATTCTTACAGCGTGTAGTCATGGTCAAACCAGAATTGGAAAGGGACTCTGTTTTACTTTGCTGTTTAAATTGTTTAGAAGTAAACCAAACATTAATGGGAGACTTCTTTTAAATCCCGTTCAGTATCATTCATTCGACCATCGCCCACGCAGGCATCCATTTTCCGTTGTCGCGTTTAAAGTTGTAGGACATCCCTTTTTTTTTAACAATGGAGCGGTTTCTGAGTATCCTATCTGCCTCTTTAAATGGATCCCACTTCGCTCTCAACGGGGAAAAGTTCTCAGGGTAGCAGCAGGGACGAGGCATGTTGGCCACTCCTTTCATTATTATTATACTGCGACTCTCTATTTCTCTCTGGCTCCATCTCTTCGCCGTCCTCTGCTCTCCACCCTGCTCTCTCGTCTCGGCCGTCTCATCCTCCTTCCCTCTCTCACTCTCCTTCCCTCTCTCATCCTCCTTCCCTCTCTCACTCTCCTTCCCTCTCTTATCCTCCTTCCCTCTCTCACTCTCCTTCCCTCTCTCATCCTCCTTCCCTCTCTCACTCTCCTTCCCTCTCTCATCCTCCTTCCCTCTCTCATCCTCCTTCCCTCTCTCACTCTCCTTCCCTCTCTCACTCTCCTTCCCTCTCTCATCCTCCTTCCCTCTCTCACTCTCCTTCCCTCTCTCACTCTCCTTCCCTCTCTTATCCTCCTTCCCTCTCTTATCCTCCTTCCCTCTCTCATCCTCCTTCCCTCTCTCACTCTCCTTCCCTCTCTCACTCTCCTTCCCTCTCTCACTCTCCTTCCCTCTCTTATCCTCCTTCCCTCTTGCTCCTGTTACGACCTCTTTTCTTTACCTCATCCTCCTCACCTGCACATCCCTCATCCCTTTCTTTCTCTCGTTAACATCATCACCTGGACATTTATACACCAGTGTTTCCCTCTCGTGTTCTCTCACACACACACACACACACACACACTCTCAACCCATCCCCTTCTGCCGGCAGAGCAGGTCGGAACAGGAGCGGCGGCAGCAGCAGCTGCTGCTCTGACAGATTCTGCCGAGACCAACCCGCCGAAAAGGCAGGAGGAAGGAAGGGAGGAGGAAAGAAGGGAGGAGGGGAGGGAGGGAGGAGGAGGAGAAAGGGAGGAAGAGCAAGAAGAAGTGGAAACAACTCTGTGTGAGAGGACAGCGGAGCACAGCAGAAGGCGAGGAGGAGGAGGAAGGGAAGGGAAGGAGAGCCGAGGGTGCTGCGGCCATGGCAGACACACCTTTGCAGCGGAACGGCACGGCAACGGCCCCGTAAGTAGTGCATGTTCTCTGTCTTTCTTAAAATATTCATTATTGTTTCCCATCCATCTCTGCCTCCCATCTCTCCTCGCCCCGCCTGCGTCCCTCCACCACTCTCTCTCTCTCTCTCTCTCTCTCTCTCTCTCTCTCTCTCTCTCTCTCTCTCTCCCCCTTCATCTGACAGGGCTGGGTTGCCATGGGAACGGGAGCTCCGTCATGGCGAGGCCGCTGCTCAGTCATGACTGGCGAGGAGACCCAGCGTACATCGTGTACACTCCCCCTCTCGCTTCTTTTCTTCAGTCACCCTCTCCCTCACTCTGCGGACCTCGCCAGGGCTTCACTCTCCCGCTCGATGTGTCATCTTTCCACCACCTCCCCTCTGCGTCTTCTACCTGCAGTCCTTCTTCATTCACATGCTGGTGTCCCTGACGTTAACACCATCCTGCATACGTGTGTGTGTGCACGTGCGAGCCGCAGGCTCGGGCTGCTCTGTGTTCTAGCACAGTCCGCCATGCATGCGGCACAGTGGTATTGGTTCCTGTGTGTGATTGGTGTGTCTGCGTTTGAATGCATGTGTGTTTGTGTGCGCGGGTTCATTGTATTTCTCTACTTTTAGAGAAACAACTGCCCATGCAACGACTGAAAGGAAATAGAATCAATCACCTATCGGCATTTCATCTGTGGTCTTGTGCTCTGCATTTGCATTTGCGACTTGGATAGAATCCCAACAACACGTAAATCAAGGAAACACTGGCCATGTGTTAAGGACCATGCATCTTAAATATTTGCTGTTGAAACCCCGCTCGATGCTGACTGTCAAGTCTTTGATGATGTGTCCCAGAAGAACAAGAGATGCACGAAATCAGCAGATTTTCAAAGCAATCTGACATTTCCAAGACTTTTCATTACGTAAGGGCCCAAAAGAAAACAACAGAAAGAGAAATCATGACCATTGTATCTTATAATTAATATGTGACAAAACCAGTTCTACACAGCTTGTGATGTTTTGCTCTCTGGGAGAAGCTTGTGCAGGGCATGCAGGCAGCGTTATTGTGAAAACGACCCAGTCTGTGTACATAAGGCTATAAGAAAAGTCCATTTTCGTTTTGCAGCAACAATATCACAAATGACAGATGTTGAGTAGATGTTGTGTGCATGGAATAGACTCCTGCAGATGTGGCAGATTGGCGGATGCTGGGTTATAAACCGGTCTGGGTGATAAACGAGTTTCCCTATTGAGGCTCACCCAGAAGCTTAGACTCTAGATCAGCTGACGAAACATCAGTTTGAGGGACAGGTCGTAGTGATTTTTTCACCTCTCAGGGCCGTGACCCTGAAGATGTGCAGGGAAGCATGAAGGGGAGTTGCTTTCCTGGTGCATTAATAGTTAATATTTTAATTGGGAAAATAAGACGGGGCTGTAGGGATTCAGTCGGTCCACCGCATCCTATTGCCTCTTCCCTCAGCCATATGCCGCTTTCCCTCTCTGTCTGCCGAATCAGCAGAAAAGTTGTGTAGTATTTGCGGTCATGCAGAGCGCAGACACCACAATGGCAGACGGCCCATTCTCCGCTGCTATTTATTGCTCACGCAGGGAGATCTTACGGGAAAGAGGCCCTTTATAGTGATGGGTTGAATTGACGAGATCCCCTTTTGCCGTGACAATAACCCCCATGATATTATCCATCGTTTGCCCTTATTTATACATTGATTGGTGACGAAAGTAAAGCTTAATTCTAGTCCACTTGGTCGCCTGCCTACGTTTGACCCCTTTGATCTAGTTAAAGTTTATTCCTGACGAGGATACACAGAAATAAACCTGCACATCCGAGGGGGCATCCAGGGAACGAGGGAGCAGAAAGAAAACGCTGAGGTGGTGAAAGTCTGAGTGTCTGCAGGCCGTGACATCTGCTGCTCATCTACGATGCAACTCACGATCAAAAGCGCTACGAGATAAAAGAAAATAATAAGCATTCCAAATGCATACAAACGCACACGTGCGCGTGAAGTATTCTCTCTCGATATTGACTATAACAGGAAGTGAGAGCAACAGAACGACAAACTGAACTGACATAGAGGAGGGACCATTGCAGGACATGCAAATGTGTCCGCTGGCTGGATCCCCAATCCTACTACAAAGAATCGGGTTGGTAAATAAGTGGGTAATATGAGAGGCTCTGTCAGAATAACCATCCTGAGCAACTTTAAGTCATTTTTCTGGAAAGGGTTAAAAAATATGTAAAACAAGTATTTCTTCTGAGCTTCGTCAGCTTCAGTTTCAGTTTACAGTGAAACGAAAGGAGCCTCCGGTTATAATAAGTGCTCGGTAATAGTTGAATAGTTTAAGTGTGCAGACAGACAGACAGTAGGGCACCCAAACACAGCTTGACCCCCCTCGGTGATGCATAAAATATGAATGAGATCAACGTCTGGCGCTCAAATAGCCAGGAATATGTCACTTATTAACAGAACAGCGCTCACATACCCCAACGCACACGCACACTTTTACTGACGCACTTTCTTTGTCCATATTTGCTCATTTCCTCCCGCTCGCCCCTGTGCATGTTGCTATGCTTCTGTGCGTAAGCGTCTGTGGGTGTGAGTGTGCGCGCTTCTTCCTGCCTTTGGCTCCACATCTGGAGGCCATTACCTCCCCGGCCGGGGTGTTGGGGTGGGTGGGGAGGGGGTGGGTGGGCGGTGCTGTGCTGGGCTGGCTTTGCAGTGAGGTCATCGCGTCGTCGTGGCGATGCAGAGGAACAATGATGCTGTTGTCTACAACGACGACCGACCAGCACAACTCACGGCAGAGTGAAGGCATCAGAGGGGGGAGGGAAAGGTTGCAGTGTTTTAGGGGGCAAGAGGAGGGGGGTTAAAAAATGGGGCAACAAAGTTGAGAAACATGTTCTAATAACATAAATAAAATGTAAGAGAATGTGTCCTTTGCAGTGGCAGCGATAGCAGCCCAGATTGCGACGTGCAGTCCAGATTGGACTGAGGTCCCGCTTGGTTTCATAACATAAACTATTGGTTACTGACCCAAATAGCTCAAAGTTTATGACCGTGCAATGAAAAAAAAAAACATTAGAGTATATACATTATGTTCAGGGGGTTATCTTGAAAGACCATCAAGTCCCAGTGTCAAAAGTCCTTTATTGGTATCTCGATGGTGAACCACAGTGAGCCTGTAGTCTAGCCGGTGCTCAAGAGGAGAAAAAAAATGACAAAACTTATTTGTCACATGAGTGCATCTGATTCCATCATGGAAAACACATGTGTTTCAAATGTAGCTTTTTGAATAGTACAACAAGCAGCGCCTTTAATGTTCAGAGGACATGAATCAAAAGTCTAATGAGAAAAATTCCAAGAAAGGACATCCAATATTTAGGGCAGTACAACAAGCTGTGAGGAGTACATAATGAAGTTCACACGACGAGAAGACATTAAGGAATCGGATTGGTTCTCAACTGCTAAACGCTTCACACGTTCACCAGCGAGTCATTAACTCTGTCTGCTGTTTGCTGCTGGGCAGGAAGTGCTTTATCAGAGCTTCGTCCCTCAAAACAGCTGTTTGAGCTTAAACACAAGCAAAACTGAAAGACACCTAAACGCTCCACAGAGCGGAGGGGAATCACGAGCGACTCCTCTCACACACTGTGTGTTGTCATGTTAAACCGCAATGATTTACCCCGTCGGCATGTGAAAGAAAAAGGTACGGTACTAATAAAGGTAGAGCTTTTTTTTTTTATTCCAATTCCAAGTAAAAAAGTCTGATGTGACCCTTTTTTGGTTTAAAGGTTGAATGATCAAATGAATTTAAACACAGCCAAGATTAGTCAATTTGAACCGAGACAAAAACTAGGTGTTGAATTAAGTCCAACAAAATACAAATGATACACTACATGCTCTACAGATAACTTATTATGAGATTCGTTTGAAGAACTTCACACTATTTGTTGCAAACTAATGTGGAAAAGAATTTAGGGCCACTCAAAAACACAAACAGCAGTGGGTATAAAAATGTCACATAAACAACAACTAATGGAAATCTGTTGAACATAGTTGAATGAAGCTGGTAACAACAACTTTCTGATTCATCCTCTCTTTCCGCTGCCCGGAGCCTTCACGGGGCCGAAGCTCTGCAGCTGCACTTATTTATTGCACACTTTATTTTCTCTCTTGGTGTGACGCAGAAGCTGCTGTGTGAGCATGTGTTTCTGTGTTTGTTACATGCTTCTGTATTCCCCAAAGAGTCGGCCCACGACTGCTGCTGCTGCCGTTTTTCCTTATAAGGACGTCAGCTCCTTGAAGGAGGGATGGAATGGAGGAGAAAGAGGAGTGAAGTGAGGAAGACGAGGAACAGAACGTGTGAGGAAAAAGTTGCATGGACAGGTGGAAGACAAAGAGGAGCGGGTGCGCGGACGTAGAGGGGAAAGAGGAGGAGGAGGAGCAGGAAGGAAGGGAGCCGGGGAGGAGATGAGGCGCAATGCAAAGAGAAAAGGAAAGGAGGAAGAGGAGTTTGAAGGAGTGAGAGTTGAAAGGAAGGATGAGGAGGCATGCGGGAAAGGGAAGAAGAGAAAGGGTTGCAAAGAAGAGACCAGCGTTGAGAAAGAGCAGAAATGAAGCAAAGGAGGGAGAGAGCAAGGGGAGGAAAGAAGTGAGGCTTGTAAGGAAGGAGGGAGGCAAAGGAAGAAGGAAAGTCAATGTGGACGTAGGAAGAGAGGAGGGGTAATGAATGAATAGACCGTACAGGTGAAACGCAGGTGAAAGTAGGCAGGAAGAAAATTGGGACAGAGTTAACGGTGACCCATTTACACACACTTTTCTTTTGTGTGTGTGTGTGTGTGTGTGTGTGTGTTTGTGTCTTGGTTATAAAGTGCTGTTTTTGCACTTTGTATTTAGAAATTCCAGTGATGTTCCCCAATTCACAGTGACACTGGTTTTAATTAGCTTTCGTTTTCTCTCCAGCCTGCTCCGTTTTTTCTTGTAAAGCAGAAGTCTTCTATTGGCTGAGCGGCGCTGGAATAAATGCAGCACCAGAGTGATCAGAAATAGAAGTGTTTGTTTGTGACCTCATTGTGATGAATTAGCCAAATATCTCACGATAGAACACAATGAACACAAGTTGTGTCACGTTGACGGTCATCAAGGCTTCATTCCAGTGGTCGTTTTTTAACTTCTGCTGTCAATATGTTTTCTGGTTGAGCAAAGCTGTTTTTATTAGTGTTAGTTTAGAATAATTAACTGAGGAAGGTTTCTGATTTTGAGCTGTACACCTATTTCCCCCTAATAGTTTACCACTACAATCTGTGAGAACCAATTAAATCCATTATACCATTTAAATGGAAGCAGAGAACCGAGCAATCCCAGTTTGCGAGGTGAGGGAGGTGTTTGATTATTTCTCCCCCTTGCAGGGGCGTAACACATACAGAGCTACCGATTTACGATACAAAGCAAGAAGCCTTCAATCTGTCAACGCTCCCTTTTCCCGCCGTCTCATGTCAGCGCCCCAAAATGACTCCTCTGCTTCCCTTTTTCCTTCTTCTCTGCTC
Organism: Apeltes quadracus; assembly: GCA_021346845.1. Lineage (NCBI taxonomy): Eukaryota > Metazoa > Chordata > Actinopteri > Perciformes > Gasterosteidae > Apeltes > Apeltes quadracus. The sequence continues at coordinate 9,361,263 of CM037930.1, read as the reverse complement.
CTCCTCTTCTGCCCCCTTTTACCTTCATGCCATAACTTCTCTCTCTCTCTCTCTCTCTCTCTCTCTCTCTCTCTCTCTCTCTCTCTCTCTCTCTCTCTCTCTCTCTCTCTCTCTCTCCCTCCCTCACAGCTGCTCCTCCCAGCTGTTTAATCACACATTACTCATGCCTAAAAAAAAAAAGAAAGTTGAGGGAGGGGACAAATGGGAGGAGAGAAAGAGAGGGTGAGTGTGAGGCACATGTCCAGTGAACGAGAGACCTTTGCTTTCCCCCTCGGAGTCAGCTCCTTCTCCGGCTGCCTCCTCGCTCCCCGGCTGGATTACCGCTGAGGAAGGACCCTCGCCACCCCCGGGATACTCCTCCTCCTCCTCCTCCTCCTCCTCCTCTCTCCCCTCGCTCCTCAGCTTCCCTCCCCTCTCACCGCCTCTCGTATCTCTCGCCCAAGGGGACCCCCGGTGCTCTCAGTCTTCCCAGATCTCACGTCTTTTTTTCTCCCCCCCCCCACCCCCCTCTCCCCTTGTCCCCTGCTTCACCCCCCCCTTCAGGATGTCGTGTGAGGAGGCTCAGCTCCACAAAGAGAGGCTGCAGGCCTTGGCGGTAAGTCAGAGTGGGATTTTTTGTATTTATTTGTAAACTGCTTTGAGTTTGGATTTGCTTTCTTGTGTCATTTTGACCATCAGTACAATATCTGTGAGGCACCTCCTCTCTCTCTGTCTGTGGCTGTGTCTGTCTCTCTCTCTCTCTCTCTCTCTCTCTCTCTCTCTCTCTCTCTCTCTCTCTCTCTCTCTCTTACATGGTCCATAAGGAAGGGAAAATAATAAGTGATCAGTGATTTTTTGGTTTCTTTGCCCCATAGCAAAGTTCAACTTTGTTGAACTTGTTGATTAAATGTGGCTCAGTGTTTTCACAGTGGCTGAAGATACGAACCTAGAAATGAGCTAAAGATACATTAGTACTCTGTGTTGCACATTCCACAACCATCTCTAGTGGAGAGGATGATCACAGTAGTACAAATGCAATTTTGGAATCATTCACTAGAGAAATAGCTGAACATGGCACTCGATACTTCATGACATCGTAGCCCCCGAAGTCTGTTTTTTTTCTTCTTCACACAAGACAAACCGAATTCGTTTGCAGCGATGGTGTGGTGCCTTCCTCCTCCACTGCACGGCTGCTGTGCTTGTCTTCATCTGTTTCCACCTTCCTTGCATGCCTCTTTTTTCGGGTAATCCAAGTCCTCAGGAAAGTAGATGGAAAACCAGAACGTACCGTGTGGATACTGGCCGCCATGTTTTACGTGGACGGAGGCACAGCGGTTGGCCCCGCTACTGATAGGACTCCAGAGCAAAAGTTAGATCCGGACTAAATTTGGCGGCGGCAGCTCGCAACCACAGCATGCCACACACGCTCAAGATGAACGGGGAACACGCACACACACACACACACACACACGTTCGCAAAAGTGGGGCTGAGCAGCAGCGGCACCAGTGGCAGATGGAGAAGCTGTTTTGGCCACGTCGAACCATGGCAGTCACACCAGGCTGCCTGTGCTTCCACCAGCCGAGGCACTCCAGTGAAGAAAGACAGTGTGAGAGTTCTGGAACAAGCCTTTCTGTTCCTTGCGTCATTCTGAGTTGTGTGTCGGACAAAACGCTGGTTTGAAATATGTTGAGGCAGCTGTTGTGAGGCTGCGCTCAGCGTTGCATCTAGTATCTAGAAATCAGGGGTCCGACTCAAAGTGCCAAGAGCGTCGACGTGAATACAAGTAAAAGTTTTGTCTCCTTCAAATGAGCATCTGTCTCGTCTGTGTGTCAGTGTGTGTGTGTGTATACACTTTGTCAAAGACAATAAGGGGCACTAATAGCCTTCAGGCCCAACAGGGAACTTAGTATTAACAACCCCCGGAGGCGGCTAAGCGCTCCTCAGCCAAACAGCTCAGGTCCAGCGTAAATACAGAAGCCGAGCAAAGTACATGACGAGGAAGTGGAGTTATCTTTCAAAATGACGTTTGACTGCCAATCAGCAGCAAGTCTTTCAAACCCAGTTAATATGGCATTCCACAGACAATATGTGGGTTTGTTCTAAAGTAACCTTTGTAGAGAAGTGTTCAGTGCAGACACACACATTGTCATACTGTCTCGGCCATGCAGCTGACATGATAATGATTTCATCAATAATTGATACTCAGAGATCTCATCAATACTTTAGTGTTTCTGGAGCCAAATTAGAGGCTTCCACTACGATGCGAGCAGGGTGTTGGTCCAGTCCTCATCTCACTCTGTTTGGAATCAACGCGCCGTTTGGACGGTGACCGTTTGAGTTCACCTGATGAGCCGGATCAGAAGGTCCAAACAGAGCCTGTTTGCTGTGCGGCTCATGAATACCCTACTAACTACTAACCCTATATCTTAAACATGAATGAACTAAGTGTGAAACGAACCCCGAAAAGCTCCGCTTCTGCCTAAGATGGTTCTCCATTATGAATTCTGTGAGAGTTTGTGCGTTGCTCATTCAAAGGGCGGGACATGTGTTGGGATTTTAAGAGTTGAAAAGTCACTCTGAACATTTTCACGCCACACAGAGAAAGATTCCCACAGTCTGATACGTGACTACGGCCTTGTCAGCTGCCAGCGGTGCTGGTTTCCCTGGTTACTAATTGGCGAGATTAGGGAACAGTTGTGATGTCATGTTGTTAAATCCAGACCTGTAATTGGGGTATTATTAACATGTAATTATAGCCATTGCGTGGAGTGCAGCTTGGTCAGGGTTCTCCCAAAAAAACAGATCATGTGCATATTGTTGTTTGTGTGTGTGTGTGTGTGCATGTATGTTTAGGTGTACGAGTTTACCCTGTGTGTGGTTTATGAGTGTTTCAGCTTTGTAATTAGCTGTTGCCCATGTAGCCTGCCAGATGCAAAACGGCACGGCAAAATACAAAGTGAGTCTGCATGTGTTTGTGAGCGTGTGTCTTCGCATGCATCCATTCACTGACTTCTCTGCAGTGTGTGTCACATGCATACATGGATGACCTCAGGCCTTTGGACTCTCCGCTTACCCTCCGAAACACACACATACCCATCCCACACAAGGCCACAGATTGTCTGGTGCCAAGTCTGTGGGGCATTAGCAAGTGGTGCATGAGGATTGATGTGTGTGTATGTGTTTGTTGGAAACACATCGATCGAGGAAATTACAGCTGCTGGCACTGGTAACAAGACAGAGGCCATCGCAGACACATTTCAAGGCAAACAAAGCTAACCTTTAGCTCAAAATATACGCCTGTTGTTTATGGTTCTGCCCTTTTTCTAACAATCAATGTACAGTTCTGAATAGTTTTATCACCCACAGTTTGACCTCTCGGGGTGAGCTGTGTGAAGTAATCAGCGTAACTCAGGGTCGCTGTGGAAGCCGGTCAGCGCTCTGGATCCACTTTGTGGGGTCAGACGGAGGGGCAGGGTGAAGGCCAGAGGAGATGGGGGTTGACCAAATACTGACCGTACACTGTTCCCCTTCATGCTGTGACCACACTGCATTTGAAGGACATGCGGCAGCTCTCCTAAGCTTTCACCTTCTGTCATCTGCTTTTCTTGGCAGCAATTGTTTTTTGCAAACTGTATATTTGCACGGGATCAGACATGTTCAAGTGAATCAGGTGCTTGCCTGTCACGGTCTCTGAAGTATCTTAAGTGAGACTAAACACAACTTTCCAGCCCTGGATAATTGCAGCGGATTCACATCTTTGCCGCCTATAGAACAGATGTGGCTTTTTTAAAATCTTTTAGGCTTTTGTTTAGCTAACGCAGGTTAAAGAAAGGCGTCCGGATACAGATTCGGATCATCTCCCGTCTGCTCCATTAAGTACGAAACACAGAGTGACTTTGCCATTGGTTCCTCATGAGTTGCTCGGTTTGATTGTTTCTGAAGCTATGAGGGTTCAAAAGGTTTCAGGAATACTGAAAGTTCTAAATACTTTTTGGCAATTTGGATCCTGAAGGCAGAGTCGATAGGTGGCCAGGGACGTTTGGTTTACGGTCTTCAGCAATTTATGGGGGTGGGGAAGTGTGCTTGCGGCAAAGTCATTCAAGGGAGGGGGGTAGGGGGGGGACATTACATGCCGGCTAGAATTAGCAGCAGCTGCTTGGACCCACTGGACATTCGGCAGTGTGTGTGGCGTTAGTGTCTAGCAGCTCTAATAACAGCTCTAGCTGCTGGTTTTGAAACAATTGTCTCGTTAAATTGGACAGTAAACACTGCGGAGCATCAGGGTCCTAGAAACAGAGGGAATGGAGAGCAACGCGCTGCAGAGGAAACTTTACCCGACGCTAAAGTTTTATATTATACTCCCCAAGCCGACCGTTTGCGTTGGCGTACTCGTGTCCCTCCTCAATATGGACACGATGAGTATATAGTCCCCAGGCTGCCGCTATCGCATGACATTGGCGCGCAAGACGTTCTAGCCATGTGCTACGTCTGCATTCATCGACACCGCCGTTGGCGACGGGGGTCACCATCCCGGCGCCACGTGCGGTTCAGAAGCAACAAACTTGCAACCGTCTTCAGAGGCCAGTCACAGCCGGCCTGAAGTCTGCAGGTGATCGCTGCAACTACAGATTCATCTCTCCACAGCGCACGCAGTGGATTTTCGGGTTCAACGCCACGTGTTTGCGATCGGCCTCTCGGTTTGTGCCGGATGGAAGGCGATCCCCGCAGCGACATGTCTGCGCTGGGTGCGTTGGCGTGTGCAGAATGTGACACACAATCTCACCCTTCAGATTCGACATCGTTGCATCACTGTTTATAGTCTTGTGCCTTTGACCTCATGCCGCGCAGCGGGGCGCTTGTACAAACATGGTCTTTGAAAACACGTAATAAGAGATTGACTTGTATCACCTTTAGCGAGTTTTTCAGTTTAATTGTTGTTTTAGCTTTTCATCTCCATTCCGGGCTTTTTAATTGAATGACTTATTTCATCCTCTTTATTTTCTGGTAAACATTCCAGACGTTATTGGGTGAATCCTCCTCTTAATCCTGGATTTTGTTCAATGATTCATAGGCTGCATTTGTACCGGTCTGGATTGGCTCCCCATTTTCCTGCTTCCCCTCTGCTTTTTATTTTATTGTCCAGAAAACTAGGCTTTTTTTCATCTCTGGGGGGGGGCGGATGCTGGTATGTAAGCATGTGGCAATGACGCTTGAAAATGTGAGCGTCAGGCCTCTTAACAAGAAAACTGTTGCTCAATTTGTCAGGAATGAGAACATTAAACAAAGTGAAAAACTACCTTTAATAACAAAGGGGTTGTGTTTGGAAAGGCACATCAGAATGTCTGTGGTGTGACACCAGAAGAGGAAGAGTGAAGGATTACCTTTGGTAAACCTCTGGTTTACAGGAACAGTAAGTGGATGCTGTGATCTTCGACCCTTAACCTTGTAGGATGAAAGTTACTGAACTCTCTGTTGTCCATTGACTTTTCATTTGCTTCTGAAACTTAAAACACAACAACATGAGAAAGTAAGAAATCTCCAATGGGGCTAACCCACTTTAAATAATGAACCTGGAATTGTATCTTGCCGTCCAGCTTTTTGGATGGTGGCAGTATCAATGGGGAAAAATAATGTACTCTGTATAAGAGCTAAACAGGGAGCCAAGCGGGGGCCAAGCAGTGACTCAAGAGTGTGGGAAGTCGCGAGCGTGTCGCCAAGAATGTCAACATATTTTCCAGAGGAGGAGGGATGTGTTCTCTGCAGGGGGGCAGGAGGGGAGGGGATGGGAGAGTAGAGGAGGGGGGCTTGGGGTCTTTCTCCTGCCAATTCAGCACAACAAGGCTTTCGTTTCATGCATTAACTCTGCAGTTTCAGTTGCAAACACTGTCTTTGATCCTGTCCTTGCAGACACAGAGGATCCCTCCCTTTAATTGATATCTGTTACTATTGAGATGTGATGGCCGGAACCGGGAACTGTTCCAACTCAAGCAAACATTCATTCTACAGGGAAAGTATGACAACGCAGGATGCTAAGACATTGTTCCATTATGATTTATTTTTCGAAAGGTACATTTCAATTTTGCCTTCAATCCAATGTAAACATTACCAAAGGTGGAGGAGTCTGCTGTGTCAGCCTTTTTTTTTATTTTCTCCTTTTGTCTGGCGTTTTTTCCACAGCCCTGTGCAGTGTGCACCCCCGCTGCTTTGCATCATGTGAGGAGTCTGTGGCGCAGAGCTTTGTTCCATCTGAAGGTCCTTTTGGGCCGTTTAGCAACCACCGATATCAAATACTCATTTTGTTACAAAATGATGTTTTAAGCAATAACGTTCCATTCTACAACACTTGCCCGCAGTGCTAGTTGATTTTGAGATTATCTGTGTCGATATCTATCCTTGTGTACATATCTGTGACTGCGTTTGTTTTTGTGCGTTTCTGTGAGTGTGCATTTGCGTGTGTGTCCGTGTGTTTTGCCAATTCCTGGACCACATGTCCTCAACAGTCCTTGACATGGGGGGACCATCCGTACCTCTGACTGTCTTCTGCTGCTGCGCTCGGTGGGGGTGTGTACACGTGTGTGTGTGTGTGTGTGTGTTTAGGGGTGTAAAACACAGAAAGAGAGGGATGGCGTCAGTTTCTTTACAGATGTTTTCACAGCCTGTGTGAATTTTTGTTCTACCAACTGGTCTTTTTTCTGTACAAAATGTTTTTCCTGAATTTTTCTTTAACAAAGATTAATCAGGACGACATTTTCTATTCATTTGCTAGATCACTCCGTGCTGAAATTAAATGGTGGCCATTATAAAATCTCCATTATGTCTCACAGCTTGAGAACTGTATGTAATCCTATTCTTTTACAGATTTGGTACCAAGATTTGACAAGTACTGCCCCCTCCAAAACCTCACATCTATCGGCTACTCGCCACCCTCGTAACAATGTCACACCACTGGACATCTTGTTTGAAAGAACCTTCACACTAAGATAAATATATGTTTCTTCTCCTCTCTGGTCAATCAATAACTGCCCTGTTTCTATGATATTCTGGGATATTGTTTTTGCTCTCCTGTTCTATACCTTTTTTATTTAGTTGAATTCTCTTTTGAAGGGTCTCTTAATTGTTAATACACATTTTGGGGTTTTCCATGCTGGCTATATTTAGCCAGCAGGAAATGTCCCAGATGTCATTGTTGTGCTCCCAACTGAGTGAGAGAGAGAAACACATGTACAGTATCTCATGCCCTTGAGCTCGGGGCAGGCTCGTCCTGGGATCCACTTTGTTTACATTCCCATGGATTTTTTGTCAAAGCGTATTCAAAGATCGTGACTCCACATTGACTCTGTCAGTTTCAAACCTCCCACTGGCCGGCCTCTGAACATCAGCCCCATTCATCTCCACATGAAGCAAAGGGTTGTTCGCTCCACCCCGACCGTAAGGCCATTTAGAGGCTTCAAGGCCTTCCCCCTCCACTTTGGGCCCTTCTCAGTGCTCAGTCACTCCATAAGCCCTGACCTCTGACCTTTCTGGTACTTCATTTCTTTTTGGCGTACGGCCGTGGATCCTATTCCTCCTCGTCCTGCGGCACAGATGGAGGGTAATGGGCGTTCGCTGAGATAATTGTTGTGCTGTTGAAGCCAGAGAGACATCAAAACAATCAGAAGAGGCTTCTGTCATCGTCCCACCCTAGTAGACTAAACAAGACTGCATGAGTGTGAATCGAGTGAGAAATAACATAGTGTATGAGAGGCCATTCAGTCTCTGCTCACCTTTTTAAATTGAATGTATGAAATCTTGAGTTGGTCCTGAGGGATGTTGTCCGGCCGATGGTGAGCGTTGAACAATAAAACACACTCAATCAATACACCAGCGTGCATTAGTGAATCAACATGCTCACCTTTTTTTCACAGCCCGCCCATATGAAAAGAATAAAACGTTCCTACAGGCAGTGTAAATCTGACACGTGCCAACGACTCATTGGGTTTTCTTTTTTGTCTTTTAGGAGAAGCGAAAACGGCAAACTGAGATTGAAGACAAAAGAAGGCAGCTTGATGACCTGGTGCTACAAGTGCAGCATCTAAAGGTTGGTGTGTTTCGAATTAAAGAATCATGAAACGCTTATGCTAAGGAATGCATTATATCGTCTCCAGGAGGATTCAGGATTAAGAATCGATTTTAGCACAGCGACTGTAAGCAATTCATTCTGGGGTTACAACAATGAGTGATTCACTAGCTAAGACCACGCCATCCAACTGCAGGCGTTTAACACTCGATCGATTTAGACTGGTTGGTCGGATGGGTTGTGGGGAGCTTCGTCGGAGAATGGAGAGAAAGAAAAGAAAAAGAAAAGGGGTTGGGAGGGTGGGGTTTCAGAATGCGTACCCACGGACGCGAAGAGAGGGCTGAGCTGTATTTGTAGAAATCCCCGGAAGAGGCGGGTTGGAGGCGTGGTCTTGCTCCTGAAACTACGCTAATTGACTTCAAAACATGAGGGGGGGGGCGTCTGCTGGAGGAATAACAGCGAGTCTGGTCTCTATTACCAGGGCAATTATTATGCAGACGCAAAGATTCCATGTAATGGAATAACCAAGACACATTCCTCATTCATGACGAATGTATATTCAGTGTTTGATGAACACTGTAAATGTCTAGGCTACTGTTTGTGGGGGATAAGGGATGACGCATTGGTCCAGATTTGATGTTCGTTTGAGGTCAGCTATTAAGTTCAGAGGGAGATAAGAATGAGTTCAGGTTCGGGTTACAAGCTCGCTGAGGGATGGACGTTGTTGCTCACAGGGTTGCTTTACCAATGTGTGTGTGTGTGTGTGCGTGTGTGTGTGTGTGTGTGTTATTTACCTCTCCTTTCCCAATCACTTTTCTTCTCTTATGATGGTTGCCTTGACCTGAAATGTCATCAAGAGTTAAAGAGACAGAGTGTGCTCTCACAGACATGTCATGCGCCTCCCTTTACAGTTTGTCTCTATTGCTGCACGTACAGTTCGTGCATGTGTTTGATAGCATCTGTGCAGGATTACATCTGGAAGTCAGACTCTGGCTAACATTCTGTCATAACATCCCAAATCTGAGTGCTCCTGGTGTGTGAGACTCTCAGAGGTTCCTTCAGCCTAGCAGGGCAGGCTTGGATGTTTTCTTTTTTCTTGAAAAAGAGCACAGAAACATAAACCCATGATAATTACAGTCAGCCGCCACGGGTAAGCCAAGACCTTGTGTCGAGTAAATATTGATCTGACGTCCAAATAGCAACCCTCACAGTTCGTAGACTAGATTTGGTCCCTTGACCTTGAGCTCCAGCTCAAAAAAAATCACATGACCCGATCTGTCAGGTGGAGACGCACCAGACATGGGCTTCCCATACATTTGTGTAGTTATGTCTTCTGCACAAGAAGTTGAGTGAGTTGCACTTTTTCCGTAAACCTTCCACAGTAGCGAGCTGAGAGAAATGGTCGAGGTGGGTTGGAAAACGGCTGCGGGTAGTCGTTCCGCTGCAATCACGTGTGTTAGCCAGCTTTTATATTTGCTTTAATAAAACTACATTCCGTTCTGTAATTAGAGCCTTCAAAACACACTTCAGGGCGTGAATGACTCCTCGATTTAATGAGTTTGATTCCTACACGCCGGTGTTTTCCACCATTTAACACCCACTTATGGAAATCTTGACAAAAGAGAAACGATGATTAAAGCCGTGCGCACAGTGTGTGTCTGGCGTGCAACCATCGAGGAGGGTTAAGCTGTTGTACCCGGGTTCCATCACCCTCTCGAGTGCAGATCTGTACAGGAGGGGCCCAACTGAAAAACACGCGTTCAAACTACTTAGCCTCACTGGTTGTGTCTGTGCACGCATTTTATCCAGCTTTATTCTGCATTGAAAATAATGTCATATATATCTAATAATGTCATATATATATATATATATATATATATATATTACACACTGATAATATTCCCCAAACAAGAAATATATAACATAATAAATAACATAATATGCTTGAACACAAAGTATGTCCAGTCAAATATTCCCCTTTTAAGATAAGACTTGTGCGGGTTCATATAACTGCTGCTTTGATGTTTCGGCCTCTGTTGCATTTCGCTGCTGTCTATGTTGAAGGTAGTCTAACTCCTTCACTAGACAGCCACCCGTCATTTACTATGAGATCATCATGAGTTTGTAGCGTACCTCTCACGTGAGACCCGTGTACCTAATATGAGTGAACTTTTCACGGGTTCAGTAAAAGCGGGTCCATGAGGCTCTTTGACTACAACACATGAAAGAACACTTGGGTTACGGTTATCACAGTTCAGAGGTAGTGCCTTAACCTCGCGGCCGTCCATTCCCTCCGCATCTTCCATCCAAATGCACCCAAACCTGTTGTGGCTTTGCTCTGCCATTCATTGAGCTGCACGGCGAACAGAGTCCCCTTACAGAGTTTACCGCGCCCCCCAACTCTCCCTTGTACACAACAACGAGCTTGAAATCCAGATGTAATCAGCATCTGGACACACAGCCCCATTTAATGGCCTCTGCCTCTGAGTGCCACGCAGCCAGGCGGCATGAAGCTGGCTTTGTAGTCTTCTCTCCAGAGACTCGGTTTGCTCGGGAGAGGAAATGGATTCTGGAGCCAGGAGATTTGATAAGAACCTCTCGGCTCTGGAGTTCCAAGCCTTCCCAGAATGGAAGTGTTCATCCGGGTCCGGGGCCATGTAAACATCACGATGGTTTCAGGGTTAAGGTGTACGCGGCGCTCTCCGCTGGAGCCCAGTCTCCTCAGTTCACGTGCCATTTTCTAAGTTTTGTTGATTTGATGCTTTAATCTTTAAAAGGAAATCCGATAAATAGCATGGATCTATCTATGCACAGCCCCGGACCCTCGAAATGTTTCCAGTTCACAGTAGTTGTGTGTTAAAGTTTACCAGGAAATGGTAAGAATATAAACCAGCGTGAGAGGAGCAGAGAGAGCTGCTTCTCAGAGGAAACAACTATTTGATTATTCAACGCAACTTTATCCAACATTGCTTTCTTCACTCTCACACACATCCAAAAAGCCTTTATCTACCTGTGGCTGTCCTTCTTTGTGCGGTAGCACTGTGATCAAATGATAAACTCCCACGGGCGGGTCAGGGGTCAAGGTCGGCTACAGGCCGGCATCCTCCTCTTCCTCAGGTGGAATGATGTTTTCTTTCCCCCACGTACGGAACAAGAAGAAGCACATCCGTGCAGTCCTGTCTCTTTCAAAACGTTTTTCTAACGGACAACTCCAAAATTAGTGACACACAACATCTATGTGAGCTTCGTCGGTGTGTAGCAGCCACAAACAAACAAACAAACAGTCCAGCTTCCACATTCCGACAGCAGGTGGTGAAATGCTTTGGAATAGTTTCCATGGCGTGTGTGTGTGTCGGTGTGTGCGCGTGTGCGTGTGTGTGTATGTGTGTTCTGCTAATCGTCAGCTCCAAGAGCTAAGCAGCAACAGTTTGACAGCGAGCAGCCGAAGGTGAAGCTAAGTGATGTGTTGTGGAAACAAAACCGAGCTGCAGACGGAGACGAGACATTAGAGACACAAACACGCCGCTCATTCGTCTTTCAGACGTTAAATAAAAGCGGCTGCTTCCACCTCAGGGATTTAACGCACCACGATGCCGACACATGTTTCTGCGTATGTATCGGCGACCACTGCAGCACTCCCTCATGTGGGCAAACAGTTTTCCTGTGAGAAAGTGCTGGCTTAAGAGTTTATGGGTGTTAAAACCTTTGGGCCGGCGTGTTTGTGTTGAAGTTGTGCTAGGCAGCCGTCTCTCGAGTCTCCATATCAGAGGCCAGTGCCGGCCCGAGCCTCTTGGGGGCCTGAAGCAGAATTTGATTTTGGGCCCTCTCCCACCACGCAGAGTCACTGTGCTAGAAGATTATTGGCACAAATGTCACGCTATAATGTTATAGCGAAACTAGGGCTGCTTGAAAAGAGAAAAAAAAAACAAGCAGCCGCTTAGTTCGCTTATGCCTCAGGGCGGCCCTGATAGAGGCCCTCTGGCTGTTGGTGATCTCACTGGGTTAGAAGGGGAAGTGTATTTCGCGGAGCGTCGCGGTGCTGCTGTAGTGTAGATATGTGCAGGCCGCCATCATGGCCGCTGTGATATGCAACGTCCTGTAACGCTTCTCCGTTCCCTTCACAGTCCAAAGCCACGCGTGAGCGATGGCTGCTGCAGGGAATCGGGGCGGAGGAAGAGGAGGTGCGGCGGAAGCAGCTGGAGCAGGACGAAGAACAAGGCAAGAAGCTGGAAGACATCATACGTCGGTACGCATAACCGACGCCCAAGTCACTTCCTTTGGTTTTCATGTAAAGTCTTGAGTTCAGGTCTGAAGTGCACATCTGTTTTTGATGCTACACATCTGCTTCCCTCTCCGGCACGGCGTAGCCTTTGTTACATTTCCTAAAATACCTGGCACTGATTTATTTTTCCAAAATTTGAAATATTTAAAATATTGCGCCACATTTCATGCTGCGAATGACACAAGATGGTGTATGTGAAACAACAATAGCATCAAACCAGAGTCCCAGTATAGAGCTCTTGTTGTGACTCGACCTGGCTCTCCAGAAACACACAGTGGTTGCAATGCATCACACACACACACACACACACACACACACAGACACAGACTAATGGGAGAAGTATCAGAGGTGTGGGACAATTCTGCAGGGCAGCAGTTTGGAAACCAGCTAAATGGCTACTTTGTTCTTGTGTGCCAGTGTGAAAACACCAACACCAAGAGAACCGGCATGCCGTCCTTAACACGGAATAAAGCGGCCAGAGGAAGGCAGGGAAAGAAAGAGACAAGTGAAAGCACGGCGTCATTGGAAGAGGAACGTTGAGAACATTGAGGAAAGGTGAAGGGGAAAAAGTGCTGTGGTTCTGTGTCTCTGGGAGGAGCTTCCTGATTCGCATCCTGCTGTGCCGTGGGACGGTCACTCCTCATTTCCCAGCTCGGCATGAGATCACCCCCCCCAAAAAAACGCTCCGGCTTAGCTAGTGCTTATTGGTGCGGAAAGGAGGGCTGACTGCTGTCAGTTCTAACAGAGACTATATATATAAGGAGACATGCCACTTCCTCAATCCTCAATACACCTCCCGTAGGAAAACCCGTAACGGCAAAGATGGCAGTCAAGCCGGGAAACATTTAAGCCTGTTGTCTGGTTCCACTAACGCATGTGCACAGTCGAGGTTTTGCGACAGCGGAGACGATTGCGTAACACCGGCATTCTGGATAGAGACGTAAATTAAGGTTGATGTCGTGAAGCCTTGCGCATGCACAGTAACAGTAACCTGTGGGGAAAAAGGTGTTTTAAACCTTATTTTGGAGAAAAGTGATCAAACTTTTTCAGCGATTTTTATCATATTCTACTGCTCTTTCTATACATGTAGTTTTTTTATGTCCCGATGACCCGTGAAAGTACAGTTCTGACTATCTGCCCATTGATTGAGATAGGAGGCTGGTCTTGTTAGAGCGAAAATAGCTGCCCGTAGGCGTTGCCAAGATGGCGGCGAGTGGCATGACTTGCCTAAAAGGACTTTGGTTTTAAGCAACTGGAGCAAAATTCATCAGCAAAGCCGCAATGCAGATTTATTACTTCACAATTCACCCATTCTAGCAACAGAGATCAAAAGACGGCTCGGGGGTCCACCTCCCCGTCCCTCAAATGTCCGGGAGAAAGAGTCCCTGTCGGCGAGCAGCTCCTGCAGCTTATCGCCGGCCCCGGCATAACATCAACATCATAGACGTGGTCCGTGAACGCCGGGGTCACGTGACCATTGAATGCTCAAAGGGGGAGCGTTGTGCGCCCGAGTACAGTCGGGATTGTGGAGCCGCTTCACGTGAATCGCTTCATTCAGCTGCGGTTGAATAGAGTTGCTGTCTGCTCTCTTTTTTTTCCAGCGGGAGAAATAGTAGTTTGTGGTTTCGAGTTCTTACAAAAACAATTAAAACGGCAAAGCCGACCGGATTGCCACAACATCCGGAGGGGGGAGGGTTTCGGGGGGGGTTTCACTTTTTGCACAGCGAACAGAGCAACGCCATATTGTGCTTTTACCCAGTTAGAGACGTAAAGTTAAACTAAGTTTAAAAAAAAGAAAGCCAAGTAGAACTAGCACATGGAACTGAAGCGGCAGCAAAACCATCCATCATAGAAAATACCTCACTGTTCCTGTGTGCATGTGTTCTAGTTCATATCCTCCACAGACCCAAAGTTTAGCAAGGACCCGTTAACCTGGCACTTGTGTACACAAGCAGTGCAGCAGCAGCAGGGACTCAGATGCCTCCTGTGACGCTTTAAGAGGAGCTCAGCTGTCTGTAGCCACTGGAGAAGAATTCACTCCCAAAGTGCCAGAGCTCATGTGTGGGAGGCTAAGCGGTAACTTCCGTCAGGCTAATCCTAAACCATGAGGACATTTCAAGAAGGCAGATTTAGGCACATTACCTTAAACCATCCGTCTGAGGAGGGAGAACTGTCTCAAGGGAAAGACTGGAGACTAAAAAGGTTTTTGTGTTGTGAAGGCCGTCGATTACTTCGGTTTGGATGAGGAGACATTGATAGACAGCGTATGTGTGTGTGTGTGTGTGTGTGTGTGTGTGTGTGTGTGTGTGTGTGTGTGTGTGTGTGTGTGTGTGTGTGTTTCAGGCAGAGGGTGTGCCATCTATATATACATTCTGTGGACACCGTCTCAAAATATCCCACAACCCAGGGGACCAGATACTTTCCTATACTGATAGGAGCAGTGGTGGATAGATGGGACAAATATGGACACATTATCTGTGTGTGTACTTGAGAGAGAGAAAGAGGGAGACTAAAGCGGGCTGCTGTTGTTTGCACGTCACAGCATCACGCTGGGGGAGTTTGTCACACAGTGACAGTGCAGAAGATCCAAACTTTACTATAAGCATGTATAAAAATGCAAGTATGCTGTGCTTTTAGGGACAAGACAGAGGACTCAAATTGAGTCCTCTGTCTTGTCCCTAAAAGCACAGAGGCTCAGGCATCCTGTCCATGTCCATTTAATGGCTGCTTGACTCATAACATATCCTCCGGTGGACACTTTAATGACGGAAAGTGACAAAGACGAGGCCGCAGCTTTTATGGATGCTTGTGTCTCTTCACGCACTGGAGGACACATGAGAAAAGGGAAAGAAGAGGAGAAACAGCCGTGTGTGTCCACAGAGAACAACTGGGCTTTCAGTCCATGAAGAAAAACATGAGAAAAAGCACATTCAAAAAATATATATATATTACTGGTGTGGATTTAGACCCGGGAAAACAAAGACACAAGGACAACAGCGTGTCTTTGTGCGGTGTGCAGCAGTAAGTGGATCCTGCTGTTGTCATTAAACTGGAAATTACATTAAGTGACGGAGAAAAAAAGGAGCAAACAGTGAGACCTTTGAACATTTCCCTACATGCACCTCAGCCCGTCTGCGAGGTGCTTGTAGCCCCGACCCGGGCGGAACACACAAAGCGACGAAGAAAAGGAGGACGCTTCCTCACCAACTCCGCAGAGGCCGACAGAACAAACACACATTAGAGGGACTGAATGTGGTGGTTGTACAGACGCCCCTGTCATTACATGGTAAACAGAGAGAGGGACGCAGCGGCCCGAAGGCCCTCTCACAGTGCGCTGCTGACCCCAACGCGTGGCCACAGCCAGCGCGCCGCTTTAGGATCGCTGCTCGCCGTGCGGATGTGGCCCATGCCGCTGTGGGGGAGCGGTGTGGTTTTTAGACCTTCGGGAAGCCCGGTTAGAGGTAGGAGAGATTATGTTGGGTCCTTTTTTTCCGGGAAATGTTGGATAATTCGAGGCATTCTGGTTTATATTTAGTGATACAATTCCAATAGGGGATCAATAGAGTTTAATCTAAGTTGTAATCGGTTACCAGATTATAGAACCGTTGCCTAACCGTGCTGAGGAGACAAATAGAGTTTTTGGAGAGGGATGCAGGAGGTGCAGCACACAGTCTGGCAACAGCAAACTTATACTTACCACTGAAGTGCCCCGTATCACGTTACATAACGTTCTAAGAATATTTGTCTTCTTCCCCACAGTGGCAGTAGGAGGAGTTTTTATCTGAACGGGGAAAGTAAAGAAAGTGTGAGGCAGTTTTCATTTTTGAGCTTATCGCCAATCCTCATCAAGGCAAATTCCTCAATTTCTAACATATTCTGAAAGTAACTGCCGTGAAAACAAACAAAGACACCTCAACTGTACTTTTTAGTGCTTTATTTTTTTTAAACTCCTTCCACTTAATGAGGCATAGTCCAGACCAAAGCGCCACAACGGGAGGGACTGGGTATGAAGAGCACAAGATGTCTGCGGTGGATAAAATGAGATCCAACGCAGCCTCCTGTGAGTTTTCAGCTGAGAGCTCTCCAAGTCCCGGTCTGTGATGAACGTGTAGCAATAACGCACTGGGGTCATGTTCCCCCATCTCCTGCATACAACATTATGTATCATGTTGTCAAAACAAATCATTTCGGGCCTCTCGTGTATACAGAGGAATGGAAAGGTGCTCATTCACGGCCATTGGCCATGTGTCGTTGTTCACTGGACAGACCGTATTGCTCTGGCCTTTATTCTGCACGCTCTCATTTAAGGGTCAATTTCACCGTTTATTATTATTTAAGCCTATCGTGTAATTTACAGTTGATCCAAAAAACATAACCAACCGTATGCAGAAATCGTACATTCCCTGGGTGGACATCATTGCACCATGATTCCCTTCAGTTAGAGCAACATTATTGTGATGAAATAGGTTTAAATGCCTTTGTATATTTCTAAGAGGTAATGTGTGTGTGTGTGTGTGTGCACGCGTGTGTGTGTGTGTGTGTGTGTGTGTGTGTGTATTGATACAGTATCCAGTGTGCAGTCATGTTGACTAAAGCACTGCACGTCATTTGCCATGTGGGTGTGAATTATTTTATTTTTTTACCTGGGTCAGTAAATCATTCACAACATAAGTAGGATGGAACAAAGAGCTGTGTCCACTCCTAATGTGTGTGTTTATGCTGAGGAGCAACACAGAAACACTAATACATGACAGCTAGTTATATAAATCTTCCCTGCGTCAATGTGCACGTGTGTATTAGAGGACAGATGATGATGATCTACTTTTAATCATTAACTTTTAGTGAAGTGTCGTAATGGAGTTTTTGCATGTAAATGATATAAATGTAATCCTATTGGACTATGATCCATCATATGTTGATCCACCAACCCACAGAAGGAGTCACAGTTGTACTTTATTAAACATTTAAATGGGCTTACAACTAAATCTTACAACTACTATATCAATGTTGTAATTATTATTATCGTTAAAATTGCTGTTGAAGCTGGATATATTGCAAAAATACCAAAAATACCGTACGAGTGTGATTGGGTAAAAGAAGCACAATGTAACAGACCCAGTGTCGTTTTTGCTTTTCCCCCTGTTGTGGTGGTTCACAGGGGCGGCGGGAGGGCCGGAGAAGGAGTGAGCAAAAATTGAACTGCCCTATATAGATTTCACCTTCTGCTACTTCCCCTCATGAGCTGCTTGGGGATACTAAGGCTCCCTGACCCCGCCCACTGATCGCTACCTCAGCCAATCAAATGTTTTCATTCGCCGAACTGCTCAGAATCTTGAAGGTCACATAAAAAACCTCCAGGTGAAACACCGTATGTGGAAAGCTCCCATCACAAGGACAAGCATCGCACACACACACAGACACACACAGTATCAGCACAACTTGGTTATTCTGTCTCTGTATGCACGCCACACGCACTAACACACACAGAAAACCAGAGGTCTTTCCTCTTTTGTGTGTGAAGTGGAAAGCAGATGCTGCCCACCCAGGCGTATCCATGGCAACTTGCCTGCGTTTGGCTGACAGGGCGGGACGGTGACATCACCGGTCTCTTTCAGGACTGCCACACAAGATAGTGAGGTATAACGAGAGGCAGTGGAGGGGAAGGAGTGACGGTGGGAGGTCAGAGCACGAATCCTCTCACTCATGCACACACATACAAGTACACAAAACAGAAATATCAGGTTGATGAGATTTTTATATTCAGACTATGTAATGTTCAAAGATACATGTCCTTGCATGCTCTAAAAAAGGCGGCCAATACTTGGTGTCCTTCCATGAAGAATTCACTCCTAATAAGGTCATTGGGAGTGATAGGAAACAACGTATGGACCGTGTCAGGTCTAGTTTTCTGTACGTGGGTCACTGGAGGGCGCCAGACACAAATATTAGTGCCAGTACATTTGTCTTTGCCCTGCACATAAGCTTCGGTATAGAGCACATAGTGAGGAGAGGGGGGTATACAAACTGATCAGACAGAGGATGCGAACCTACAGGAGGATTTAAAAAGTGTTTATTAGACACTTTCTCCTAGCTTTATTACAAATGACACAAATGAGGCTGTGAGGGTGCTCATTACAAAGCAGGACATGAGGCAGCAGTGGTGTAGTTGGATCAGAAACCTGCGTCCTCCTTACAGGATGGCAGCTTACAGGATGCAGAAGTAAAATCTATTTCCCGCCAGAAAGGCGGGAGGAAATGAGATGGGGAGAAGTGGGGAAGAGTTAACAGTAGCCACATGCTTCAAAATGAAAATAAAGACGGAGAAACTCTTTAAATCGGCGGCCCGGCGGACACAGTCCCTGACGATGTACAGTTTGTGTTTAGAGGAACGTTTCATGTTCCCTCGGCTGCAGGGTGCGCTTGTTGAGTCTTCCAGATGGCGCTGTGGTTTGTCTTTGTGAAGTTGTGACAGAATGTTGTTTATCCTATTTGGCTTACATGAAGCACGTAGTAATTCTAATCTATTTAAAAAAACAATTACTGATCTGCCCCTAGACCTTTCTTTCTTCCCTCATGTCAACACCTCCAACTTTCACCCGTCTCGCTTTTTTCGATCGGTAGTTTGTTTGCTTATTTGCCGATATGTGCAACAAAGAGCTGGTAACGTTGTAAATGCAAGAAATTCCTGTCTGAATCAGTCTTCAAATATATATTTCATAATCCGATTCACATTGTGGCGCAATCCCCGCAACCTGATACAAAGTTGGGCAATGGTTTAAAATACCTGCGAGGCGAAAGTTGAATACAGCATGGATGTCTGCAATTACTGTATTTATAAATAACCACTGTTCCAAATCTGTCAAGACTAAAATGCGCACAGATATTATCTTGAAGGAAATACTGTAAATGTATTGGGCTGAGGAGGGCTGATAGTGGTTGTTTCGTGTATCACGGTGTAGATAAATTACATCCACCATAAGGCCTGCTGCTAAACACAATGAACATTCACTTTTTACTAACTAATGATGACGGACAATACAGTCGGAAAGGAAGTCGTGGATTGTGGATTGTGCTGATTACTCTGATCCAGACAATGGCTCGAGGGAACAGTTACAGGGCCAATGTCACGATAAGAAACCACTATTCTTTGTCTTTTGATGCGAGCCGGATTTCACATCAAAAATAGTGCGGGACAACAATCCGCAGGGACCGACAACAGATCGGCGTGACAGCCGCAGCTTCTGCAGTATGCATGCACGGCGCTCTGCTGCACCCGGGGAGATCGCTACTTGGTTCTGGCAGCCTTCACAGAGCTTTGAAAAGACGGCATTTCACAGTCTTCAGGTAGCTGCAAAGCAGAAGCCGAACTCGAGTGAGAACACTGGCGGTTGGGGAAGGGATGAGTGTGCGAACTGTGAGCCCTTTTGTTTAGTTAAACATCAGCGATTGGAGCTGAAGCTCCAGGGTCCTCTGGCCAACGTTGAATACACAATGTTTGGATTTCGTTAATACCAACGAATCCAAGAAATACGGCCCCTGATACTCGTTTTAGAAAAACCCAACACCACCAACCCGCTGAGTGGAGCTTATTGATCCTCTCTCACAGTGGAAAGGCCGCCCACTTAGAAACCGTAATATCTTTCTAACTCACAAACACTGACGCACAAATTCCTTGTGTCCCGGCGGCGTGCATTCTGAAGTATTGCTGGCAGTGAGCGAGGAAGCAAGCCCCCTCCTCCATCGTCCCAGGCCTCCTCCCTAGCTGCTTCCTAGAATTGTTGCCACATCCATGCATGCCTTACATGTCCACGCAGCATGCATGTGTGCGTGCACGTGTTTGTGCGTTCTTAAGAGGGGCTTTAGGTGCAGTTTTGGGAATGGTGCTGATGTCCTGAGACGGTCCTCAACAGCAATAAAAGAAAGACTTGTGTATAAAAAAAAGACTTGTGTCTTTCGTACTGGTGCGAAATCTGTCTGACTGCATGAAATCTCGCTCCCAGCGAATGTTATTCAGAACAGAGTGGTGTGTAAATGCACCGCTCAGTGTAACATCTGTCCCTCTGCAGGCCACATCCAACAGCAAAGAAGAAGTTTTTTCGATGTTGTTGTGACGTGATCCACAGAATGGAGGCCCATCTCCGGCTCAGTGTCTAATCAGTAATGGAAAATGCAATGTGATTATTATTATTGTAAAGCAATCTATATCTTTCTTTGGAGGTTGCTCATTTTAGCTTTCAAACAAACTCCTCGATTTTTCAACCTTTCCAACACAATGAAAGGTAAAGTCCCGCCGTATTCTATGTGCTTGCAGGCTGGAGTTTGAAATCGGTACTCTGGAGAGCGAGGAGTCTCAGATATCCGCCAAAGAGCAGGTTCTACGAGCTCGCCTGAAGGAGACAGAGCGCTCGATAGAAGACCTGCAGAAGGTGCAGAGAACACAGACACTTTGAGAACCTTTGATGGACATTTAGCGTGCCTCTGTAGTTACAAATGAATGGCCTGTACTGTTGGTATGCCGACAGTAAAAAGCATAAACTGCTCTAACTGGCCTGTACTGATGTTACAGTTGTTCAGTCACTGCTCCTCCCTCCTTACGGGGATTCTTTTTAAATCAGTTCCTGGTTTGAGTAATTGCATTTATTTTTTAACCGCATTTATTTCTTTGGTAGAAGCCAATAAAAAGCAGTGCTGCTAATTAAAAACACAAGTTAGCCAGAAGCGACTTGGATGAATAGACTTTGTGTTTACAAAACAGAGCAGTTCATCTTTAATTGCATTGTAAAACACAAACTTGGATGCAAACATTGAAGGAGCCAGCACGAAAAAAGTTTCTAACATAAAGGAATCAACTGATGATTCTTTTTCAAAAGCTATACCAAAAATCCTGCAGTGGCTGATGTCGATTTTCTTTCCTCTCTGTCCTTCAGAGTCTGATGACCCATGATCGAGGTATGACACACACATTCACAAAACACACACAATGAAAACGCACTAACACGGATGATGCGTCTCTGAGCATTGGGGTGTCTCTCTTTATTCTTTCTGTTTCTGTGTGTGTGTGTGTGTGTGTGCCTCTTAGGTGGGGAGGGGGAGGGAGGGCGGGGGGGGGGAATAATAGTCTCGCTGAGGCAGGAGGGATGCCGGCCAGAGTGCGCTCCTGAACCTCCAAACACACACTCGGACTCTCCCATAAACATATGTAATATACTTGCACACAAACACACACATGCACCCAAAAAGGGAATGTACACACGCAGCTCAGCGGGACTATAGAAGCTCACACGCACACAGACACACAAGGCCATGACTCTGCAGCCTGCAGTCGCTGGCTTCATCCCTCCTATTCACCAACAAGCCCTCTAAAGCCCCCCAAGCTTTGTCCCTGCAATTACACACAGACACACACACACACACACACACACACCTACACACACTTCTGCTGCATAAGCACTGAACCTCAGGGGTGCTCCAGTTGCCGTGGTCGCTGAAACAGAGACGGGGGGAGTTAGTTGGTGTGTGTTTGTTTGTGTATGTGCGTGCATGTGTGCGCGTGTGTGTGGAGGGGGGGACGGGGGGGAGGGGTGTGGTTAGCTTCCCCGAATGGAGGGGCTGGGCTTTACGTATGTGAGCATTTGTTTCGGGGTGTGGTTCCACATCGCTGAGGTGTGTGTTTGTGGCCTCTAACGTCCCCCCCCTCCTCCCCATCCTCCCCCCACCAACGATCATGTGTCATTCCCCCCCCATTGCTCCTGCTCGCTAGATGCCTCCGGCTGCATGTCCGCCCCGCTCTCGGACTGCACCGACCCCGATCCTGACCACGTCGCCCTGGCCACGCAGCCCAGGACCGGCCCACCTGACACACCAAGACCTGGTAAGACGTAGGGAGGGAGGGGGAGAGAGAGAGGGATGGATGGGGGGGGGGAGGGGAGAGGAGGGGGGAGGACCAGAAGATTTTGGGCCGCAGCCAAGTCGGATTATAACCAGGACAAACTCACAGGCACACGGAGGGTGGACGGACATGGATACTCACACATTCGCACTGCTGACGTCAGACCTGGTGTACGGACTCTTAACGGGAAAGACATGCAGCCAAAGCAGTCATGAATTCAGAGAGACACACAGACACACACTGTATACAGAAAAGGCCCAAGATTTATATTTGAATCTACTTAGGAGAATGAGTCCTGGCTCCTTATTAACTTTTTATACACAACTCTGGAGAATTAAAAACATGAATCAATTCACATTACATTTTGGTCTCCCTATTAGTCTCTAATTATTTATTTGTTTGACTAGTTGGCTGCAACACACTACGTTAGCTGTTAGGTTAGCTTCGGATGATACTTTTGCTGTCGACCTAATATGAAGCTTAAGCTTCTATACCCTCTCTTCAAAATTGACTGAATTACTGCAGAAGCCAATGTTGTGTCCTTTGTCGAGAGGGGCCGCTGTGAGGACAACAAGTTGAAATATGACATTGTCAATCTTTAAGGACGGCAATTACTATAAAGTATCTGATATGTCATAGTGCACAGAAATACCTAAAGTAGATCCAATTGTATACTTGTTCTCCCTTAGATCACACAGTGAGAGAAAGGTGGATATTCTATTATATTACTGCATCTGTAGTTTGCAGGTCAAAACTAATGAAGTCAAGGCAGGGTTTCTTTTTTATTACACACAAAGCAGTTTGACTAACAAACTGAAATTGCAGCCGCAGATATTAGTTCATCAGAGAACGCTGTGTCCACATCCTCACGCTTCTCCCCCCTCCCTGCCCACCCACTACCTCTACTGGTAACTCCCCTTCCATTCACCCTTAACTTAAATCCCCTCCCCCCTTTGCATCTATCCCCCCTCCTCCTAACAGCAATGTTTGCCATGGAGATCAACGTGGAGCACAACCCGCAGACCGGCGAGCAGCGCGTCATCTCCTCCAGCCGCGTGAGCCCGCTGGACGCGGCGGCGCGCGGCATCAAAGTCTACGACGACGGCAGAAAGGTGGTCTATGAGGTCACGTCCTCCGGGGGCGTGTCCACCAGCACCTTGGAGAACGGTTGGAGCTCTGCGCAGGTCGACCAGCTGGTCCAGCGAGCCAGACCTGCCGTGCAGGCCGGGGACAGCGGCGCGGGTCAGGTGACGGTGACCCCGGCGGCCCCGCAGGCCTACGTGTCCCCAGAGGATGTCGATGATCTGTCTCCGCCCTCCTGTGCGCCGCCGTCCGTCCCTTCGAGCCCACCAGGCCAGGTGGTCCTGCAACGGGAGGCTCGGCTCGGCATGATGCCCCCTTCTGCTCCTCCCGTCACAACCCAGCCGGGCTCCTCGACCCGCCCGGGCGGCGAGCTCGCCACCCCGACGCAAGCCAGCACGGAGCACCCGGTCACCATGGTGTTCCTCGGCTACCAGGACGTCGAGGACATGAGTGAGAGCAGGGGGCTGCTGGGCTACGACGGCGCCGTGAAGGCCGAGGTGGTCCTGATCGACGAGGACGACGAGAAGTCGCTGAGGGAGAAGACGGTCACTGACATGTCCATCATCGACGGCACCGCCGCCGACCTCGTGTCAGGGCGGCCGGCCACGTCCGAGGGCGCCAGCACGGAACTGTCATCCGACGGCCGCGAGCCCGACAGCGCCTCCTCGCCCCCCGCCGACCCCGCCGCCAACCCGCCCCCCCCGCCCGGCCTCACCCCCGCTACAGGTACAGACAAGAGGAAACGCTGCGAGTGCTGCATCCTCATGTGACTGAGTCTTCTCCCTATACCACCCCTTTATTATTACCCACAACACCCCTCTCTTCTCTGTCTGGATGGCTACTAACAGAAGCCCCGCCTTTCTCCTCCTCCGCCTCCTCCTCCTCCTCCTGCTCCTTCTGGACTCTGGTCGATTGGCACACACAACACACGCACACACACACTCTCTTGACTGACCCTTGACTTTTTACTCCGTGACGTTATTACCTCCACATCGCTGCTGTTTCGTGGCTCTCTGCGCCTGCCATCTCCCCTGACGAAGACGGTTTATATCATCACTTGAGAATTAGACTGTTGTTCCGCTGCCATGGGGACAAACAGCTTAGCCAGGTAACACATAAAACTAAACTCAGTGGTCAATAAGAGACAAAGCCATGCTGTCTAACCGAGCGGTACGCCGCAGCATTGCCTTTTAATAAGCCAGTGTATGACACATTCAAAAAAGACAGCAACAGTACATTTATTAAACTCTTAGTCAGTCAATTCCGACTTGCTTTTTTCTCCCACCACCCACCAAAAACCCAAACCGACACCCCCCCCCTTCCTCGTACCGCCTGTCCCTGACAAGGGGGGCGGAGAGCAGGGTACTCGTTGCCTTGGTTTCTTTATGTGCCTCTTCATTCTTTCACATCGATAGTCTTCTAACAAACTGTAGAGATCATTAGAAGTTGCTATTAGGCTTTTATTTCAGTTTGCCGTTGTGAACTCTTTTTATTTATTTATTTTCAAGCATTGAACTCTTGGGACGGCCCTTTCAATGGGGAGCAGGTTTTTTTCTTTTTTTTTACATGGTAGTTATTGGTAACAAGACTCGATATCTTCTTCCTCATCTCTCTCTCTCTCTCTCTCTCTCTCTCTCTCTCTCTCTCTCTCTCTCTCTCTCTCTCTCTCTCTTTCTCTCTCAGTCATTTGGTCTATTCAACCCAGCTATTCCACTGCTCAGGCCATTTCCTCCTATTCTACTAATCCCAAACTCAACAGCCAGTAAGAAGCAGTGGAACACCTTTGGCAGCCAGTAGGATGTATACAGCCAACATTTCCAGTGTGTCTTAAGAGGCCATGGAGCACAGGAAGCAAAACGGCAGCTTAATGAGCTCACTGGCAGCGAAGGAACAACCATTTCCACGTATGAAAACAAACACAGGGTAACAACCACTAACAGCAGGGCAGCACCAATGGTTGCAACATTAATATCTGCGAGCAATAACGTATTTACGGGGGTGCTTTTCTCAAATGAGCTTTTAGAGAGAGACTGTGTCCAATTCCCAGTTTGACCTCTGTGTCCATTGAATTCCCTTTGTGGCCGCGGGTGGCCACCAGAGATCCGCTATACTCTTTCCAACTCAAAGAGACGGAGGACACTGCCAACTGGTGCTGTAGCCACCCACCGGGCCCTCGTTTACAAGGGTGCTGCAATTCATGTGGCCTGGGTGTCATTACAACATCACACACATTACAGTCTTCTTCAGTTACTTGGCTGTTTAAATAGAAGTAATCTCACTCATTCCGTTTGACTGAGGATGGATGCTCTGGGAGGATTTCTGCCCAATTTCAAGTGTCTTTGATGCTAAATGGTCTTGAGTAGAGCAAGATGCGTGATTATGCATGTAGGAAATTGAGTTTTGGAGAGTTGGGGACCTCACTTCTGCCTGTTAGAGTGAGCATCAATAAAAGTTACACGGGCCAGATGAGCGATGGAGGAAGATGTCCGCACGTTTACAGAAGAGGCTGGAGAGGCCGTTCGGATCCATCACGGTGGGATTTGGTGACATTTGTGTGGCTCAGGTGTTTTTCACGGGCTGAGATGTCCTTGGTTCAAATCCAACCTTGGTCCCAATATAAAAATGGTTTATTCACAGCTTGAGACAACAAATGACAGCCAACACTGAAGAGAATTATTTTCAGAGTGCGGTACCTTTTGTTTCTTTCTCTCTCCAGCCATGTGATTGATAGTTTTACTGGCCTTGGACATTTTGTAAAGAACATATTTCTATGCACTGTGTACAAACTCTGATAGCACTCATGAAAAGAATGAAAGAATGACACGATATTTCCCGGCAACATACAGCATATTTCCAGCATTGAAAGGTTCTTGGGTGAATCAGTCCTCTCCTCACACGGCTCTGTGCTCAGCTGCATCTCACTTCTACTCTGTCCTGTCGTACTGTGCTTCGGGTGATTGGCCGCTGCTGCTGTCGCTCAGTCCAGCTTGCTGTGTGATAGGCCACCACCGGACTCCACGGGGGTCTCCTTTCCTGTGTAGATACAGAATGTAAATACGCTCTATATTCTATTTAGTGACTATTTCATTTTCCACATCTATATAGAGATCTAGAGGAAATTCTGATTATTCTAGGTACATTGTTCTGATGTCCTGGGATGCCATATAACGAATGTGTGACCGCACAAACGCTTCTTTGTATATTTTCATTCTCTTTAACATCACCTGCCTTGCTGTGTGTACACTCACAATTAACGGCCACACAACTTGTGCCCCTCTTCTGACCACCACCACCAACAACTTCTATGAACTCTTTCTGGCTGCTTCCATTCCCGGACCAAGGCATCCCGGGATCCTTACACACAGGTGCAGAGGACGGGATCTTGAATAGCCATACCATTGGATTTGCATGGTAGCCTATTAACCACAAACCATCAGATTTTTTCCTCGCCTTCTTACCAAAGCATGATGCACATTTTTACCCTTTACGCACTTTTTCCCGCAAAGCAACCATTGGTTTCCATACATTTGGGTTAAATATTGGGACAGGAAAATTACACTTTAAGGTAATAATTGTTCAAATTCAATTGCAAAGAATCCGTTACCAAAAAAATGTAATATAGCCTAAATATCTAATAGAAAATGTACATTGCCCTACTCTCCATGTTTATTAAGATGTTATTCCTCGTCATTAAGTTAATCTCCAAACTGCAAGTCCTTTGTAGTCTGGAGACAATTACTTAAATCGTCCCGCTCAGTGTCCCAAAATTTCTGAAACGTATTCTTTGCATGACTGTTGTTAAAGATTGAGCAGGCGATGCAGATGAGCGTATTCTCAAAGCTGTCATGTTATTCTTCTCCCTGGTGTAATGCATACACATGATGTGCAGCGGGACAAAGAAGCACACATGATGTTTGTGCCCATATTATGAAAAACACAATCCCAATGTCAAAACCCATTAAAAAAAAAACAGCAAAAGAATAGAGTACAGCGGCGTCCTGGTTAATGGAGCCCGACCAACCCAGTCAGCCTGTGTGGATTTGTGTGCGCGTGTTTTTGATGTAATGCAAGGAGCTGTAGGTGAACAGCAGCCTAGTTGAGTTTACCAGCCCCACTGCCACGCCTGCAGTACTCCTCTGAATCTCTAGGGGTCGCTCTCTCTTACATGTCTGCCTGCCCTCAAGGTTGTTTGGACTGTTAAAAAAAAAAGAGTCATTTTCTTTTGTTCACACCTCTCTCTCTCTCTCTCTCTCTCTCTCTCTCTCTCTCTCTCTCTCTCTCACTCACTCGCTCTTCTTTTATGGGAATGATAACTCAGTCTATCACATGATCTCTCTTTCTCTCTGATGTCTGTATCCTCTATCTTTGGTCAATAAAGCTGAGTTTCTCCAGTGCCCTCCTGCCGTCTCTTGCTTGTTGTTCTTTCTATCTGTCTCTAACATTCACTTTTTCATTGGCTGCTGACAAGGGAACACAAGCTGTCCTCCCTGCACCGCTATCTCTCTTAATACCTCCTGCCACTAACAAAACACACACACACACACACACACTTTATCCAAAGTGTCACATACTGTAAGACAAAACTCAGGTAAGGTTATCAATGTGTGTTTCACAAATTCACAAATGAGGGTCAGCACACACAACTTTGTATCGTACAGTTTATGCCCATCATAATAAATACAACTCTTAACTGTCTAAGACTTATTGGTACCTCAGAATATTTGATAGTATTAGAATGGTGCCTGTGGCTTTAGATCGAAGCCTGATTTATGCTCTTAATAAAAGTATAAAAACTCTGAGTACAGGACTGAAATGCAAGTTCATAAGTAAGCTCTCTCTCTCAGTACGACTAGTCATTGCTACTGCATCATGCTGTGTCTGTGGGATCTTAAGAGTTCACACACTTTGAGGATTAGGAGCATAGGAGGGTGAGGACAGTACACTATTTAGGACATCACTGTCCTCTGAGGCCGACAAATAGATATTGAGATTCTTTTTGCAGATAGCAGTTGTAAAATCTGTTGTTGTTGTTGTTGTTGTCTGTCCCAGATGACAAACTGGCTGTCACCAGTTCCATTAAATAAAATAAAAACACGCACACATGATGGTGTGCGTCTTGGTGATGGTGAGAGCAGCGACACAAACATGACGCACACTTCCCCAGAGGACATATTACCACGTTACAACAACTAGCATCTGAAAACAGGACTAACGGACACACACTCTTCCAGCACAGAGCATGGGTGTGTTTTCCGGGATAGTAAGCACTAATACATTTATCTTTACGCAATGACCGCCTGGTTTCTTCAACGGACATCGTGAGTGCAGATAATCATTGATGCACATCACGTACACACAGACACACACTCGTACAACACACACAGTAAGCACGCATCATTCCATTTGTGATTCAGACTCGGCACCTGACGTAGTTCAAAGGAGGTGCAGTAATCATTCAGTTATTTTTATGGTGTTCTGGGAGTAGTTTTACTGCTACTACTACACCCACTTCTACTAACACGCGTGGCGTGTTAGTAGAACCACTGGTGCTGTAACATTTATCCAAAACATTTAAAAGCAATAACACATGTGTATACACCACTTAAAGATAAGTATTATAGGTAAACATATTATTATGCATAAAGTCATGTTTCTTGATGTTGTATTATATGTATACTGTATTAATGCAGCATTACTGACCATTTTAATATTGTGTAGTTTAATCAAAATTGTACTTTTATGCTTTTTGTATAACCTATCAATCTACATTGATTGAGTAACAATTGCTTTTGAATTAATATAATGGGACATAAAGCACACCTCATGTACCACATATCTTCAGTTCTTGCACAACGACCAAATGAATAACAAATAAAATAAAATAAAATCAATTTACAAAACTCCAATTAACCCAGAAATACACACCCGGCTTTACAACCACACTCACTGCTAAGTACTGCAAAACTGAGAGTAATACTGTAGTAGTGGTGGTCGTAGTAGTGACAGTGGTGATATAGCGACAAGCAGCATTGGAACGTCTAGTTTAGTAATAGTTGGATTGATTTGAGTTGATATTTTGTAATCATGACAGCTGTGCTATCTGGCTGCAGTGAGTGGCAGAAGGTCGCAAATGATAAAATCAGAAATGCACAAATGAACCGGACTGAACCAGCAAAGAACAGAGTTCTTTTTATTATTATTATTAAAGCCTGCTGTGAAACTCTGGGATTTATTTCGTGGCACGGTTGCTCTGGTTGAATTCAAAATGATTCGTACAATTACGTTAACTGAGTGGTTTCCATGGTGACAGATAATCATATGAGAATGTCACTACTAATGGATGTCATCATAGGTCAGATGCCTGTTACCATCCTGAGTAGGGGTGTAACGATTCGTTTTTAACAACGATTCGATTCGATCACGATTCGTGGTTGTCGATACGATTCAAGGACGATATTGGTTCATTTAGAACGATACGATCCGATACGATTCAATGACTTGAAATCGATTCAGTAACTTTTTAGCCAAAAATTCAACCAGTATGACTGAAATAAATGTCCTAGATTCCTGTTGTTTCTTGTAATGGAATCAGGTATCAATTGATTATGAATATAAATAAACAAGTAAACAACAATGAATGGCAAATTCATTTCACATTTTATTTGAATAAAGTGCAAACACTGCTGTAGCAGTGTAGCAGAAAAAAAAAACGTATTAGTGATATACACAAAAAACACCCCTGTAATAATGGTTTCCCCCTACCAACCCCCGACAACCCCCCCCCCCCCCCCCCCCCCCCCCTCTTTTTTAACCCGTGTGGAACATCCTGTCGGATTTGCCGTGAAACCCGGAAGTTGAATCGGGGCTCGGGACAGCGGGACCTGCGTACTGTGTGAGCACGTCACGGCTCACACAGTACGCATAAAAGCCTTTAGCATTAATAGTGCTAAGAAAAAAGTCTGACGTGCTTATATCCAATGGGTTATATCCTAGTAAATCGATTTATTACATTTTAAATCGATTTTAGATCGATCTATGTCGCCCATATGGCCAACTCGCGAGCACAGATCGATGTAGTTGGATCTGAGGAATAAAAATCGATACATCGATGTAACAGCTGAATCATTACACACCTAATCCTGAGCATTTTACAGTGACAGGTTTACACATCGAACGTTAATGGATTTTTACAGTTTACAGTAGGATTACATATTTCATCCGGTTGGGGTTTATGAAACACTAAAAACTAGATAAAAGACCCAATGACCACTTTTAGACATGTGGCGTGAGGAATAAATGATGCTCATTGTGAAAATGAATATGGAAGGATATGATATGATGATTACCAACCATGACAGCAGCTTCAGTAACTCAAATCTTGCTTTATCACAGGTTATGGCCAAACAGGGGTTACCGTGACAACAGCCAATGGGTATGAAGCTCTCATGTCGACCAGGCATCCTTACACTCCCATGGTGAGTAGTCTGTATACGTGTGAGTTTGTCTCTACGTACATGTAATGGTGCCTTTCTTAAAAGTACAGTTTTAACCAACAAAAAACAACACTGCAGCACAGCTATGACAGTATGGAGGAGTTAAGACTGTTAATTCTCCACAACTGGAAAATAATTTCAAACTGTAAGCATGTATACTAATTACCCCCGGAAAAATGTATCCTTTTGTGCATGTGAAAATGTAAAATGTATCAAGTGAAACTAAATGCCATGACACAACAACAGCAGTATTATATCTGAGATTATTTTCTTTTTTTCAGAAGATATGGTAAGTGTGTCAGCTTCAAATGAGATAATCATTGGGTCATTGGGTTTGGAAGTTCAGGCTGATGTACTCTATGTACTTCCACATAGATGGGTGTGCTTGTTGGCTTGTCACGTTGTTTCCTATGCAAAATGTGAATATGGCCTCACTTAATGAGGTAGTGAAATAATCTTATTGGGAGTTTTATCCAACCATGAATTGCAATGAGTTCATTGGGACCAAATAACTCCCTTACACAGTACATTTTGTGGTTGTTGTTATGTTTCGGCACACACCATGCGTAATACTTATTCATTGTTCGGTTTTTAATAGCTTGTGTCCTTATTTTCTCATGGGTGGAAATATGACATATTCCCAAGTAAGAATTTAAGAATCCTATGCATAATGTATTCAAAGGTAAGACGAATGCAGAATGGTCCCTTGTGTCATTATTATTTGAGTAAAATATGAATCTGTCCAGGCACAACTAGACTGTTATTCACGCTGAGTCTCTATGTCGCATAATCATGTGCAGTTGACCAGCTCACTGTTCTAGAACGTTCCGAGTTAGTTTTTTTTGTTTGTAAAAAAAACAAGACAAAAATCCCCCAACCTGAGCACATTTGGCTGAGGGAAGGTAGCCAAGAGGAAACCGAGAGGAGGGGGGTCCAGAAGAATGGGGGGGTTGCAGCTGAATAAATGAATGAAAGGCAGTACGGACCCGTAACCTGATCCGTCCGAGTCGAGAGAGAGAGAGAGAGAGAGAGAGAGAGAGAGAGAGAGAGAGAGAGAGAGAGAGAGAGAGAGAGAGAGAGAGAGAGAGAGAGAGAGAGAGAGAGAGAGAGAGAGAGAGAGAGAGAGAGAGCACAGGAAGGAGGAAACCGCCGCTCGTTGGGAAAGCTCGCGCGTTTAAAGAAAAAAGAAGGCAGCTGAATGTCATCCGCGAGGCGGCCGTTATAACGGTAACCGTATTACTGGCGCAGAAAGAGCGAGAGCGGGCCGGCATCCGCTCCTCTGCTCCTCCTTCTCCTCGTTGTGTCCTTCTAACGTTCCCCGCTGGACGACACATATTATTTTTCTTCCTTTCCTTTCCACGGCGAGGAAGGACGGGAATATAACAGGAGGATAAACTGCGGGCAAGTTTACCCTTCCGCCGTTACAACTTAATCCCGGTTGTCCCGGCTGCTGCGGAGGAATCAGAGCCTTGCCGCCGCACTCCTCTCTCCACGCAGGTACATGGGATTCACTAAAGTCATAAAGTAAACACGTTGTATCAATGCGATTTTAACTTCAGTTAGAGAGGGAAAGAAGCACCAAACGAAGGGATTGAGGGTAAACGTGAAGCGTTTGGTTTAAAGGGGGTCAGTCTCCATTTGGCTTTTCTTTTCGTTTCTTTTTTTTTGTTGTTGTATGCTGACGGTGTTTTTCATTCATCTTTTGAGTTTTCTTTGTACGTGCGCTGATTAACATCAGAGACAGAAGCAGCAATTAAACTGGTTGGCTTTAAAGTCGCGAGGAACGCAGGACACTGTCCAGTTGTCTCCTAAGAGAGAGAGAGAGCGAGAGAGGGAGAGAGAGAGAGAGAGAGAGAGAGAGAGAGAGAGAGAGAGAGAGGGAGAGAGGGAGAGAGAGCTCCAAACCAGGTTAGTGGACCAGACCGCTTGCTGCAGTGGTCTCTGTGTATATTTCTGTCTCTAATGGCTCCTCCTCTTTTGCATCACTTTAACCTACATATCGAAATGACCGTGACCTTTTTTTTCCTCCAGCACGCACAGAATGACTTGGCAGAGACAGACTAGAGGTCATGCACGGAGACGGTCTGCTGCACGTTACGTCCTCAACCATTGCAGTTTATTCACACTGATTCTGTCCGGTTTGACCCTGGTTGGAAAACCCTGATGGCACCTGAGCACAGGGGTCAAGCCGCTGTGCACACAATTTCAGCCCCGCCCCCAACGTCCCAAAATCCCTTATTACTTATTCCATACGCAGGATAGAACCTTCAGAGGCGTAAAAAGGTAGAAGATGTCAAAGAGAGAGGGGCCAGACTCCACTTGTTCGCTCCAGATTGGCTCGAGTTGTGTTTTGAAATCTTGCCGCCTGCAGTTGTTGCCACGGAACTTGCAGGGCTTTGATTGCTGACTTTGAAAGGGCTGATGTTCGCCGAGAGACGGACATTTTCATGATAAGTCTGATGGGTGTTGTCTGACATCCGAGCATGAGTGGCATTCTTTTGTTTTTATTTGTTACAGGCATTTTGCTGATGAATTAACACATTTTTTGTGTGACCACTAATTTGCAAAACGCACACTCATGCAGCCTCCTTGACCCCCTTTTCAAATCCAATCATGCTGATTGATTTCCTTTCTGTGTGAGTGCAGCTGACCGGCACGATATCAAAGGGGGGTTGTGGGATCGCAGGCCTCGGAAATCCAACGAGTCTCTATAAATATTCTCCCGGTGGCTTCGTAAAGAGACAGCAGCTCACTTCTGTTCAATCATGGCCATGACAGCTTTTGTTTATTTTGCACATCAACACCCAGTGCCAAGGAGAAATGCAAAGAAAGCCAGCAAGGATCCATAGCATTCAGAATTGTGGGTTGGACAAAGTGTGTTTCCAGGCTTTGTTCACAATGGCTCCTCATCCGCAGTCTGTTTGCTGGTCCTCATCTGTCTGCTGTTTTGTTGGGTCATCATTTAGAATCACCAGCTGGTTCTGGAAACAACGAAGCCAAGCAGCAAACTGCCAACTCAGACGCAGTGTTTGCCAATAACACAGAGCCAGCTCACCATTTGATTAGATAGTAGATAGATGATAGAAAGTACCTGCCACATACATAATGTCCCATTGAGTTTGTGCGTGCGTGCGTGTGTGTGTTTGTGTCATGGGGAAGTACGTTTTCCGTCCCCACCCCTCTCAGCACCGTGGACTGTGAGAACATTTACAGGAATAACACACTTATCAACGATGTCTTCTTCCTACAGACCTCTCCCATTTCCCGGAGTGCACACACGCACACACAGACACACCTAAACGCACAAACGTAATCACAGAGGTTACATAAAAGATGTGCGGTTGATGACGTGAAAGCAGAGGCGAGCTTCGAGCGTGCACGGAGTGTTAAATGGGAGCGAGGTACGGGATGAAAGAGGCCGACGACAAGAAACAATGAGTACAAGGAGAAATGAAGGGCGCTGCATGTCTGTGTGTGTGTGTGTGTGTCAGGGCTAGGTGGAGCGATGGATGTGAGGCGAGGGGAGGAGGGTGCTCGAAGGAAGCCTGTTCAGCGCAGCTCCGAGGGCTGTTGACATTAACCGCGTAGCAGGGCTTTCCGATCTGTTAAAGGGCCTCGTCCCACGGCCAGAGTG
The DNA here is from genome assembly GCA_021346845.1 of Apeltes quadracus. Taxonomy (NCBI): domain Eukaryota; kingdom Metazoa; phylum Chordata; class Actinopteri; order Perciformes; family Gasterosteidae; genus Apeltes; species Apeltes quadracus. The sequence continues at coordinate 9,326,846 of CM037930.1, read as the reverse complement.
ATACTCGGCCTCTTGTTATCAGTGAAGTCCCACACATTGGATCAGCGCCGTTCAGATGGACGCTAAGGTCACAGACACACTCCGTTGTGGACGCGGAGTGTTGTGCGACCTACCGTGGTGCACTATCAGCTGACGATCAGTGATACAGCGCGTGTATGGGAAGGAAGGAAGGACAGCTTTTAGCTTTGGGGTGGTGTGTCATTGGAAATCATGTGAGGGCCCCCACCCCCCCACAGGGCCGGCAATGACACCGGGCCTTGAGACGCAGCATTTTCAACAAAGCCTCCTTGTGCTCATGCGTGTGTGAATTTATAAAAAGCTCTTTGGGCTGTGAAGGACACTTTTTAGTCTATTTTGTTTTTTTCCCACGGGAAAGGATGGCAGCTTAAAATAATGACGGGACACAAGAGTGTCTGCGTGTGTATGTGTGTGTTTCATGTCTGTTCAATTTTGGCAGGTTTTTTCCCTGTAATTCCTTTGATAAAGTCACCTTGACACGGCCAGAAGTGGCGAAGAGGCCCTTTTCAAAAACATTAATCTCAAACAGTCAAAAAGTAAAAAAAAAAAAAATGTATTCTTCCAAAATGTAAGCAATGTTCATGTCAGCAGGGAAATGAAAAAACACAGTAACAGGTGCTGTGATTGGCTATCCAATCAGTGGTGGTTTTGGTAACGTCTGATGATGGCACCAAATTGTAATCTTGTTTATTATTGATCAGGAGAGGACGCAGATGTCCAGCCGTTAACTATGTGGCCACTTGGCACAGAAGCTTCTGTAGAGCGGTCAACTGGTCATTAGTCATGTGACTCAAATAATGACATCAATGTTGTGACCATCCATTCTGGCTCTGGTACAGGAACATAACTTCCTCATTCCTTCTGCCTACCAAGAGAAGCTATTGGTTTGGGTGTGTCTTCCACAAGGGAACACATTTTGGTTTTTTTTTTGTCCATTGAAAATGAAAAATCCTGAATTAAGCACTTAACTAAGGTCACATTCCATATTCTGCAAGTGTTTGGTCCAGTGTTGTGGCATTTGTGTTCCAGAGAGGAAGAGAACCGAGGGATGCAGGAAACGTAACAATACAAACCCCCGCCATGTGACAGCACCCCCCACCGCCCACTATTGTCTGCAGCACCTGACCGACTATGTCATTCATTTAACAGGGGGGAAAGGCACAGACCAGCCGGGCGCAAACGCTGCTCCAACAGCAGCAACACAGGGAACTGCCTTTCAACGGGACATTCTTGGCTAATAAAACCGCCAAAAATCCTAAATTGTTTGCACAATAAATAAAAAAAGGGAACAGTTTGATCAACTGCTGGAGCAGATACTGTATCTGTAGTTCCAGGAAGTCGGGAGGGAGGCTGACCGCTGATGCTGTAGGGGTCTTTATCTCATTCCAGCTTTAGACTGGAATGTCAGATCGGTACTTGGCCACTTAGGTGTTACTGGGGTTGGGAGGGGGGTCATTCCTTATCAACATGTCATCACAAATTGATCCGTGGAATGTGCGTAACGGAAGTTTAAGGTGAGCTGGAGGTGACCGCTACGATTCTGGTCAACCAAAGGGCCTCAGAGGCGCAGTGGTGAGGGTTAAGTGCTGCAGCTGAAACAACTCAATACCTAGAATACCTTTGCTCGTCATTTGTTCATTTTGATGATGTCCACGTTAGGAATTCACCAGACGTAAACAAAATTGAATTTAAATCTGGCCGGCGGCTCTGACTTCAGGTCATGTCGTCCCGAACTCTCTTCTTAAGAACAGAACACTTTACTCAACGCGGTGCTGAATCCAGGACAAAGTAAACAGCGTTGCTCTCCGGCTCGGACGTGTCTGCTGACACCACGGCTGTTTCCCCCTTGAATACTGCAGGCTGATGAGCCACTTGCCGCAAATAGACAGGGTATTAACAGAGAGGCCGAGCAGTGAGCTAGTTAATGCTATCAGCGAGCACCGGGAGGGAGGCTAATGCGCTTTCCAGTCTTTTACGGGCCCCTCAGGCGGGGTTTCCGCGGGCCACAGCGCCGAGCCAATTCTGGATCAGTGCGGTTGCAATCTTGAGAAAGTGCAAATGCGAATCCGTTCACGAGATCACTGCGCTCAAGCAAAGCTATTATTCGACATCGGCTCGGGTCTGTTGCTACACGGCGCGTCGGCGTAGGCGCACGGTCTAAACGCGCCGCGGCGTCCAGTCAGCAACATGTGGTGATAACAAGCCAGATACTAATTACTGTGGCGGGCTTTTTGAGGGCGGGGGGGTGTTTAGTCAGGCCTTCTAAACATAGCCAGCTGACATGAGTGTGAGATGGCATCGTGCCATGGTGGAAGTCACCGTCCTAATCTCCCTCCACGCTCACTTTGAGCTGAGGAGACGAGCCAATCGCCGGCCAATTGATTGGCAGACGCTGTGGATGATGTTGATTGGCGCCGTGGCCAAAGAGAAAGAAAGAAAGAGGAGGAACACGTTTGTGATAGATCTGTTCTTGGATAGAGAGCCCTGCAACAGAAAAAAAATCGAATTTAGTGCGACAATATTGTGCTCTTTTCACTCCAGTTGGAAGACGCTTCGTTAGCTTTCCCAGACCACAGATTTTAATCGTGTTCTGTTGCTTCAGTCTCCGCCGCACTCGGAGGACCGTGGGACAAAGTACTGAAACGGGCCGCCCCGCACTGGGAGAAAAGATTGCAATTATTTGCTTGTGGCTTTTGTCTGCCAGGGCCGCGTCCTTTGAAACCCTCGGACGTCTCGCCTGCTCCTCTACGGAGGATTTTGCGCCTCCGTGTCCGTCCTTATTTCCTGCCCGATCATCCTGTTACCTCCGATGGTCCGTCTGATTCAACAGAGGCTTTTATAAGGTCAGGTCTTAGAGGCGGCCTCCTGTAGGAGTCTAATGGTCATTAGTAGGGATGGGTATCGTTTGGGATTTTACACCTTCGAACTTTTTAACTTCAAACTATGAACAATACATTAACTGTTTGGCAGGTGAGAACCAAGGCAGCGATGCAGTTGGGGGCGGAGTCTGTGGGAAATGACAGAGACGTGAGTGCACAGACAGGGCAAAACATGTGACAAACTATAACCCATCAGGGATCTTAACACTGAGATCCGTTTTCATCCAGAAATAGCCCTAAAGACGACCTCTACACAGTCGGGGCGAGTGCGGCTCATGTTTTTTTTTAACAGAGGTTCATTTGGCATCAAAGACCGTCTCACTGTGCCCTAACTGTCACGTAATACTCACACGGTGCACCATTCCACCAGGGAGCCGGCCCAGCAGAGAACAGTTTGTTTCCCTGTCACACTATGAAATATTGCTTAAAGAAATGAGGGCAGTGCTTGGAGTCCACCAAGACACCTAACTGTGTATTTTGATCTGGCTCTCCATCTGGTACTTTTGGAGAGGAGTCACTCTCTTTGACTACAAAACTCCATGAGCATGTAATAGAGTGTGTGTGTGTGTGTGTGTGTGTGTGTGTGTATGTGTGTGTGTGTGTGTGTGTGTGGATTGTGGCATCAGTATTCAGCCCGGAGAGCCTTGCTGATGCGCCTGTCGGGCCCTTTTGATTTGGTGCAGGGGTCTCGGAGGGGCTCTGTGAGGGTTGTAATGAGATGCTTGGAAAGGGACATTCATTGTTGTGTGTGTGTGTGTGTGAGACCCTCATTGCACGAGCCCTACTTAAGCATGCACAAACATCGCTTTGCTGGTGCGGCACTGCTGGACTGAGAGTCAAATTACCCAGAAGCTCCAGCGTGGCTTTGATAACACCTTACCGTTAGATTAAGCCATGTCTTCTTTATTTCAGTTTGAGATGAGTAAAAACAAAACAAGCCAATTTCTAAACCCATTAAAGTACATTACAGCACATCATCACCCTTTTAGAGTTGTTGTCATTAATATGCCTGTTTTGAGTTGGCTTGGCTGATCTGGGTTTTGTCTCAGACTTTTTAATTTGCTGAAGTGTTGACCCCAGTGAACTTTGAGCCTGTTATTGTGTATGTGTGTGCATGTGCTCTTGTGCAGCTGGCCTCAAGTTGTTGGTGTATTTCCTGTGTTCAGGGCCATTTCCATGGATACAAGTCAGCGCAGCTTCCTGGTTTCCTGTTTAGATAACCTGCGAGCTGTGATAGGCTTTAATCCAATCAGTCGCTTCCTCTACTTTGCAGCATCATTTGTTTGAGTGTCCACAGCCCTTCTTTAAATACAATCTGACTGTCTCCAACATCCAGCAGGACTTGAGTGCTTTTAAAATAACTCTACGAGACTGGAGGATCTAAGAGGGTTTTAGCCTTCAAAACGTTTTTATCGCATTAGAAAAATGTCCCAACGACCCAAAACCACAATGCAACATACATTTTTAAAATTTGTCTACAACGGCTTCATTACCTTATTCTTAATCAATTAGACAACACCTAGTTTAAAAATAACAACTAGGAATGCTCATCCAGTGATGTTAAAGTTAATAAATGGTTGTTCGATGACTTAAAGGTGTACTATGCAACCAGGGTTGATTTTCCAGCGAGGCTCCCCCCAGAGGCCGAAAATAAAAGTGCACTGTCGTAAAGACGCTCAGCTGTTCTCCGTCAAGCAGAGGTGAAAGTAAGCCGGTACTGTCCAGTACGGCGTACCGGTAAGCTATTCGGACCCGGTTTTCTGTACCGGAAAGAAAACTATACGGTCTCTGAAAAAGATTGCACTTTCAGCACGACAACACAACTGCTAACGTTGCGCAAGTGAACGCAGAGAGGAGGTTCGGCGCGGGTGAACGCAGAGAATATTTTAATATCATGTGTGTCATTCTTTTTTTTTTTGATCAATTTCGATCAGCTTCCGTGACACAGGGCTACTGTGGGCACTGCACTTTATTGACCAGTGTTGACCCAGATGCACGCAAACACAAGTGGACACGCACACCGTCCCACACACTCCTGCTGTCTTCCTCTGTCTCCAAACAATGACCCTTTTCATATCTCACAGCTTGTGGACCGTATAGCCGTTAGCTGTATATCACCAGCGTTGCCTTAGCGACCATCACGAGTCTCTGTGCGTTACGACCCGTCCAGGAATGAAACCCCTCGGTTTGTGTGAAGTAATTGGGTTACTGTCCCAGTATCCTGTAGCCAATCGTAGAGGTTCATTTTTAGCCCAGCGAACCCAGTGAAAATCACAAGAAGTTGTGATTGTGTCATTTTAAACACCGTCACTTAAAACAAATAAGAATTGTTTCATTGATGACCAGCACATGCTGGTTAAGGTGACTTTCCTTTGCAAAGCAGAGGAAATTAAATCTGAAAGTCACAACAAAAGCCCCTCCATGTGTGAAAGAACAGCAGCCGTGAGGAGGCGACTAACTGATTAGGGCAAAGGAAATATATCATTTTGTCAAATAGTCAGTAATTTGGAACCTTTAGAGCATTAATTGATAGAGTGACATCGGTACCTCCCTCATTTAGCCGCCGCTGGCACAATGTGGCTAATTGCTCTTGTAAATCGAAGGGAAAGTCTTTCCAGTGGACTCGGCGCCCGCGAGAAAGAGAAAGTGAGCCGTGACTCAGCTCTGGTTTCCACCGGCCTGATCAAGTGACCCATCGAGGAGCCGCGCGAGGCCCGGTCCTCAGACCTTGGTTTTTAAACACAGTTTGACTTCTCATCTTCAGAGTTTTAAGCTTTAAGCTCTCGGTTGAGTTACATTTTTGTGCCGCTGGACGAGCCCTCTCACTCAGCGCGGAGCCAGTCACATGTCCAAAAGCTGTAATAGCTAAGAACCCCACGAGGCAGCGGGTTCCAGGTCATTAACTTTTTATTGCAAGGTGAACACAGCCGGATTGTCACTCTACCCCTCGGACACAGCTCCGAACCCCACCTACACCCCACCCCCTCCCCCATCCCCTTTCTTCACTCATCATCTCTTGATCATCGCCTCTCCGCCGGCTTCTTTGACTCCGTCTCCTCCGAGTTTGAAAGGTTAAAGGGGAAGCGGGCGAGCAAGAGAGAGGGCTCGGCCCTACACAGGAAAGGAGCAGCGGGGAGCCACAGGGTGGATGTTTTTGGGGTGTGTGCGTGTTTGTACTAGGGCCCGGCACAGAAGGGGTCTTTGTGGGTAAAGGGATCTAAAGGGAGAAACACACACACACACGTTTAGCCCATGACATCACAACTCACTGAGCAGTCGGTAGGAATTTCCACGAGAGAGGAGAGGCTTTGTGGAGGAGAGGAAAGAGATGGGAGGGGAGGAAAAGGAGGAGAAGAAGAGGAGGAAAGGGCTTGGCCAGGGAAAAGTCCGGCACTCCCACTATGTGGAACCAGACCGGAGTGAGAAAGCCGATTAAGCTCATTTAGAGAAGTCGCACAGTGGTCAAAATCATTGATAGAAAGGGAAAGAAGACCCCCCGTGGATTTACAGACACACTGAAAATCCATCACGCTTGAGAGCAGCAGGTGAGAACTTGTTCAGCTTTTTTTACAGCAAAGGAACAGCGGTAGAGGAGCTCATGGGCTTTTTATATCAGCGGTGTGTTCTGGCTACAATGCGTGCTGGAAGAAGCACAGGACACCTTGTCTGTTTTTTCATTTTTTGGCAGGGAGAGACGTTCAAGGTGCTGTGTTTACTTCCCGCAACGGAGTGTTAGGGTTCTCTCATGATCTGGTAACCCCCCCCCCCTCATCCCCCACCCGGTCTCTGAGGCGTGCAGCCCAATGTGTGTGTTATTAGTGTGTGTGTTTGTGATTTTTGTGCGTCCTAGTCAGAGGTTAAGCATTTCCAAATGTGATGGCAAAGGAGACCGGACTCAGACCGAGCATGAGACGGCCACATCTGACTCAGACAGGATCATGATTGTGTCCTTTTACGCGTCGTGACTTTGTACCAAATTCCTCGAGTCCCACACACGACATAATCCTTACATTAATCACCAACTATATTTTAACAAGCTAATCTTATTTTTAGGATTTAATCCAAGCCATGATAGCAATATCTTAATCTTAACTTTGGTCTTAAAACCCCAAATCACCCTGGACGTAAAGCTTTTTTTCATGATCTGACTGTAGCTTGTTGCCCAGAATTCAAACCGCCGACCCTGAACTACGTCCGCTGGTCTTCTCCAGATTGGTGTGAGTGTGTACGTAGACAGTAAAGGTAACTCTGTCCACGACTCAGTTCACACATTCCAACAGACTGATAAGAATGCATTATTTTTGTCCTGAAACACACACACACACACACACACACACACATACCATACTTTGTTCCTTTCCAGGTGTACAATGTCCCTCATCGCAGGCATTTGAGTCGGAGCCTTGGGGACAGCTAGTTATGTCTGGAATGTCCGCTCACCTCAAGGAGAATCAGAAACACACACGGCAATACACACCTCTGACACAAAGACCGCACTCACGCCGCCATGCACTGCAGCACACACACACACACACACTCTCCTTTGAATGTGTGTTGGTGTGGCCGAGTTGTGTTGCATATGAGACATTCCTGTAGTATAGGGCTGTTTTCCTGAGGCAGTAAAGGGTTATCCTCCCCCTCTGTGTTGTCCTGTCTGCCGGACACACACACACACACAAACACATTCCTGCACACGCAAGCACACACACATGCAGGATACAATAGATCAAATGTAGCAGGACAGAGGAACTAGTCTGTGATGCGTGTAAACAGAAGTGACATCTGGTCCTCACATGGTCGCTAATATCCTTAACTGGGTGAAAAATCATTTGAGTGTGTGAGAGCGTGAAGAAAACTAAGAGCTCAGAGATGAAAAGGGAAAGGATTAGGGTGCATTAAACAGCTTTTAATCTTTAATACAGTTCAGTGTCTATCATGGTGTGACTAAACAAAGAATAACCTTTGCTGAAGTTAAAGTTGACAAAGTAGCTTATGGCTAGGACAACTAGTATTCATTTTATATTAAGGGTTTATAAAGTTTCATTCCTAAAGCTCAGCTAAGCTCCTTTTCCATGCAAAGGAGCCACATCAATGCTGATGTGCATACGTTGTTCACAGATCGTATCGTCTGTAGACTTGTAGATATGCCAGGTGGTCTTTGAAGAGATTGTGTTATTCTGACTCTCAGATCACACACACTTGCACAGACAGTAGAAGCATGAGTCAGCCAGACTTGTAGAAACAGAAACAGTAGAGGTTATTAGAGGAGTGTGTGTGTGGGAGCGGAGACAACTGAGACTACGGCGTTCCTTCAGTAGAAACAATACAGGGCTTTTCTTTTTTTTAATCATCCCCCCTGTGACTTTAGTCCAACATTGTGAGGGAGGAAAAGCAGACAGGGGATTCAGAGAGAATGAGGACCGAGAAGATTAAACAGGAGAGAATGGCAGTCGAAGAGAAGAAAATGATCCGGCTTTGAGGCATGATTGCCCACTTTCTGACCAAAATCTCCCACTGATTCCACCGGGGGTTCACTTGAGCAGGAATGTCTGAGAACATCATTAAGTGTCGTTAAGTGGACAAGTCGGACCAAAGCAAACACTTGCTTTAACGGAACAGTGGACCAATTCACTGAGGTGGTCCTCAATAAATCCCACCCCCTCGCCACACACACACACACACACTCTTGTGGTATGAAGACAGGGGTCAGCATCCGCTCGTGGAAGTGAACACACCTTGGGAGTAGAGGTGTGCTGGGTCCAAGGCACTGAAACAGGAAGTCAGCAGAGCGTCTGTTAGTGCGAGTGGAGAAACGTAGCGCCTTGCTATCTGTGGGTGTGGAATGTGTCAGGATGGATGGTTCACAAAAGCAGAAGGTCACAGGTTTGATCCTAGGATGCCCTTGAGGCCACCAGCGTGTCCATCACAGGCCATCGGTGATTTAATGTTATTTTGTAAAATGATAAATATTTTGTATTAATAAATCAGAGTATGGTTCTCAAAACCCTCTGCAGTATTCTACGTGTGCCAGGTATTCAGCTCACGGATTCACGCTCAGAACCTCAAGGTTACTTGATCCCAAATAGAATCATTTTCAGTTGAATAGAAAGCCGTCGTCGCTGTGTTTGTTTGGACTTAAAGCAGCCGAAAAGGAGTCAGTGCCCTCTAGTGGTGGAAGCTGGTCACAGCGCACTACTGCTAGTGCTGCTGCATTGGTTTCATTTTAACTCAACACACTACTACTGCAATGCAGACAGACACATGTGCATGACGTAGTTTTAAAACATGTCCACATCTTTCACGGCCCTCGTTTCTTCTTTCTCGATGCAGAAGTTGTGGCGGGCCGCCGATGATGTCAGTGACACAGCGCCAAAAGAGCGGGCCTTGAAGAGCGTCAGTTTCCAGGAATCGGTCAGCGTTATCACTGACGGGCCTGCGAGCATGGAAGTGGAGAGCCAGCAGATCCAACACGGCTGCCTGAGCAGCCCCAGCAGCCGCGCTCACAATGCTGAACGAGCAGGGGCTCCTGACGGCGACGGGGTGCAGGTACGCAGGTTCAAAGCCCTAGCCGGGGTTTCTATCCTAGTTTCAAGCCTTTCATGAGGCCTTAGATCACAACTTAAAATCCTACACGATAATTCCAGCTCAGCTGCACCTTGATTTGTGCTGATTGTCACAGTATGATGGCCAAATTAACTGAATTATGATAAACATTTTAGGACTGATAAAAAAGTCCATTGTCTGCAAAAATGAATGTGCATGTAATATAATGTCTAGTAATTCAACCTCATTGCCATTTGTTGTGTTAAAAGTATCTTAATCTGCTTTGGGTAGTTTACTACATAATGCAATAGTAGGAGGAGTTTAATTGACATCCTAATACTCATCACTTGTACTCCTCTCTGTCCACAGGAGATCCGCTACTTGGACCAGGTCTTAGACGCTGCCTCAGAAACTCCCACCAACGGAAACTCTTCCCCATCAGAACACATCGTGCCGATCGTCGTCCACGGAGGGAGCTCCCCCGCCGTCAGCGTGTCCGCCTCCTCCCCCGCCAATCACCAGTCCATCGCCGTGGAGGGGCTAAGTCAGAGCGCGTTTGTCCACCGAGAGGACTCCGCTTCGAGGACCAACGGCCACGGTCAGGCGGAGGAGTCAGCCAGCGCCAGGGCCAAGTTTGAGCTCCGGGCGTTCCAGGAGGAGAGGCGGCCGGCCAAGCTCTTCGTCCCGGGAGAGGAGCAGGAGGTCAGGGTGACGAGGAGACGGCCGTCGGGGGAGGTGAGTGGCCGTCGGGGTTGTACGTGTCGGCCGCGGTTCCCGCCAATGGTGAATGATTGCGATACCCGTTTGTGTCTTCAGGTTCAGGAGCTGGAGCGCGAGCGTCAGGAGCTGATCAAAGACCAGGCGGTGAAGAAAAACCCTGGGATCGCTCATCGCTGGTGGAACCCTCCTCAAGAGGTAGCCTCCGCTTTAATCTCTGTGTTGGATCTGGCCTTCCTGACAAACCGACCGATTGCTTATCCGATTGGCTTCCTTTTATCCGTAAAAGGTTCCTTTGGAAGAGCAGCTGGACTCAGATCAGCTCGAGTCTCTGAAGAAGTACCAGGAGAGGAAACAGCAGAGACAGAGTCACACCTATACATACACACAGGTAACACACACACACGTGACGTGACACACACATCACTAGTGATGTAGGACAGGTTGACATGAATTTTTAGATCGGAGGACTCACTGTCTTCAATTTCTGTCTCTATCTTTACCTTTCTCTTTTCTTTTGTTCTCCCCCATCTCTTTTTACAGCCCCAGGTTTCTGGCCCTCCTACGATGGTGACCTTTGACCCAGAGCTGATGAGGAAGGAGGAAATTATGGAGGAGCAGATCGACTTCTTGTCTGCCAGAAAGCAGTTCCTGCAGGGGGAGGCGGCCAAGAGGGGCGTAGCTCCTCACACGTATCCTAACCAGCCCTTTTCGAAATCGGTAACCGGGGGCAGCCAGGGAGGCGGTGACGTCGTCCCAGAAACCGGCGATGGCCACGTGACCTGGTCCGACGAAGGCATGGCGGCAGAATTTACCTGTGCGCGAGCTGTGATGACGATCCTGCCCGACGAGGAAGAAAGGAAGGGTCTTTACGACCACCCTGAGGAGTCCGACTCCGGGTTGGACGAGCTGTCCGTCCGCTCTCAGGACACCACCATGTTCAGCTCCGACAACATATCGGACAGCGGGGCCTCGCTGCCGCCCACCCCGTCGCCACTCACCCCGGTGTCTCCGCCCACCCCGCAGCCCTGCACTCCGGTCAACGGGCAGGCCGGTAGCAGTCCAACGCAACGCGAGCTGGAGTATCACGCCGGGGTGCTCGTTCAGAGCGCCATCCAAAATGCCCTGGAGGCTCAGGACGGAGCGGAGTGGCGGGGGTCCAATTCCTCCTCACTGAGCGCCCCCGTGTCTTCGTCCACGACTTTAACAAGTAGCCCGGAGCCGGTTTCTTCCTCTCCCGTGTCTTCTGGCGGAGCTCCGAGTCTCCAGTCGCCAGTGTCCTCCAGTCCCGCTCCGCCCGAGCCGTCCCCTCAGCCGGACGGTGGGCCGGGAGGACGGTTCTTGTCCCGAGAGAAGCAGCAGCAGCAGCAGCCATCCAGCCCGGCAAGGGAGCCCCGCCTCCAGACGCCCTCTCCCCCGTCCTCTCAGCCCGTCTCGCCGCCGCAAAGGCCCAGAGACGGAGGCCCCAGAATCAAAATCCAGTCCTCCTACGCCAGAGCGCTCGCCTCCTCGGCCCCGCCTGCGGCCCGGGCTCCCGCCCCCTCCGAGGCTGCCGTCGTCCCGAGGCCCGCCCCGGTCTACCGGCCCCCATCTCCCCCGAGCCCGGAGAAGCCCGAGTTCAGCTACTTCAGCAAATACTCGGAGGCCGCCGAGCTGCGCAGCACGGCGGCGCGGGGACCCGAGGCCGAGGCGGCGAGCGGGCCGTTCCGCCTGCGCTCCAAGAAGCAGCGCACCCTGTCCATGATCGAGGAGGAGATCCGGGCGGCTCAGCAGAGGGAGGAGGAGCTGAAGAAACAGAGAGTCGAGAAGCCCGTCGTCGCCGTCCGCCCCAGCGACTCGTCGGGAAACAGCCTGGGCCCAGCGAGGACGGGGATGCGGCAGGCCAACGTTTCCCCGGCGGATAAGATGAAGAGTAACAGCCTGCCGGCCCGTCTCACCCTGACGGCGAGGACGGCGCCAGGTGGGTCACGGCAGTTCGTCACCGATCCAACGGATTGCCGCTCCTCGCTTTTTCGTTGACAAACGGCGGGTTCAACACTTGTGTGTTTCTTTTTCCTCTCGGTGCGTGCAGGAAAGATCGAGAAGGTTCGACCCGCGCCGCCCGTCTCCCCCTCGCCATCAGAGGGAGCCCTGTCCGACGCCGGCAGCGAGGACTCCGGAGGACGACCCAAGAGCTTCATGCAGACGCTCATGGAGGACTACGAGACACACAAAGTGAAGAGGAGGGAGAAGCAGGAGGACAACAGCGTGAGTATTTGAGCCTGGGGGAAGGACATTTGGTGGTTCTGTACTTATTGGGCTTCCATCGCTGTTACTTTTGGCGAGAGCAGAGCCTACGACATCAGAGGGAACTTCCCAGGAACTTAAATTAATAATACACTGGCACCGGTGGATGTGGGCGGGAGGGGGGGGGGGTGGTCAGTCCTTTCGGACATTATTAAGAATTAGGCCTCTTTTTGTGGCAGACTGTTTAAAGAAAATCTTTTGTTAGTAAAAAACCTGACAACACAACGTAAGCACCAAACACTCGAAAGTAAAAGTAAGCGGGACGTTGCACAAATAGTTGTCATGCACTTTTTATGATATATGGAGCAAAATGTATCTTGAACCCGCAGCAGAGATGTTGTTCACTCTTTTGTTATTGTTTATCCATGATGACAGCACACATGTCTCACATGACTATTTGTACTGTTGCTTCTCTCCTGGTGACGTCGCTCAGTATGCCCGTTTGTTGCTGGTTAACAAGGTCACCACGGAGGTATCGGTCCCGCCTATAAACTGTTCACTCCATGGATGGCCTTGACTGACAGACCTGGGACAGACCACATGTAATACATTGCAGTGGGAATTTGGACTGTTACCGCTAGGGAGTATTACGCTTTTATAGTTTTGTATGTACATATATAGACTGCACCTTGGGTCTTATAATTACAACAAAAACAAAGGACATTTTTAATATATCTCACTCACATCTAACTGAAGGAACTGATTATTCACAGCAAAGATTATGAAGCCATTGGTTTTTATTGCAGGTTATCAGTATAATTATCCTCCATTAAATGTACACAACATTATAGATTAGTGTGCAACAACAAACAGTTTTTTATCTGATCCCAGGTCTGCTTGTGGTCTCACTGCATTGTGCTCTGTGGTGATGGTGCAGCATGTGTTTGCCCTACTCCCCCCCTACTGAACATTTGCCCTCGGTCAACTAAAGAATCGGACAAATTGTGATCCTCAGACATTCATATTTTTTCACCACATTCATTGAAAAAAGAGGATACATGCACAGCCAGCGTGACACAAAGAAAGCCCCACTGATGAAGTAAAAGCTTAGTGGTTAGAAAATGAGGAAATAACCTTATTATAGCCACGAGCTACTTCCCCTTCCCCCTGGACTCAAACACCCTCTGCGTGTGAGGATGTGCTTTCGTTTTTGTGACCGCGTGTGTGGATTTGTATCTGGCATGACCGTGTGTGAGAGGGACGATAAAGGGTGAGCATAAAGGGGGGAGGGGGAGAAGCAGTGTTGATGCATGAAACCTTGAAGTGGAGTAAAATGACTTTTATTTCAATGTCAAATGATGCAGGGGGTCTTCATCTTCATCACAACTCAAGGGCTCCTTTAACTGCAGCGGTGGTTAAACCAGGCGCTCCCTCTGTGTTTGATTCACGACGCATGCCATATTAAGTCCACCGCGCGTGTTCCCTGTGTGTGACGTGTGTTACGTCCCTCGGGGGGCCACAAAAAGCATGTGTTTCTTCATTTAGATTCATTCCCCAGCATTTGGCTGAGTGTCCCGCTGACGTTTGTTTGCATCTGCTCCGCAGGTTCTGGAGGCCACCCGCGTCACCAGGAGGAAGAGCGACATGGCACGGAAGTGGGAAGCCGGCATCTACGCCAACGAGGATGGAGAGGAGGGAGAAGAGGAGGATGAGGAAGAGGAGTAGATGGCTGCCCTCAGGGGCAGTAAAGGGGCCGAGTGGAAAGGCAAGGGGAGGAGGAAGACGAGGACGATGAGACTGAAGGAAAATAAAACGCAGCGAGACCAGGGAAAGGCAACAGTATTTATTTTACTAATGGCTTTGTGACCACATGAGCCGAAGAGGCGCGTCGAGTTGTGGTTTTTGGACCTGAGGATTGAAGGCCATCAGTACGTTGAATGACATGAGTTCGGAGAGAGACATTTTGAAAGGGTTTTGTGGCGGTTACGGAGCACAGGTCGGATGTGTATTTGGAATTAAAGGTTTTTACTAGAAGCTCGACGCTGAATGACTTAAATATTCATAGGATTATTATTTGCCTCTCATTTTTTTATATTTAAATATGGGCTGAGATCTAAAGATTTTTGTTCTGGCCGGTTTGCCTGAGACTTGTTGATGTTGGTTTAACCACGAGCATCTTCAACAGTGCGCCTGTGTGCATTGTGACTTTTCTGCACTGTGGCGAAACGAGTAAAAAGAAAAAAAGCACGGGCTAATGTCTGTCATAACAGAATCCTTTTTTTCCCCTGGATTCGATGATGCTGCAGGACGCAGGGCGCGAGGTTTCATCTCCTGCATCTGACAGTGCCACAGAACAAGTTGGTGGGATCCGCCGCCATCCCATCAAGCATCTATGTTACATCTCAAGTGCCGGTTTAAGGTTCCTGGAGCTGCTGGATGCTGCTGAGAAAAGCTCTGCCTCGGACCGTCGTTAAGCGTCGGATGCTCCACGTGGACAGGAAGTGAACAAACCGTCAGTGGCAGACGCGGACGATGGGAAGAAAGACCTCGCCAGCTGAGGACGGATTTTGAAGAAGAGATTTTTTTTATAAGAATAAAATGCTAAACCGAATGTCGTTACTTAGTGAACAGTCAGCTTAAGCTTTTAAATCTCTTTAACAAGTACGGGGACATGAAATGACACTCCTTTATAAACCTGAAGCCAGCACACGACATGCAGCAGGAGGAAGGTGGTCCAAGGTCAAACGTGTGTTTATATTGAATGGTAATGACATAACGGTGGGGGTGCGGGGGCGGGGGGGATTTATGTGTTGAGGTTGTACTTTTTTTTTTAACCTAATATATTGCGAGCTTCGATTTGGCCGCATGATGTGATTTCTTGTTTTGCCGGATGAACAAACGTTCAGCTTCTCAATTAATGCGCTAAACACATTGAAACAGCAAAAGTATTTATGTGAAAAAGAACAGTAGAAACGTGTCATCGTGGTACCTTTGAACCACTTTAGCTGAAAACAGTTCAACTTTCCAGCCTCTGTTAGCCGGTTTATGAAAGCTTCGGAAGATTTGTATTAACGGCAGGAGGACGGTGAGAGTCTCGGTTTGGATCAGGCTGCCTGTTAGCACGTCCTCTCCAGGTGTGCCTAACCTGAATAAAATCAATATTACACCTGAAGATAAAGAGAGGCGGGACACATGCGAATGACCCTTAGCAAAAACGACTCTTATTATATTTATTGTGACTGTCCCATCCAGAGTCCAACTTATCTGACTCTATTTAAATACCTATTTGAATATGTTAAATAAGTAAATGTCATGCCAGAAGTGTGTGTGATGGGTCGCATTTCCCAAACAGACACACACTGCGTCCAGAGAATCCTCCTGGTTCTGTATTTTTTCGATACATATGATCATATTGTATATAAAATGAACAGAACCACTGTCCCATTTGGTGAGATGGACATGTTACCATGTTGCAGCAGATGCTTACATGAGATTAACTTCACCACCCGAGTTGAAGGTGGGTCCCTGTGTTACCGCGTGGCAGATGTTACATGTTTTAGAGGCACTCGAACTGACAGGACAACGGAGCCTTTGTGACGCAGGATATTTATTTAGTGGCCTCCTCTTATCTCCGACTGTATCTGCGCTTCACTATCTTCTTCCCTGATCGACCAGCTCCTTGTGTACTCGCCTCCCGAGGACGCCACCGAACCGGCTCACTTTGAGTTGGCTTTAAGACTCGCTCCAGCGCCATAACGTCACGCACACGCAGAGGAGTTTCAATCGGGTGATTTATTATTATATTTCAGCTTTTTGTTGTTTGAATGAGATGGTGTATTTATCATTTTAAATGCTGGTAGCTTGTTTTGGTCTGCAGAAGCACCTGAGCTTCAGGGTGGGGCTACCAGTCTTTGTGTGTGTGTGTGTGTGTGTGTGTGGGGGGGTGAAGCAATCCTATTATACACACTGTATCCAGTTTCTATGTTAACCACTTGTACGCTCATACTCTGCTTTGTTATTTTATAGCATATGTAAGGCTCACGGTTAAACACCTACAACACATATTATGGATATTTTCTCATTAAAAACAAAACCTGTACACTTGTGACTGCTTCATTCCTGTTTTATAAAGCAATAGTTGTTTATTGCATTTCCAGCCAATTACCTAAAACTATATAGCATCAAAGCTAACACTATAATGTGACGAGCATGATATAACTAAATGTACACAGCCAGTTATTCACGCAAATTGTATCACTTTCTGGGTTGACATTTTTAAACGTGATGATTTCACGTTAGATATCATTGGTTCCACCTTTTACACACTAAAAAAAAACATTCATATGTAAGCGTGAGGTTGAGTCCCTATGATTTTGGAGTCATGACATTAGATGAGCAGAACACAACGTGCAATAACAACTGTTTTTTTTTACTCTAATGTCTATTTCACTCAGATAGTAGTTTTTTAAAACGCATGACTTTCTTTATCAAAATAAAAGAGACCTTTGTAATTACTCTTAAAAACAGATGTGACTCCGAGGTGGGGAACAGGCTGGTTTGGCAAACATTCCTCCCTTTCCAGGTTAGTCAGCTCGGTTAGTCAGCGCGTAAAAAGGAGGAAGGAGGAAGTTCTGACGTGCGCGCTTTACTTTCTCCCTCTCGCTGCTTCACTTCCCAACACTTCTCGCCGACTCTGACTGGGGACGAGAGGGGCGAGAATGACCCCACCCGTGGCGAGGACTTCCTAGCAGAAGTCCCACCATGTTCCCGTCGTGCTTGATCCACGCCGCCGTCGCGCTGCTGAGTCGAATCGAGCCCACCATCGTGCTCCAGCAGCTGGGCAGCGCGCTCTCCAACACCGCGCTTCAAATGGCGGTGAGGGACCGCTGCCTCAACGCCACGTTCCCGGACCTCTCCCCGGAGCACAGTCGGCAGAAAGCCATGACGGACTTCTTCATGACATACAACCTCGTCCTGCGGCTAGTGCCTATAGTCCCCGCGCTGCTCCTGGCCTGGTGGGGGGACCGCGGCTGGAGGAAAGTCCCCATCGTGGTGCCGCTGTGCGGGCAACTGCTGCTGACCGTCACTCTGCTACTGGTGGTTGTGTTCCGGCTCCCGCTGGAGGTGATGTTCGGGGGGGCGGTGGTCTACGGGCTGTCGGGGGGCTTCGGCGCCTTTTGGCCCGGCGTGATGACGCTGGCCGCGATCTCCTCCACGGCGACGGACCGATCCAAGGTCAGTTCTGCGGTTCCCGGCTTTATGTGGGAAGCTTATAATATAATATAACAACCCGTATTCCACACATATCAATAGTTTAAAAGTTAAATGAATTATCGTAACCCCGCCCCCCCCTCCCTCCCTCCCCATGCAGGTGATGATGAAGGTGGAGCTGCTGTACGGGACAGCCGGTGTGGTGGGGAGCCTCGCGTCGGGTCACATGTTCCTGGTGTACAGCTCCAGTTTGGGGAACGGGATCATCCTGCTCGCGGTGAGCGTCCTGCTGCGCGTGCTGTGCCTCATGCACGCCGCCGTCCTTCTGCAGGTCAGTGGGTCGCCGCGCGCGTTCATGTTGTTCGTGAGACGTCTGGCCCCGCCCCCTTCCTCGCGTGACGTCGGGAAGGAAGCCCGACAGGTAAAACGTGTCGCGCAGGGTGTGCAATCAGTGGAGCGCTACTCTCATCCCGCACGTGCCGGGCAGTGTGCAGTGTGCCGTAAACGGAACGTTATGACAGAAAGAAAAAAGTAGTAGAGCAAAAACTAAATCCATGTAATAACCCCATTTTCAGCTTTTATCTCTACAAATGCCGCCCACGGGTTCACTTTCCTGCAGCGGCTGATGCAGATGTTACACGTGTCTGTGTCCACCTTTATTTTAGGTGAACCCCCATTCGAGGAACGAGCCCGATGACGCCACCCGCCTCCTTCCGGACGTCTCCTCCGAGGCTCCTTACGAGGCTCCTCCCGAGGCTCCTGCTGAGAGGAGCCGGGTGAACGTGGCTCTGCTGGTCCTAACGGCCCTTCTGTACAACGCCGCCGTGGGTGGAGCGGTGGAAATATTGGAAGTCTTCGTGCTAAAAGAGCCGCTCAGCTGGAGTGCCACTGAGGTGATCTTTTTTGTTTATGGGTGAATTAGGCTTTGAATTTGAATTTTGATTCATTTTTTTTCTCTTTTTATTATTTAAAGTTGATCCAATAAAACGATTAGACAGAAACGTACAATAGAATCTGCTGAAGATTCACTTTCCCCCCAAATAGTAGTACTGTACTGTCCGTTTCCATTAGACAGGCTGTATTGATGAGCTAAATGTGCCTTACTGTAATGAGTATTACATGAGCGCTGTGTTTTTAAACATACTATAGAGTACGTTGATTTGTATCCTTTCTCACTTCTCATTTGATTTGCTCTACCTCGTACCTGTTGTCTCTTTACCTCCAGGTGGGTTACGGGAATGCAGCCGGCTCTTTGATTTTCCTCACTAGTTTCTTCGGCGTCATGGTCTTCCGTCGCTGCGTCAGCGACGTGGCGCTCATCCTGATGGGCATGCTGTCCTTCGCGTCAGGGAATTTACTTCATGTCGTTCGTCAGGACCACGTCCATGTTCTACCTTGGTAAGCGTCATTGTGATGAGTAATGTGATCATGAGTAATGGACATTTAAATTCTATCCTAAGAGAACCGAATGCTAATCACACGGTTTGGTCCAGGGGATGTTTTCTTCCTGCAGCGCTGTGTTTTTATCCCCTGATTAAGGCCAAGACTTTAACTCATCACTTCAGAAGAGATACACAATTCATCATCTCTTCCTTAAACATTGTCCCATTTTATAGTATTACGATGCTGCTTTTTATAATACAAGTATCTACTCAAACGGATTCAACTGGGTTGCTCTGTTGTTCTGAGGTCAAAGCAGTTGATGGACTGAAATACGATCCAAGTTAAATTAAGTAGTGAAAGAAACCCAGCAGACTTTCTCAGAGCTCGAGATGGTGTCTTCAGATTCATGGGTTTTCTTCACTAAGATCCAGTCCAAATCCAAAGTTAGTTATATGCAGCTAAAATAAGTACACAAGATATCCAAATTTGAACGTTGTGTTTTTAAACATTCTCTAGTTTAGTGTATCTTAAAGAGACCTAAACTAACTAACGCAAAAGTCATGGTATAGTTCATCTCAAAAAGAAAGGAAATGCCTTCCCTGAACTTTGTGAAACAATAATTAAAATTCTCTAGTGCAGTGAAAAATTATAGTATGAATCAAATTCAGAAAAGAGCCATACCATAATCTGTTGAAAAAAATGTCATTCAAAAATGTCATTGCATACTTCTTACCAATTCATACCAAAGTTTGTTGTAGGATTGTCCCTATGAGTCATAGTACAGTATGCATTGTTTCATGAACAGGTTTGGTCTCATAGCAAGGTAGACAGAGACGTATACAAATAGGGAAAGGCAAGTTCAAAAGGAAACAGGACAGTTGACAATGGTATAGTTTACCTGTGGTTAACATTTCTCTGCAGCTCGCTCACTCAACTTGTTTGCCCTGATTCCGATGCCCACCATCAGATCTCTGCTCTCGCAGCAAGTTCCAGCTTCCTCATGTGGTGAGTAAGAAACCCGTGTGTGGTGTGTATGTGTGTGTGTGTGTGTGTAGATTTGTAAAAGCACAACAGATGAGTAATAACATTGGAGATAATTAAACAGTGGAAAAACTGTGAAGTGATTTATTGCAAATAATCTAATATCATTATTTAATTGGTAGAAAGTAGTAAATATATATCTCAAAACCTGGATAATTAAAACGTACTGTCTCACAATGCAAATCAACACCCGCGCGGCCTTGCTGTTTGAACTACCTGTACGTACTGCAGCAGTACACTGATGGTAGTGGCATGTCAGAGTGTGTCACAGTGGGGACAGGAACACGGTGTGGAAAAGGGAAGACTACTTTTTAGTTCCCGAAATGTGAGGTTTCAACTCCTAAACCAACCAGAACCCAAACTC
This sequence comes from Apeltes quadracus, assembly GCA_021346845.1. Taxonomy (NCBI): domain Eukaryota; kingdom Metazoa; phylum Chordata; class Actinopteri; order Perciformes; family Gasterosteidae; genus Apeltes; species Apeltes quadracus. Next base: position 9,306,464 of record CM037930.1, on the reverse strand, counting down.
TACTGATCCTGTGTTGCTTCTGTCAATCTGTGATGTTTAGGGTACTTGAGTTGTGATGACAGTTACGTCATACGTGTCCCCGGCAACTAGGACCCTGACCTGAACCCCCCCCATCTAGCTTTATCGTAATTCATATAGTACTCACATAGTACTTCAGATACCCTGAAACAGGACTTTTTAAGTAAAGAGCAGGCAAATAAATAACACACACACACAATGTAACGGTGGTAACGATGTGCATTTTGTCCCCACAATGGGATTTATGTCCCCACAAGACAAGTACAACAGGCTCGCACGAGCCACCACCACCCAAGGAAATAAGGAAATGTAAATTTACTATTTTTAGGAGTTGCAGTTTAGCTGTTTCCCCTTTTTCCATGTTACTGTAATATATGAGAGTGGTATCAATGCTCGCTATCCACTCTCGACAAGAAAGCAAAATAAGCTTAGTTAAAATGGGTCTACTGAACCTTTCATTAACTGCATGCACTCCTTGCCATCAGGCACCACTCTCACCTATCTGCAGATGGCATTGAAGTTATCCGGTCTGGCCTACATCCCGGCCTTCACTAAGATCTACCAGGGAACCCTGGACTGGTTCCCTGGCTCCGTCTTCATGCTGGCCAGCAGCATCACGGTGCTTGGAATGATCCCCATCAGGTAGGACGCTTCTCCTCCTCTGGTTGCTCTTATTTTGTACTTAGGAATTGTTTGTCTTTTGTGCCGAAAGCTACGTGAAGAAAAAAACCCTTTCAATTTTGGGACTAGATTGAGTATGACGTTGCAGCCGATTAGCTCAGCTTAGCATACAAACATGGAAACAGGGCTTAACAGGTAGCACATTTTACCTACTCTTTTATAGTTTTTTTCTATACTTCTCAGAACACCCCATTTATGTTCACAATCGATACGATTAAAAGACATTGAGTGTATTTAAAAAAATATATATCTATTGTCTTCTCTAACAAAGTGACACTTTTAGCTCATCTGCTCATTGCTCTATTTGTGATACGCACTTCCTCTCCTGCCTACAGCATTGTGCACTACAGATCTTGGCCGATGCGTCAGCACACAAGGATTCAGGCAGACTGACGGCACCGCATCCGCAAGAGCGGCCGAGGAACCGAGGCATGAAACGGGCAAAAACAGGAACGCTGCTTCAGTCTCACTTCCTCTTTTGCCAGAACTTTGTACACAGCAAGAGAAGTATGAAGTGGCCTCGGCAGTGACAGGATGAACTAACAGTAGTTTGGAGGGTGATCAATTTGTCCCCGGATAAGTGGATTACCACATAATGTACATTTACGAGGAGTCGCTGTGAGCTGTGAAAACAAAGTGAGAGATTTCAGTCCTAAAGTCCAAGACATACAGACCGGAATTTAAATTTCCAGTTATCCGCACTGTTTTTCTAGTGCGTCCACTTGTCTGTTGCATTTTTATTGTTGTGTGTGGTCAGGAGCGGGGGGGTGGGGGCTGACTCATTCAGCTGGCTGAATACAAACAAAATGTTGAATAAAAAACAGACCCAAGCAAATGCATTCTTTTTTTATTATTGGTCCAATATACAAAAAAATCATTCGAGGTAAAGATAAATTGCTTCAAAACGACATCAATATACAAGCTTATTCGCCATTACAACAAGATGTTGTGACCATCCAAATGTACAACAGGACCTGAACGTAAACAGTACACACTAGGGAGGAACACAAATCAGACAAATGAAAATAAAGATATACATTTGCATAAATGGTCTGAGGTCTAACCTTTCAAACGAATCCAATGATCTCCTTATGTGTGAATCTATGACAGAGAAAAACAACAACCCGGGGGGCATTTTGGCTTAGAGACATTTGATGAGTCTGCTCTGTGCAGCGGCAGCCTGAATGGTCTCTGTTTGGGGATTTAACCCGAATCCTGCAGACGATGCCTTTCTGAACAATGCAGAACCAAGTCAAGCCGACACGCCATTAATAGTCATGTTTGGCAACAAAAGAAAAAACAGAAATAAGCAGTTTTGCTGGAGTTGGCGCAACGTAGATGCAAAAGCAAATCAGCAGACATACAGTCTGAGATGGGGATTTTAAAATGGCTATGAGAGAGGAAGAAGTAAATGTATCAAAGTATTTTTGGGGCTCCAATGACTTGAAAAAACAATAAATGTTTAATTACATATATCCTCCAAAATTTGACGTGTTGTTGCAACTTTCAAATGCTTAATTGAAAACAAACGATCCCCTGCTTCTTTTATAGAAAAATAGACTCAGCTGTACCATATAATTCAGCTGTACATTTGGGTATATTAAATATACAGTATATTGTCATTACAGCAAATAAAACCTTTCAAAACCATTAGCATGCGGTGAGGTTATCGAAGGAGGTCAACAGATGGCTTAATGACTCTTTAGAGTCACATTGCTCATGTATAAACAGATGTCACCCATTAGAGCTTTTTTAAGACTTGGATTGGGTTTGCTACATTTCAATATATTAAAATCTATTCGGATTACAGTGAGCATTAGTCACAGGTTGAAATGTGGAAATTAAACCTCTGTCTTATTGGGTTCTTTAGTGCCGTTTGCTAATATGAAAAGATATTTGGAAATGTTAAACTGATAAAAAACAATCGTTTTTTTAAAGCTGCCCAGTGGAGTTTTGCTGTAAACAAAGCGATGTTCACATTCAGTCTCGTCTTTGTGTGGTTTCTTGAGATACAAATCTGCTCCCGAGTGCTTCTAGTGGTCCAAGACGCTGCAGGGTGCCTTATAGTGACAAATTACTTCTCCACATACCGGATTCAATAATCTATCGTGACAAGTAAGATAAAGCTGATGCAGAAAATAATACAGACAGCTCTTAAAGCAGCAGTTTGGGGATAGAAATCAAGGGTTTACGTGAGAGATACAGGAGTTGTATATAGCAGGATCCCCCCCCATAACTTAGCATCAGTGCCCGTGTAGTATTGTCCGCTGCCACGGAATCATATTAATGGACAGAGGCAACCTTTTAAGCCAAAAGGTGTTTCTAGATCATATGAAGACTCTCAAAACAAGACAAAGTGTTTTAGGAATGCGTCATAGCTGCAGCAAAATGACATTTCACTCAAAGAGTTAGACAAAAAAATAATAAAATAAATGATACTTTCCATTCCCTCTGTGTTTATTCAATCGGGTAAATCTGCCCGTTTAGCATCCTTCACTAACTTTGTGTTTGTTTGAAGAATCGTTTTAACATGAGTAGCAGACTGTTGAGCTGCCGGTTTCAAAAATATGAGCGCTGTGTTCATCTAAACCACCAGGCGGCGCTGCTGCAAAAGCACACAATGACCCTGAACAAACCGCTTCCCTGATAGAGCTCAACAATCATCTTCCACACACACACAAGGCATTTGGCTTTGCGTCGTGTCCACTCATGTGGCTGTGGATCAAAAATACATCCCAAAGTCCCTTTGCTTCACTTTTACTGACATTTCGGTTTGTGAGCCTTCTGCTTTCTCTCCTCCCATTCGCTTCTCGTGGCTGAACACAATTTCAAAAGCTCTGAAAACAGATGGTTTTAAGTCCCTGCAAGAGGACTTGGCGGGCAGAACAGTAAAACCATAAACATTTATGAACTCTTGGAAAAGGTCAACAGTAATGGCGAGTGTAAGAAACTGGAACGACTGTTAGATCCTTTAAATTAAGAAGATGTTGGATTCTAATTAAAAAAATACGGTGGCATTAAGAGGCGAGAGAGAGTTGTTTCAGTGTTACATTTTAGAAAGGGTTTTACATCCTCACAGGAAAAACAGACTAATCTCTGAACACTGCCTCATAATTCACATTTTGTGATCGAATGGGTTTCCTTCACGGATGGAAAACCAGCCTCTCTGAGAGCGAGCTGAAACACCAGTGGCATTTGGCAACCGGATGCATTAGGAAATATTGAGTAGAAAAACTTCAGAGGGAGGGAAAATAAAACGAAGGAAAATGTCGACACGAAGAAGGTCTGTCCCGTTTCCCCAAACGTCCTAGAACGTACCGTCTGCTACCTACTTTGTAGGGTCAAATCTCCTCTGTGCGATCACTGGACAACGGGGGCAAACGTCCTGCAGCTCAAGTCTGCTGCTTGCTCCGTCCTTTTCCTTGGCATTAGACAGAGTGTTATACAGAGGTGGGGGGAGAGACAAAGAGAGGGGGGGGGGTGGGGGGGCGCAATGAGGAGATGTTTCAGTTCGTCTCGTTGGTTTTGTCCTCAGTCTGTTTGTCCTGGAGGACGGTTATGAGCGACTCCCACGCTGCTTGGCACTGCAGGGTGGGGGCGGGGGTGGGGGGGGGGGGGGGGGGGGGGGTGAGATGGAAGAGAGAGAAAAGGGTAAGAGGACACGATACCACTGCTTCACCTGTTGCAGCTTCTTGTAAATACAGTACTCTTTGATCTGGTTTGGGGTGATGACAAATGTCAATTCTGCTGTGCAGACGCCTGCGCACCTTCTCGTAGTGGTGGATGTTTTTGTCGGCCATGCCGGTGAGGAGCTGTTTGAAGTCGTGTCTCTTGTTGCTCTGCCAGCGATCCCAGTCCGCCTTCAGGTCCGCGTTGAAGCACTCCACTTTGTCCTGGAACTTCTCCACCTCCGCCGGCATCTGCGGAGAAACAGAGACAGCTACGGCTACAGGGGCGTTCAGGGGGACATCATACAGTGTCTAAGGGAGGACTGGGGGGGGTTTAAGAGGGGAGGGCTGTGTTAGAAATATGACAGAAGTGAAAGAAGACGTTGCACAGCTCTCCCTCTGAAACGGGGAGAATCTTTCTCGGTGGATTTATCACGACTCGTTAACCAATGAGAGGAAGGAGGCGGCTTACTGGCGTCCGGTCCTCCTGTTTGCGTAATATGGCGGCTTCTAGCCGGCCCTCGTACTCCGCCTGGCTCTGGTCTCGCTTCCTCAAAACATTCTGCAATAAACCCACATTTGGAAGGTTTGAGGGGGTATTTAAAGATGCTGTAATTTTCCAAAAAGTAAAACCGAAACGATCAGAATGGTATAATTTCCTAGTCCTCTCCAACCCGCTCACCTTCATGGACTCTGCGTAGAGGATGTACTCTCGGAGGACGGGCAGGAAGTCCTGGCTCATGCCCTCACCCAGGTCCTCGAGTGCTCCGCAACACGTGGCCACGCAGCCGCCCACGCCCTCCAGGGGGCGCCGCAGCTCTTCCTCCGACCCCGCCCAGCTGGAGTACACGGTGCCGTACTCGCGGAGCTCCGTTAGGTACTCTGGTGGGGTTTGAAAGAGGGCAAGAAGGAGGGGGTGGTGGTGGTTAGACGGTCAAACAGGAAATAAAAAAAAGATGCATCCCGTTTCATACTTTTAAATCTGTGTATCAATTTAAAGGTTAAGCTCAACTGGAAAACTAATAAAAGCACAACGTCTCTTTCTTGCCAGGCGACATGGAGTGATTGGCATGAGCAATTGGAAAATCTGCACACAGGAGGGAGGGCGATGCCTTGTCACTGGGCTGCTACAGCATTTGCATTTCCTTTCCTTTTCTTTTTTTAACACTTTCTGTCAGCTGGCAGGTCGTCTTTTTTCACCGTTCCCAGAGTTTCCATTTGATCTCCTCCCATATAGAAACAAGGTTCTTTTGTCTGCGCTGCAGATTTTCTTGGTTGCAGACTGCAACGCGCGTCTGAACCCCGGACAGATGGCGACGTCGAGCATTTCTCGCAGCAGATGTGAGGAATTCACAAGATCACGTGACATGCAGGAGGTAGGCCTGCACTCATCACCCGCGCAACCACAAGGCCAAAAGGTCTGTGGAGGGGGGAGGCAAACAACAGCACTGAATCAATACTGCTGGTACATTCACAACGAGCTAGTTTCAGCCACCCAGTTACCAGCAGCTGACCAGCAGCACAATGGAACTGGCAAGATACAAAACAGCTGCCAACAAGCAGGTCTCCTGAGTAGTAGTAGTAGAGTATAGGGAGAACTACTTTTTTCATGTGCAAACAGTTTTAAAACGTCATTTCCTGGTGCCTAAAATACATGCCTGCTAGACGTAAAAATAAAGAAGTGGCTTCAGCTCTCCAACCAAAACGAGCTGATCGAGTCACTCTGTCATTCATTTATCTAGTTTTAATCTATCCATTTACTGACTGCATAAATTGATTATTTATGAATAGCCCTCTATATTGCTCAATACAATCAGTCCATAAACTGGTTTATAACCATGTGCAGGCCTACTGGGCCTCCCTAGCATTTAAAGGGTGACGAGTATTGGACCTTGCAAAGGGCGCAAAGTAGCATGTCAAAGCCCCATAATAAAACCAGCAACAACTTCCAGGGGATCGTATTATTATTATTATTACTATTATTAATATTACAGTTGCTCTCATACCTGACTGCTCTTTGAGGATCCTCTGAGCGATGCGGTCGATGGTTCCCAGTTTCTGGTTGAAGGTGTCCAGGTATTCTCCCATGGCGCAGAACTCGGCCGGCCGCGCCCGCAGCTTGTAGCCTCCGGCCGCGTGCTTCACCGACTCGCCCACCTTGGTCAGCAGCGCCAGACCCTGACGCTTGTTCAGGTCCTGCAGACACAGACACACACACGCACACACACGCAACAGCCTACATGAAGTCCAATTTAAAACAAATATGTTTTATTATGGTTGAATTTTCACAATTGTTAATAATTAGCTAATACAAATATGTTAAGTCCATTTCTTTCCCTACAGTTAATTGTAACATGCAAATTTGGAATGTAGAAGACGCCCGAGCGCTGCTTTTATTGTTTTCTGTTTTTTCCTGTTGCATTTTGTTACCCATTTTGTATGGATTTTAACTTAATGATTGACAGCTGCAACAGCTCACTGGGATCATTGAAGTCTTGTCTTTTGTCTCAACTACCAAATGTGTGACTGATAGCAAATCCAGAGAAGACATACAAAAGGGGTCGGTATTTTGTGGGAATATATTGTACTAAAACATCACATTGAGATTTATTTATTTTTTTTGCACACTACAATGAGGTGCTGTGACAGGAAAAGCAATGACTGACTGATCTAAATTACTTTCCGTTTCCATAACAAAAAATTAGAACTGAAAATAAAAAAGGTGAATTTCCCGACTTTGTGTTGCCTCACCTTGGCAGTTAGGAAAGCGTTTAAATGCGGGTTGAAGGAGAGTACCGGGTGGTCGGCAACTCGCTTCAGGAACTTGTCCAGCGCTTTCATCCGCGTCTCCACAAACTCCTCTGAGAAACGGTCCACCACGCCCTTCATCACGAACTTCTCCGGCAGCGGCTGGAGAGGAAGAGGAGATGCAGAGGGTAAAGTGAAGGGCTCCCTGACAGACCAAACGGATGCCAGGGCCATTGCACCTACAGGGATGAGGTGGGTCGGCTGGCTGTCCTCCAACTTGATCCTCAGCCAGTCGAAGTCCTGGTAGCGCCGCCGCACGCAGTACTCGGGCAGGTCGAACTCCACCCGTGACGTCTGGAGACAGAGCCCGTTTAGGACAACTGCACGCGCTTAATGACCTTGGAATATCGCTGACACTGCACGCACACACATTCCCTCCTTTCTTGACTGTGTCAAAAGGCAGCTCGATTAACACGGTGTGTTCATAGTGGGCTGTGATGTTTGTGCACAGCCTCCGAACTGAAGCGCCACAGCGCACATAGCAACTGTCGTCATGACGCCGCACGGCAGCTGCCACCATCGTCTCTCCCTGCATCCGTTTCTTTCATTACTAGACGGAAAGGCCTCCGAAGCTACGGTCACCCCGCTGAAGGTCAGAGCGGGTTTACTCCTATCAGGGCCGTTTACTAGCAGACAGATGCGGAGGATGGAACAGAGGACCCATCCGGTGAACACAAGTCCCTGAATACATCTGCCCTGGGGAATAGAAGGGTTTTTTTTTTTTATTAGCAGACTGAGTCTGTTCCATCACGCCTGGGATACAAGGTTTGACTTAGTGTCTTCAGATGTACAGGCCATGAAACACAACAAAACGGGAAATAAGAACAGTAAAAGGAAGACTAAATTTCTCTGTGCTTGGTGGCCTACTGCCAATGGCAAAAAGAGATTTGTTTTATGAATAAAAATGGTTATTGTTGATTAGTAGCTTGGCTAAAACACAGGAAAACACCACCCTGGTGTCCACAGAACCCCAAGTGGGCGGTGTCACCATGACGCCGGCCAATAGCAGACCTTGGTGGAGACTCTGTAGGTGATGTAGGTCTCCATGGTGGAACACGTGTTTCTTTGGGTCGTCGACCGTGACGAAAAGGTCGCGGGTCTCTGCGGTCTCCACGTAGGCGTCCCGGACGTCTGCTTCCAGATTGTCGTCCAGCTGCAACCTGTTGAACAGCGTCGACGTGGAGGCGGGACTCGACGTCTCCACCGGCGTGCCGTTGGTCAGGGCCGCCGCTTCCTGCGCGGACGGGGACAACGGGGACATCAAACCGAGACACTGCGAAGGGAAACGCTGCGAACAAAAGACCTGATAGTTTGGTAATCCAGCTGTTTTCTCCGTCAATGGGGCCCTTGTTGAGGCTGCCGCGCACCTCGTCTCACACTACGTCCTGTCTCTCTAATTGTAATGATGGACGAGAGGGGGACAATTTTTTTTAGCCTTTATGCAGTGGGGATACTTTTTCCACAGCTCGAATACGACTTCAAAACCCTCGCTCAACTAAAAAAAGAGAAACATTTTGTTTCATTATAGATTTTTAAAGGGACTGTTGGTATTACAACTTGTTTTCCTACATTTAGAGAATAATTTGCATCAGCATCTGGCTCTACGAACACAGATCTGATCAACAACGCCACTATCAAACCGATGCAGAACTATAGATTATTCCGAGACGACGCTCGTCAACAGCAGGTAGGTCCGCAAAAATATTACTGCGCTCGTTCTTGTTCTGACCATTTCTATTTTTAGAGGTTTGTATTGCAGCAACTAGAGCAAAAAAAACATTTCACCTCCAGGCTCCATCCAAACACAGCAAGTGTTCAGAAAACCTATAAAAAGAAAATAACTGGACAAAAGTCAACGCTGTGGAAAGTGTTACTCCACATTGGATTGAAATGCTATGGCTTCACATTCAGAAGAGAATATTTGGATTTTGTAACAGAGAGTCAGCAGGGCTGATTCACTGAAAACTGGATTTGAAATTGAAACAAACCAAAATCTCTTAGAAACAACCCTCAAAGGCCCATTTGATCTGGCGAACTCTTGTCAGCAGTCCTCTGCAGGCGCATCTCGCATGGTCCCAGGTTCCAATGCACCCAATGTTCAACCTGTATGGCCTTTGCTGAAACACAATGTTTCCCTGCAGTGTACTTCTCTAATTTTAACAATTCAAATCATTGAATTACTTTTACTTTCACACCGTGCAACTCCACACACACACTCACACACACACACACACTTTGTTCACACCCCATCTCTCTCCCTGCTCCTGTATATAGACACAGTAACCCTCCCACACACAAGCTGCTGACATTGAACATGCACTTTTTACACTCCGCTGCCAACTTGCACTGGTGATCACAGTTCACACAATTGCATTAAGTTGCATCGTTACACCACAGTGATCGAACACCCAGGCAACCGCAACGCAGCCACACTCACACCGGAGGTAAGAAATGTGAAAATATTGTACAGAGGTCGACGGGCCACATCCGTTTTCATTTGAGTTGGTGGATGCGCTAATTTAATTATAATAAGAACTGATTAGTGTTGCGACCAAGAAACGTGTGTAACTGGGATTCTCTTTAGTATTGTAATACTGTGATGATAGGAGCTCAAATGTTGCACTTCAGGTTTTTAAACACAACACAACTATAGGTGAGAAATAGCAACAAAACAAATGCAAGTGCATCATCACGTCCTGTTTCGTCAGCAGATTTTCTGACTTGTGAAAACAGGATAACTACAGCCAGCATTCCCACGAGCCTGAGACCAAAGCAGCTGGACTTTAGACAACCAATGTTTACCGTTTACAGCTTTACCTGCTGGGATTTGTCAAAATGTCTCCAGAGAAAGAGATTTCAAAACTGGATGTGCCGAAATTGATCGAGTCCACTGGTTGATTAGTCATTAGTGAAAAGGGGTTTTGACTTCTTTTAAAGAATGCAGTGTTTAGAAATCCCTTGTAAAAAAAATCTGATCCACACCAAAAAGCAATTACTTGCTCCCAAACCCATGATTGAAATGTTCATCCAGTCTTATTGAAGTGTGTTGACAGACTATTGCCTCGGTCAGGGGCAATTACAGCCTATGACTCAAACAGAAAGACACTTCACATTTTCAATCAGTTTGGAGGTTATTTCTTTGCCTCTGGCTGTCTTGTTGGGCTTCCATAATGCTATAGATAAAATTAGAATTGAAGAATGAATCAGAGCATCATTTACTAGCGATAATAAATGCAACAGCTGTGTGTCACTCTGTTAAGGACCTAATGTAATTCACCTAATGTAAACACATCATCTAGTTTAAAAAAGCTGTCAACTCAGTAACCTTAGGGTGTGTGTATACTTTGTGAGCATTGTTAAGATAATTCCTTGTCTCTGTGAGCTCGTTTGTATATTTTGTTGACGTGCGGTAACAAAACGTCCTGTGACGGCAGTTGTGCAACGTTGGCCAGCGAAGACGCGTCTGCTGGTGGGATTGAAACCAACGTTTTGCTTTCAGGAAACTGGGATTCGTTTGAGTCACGTGCACCGAGGCTCAAACGCCAACGGACATAATACACATTAACCAGAAAGACGTTGTGTTGTGCTTATCCGGTTTCCTCCGTCAAACTTCCATCACTTCGCTACTTGCATTTTGCCACAAGTACCGAGGGGGGGGGACTGAAAACAGATTTCGCGTTGTAGTTCGTCTAGCCGTCCTCCTCCCTCCATCCACTGGGTGATCTCTAACGGGTCTCGGATGAGCCCTGGCGGACCGTACCTTGTCCCCTCCGACGACGCTGACGGTGACGGCGGGCTGCTCCTGTGCGCCGGAGAGCGGGTGGAGGATCTCCGCGATGGGCTTCTGCCCCGAGCTGGCCATGCACCTCGGAGCACTAACACTCATCCTGCGGAAAGGCGGGAAGACGTGGTCGGGTTTCTGGGGACAACGGCCGTCCGGTTCTCCGCTGCTGATACGCAAAAGTATAGAGAGGAAGGCGTTTTTTTCCTCTCTTCGGGGTCTCTTCAGTTGATCTGTTACACCCGCTGGTTGGTTACTACAGTCAGCTGACTCCCAATGCGCAGCTCCGGAAATTACAGTACACGAACCCGGATGTAAACACATGCATCACGTGCCAACAGGCAACTAATGGAACCATAAAGATCGTCTATTAAGAAGATGAGTGAACTGTGCTTATTTTAAAAACATTTAACATAGAAAGGACCATGTCAAACGCGGGCAGTGTGAAACAAATCAAATGTAAATTAATTGATTAAGCAACTGTATTTCGAATTAACATTTTGTTTTTGTATTTATCAAACTATTGTTCCCAAATGCAGTATTTAACAATTGTGCTCAAATGTATTGGTCATTTAAAGCAGTTAATTGTCTGGTTTAAAAACGTTGATGATGATGATCATGTTGATCATGATGATTTTTTTTTAACTAAGCCCTAGCTTTAGTCTACTAACCCATAGAATTGTATTATATTATATTTTATTCCTTGCACTATGCTGTCTTGTTGTCCATTGTCGTCTGTTGTTATGCACCAAAGTCAAATTCCTTGTATGTTTGACATACTGATTCTGATTCTCAATACAAGCATAATAAAATCTGATTACAACTGATTTGAACGGATAATTGTTCTGTATTTCTATATATTTTAATTCCAATTCGCATCCACTGCACAGTCAGACTGCAAATATAAGCGGCTTTCTACGGTGTATTGATTAAGAGTTATTTTTAGGTATATATAAGTTACTTTTTCATAGACCTAGTCTTCTGTGCCGTTTCTCCAGTTGTCCTAGGTCACTCTGTTGAATACCGGAAATAGAAGAGAGTGGCACCTCCTTACGTTTTCCACTATCTAACGCATCTATCGGACCAACCGGTCAGAAGTAAAATGCGACTCATCAGCCGTACATAAGCAGGGGTTTTATTCTTATTTTAAACTTTCAACTAACGTTACTGTTACTAAAACAAGTACTGTGTAGTTTATCCAGCTCCAGTTTATGTGATATCCCCCCGGGGGACTTTTATCGTTGAGCGTTATACACCAGGGCAACATTAGCTGGGTGGAAGGAAACACAAATAAAACGTAAACCATCAGCTCCTAAAGCAGCTTCAGTTCTTCGTTACTTTGACCTGCGTCTTGCAACCTGTATGGAAATGGCTACTAATCCTCCAGGACCAGGTAATTCGTTAGTATTGGAACAAACGTTATTGAGGGCTTTGTCTTTATCGCGCTGTAACTCCAGGGGCGTAGCTTTGAATTCTGCCCCCCGTAAACATGTTTTTGCTCTCTGGTTCCCCCAGAGGAGGTTGATCAAGCTTCACTTGTCTTTAATTCTATGTAAATTGGTTTAACTCTATTATAAAAGATGAAGAGAACATAATAAATTCATTCAAAATATATGAATACGGTAACGCTGGCTAATGCATGTTGTTCCACCCCCCTCTCTGTCTCTTCCCTTAATGTCTTCTGTTTTCTGTTTTTCTACACCTAGCCGTCCCAAATAAGGCACGAGTGGCGATCCTGGCAGAGCTGGAGAAAGAGAGGAGACGGCTTTTGAGCACCCCCGGAGCGAGGTAGGGATACTATCCAGATATCCAGCATCACGAGCATCAGTCACAACCTCGGGAGGAACCTTTTTTTTATGGGGGCACTAAAGCATTGGGATGGTGGATGTATATCCATAGTTTGTAGGTCAGTACTTCAGAAATTGTCTTGATTCCCCCCCCCCCCTTTTCCTCAATCTCCTCCTGTAGCATCTCGCTGTCCAGACCGAGTCTGAAGGATTTCCGGGACAACGCAGAACAGCAGCACATCGCTGCCCAGCAGAAAGCTGCCCTGCAGGTGTGACAGTCAGACCAAATCGCATCCTTTTCATTTTCGCATCATTTTATTTCACACAGGTTTTACATGTAGAAACATGCAGCAGAACAAATAAGAAAAATCAATACTTCAGTTGCTCATCCTAGTCAGAAATGTACTCAGTTATATTTAGTTGCAGAGCAATTATCGAGTTTAATTTTTCACTCAATGAGTTCATTCTCTTTCTGGCCGCTATACGAGGCATATTTGTCACATATCACAATCACAAGGACTTCTGTATTGAGTCGTATTTTTGAAAAACCAGTTTAATGCCCGCCGGCTGGCAGGCTTGATTAGAAGTGTGTGAATCATTATTTGAGCGAGAGAGAGAAGTTTCAAGACAAAATGAACCATCTTAAAGAAATATAAAGAGGCTCGGTGGACACTGCGTGGTTGTTGCTCATCATACAGTGCTTTGATAAAAGTCTCAAATTATTTTTGCTAAACACAAAGACTACATGGTGGTTAGCTTAGCTTAAACACTGGAAACAGGAAAACAGGCCTAGCTCTTTCCAAAGGTACCATATCATATACCATATTATCGCTGAAACACTGTTAAATTAGCAGCATTACAAAATGGTGAATTTGGTCAGTACTAACGCAAACCTTTGCCCGTCTGTCTTCTCTTGCAGCATGCACACACACACTCATCGGGCTTCTTCATCACCCAGGACTCCTCATTTGGGAACCTCATCCTCCCCGTCATTCCACGCCTGGAGCCTGAGTCTTGACCTTTTTACCTCACGTCTTCCTCGTGCTGCCCGGTGTGACGCAAAGCACTCAAACGCCACGCACGCACACCGGACCCACGTGTCTCCCACTCTCCCTCTTTTAAGTGTTATTTACGGGCAGTCATTTGTCCCATCGTAAAAGATCTGATGAATCGGGTCGTTTTTACATTTTCCAGACGAACAGGCTGACTTCTAAATTTAGGGAAGCTGTCAAAAGAAGTAGCAAGAAGGTTCTAGAAATCTGTTACATGCTGTGAAATGGTGCAAGGGATAAAAAAAAAAAAACCATCACAGAAATACTTAAGTTGCTATGCTGCATTTCTTGCCTTTCACAGCATTGATCCACAAGATACACTTTTGGTCAGGGTTTTACATTTTTTTCGACATTTGGATAATAAAATTGCTACATTCAATTAGATATTGAATTTCAGTTTCTTTTTGCAAATCTAAAAAGATGGTGTCAGAAGTAAACAACAGCTATGTTCACACAGGATTTAGGAGTAGTAATGTTCCCTCACTTCGAATTGTTTCCTTTCTGAAACAAAAGAATATTTGTTTCTAACCTCATAATGGCATTCAAACTATTACGGACCTAAAAACAATCCACGCAACACGCATAAAAAAAACATTGTCGCTGCACCATGAATTCTTAAACGTCTCCCATCTGATTGGACACTTGACTGAAACTTTGAAAGTGAAGCCATTGAATCAGAAAGTGGTTAGAGGGGCCTCTGCAGACTCTCTTAGCGTATCATTGTCACTAGCTACCACAGCAACGCTGCTATTTCCCCCCATGTGAGTCTACATGTGTGTCGTCACGGTTAAACTACTACAGGAGAGCTTTTCAGTACTTTCATGTCAGCTCGATAGCGCTGGAACCGTGCACGATGCAGTCATGACACTTTAAAGGCGCGTAGTTGAAGGGGAAGGCCAAGTCGGATAATGGGTGGGCCCACACACACACACACACACACACAATTCACTTTACGCCCCTGGTCAAATTGGCAGCATGTGGAGGTCACGTCCCCTTTTTCTCCCAATGTTAAAACTTGATAATAATGCCTTCTCAGCTGCAGTGACTGTTTTATATGACTGGCCCAGATAATCTTTCTTTCTTTCTCCATTCGAGGATAACTTGACCACACAATGATTAGAAGTACACAACATTGTGAAAAGGGAAACGACAACAACCTCACAATACACTTGGTGAAACTCGTTGAGGAGCACAGACTCAGTGGGTGCAGTATCTAAGCCTCCAATGGTGCAGCTTCCTTTTCTTCTCTTTCCACACGTAGGCCTACGTGACGAATGCGTCGCGGTCTTCCGATTCAGTCGCCGCGGTCCGCCACTTGGACACGATGGGCAGCAGTTCGCCTTTTGCCTTCATCGCCTTGATCTTGGCCGTGATGCTGTCGTCCATGGCCTGGCGGCAGCGGTGGGCGTAGTGGGCCAGCGTCTCCTCCTTCTCGTCCCACGGCGCCATGGCGTGGAACACCGCCGGGGCGGCCAGGCTGAGCTCGGCTATGGCGGCCGTGCGGGAGATGGTGTTGCGGTCCACCCCCACCCGGTCGAAGGCCACCTTCATGGAGACGCTGCAGCGAAACTCCTGCAGGGCCGCCATGTAGCGCGCTATGACGCCCGCCACGTTTTTCACTGCGGGGGGGGACAGTGAGAGAGACACATCAGTACGCGTGGCGAGGAAACCAAGGCCATGCATGCTTAGCGGTAACAACTTGTGTCCTTACTCCTCACGCGGGGGTTCTCTCCGTCCCGGTTCCTCCTGCTCTTCAGTGTCCGGTGGCCGTGGTCCAGAGGGAGAAGCTCCATGTCCTCAAAGGAGTCGAACGGCATCGGGGAATCGACGCCCGCCACGTCGTCATAAGAGGGCACGTGTGAACTTCCCGGTTCAATCCGGTCGGAGCTGCAAGGCCACCCCTTTTCTAGTAGCAGAAATATGAATCTATATTAATGAGAGGTCTTACAGTGCTAAAACATGTTAGCAAAATTATTGTAGTAAAATTAAGTTAATTTTTTTAAACTAATTTCATCTACATTTTGTTTTCATTTTGATTTGATTGTACATGTTTTAAGAACCCATGTACTGTTATCAGTTATCAGTACTAATTTTGTCACTGTATTTGTTTAATCCTCATCACTCCTATCATTTTTGTATTTAAAGTAGGGCTGTCAAATGATTACAATTTTTCATGTCAAATTAATCAGTTTTCAGTGGATTAATCATGATTAATGATTAATCATGATTAATCCACATATGCGACGTTTCCCGGGAGAAATAACAAACCGGTAGGTGTCCGGATGATAGGGGTAAAAAACGGGAGCGCTGGCAGGTAAAAAGTGCGCTAAGCGGGCTGCCTCTCTCTCTCTCCATGGGCGTGAATCTGATCTAACAGTAGGGGGGACAATAAATATAACATTTCTGAAGAGCAATTTTTGAAGGGGACT
This sequence comes from Apeltes quadracus, assembly GCA_021346845.1. Classification (NCBI taxonomy): domain Eukaryota; kingdom Metazoa; phylum Chordata; class Actinopteri; order Perciformes; family Gasterosteidae; genus Apeltes; species Apeltes quadracus. The sequence continues at coordinate 9,290,240 of CM037930.1, read as the reverse complement.
CAAATAATAACGTTAGCTAGTTGTAGTGGGGGCATATCCAACAAGCTATTAAACAAGCTGGGTAACATTACATTATATTACACTAGCATAGAGGACTTCTTTGTCATGACTAATTCATTAATTACTCAGCATCATTTGTAAACTTCATCCGATGTTTAATGTGAATAAAATAGCGTTAGACCGCCTACTTACTACATTCTTGTTACTACCATGTGACTGAGAGTCGAGTGCAGATCACACAGCGCTAGATCCTAACGTGCTCAGGCAGTGGACCGAACCACTGTGAGGCAAGGGAGGGGGGACTCAGTGTTTCGAAACTTAAAAAGCATTTTGGGGGGTTTGTATTGTTCTACTTCTTACACAGATATTCTAAGTATATATCATTATGTTATTTACAATACACAACATTGTTTTAATTATATTTTCGCCCTTGTCTCAGGAGGAAGGGGGAGAGAGCGATACCGTTTCTCGAGACTTGTTTAAATTATGAGAAATATGCTGTATACATGTCACTAGATTTGTCTCCTGTCGCTTTTGACACAAAAGTCGCCAGGAAGAGGATTTGTTTGTCATAATAGTCCAACCACAACCGCATTTCGGATACATTCCTGACCTGAATAATTTGTCACACTGCGCATGCGTGAAATGCGTTAAAAAAATTGACGTAATTAACGACAAACATCTAATTAACGCCGTTAGTGCACTATTTTTGACAGCCCTAATTTAAAGGTGTTGAATTCATCAACATTCAGGCCCCACCTGGCCGCAGTTTGTCTTGCAGAAAGTCACAGATGAGTTCTGCTTTTTTAGTGAGTTCATTCTGCAGGAGCTCCTTGTCCTGCTTAAGGCCGGAGATGATGTCGGTCATCTGCTGGTTCCGGCTGCGTTCTGCACACAGCAGTGCCTGCAGCTTCTGCAGCTCGCCCTGCTCCCCTGCAGATACACAGACAAAAGCAGAAAAGAAAAGAAACCCCAGCAGTCAGACGGTTGGATACAAGCATACAAACATTTGGTGAGAAAGTCTTACATATTGTTTTGCATAATAAACAATACAATAACGTATTTGCACACCATCCAATAGGAAAAACCTCCATCTTAGAAAGGCTGAGTAATGGATTTTAATAAAGTCTATTTTAATCCTGGGACCGTTTGAATTACAACATGCTGAAAGGTGATCACGAGATGTGATCACAAATGCCACATTATAACATTTGCTCCTTTTTTAGTCACAGACAAATATTCCCATGATCCTCCCTACTGTTTGAAACTATGGAGGCTGTATTGAAATGTGCACTCTGCCTGTGGAGGTTTCTCGAGTCCTCGCGACCAATCCGTACCCGCGCTCATCTCCGTGGTCCCCGACGCGCGGCCGCCTCCTCCCAGCGGCTCCATCTCTGGGCCCTCTGACCTCTCACGCCTCAGATGCTGCCCATGCGCTGGGTTAGGGCAGGTTGAAAGGGGCTTTTTGGGAGACAGTGTGCATGTGCTTTGAGAATGTGTGTTTGTTGCCACATGAACGTCGTCGGCGTCGTGGTCCTCTGCACTGGTCGCCTCTTTCTTGACCTTCTTCCTGTTTAGCGCTCCTCCTGGTGCCCCGCCTCTTTTCCTGCACAGGCGGAGCTCGTAGTCGCCGTCTTCGTCCGTGGCCGAGGAATCACACCGAGCGATGTCAAACCGCCGGCTGCCGATTTCCCCCCCGTCCGATGCTGCCTCGCTATAGCAGAGGTCACATGACGCTCTCGCCGTCACCTTCAAGGTAATAATGAGATAATAGAATAGAAGTTACAGGTAAAGGCTGAACTTCAATGTGACGTTAACAGCGCTTTAACTAACATGAACTGCTCATTGTAAATGTGGGAATTAGTGATGTCATCAAAGTATATCAAGGATCTCCGCTCACCTTATTGGACCTGCGACCTCCGACGATCCTCTCCTGGCCTTGGCTGGTGTTTGTTGAGCCTCTCCAGCCGTCGTTGTGGTCACTGAGGGGCCAGTGGTACGAGTGGCCGGCAGCACAACCCCACACGGCAACAGGTACACTGCTACCACGGAGACCAGGGTCAGGGGCCAGCACGTTACCATGGGAACCACAGGTGAGGTGCTGCAGGCCAGGGAAGAGGTCGCAGATGGTCCCGTGGCTGTGCGCCCAGCGGACCAGTTTGCAAAGACTGTCGGAGGTGGTCTGAACTGGGTCGGACATGATATAAACCTGGAGAAGAGAGAGGGGGGGGTCGTGTCTTCAGGTTGGATTTCTGTGTCTCGGTGGTTTAAATCCTACAAAGGACATTTTGCTAAGCAACGAAACAGATTATTCAACAATGAAAAGAGTCATTTTTGATCAGTCAATATTGCCTATTTGACAATTATTCGTTTTAATTCTATGATAAATCAGAAATATAAATGTATTGACATAGTTCAAAAAATTGCTGCCAAAATTGCTGGCAAATGAATATAAAAGACAATTTCTCCGTAGAGTTCACACTCACAAAACATAACACAGCTGATGACTTGAACAAACAACTTTTAGATTTCGAGAAAACTACAATAAAACCAGCAAGCGGAGGACCAACAGACATCGTGTTGATCAAGCCGACTTGGTTTATGTCCATCACGTCTGTCTGCAGGAAAATCACACTTCATCACCCACAAGAACAACGCGATAAATCATTCACACGCCTTATATTTACCTTTTTTTAAATACGATCATTTAAAACATTGCTGCTCATCACAACGTCCTCGTTTATTCCGCACGTATCGGTGGCTTCAACGAAGCGACTGTGAGTTAAGTCACGACGTAAATGATGCGCGCTGAATTATCAGGAATATCACATCAGCTGTAACGTTGCAACGTTTGTTTAGGTCCGACATTCTTTGTCTGAAAGCAAAGAGTGTGTTACCGGAATCCAGAGGGGAAGTTTATATACTGCCTCCTGCTGGTCGGGAGGAGAAACGGCTCAACGTTGGATTACAGCGACCTCTAGTGGCCCCCATGGGTGAACGTGTAATACTTTATTATGATGTTATGGTGTCTTTATTTATATGCTCTGAAGATTTTTGACTAAAAGTGTAAATAAATGAAAAGAATGTCCATATTAAGCCCGTGTAATTACTTTGTTATTTCTTAATTCCCTCCACAATGTGTTTTGCATATATTCTAAATTCATTCGAGGGTTTTTCTTTACTTTGATGAAGGAGTTTGATTCTTGGGGCTGTTAAAAATGATTTTGTGAGAAGATACACCTGAGGTCACGGGTTTTCTTTATTTAAATTCATTAAAACACAACGAAATAAGCGCACCATAAACGTGTTTTTTTTAACTCGGGAGAGTGTTTATACGCTAACGTTTAAATAGCGAAAACCCTGCAATTGGGATATAATAAACAACCATTTCGTTCATTGTTTATGTCTTTTGTTTCCATGTGTGAATCCAGTGACTTGACTGAACTCGCTGCGGCTCCACCCTCCGTTACTCAGCCCGACTGCTACGTGTTCGCACTGCTGCCTTCAGCCGACGGGCATGTCGGCCGCAACAGGGGCAAGAAAAGAAGAGTTTCCCCCGGCTCCTATCTGCGGGAATAACGCCGCCGCACTGCCGGAGCAACTTCGACAACTTTAAACTGTCGACGGACGCGTCCTTTTGGAGACGGAATTTCACACGAGGACACGGTTTTACGGATTAAATTCTGCATGGAAACAAATGCTATTTGAGAGGAGAGAGAGAGAGAGAGTGAGAGAGCGAGAGAGCGAGAGAGAGGGGGGAGGACGAGAGGAGGAGAGGAGGAGGTGGGTGTTCCTCCGCTTGTTCCTTTCCGCACGCTTCTTAAAAACGAGCCGGTTTGTGTTGACAAAAGTGGCAACAACAACATAAAAAATAGTCCCAATTGTTGCTGCAGCCGCGTCATCTCAATCTCCAAACATCTGGGAGTATTGCAGACTTAATCCCAGGTGGGGAGCGTTGCAGAAGGGGGCAAAAAGTAAAATCATTGAAACAAGTAACAACTGTTCCACAATTATGGCGTTAAAGGCCAAAGTGTTGTACGACTTCTGCTCCGAGAACCCGGGTGAGATCTCCATAACGGAGAACGAGCTGGTGACCCTGTTCAGCGAGGAGGAGCTGGACGGCTGGCTGGAGGGGGAGAACAGCAGGGGGGAGGCTGGCCTCCTTCCTGCCTCCTACGTGGAGATCCTCAGGGAACACGTCCTCTCCGCCACCAACAACAACGGCCTCTCCTCGCCTCCCAAGATCAAAGCCGTGACGCCCGCCCACCCCTCCTACGCGTCCCCCCCGGACGCCCGGTCCCCGAGGGCACTCGGAGCCGGCAGCGGCGGGAGCGGCGGGGGGAGCTTCCACACCAGCCAGGGCAGCGACGACGACTGGGACGACGACTGGGACGAAGGCTCCCCGGCGGCCGGCCCGTCCCAGGGCCTCGGCAGGGCGCCCCCCTTGTACCCGGTGACCACCTCATTGCCCGCCGGGCGGCGAGAGAGCAGCCGGCAGCATCAGCAAGCCAAGAGCTCGGCCACCGTGGGGAGGAACCTTAACAGGTTCTCCACCTTCGTGAAGTCGGGCGGGGAGGCCTTCCTGCTCGGGGAGGCGTCTGCTCTGGTGAAGGACGGGGACAGGATCTGCGTGGTGATGGGGACGCACGGGCCGGAGTGGCAGGAGGACCCCTACCCGTTCACCTGCACCATCGACGACCCCACCAAGCAGACCAAGTTCAAAGGCATGAAGAGCTACATGTCGTACGGCTTGACCCCGACGCACACCAACGTACAGGTGAACCGCAGGTACCGGCTGGCATCCTGCTCCCCTCCACCCCTCCTCCTCCCTCCCCGCCGTTTCTGAAGCTTCTATCTTCACCGGATCCCCCCGCCCCCCTCATACCTTTACAAATCAATGTCTCTGTTGCTTTTTCCTGTGGCCACAATTGTTGCCACAAGCGAGTTGACTGTGGCCTTTTGGCCTCTTGACTGCCCAGGAATCTAATTTCCTTTTTGCGATTCCCTCTGCACCTTTCACAATGTTTCCCCGTCAGTAGAACTGTAGAACTGTTGCTCCCCCTTTGCAGCCCCCTTTTGTTTTCACTCCTTCTAAATACTTTTCCACTTTGGACAATTGCACCCTGTCCCCGTGCATTAACCTGCCTCGCATTCCCCCGTCCCCCGCAGGTACAAGCACTTCGACTGGCTGTACGGTCGGCTCGTGGAGCGCTTCCCGGTCATCTCGGTTCCCCACCTGCCGGAGAAGCAGGCCACGGGCCGCTTCGAGGAGGACTTCATCTCCAAGCGGAGGAAGGGGCTGATCTGGTGGATGAACCACATGACCAGCCACCCGGTGCTCGCGCACTGTGACGTTTTCCAGCATTTCCTGACGTGCGGGGCGGACGAGAAGGCCTGGAAGCAGGGCAAGAGGAAGGCAGAGAGGGATGAGCTGGTGGGGTCCAATTTCTTCCTCACCATCAGGTAGGAGGCTGTGTTGTCACCTGCTCATGAAAAGCATTGAGAACTCGACCGAAAAGCCTGTGATTTGCTTGAGATTTAAATACACTGATGATGTCAGGCATGTGCAGTCCGAGAACAAGGGCTTCATCCCAGGGTCACCATTTTCCAACAGCATTCCACAATCATAGATAACCCAGTATCTACACCAGTAAGGGCAGGAAATAGACCACAATACAACACCGATGCGGTTTTCAGCAAGGCAAACAGACCTGACCTTCTTCCCTTGATAAACCACTCCTCTGAACGGATCATGTTACAGCCCATCCCTGATTGTTAAAGGAATTCTGGAAAATATAGGCCAGTCAGTAGCTGACAAGTTTACAGGATCACAGCAGCAGTGGCTCAAGGGCCCACAGACAGTCCAAAGCAACAACATCAAAACTATTAAAAATGGCAGTAATAAAATAATGGGAACTATTAAGATTATAACGTCATATTTTGTGTGAAAGAGATGTGAGTACTTTTTGAGGTGTTGGGGTTCGTTATATCGTTGTCAGACGTTCCTGCTATATTGTCCGCCCATTCTTAACGATATGAACTGAAGGAAATTTGCCCTTAAGCAAGACGCCTTATTTGCCCGCTTGCGAGAACGAGATAAGTGTAACACAGATACACAGCTAAAGATGATGTAATGCTCTGATGAAAAAAAACACCATGGACTTTGAGAATGAAGCCACCACTTCTAAAATGGCCGCCACATGTCACGCTTGTCCCGCAGCACTCCCGCCGTCCCGCTGGACCTCCAGGAAGTCGAGAGCAAGATCGAAGGCTTCAAGACCTTCACCAAGAGGATGGACGAGAACATCGTGGTCGTGAACGCCACCATCAACGAGTTTGCTCGCAAGCAGATGACGGGGTTCAAGAAGGAGTACCAAAAGGTGGGACAGTCCTTCAGCCTCCTCGGCCAGGCGTTCGAGCTGGACCAGCAGGCCTACTCGGCGGGCCTGAACAGAGCCATCGCCTACACTGGCGAGGCCTACGAGGCGGTGGGAGAGTATTTTGCCGAGCAGCCGCGTCACGACCTCGCGCCCATTTCTGACCTGCTGGACATCTACAAAGGACACCTGGCCAATTTCCCCGACATCGTCCACGTGCAGAAGGGTGAGGAAGCGTTTCTGTGTTGGTGTTGTCATGCATGTGTTGGTCGGGGTCTCTTTAGCACACCTACGTCACTACCTTGTTGATGTCGTACCCCCGGTGGGGAACAAAAAGGAAATTGTAGAATGAAGTAAATGAAGGGGAAACTAAAAGGAAATGCAGATGTATGGCGTAGACTTTTTTACAGGGAGGTCAGAGGTCAAGGCTAAGCTTCCAATGGGGCTGGTGGGGGACGAGTGATCAGGAGTCTCGCTCGTGAACGCCGCTGCAGGGCAAAGGCTTTCAATCCAGCGAGGATTCAGATCGTTACCACTCGAGGCCCCTCGCTCTCAGCTTCAATCTCTTATCAAACAAAAACGATATTTATTTACTCTTTCTCAGATTGCAAAAGAATGTATTATGTCTCCAGCCTGAACGCTTGCCCATATTCGGTCTGTTTCAACATCTGTTTTCCTTCACTGAATCGTCCATCTGGGTCAAAAACTGAAACCAGCAGCCTGTCTGGTTTCAGTTTTTGTAACACTCTGGTACTGTGAGAGCATGTCCTCTCTCACAGGAAATCACAGGAAAACACGCACGCGCACACACAGACAGACGTGTACAAAGGACTTGCAGAGAGTTCGCTTGTTGGTTCCCTGCAGGTTGGGAGGAGGGACTTGGCACGCAAAGGCCTACAGGCAGCCTATAGTCTGCTGAGCTTGCTGAAACAATCACTGCTCCAGCTATGGGAACACCAAAAGTCCCGTCGGCTGGCCGCAGTTCACCCACTTCCTGAAGTAACACGTTATTTCATCTCCCACAAAAACTTGAACCAACTCCACTTCCGATCAGGATTTCTTTAGTAATAAGCTGGAATGGGTGGAATAAATATTTATGACTTTCTCACTAGATTTAGAGACTTTCTGAGCTACTGGGTTAGATCATTTTTAGTAGTCAATGCATGCAGTATCAGCATTAACAACAATACTAACAAGGGGAAGTCATGGGTAACGTCATGTATGACATCATTCACCATTATCATTCTTTCACTTCCGGAGACCGTAAGTAGCCTTGCTTTCAGTAAAACCAGATAATAATAAGAAGAGGAACAGACGTTTCGCTTCTCTTTGTCAATTCAAGGTTACACACAGGGAGTCATTGACTCAGAGCTTATGCTTCTGTCCCTCATGAACTTTGCGTAATTCACTACTGCTGCAACAGGAAACTGTGCAGCTGCCGTAGTTGTGAAATAACCACCTTTCACAAGAGATGTCTGGTTTGGTAAGTTTCCATAACAGACAATTAGGGGAATGATCGTCATCGAGTGAAAACGTTTTGCAGAGATGCAGCTTTTTTTCTTTTTCCAACCCCCCCACACCCTCCAAAAAAAAAACCTATACTGCCACAATTTACTCACATCTATCATGTCATAGAGCTCTGAAGGTTTCTGCAGTAACCACAGTGTAACATCACAGCATTGCAGCACAATGAGACTCCAGGAGGAACGCTTTGTGGACCTAAATGTGTCCGTGCAGTGTGTGTGTGTGTCTGTGAGGTCCATAGCGCACACATCTGATTTGAATGAGAGGGGAGATTCTTGGGCCTCTTGTCCTGCGTTGCCCCGGGACTGCAGGAATGCATAATGGAGCCGTCTCAGGATTAGTTTCCCCTCCTCCTCTTTTCTTAATTTCTCCCAGTGATACAACGACTTAACAAGAAAGAGGAGGAAGGAGAAAGACGGGGGAGGTGTGTGTGTGTGTGTGTGTGTGTGTGAGAGAGTGAGAGAGAAAGAAAGAAAGAGAGGGGCAGATAGTTGAAGAGCCGAACTGGTTTCCCACAAGATTACAGCAGCGTAAATGCCTTGTTCGTGAGGAGAGCGAAGTCCAAGTTAATTTCAGCTTGCTAACGCACTCGAGCCGGCACGGTGTGTGTGTGTGCATGCAGGAGAGAGGGAGATCTAGAACAAGAGGACAACATGCTGCCATGTTAGAGCCTTACTCTGGAGTTTCAACTTTTTTAACATGAATCCAGCTCTGCCAATTCCCCTCTGAAGCCTTAGTCACACTGAACTCCACACTGTGAGTCATAGCTGGGCATCGGGAGACTTCAAGCATGCTGGAAAAAGTGGTTAACAATTGTTTGATTCACTCTTTTAAATAGAGGTTGTGCTAATTAGATTCTGGCTAGCTGTCGTCCCATCAGCTTCTGTAACTCAATGTAACAAAGGGTTAAAATGTGAAATATGTTGCTGCCACAGAACATATGCTAATTGGGTATTGCCTATAACACTTATTAGACTTTACAATTATTAACTAGAATTGGTTATTAGAATGTCATCCCTTTAGGACCTCAAAAAAGTCGAACAATGGCATTATCAGCATCATATAAAGTGCTTTACAACTTCTCAGCTGTATAATCTCTGCTTTAACAAATAATCTTTTTTTTTTTACTTCCACCAATCAGATTAACGGTACTAAAAAAAATATTATAAAAAGATTAGACGGTTATTCAGATTTGTCAATAGGGAAAATGCTCTGCCCCGATCGGGTTCGCTTGACTCGGGGTCGCATCAAAGAAGCAAACTTCCTGTGATACATTTTTTCAAAGGCTTTGTTTTTCCGTGATTTTCACAGTCAGGTGTCCAGGGCATTGTTTGCACACCTTTTTCACCGATCTCCACCACGTTTTTTTTCTTCCCAGGTGCCCTGACAAAAGTCAGAGACTGTCCGAAGCAGGAGGGCGAGCTCCGCGACCGCTGCAACATCATCTCCTGCGCCACGCTGGCGGAGATCCAGCACTTCCACCGCACGCGCGTACGGGACTTCCGCGCCCAGATGCAGCACCACCTGCGTGAGCAGATCATCTTCTTCCAGAAGATCACGGCCAAACTGGAGGACGCGCTTCAGAAATACGACGATGACCAGTAGGAAGAGATGGGGTGAGAACAGAGAAGGTCAACTTCAGGAGGGCGGAGCTTTGAGAGAAGATAATTGAGTTGTTTTTGTCTAACGTTCACAGAGAACCGCTTTAGGTCTTTATTAAGGGAGATTTGTTTCTGACGTTGCTTGCTACAAGAAATATACGAAACAAAACCACTCTTCTTGAAAAACAATATAGCCCAGTAGATTATGGAAAAACAACGTCTTGGATTATCTCGATGCCCTTGATGAATGTACCAGTCAGAGGGATTTTGTCGACGCCGCAGGCACATCTCCAACAATGGATATTAAAAACAGCTGCCTCTCAACGTGACGTGGCTGCCTCTCGATTCCCGGTTCCTGGGTCACGTGATCTCTGCACGCCTCTATACTGCCTTCCCACTTCACGGAAAACGTCTGTTCTCCATCGCGGTAACACAACAGAAACACAGGCACGAATAGACTTCTTGAATGGAACTATTTCTGTTTTCTCCATATGCATCTGTTTTTACTTGAATGACCTGTTCAGTATTGTTTTGATGGGCTATAACATGTGGTAAGTGTTTGTTTGTGAGTGTGGAAAGAGGACAGATGGGTGGAATCTCCTCTAATGAATGGGTTTGCCTACTTCTGATGTCACAACTCGGATGCTGTCACATCTTTGCTATATTATTTTAGTTTATTTCTTACAAGACTTAATACCATAACTGATCTTCGACTGATTTCTAAACAATGTCGGACTATGTTACCGTTCTATTTCTTGGGGCGGTAAGTTATTAGAATCTCAAGTCCACATCTGTTTTTCTGCTTTTCCCTCAAAGAGGGAAGCTCAGAGCTCAGGGTACAGAGGCTTCAACATGATGGATGCTTCTTGGCATGAAAACTCTGAATCCAGATCTTCCTGTTTAAAGCCACCGCGTGAGGGTTCTTCTGTGATTCTACTTTTTTTTTACATTTCAAAAAGAGTTTTAAGACAATCCACTTGCAGGTCGTGTTTATGTTCCTGTTCCGTCTCTGTGGTACTGCAGCTTCAGGGACGTGACGTGATTAATGGTTGCTCTTTCAAACGTGCTAACCTGTAAAACACGGCACACAGTTCTGTTTGTTGTAGGTCCTGGATCAATCAACGTGTGTTTCCTTTTAGTTTTTAACTAAAAGGAAAACTTAGTGGTGAAGACAATCAATGTAAAGTCTATGCTTACATAGAATATTTCTTGTAAAACTTAACAGTCCTCTTATGGGTTTTTATTTCTCATGGTTTAGAATAGGATTGTGTTCTTCACAAGCACGTTAGTTTCTACGGTGAAGTTAATTCCTAAAACTGTTAATGTAAGACATGGGGACAGTATTTCAGTAAAAAATGTATGTTAAATATATATTTATAGTTGCACTTGACCTGTTCTGTGTTTTTTTTTAATTACTGTTTTGAATGTAACACTTCCTTTTTATTCTAAACAAGACACCTGCTCCATCATTACATTTTACATGAGGTTAGTTTGTTGAGTATAAAAATAATCTCCATTTGTTTGTTTTTCCCCCAAAGAGAAGCTTGTTATCACTGTTTTGCCTCCGGAGGCGGAAACAGTCCAGCCGCTGAAATGTGACACCAGAGTTCACAGACTGCAGGTCAGGTTACTGCCGCGGCAGTGCTTTTCATTATTTAGACCGGCCTCTTGGTTCCTGTTTTCATTTTTTCATTCACTGGTTTCACTAATCATTTGAAATTCTTGGTGATTCGGAGCTTCAGTATCAATGCATAGAGATTCCACATACAAATCAAAGATCCACTTCCTCTAAGCTTTAAAAAATATCTTTATGAGTTCCTCTTGGGACCATTTGAAAGATTTACAAACTCAAATTGTGTGGTGGTGCTGATTTAAATAACAAAGCATGTATCTGCAGTACATCTAGATTACTGCCTTGGAATAATTATTAAACGGCTTTGCTGGTTGAGGCCTATTTCTGAGAGTTGCATAAAACCTAAAGAAGAGTTATGCAAATGTGCCACACGTTTTCAAGATGTACAGCCTTTAATGGAGTCATTAAAACAGAGGTTGTTGTTTTTATTCAAAAATAAATTCTTAACCACGCACAGCAAACAGGCTGGCATAAAAGGGTTCATGAGTGACAAAGAGGAAGTAAGGAAAAATGAAGAAGCTACCGCTCGCTACACCTCACCGCGTTTATCAGAAAGTCTCACATGACAACTTGTAACAACATCAGGTGATGGAAACCCCAAAGCGTATGGCGCAGATGAAGAGGGGTGAATGTTTGCACACATCGACTTGAAAGTTCACAGGTACAAACAGACTACACGATCTACCGGATGACAGGTTTTGAACACATCGACTCTGCACAGTTACTATATTGTAGGTGAGTGGTGTCAACCACCAGTTATGCTACCAACTAGTTTGAGCTAAAATTCAGCTACATCAAACCTTTTACAGAAAATGCAATACACCAATCAATGTCAATGTTTCACTTCCTTGTCCATCCACACTTCAAAAGCGTATCCGTCACAGCTTTAGACATTACAGTCCTTGTTTTGGGGAAGCAGTGTGACTGACAAAAACAACCAATGGTGCCGCACCCCTGCTGTGTAGTTGCAGCTCCTGTGTGACAACGTGATGTTTATCAGATAAAGTAACAAAGAGTTCAAGTTAGTTGTGTGAAATGACTTAATTATGGTGGCTATTAAACATTATCCTCAGCAATATCTATTCATGCATATTCTTGTGCTCTTTTGTGTGAATGTGCCTTAGACGACTACGGGTGTCCTTCGGATAGTACAGATTGCTATTAATACACTATAATTCACCTCCAAGGCACAGTTTTTCGTTGGATTTCTTTCATCAAACCCAGTACTGGTTGTCTTTGAGAGTCGGAGTAGGGGACCTTGATCTCAGAGACGTCTGGAATCCTGCAGTTTCCACATCCTTTTCAACACCTTTACCACCGATAATATCCCCATCGCCGCCTTCTCCGTCTGCTTCAAATGGCCCCCAGAAGGTCATCCCGGGCGCCAGACTCCTCCTCCTGGGACTGAAATGTCGCCTGGGGGAGGTGGGGCAGCTCGCGGCGCCCAGCGGTGTGACCACCACGCAGGGCATGGCCAGGCTCCGCTCCGCTCGGCCCAGGTACGGGCTGCAATCCTCGGCGGGTGGCGTTGCCGCGGCGAGCTGCTGGAGGAGCCGCAGCCGGGCCTGCTTCTCCTTGCGGCGGCGGAACACCAGGATCAAAACCACGAGGATCGTGATGAGCAACAAACAAGCCTAGCAGGGGCAGGATAATGAGGAGAGGGTCGGAGGAGGGGCGAGGGAGGATCTCCACGTGGACCGGGTGCAGGCCGGGATGGGGGGCCGGACCGTGTTTGTGTGAGACGGAAGGAGTGTGGGCTAGTGGGCCGTGGCCGTGACCCGCTACGTCTGCGTGGCTCCCCGATCTCCCTCCGTGACTGCCGCTGCGCGTGTGATTCCTCCCGCGGCTGTGAGGCCTCGGCTTGTGTTGTGTCCTGTTGTGGTTCTTGTGTGACAAAACGTGGGGGGGCGAAGCCGCCCCGTCCCCACTGAGCGTCATGGAGCCCCCCAGCCCACCTCCTCCAACAGTGGTCTTGTTATGTGTCGGCAGACGGGTTGTTGTTTGTTCATGACTCGCGCCATCTGCGTTTGAGCTGCTCGGAATGTGATGCATCTGGTGGTGGGGGAGGATGGTGAAGTGAAGCTCGCCCTTCGCTGGTTGGACGTTTCCGGCCTTCAGCAGGAAGATGAACGAGTCATTGAGAGGCGTGGCGGGGGCGTGGCCTCTGGCTGTCGCGAGTGCCGATTTGTTGTCGTGCCGCCGGCTATCGCTGTCGCTGAGAGACTCCTCAATGGCGACGCGGCCCTGCACCACATCTCTGAACGTAAATGACTTCAGCACCTCCGACGCGCGGTTAGGGTCGTAGGTCATCTGCATACATAGACAGGGGGAAGAGAGAATGGATTATGCTGGAAGTCGCATTCACGCTCAGTGCGGCGTGTAACTTTAAAGGCCACAATGAACAGCTTTACCTTGACTAGTTTTCCATGTTTCGGTGGCGACAGAACCAGAAAAACCGGGTCGGCTCGGCTGATTCTCGCTAGCTCGGAGGCGTCGATCATGGCCTTCCCCAACTTCACAGCAATCCCACTGGGCACTCTCACCGGCTCCCTCAGGTACACCAGAGGCCGCACAGTTACCTTCACCACCTGCGCTGTCAGATTTACATAATCGACACCGGGCGACGTGGCCGACACCGTGACTTGGAAGCTGTCCTCTGATTCACTGAGATCGGTCATGTGATAGACAACTCGTCCCGACTGCACGTCCTCGTGGCGGAAAGCTGTGACCTCCTGGTCATTGATGGCAATGCGTCCGTGGCGAGGGTGTGCGGTGACCGTGTACGTGATGTTGACCTGCGTGCGACTGTTGGTTTGAGCTGCGAACTGGTTGGTTGTCAGGACCACAGCGGTCCTGCCTTGGACCAATGAGAGGCCAGTGTTGTTCACCATGGCGACAGAGGGCTTTATCACCTCCAAACTAAACAGTTTGTAGAGTGGGCGATGGTGGCCGTCGGTGACGTTGAAGTAGAACACACCCGATGAGGGCTCTCCCTGAGAGAGGGAGGACAGGCAGAAGGAAGGTACTCAAAGAAAAAACATCAAAGAATGGTACCGGCACTCACGTACCTCTCCCTCAGCAGACTCACCTGCTGTATGAAGTGCAGCCGGCCGTGGTTGACGTCATACTGGGTGAAAGAGGTCACCGGCTCCAGTCTCTCCCCCAGCGTCAGGTAGCCGTTGCCGGGTTTACTGATCACCAGGTAGTGCAGCTCCTCTGGAGGGGTGTCATGGTCCTCAACCTGGATAAGTAAATTGACACAGTTTTATTTGACTAGACTCTGAAAACAAGAACAAGCCCAAGGAAACTTTTATGTTCAAATATTGTTGCTGCTTTCCTATTAGATCTCAAAAAGGTGTGCATAGAAAACCCATTGTTTGTCCCGAAAGTTATGATATCAGCATCTCTGTTAGTACTGTGACTGGATGTTTGACTTTACAATTGCCATTAAGATCAAAAGGCTTTTAAAATTAAGAAAGATTGGCCCTTAGTTTTTGTAATAATCCAATAATAACTGTGAAAATCAAATATAAGGTTACTATACAGCCTTAAACTGCTCTCCTAGCACTGACTCACCTGCAGATGGTCTCGTCCTAGTACCACTCTCTCCCCGATAACAACCTTCATACTCGGCGCTCTGTCCCGGATGAGCGGCGGTTGGTCGTTGACGGGCGTCACCGTGATGTTAAACGTATCCGTCACCGCCAGGCTGTCCCTGGCCCGGCGAGGAGAAACCACATCTGACGACGAAAGGGAGGACGATGGCGCCGAATAGAGAGGGGAAAAGGATGAGGAAGAAGACGAAGATGAGGAAAAACCAGACGAGGACGATGACGAGGAAGAGAAGAGATTCAAAGGAGCCACCCAGGCCCGGAAGGAGAAGCTGTCGCTCGTCGTCTCTGAGTCATCGTGGGCATAAGTGATGCCGAACTTGTTCAGCGTGGCTTGGGAGAAATCAGATTGGTTCCTGGGGAAAAGAAAAATATTTAAAAAGATGTACTTAGTCATCACTTTGCACTTTGAAGGTCGCCTTGTGGTGGTGGGCAAATTGTTTTGTTGTAGCCAGCATGGAATTTTAAACACATGTAATTACAACAAGCCTTTATATTTTAATGTATTTGTGCCTTGTGTTTGGTACGACATGTTTATACATTTTTCAGGTATTGAGGCAGGAAGAGCAGAGCAGAGCACCTGGTGAGGTTACGTCCTTGTACGGACAGAGAGCCGTGGCGTGGCGGGGAAATCAGGCGGTACAAGACGTGGTGGTCTTTCCGCTGCGGCTCTGGGACTTTTCCGAGGAGATTGGAGGCATCGAGTTTAGACCTGTCAATCGTCACTCTGCCTCCCTCGGCAACCACGGCACCTTGAGTGACACACGCAAACACCTCAATCGCTCCACCTGAAATCATGGAGAGACGTTTTGCACACGCTCAGTGGCACAGTACCTGCGTTGCTCAGCAGTCTGGTTTTGTGTTGAGGGCTGTCATGATGTGTGTTGGCCTGGTAGGAGATTAAGATGTTGAAGGTGTGTGGAGCCAGGAAAGCGGGAGGAGAGGACACAGTGAAAGAGAATGTGTCCGCAGCCGACCATCCCACTGACTGTGGCTTGTTCTGATGGTACAAAATAACCCCATCTTTCACCTGAGAGACAAAGACGTGACCAAGCACAAGGGGATTCATTTCATTTGGGCCGCAATACAAGAGCTTTACCTTTGTCGGCAAAGACACAAACGTCCCTACCATGCTCTGTGTGAATGTGGAGACGTTTCTTGTGGAGTTGTCGGGCATACGGAGGACCAGGCTGCCAAGTTTAGGAGGATCCGTAACCACAAACGCTACGGAGTTGTTTCTTGTAACGTTGCTGACATCGTTGGTTGCGGCCTGAAGCTCCTGCTCAGAGATTGGTGTCACAGAGCCTTTAAGGGTTTGAACAAATTACGTAAAAGTTATTAGAAACGCAGGGAAGAGACATTAAATGTTTTTAATTTGATTTGTATGTCTCTGTCACTGTGGTTGAGAAGGGAACAGCTGTTTCCTACCCTCAGTAACTATGCTTTAGCTGACGAATCAAGTTCTGTTTTGTAAAAACATACCGGGGTAGACCTCCATGGGATGGTTTCTCTGCAGGGTGAGGACGAGAGAGTGGGCAGTTGTGCTGAAAATCTGTCGAGGGGCAAAGTTGACGCCGTCGTTCACCTGGAAGTGAAAGCCACCCGATAAAGCACCTACACAAGAAGAAAGTCAACATCAAGAAAATAGAGGGGTGTTTTTTTTTTGTTTATTTCATCCCATTCACAAATATGGTGCCAAAATGGTCCAAAGATGTCACTCACCGCTGTGCACAAACATCAATTTCCCGGTTTGAATGTGATTTTGGGTGAAGTTGAGGATTCGGGTGGAGGGGGCTCTCTTGAGGGCCAGGTGGCCGTTGCTCGGTGGTGTGACGATGAACTCCAGAGCCTCAGGATCAGGAGTGTCCGAGTCCTCTGCACTAAGATCATCGGTGGTGATTTCTGTCACTGAACCCACCCACACCTGAGGGAAAAGATGGAAGCGCAGGACAGGAGGGTTTTACCTTTCATTACTGAAAATAACCGGTTGTTGAACCTATAACTTTACTAATTGTTACTTATTTACCAATATGTCATTTTTTTTGTCATTTGAGAATTCTCAAATTATCTACATTTCCTTAATTACATAATGTATATTAGTAATCCTATAAATGAAGTTTATGATGCAGTTGCCGCTCTTCACCTTCAGACCCTTGTTGGTTGTAACAACGGGAGTTTCGTCATCAACAGGTGTGACCGTGATGTGACCAGTGCACGGCAGGCTGTTCTTGTTGATTTCTGTCTGATTGGCCACAATGGTGAAGTTGTCTCCTAGCGTGTCGCTGCCATCATGGATATAGGAGATGTACTCACGTTCCAACTGGAATAGAAGCCATATTTGTGACTTCCTACGTGGCCGATGTTGATTAGGCAGAAACAGAGCAACGGCAGAGCGGCTTTCAAAACTGTGCAAGATGTTTGGTGTGTGTGTGTGTGTGTGTGTGTGTGTGTGTGCGTGTGTGTGTGTGTGTGTGTGTGTGGTGTGCTGAGTCAAACCTCAGTGTGAGTGAAAGCAGTGATGGGCATCCCCGGGATCCGACTGTGCTCCAAGTGTCCGTGTCGTGGTGGAGCGATGACCTGATACAGGAAGTTCATCCCTGAAAAGTGATGGCTGGCCACCGTGATGATGTCAGGGGTCAACAGCATGGAAGAACCCTCATCAAGGGTCAAGTCAGACACCTGCAGAACAGAGAATAGAGCTGCGTAACATGTTTGTTAACAAAATCAATTTCTCTCCTTTTTCATGCAATCATTTCCTTTAAGATCCTCTAACGTCTAGAGTCGGACGTGTTGTACCTGAAGAGGGAGCAGGGAAGGGATGATATCAATCTCTAGCCTAAAAGGGCCGACCCTTGTGACGCCGTTCGTTGCCTCCAGCAGGAGGGAGTCGTTGGTGCGTCCCGCAGCCTGCTGGTGGTAGATGATCCGTCCCTGGTTGAGATCCTCCTGGGTGAAGGAATATGTTGGCTGCTCTTTGATGCCCTGTGTGGAGGCACGGAGCAGAGTGACTCATTGAGTGCTGCCTCTGTGCAAAAACCAGTGGTACTTTTAAGCAGTAGTGTGCAACTGTCTGCGGGCCTTAAACTTACAGTAGGAGGATTCTGATTGAGGTGCAGCTGCTCTCCGTTGTTGATCTGGTGCTTCTCGTTGGGGGGAAACCGCTGTAGAAAGCCCACGGCTGGAGGACTTTGGACGGTAAAAACTATCGCTGAGGGCCTGCTGTCCTCATGAACCACCTGTTCACACATTTAGTTATTGATATTAACAGAGCTTGTTAAATCTAGATAGAGATGATTTCCATGCGAGTCTATTAAAGTCAAGACATAATTGCTTTGAAGGATGATTTGGGAAAATGAATGAATCAGAAATCTGTCAAGATAATACACAATAAACCTTGATCCCGCAAAGTTCTAGATTCAAGTAATATATCTTGTCATATGTTAAACGAACCGGGCCAGAAAGTGACCACCAAGTAACTGAGTAATATGCTTATGTTGCTAGCTTACCTCTAAGTGCTCCTTGCTTATGGAGGCGTACTGCCCCTCGGACACAACCACTGGCCGGTTACTTATGACCGTTGGCGGCCTCTGGTGGCCCTCCAGGAAGATTTTAACTATCACTCCTATGTCTAGATGAATGTCCCTCCTCTTCCTATTCAGATGCATCTGCGTGTTCTTCTCCTTTGCTTTTGCTGTCACATTGAACCCATCTAGCAACTCGTGGCTGCCGTCATGGTGATACGCCAGGCGCCCCAACACTAAATCTTGCTGGGTGAATTTTGAAATTGCGTCTGCTGCTGTTGCACCGTCTCCGTCATCAAAGCAGAGCATGCCGTGTTTAGGTGGAAGGAAGACCTCAAACGTCACTTCCTCTGGGCCTCGGATGTCCAGGTTGCTGAAGATGCTGAGGTTGGCAGAGGTCAAGGCTTTGAAGCCACCTCGCTGGACCGTGAGGCCTGTGTTGTTCTCGACTCGGAGGTAAGGATCCTGGGCCATCACCTGCATCGGCGAGTCACACAACAGAAAGAGATGTGAAGGATTAACAGAATATGAATGAATAAGACATTTATTAAATTAAGCGTGAAGATAACATAATCACCTCAAACAGTGTTGAGACATAATGTTTTCCATCGGATACGAAAAGCACAAAACGCCCAAAACTCACTCCTCTGTGGACAAACAACACTTTTTTCTGCCAGGAGAGAAAAATAAAAGGAAAAGGAAACTTCATCAGCAGGTTTTATGCAAAAACAAAAACTGTAGAAGCACTAGAATTAAAAGTTAAGTACATTACAGAACAGTAGTGACTGTTGGTATCAAGCAGTCAAAGGAACCGGCATCTTCTCAAACATCAGCATCTCAGACGAAAATAAGTGTGTGAACCACCAAGTGCAAGACGTGGATAATTGATGAACGGCCGTCCTAAAGTATGCGCTGCCTTCCCCATTTGTATGAATGTAAAAGGACATTATTTCCTGTAGCCTCTATATGTTTTGCCAAGGCACTGTAACTGCATTTTGAACTTAGCTTAGCCTGAGACGATTACAATTGTTTAAAAAAAAAATTCCCCCCAGAGAAAAAAGGATGGGTTCGGTTTCGTAGAAACAAATTGTGGAGATAGATCTGGCATTGCAAGACTATATTTCCTCTGAACCAGTTCACTAACTAAGATGTAAGAAAGAAATCTGAATGAACAAGAACCTTCGCGGATGATTGTACAAACCTGCTGGAGATCCCGTTGTGTGAACTCGTACAGCTTGTGACTGGTATCACTGGCCAGCACCAGCTCTCCCAGTGGAATCCCCCTCCGCGTGTACACCAACCAATTGTCCTCAAAGTCTGAGTCGTCGTCCCGGTAACAAAGGTCGCTCAACGTCACCAACCTCTGCCCATCGCGGGCTACGTGGAAAACTTTATCGACAACCCTGACAGGTCTCTCGTCGTTGACGAGCTGCACGGAGATGTTGAAGGTGTGCTCAGCCGTCCGCCGATCCTCTTGCTTTCTCGTGTGTTTTTTCGGTTTGTAAACCACAATTTGAAACGTGAAGGAATCCTGCTTGGTCTCACTGTCATCGTGAACATACATGACTCTCTCCTCAACGATGTCCTGATTTGTAAATGTCCCAATGTTATCGTTAACGGAAGTGGAGTTGGAAAGGTTGATTCTCCTTAAGTACCCGTGTCTGGGGCTCCTGGTGATGCTGTAGTGGACGTCCCGGTTACTTGCCGTGTGAGCGAACAGCATGTCTTTGTCGATGACTCTACTTCCTCCCTCCGTGGTCAACAGGCCTTTGTTGACCACTGTGATGGCGATCGACTCGGCTCTGATGTTGATCCGGAAGTCGTAAGTCGTTGAGTTGGCATGTCTGGAAAAAACCTGGAAGCTGAAAGTGTCTCTGGCGTCCTCCTGAAGCACGTTGAGCAGCTCGTACTTCATCAAGCCATCCGTGACATTCTTTTGGCTGAAGGCCGAGTTCCTTCGCAGAGCTTTGTTGTCGAGGAATAGCTGACCTTTGGTTGGTACCGTGACAAGCCTGAAGTAGAGGTCGCTCTCGTTGACCTTAACGCACTTAGTGATCACGTGAAAGTCGTTAGGAGTGAGCGCAGTAGACTGAACACCGTTGACCTCCATCTTGCTGCGTGTGACCTTATAGTGGATCCAGCGTACTATTATGGGGAAAACAACCTCCTCAGAGGTCCGAGATCCGATGCTGATTTTACATTTGAAGTAATCAGTGGTGTTACTCTGAGTCTGAACGCTGCGGTAAGTGCTGAGGTAGCGGATCCGTTCTTTTTCCAGAAGCTTCTGAGAAAAGGAAGTAGTCGGTTTCCAGTCGCCACTTGAGTGCAACCGCTGGAGCTCGCCATATTGTGGTGACTCCACAACGGCGTAGCGGATTTCCACCACCTGATTATTCACATTAACTTGTACTGCAAGATGAGTGGTGGTGATGATGGAAGCCCCGCCTTGGTCCACTTCCAGTCCGGTATTATTCACCAGGGTGTGTTCGAGTGGCACCGCCATGATCCTCAAAACTACTGTGTTGCTCAACTGTGCAAAGGAGAAGGAACGAGGAAACACCAGATGTTATGATGAAAAAGAGGATGAGATGAAGGAAGAGGGCACAAGGGAGGAAAGGAATGAACAAGAGATGAGGAAAATAAACGTATTAGAAAAACAGAAGCAGTAAGTTCATCAACATTAAATGGCCACATAAAATGTGCACAATAAGAATTGTCGAGTTAACAACAGCTGTACTTTAAACTAAATGCTAATGTCTGCATGCTAAAATGCTCTCAATAATTATTTCAATAATATCAATGTTCACCTGTTCATTTAGATTGCGAATACTTGCTCCTGTTTTCTTCAGTAGTTTTGTTTGCTGTGTTAAGTCAACTTGCCTGGTTTTTATCTTAACCCTGTTTTTGTAGTAATTTGTGCTTACCTTGGTTTTATTGTTTCTTTAATAAAACCTTTTTCTTAATTACAAAAATCTAATCCACACTGACTTATTTGCATGCCTTGGGTATTTAAATCTGTATTTCTTGGGGTGTATGTCCCCAGGTGGCTTTGTTGGTTTCTTCCCCCAAAGCTCTGTCACACATAGCAAAAATGTATTTAGGTTTGCAGGCAAGTATCGGACAAAAATTATTGACCCCCGTAATGGTAAACTGTATGTTAAGAAATTAATCTGTTAAGTGAATATTCTTAGAGGTGGGTGACTGTTCCAAATGTCAAGTTAATCCATTTAATAAGTCTCAAGAACTTTAACGTTACTTGTTTCTACAGTAGCCCAGAAGGTTCAAAACAGACACTGGCTCTATTTAAGGCCATTAGCATTTTTGCTGAAAACAGTCCTAAAATGTCCCAAGTGTCACATCCTTTGTATTACAGCCAATCTGTTTAATGTATCTTGGAAAAGATGATACTGTGGTGGCTGGGTGTGGTCTCAGCACGGCTGCAGCGGAGAGAGGGGGGAAGCGGCTCAGGGAACGGTGCCAGATGGGGGCAATCAACCTCCAGCTGGGGTGAGGGGGACTAACAGGGTGCTCTCTCCCAGTATTTGAGCAGGTACGGGAGAGCGAGTCGGGCGTTCTTGCTGGCAAATTGACGAGATGGCACGCCAGCACGCGAGTGAGGTCCCGCAGGACGCACAGGAGACGCCGCAGAGAGCGTGGGCACATGACTGCGCCCATCTTCAAACATTCAATAAACGACTCGCTCAGACCGACTCCGTCTCCTCCTTCCGGGTCCCCCCAGCACCCAAGCCCGTTACAAATACATTATTTACCTTAAGCCCGTCGCTGACCCTGAGTGCCAGCCGGGAGGTGGGGACCCCGGTGTGAACAAAGAAGATCTTACCCTCCTCCAGATCATTCAGTGAGAACAAGTTAATTGCCCTGAAAGATAGTTAGCAATCTTGTTAGCTTCCCTGTCCTGTCTCCTAACTCTAAAAACATCCAGTAGCTGCTGGCATGACTTTCTGGCATGTAGCCAGGTGCAACAAGGTAAAAAAGCACTGCCACATACTGAATGTTTATCAAAATCTAGCAACCATAGATGTGCAGGGTCAAGAGTGCCAACCTCTACACCTAGCTCTTATCTACGAGTAGGCTTTATTATTTTTGAAAATATTATTTAATGCCATAGTACAAACCTGCCGGGGTAGTCCTGTTGCTCCAGGTGTCCAACCTCAGCGCTGAGGTTTCCTAGAGAGCTGAACACCAGCTCTGCAGCACTGCTGTCCGGGTCCCATACCCTTAGCAAATCTGCTGTCAGCTGGGGACATGGTGGCTGCATTAATCTTCATTGCATCCCTTATCTAGCGAACATCGATGCAAAGATGGCAAACTGACATCTAATAATAAACAATGACAAAAAAATCGTCATGCAACTTCAGTCAGGAAGTGCTTTCAAAACCCACAGGGCGCTAAGTTGTTACCTCTGATTTGAAAACTGACAAATGTGTCCTAATGAGCACATCAGCATTGTCACATCAGCATCGTGCTAAGAGATCAGGACGAGGAGGAACAGTTCAAGCCTGACCTCAACGGAGAAGGCGACCAGATATCAGAGAAGGTCAAACCAGCTCCCACAGAGTGATAGACGGACGAATACAATTCAAACTACTGTCATTTAACTACAATAAGATGCACCCACAGAGGAACACGCCATACAGCTTTGTCTTCCATCTACCCATCAGGACGGGTGAAAAGAAAACACAATTTGAAGGCGTAGTAAATTAGTTTTATGTTCTTAGCAAAATACATTTCAGCCAGATAATAAAATTATCATAGAAAAATTATACACCTAAAGCTCTAAATTAAATACGTAAAAACTTCTTCCATTCATTGCATTTATTTTGCTAAATCTTTTGTTTAATAACAAACCTGTCGGCTGGACTTCTCCAACAGCGTGAAAAGGTTTCCCTCCGGCAGGCTAAGCACAGGTGCATCGTTAACAGGGCTGATGCTGATATCGAACCGATGCGTGCGGTTACCCTTCAGAAAAACAGGCAGCATCTTCCTTTTGGAGAATACCGAAAATGTGAAAAAGTCGTGCCGGTCCTCTGAACCACTGTGAACGTAGATCACGCGGCCCTGCCACAAGTCCAGCATACTGAAAGTGCAGTCCATTTCTCCTGCTCCGATGGTGATAGTCCTCTGCTGGCCCTCTCGCAGCATCCCATCAGGGTCAGGACTGAGGTCCAGCTGGAGCTGGCCGTGGACGGGCTCGCCCTCAACACGAAACATCAGTTGGGATGGATGAATGCCCAATTTTCGAAAGTCCAGATTCACCTAAAAGACAACGTGAAAAGGAAGTCAATTGTTGCTATTATGTAAATAAGTATGTATGACACACTGAACGTGAAAGTACAGATCAGCACGATCCGACCAGTCCTACCCTCACGTGTTTGGGCTCCAGTGGTGCCCGACCTCCCTCCAAAACTTCAAGCTTTCTCAGCAACAAAAAGTCGGTGTTCTTCTTATCATTGGCGAGCGTTTGCGCGGTTGTCCCATCCAACTCGGGATGATCTGACGGACTCACGGTGGTCACCATATCTGAAACGTGCCCTGTCGTACAGCCTGCGGTGACGTCCTTGGTGATGACGGCGTGCGGTAGGCCCGTCCTTTGAGTGTTCAGCCTGATTTCTCGGAGGCAGCCTCTGAAGGAGCCTCCCCGCCCGGATGGCTGCCTCGCCGGAACGGCGGACAGCAGCCCAGCTCGCCTCGCCTCTCCCCGGGCTTCATCGTCCAACCCTCCCAGGAAGAGAGGCCCGTCGAGCTGAATGGCCTGGAGATCCCGACTCAGCGCGGCCTTGACCGACTCCTCGCCCACCTTCAGCTGGACGCTGTCGGGCAGCAAGTGCAGCTGGACGGGGTACCACGTGCGATCGCTGTGAACGTGCATTATAGAACGCAGCTCGGTTTTACTGCCCTCTCCAGCGGCTACCGTTGCCACAAGGTTACCATCTCTGATCTCTATGGCAACGAACCCTCCCTGGTTGCCGGAGGCATACAGAACCAGGCCATCGTCTTCCCTTGCAGATGGGTACAGTTCACATTCAAACACTCCCTCCTGTGGCCCTTCCCACGGCGGGAGAGAGATAAAAGCTTTAGAGCTAAAAAAGCTGACAGAATCTTCCTCCGTGGCCGCAAACTGTGAGCTGCAACCCAGAGACACCTCGTGAACGCTCTTGTACCCAGAATGAGGCCTCAGGCTGGACAACAGGTTGTGTTCATTAAACACGACTTCCTCTACGCAGCCTCGAAACCCAGCGGAGACGTTGAAAAGGAACGGTCGGTTCAGTCCGGCTGTCCCACCCACAAAAAGGCCGTCCTCGACGCTGAGCTCCAGGTCTGGTCCTGGCATACGGAGGCTCGTGTGAGAGTTCCCGTCCACGGTCATGTTGACGTTACGCTGGTGGTGGGTCAGCTCCATGGAGTGCCACGCCAGGTTGCTAAGATTGATGCCCTTTTCTGAGCGTAGTGAACGCTCACCTGAGCCCAGGTTCAGACGGACCTGAGGGGTGAGAAAGAGGGAGGAAAAGAATAACAATGAAATTCTACATGTTTCTTTTTTTGAATCAGGAGCTAGGAAGAAAGAGCAAGACAAACAAAATCAGGCTTTACATGGAGATTCAAAACAGAATCGAGGGACTTGTTAACTGTAGTAAAGCATTTTTTTACGCAAAAGCTAGTAAACACTTTTATGAGGGGCTCCCTTACAGAGATTTTCTCTCTTAACGTTGGTCATGAAGGAACTTGTTCTAAAAGTTCTAGGGGGGTATTTTTTTCTCTCTGCGAGCAATCCCACACCAAGGTTTTGTTCTCTCTGTTTCTCCTCAGGATGCCAATGGCAATATTTGAACTAGAAAAGCCCAAAGGAAAAATATTTCCTCATGTTTAGAAAGTGTGAGGACTTGAAGTGAGAGCCACTGAACTGCTTGAATTTGGCCTCATTTCTGTAAATATTACTACAATCCATAATCTCACGTCTCGCTAGTGTGTCACCCATGAATTGGTTCCTGTCCGTTGCTTTAGACAACTAGGCTACTGTGCTAAAATGTGCTGATGCTCACCTGCAGGCGACCAGACAGGAGCTCCAACAGCAAGAAGTCTCTGCGTCCAGCGGCCAGAAACAGCACGCAAGCCGGACTGGAGGTGCGGAAACGCACATGGAGCAAAGTCTGATTGGACGCCTCTCTTGTCCGCAGGTGGATGTATCCATCTCCGTAGAATGACACTGCAACAATGGACAAAAACACAGGAGAGAAGCAGAGGATTTAGATTTGTTCTTTGTTCTTTTTTTATCCAATCTCATTTATGTATGTACATTAAAAGACCCAAATAATGGAATGAAGATTTGGTGACAAAGGGCATTCTCCCAGCACGAGCTATTCCATTAAATTGTATTGACCAGGTTTCCAATGTGGCGTCCATCCTGCACTTTACACCTGCTATCCAAATCAATTAATGACAACTAATGCATTGTGGAGCGGGTCATCCAGACATATTCTGGTGCTAATTAGTTCCCTGTTAAACCGAATGACGCAGGTTTAACAGAAATCTCTGACAGAGCTGCTCTGAAAGCAAAAATACACAGCACAGACGTCCGTCACAGCCCAACCGGTTACTCGACTGTGGAACCCGTGAGCCAAATATGAATGAAAATACGTTGGACTTTCACGTCAGATAACAGCTTGTTTAAATTTGCCATGTTTAGGGGTCAGCAGGATATATTACCTGGGAACCGTTAATATTTATTTGAAATTAGTATGCAACCTATTGAATAGGGGTTAAGATACCAAAGACGTGGAATAATCAAGCGTCTCTCCATTCTCTACAGAGTCTGAAACTCCTGTGTAAATGTGAAACTTTCCATTCTAGGGTTCTAATTACAATGTACTTGTTCTTAATAGTGAAGCCAGTGTCCTTGACTAACAGCTGTGAATGAAGCAATAAATTAGGCTTCAGTTCAATCGATTTGACCTACAAAGCAGCCGTTAGAGCTATTGGAGCATGTTGTTAAAAGGACAATTCGTTGAACAAATGGGAAAGAGAGGTCAAAGAGAGAAAAAGAGAGAGAGGGTGTGTGTGTGTGTGCGTGTCCTGTTGGGATGGTTGACACTTTTATCAAGCTCTCTAAAGAGTGCAGCAGTATAGAATAGTTGTGCAACTGAACACAGGGCAATGATTCAATGATTTAAATTAAAAAGCTGAGAGAGGGTAATGCATTGCACTCGGATGAAAGAGTTTGTTAGCCGGAGGGGGAGGAATACAGATGCTGC
The DNA here is from genome assembly GCA_021346845.1 of Apeltes quadracus. Taxonomy (NCBI): domain Eukaryota; kingdom Metazoa; phylum Chordata; class Actinopteri; order Perciformes; family Gasterosteidae; genus Apeltes; species Apeltes quadracus. Next base: position 9,263,703 of record CM037930.1, on the reverse strand, counting down.
AGCATTTTATGAGTGAATTACTTTAAAAAAGCTGCTGTGTGCAGCTCAACAACAGTAAGTTCATTTACATGGCAGCCAATAATGTTTGTTTCCACATCACCTACAAAAAAGTCAGACAGCAACACATCCTGGGATTTTACCTGCAGGGAAATTAGGACTATTTAACCTTTATACGCTGTATTATTATGGTTTTTCTTGCAGGCGTTTAAACAAGTCTGGCAAGTTTGCCAACATTTCTCAAAAATGTATTATCATTTGTTGTTTCGGTGAAGATTTTGTTGAATAATATTATCTTGGCTAACATAAGGATATAAAATTGTGGTTTGCATTCATGAGTGATTTTAGCTTCCAGTAATAATAACTTAAACAATACAAATGAAACAGTGGAATAATTACATGTTTTAGATCCATCATTCTGCATACAACACAATCATTTATCATTGATGTATTGCCTTTAAATCCCTTCTGGTTGGGAAATACACTGTCTGCAAAACCAATGAATGAAACAGGTCTCACTGAGAAGCACTCAGTCAGCATGCCGCTGTGCATAAAGCCTATTAGCCTGCTGTCAGTATCCCCTATGCCTGTCCATCTACGTCTAATCTGTCTCAATGATACCAGTGTACATTGGATTATTAGTAATCTTCCCACAGGAACAGACACACCTCAAATGTGAGTTTGGTCTATAAAACATCAGCCATGCAAATGCAGCAACTTTTTGTTTTGTTTTTGTTTTTGTTTGTTTTAGGAAAATGATTTAATTTTGATCAGAAATGTTGACTGAGAATGAGTCAAAACTCATTTAAACGCTAAATCAAAAAACAAATGCTCATTTTTTTTTAAACATAAAATTAATATTATCCTATGAGCAATAAAATGCTTTTTGATACGGGCAGAGACTTGTTTATGAAGAAGTTTGCTGTACAAGTGAAAACTATACTACAACATGGCTTCAGACAATATTACAAGGGATTAAACATTAATCTGCCAACCGTGACAGACGCATTTAGACCCAGTTAATTATATAACTGTTAAATATAAACTGCCTTTGCAACATTATCCTTATCATGACCTGTGCAACTTAATTAATGGGTGATGAAATTAACTTCAGGACAAAACCACAGCTTGTGTATGAAAGGTAAACAGTGACTTTCATAAACGTGCACTAAGAACTATTAAAAACTAGAGCTGCATGCGGTTGTCATGCTTGATGGGGGAAACAACTTCAGAGCATGCCGCTTTATATTATCACAATGCAACAAACCATTCAACTGTCATCCTTTGGAATGATTGCTCTCAGGTAACTTTTGCATCTCAGTCAAGAGAAAACATGTCATTGCCTGACCTGCAGTGCCTTACCTCCATACACGTGTCTTGTGGAAATCAGCAGGAGAAGAAACAGATCAGCAACAAGACTCCCCATTGTTAGTCAGGCCCTTAAAATCCAACTTGCATTTAATTAAGAGCAACATCTGGCTGCTGGACTGTGCCGCCCATTGTCTTCAGTGCAGAGCAGTGGCAATCATTTCAACCGCAGGCTTTTTCCACTTCTACTTGCTCTGCTGGCTTTGGCTTCCACTGTTTTAAATAGTTTTACCTGTGGCTGCAGGCAAAGCGCAGCACGGTGGAGCTCCACCCTTGGATCCTCCCCGTGGCTGATGTAGCGCTGAACATGAACACAAGGGGGAGCTGTCACAACACTTACAAAGTAACTAGTTCATAGTGGTTCATGGATTTAAACTTTAGTGGAGTTAATCACTTTGTTAGGATGTTGCACACCTTTGGTATGCATTTATAAATCCTATTGACTGTTGTTATTCAGATGTTAAGGTCTTAAGAACAGCGTTCATTGTCAGTTTCGGCTTTACTTTTATTTGTATGGGTATTAACTTTCTCTTGTGCTTTTCTTCCAATTACTTATCCAAAAGTTGGCCGACCAAGTAAATTGTTTTTCACGAAGAATAAAGATTAAATCTGTCATTTTATAACAATAGTTAGGTCTTTGGCTCACTGATATTATGCTATTGCAATGCAGTGCCTTCCAAGGGTCCAAACGTGCTTCAGCCAATCGTAATCCAGGACCGAAACTATCCATTTTAAAAACAATGTTGAGGTAAGAAGGTTTACTGCTAATATTTTATTATACTTATATTTTATCTACTCTGTGGCTTTGACCATAAATTCAGCTGTAGGAAAAAAGTAAAGTCACAGCAAAAGCATTGTCTGTAATTTGTTACTTTCCCCTTAACTAAAATACTAATGAATTGACCTACAAAGAGGATAATGCCAACAGAGCATAATGCCAACAGGGAGAGAGAGAGAGAGAGAGAGAGAGAGAGAGAGAGAGAGAGAGAGAGAGAGAGAGAGAGAGAGAGAGAGAGAGAGAGAGAGAGAGAGAGAGAGAGAGAGAGAGAGAGAGAGAGGAAGTAAAAGAGTTTAAAAGAGGAAAATGGCCTGTGGCAGATCGAGGTAAAGTGGAAGTTTGGGTGTGATTGTTAAAATGCAGGACACACTCCCTAGTCTGCATCCTGAACCCCTCCCACCCCTTAACCTACTACTTCTACACACACACACACACACACACACACACACACAAATACTTTGAAATGGGCTGTGAGGCTGCAGCTTGAGAGCGTTTGGTCCATTAAAATGTTGAAAGAACAGCTTTTATTCAGCTGCTGATTCAAACTCAGCTTGGCTCGCTCCTGAGAGGAGTGATGGCTTTAGGTTTAGTTCCCAGGGTGTTGAATAATAGATTCGGCAGCCTGGTTCCTTAGACGGAGGGGACACTCCCAAAAATGGGTCACAGTTCAGTGGTGACGGGTCCTCTCACGACGAGAGAGGTGGTTTGTTTTAATGAGCCCGGGTCCCACGCTGAGAGGATTAGCGTCTTGTCTTTTGGGCTGGAAAAGTCTTTTAAGTGCGTAAAAAAAAACCCTAGCAGACAAACTGGATGTTTGTATTGAGCTTAAATAAATACATTTCCCATATCTTTCCTGGGTAGCAACCCAATAATCCATTCAAAGGGGGATTTCCGAAATGCAAATGATTTAGCAAATGAACCAACATAACAAGATTGGCTAAAGTCCATATAATTGGTGCTATTTTGTAACCACTGTGTTATTGAATATTGTAGTAGTTATTTGTAGTAGTTATTTTCATCAATCGAAAGAGAAATCCTTCTGTTAGTCATGAAAACCCTGCGACATTGTCACAGGAGCACAACACCCTGACTAAAGCTATGCAACTGTTGTAATACAGGGTGAAGAACAGGAACCACCTGGCTGAGCAGACCGCGAAGAGATGGAGGAGCTGCGACCGATTTAACCAGCCGCAGCTAAAACAACAAAAACACCCCACACGGCTGGGTGGACCGTCCAAACAGCTCCCTGCTTCTTACACGTGTCCCCAACACTTTACTATGGGTACAAGTGAACATAGTAAATGAATAGAAAAAGGTAAAATAAAGAAAAACCTGCGTCCCTCCTAGAATGGTAACAAACATAATCATCCTTCCTCCCACACCTACACGTGTTGGCACATTTGTGCCTGATAGAACAAGGTCACGCTCCAGTTTTACCAAAGAATTCAATAAAAGTCCATTGATTTTTTCAGTTGCTAAACAAGCACCAAGAAAAGAAACATAAAAAAGAACATCATCCACCTCTGCGGCCGAGATGAATGAGTCAGTGTTTTGACACTGGAATATAAATAAAGTTAGGGGAAGAAGGCTCGAAGCCCCGTGTGGGCACCGGTATATTCTATGGCCGGCGCTCGCGGTCCACTTCCAGCATAAACACAGTGATTGAGTGACACATCCATTCTCTATCTATCAGCTTGTTGCATAAGAGAGAGAGAGGAAGGAAGGACAGCGATATCGAGAAAGTCTCGGATCGATGCAGATGAAGTTCAGAAAGAGGCTATTCACAGGAAGCAGATCCATTGGTATAAAACCACAAAGAATACAGAAAGCTAACATTTTTGGCATTTAGCAGAAACATAATGAAATTTTTAACGAAAGTCAAGCAAGCAGCTCGGGACATTTGCTGCCGTACAGGGAGGGGAGTGCGTGTTTGGGTATTTGTGAGGGAGGCCAGAGCTTGGTCAGCCTTTCATTAAGCGCACTCTCTCCATCATTAGCAACAAGTCGTAAGGCACACCACGCAATTCACAGTCAGTCTGTTGTTCTGTGTGTGTGTGTGTGTGTGTGTGTGTGTGTGTGTGAGTGTGTGTGTCCAACCCATCGCCAGAGGCACCTCTTCAAATGTTTCTGGGGAACCTTTCAGATATTTGATATTTCACTCCTAAAAACATGCAATGCGATGCTGGGACCAGCTGCTACCTTTGCTCGGGGACACATGGACTCTTTGTTTGTGTGTTTTTGTGTGTGTGTGTGTGTGTGTGTGTGTGTACCCATGTGTGAAAGTGATTGCGGTGTGAGTCACTTTGAGTCATAACTACTCTATTTAGCTCACTTGTTGAAAAGAGACAAAAATACAACAGAAAACGAGAAGATAATAATCCTATTGACAGGACTTATTACATAAACTAGAAGTAGTCATTTTGTATTTGTTTGTAATTGGCTGTGTAGTTAGCATATTTGATAATTGCCACTAAACATAGAAAAGACAGTTCTGGTCATCCTATAGGGGGACCATGAGGCAGTCACACAGAGTCCATCGACTCTCAATAAAACATATCGTTCTGTGAAAACAAAGACATGCAGCATCTGCAAGGTCAGCACTCCCACTGATGAGTGACGGGAAGGGAAAGTGCAGAGAAGGAAGGATAGGAAGGGATGAGAGGAAATGACCTATGGGCGTCTCTTAATGTGTTAGTTTTTTTTTAAATAAAAACAATTCAAGAAATGAAAGAAGCCTGATTTTTGTTTTTCTTTCAATATTAGGAGTTGTGATTGTTTTCCAAAACCTTTCTGAAAAAGATGTAAAATGAAATTCCATCTTGGTCTTTGCCAGGAATCCTTTTTCCAAGAAGCTTCAACTAAAACACACATAAAATCATTCAAAGACACTTTCAGTTACACGTACCCTTTTCTTTTTTTTTTTTTTTTTCTCACACACACACACACACACACACACACACTCACACACACACACACACACACACACACACACACACACACACACACAAACACACTCACACTCCTCCCCTGATACAATATCACGCTTTCTGCTGATGACTGTTTTGCTCTCATCTCAAATCTTCCTCTCCATCACTGTGACAAAGGTCAGTCCCCAAACACAATGGCTGCCAGCAGCTGGCGGCCTGACTCACTGCCAAACCGTTTGACCCTGAAGCTTATCAGATCACTTAACATTGTTTAAGACTTCTCAGCAAAACATAATCTGAGTCACTGCTTCTGTGTAATTTGTAAAAAAAAAAAAAAACCTTTGCTGGAACCATGAACAGGATATAAAGGACACGGTGTCGCTCACGAAGCCACAGTTACAAATGCTTGTCGCGGGCGTTGACGGTTCGACATACCTTTCACACGTGCGATCAGAGACCTGCGCAGGATCAGGTGGTTTGCAGGGTTAGTTTTCAAACATCTTAAGCATTCATGTTTTCTCACAAGTGGGCGTAAAAAAAAAAACAAGCCTGTTTGTGAGTTTGAAAACAGGAGAATACGTTGCACATCATGTGCTCTCGCCCCGGAGCAAACATCTGCCTGTGAACTTTTTCCACGCAAAGTCTAACTGTATTATCTACAGTGATACAATTCCCTCACCAACGGATTTTGGTTGGAGGGCTGGCCATTTAATAGTCCCTGGAATAGGAAAAACGTGATCATGGTCAAAGCTTGATGGACTTGTAAGGACACGGTGTGTCAAAATTGCATACAAATAAATATTCATTTAATAAACAACAACAAAAAACTTTTTATTAGATGGACAGTACTTCACTGCACATTAAGACCAGCCCATGAAGTTTCCTCCTTCCCCAGTTAAACTAGCACAACCGGTACAAAAACTCCAGACTGTCCGTCTTTTGAAAGAAAAATTGTGAGCCTGGGAAGACCGGCTGGTTGAGGAATACATGAAAGAGTGAATTGTAAAGTCAAACTAATTAGGAGGCAGCGAATGAGAGTGAGGGACAAGAACTGAGGTCGGAGGTCAAACTGTAACCTGCTTATTAAGTGAGTAAGATATGAATCGGCTATTGTTGTCTGCCAAGCTGTCTGATATCTGGAGGGACTTTTGGTCCAATGCAGATATAATTCACTACCTGATGGCAACGTAGAAAATAAACAAAGACAAAGTTTGTGGAATAAAACTGTGTCTCAAGAATTGTGAGACAAATTCAGCAAAGACTCCAAAATGTAGCTTTTGTCCTTTGGTTTGGTCAAAGACATTTTGAGAAAGGTATATGTTGTGTGCCGGTGTTTCTGGGTGTTAGACGAAATATGTTTTAACTTCCCGAAGCCGCTCACTTATTGTGTGTGGTCCTCACGAACCACATGTGTGGTGTAATGTTTGATGGAACAGACTGCAGGCTCTGAAAAGAGGTTTGGTTTCACATCGCGTATTGTTTACATTTGTATCCTAATTCATTAAGCCTTCAGCTCTTGAGCCCGCTTCACTGATTGCTAGTTTCAGTGTGTGACAAACATACTAGCCGGCTTGGGGGAACAGTCTCCTTATTTCATTCATTGTAAAACATGAAAATGTAAATGATGATAAAACACAACGCTGTTATTCTTCGTTTTTCCTGCTCCCTCGCTCTCTTTATGCTACAGGAATGAATCACTCCCACGAGAGGAGCTGGAGTGGCACTTCACTCTGAAAACAAACAAACTCCTCCCTCCCTTTTGGCGCCAAGGAACCATTTGTGGCCCAGATTCAGGTCACAAGTACTTTATAGGTATATTCAATATGTCTGTGTTTGCAAAATGGCTAGATTTGCAAAAAATAGATTTAAGTGCTTTCATTTTTTAAAAAGAGGTCAAACCCTTATTTTGAACACATTCACAAAACAGTGAAGTGCAATAGACAGTGTTTAGTCACCTGTGTGGTGTTTAGCCATCCAAACACCAAAACACACAGTGGCCAGAGGCTTGATAATGTTAAGCCCCTCCCCTAAACCAACCAACCAATGATCGATTATCTTTATAGGATCAGCATTTTCAAGTAAAATCGTTTAAATGTCCCCCAAAGCTCTGACAGAATTTCATCAATAAGGTTGTGTACCCACTAATGCATTTAAACAGTTTCTTGTGCCATCTTCACACATGTGAAGGACTGCTGCGGCCTCTATTCAAGACAGCATATGTAGTGGCCCTGTTTCAGACCCAGAGGAGCATTAGTTTCATGTTGTGTTTGTGTCAAAATTAAGGATCCAACTGGATGAGATGCAAACTGAGGCATCGTCATTCTTATAAAAACCATTTTCAAATCAAGTTGGATGAAATGGCATTTTTCGGTTGTGTTTTTATTCCGGAAAACTTTTCAGAACTGCAATGTCTCCACCAGGTATAAGACCAAATACTAATAAACAACCACAACATTTGTTGCAAACTGCAGTTGAGCAGAAACTCTCACAATTCATCTAGTATCAGTTACTCCAGACGATCAACACAATTAATCCTCCAAGCCAAAGTGACTTCAAGGGTTCCAAATAGTTTGGAGAAATGCAATTACAGCCACAGACACCCACACCATCCCATAATTAACCGCCTGCCCCGAAACATCCCACTCGAGTCTGGCTCAAAGTGGCGGGAACTAGTGGACAACATGCGATTGCAGACGGGCAGGAATGTTTGCTGCGACTCGTTAGTGACGCACTATTTGTTGTTGAGCCCCACCGAGGGGAACTTATTGTTGAGGAGGGGCACTTTTTGGTGCCGGGGGGAGGCAAGGGGGGGCTGGTGGGCAGGGGGAGGGGTTTGGTTGGGAGAATTAAAAAAAAGACGTTTCCTCCTTTGCCTGAAAGACCCCACCGCCCTGCTCCGGTTTGTCCCCCTCCCACTCCTCCACATCTCATGTTATTCCTAATGTCTTTCCTGTACAGGGTTAGGACCTGTTCCCACACCGCGTACAACACACACACACACACACACACACACACACACACAAGGAAAACACCCCCTGCTCCCCTGTAAGTACACAGTCCTGAGTATGTGCAGATGATTCATGGAGGGAAAACACTCCAGTATATTCTAAGCATTTTTAGGATTATTATGTGTCTTTTGGCACTAGTGTTGAACTCTCGACACGTCTGGTTTATTCCCAACAGTGGGACGAACAACACAAATGGAGAAAAAGCCAAAAAGTGTCTTTCCATCACTCACACTTCACTCCAAGAGGCATTTCCTGAACTTCCACTGGCGTCCTCCCATTAAACACTAACTCAGTGTGAAGATAGAAACATCAATAAGAGACCTTGAGGTCAGAACTGTCTGGTATCTAACCCCCCCTCCCCCGGCAGAGCATATTGTGTTTGACAAGCCAACAAAACAGATTGCACAAGCGCAAAGTTTGGAATAAACCTTTTGTTTGCAACGCTGAGCAAGAGGGAAAACAAAGCGTGCTTCCTGTTGGCGACACATTCAAACCCCTCCTCGCCGTTTCCTTCCCTTGGATTCGATTGTGCACCTGCACCCAAAAGCAGCAAAAACACTATTAGCTGTTCACTGGACATTGAATTCATCCGCCGTAACACAACCCACAACACATGTTGAGAAACAATGCGGCTCGCATGTGAAAACAAGTTTGTTGTTCAGTGATCCGAGGCGGGATGAATAGAAAGTACGGGAAGCCTTTCAGTGTCTTCTGCATTCCTCTCGTTTGGGATTGAGTGTTTGCATTAGGTCACTTGGTTGAATATAGATTTTACATTCATCTTATTTTGTAGAGGAATGCAAAGAATGTGAGCAGCTGCTCTACTCTTTGTTAAAACAGAACAATTTTAGGTCGCAGTGGAAGTCTGCATTTGAGTTACTGGACAAGCGTCTTAGAAATGGGCCGTCAACTTTCCGCTCCATATTTTATGTGTAACAATCATTTTCATTACATGGAAATCTTTATTTACATCTTTATTGAGTGTCAGGAATTGGCTTCACAGTAAAACTAAGTCAAGGGAAACTGACAAAGGATCAGGTGTAGGCAAATAAAAGCCTCTATGCTTCCTGCTAAATCAATTACATGAAATAATACGCCATTATGCAAAGGTTTACATCACAATAGGAGCCTAATGTACCGCTGCAAAGACAGAAAGCATTTCGTTATTTTGTTTCTTACACCAGCATTTAGTGCACACTGAGGTTTCTCTATAACAAGTTGGCTGCATTTAGATTAACCATTGTGAAGAGCAAAAGACACTCTGCTACGAAAACACAGAGCTCCCTAGATAGAATCAAATTTGATTTAATTTATTTGATTTAAGACATGTAGCACAAAACACACACACACACAAACACATAGTACACATGAACTGGCTCCACCTAAATCCAGTGCCACATCTGCAGACAGTGTAGGAGTGGTTTACAGCGAAACCACCAGAGCTGCAGAGAAATTATAGAAGTAAATCAAAACACTCTCAGACTGCGCTCGCTCCCAGATGTGTCTTTACTTTTGTTTTTAGTAAGAGCGTAGGCCGCTCACATCCCACCTCAGGCATCTATTGGGTTTAACTTCTCACTTGGAGGATTTGGAAGCAGTAAAGTAGTAACATACCGTTACAGAACTGAAGGAAAGAAAAGAGGCCATGCTGCGTCTTTAAAATAACAACTCCGTAAATATGTGTTTCACTGATTCCTTTTAAATGTTTACTTTGAATGGGGTTGCCAGCTGTAATTAGACGGTAAATTGTGTAATGAGAGGAGGGATGTGAGATGTGAGATGGTGCAAAATCCAGATGAAAAGGAGTCAGAAGGTAACATCCCAGGAGAAGAATGAAACCACATCTACGGATACCAACATCTTTAAACACTTCAGAAACAGATCATTGTGCAAGTTTCCAAAGAATTGCAAATCATAGTTTTGATGGTAACAATGTGATAGTCGCCATGTTTTACTTAAAGGCTTTGTTTTTAATCACCAGTGCCATGAAAGAAAACATGACTTGCATTTAAAAGAAAATGTAGATGAATGCAAGGCCAAAAATTGGTATTTAAAAGAAGAAGCTCCAACATAACAAGATTAAAATCAGTCACCATATCAAAAGATTTTCTTTCCCTCTAGATTGACAAAATACAATACGTGTTACTGGAGAGTGTAACTGAGTATAACTGAGCTTAAGTCTCTTATCAGCTCTGCGCTTCACATGATTTTCATGAATTTTCCGGAACCAAGTTTGTTGTTTTTGGCAGAACATTTAACCTGAGGGTTGGGGGAAAGGGTTCACCTGCTTACGTCTTCTCATGGGTGCTTATCAAATTTTCTATGCTCAGTGAACAGAAATGTGACTTGAAATGGCATCTCACAGTTAAAAAGTCCATCTGTATATATACATATATAATGCAGAAAAAGAATATCTTTAAATACATGTATTTTTAAGCGGTTAAACTTTGGCCTTGGCTCTTGTGTTATGTAAAGCAGATGCTGGTAAATGTCAGGTAGGTGTTGTGAGTATGTGTGTGTGTGTGTGTGTGTGTGTCTACCTCCCGTCCTCAGAGGATATCTGTCTGAGTGACATGGAAGCTCGGGGCACATCCAGGAAACCGTCTGTCCGACTATCGTCCATCAGCTGCAACCATCACCGGACTCCCACGTGAGGAGATGAGGAGTTCATTTCTGTTTGGCTTCAATCAGTGAAAGTTGTTTATCAATTTCATGCATCCATGTTCTTAGCTGGTCTTAGCAGTAGGAGACAATTGACGTTGATATCTGAATCATAAATTCTGCTATCAGTGCTCCAAACAAAGCATCACAAACAGCGAAAAGAGGCCCGTTTCAAATGCTGTAACAGCTGGCGTACGTCCGTGGCTATCATTCAACCTGACTCATGATGGAGGGCGTTACAGGCGGTCGTTACATGGACGCTGTTGCCGTGGGTGAACATGATCCCCTTCTTCTCTTCCTAATGTCACTGTGGCAAAATCACGGGTCAGAATGTTTAGTGGGTACACGGATCACTTCAAAAGAAACAGATGAGCAGTATGAGCGAATGAACCAAACAATGCGCAGATAAATGAAGGGGGAATAACGTGTTTATGTTTCCACGTAGAGAAATCATTCAGACGTTAATATCTACATAATATCTACCTCAGGACCTTTTTTCTTTGACCTCTCCAGTGACCCAAGAAAAAGCTAAAGTAGCGAGAGCTGTATAGCAGACATATTTCACTCCAGAATGGGACCTTTAGGGTCTCGCTTTCCTCCAGCAAAGTTAAAAAAAAACACGTATTATTGGCCGCTTATTGTGTCCAGACAGGGGCAGGGGGCTTTCAGAAGCTGAGTCAGACCTCTTACTGGAAGCCTGTGACTCACCCGTCCCCCCCCACCCCCCGATCCTCTCTTCATGTCCCCTTATCCCCCCCCTCTGATATGTCCAACAGATCAACTACTCAATACTCCTCAAACCCTTCAGGCACCTGAACCTAAGTGGAAAAGAACAGACTGAGCATGTTTTTTTTTGAGGCAGGACTTTTTTCTCGTGCAGCTGGATTTTTTCTTCTCTCTAACTTTTATAATACGCATGTATGCATTCTGCACAGTAAAGAATGTCACCGCAAAAAGACCCCCCTCCCCCTCCTCCTCCCCCCTTCTTGTTCCCCTCTTTCCCAAACACAATGATCTCACCCAGCCGTCGCTGTGTGATCCCACCCACTCGCCCCGCAGCGTGTACGCAGGTCGCTGCTGCTCGTGATCCTCTGACATCATCTGTTTTGTGTCGCTGTGTCCTGGAAATCCAAAACACGCTTCCAGTCAGAAGCGTTTGAACAATGATTTGGGGCATTTCGGTTTAAGTGGTGTGAACTAGTGCAAAGAGGGCCAGTGATGCACTCATCGTAAATGCTTTAACGTGTGAGTGATGAATATTTGTAAAGGAATATGAAGAATAGTAGAGCTTTTTCATTCTTCGCAGGGTCCTGATTAGAAATAAGACATCCTGTTAATCCAACAGCCCGAAGATACATTAGATGCATATCAGATAGACCATTCGATTCAACGCAGTATAAGACAACAGCAATTATGGCCCCAAATCCATTAAACCCGCAATAATCCAATTCATGTGGACAACAGAAAGTAACACTACTTTTAAATTACACCATTTAAAAAAATGATTTGCTTACTTCAAATCCATTGTTCCCTCTTCTTTTAGCTGTTCCTTTGGTCTCTGCTGACTCATGAGGGATTTATTTGGCAGTAGTTTATCAGGGTTTCTTTTTTTTCTGCTTCTAATAGTTGCCTCGTGCACTGAGGATTTAGAGAGAACACGGGCAGTAAATTATCAGGACGGAAAACCAAAACAATTCCATCTCCAGCCCCTTGTCAATACAAAAAACATACTTATATGCAATTAACTATGATAACTTCTATGCGGTGGGTTTGTATTCCAGCTTGAATTGGACAGTACAGGCGGTAACTGCAATTACACAACACACATGCCTTTTGCCTCATAAACATTTCCAACCTAAAGCATCCAGGGTCCTTTCTTTTTACTAATTGTAGGGTAATTAAAGTGTGTAAGAAAATATTGCACTACAGAAAATTTGCAAGGAAACCTTTGCCTGATAGTGTGTGTTGGCATGGTGACTGAGGATCAACGGAGAGACTTGTTTCTCCTCATGAGGCTTTCCGTATAGTTTTGATCGATAACATCTGTAGCGTTTCTCTTGTCTGAGTCTTTGTGAGAAACAAATTCAAGATGATAAGTGATTATGTGGTGTAGTTGAATACAGAATAAGTAAATATGAGATGCTGTACGTCAGCTCAGTGCAATTACTCTGGAATGCAGATTAGTTCTTCTTACTTCACCAAACCTCTGCATTCAAATCATTAATGTCTTACCAAAAGACAGCGAATTTTCCCTTTTTGTTTTTTGTTAGGAACCATTCCAAGCTGATTAAATATGATATCATGCAATGATAAACGCTTCCTAAAGGTTTTAAATGCATCCATGTTTGTATGTACCCATACAGACTGTAAGGCATACATGGCACATATTTGAGTGACGGTGGAGGTGTCGACCACCAATTGAGTTTAACCTCATTTCCTTCGACTTCCTTGATTTGCACTCCGACAGCGAGTCGTCCTGAACAGCTCGTGGGCGTCGAGCAGCCATTTGACGAGGGCGAGCCTCACGAGGGCCCTCGCCCGCGCGTCGCCATGGTTAAGCACCACCGGAAGCTGATGCAGGTGTGCGTCCATGGCCACCAGCATCCGGAAGTTGTGCGCTCGGGTGCGTTGTGTGGGAGTTGGGTTGTTGAAAATGAGAAAATCCTGAAGCCCGGAAGACTCAGAGATCAGCTATTCTTGCCTCAACGGTGATGTGTCATAATGTAAGAGGCGTCAGTGTTGAGCGCCGCCCACAGCGTCAGGGCTCGGCCGTGCTTTAAATCCAACGCTGCCTTTATGTAATTCTGTGTTTATGCAATGAAAAGGGTTTGGACCGACTCCGTTGAGGTGGATGGCAGCGAGGCGGTGGCATTTGAGCGGGTGGGTTCTGTGCGCACCCACCTTCCTTTAATTACCATATTTCAGAGGAAAATGTGACTGTAGGAGGGAGCAGAGTATACATAGTTACAGGTTATTCTGAACGTTTAGAGAAAGAGATGAGGTGTTTTTTTTTTTAAATCAACATGAACCTGTTTAAAAAGACCGCAGGAGTACGCAAGTACGACAGGAGTGAACATTTATTCCTGTTGTTACATGAACACGTAGATGATCTTCTTGTTTTCCCTGCAATTTAGGGATAACTTTGTATTATGGGTGGAGTCGTTTCTCCATCCTTGTGGGGTTGGTAAATCCTCAGGCATCAGGAACATTACTGTCATCAAGGCCGTTTTTTCTTGATTCTTGAGTAAAGAGGTTTATGCAACAACATGCAATCAATGCCCACCGTGTAAATAAATCAACTTGTGTTGAATGAACACTCTGCTGTACTGTGTCTACTATTCAAGACAGCAGGCTGCTGTGTTAAATAGTAGACACACTACAGCAGAGAGTTAACGACTCTGATTATAGATTTACTCTTAGGTACAATTTAATGGTTTACCAATAAACAGTGACAGATCCAGGTCTTTTGAGAACGACCATGACCAGGTGTATTTACCTGTGGGCCACAGTATGGTATGAATGACCAAATACAGTCTGAGAGTGTGGTCATCATTACGCTTCACACACAATTATTTATGGGACGGTATGTGGCATCGTTTGTTATGTGAACATGTGAACTAATGCTGCAACAACACTTAATTAATCCTGCCTTCAACTGTATTACCACAAAATAATGATTAAAGCTGCACCAACCAATGAAATCTTTATTGCCAATCATTTAAACATGAAATGAACCACATTCCCACACAGTGAAGCATGTACTGGATAAAAACTTTCTAAGGAGTTGGTGTTATTCTTTTCCTCCTTGGCTACTCATGAGACAAAGGTATGGCCAATGTGGTTTCAGTTTTTCTACTGCTGCCCCCATAATGACCAAATTAATAAATGAATGAATTTGAGCCAAGAAAAATTTCCACTCTAATGAGTTACCTATTTTAGACCTGATTTCTAGAAGGCATCCGCCCACTGCCATCTGATTTCCACAGTGCTGAAATCATTAGCAGGAAGGAAAGATTTATTGCAAAATACATTTATATACAAAAAGAATACAACAATATACATACATATATACTTACATTGTTGTATATGTATATTGTTATGTATATAAATATACATTTACTTCAACACTATTCTTGCTCACTTTTGGATTCATGGTTGCCATCATCTCACAATACATAACAGCACAAAATAAATATGGATTGGACAGCACCGAATAGAATGCTGATGCTGCTTAATTATTTAACAAGAAAAAGACAAAAATGAGAAGCAAGGAGGCTTATACTTTTACAAACGCTTGCTTTTTGAAACACCCAAGACAACCCTTCACACAAATACAAACACACGCAAGCACGGGCGCGCGCGCACACACACGCGCACATACATTCCGGGAGAAACCCTACACCTTCCGTATTTCAGCCTTCCAACAAAAACATTCGTAAACCCCCTAATTTATGTTTTAAGGAAGGAATGCGATGGACGGCCAGTCAGCCAATCAGATTCCTGGAGGTTTCGATTTTTACCCTCGTCTCCTGTGATTGGCCCGCGCCTCCCCAGGGGCACCAACCCCCGCGCGGCGATTGGCCGGTTTTCCCGGCTCCGCGGAGGTCATCTGAACACGCCCCTCTCCGAGGGCTCGTTTCAGCGCTGCTGGTTCAAACCGAGTCAAATATCAGCGGCGGAGACACAATGGACGAGAGCACACAGTGCAGACACATTGCCGAGAGACCTGCGGCTTGTTAGACTGACTCACACACGCAAACACAAGGCAAACACACCCTGTGCAACTTTATCCCGGTGTCATGGCGAGCAGCGGCTGCCTCTGACGGATCGGACGGTCCTCGTTCTCTTCGCCTTTTTAAAGTTATTGCAGTCGGACATTGAGTCGCATCCCATCAGCGGTAAGTCGCGCGAGGAAGGTATGGAGGGAGGAGGGGGGAAGTGTGTGTTTGGGGGCGGTGGGGTTCATGGCAAAAGAAAAGTTCAATTTAATCTCATCTTCTTTATGTTTTGTTTCATTGCATTCGAGCATCCTGCCACACTAAAATGCTCAGGTGAACAAACCTTCAATTATATGGAAAAAAAGCACGCTAACTAAAAAAAAGCCTTCATTCGGCACGGTGATGTTTTTGCAAACGGATTATTATTGCACCCTTCCCTCGATTCCATCCTCTCCCTCCCACCCACCCACGCTGTTGTTGTTTTTGTTTACCGCCCATGTGAGTTTATAATTAGGCTCGCTGTCAGACTCGCGCGCACAAACGTTACTCACCGGCACCTGCGACGGGACGGCAGCTTTTACTTTTACTGTGTTATGACTCAGTTAGAAACCCATAATGTGCGCCAGGCACGCCGGCCTGGTGAGTGTGTGTGTGCGTGTGGGTGAGATGGAGAGAGACTTACACTTTGTGTGTCTTTAGAGAAAAGAGCGAAAGAAAACCTGTTTTCCTCTGACTTTAAACAGCATTTTCCTCTCCGCACACTTGTATATAAATGTATATGGTCCCGTAGTAACTGGCTGAAACGATCAGACGGGCTGCTGCATTTATTTGGCGAGAGAGACACAAGCAACAAATTAGGCTTAAGAAAAAAGCTGTTCAAACGTTTTCCAATGGTGAGAAATGTGTGTGTGTTGTGTTGTGCGACCGTGGTGTGGGAGATTTGTAGGTTTATAGGCGATAGAAAATGTGTTTCTGTGTGAAAGAAAACCCCTTACAGGAGCTTATAGGGTTATGAAATCCCATCAGCACAGGAGATAATGTCTCTTTATCCTTTCTGGCAGTAGGTTAATACTGTACTAGCCTACCAGATCATGCAAGGGACCAGTGCGTGTGTTTCCTTGCGTGGATCCATGCACTTTTAGCCCTGTGTGTGTGTGTGTGTGTGTGTGCTTGTGTGTGGAGACTCTACACACAGGAATGCGTGCTTGGAAAGATAAAAACAGGACGAGCAGTTGGTGAATTGTATTCCAGTTATCCCCCCATGTGAGCAGGGTGTCTGCGTCCGCTTGGGGTTGCCCGGTCTTATCTTCTAGTCGAGGTGCAGGTGCGTTTTTTCTTCGAGGGGGTCAAGCATATCCCAATGTGTGTCTGGTGTTTCCACAGCACCTGACCCATGAGATTACTTCAGCGTGAGTGCTCCTAACGCGCGCTCGAAGTTTGAGTATGAGACTTCACACGGGAGAACTGTGGTGCAGATTGTTTGCATCTGCATTGAAAGTGAAGGCGAAATACCCCAAAACACAAAGGATTGTGGGTATAGAAAGATGGATGCGGGTTTTTTCTCAGCCGACAGACCCATTGAATGATGGCTGTATTCTGCAAAACCTTCGTAGTCACAGACCGCCAGACAGACAAGTGTATCAAGTTTGAACTTTCATTCTAATGATCCGTTATTCAGCGGTTTGTGATGTGATCCATCATGTGATTAGTTGAGACAATCGTTGAATTGAGTCTTAGTCGTTGGCTTGTGTGTTGCGATGAGACTCGTGGCAGAGGGAAAATATTAATAGCTCAGATTCCTTTACCACCTATAGGGTTTGTTTAGAATGCACCACTACCTGCTGCACTTCAACAGCTGCTACGTGAAAGAGTATGTAACAGGGTGATACACCAGCTGATTACAGCTATCATACACATAATTGCATAGTTCAAAAGTTACCAACAAGATGTGGAGAATGAGTCAGGTCTGATTTTTAAAGTGTCACAGGCCACTCTCAAAGTATGTCCTCACAAAATTGAACTGACTACTATTTGGGGCCCAAATGGCATTCCTGAGTCAAGAACATTCACTTCTCCTCCTAGAGGAAGTTACAAATGAAAGTCAAGGGAATCCTCCATCATTGAGCGTGAGAAGGATGCGATTGCTTTGTTTTCTTGGCTCCCATCGCGCGGTTTAAAGGGTTAACTGTAGGATGTGGCGAACTTGTCCAGTATGCAGCTTCGACAAAGCCACGAGTAAGTGATACGAGCGCAGCCCGCACTTCAACCTCATTTATTGTGAGGAATAAGGCTGACTGGGAAGGGTTTCCCACAGACGAAGACGCCCGTCTCGCTCACATGCCTGACCTGCTGTAACCTATTAGTGTCAAAGTACCTACTTTACGAAGTAGAAGCAAAGGTAGCCGTGTATCGCCCTTTTAGCACTCTGATAAATTGCTTTAAAGCTCTTCTTATCAGCTGATTTTACTCTCACGCCATGTGTCCACATCGCGTTAACCTCGGCCCAGCCTGCTTTCTTGCTCTCGGGCCGCTTAAAGACCTCGAACGTGATTAGATGTCACAAAAAAAACAACCTTGTGTTCTTGCTTCCAGGTCCCGGTGCGGTTAAAAGCATCAGTGTTATTATTATTAGGTTTGTTTCATTCTGGCTCAGTTGGTATTGAATAAAGACCATATTATGCCTACAAAGATAGACGTGGGGTCCCTACACACTATGACGCACGATTAAACGCATTTTGATATCCCATTTCTCCATCGTATGCCCCCATTACACCAAAGTCGAGCTGCTTGAGGCCCCTGGAGCCACGTGAAGTTGTGTCTGCTCGTGTCAACACGCAGGTTTTACCAAAGCCTCGTGTTGACAGCGTGCCGTACTTTTTCGGTACAAAGTGCAGATTTATGGCGCATGACCTCACAGTGGATGACGTCTGTAAAAGTGTCACCAGTCTACGTCGTGCTGGCGATGTGAAGACGATCCCAGAGACCTGGCGTCTCACGTCCTGACGGGGGCCAGCCGAGTGTGTGTGAAAGCTGCTGTGTGTGTGTGTGTGTCTGATGCGCTGTGATCTCTTCCTGGGAGTCTTTGTGTGGCTGTTAATGCCATGACAGGATAGATAATACCTCTATTGTTGGAAAGTCCCCCCTGGCCCCCCCTTTCCCCTTATACTCTCCCTCCGGCTATAGCTGCGCTCAGCATTGCTGGCTGGACCTTTTTTTTTTTTTAAACCACATTGTTTGATTTAGAATAAAATTGTCTGCTGAAGGTTGAAAGATTTCTGTTGTTTTCCGGAACCGAATGGAGTGAAGTTGGTCTGAAGCCATTGATGCTTTGGTGTTCCTCCAGGAAATCCAAGAAGAAAGCTGGTGCAGCTGCAAAGCAAACGCACCTAAACAATTCATTCCTTTCATGGTAAAAAAACAACAAATATAGCTTTCACAAATGCTTTGGACGTATTAAAAGTGTCAGATTTCTTTGTACTGCCAGATGATCCAGTCATCCCGCTTGGAGGAATCCCCAGTGGATTTAAATCCATTAGCAGTTGATATTAGCCTGCAGCTCCATCAAATGTCAAATTAGTTTGAACCTTTTGGGTAACCGGGTCACAACGTTCCAGGCACCAGAGTCAGGGCCATTTGTCAAGCAGGGGATGGGGTTTGTTGTTACAGTATGAAAGGGATGCCAGTGGCAAGGGGAAGTGCACGACAGAACACGCAACGCTTGTGTCCCTTTGGTTTCGTGGGCATAATGCGAGGACAAAAAGCTTACATTTCTGCTCCCTCCTCTATATCGCCACAGGACGTCCCGTCGCAAGGCTGCACTATTTTCAAAGTTTACAAATAAGAGAATTCAAACAATGCTCTCAATATGAAATTATGCCCCCGAAACACCATCATTAAGGCGTCTGCGGAGGCCCCAACCTATCATTTGGAGAGGGTAACATTTTTGCTGCCGCAACATTGAAGCCGCAAACTATCCGAAGGGTCAACTCTTCAGGAAGTCGGTCTGGGTAAACAGATTCTAGGGGCATTTCCCATCGGCGTGACTGAGGTCACCTTTCCGTGCAAACAAGAGGGTCGGAGACGGCGTCCGAAAAAACTGGTGCAAATATTCCTCGGTAGATCAACATGACCGCCAGAGCTCCTCCAGATTGCATTACGTTGTGACTTTAGGAAGATAAAGCCAGCGTAATCTTTTAACCGAGTCAGAGGGAAAACAGACGGGCTGGCACTCGCACCACGCTGGGCCCCTGTGGCACACAGGAGTGTGTGGGTGTGTGTGTCGCTTTGCCCAAGCCATCATTTGTTTATGTGTGACGTGTGTGTGTGTGTTTGTGTGTGTGTATGTGTGTTGGGTTTATACCGGCATGGGGCTTGGCGCCATGGTTGACATGGGTGTGTGTGTGTGTGTGTGTGTGTAAGATGTTGGCCGGGGAAACACTCCTCTGCCGGCGCAGCGCTGGACAAACAAAAGTGGGCTGGATTCCTGTGGGGTCTGGTTTTCTGGCAGAGCGTATGTGCGCGTGCACGCATGACAACAGAAGCGGGATAAAGATGGCTCCGGAGTTAAAGCGCGCCTTGGTGGTGATCTGGGATCAGCTTACCAACCTCAAATCCAATTATCTACACCATTAAGGCAAAAAAAAGAAGAAGAAAATCATTGCCGTCTTGAGATGCTCCATCTGTTGGGCTATTTTTTTTCTACCGTTATGGTAAAAACAATAAAGCAGAACACAGTGCAAAAAGGGAGAAAAAACAACTTTAAGTGACCTTTAAGGAAAGAGAACTTCACAGGGAGGTGTCTTTCAAAATTCAAATCCAAAACGCTAAACAGAGGAGGGGTGAAATTATGTAATTAAGCGTAATTACTTTCACAGACGCTTCTTAGTCTCTCCTTTGCGTGATTGAGTTGCTCAAACAAATATTTTCACAACATGTGACACGCGGCTGAAACGGCAACCAACACATTCCAAAGCAGCGCGGGAGGCCGCGTCGCCGTGTCAGAGCAGCGCATCCACACGAGACGCTTGTTTCCAGGATTTTTCATTCAGGCAAAGTAGATTGACTACTAATGTTGACCGGATGCCTGTCAGTGTGAATACGGGTGTTGATGACATAACAAGGACAGAAAGTGTCATTTTAAACCAACTGCCTTAAGTCTTTTATAGTTTGATATTTAATGCCACAGCTGCAACTATTAGTGAGATCTGATCAACAGAAGATGAATCCAAAAAGTATTATTATTAAGTATTTTATTATTAGAGCTTCTGTAATGTTAGATTTGTTGTTTAATTTTAAATGTGGGACTTGTCAACCTCTTCTCCAGGTCACCATGCCTCCCACAACCCCGTACGCCGGCAAGTTCAGCTCCTGCTCCTCTTACGGCAGCAACAACAACAACCACCCTGCGCCTCACAGCCCGTACCGCAACGGCACCGCCCCCGAGCCCGCCAAGGAGAACGTCTACAGCGCCGCCTACGCCTCCGCGGAGAACCCCTACGACGTGCCGCAGCCTCACGCCGCGTACCGCAGCTCCTCCGTGTCCTCCGTGGCTGCCAGGGAGCGCCACTACAACGCCGGCTGCGCGGTTTCGGAGAACCCGTACTCCTCGCCGCAGCCCCACAGCCCCCGGCAGCACAGCACCTCCTGCCCCGGGCGGGCCTACCGCCACACCACCACCAGCAGCAGCAGCGGTGGCAGCGAGCAGTCCTCCCGCAACAACTCTGCCGCGGCGAGAGGCCGGCGTTACGGACACGGCGTCACCGCTAGCTATGGGGAGATGTGTTACCATGACAACAGTTTGGTTTCAGCATCCCTGGAGGCCCTGATCCAGCACCTGGTCCCCACGGTGGACTACTACCCAGACGTAAGTGTCGGTGAAGTGCTAAATGTTGAGTTCAGTTAGCGGTCGTAGACAGACGAGGTGTGTTAGAGGAGGTCCTGTATGTGTGTGTGTGTGTGTGTTCTTGTCCTGAGAGCTGTCGTGTTTCCTCATCATCAGAGGTCGTACGTGTTCACCTTCCTGCTGAGCTCGCGCCTCTTCCTGCACCCGTACGAGCTCATGACGAGGGTTTGTCACCTGTGCGTGGAGCAGCAGCGGTCCGGAGACGCCTTGCTGGACAAGGTGGGCGCATCACACGCACGCACACACACCCACGCACCTACACACACTCACTCACGTAACATATGCACTGCTATAATTTGTCTTTTCACTCCCTCCTTACCACACAAACTAACCCACCCATAACACCGCCACACAGACGCAAACCGCGTTAGTATTTAATGACTATTTCACAAGCATCAGGCATTTCCAGGCAGACGGGGAGGCAACAAAGGCCAACACTAATTAAACAGATGAAGCAAAGATGTAAACAACAGCAAATAGTGTCAGAAAGATTATATCACATTGTATCAGGTAATGACACTCAACAGGCCGTGTGATGTTTTGCTCTTTTATTTTTTTTTTAAAGATACGCTTTCGCGAGGTGGCGCCCAAGCTGGTGCAGCTGCTGACCGAGTGGACGGAGACGTTTCCGTACGACTTCAGGGACGACAGGATGATGCGCTGCCTCAACGACATGACGCAGCACGTGGCCCGAGGGGACGAGGTTCGTGTCGCTTATCGCTTCCTTTGTTTCCCCTTCAAATCAATGTAACGATTTGAATTCCCAAGCAAGGATTGCCAAACGGGCGATAAGGCCTTTAAGCTTTGCTACATCCGCATTAAAACCTTTTTTTCATAGTGTCCTAAAAGCTTTTATAACGCAATACCTCTAAATACGTCCATGGGAATGCGGCCGTTCTTTCCCGCGTTGATGTCTGTCGTAAGGAACGGGCCGAACAAACAATCGATGTGTTGCGTTTCCAGTACTCGTGGCGGGCCATGCAGCAGATGACCCAGCGGCTGATCAAGCGCCTGTCGGCCCTCGGCCAATACGAGGAGGCCGTGTCGGCGCTCAGCGCCGTGGCGATGGAGCGGCCCGCCTCCCTGAAAGGCAAACAGGCCGCGGGCCAGCGGAGCGACGTGATGAGCGCGTGCGACGACCCCTTCGTCCTGGCACAGCAGCTCACGCACATCGAGCTGGTAAGAGGAGGTCCGGGGGCCCGTGCGACCATCTGTTGTGGGATTAGGAGGCGCATCCGCAGTCGCGTGTCTGATGTTCTCACCGTGTTTATGTGTTGGCATGTGGCTGCTACTTTACAGGCCTTTTTTTTTTTTTTTACTCGCCTTAATTGAGTGAATTTATTACGCTGGTGGGTTAAAAACAACCTTTACGAAAACACCTTTCTAGACTTCATGAAATTCTTGCCGCTGCTTTTTTATTGACTTTTTTATTAACCCCTTTGTGTGGTCTTTTAAAAATAGAAAGTTAATTAATACTTTTCTATGAACCTGAAATGATTTGTTTCATTCTTATATTCTTAATCTTTAAACTCTTCAGAGGTATTTTTGTAGGTTTCTGTTTTTTGTGTTCATGATTCACGCCCCTTTCTTCTTGATCATCTTCCTATAATGTATTTCTGTTTTTGTGTTCATGATTGTTCTCTTGTCTCTGTTCTCTGCCTTCAGGACAGACTGAGTTTTATTGGTCCCGAGGAGTTCATCCAAACATTCGCCATGAAGGATCCTTTGGAGAAACACAAGGTACAAAAAAGAGCCTGTGAGACAAACAGATGTTAAACACACAATCTGACCAAGATTCTATTGAGCGTGTACCTCATTTGTTCACTTTTTTCCTCTTGTGTGAAATGTTGCTGATTAAAATGACGTGGAAATGAATAAAGCTGTGTTTCTACTACAATATTTAATGGCATCTGTCAAGAATGAGTAAACAGATGGATCCAACATCTACAACTCTGAAGAACGCAGCAGCATGACTCGTCTTATTGCTTATTATCACAAGCATCAAAGAAATGATAAAGAAAAGTCCTAGATTATAGTTATTTCTGTTTTAAGCCTCCTCAGTTTTCGGTCTACTTTGATAATGTAATTTGTGGTCCGCCAGTTGATTTCAGAAGCCACATGAAAGATCCTGCTGGCAGATTTTCTTTTTTTTCCATTTAGCTTTTAAAAATGCATCAAACACAGAATGAAAGAACCATCGCGCGTGTGTGTCTAAGTGTACCTGCGGGGCTCTTTCCCTCCTAAATGACCCTGTGAGTCAGCTGAAGGGGTCGCCTTCAATCAGCGCCGCCCAGAACGAGCTCTCAGCCGCGGTTTGCGTCCGAGCCTCAGCTGTGCCGCGGCACTTATGTAACATAACCACTTTGTATAAAAGAGCAGGTTGAGTCAGCGTCATGGGGTCCTGAAGTGTGATGGGGAAGTTTGGCTCGGAGTGGGCTGCTGGTGTTGTGTAAGCACTTAATAGAGACATGAATCTGCGGGATTACATCATCACGGCCAAGGCGAGGCTATTTATACAATGCTTTTGTGTTTTTATATATATATATATATATATATATATATATATATATAAAAGTGCTCTTTGCAAACAGGTTCACCACAGATCGCCTCACACAAAAACCAAAAGCCGACTGAATCAAGATGGAAATAACAACAAGGACGTCACAGAGCTCACTGTGCACGTCCACGGGTTGTGTGGGTGTGAGGGCTTTCGAGATGCATTCACACAGGACATCAGAGAAACAAAGCAAGCCAAAATTTCACAAATAAGTAATAAAATGATTTATTGGACGTCCTTCAGAAATCTGTGATGCAGAATATCATAATCTGAATTTGTTGTGGCAGGTTTTGTTATAGAAAGATGAAAGGTTGCCCAAATCAACACTAAAGAAATGGCTACTAAATCTTACCCCGAGGTTCACTACATTGTCTTCCCGGTTGCCCTCGGCAGAGTTTGCTCAGTATCGGCATGCATTACTTTTCTTAGCAAACTCTACAGAAAACCGTGATATGAAGTTGAAAGCTCCTTCCCAGGTATTTCAGGTCATGTCCGGTTGGGTTCACATGTTCGCGTGTCATTAGTATTAATCTAGAGACCCTTTTTTGTGACTTTACGTCTAAACCTCTTAACAATCAAGGACACAGTTTATCGTTCTAAAAACAACCAAATACTAACAAAAGCATGGTTTGCTTCACATCTTCCGCCGCAAACTAAAGACACACCTCTTCAGACTCTACCTTGACTAAAAACACTCACAGGTTGTAGCACTCTAATTATACTTATAATGGTTGTAAATCAGCCTATTAGGTGATATTGCATTACTGATTCCCACCGACTGATTCCCACCGACTTTCTTGTTTCTTGTTCTTCTGAGTTTGTATCGTTGTGGTTGAAATGCACTTATTGTAGGTCGCTTTGGATAAAAGCGTCAGCTAAATGACATGTAATGTTTGAAGTTACACAAATGCATATTTTTTCATGCATGCTTTGTTGACATGTCATCTCCTGCTTTTTTCAGGGTTTCTTCCGGAAGCGTAAAACCAGTAACCTGGAGGCCTACATCAACTGGTTCAACAGGCTGAGCTACCTGGTCGCCACGGAGATCTGTATGGTACGTTCTCCTTGCCCCCCTCCCCCCTCCCCCCCGCTCCCTGTGTCTCACCCACCGAAGGTTTTGTTGCGGTTGATTGCCTTCGCTCTGAAACTCGTGTGTTCTTTCTTTACAGCCGGTGAAGAAGAAACACAGAGCACGTATCATTGAGTTCTTCATCGATGTAGCTCAGGAGTGTTTCAACATCGGCAATTTCAACTCCCTCATGGCCATCATCAGTGAGTAGTAGAAGTGACTTTTTCCCCGCTTCAAATGAAAGGCATATAACATACTTACATAGATACTCTGTCCTTCAGCCGGGATGAACATGAGTCCTGTGGCCAGGCTGAGGAAAACCTGGAGTAAGGTCAACACCGACAAGTTCGAAATCCTGGAGGTAAGAGGACCTGCACGCATCATCTGCATACATCACTGATTCCCACCGACTTCTATTTTTGAATAGATCTTGATTTATTTGAAGTTGACTCCGAGCCGTTAGTGTGCGCCAAACGTTGTGCCTGCGCGTACGTGTTTGACCGACGTCGCCTCTGTTTGACCCCACTCAGCACCAGATGGACCCGTCGAGTAACTTCACCAACTACCGCACGGCGCTCCGCGGCGCCACGCAGAGGTCGGAAACGGCCCACAGCAGCCAGGAGAAGGTAAGAGAGAGCACAGAGCGGAAATGAAATCCCAACACACCGAGTGTAAGATTTAAACCGAACGGCGTCTCTCTCCTCCAGATTGTGATCCCTTTCTTCAGTCTCCTCATCAAAGACATCTACTTCCTGAATGAAGGCTGTGCCAGCAAGCTGACCAACGGGCACATCAACTTTGAGGTCAGTCCGAAAATTGAGAAATAAGAGATTGGTTGTCGAATCAGATTGAGGTTTGAGCTTTTGATGTGATTGTCGTTTATGCGAAAAGCCAATCCACAGAAAATATGATTTGATTGTTCAATGTGAAATGATGTAACTGCTCCACAGTCCTAGTTATGGATTTAACAAGAGGCTTTCAAATCGTGTGTAGTGGTGCCCCCTTGTGGTTTGAAATGAGCATTACAAGTCCTCCTATTTCTTATGTGATAACATTAACAAACGTTTTTTTTCAAAGCCTTCCTGCATTGCATTATATTGTATATCATATATATATTGGTAGGTACATTATACATCTGTTTAATAGGGGTCGGTGTTCATAAAGTTGGATGTCCTTATGTCTCAACAGAAACTTTGGGAGCTTGCAAAGCAGGTGAGCGAATTCCTGGTGTGGCGTCAGGTGATTTGTCCGTTCGACAGAGACCGCCGGATCCTCCAGTATCTTGTCACCACGCCCGTCTTCACTGAAGATGGTCAGTATGCAATCTCCGTATATTTCTTTTAATTTTATATGAATTGCACGGCTGCCGTGTTCTCAAAGTTGGAGAAGGAGTCAAACACAGTTTGTTTTTGCTGCTGCAGAGCTGCACCTGGCCTCGTATGAGAGCGAAGGACCTGAGAACAACATGGAGAAAGACAGCCGTCGGTCACTCAGGTGGGTGCGGACGCGCTCAAAACCATCAAACCACTCCAACGAGAACACATGACAAATGAATAACCTGTGTTCTGTTTTACAGATCGTCCCTTCTGCATCGAGAGAATCGATCCTAGGAGAACGACATTCTCCTCCGCTCTGCAGACTGTAAATGAACGAGGTGTTTTAAAGCTACGGGTTCCTTCATAGACTTGGAGAACAAAAGCAGCCGGGCCCATATTCTGACGGAAAGACTACACTGCAGCTCACAAGATGTACCCTTTCACAAACATTTGATGAAATGAATCACGACTTCAGTGCTGCAGTTTTCAATCTTGCGATTCCCCGAAAAGCGTTTTCCGTACCGAGGCACTTACAGGACTTCAGGCTGTGGATTTAGTTTATATTTCCGGTGGACCCTTTGTCACAGGGACGACATATTGTTGAGGGACCCCCAATGTGGAAGCGGAAACGGCCGGTTCCTTCTCTGACGGAGACGGATGTACATCGCAACATCGGCACTGTCTCCCCACGGACAACATGGCTGAGTTGAGTTCGGACCCACAGTGGAGAGATGCACCCTGAAAGGAAGATCATCGATTTTTTTTTTACTGTAGGTAACAGGCTAATTCCTGCTTTCAGAAGTGGTGTTTTCTGCAGTGTTGTCTTGTTGAGCGCTTGATTGTGATGGCAACACAGTGAGCAGCAAAGGCACCACATCCTTTCCATTTCCCCTCCGTTTACAGACAGCGTCCATTTCCGTCTCTTCGGAGGCTGGGATCCGATCTAAAAAGAAGCTAATGCAAGTCAATATATCCGCTGGCCGACCCGTTCCACAGACACTGCACTCATGCTATTGGGTTCTGCACGTTTTGTGATGTGTGCACTTTGGCTGCGTACTGGTGGTGCAGAATTGTGCGTTAGCAACATCGCGCTAATCATTCAAGATGAATCAAATGCACTTCGGTGGGTTAGATATGTATTGTATTTAAGCTGTCTTTCAATACAGTATTATTTTGTATCAGAACATAAAGCAAAGTGTTTTTTCTTCATGTACTTTTATGTCCCTGTGAGCTTGTTGCTGGTTGGCTAGCTCTGTGTTGGTAAGCTAGTTTTAACACCAGTTCATGTCACAAGGAAGTGTTTTTTAGTCTGAATGAAACAGGAAGTGATGTGTGTGATGTGTGTGTGCAGCTTGGATACAGTTATTTCTCCTCTCTATCTGATCTGTGATGACGTGAGCTTGATGTGTTTTTACAAATCTGCCCATAAGTGATGCTATTGTTCTATTTTTTTGTCGTTGTCTTTTTTCAAAAAAAGCTAATTTTACAAGTGTTTTCTCATGTATTTGTGTGTACTTTGTGCTACCGGTCAGGGTACTTGTACTGAAGGTCTTTGTGAAAAGATAATTATATTTTTTCTTTCAAATAAACAGAATAACTAAAAACTGTTTTTTTTTTGGTTTTCTCCCCAGGTAACCTATCTCTTAATGCAATAACAACACCTGAATATAAGTAAAGACGTTTATTTACAATACATTTTGGATAAGAACAATTGTCTCTTGACTGTACATGTCACTAATCTTTGGCTAGTACTTTAACAAGTGAAAAGTGTTGATCCTTATGGTCAAAGATCAGTGACTCTGAACTCTGGTGAAGTTAATACAGCGTCCCTGGAGACAAATAACAAACAGACATTGCAGTTAGATGAGTTTATTTCATTGAAGTTGCTGAGATTATAAACAGAATGTAATATAAAATGGACACAAGCAAACCAGAGGTGATGCGCATCATTAGTTATCTGATCTGACTCTGGCTTAAAATGAAAAATGTCCCTCTTTGAGTTAATGTTTGCATTGGATTAGAGCTCTTCCATCAGTTCTATCAGAAGACCACATCCCACAGTGACAAAATATGAAAACATAATAATCCAAATGTCATCAGCATACTGTGAGAAGAAAAGAAAACTAAAACATGGACACGCCCCTTATGTATTCAGGCTGTGTTTGATGTGATGACTCACACTGGTTTATTACGACAGAGTCGGAGCAGGAAGCTGTTATTAGTCGGCTGGGTAGATAATTACAGGGGAGATCGGGCTGTATCATCTGTTATTATCTAATCAAATCACTGGCGGGAGAATGGTTCCATTTTGTAATCAAATTAACTGGTCACACTGTATAGCAGGGAATGATGAAGTATTATGAAACAATAGAAATCCCTGTTTTTTTCCAGTATTGAATTGTATGGGAAGCAAACACTAGGTAGGTTTCTTACCTTGTCCTGAGGCGTTGGCCTCATGATTGCCACTCTGTCATACTGTCTCCTCATTAAGGCCTGCAGTGCATCAAAACGCCCCTGAAAGTCAAGTCAAATGAGATTAATTTAATCAAAGACACAAAATCCCATTGCAGGTGAAGAACAGTATCCCACACTGACATGATTACATTTATTTTTACATGTGCCTGTGAACAGCAGAAATAGAAACCAGATCAAAAATATAAAGTAGTCGATATCCGCTGCCCTCATGAAAGAGTCTTGTCCTGTGATGAATGAGGTAACATCTCACCTTGATGGGAGTGTACCACTTGGGCTGTGGTGGGGGGTTGTAGACTGGAGGAGGTCGTGGTGGGGGTTTAGACAAGATGGGCTCCTCAACTCCCTCCGGCATTGTGATCACTGCATTTTTGGCTTTCTCAAGCCGGGAGCCCTCCTCCGTGGACCCCATCTGCCCCCAGCGCACCTACAGGCCACGAGCACAAAAGACTCACAGACTGTACTAGAACCACGTCAACACGCTAAAGTTAATTATTGCTTTTATTTTTTCCATTACCTCCATGCGCTTGATTCCTCCGGCACCTCTGCCGCCGTAGTAGGAAGCATCCACGGTAGGCCACTGGTGTTTGGCTGAAGGATATTCTTCTGGCTCCTTGAAAACAAACAAAATGCCAGAGTAATGGAGTACTGTGAAAGGTCAGTAGATGCTGCCTCGAGTAAAGTCCAAGATGGCATCCAAGCTCAACTCCAAGCTCAGAATGTCCACTCAGAAACGTGCCGGTGATGTAAGAGAAACTGACTGTGGTCTACTCACAATGACAGGAGGTGGAGGAGGTGGGCGAGATGGGGGTGGGTCTCTGATAACCTGTAAGAAGTAATGTGAAAAAAGTAACACATTTAACATTTTAAACGGAGATAAATAAATAAATGTTATTATTGCAACACTGCCCAAAACATGTGGGCTACCTCAGTAAATATGAATAGTACTGAAATGCTGCCTCCACAAGGCCTGGCTGGACCGGGTATATACACATGTGTGTAGGCTCACCACATTGCAGCAGAGAGGCCAGAACCACCAGAGGAAAGCGAGAGTGAGTAGCAGCAACAGAGCCAACAGCAACCAGAGCACCCAGGTCCCATCTGACTGCAACAAACACTCATCAGACCCACACGAATGGACAGTTTTGCTCTACAGGGCATACTTCAGTACGGGCCCTAAATGATGGATACCCACACACGTTGTAGCATAGATGGTAATGGGACCGGAGATGTAGGAGCGTCCATTGTTCAGGCTGACCAGCACTTCAACTGATCTGCAGTTATTAGACAGAATCACTTCAAACCAAAGGCAGACATCAGTTTTACTGTGATACTGTAACAAAAATCTTTACAACCCTGTTGTTAGACAAGTAAGCATGTTTTTCTATACAGGTTAGGGTTAGGGTTAGGTATTTTTCTATACAGGCTGGTGTGGCAAAGAGATGCTAATGATTCTCATACAGGTCCTTTCAGCCAACTCACAGCCTTTGGGAATGACTGATTTTAATCACGTGGGAAAGAACATAGGCCAACACAAACAAGCACAGAAAGGACACTTTACACACTATTTTCAATGTGTAACTACACACCATTAACTCTAAATCACAGAGCAGGGTTTATATTGTGACTGTATGACACTGTTACTGTACTATTTTCACTAAAGTTTGAGGTGTTTTGTCTTAACAGGGAAACCTTTGTGCGAACATCAGGCTACCAGTTTGACACAGACAATAACACGTTGCATGTGTGTGTGTTAACTTCACTTACTGTCCAACCTCATTGAGAACAGGAGCTGGACACAGCAGATAGCCATCTCTAACTACTTGGGGTTTCTGGTCTGAAAAAGAGAGAGAGAGAGAGAGAGAGAGCGAGAGAGAGAGAGAGAGAGAGAGAGAGAGAGAGAGAGAGAGAGAGAGAGAGAGAGAGGAAAACTGTGAATCACTGCCTATAATTAGGTTTTTTACAAATACATGATGAAAAAAAGGCTTGATTCATATTTCTTTGTGTGCTTTAAGCTTAATAATACTTCCACCTTGCATTAACGCGCTACCATCAACAACATTTTACATTTTACACATCTATAAACTAAAAAACAGCAATTGCAACAAACAAAAAAGAAAATAATGAAAGACATTCCAGCAGAATAGATACAAACAAGCCGTTTGGAAGTCAAAATGGACAGTCACGAGTTGTCTCCTCATGTCCTCTTGGAGGACATCGATCTGTTTATAGACTAATGGGTCAGAGAACATGTTCTCCCTCCCTGTGCGTCTCATAATGTCTCCTCTGTTCTCCGGCTGAAGTCGATAAAAAGCAGCCACTGTTTATTTCTGTGCGCCGTAACCCTGACTTTCACTGCAGCACAGACATCTGCGCATAGTATCGCCTTTCCCTTCACAGATGACGTTATCCCAAAGTGCATTGCAGTATGTACGCAACTTTTAGCATCCTCGGTAAATAAGATTACAGGAGGCTAATCCCTAGAATTTAACATCCGAAGGCCAACTGCATCCCAGCCGACTCTATAAATCAGGGCACTGAGGGTGGTGAGTGTGGGACGTTCACTGACCGTAGGTCTTTTGATTGACAGTGAGGCTGCAGAGCAGGTTGTCTGATCTCTTGGATCCGCTGAAGCCGCTGCCCCTCAGCACCACGCTAAAAGACTCTAGGAAACATCGGACACGTTACGCCGCTGGGACACGCACTTCAAATGCAGCAAACAGAAACGTCGCATTTGTTAAACAGCACATATGGTGATGGAGCAAATTAAACCCGAACAAGACTAAGAGTGAACAGTCAGGCTGACGGCTCGGTGAGGCTTCATGGACACGGCGGTAAGTCTGGTAAAAAGAACAATGGAACGTGAAGGAATAGCCACATTTACTACAATTCACCAGGAAGTGAACATGAATGTGAAACGGTAAAACCGGTATAAAATGACCAAAATGCATTCCGCTTGTTAAAGTGCCAACCCGCCTCTCCATCCCCCTGTAACAGAGAGAACTCTAGGGCAGAATGGTTGTTTAATAGAATATCTCTGCATGACTTATTGGTTGTTTATCTGATCGAGGTTTATTAGTTGTTTTTAATTGATAAATCTATGGAACTGTCTGTGGTGCTGAATTGGTTCGTAAATGTATATATAAAATGCTAGATACTGTCTACATATATAAAGACATCGCTATACTGTATTTTTACATATAGTAGGTTTGATCAAAATGATAAGTATTTAGTTAGCTTATCATTTACCTCAAATTATTTATTTAGTAGCGTTTGTAAAGGTCGAAAGTTAGAACCCCCTTGTCTGTATATTGTAGTGTAGACAAGACCACTGTTACTGTAATTGTGTCCTGCCACAATGTCCTTTGGGTGTGTTGGTTGATGGTTTGAAGGCAATGGGTTCCTCCCATTGGGAAAATCAACAAATCACAGACGCCAAAGTGGGGGAGCATCAAAGTCCTCTGGGGACCATGAGTACATTTTTTTCCTGCAACATTAAATCAAAAGATAAAAATGAAAACTCACCAACTTACCATTCACACAAACACTCGATGGCTCTATTGTGAAGACATCGGCGCACGTCTGCTTCAGGATCTGCGAGGAGACAGAGACGAAGGGGACAGCTCAGGAGGAACGCTGGATGAGTGTTTCTGTGCGTCGTCGTATTTGACTTGACCTCACCGAGTTCACGATGTCTTTGAGGGCATGAAACCCGGACAGCACCGGGAAGACCTGTTCCGTGCCGTCCGCTATGTCAGCGAGCTGACAACGAAACCAAACAGTTTAAGCAGGAATCTTGAACGATTGAGTTAAAAGACAACTTTTCATTTCAGTGTTTCTTGCCGCCTCTTTGGGAGGTCCGCTGCACGCTTCGGTTCAGTGCTTCAGCAGCGTTAAGGAGGAAAAGTCTGTTTCTGGGAGATGAAAGCTCCGGGCAGCTAGCTGGAGCTTTTATCTCCGGCACTGGCGATAGCAGAACAGGAAGCTCGGCTGGCATTATTTAATTGGAGAGGGATGTAATGATTTCCTCCTCAGACCACAAAGTGCACTCTGGTCAGGGAGCGGCAGAAGAACGCTCACACTCACTGACTGATGACTGTTTTGAGTTTGAAGACATATTTATAACGATGTTAATACTTATTTTATAGATCAATATTGTCACTAAAATGTGATCAAATAAGGAATCGGGCTGTGGATTGTGTAACAACAGAGCACACTTTAAATGAATTATATTTTAATTACATTTGGGATAACGTACGACCAGATGTTGCTCCAAACACGGAAGAGACATTTTTCAGAGAAATTTAGAGAAATCTTATATTGTATTATGCTTTGTTCTTTTGGCTTCTCCTCTGCATTTCTTCAGTCCGCACGAGATAATTGAATTTGTTCCTGTTCAGCGTGAAAGAAACATTCTGCTATCTTTCAATAACCTGATACATGCACAGGAAGAAATCAAGGCAAATCAAATCTCTCCAAGGATAAGATAACTCAAGACATCAAAATCAATCCATGTTTTTACATAAACCAAATTCATAATAAACCCCTGAATATAATTTGCTGCCACATGCTTGCTGTTGTGTCCTTTGGAGGTTCCAGTTGAACGCAAACACATCAAGACACTAGTTCAAGGTGGGTCAATAAATGAGAGAAGCCAAAGAACACTCATCTACTGAAGATCCGACTGAAACCAAACACACGCTGAGACACACACACACACACACACACACACACAAACCCACGCAAAGGCAAACACCACCTGTTTACACGACCACAACAGAGAATGGTTCTTTCTCACAATGCAGGAGGCTGAAGGTCCTCCTACCTGTTTGTGGTCGAAGTCCATGACCCCGACGCAGTACACTCGGGCTCCGAGCCCTCTGGCTTTGTTCGCCTGGGAAGCACAACACAGGAAGCCCTGGTTCAAGTTCTGCTTCCACCAGCATTCACTCAACCCGTGTCTCAAAAAATGAATGGTTGATCCCAAAGGGTTTCTATCTGGCAGCCTTGAAATTAGTCATTTTCTACTTTGGAAACAGCCTGACTTTCTGCTAAAGAACCACACAGAGATAAACTATTCTTTAAGAACTGTTACTAGAGTGTCGTAATTCAGTAAAACAACAGAGAGGATTATATAAGGGTGTGTGTGTGTGTGTCAGTGTGTCTCCTCAAACCCCTGATTTTGATTGAAATGCAAAAAAACGTCATTACTAATAGAACCATCTTCTGTGTTTAGTACCTCCTCTACGGTCAGTTGATAAGGGTACACCTGCAGCTTGCCATCGGTCAGAGCAATGATGATGGTGGACGACGGCGAAGTCTGCGTCTTCATCTGCTCTGACGCCTGAGGAGGGAAGGTTGACACAAATATTTAAATATGAATGTACCACTCTAAAACAAGAAATATTCACATTTAGTACATCAGCATTATCCCATTTCCCCTTTAGATATGTTCCTGGAGGACAATCAGATGAGTGTACCTACCGCCTTCATGCCTTCGTGCATGAACGTTTCACCGGCGGGTTTGATCTGACTCAGCTTCTCCAAACCCTTGTCTATCTTCGACCTGTGCATCCAGATCACATGACACGGTAACACAGTTTAAATACGGAGCGATGAGGGGTCAGTTTCTGTGTGATCTGGTTATCTGTGTTATGTTGTTTCTGCTTGTGGAGGGAAATGGGTTAGGGTTGGAGGCAGAGAATAACAGAAAGACAATAAAACGGGTACCTGTCTCCAGTTAGAGGCAGTATTACAACTGCTTTGGCTGAAAAGACTATGTAGGAAACCCTCATCCTGGGACTGAAACACACACAAATATGCAGCTTGAGAATTTCATCTGCAGTTCAAAAACACATTAAATGCAAAACCAAATGTTGTAACTCATAAGGTAAATAGCAGGATTCGTCCTTGTGTCAAATAAAAGGGCTAGGCTATAAATTAAATAATAATAATGATTCATGAAATACATGACAAAATGTGACATTCAAGTTTTATATTGCTTTTTTGGCAAGGTACAGCGTTCATCTTTATGTAAACTATATGTGCTACTGCCATTATTATTTATATTTATTTAAATGTTGCCAAATGTGTTAAATTGTAATGACGTCAAATATAATCCAATAACATTACACAGCATGACCAACTTCAGCATGCACGGATTATGCATTTCATAACTTAAGAACATGGTAAGAACATGACATAACATCATGGGACTTTTAGATTAACGATGACACTGACTATGCAAGACAATTCAATACGACTTGACTCCACTCTACACAGCGTGACAAAGCAGATGATACCATTTTGCAAAACATTCCCATGACTTGGTGGGGAATTGAACCCTAAACTTTGTCACTCTTCCTTCTTTCATCTACCCTTCAGGCTCTGATGGGATTAAGGACTGTCGGCCCCGAGCTACACATGTTGTCTCCATATTTATCCACCTGTTATTAAAGCTAAAGATACCCATGGACAGATGCACACACACACACACACACACACACACACACACACACACATACTTGTATGATGTCTGCTGCTCTAAATAGACACATGCCATACTTTCTACTCACTACAATTGTTTGTACTAGAATGTAAGACTGTTCACCACTTCCTAATGTTAAAAATAGTCTTTTTTCATTATGTGAATATCTACTTAATATCTATTTAATGTGCCCGTCCACATTCTCTTCTCTTGGTTTTGGACTGTGATAAAGTTGTATCATTCCATTTTTATCAGGCTATTTATAGTATGAAATGCCCCCCAATTCCGAGGAGAGGATGAAAGGAGAATAGGTGGCAGAAGAGAGAAGAACGGGAAGCAGCAGACACTTCACCCACCTGACAAACCTGTTGGTGAGCTGCTCAACAAATCCATAGATCTCATCCCAATGTCCAAAAACACTGCCCGACCTGCAAAAACAGGCAGCAGGAGGCCAATAAATCACACTCACCAAGGCATGACGCTTCAAATATATCCCACACAAGATGTAAGACCAAACCTGCTGAACCCGGAGGACACACAGGTGAGTAAGGACACATTGTTATGGCTTATATTGTTTGTATGAACTGAAGGTTTTGATACTGCAGAATAAATTGTGGTCTCGCGTTTCACGTGAACTGATCCATCAACCTCTTGAGCCCAAGAGACATTTTTGTTGTGAGGTTTATTATGTTTGTGCCTGCTTAGCAACAACGTGCACTGAGAGAACTCTGAAGTTCAGAACTGAAAATACACTTTGTGCAACGTTATTGCAGTGGAGCAGCAGAGGAACCAAACCAAACAAAGCCATACAAGGAGAGGACAGAGTCAAAGCTGTCTCTGCACCAAGTACACAATATCACACTCGTGTAGTCCTACAACAAAAACACATGCATGAGGACGGACACAATCCGTGTTTACTCACCGGTCTAAAATAAAATAAATATCAAACGCTCCATCACAAGAAGCGTCGTCGCCATCACTCAACGATGCTCTGACGCAAAAACTTAGGCAAAGTAGGATTTGGGAACATTTCCATATTAAATCCATCATCCGCGCGTTTCATATCAAAAGTGTGTTGGTTCGAATTAAAATCCCCAAATCAGCAGCTGCGGGTTTTTTTGCACCCCGTGGTCAGCATGAGCCCGGCGGGTTCCGATGTTGGATCCCTGCTGGGTTCGTGGGCTCCTCGGCTGCACGGCGGTGAGGCAATAAAGGGGCCGGGGCGGCGGCTGCTGCTGCGGCTGCGGCTGCTCAGCACCATCAAACAAGCAGCAATCCAACGGAGCACTACTTCCGGCAGGGGCCTCCACATTAAACTGCACCGCAGACAGCTACGCAGTAAAGATACTACAAAATGATGATATTATTCATGAATATGTTTGAACAAAATAGCTATTAGAATAGTTTAGAAGCGTGCCAACATGAGTGTAGGTAAGGGTTATCCTACGGATTGAATACAAGCTAAACATGTCATTGAATCATCAATAAATACGAAACAAAAATGAAATGTAAATAAATAAATATAAATAAATAAAACAAATGTAGCATGCTTTTATTTTGAAGTCACACTAACTTAATACAAACACATACTTAATAGAATACATACAGACTTACTCAGATTTTAAAAAAAAGAATAGAAAGAATTGCAGATTGAATGAATTCCATAAAGAGTATATGACCCTTAAATATTTGTGTTTTAAATCAAAAGTTAGGGAGCTTTCTATAAAACAAGTGCCTTGTTTCAAGATGTACTCAAAATGTGCTTCTCAATCAATGAAGAATTAAGCACTGGTTCTCAAGTGTATTTCTCACTGGCTCACAAATCACTGCCGAAAATAATGCCCGATATGTCCTTTCTATTCTCCAAACAAACAACTGCATCATGTTCCAAAAAATTTATGTCAGATGGGAAATGGAATTGAACAGACACAACACAGCGCAGCCTTGGTATGTGGGTGGTTTGTTGGTTTGCATGAGTAAGTGTCATTCCTCACAAGAAAATCTCCTCTTTTGTCTTTTTCAAGAAAAAATAAAAACTTAATTTATGGATTTCACAAGCACGTCTCTGCATCCCCAAAACAACAATCCTCAAAAGTGCATTGTGTTTAAAGACATTACATGAAACAATGTTGAAAACATATATGATGTCAGAGATGTTCTTGGTGATGTAGTGCTGTAACTTTGCATTTCATCTTGTTTGAAGGGATCCTAAGCAACTGATTGCTGGCAGCTTGAATATCTTCAACTCTAAAGAACTACGAAGTCATAACATTTACAAACTCAAATAATAACATAATGTTCCCTTGGAACAAGTTAATAATACATGTGTGTGATAATGTCAGACAGTGTGGAATACAAATGCCACCATTTACTCAAAGTGGTAATGAAAGAATTCTGCGACTTTAAGGACCAAAGTTGGAAAAGTCAGCTGCAGGTGGACAAATGTACATCAGAAGAAGGGCTGGTCTCGTTAATTCCAGATCAAAAGACATGAATGA
This sequence comes from Apeltes quadracus, assembly GCA_021346845.1. Taxonomy (NCBI): domain Eukaryota; kingdom Metazoa; phylum Chordata; class Actinopteri; order Perciformes; family Gasterosteidae; genus Apeltes; species Apeltes quadracus. The sequence goes on along the minus strand of CM037930.1, from coordinate 9,225,945 downwards.
AAATTCCTGTAGGGTGTAGCCTGGTGCATTTCTAATGAAATACATTGTTACAGTCAGTCCGCATTTTGACTGCCAAATGCAAGGGCGTGATTTTAATTTCTGCTTAGGTGGAGATATACTGGGAAGTACTGGGAAGGCCGTATACTTAAGAGTTTGAGAAATTAGTTTAATTAAGAGATATTTCTGCAGCAAAGCTCAGAGGATTATTTTGGCTGAAGGTGCAATCCTGCACATTTACCAGCAGGTGACAGTAATGCAGCGTTGTCTCCTTTCATATCAAAAAGAAGAAGATCGGTTCGGCGTTATCGGGCAGCGGAGGACGCGCGTCTAGTTTTGATTTCTTCAATCATAATATATTTTATTTAAAATGCAATCCTAGCTTAACAGTCCTCGGGTATGGCTGAATTAGCTGAACAAGGACACCGACGCCCCCCCCGCGACTAATGGTGAGCTTTGTAACCCGGTTTCCACTCGCTTTTATCGGGCTACGTTACAGGACGAGCCCGTCAAGGTTAGCATCGCCGTTTGCTCTTCCCCGGAACCGAACTCGCTAACATGGCGTGACCACCATGAAACGGTGAGGCAAATTATTCGTAGATGCCTGCACGTCTGTTTGGGTTCTTTTTTACAAAAAGAAAAAAAAGTTGTGTTAAGAAAATGAAATTGATAATGTGATCTGTGTATGAGTCAAGGATGGAGTCGGTGCGCACGGACACACACGCTAGCTTCCGCTAGCTTACATGTAAACAAACAAACAAATAAAACATATTACGTTTTCTCTTAAATCCCTTTTTGTCTTGTCACATGTCATTAATATGTTAAACGTGTTACAATTACTCTCCGTCGTTTACCGGCGGTGTCTCTGGTCCACACCAGCCGTGTGCCCCGCGGCCAGCCGGGGGCTGAGGAGGAGAAGGAAGAGGAGGAGGAGGAGGAGGAGAAGATGCTGCTGAAGACGCCCCAGAAGATGCTGAAGAGCGGCCACTACATCGAGCTGGGCAACTACCAGCACTGGCCGGTGCTGATACCCCAGAGGATCCGCCTGTACACCTACGAACAGATCCCCCTCTTCCTCAAAGAAAACCCCTTCATCACAGGCGGCTACAGGGCCCACCTGCCCTCCAAGCTCTGCCTGAGGAGGTGGGTGGATTGTTGGTGGCAGTGATGTGGCATTCAATAAATACTTGATGTCCCATTTCTTCTTCTCCCCCCCCTCCCGTTGCAGTATTTTCATGCTGACCAATGAGACGGTGAACATCTGGAGCCACCTGCTTGGTTTCCTGCTCTTCTTCTCCCTGGGGGTCAACGACGTGTCCTCGGTGCTGCCGGCCTCCGGAGCGAATCGGGAGGACTACGTCATCTACGCCATAGGACTCTTCTGCTTCCAGGTAAAGAAAAAAGGATGTAGGCTCTCCAGGCGCCGGCATCACAGAAAGACTCCTCCAGGTCTCGTCTACTGTCCCCGTGTGTGTCCGTGCTCACAAAAAGACAGGTGTATGTGTCCCATCATTCTACCACTTCGTAATTACTGTCTTCTTTTGAATCCTTTACAGCTGTTTACAAGTATCAGTCCATAATGAACATCTGCAATACCTGAGGGTTTCCCATGTGTGTAAATAAATGTCTTTTTATAAACGGATTCATGAAGGTTCACGTTTCCTGCCGCGGGCACAATCAGTTGTCCCCAACCCACTGCAGGTGTGTGAGCTGTTGTGAGGGTTGGGCCCAGTGTGTTGTAGAATAAAGCGCTGCAATAGCGACGGTAGAGTAGTTCACAGGCGCATCGTCCTGGAGGGACATTCATTGTTTCTGTGTTCGTGCTGTTCATGTTGTAGGTCGGGTAGCAGTTGATGATAAACTAGTAAAGTAATAGAGTCGGTGGGATTTTAACCTGCAGGGGGTGTATGGTGCGGTATGTGTGACCCGCACACCCTCCTTTTGATTGTCCTTTTTAGAATCTCTTTCCTTTGAGATCAGTTAATGTACTATAAGTCTGTCCCGTACCATTACAATAAGGGGACGCCTTTCCCCTCACCTGAAATCCCCTCCCCCTGGAAATGTCATTATCTGCCCTCGCTGAGAGCACCAGCGGACTGACTGCTCCCCCCCCACTCCCTCCCAAAGTTGTAAACCGAGAAAAATGAAAGACGTATTCATGAAAACCAATAATGACGGTCATAAAAAAAAACCTTCTAATAATAAAGATAACAATTGTGTTGATAGTCGTGAGTGCAATTCCCTTTCAGTCTGTCAACGGTACTTTGTGTTGCAGGTGTGCATGCTGTGTTCCGTGGGGTACCACCTGTTCTCATGCCACCGGTCCGAGACCACGTGCCGCCGCTGGCTCTCGTTGGACTACGCCGGCATCTCCGTCGGCATCCTGGGCTGTTACGTCCCCGGGATCTTCTACGCGTTCTACTGCAACGCCGTGAGTGAGGACGCGCCCGCGCGTTTGCTCTCCCCCTCTGGCTCCCGAGTGGGCCGCGTCTCAATCGCTCGCCCCCTCCTGTGTTGCAGTTCTGGCGACAGGTGTACCTGCTGACCGTGCTGTCCCTGATCCTGGCCGTCTTCTGCGCTCAGGTCCACCCTCATTACCTCAGCAACGAGTGGCGGCGGATTCGCACCACCATCTTCTGCTGCGTGGCGGGCATCAGCGTCGTTCCTGCTTGTCACTGGGTCTGGCTCAACGGGGGACTCGCCACAGATGTCGTGCAGGTCAGGAAGTGAAGGGGAGTGGGGGGGGGCATTAAAGAAACAGGCAGATGGAGGAAAGAGCTCCTCTAGTGGTGATAACAGGACCACACTCTGATTTCGGCACTAAACCTTTTTTGTCCGTTTAGCTCTTCCTGCCTCGCGTGTTGGTGATGTACCTGATTGCCGGATCTGCGTTCTTGTTCTACGTCACAAAGGTCCCTGAGCGCTACTTCCCCGGTGAGTCAATGTCCTCCGTCTCTTTGTGAGCATAAATCAGGAGCTTTGGGCTCACAGTGAACAGGGAAGGAATCTGTAATTAACTGAATCAGCAGAAGAGATTGGTGAGTGTAAATTGTGTCTTGTTGACAGTAAAGAGTCACAACTGTGTCACAAACAGTGTCATTTTACTTAATGTGGCAGACTAAAGAGGTCAATACGTTACTGTGAGGTAGTGGACATGTTACAAGGTTAGGGGGTCTAAATGTTTAACACTAGTAAACAGATCCATATTACAGTTTTCTTTCATTTTAATACATTGGACAGTTTATTGTTACTATGGTCCATTTAAATTAGGTATTTCTTTTCTTGTAGAGGGGGTTCGTACCATATGGGATTTGTTTTGTACTCATCCTAACGTCTTTCTGTGGTGGTTAGTAGTACAGGTAGAATTTTGTAATGATATTATTTCAGTAGCATTTGTTAGATCCTTTACAGCTAAACGGGAAAATCAAGTAGCTGTAACATATTTCCTTAATTACCTCCACAACATTTCGCCAACCGGTCTTTGAGGTGCGGCGGATTAACACGACAAAATAACAAAATAATCGTTGAGGCCGGGGCGAGGAGTGGGCAATTATACAGACAACTGCTTGGTGACGCTTTAAAACATGTCGAGAGGGATGAGCGCATGTGACTAGGAGAGAATCCGGTCAATTTTCAAAATAAAACATTTTTCAGGTACTATTTCTAGACACTGAAGTGCCAAATATGCTCCTTTTTTGTACATTCTGAAGAAAGTAGGACAATCGGGGGGGAATAGAAAGAAATACGTAATTTAGAGTGATTTTCTTTCCTCTTTCAGGCCAGCTGAACTACCTGGGAGCAAGCCACCAGGTGTGGCACATACTGGTGGTGGTGATGTTTTACTGGTGGCACCAGACCGCTGTGCACATCATGCGTTTCAGGCACAGCCGATCCTGCTCGAGCAGCACCGGCTAAGTTCAACAGGTCCCGTGATGTAACGGAAAGGCAATCGGTTGCAGGCTACTGAGCGATGAATGTTAGTAGACCGATCAGTTTAAACACCTTAATGTTGCTATTCAAACACGTCTCACCAGTCAGCCTACTGGGTGGAAACTGCTGCCTAAAGGGATTTCAACCACAAGCTTGTGATTAATAGCTACTAAGGTTTAAAACTTGACAGTCTAATGGCAGCTCCTAATGTTCCACGTGCTGCTGGTTGCTGTTTAAGGCCAGTACACACGGTCATTATACTGTCTCCAGCAGCAGGAGTGGCTACACACTAATGTACATCTTAAAAACCGCTTATCCACCGGAACCATTAAGTTGCATGAAGCTGGAATTTAAATTATTTTGTAGAAACAGACTACGGTTTGGAGTTTTTAATAATAGGTGATATTTTTTATCGCATGGTTTGTTGAGTTTGGGATTTTCTTTGTGTACAGAAGTTTTAAACAATATCTACTAGGATTCTGTTGAATCAAACACGAATGCCTGTGTGAACAATTCCTTTTTAACTTTTGCTTTCTGTATGGTCAGATTGGATGAAATGTGAAAAGCGCAGAACAAGAACATATTAACTGGAAATTCAGCATATGAACACTGTGAGCTCTGGAGAAACAATGTCTCCACGCCTCGAGTATTCGAAGCTCTCGAACAAATTGCTAAAGGTCAATAAATGATCAATCCGCAATATCTGAGAATAAAATATAGGAACCATATTCAACCTACATCACATTATTTTCTAAATACGGCTTGATTGTGTTTCAGTGTTTTAGTCAGTATTGCGGTTGCCAAATCCAGTATGTTATGGCTTCACTACACAAGATGTGATATCAGCCTTAACTTCCAGAGCAACCGAGTTAATCAACCACACATTGAACAATCATCCTCGTTTTGATTTTAATGTTAGATTTCATTTATTAATCAAAAAGAAAGCTTGACTCAAGCTAAATTGACCGTCATCATGGTAACTGGTGCTGGGATGGGATGTGGAGTCACCAAATACTGTTTTTGTTAGTGGTCTAAACTGGAGTCTGCATGGTTGAAATGACAAAAATGCTGATTGTAATAAAAAAAAGAATCCTTTAACGACAGTTTGGACAATGAAGGCAACAAAGAGCCACTTTTGCTGACGATGGAGTTAGCGGTAGCACTTTAACTCTCCGATTGGTCAACACCCATCACTGGTGAGGCAGGTAGCGTCACCTTTGCAGCCCCTCAGAGTCTTAAAGGTTTATTGTGTAAAGTTTTGCATGTATTGTCTACTTGAGGCAGTTTAAACGAGGCCAGTGTGAAGTGTTACAGGTTTTTACTTTTTAAAACAACTCATCAACAATCATGTTTGCATATGTTTGCCTTATTATCTTTGAGTATTTGTACTGTATACACACTTACTGTTAAAGTCGGTTTCGGTTCAAAAGAATGATCAAACTCGGGTCGATTGTTTTTTTTCTTCTTTTTTAAATCTTTTTAGTTTTTTCTTTTAGTTGAGGTCACTTACAGCTGCAGAACTTTAAGTGGCACAATGAAAGAAGTGACTTTATTCTTGCCTTTTTTGAGTTTGTTTTTATTCTTCATCATACATATCTAACAATCATGAACTGCTTGGTCTTTTATTTTGAAAAATCATCTCATGATTGTTTAATCCCATGTTTGTGTTTCCTTAATTATCATTTATATGATAAAGCTCTGGCGCTGATTTACAAGATGTTTTATTTCAGTGCCTATGTGAAATTATATTTATAATATATTTTTAAACATTTTGAATGAATAAAGAATGCTGGGAAATACATTTTATGGCTCAGGATTGCTTTAATTGAATTTATTCAAATGTCCACCTAATCCATTTGAATCCCCTTACCATTGCATGAAGGGCACATCATGTGTAGGAAGTGTTTTACGTCTGAGGGCTTTCCTTTCAGCCGCGGTCAAAGGATTCACTTGAGTTAGAAAATTGCTAATGACATGCTTGCTAAACACAGGGATCTTCTGATGCCTCAGCAGGTCATTGTAAAGTCACATGGTCTGTGTATCGGTCTCAAGACGCAGGAAATATACGCTATCACAGTTGTTTTCCCATTTATTCAAAAAACAAACAATCATTTTGTGAATCTACCTCTTGGTGGCAACGCCGACATCGTAAATTATTGTAATTTATTCCCACAGGTGCTTTTAGTGTGATAATTGTGCTAAAATTATAGCATCACAAAATCACCTCATGCAGTAATGGGTATTTGTGCAAATGGTGTCTGAGACAGTAATGACAGAAAGTCATTGGGACAATACAGTTACAAATACTTTTTCCTGGATTTACTCTCCGTTTGGTGAAAGAGTTGATTTCTCTTTTTTTCACTAATTGATATTTCTTTGCTGTGTAAAGGTCAATAATTCAAACTCGGGCTAAAAACATATCCGTTTAATTCAAGTATTGAACATTAAGGCGGTGTTTGTTTGACAGTGTTGGCATTAAACACTGAAAGTGATGAAAGTCGAGCAGACTACACGTTTTCATCTAAAATGTGATCATTTAAGTCCCACGAACAAGTGGAAACTGACTAGTGAGAAAATAAACGTAGGAAAGTATCGAATGTTAATTTATATATCTTAATAAAATGACAGTTCATCAACAATTTAGATAAAATATATATTTTTTGAAGTATTACATGAATTGTGGTAGTTCGAAAATGATAAAAGACAACAGCAAACAGTGATTTAATCACAAAGACAAAACAGTTGATTCAACAAACATGTAGCGAAGCACTAAAAGAAAAATGCTGACTTCACCTGCTGCTATCGGTTGAGGTGTATAAGTCAGAAGCACCAAATGAACAGTTGTGTGTAATTCCTTTAATCTTTACGAGAACAGATCTAAAGATACAGATCTCATTGTTGGGTCACCCAAGACCAGGGCAAGAGTAGGAGTGCGTGTTTCTGTGACACACTAAGGTAGTAAAAGCACTCCTCGGGAGTCTTTGAGTCAGGTGGACTTTGACTGCTCGTTTTAGAAATGTTGATGTAAAAAATGAGGAAATAATGCAAATAGCGGCGGAATCTTCCTGTGTGAACTTTAGACTTGGGTTATAGCTACGGACTTCTGCCAAAGGCATGAGCATACCTCATACCTTCCCTTCTTCCAGCTGTTCTAAACCCCGCAGTCTTCTGACCTGCTCTCCGCTGCTGCAGATGTGCTGTTTGCATGAAGCACCGCCATGTGAACTGTGTGAAACAGCAGGCCGCACATGTCTTTGTCGTCTTTCCCAAAGAATTGACCTCTCTGCAGGGCGTCGATGACCGAGGTGTTGCAGTGTGCGAGCAGCACGCTGACGCCTATCTCTTTAAATTCATTGAGCAGCCCCTTAAATGTAGCCGTGCCTGTTGAGTCTATGAACGGTATCGCAGAGCAGTCCAAGACTAGCGTGTGGAAAGCCAGTTCTCTCTGTACGATTCCCATGACAACCATCTTGTTTGCCTTCTTCTCTGCCTTTCTCCACCTAGCCAGCTCGGAGAAAGGCTCCACTCCGACGGCTTTGTAAAGGGATTTGAGGAACGAGTCCTTGTTGGCGTAGTAGAGCGGCGCCTGGAAGCGGAACACCTGAACCCGAGGCGGCGCCATAAGGTTCTCGTACTCGTCCAAGTCCTCGTAGAGATCAGTGTCCTTGGCCCGGCCCAGGAGAGAGACCTGGGCATCAAACATCATATTACTTTAGATTAGATTAGATTAGATACGATGCTGAGGTAAATTAAGGTCAATGTTTGATTTCTTTGCTCTGGCGTTCGTAAGCCATTGACCAGCTTTTACGTCCATTACTCACCTTGGGGTTCTGAATCTCAAAGATGATGCAGAACATGGAAAAAAATATTCCGACCACAAGGCCCAGCTCGGCACTGAGCAGAGCCGTGGCGGACATGGTCACCAGCCACACCGTGGCGTCGGTCCGGCCGGCGCGCCACTTGGCCGGGACGTCCCTGAACTTCCTCAGTGCCCCACGCAGGCTCACGATGATGATGCAGGCGAGAACACACTTCTGGAGGGCGTGGAAGAAGGGCGCAAAGAAGAGAAGGACGAGCAGGACAACCACGGCGCTGATCAGACTGGAAATCTGATGGAGGAGCAGAGAAATGGAGAGGAAGAAAGATTTCACAGTCAGCGTCTTCCCACAGAGTTAATGTTGACGGATGCGACGCGGTATTCAGAGTTGCTGAGCCTCTGCACGTCTTCCAAAACCGTTTTACTCAAGCAAGGCACAAACGTTAGGGAAGAATTGAATTCACCTGCGTCTGGCAACCTGTTGAGTCCTTCACCATGGTTTTTGCCAATGCCGCACTGGTGGTGAAACAGTGGAAGAAGGAGGGGATGATGTTACAAAAGCCGATGGCCAGCATCTCCTGGTTGGGACGGACCGTATAGCCATTTTTCTTTGCAAACATCTCGGATAGCGACACTGTGAAGGCAAAACTGCAAGACAAAGTTAGCCAAACATGTGGGGAGACGTTTTTGACCTGATTTAAATGTACATTTCATTTTTCATAACCACACAATTACTACACAGCTTTAATGTTTGCATCCTTATTAAATCCTATTTTTCTCAAGGAGATCTCTTAAAACTCTCTTTAAAAATGCTTATTGGCGAGTGGTGCCCATCATTCAATTCAGCCAGTACACTGTATATTTGTTGTACATATTTTAGATAGGTGCAATCAGTTAACCTGACAGACGACACTCCAGCTTTTTCAATTGCATCTGTAACAATCCATATAAGACACACACGGGTGCCAAGCAAACATGTTGTCAAATGTGTTAACTGTTACCTAATGAGAGCCAAAGGAACGGCATCCAGTATCAACCGTGACATCAGACTGAAGCTGGGCACCTGTGGAGGACTGAAGCCTGTGGGGATGTGGCCGGACACACTAGAGCCGTAATTGCTGTTCAGCTCCCCAAAGTGGCTGACCAGCGTGGCTCCTGCCACAACTAACAGCTCCGTCGGCAGAGGGATCTTCAGACGATCCTTGTAGCGCTCCTGGATCTCTTTCCCTGCCACTGTGATAACCAAAACCTCAGTGTTATTCTATTTTAAAGACAGCTAAGAATTTGCTTTTTAGACCATAGACATGTTTGGCCACTATCGTGTTGCCTCGTTCCATGTCTTAGGGAGCTATATATATTTACCTAAAACAGTGATAGAGATGGCGCTTGTGATGAGGTCACACAGGTTGGTCTCCTGAATGTTGGCGAAGATGTTGTACCAGGTGACGATAACTGTGCCGTAGCCTTGGTGACGGGGAATCTTTAGACCCAGCAGGTATTTAGCCTGCACGGTGAGTATGGTGAAAGAGGCTCCCGTCGCAAAACCGTCAAGCATCGGAGCCGAAAGGTACACAGAGACGAAGCCGAGCCGAAACACGGCCATCAAAACCTGGGCAGGAGATTAGGAGGTGGAGCAGGAGGAGAAGGAGGTGGATGGGACCGAAAACATGAGTCAGGCCCTCAAATGAAATATTTCATCATTTGCCCGATGGATTACCTGATAGACGCCAACCAGAAACGTGAGGGAAGCAGCGATGCTGATGGAGTAGCAGTCTTTCCCACACTGCCGACCCATCAGCTCCACGGTGTGAAGTTTGCCGGCGGTCAGGTTGGTTCCCAGCGTGGCGTTAAACACATCAGGGCCAGACGCCGCGTAGTCCTCGTTGAGGTCAAAACCGGCCAGGAACATCTCCTTGTACACCACCTGCAAGTAAAAGTGTTAATTAATCAATTAAATGAAGCCTAAGAAATACAAATTATGCAAAATTGATGAATAGTGTTTTTTTTTTTAAATCAAATTCTTTTTAATTAAGCTTCATCTTTTTTTTATCAACATTTCACGAAAGTCCCTAAATGTAATGATCATTTCTCTCCACCCATGATCCCTTGCAGTACCTGTCCAACCATCAGGCTCATGAGGCTGAAGATCCCCACCGAGACGTGTCTGGACGTCCCCATGAGGAAGTAGATGATGTTAGCGTAAAAGGAAGTGTATAGACCGTAGATCGGCCCCACCCCTGCCAGCAGGCAGTAGGCGATGGCCTGCGGCACCAGGATGATGGCAACGATTACGCCAGACATCGCATCGCCCCAGATGTACTCCCGCAGCTTGTATTTAGGCAGCCAGCGCACGACGGGAAAGAACCCGGTCAGGGCGGACCGGACTCGGGGCACGGAGCAGGTCACGCCCTTCTTCACTTTGGACATGAGGACCGAAGCGGCGGGCTGTCGACGGCGAGCCCGACGCTCCAGTGCAGCTGGTGTGACGTTGATGACCTCCTCCATGGTCTTTGTGAAAACAGCAGGCAGCGAGGTGAGTGGAACAGGTGACGGAAGTGGGTAACGTGGTTGGCTGTGCTGCTGTAAGATCATCGGAGGACGAGGACGCAGGGAGAGAGAGAAAGAAACAAATTTACATTTGTCCACTTTGGTCCAAATCTATGGCAATCCTTTAGAAGAACTGCCTCTGATGTCTTGACACTTCAACTAAGGCTCGGGTTCAAAACTATAGGGTAAAGTTCCTGAAACTACAACGAACGAAATCTAAGGCCTCAATTGGTGCAACCATGTCAAAAACGTGATGTCATTGTATAAAATGACCTGTTGTGACCTCCAGGAGAATCAGAAAAGAACTAAGGGTTTTTGATAAAACAATAGGTTAAATTTTGCACTCACGAGACATAAAAGAGTGTGGAAATTGTCACCATATACTTCCATTCTAATATTCTAAGCCCTAATACAAAATACATTCTGTTCAACTACCTTATCAGTATTTATTTATGTTAAAATAACACAAGCCCTCGCTCTTTCTGTTATAGAAAAGGGGAAGGGCTGATAAGGGGATTAAATTCTACCATGAAACTAATGCAATTGTTGAACACCATAAGTGACAACACCTATACAACTTGCACATCCTTACATATGTGATAATCAGAGATGAATCTAGAGATCAGCGGCCTGTGGACGGCTCGCCGCTTGCCGTTCAGCAGCTGCGTCCCAGCGGAGATTACCATGTCAAACAAATCATTAAACACTCAAAATGATGTGTAATCAGCCTCCGCTATCACAACACTGGTATGTCCTGTGATTTACACGCCCCGCGGCATCGATGGCAACAGCCCGGCTCATATTGCAGCGCATAGTGGAGTGATATATTTTATGTGAAGCGACATCAGATTTGTTTTGAATCTGATTCAACGTTTCATTTAAATTTTTCGTCTGTTCGGCTCGCTGTTGCTTGGCAGTTTTACTTTGCTTAAAAGAGAATAGCTGATTTTGCATTCATACAGTCCATACAGCTATTTGTGTTTGTGTCTTATAAATCCAAGCTGACCTTTTTCCATAGATAAAAGAGACTGGAGATAAAAAAAAGAGCCTTTATCTCCCCAAAAAGAGGTGTTATGTTTAACACTGTTGCCAACAAAATGTCCAGGGTTCCTGTTTAAGAAACACCCCTGATGGACTGTTGAGCAAGGCAGGAGTCACGCTGTGGTCTTTTTGCAACCAAATAATGAGATTTACTTCAGCGTCAACCCTGAACAGTGGGACGAACATTTGATCAAAGCTTTGCTCTGTAAAGCGTTTCCAATGATTGTTCTCGTTAATCACGTCATGGAGGAATCACCACTTCATGCTTACAGCGTCACCGCGGGCTGTGCAGCTTCCTCAGAGATGGTTGAGTCAGTGTTTAACGACTACTGTCCCTAGTCGAAAATTAAAAACGCACAAAATACAAAATATCACAAATATCATTAATATGCAAAAGAATTACCCTTTTGACTTTTTGACATGATGCAAATCATTCTCCAAATCCCAATATTTAACTAAATTTGGAGTTTCAAGGACAGAGCGATAACTCCCTAGTTAAGGTTTCCAAACTCCATTAGAGAACATTTTTTCTCAAGTGAACTCAAGTGAAAACAAAAAGGAGATTCCTCCCGATTGAAACATTAAACCGAAAGTGTAGTTTTTTGGAGTAATTCTGAAGTAGTTGTTCCAATATTTATGGCCACAGTCATTCTAAAATCTAAATACACCATAGAATAATCTGGACTTAAGAAATAATGATGCAGCATCTACGACAGCACCCCATACTCTCCAACTCCAGTCATGTCTCTATAAAAAAAAGCTTCAAAAAGCATTGGACCCAAAGTTACCGTCAGTAATGTGTGACAACACACTCACCTGGTTCAGAGGACAAACAGGACCACAAGTCTCTGATGTGTCGCGTTCAAAATCCGCTCTGTGTTGAAAGCACTTAACTTCTTCTCATTCCATCTCTCTCTCTCTCTCTTCCACTCTCTGTGTGCCTCCCTCTCTCTCTGTCTCTGTCATCATCCGAGCAGCTGAACACAGTAGGTGTGAGTGAGATCTCAGCTGGATGGGCTGGATAAACAGTGAGACAAAAGCAGCACTTTGCCCACCCTCCATCGGTCTCCCATTGGCTCGGCCCCAGAGAGTGGGTGGGGCTGGTCAAAATGTCCACCAATCAAACGGCATTTGTGCGCGTGTGTGTGTGCGTGTGTCTGTAAAGGAGGCAACAAGGGGCGAGAGGTAAAATCCAGTCAATGTTTTACTGAACAGTGTAATGTATAGTGCATGTTTCTGCCCTGCAGAAGGCCTGGCCGTTGCAAAGTGAGCGCAGAGCCTTATATCAGCGTTTCCTGCTGTTTAAATACATCCTGCAGATACAGAGGGGACTACATGGCAAACAGCAGATAAGGCCCTGCCATCTGTGGGAAGAACCTGGAAGTCTCACAATACAAATACAATCAGCGTGTTCAGCGTGCAAAAGATTTTTACCTGCTGGCTCACTGTATCATAATGCTCATGGTCTACCTCTACTTTGTGGTTTGTTTGTATTTTATCATGGGCATTTATGAGCTCATAATCCACAGAGTGAGACATGCAATTAAGAAAATCTGAACTGAAAATTTTATTTTATTTTTTAAAGAAAGGGATTTGATAAAGCAAGCCTTGCATCCTTTAAAAATGGATTTGGCTGTAAGTTTTAATTGATAGTATCTTGTCTTTAAGGGAGAGTGAAAAATCCCTTTTCCCTTTTAAAGGGTCAATTCAATTAGTAAGTAATTTATACAATATACAAAATTTAAAGCTAAATAGAACTTGATATAGAAGCTGAATAGTACTTGAAACCTAACAGATAGTTTATATATAGAAGTTTATTATGTAGAATTTCTTAATGTTCCCCACATGACGAAGCAATCCCAGCATTACTCTTCACCCCTACGTTTAAGATTCTGATGTATTATAATATAAGTACCCAGAAGTAAGTCTATAGTCGTAGCTTCACCAGATGCAACATTGTTATACTGTAGTATTTATACATTCTAGTGTAATACTGATTACTTCTGTGTTGAGCCCTGTTAGCTTTTCTGTTACAATTAATCAAACTAGCTCTCCCAGGTCACTTTAGCTACTGGTGTCTTACTGGTAAGTACCTCATTGTTGTGAGGCACTGAAGCAGTCATTTCAAGTTTGGACTGAGTTTAAAGTCTGCAGCTTTCAAATTATTAACAACAAACGGGTAAAGTCCCAATGCTCCCTGCCTCGAGAAAGAGAAACATTTTTGCAAGTGATTAAAAGAGAGAAAACAACGTCTCCTTTGTTATACTAAAAAAAACTCCAAAAATAATACAAATCCTGCACGTCATACTCTCAGTCCAAAGTCGGACTTTACTTTTAACTGGTACAAATACATCTTCAAAATCAAGTCTTCAGCTGAACTGATCAAACCAGCAGCGACACTGGGAATGGGAGGGGCATTGTTTCTTATCTGTGAGATAAATACAGGCAATATAATGTTATCACTAATCAAGAACCAGAGATTAAGAGAGGGCTTCCGATTTGATGATTACAATCTGAGACAATAGTGGGTCTGTGTGTGTCTGTGTCTGTGTGTGTGGGTGTGGGACCCTGAGTGCATTATCTGCTGGACTAAATGGCATCGTTGTGGAAACATTGCAGTTTACTTCCCCTAATAGATCCACTCAAAGTTTATATTAGAGCCACAGAAATACCAAGGGAGAAGGGCCTTCTTTGTGTCAGACGTGTTTGTCTATGAATGTATGTCTCGTTGCCATGACAATAACCATGCCCAGTAAGATGTGAACAGGACTTCTGACGGACAAAACAAACAAACAATCAATTGAAGCACGTGAGGAGTTCCCTCCCGCCTTGTTTGCCTTTGTTGACCCCCCCTCCTTTCAACCTGAGAGGATTACTGCCCTGCTCCTTTAAATCCACCGGCATCTGTCTGCTGCACCGTCTACAAGACGCATCAGCTTCCCAGCGTGAATTTCTGGACACGGCTTGCGTGTTGTCCTTGTATTTGACAAGTCAAACGAGGAAGGACTCACCCAAAGAGGCCCGGAGGAGCCTCAGCCATAACTCGCTGACTGGTGCCTCCGCATGCAGCATCCGACTGTGTTAGTGTATACAGCCGTCCGCTCGGATGCTCACTGGCTGCATATTCTTCTTCCTGCTTCATTTCGCAAAGCTTGATGGGAGCAGCACATCCCCCCCCCCCCCCTGTGTCTTGTTCCTGTCTGCGGATTGGAGCCGAGCAGAGGGGGTGTGGAGAGAGGAGAATAAAGGGAGGAGGGACTGTTGGATTATGGTTGCCATGGTGACTAAACTGCTGCTGATGCTCGTGTGTGCATGTGTGTATTCAGATTAGCGCTGCTCAGTTAGTAGTTCCTGTTTTTTAAATCAAGACAATTACTACATAACGCCTCATGTCAAGGGATCCAATATTATCTGAGAGTATTAGTGACACATCATGAAGGAGACACGCAGGATATTTCATTATAAACATTGTCCTGCTACCGGAGATACACAATGAAACATCCATTTTATAAAAGGTGTAAAAACCCACTCACCGAGATAGTTCTTAATAGGAGCAGAGTTTCCTTCCATTTTTGTTAACCTTCGGCAAAAGCTTGAGTGTTCAGACACCGTTAGATAAGCTACTTTTTCAAAGAGACATTAGGTCAGGAGAAATCGATGGGTTTGGTCCTGACAGTCACAGAGTTCTCCATCTATGATGGAGTTGAAAATTGGGTAATTTTGATTACAATATTGTCTTTCATCAACTTCACTCACACACTCCTTATGTTTTGTCCTTATATACACAGAGGATACAAATGATCCTCCGTGATGGTGTTATGTAGACCGGAGGTATCCTAAAAAACTACTGTGATAACATTAATAAGTCTGCAATACTACTTGTACAATTTATGTGTACTTAGAACTGGAATTTTTTTTGTTTTATTTTGTATAGCCTAAAATCCCAAATTTGCCTTAGAAGATTTCACAGTCTGTACACATGCGATTATCTCTGTCCTTTAACGCTCACATCAGCACATGAAAAACTCCACGAAAACTCCTCTTCAGTGTGAAGAAATAAGGAAGAAACCCTTTAGGGAGAAGCGCAGAGGACGATCCCTCCCCGGGATGAACACACTGCAATGAATGGCATGTGTAACAATTTAAAAGTTTACAGTACGTTCAGTTCATAGGACAGAAACGATTCAAGTATTGAGGAGTAGTAAGCCAGGTGTACGGCAGCATCACGGCAGTAACAACCACCGTCACAGATAAAAGAGGGGTCAAAATTGGAAGCCCGTTTGGGGATATCTGGAAGGATCAGCTGGACAACTTCTCTCGTTCTGGTAGCTTTATTTGTCAGATCACAAGTATCAGCGCTGCGTTTGCAGACAACTAACTAACATCAGGAAAAACATGACGTTTCGTATTTGTTATATATACGATATTCAAGAAAAGATTCTAAACTAGCGTCGAGGAGAAGCAGGTCCTCCTGAAGCACTACTACATCCAATCTTGTAAAACCTGCAGCCTCCTGACATCAATAAAAAAATAATGAGCATGAGTGTTGTCTCTAACTGCCGTCCTTATCAAACCCGTGTCGGCCTGGTTGGCACTTTCTGCTCTGCTTTCTGACCTTGCATTCCTCAAGACAGTAACTCCCAAAATGAGCAACAAGAAAAACATTTTTGATTATAAGATTCAACCGCCACCAGTTAGACTTCATCAATCCACTGTGGGGAAACTCATTTTCCACCAAAGAATGTGTACAGACTCACACAGACCAGAATAGACACACAGTCCTCAGAGCACAACAGACAAGTAACCCGTTGCAAGAAACAAACAAGACCAGAAGATGCCTTACAAAACATGATCGACATCAGAAAGGTGTTCATTCAAAAATCACACTGCTGCTGGAATGAGTCGTTGAGAACACTTATAAACCCTGATAAGAAACATGTAGAAGCTTTCTGCTGATATCAAAGGATCCAAGCTTCCTCAAGAAGAAAAGTCTTGACTGAGCCCATATGTGCAGATATAAACCACCATCCGATAAAACCCTTCATAGCCACCATCAGATATTACAATAGCTGTTGAACAAAGTGTGACTGTTAAAGAGCCAGACTTTCACTTCTACCAGGTGAGCTGTTTGTGTCCCGTGTCAAATCGACGCTGTCGTTACCTCTACTGGACCGGACTGTAATCCAAAGGTTGTCTTATTTAGCTTGGATTGTGAGCCCAACAATCGGGAAAAAAAACACAAACACACAAAATGCGCGTTGATCAAGACGTCGCCCACTTTAATCATCTCTTAGAAAGTTAAAAACCTTGTGACACTGTTTGAGTGAGGTTAGGTATAAAGAGAGGCTTCCTGTTGACTCAGCCAAGCAAATCACTGAAGTGAAATATTTCTCAACCTAAAACTCACAGGTTCTGTGAGATGCACTTGGCAGGTCAGCATACATTTGGGTTGAAACAATTTTGTGTGCATGATTTGCAGACGAATAATGAATAATCCTTGTTTAGGTGAAGATTTTACCAGCAGCACAAAAAAACAAACATTTGCTGTTCAATAATCAACCAGGTAAACATCAAACTTTTAACCACAAGTTATTTTCCTTCACAGTCAAACAGCTTCCACTGATCTGACCCCCTCACGGTTTAATGTTCTCTTGTTTAAATGATAACATATAGTAAGATATAGTAATATATTGTAAGGCATTGAATGCATTATAAAATGTTTAATAGCAATGAATATTGAAAAAATAATAGCTCTTCGACAATGAACTGTCACCGACAGTTAACTTCATTAAAGTGTACTGGAAAAGAAAAATGATTATTTTTGTTTAACAAACACCGCTTGAAGTAAGTCCTTCTGCTCAATTGACCTGATTGCTAATTGGTTGCAGCTGTGACAGAAGGTGAGCGCAGATTAAAACCTGGAGAGTGAAATGTTTTCCATTGATATGTGTAAATTAGTGCAACTAGAGTTTTGGGCAATCTGCAGTGGAACGACAATGCTGAGGTCTGTTTAAGAAAATAACAATCATATTAGAGGTTATTAGATAAATACATTTTTTTAAAATATTTACTAGATGAAACTTTCCAAATTTTATTTTTACAGAAGATGAGCCTTGTAGTTTTGGAAAAGACACACACATTATATATATATATATATATATATATATATATATATATATATATATATATATATATATATATATAATGTGTATATCATATATACAGTATACAGTATATCAAACTATGTATGGTGTTCACAATGTGGAGTCACAGTCAACCTGAAGAAAAATACAACATTCCGTTGCCTGTGTTGCAGCTCCCTCTAGTGGCAGTGTGGAGACGAGCCGGTTGGATGTTATAGCCGATATTACAGTAACTCAGTTTCAGTTGCAGTGTTTGTGGGCAGGCTGTGGGTCACAGTGCTCAATCCATGGGGATTACTGCATTGGCATAGTTGTGTTTAGCTGCCTGCCTGGTGTTATCTATTAAATCGATGAATGAAAGGTGAAACAGGACGAAACATTAGAAGACATTTTTCATTGGACTTCTGTCAGAATGGCAAAGTCTCCCCCCAGGCCATGATGCAGATTCCCCCTACTGTATTCATCTCATTTCATTGTTCTTCTGTGGTCATGTTGCGTGGGACCGATGTTGGCATACATTCTTTTCACTAGGTTCCTGACTATGTATTTTATGGACACAGACTCGTTTTTGTTGGACCGCTGGTTGTGAATAGTCGTGAACAGGCCTGATGACCTTGCTCAGGGTCACCCAGGTCTGGTAGGAATCACATGGTTCCCATAGAGGATCTCAGGGGATTTCACAAACAAATCCTCTAAGTCTTTCTTTATTTCTCATAAAGCATCCATCTCACTGTGAAGGCACTTGCCAAGAGTTTTTTTTTTTTTTTGCAAAGGAAAATGCATGTGCGATCTCCGGTGCAGAGCAGCTCACAGCCGCTTCCCTGAGCTTTTTTTTTTATGGGAACCATCCTTCCCCGGGCTTAGCTCAAGGTCGCTGCTTTCATGTAGAGGCTGACCTCTCACCTCCACATGGAAAGAGGTCAGCGATAACTCCACTTGAAGGTTTCGAAATCCTTTCACACCTCAAATCCTTCCTTTTTTTTTCTTTGTCCTT
This sequence comes from Apeltes quadracus, assembly GCA_021346845.1. Classification (NCBI taxonomy): domain Eukaryota; kingdom Metazoa; phylum Chordata; class Actinopteri; order Perciformes; family Gasterosteidae; genus Apeltes; species Apeltes quadracus. The sequence goes on along the minus strand of CM037930.1, from coordinate 9,207,476 downwards.
GGCCATATCTGTTAGAAAAAGATTAGGTTGAAGTGAAGCCAAAAGAAAAACTATCACCTGGCCCATAAAAGGATAAAATACAAGCTCGGTGTGCCATAGGGAGAAACACATTTTTTGTGTGCCTATATTCCTTAAAATGTTAGATCCAGGATGCTTTTAAAAAACCCAGGTTGCTGCTGCGCTACGAGGCAAAGCCTTGAGATCGTCGTGCTTTAGACGGCTGGTAAGCCCGGAGAGATTGCGTTGGAGTCAGGGAGTTTTGAGAGGGTTTACAGAGTAATGAATTCCTCCCCTGGATTTCTTCCAAGCAGACTTGGGGCGGTCATCACCAATCAACCCAGCAAATCAGTGTGAAGATTGTTGCCAGCGGCGGAGGGAATGATTGGGGGTAATTGTGTTTGCAGGTTCCTAAATGGGCTTCTTGACGAGGGGCTTTGTTGTGTGTAATTGCGCGCCCTTCCGCCGCCAACAGTAATAAAGGTTTGTTAAAAATGTATTTCATCCCACACAGAATAATATTAACCGTAATGCAACTTGTAAATCATCAACAGAAAAGTGTGCAAAGACTAAAATCGATACATTTTGTTAAAATAATCAAGATTTAAGGATTTACCATATTTGATTGCTGCCAGGCAATGGTTCTTAAAATAGAGATTCAGCCCTTACAGGTTGTGGCTAAGTGATTTTGGGCTTCATGATCCATAAGTAGGAAAGACATTTTTGTTTTGTCTCTATTTGTTCTCAGTTTTGTTTTTGCAATCGTCGATCAGTGAGAGTTTAGTAAATACTTTGTTTGGTTTTAGTTGGCATGGAGATGGTTGAAACATCAAACCTTTTTCATCCTGTTATTGGGTTGTGTAATTTATGTGTAAGACATGTGGGATATGTTAAGAAAGCTAAAAAGTTTTTGCAGAAATTCACAAAGAAAAGCTTTTCTAACGGGAGTATTGGTGTAATTCTGATCTCAACATTAGCCACCTACACAGCAAAATACTCTATGCATGACAATGTTTTGGTTGTTTGTGTCTATGGACATTCAATTCAATTCAATTCATTTTATTTTGTATAGCCCAAAATCGCAAATTACAAATTGGCCTCGGAGCGCTTTACAGTCTGTACACATGCAACATCCTCTGTCCCAAGACCCTCACATCGGCACAGGAAAAACTCCCCAAAAAATGAAAAACCCTTCCAGGGAAAAAAGGGAAGAAACCTTAGGAAGAACGCCAGAGAAGGCATCCCTCTCCCGGGATGGACAGACTGCAATGGATGTCATGTGTCAGAATGACTCATACAGATATCTTTAATACCAATCAAATGTTCTAGTCTCTGCAGCAAGATACGATGATCGATGGTGTCAAATGCGGCACTGAGGTCCAGCAAGACAAGAAAAGAGACAAGTCCTTGGTCCAATGCAAGTAGGAGATCATTCGTAATTTTCACCAGGGCTGTTTCTGTGCTATGATGCACTCGAAATCCACATGAGTCCCAATACTGTGTAAAGAAACAAAGCAGCTTGTTAATGCGGCCTCCAAATGACCAATACATAGATCAGTCCATGCAGGGTTAATCTGCCATAAATACTTTACTAATACTGCATTTTTAGGAAAATCACTGTACTCGAGTAATTCTCAAATTCTCTGTTTATTCGTCATCTCCATTGCACTCGATAAAGATGAAATACAGGGACTAGTAAAAGTTTGTCTCATTGTAACAAGACATTAATTCGCCTCGTCATCTTTCCAGTTGGAGGTTGTGCCATGCAAATAAAAAAAAGTCAACTGCTGTTTTGTGAGGCAGAGATGCAGAGAGAAACAGAAATGAACATGTGATGACACGGTGTAGGCGGTTGAGTTGGCATCACACCTCCGTGTGTCCATCTCCCGGTTATGTTGTGATAGACAGACAGTCGCAGTTTGGACCTAAATTAGACATCAAAGGAGAGTTAAATCAGGGATACAGGCTTTTTTAAAAACTACTTTAGGATCAGATTGCTGCTGGGTGACTAATGCTACCAAAGCCAATCTGCAGCTTGTAAACAATTTGAGCTGTTTTTAGATTTAATTCACCTATTACTTAATGTTTTTTTTTTTTTTTATTACAAAATATCACCCTGATATTGTGGTCCAAGCGAACAACCTATAAAACTACTGGCAAGATCAACATGCCCAACACAAAACAGCAGGGAACACAACAAAAAAATCCTGGTTAAGGAAAAAGTGCTCAGAATAAAGCAAAAAGGAGCTTGGATATTGACCTCTAGTGGTCAAAATCACCTAATGCTGAAAACAGTCCAATCGTTTAACAACGTGTAGAGGCAGACGAGTCTGCAATGCTTTATTTGACCTGAAAGTGATATCATGTCTATTGAGGAAAATATTCACGTGGTTTCCTGAAACATAAAATTACCTTTTTTTGAATTAGCAACACTCTTTTTAATGCTGACAAATGAGCGTGTCCCAATATGCTGATAATGTGGCCCAGGAAAGTGTGCGTTTAGTGAAATTATCATGACAGTGTCCTGCTGTAAATACTAAATACCAAACACTAAAGCGCAAAATCAGTTCCCAGTTTCCCGCTGTCTGAAAATATTCGGTACGTAAACACAGTGCTCAGCTCCTTAAGGGAATTAATCTGCCTTTTTTCAAAATTAAACTACTTTTTGTTTGTGCGCCTCTTGGCCAAACCTTACAGAAAGATTATAAACCATTAAGGAAGCCCTTGTCCTTGAATTTTTTTAGATAAAGGAAAAAAGACCCTTTTAAAAAATATATAAATTAGATAATTACTTATTTATTAAAAATATTGCATCTAATTGAGATACTTGATGATCACAGGTCTCCATCTTTGGGATAATTCCTTGTGTTCAGGCTTCCATTAGCTATACGTTTACGTGTCATATTGAGCCAAACGAGGGAAAGAAACATTTGCTTCATGTATACTAAATATTTGGGGGACAGGCACATCAGTAACATGAGCGAAATCCAAACAACCTCTTCCTGTATAAAGGGCTTTTTGTGCATGTAATTCACATCCACATTTACATTTGTGTCATGATGATTCTTACCACGCAGTTTTGTTCCCCCGATTCCTGAAACTTCTACTTCTACGAAATACATGTACAGCAGTTGGTCTGTTTTAAACCCTCATTAGTTTACAACCCGTCTGTGTCTCTGTCCTTCTGCTCCTTGCAGTAAAAGCTAAGCTGCCGCCATGTAGAGCTCCACTGCCAAAGTAACACAACATCACTGCCGGTTTTGAAACAAAATGCAACAAATTTGAAACGTACAGCCAGAGGTAAGTGCATCAATAGTGTATGTGTGATGAAAGGTGTCCTCTCATTGGTCCAAGTTTTGTATGATGCTTTATTTAATCACAAACTGCAAGGCTGAAGTCGGTGAATTCTGATTTCATATCCTGGGCCTTTGGTGTTTTGGTGTGTACATCTTTTTCAAAATGGAATATGAAAAAAAAAAAAAAACATCTACTTGTGACATTACGTTCAGCTGTTTCAGAGTGCTGTCAACGCTGGTGTAACACCATAATACTAACCGCTCTACAGTAAAGTAACTTTAAATCTAATGAGCATTGCAGTCACCTGCGTGACCAGTTGTAACGATGCAGGAGTGGCAGAACAGTGCCGCCTCCAGCTGAATTCATCGTTATAGCCAGAGGTTTTCTGAGATCTGTGGTGCCGGACCTCTGACGTCTTCATCTTCGCCTTCATCCTCACATCCTGTGGTCATGATGTCTGACTTGGAACAAAAACAGTTCCCTGGGTTTTAGAACAACAACCTGAAAAAGTGTTTTATTCCACGGACGCAATACAACTAGTCTTTTGGAATGCACCAACGTTCACGTCTTGTTTTGAGTCACCGTGAACCAGATCCGACTGTCTGCACATCAGATGGCTGCGATGGCGCCCATGAACATGGACGGCATCGGCATACTTGTAATAAAAAGTCATCTGACGGGGATTCTGTATCGTGGAGTGAATACCCAGCTGAGATAATCCCAGTCTCAGTCTCAGGTCAGATCACAGCAGACTGTTGACATTACACGGGCCAAGAATTCTTCATCTGTGAGCAGGCTCAGGAGGTCCTCCGTATCAGCTGATGCCCTTTCAAGACATCCTCAAAGCGGTCCCTGAGAGTCCTGGGACTCCTGCTCGTTAGCCAGCATCGTCCGCCCGTTGTCGCTGTAGCTCCGATTCGGTAGGAATGACAATCTAAAGAAACAGATAAGAGTTCTTCGGTAAACTTTACACAGCATTACCGGCTCACCATTACGTGGATTACACGCAACGCGAGGTGTACAAATTGTAGTGTGTTACTTTTTGTCGCTGCCTTTTAAACTAGAATGTCAAGAAATCCATACTCACAGAGATGGGCACAATAAGAATAACACAAATACAACACAAACTAATACGACAAAATACAGTGAAAATGTTTTTTTCAAATAATCAGGTCAAAATAGGTGATGAGGACTAGTTGATGATGTGGTGATGAGCGACTGGGAGCTAACGTCAGCGTTCTTCTCAAAGTAGGCAGCAAGTCTTCCGCAGACATGGGGAAAAAAAAGGTTTAGTTCATGATAAAAAAAAATTGCTTTTCAAAATATTTAAATAAGTTAAATACTAAAAAAATGTACCTCAAATCCACATTTTTGTAATAAACACATATTATATTGTGCCAATGTATTCATTGTTTTAAAAGTTATGAAGAGCGTTTTGGGAACCCTACATGGGTACGTGGCTTGAACGCCGTAGAAACGGAAGGTGCAAAGTGGATGAACGGAAATATTATCTGGCACTTAATCCCAGTGCAAACGGAAACCCTGAACCAGGCTCAAGTGGCAAAAGCTCTTCACTGTTGGGGACTGAAGTCATTTGTCCCTCTTTGTGAAGACCTCATGAGCAAGTAAATAAAAGAAAACGCACTCGCACGCACACCCACCCACACACACACACACACACACGCACCAACAAGCAAACACACACCTGAACGGAAGTCCGGGTGGATTCCTTCTGGTATGTCCCAGTAAATGACTGGCTGTTATCACACTATTCACTGCAGCGACCACAGACTCTCGTCGCACACACCCGTGTGTCCAGTGAACAGAACATGTTCTTAAGCTTTTTTAATGTGTTTACAGTCCAAACACGCTGTGTCTATCTCTCCTTGACACACAGCCGGGGGTTGAGACTGCCAACCGCCACCAGAGGAAAGATCAGCATCGGATAGGAGCAAGGAGGAAATTCAAGGAAACAAGTTTCCGGATTACAAATAGTCATGGAATTAAGAGTCTGGGGGCCAAAATACTCCCCTTTCCCTCCCACAATCTTTAACCAACCTTTTCGCCGGCTGCTTCCGAGTGTCACACTTCAGCGTCGGATCATGAGGTGAAAACATCCAGTGCAACCTCGGTCAAGCTTACGTCCACACGGATCAGTTGAGAACTAGTTGAAAGTTAGTGAGTGCAATCTCATCGAGTATTTGACTGACTTCAACCTCCTGGTTTTCAGCACCAAAAAAAAAACGATTCTGCTAAAGCAGTTCCTGATTCTACACTCTACAACAACCGTCGCATACTGGAGCAAAAATAATTTGACAATCATCGGTCAAAATCTTGAATCATAACGACGTTTGTCTGGGAGCAAAGAGTGAATTTGAGTCGTAAGTCAACAGGAAGCGGCAGCCAGCGGCAGCTGTTCCTACCGAGGAAGATTAGAAGTTTATTGGGTTTATTTTTAATTAAATTATCATGCGAAAGTCCTAAAATAGACCCTTTTGTGAATTTATTTATTCATTATTTATTTAATGAGGCATAACAAATCCCTGCATATCCCTGAGATCTGACCCTTCACCGTAATACGAGAAAACCAGAGGCAGAGGCTTTGCAGGGATGAATTCATGCTTAAATGTAGCATCATTAAGTTAAGGTTTTTCCCAGAGGGAGACCTAGGATTCAATTTCCTCCCTCAGCTGGAGATTTCAAACCAAATATAAATTTGTATGTGCAGTTTGACAAAAACCCTAAAACACGACTCCGTTTATGCTTCTGATCACCACTAATTAATTCCCATCCAGTGGAGACTCGTCATTATCCTGACTTACTGTAATTATACGGCATTGTTCATAAGCAAATCAAAAACATGATATCGTGTTTGGACTACGTACATCCGATGATGTATGACACGTAAACAGGTACGCGTTTAATAAATCGGTCCCACACGCTGCAGATCTCTGTGTCGTTCAGTACAGCAGCGTTTGACCTCGTCAACGACAGAACGTTTTATATTTAGCTTTAAAAGAAATTCAACAGCCCCCCCCCCCACCCCCTCCCATGACGGATCATTCCCTGAGTTATTAAAAAAGGAGGGAAAGAGAGTATTTACATTTTTCCCACATGGTGAATCAAATGGTATAACATCACTCTGTCCACAGAGAGTTGAGTTGGTCGACTCCCACCAGAGCTTTCCCTCCCGTGTTTCCTCCGGTCTGTTTGGCTTTCTAAACTGTGAGTTATGATTCAAAATGAGAACGCTGCCGGTTAGAAGGAGAGAAAGGAGAAACTGACTTCTCTCATGGGAATCGATAACTATGTTTCTGCTTCTATTCCGACAAAACATAAAATTTTTGTCCCTATTTATGGTGGGAAACTAATGCATTTATATTCAGTAATAACCTTCAGTTTTCATCTTCCCACAATCCCGCAATAGATTTAAAATGCCTTTACTCACTCGTGCAATTTCAGAATAATTGACTGTTTTTACTTCGATCTCATTGATCAGCCTTTCTAGTAAATCCTCACTCTCCAGCAGAAACCTATGGTGGGCAGGAATTATGTGGACATTTGGTAAAGATGGAATACGATGTGGATAGCTAGTGGCAATAGAGGCTAAATCCCACAATCCACACTGTTAAATAACAGGTAATGCAAACCCATCATTTCAGAATATTGCTGCTTCACATCGAAACATCATTGGGTAAAACAACGCAGTCAAGACTGATCCATATATATATATTTTTTAATGATATTTTAGTTGTATTCGTGTCAAAGCTGCATTCATTACCTGTTGTTGTTCAGGAGTTATGCTTTGAGAAGATCTAGAAACTGGAATGTTCATGCCAAGAAACAACACGTAGTCACAATCAAACTGATTTTAAATACGTGTTGTTTCTTGCCATATCTCATCTCATGGATGCTCCATGCATCCTTTCATATTTCCATTTTGTTCAGCAATCCAGTTCCTGTCTCGTCTTAAAACAACAAGGCATGTCATGTCACATAACCGGTACCCGTGACCTGAAGACATATCGGCACGATATACAGGAGAGGTTTGTGTTCTATTTATTTAGCGCTAATATCTTATGGGGGACATTAAATAATCAATTTTGATGCTTATCGCCTCACTTTCAGGGCTGAAGTGAGGGAGGGAGGAAGATAAGGGGCACTCTCACTACTTTACTACACATTTACCAAAGCATGAAGGATCTTTGGAAATTTTAGGCGGAACACATGGTGTCACTCATAATCTAATGAAGGCTCTATTAAAGGAAATTAAGAATCAAAAGCACTCCCTCCCTGCACACTTAAACAGAGCAACAAGTTCGGACCGAAGTCCTGCTTAGACAGCTCGAGCCCTTGAGGGAAATTCAGCAGCTAATTGGCAGTGTGAATACTCCAGGACCCCCGGGGGTCTGGGCCCTTAAGGAGTCCAGGACAGCAGATATATTGGACGGCTCAGCTGGGAGTCGAAATCCTCGGTCTAGTTTTAAAATGCTGGAGAACCTGAACTGTAACAGCGTCCTCAAAAACAAAGCTAGGACACGAAGAAGAACCACTCCGCTCTGATATGCGACGTGTTCCCGTGGCGATGGAGAGGACCGGTTAGATAGTGGACACGTGGTCATATTAATTATACATCACAGGCTTTTAGAGACCCAGATCTTTTCTTTCCACACACACACTTCTATAAACAATGTCACTCCCTCTTCCCTGAAATTATTTTTTGCTTCCTGTTGTAAATGCAGTCTAGCTCATCTTTTTTTTTTTTTTTTTGTTTCCTAAAGTCATTCTTGATGAGACCAACTGGAATAAAAACATGGTGAGAGACGACAGACCATCAGCTAATAAATAAAAAGTGTACTGAATCAAATCCAAAGCACAGGACAACAAACAAAACAAGGAAATCCAAACAGTGGTAAAACGGTCAAATCCACTCCTCCTATAACATGAAAACCTGCCTGAAAATATAAAGGACTAACCACACAGTTTAAAAATGTACATCCACGTATACACTGACAGTGACGGACCAAAACCACACTTGAGCATCAACATCCATGCAAGCGTCCGACCGTCCCTTCATCAGCACGATGTGGGTTTCTAGGACAGAGAATCTGCTAATATTCCTGCGGACGGCGTTCTGAAAGAAGACATATTTCCATCCGATGACCGACACCGGCTCCTGACAGATCTTTGAGAAATGACATCCCACTTGTTTCTGTTAGGGACTTACTGGCAGCTCTCAGATTAGGCTACTCAGGCTCAAGTAGAGTGTTCTGTCCTTTAGTACCGACACATCTGTCATGCTGCACTGAAATATCCAAGGGACAGAAGAAGACTTTTATTAAACTCTAATGAAAGGAAAACAAAAAAAATGATGTACGCTTAAGAAGACACATTAATATCATACAAAGAGTATGCATTATTTGTTTACCATGGTTCCTCAATACAATAGTGGGATATTAATTGCAGGGCTCCAGTGATGTCTCTGAGTGTCTGCGCAGACAAAAGAAAGCACTGTTTTTCAAGAAAACACGAAAGAAATCCCTACTGAGGCAAATCCTGACTATTTGATGTGGTGGAGTTTTGGACCGGATGATCCCCTGTTAATCCACCTCACTTCCTGCTGGGAGATGGACCTGATAGTTCTATGTTGGACACTATATGTCCGCGTATTTGTGTCAACATAAAAGATCATTTTAGCAGGGTGACGGTTTCCAAAGTATTAAACCTAACTTTAACTTGTGACTCATGCAAATGTAGTTATTGTTTTGGATGAACCTCTCAAAGCTTTTCCAGGTGCTTGAGTACTTTTCTTTTTTACACAATTAACTACAAGCCGTATGTGTGACATCACCTCAACTATTTTCCAAAGTCTTGTACGAGGAAATCAATTTGATTTGCACGGTTCTCCGTAATTTAGTCGGAACAAATGGGTTCTGTGATGCTGTGGTAAACTCAACCGGACACGCTAAGCTAATGCTGTTATTCATCACTTCCTGTATTTGTCTCACAATAGATGCATTTGAAGGTGAAAACAAGAAAAGGACTTTACCGCCACAACAACAAATGTATGTATTTAGACATTTTTATGTTGAACGTTCATTATAAATCCAATTACTTTACCTATCTGCCTCCAAGGGTGAAGGTTATTTAACAAAACTTAATTACATTAAAACAAAATAAAGTTATTAAGGTACAGCCCGTTTCATCTGGCTGTGCGCAAAAGAGCATCCAACCCAGAGTTTAAAAAAACTGTTTATCGTTTTCTCAGACTTGCTTGCTGTTGCTAAGGAAACTAATAGTAGGAAAAAAAAGACATTCTGCAATAACATTTAAAAAAAAAACTGAAATGTCCGGTTTAACAGAGGGCTTACAGCACACAGAAAATGGGAGAAAAACAGGAGAGGAGAAGGATAATGAGAGAAGCTCTTTGTCTCTTCAGTGGCTCCACCTGATGTTAATGTGAGTAACATCAAAGTGGAGCAGCTCACGGACCAGCAGCCTGCAGCGGATCTCACTACACTATGAGGGACGTGTAAAAAAAACCCAAGAAAATCAAATTTCCTGAGTTCCTGGAAAACGTTAATAAATATAGCACACGCGGAGTCTGTGAGCTCAAAGCGAGTGTGCAGTGATATTGAGGAGGCATGAAGAACAAGTATGACACATGCTAATTAGATCCGTGATGTGACCTTTTTCCACATCAGCTGCAGTCTGAAGACATTTATGCTTTTATTGCATGTGTGTTTTCACATGTAAATATATAAATGTTCAAATTTGATCAGAAGACCACTTCTAAGCACTTGTCGAGTGTCAAGATATCGAGCGTCAAGTTGAAAAGGACGCATTCCCAAAAAAGCATCCTCAGCTGAACTGAACTACGTCTGCATTGCTCCTTATGTGGGAATGTCTCTGTGCCGACGTTGTTCAAAGTAAGAACACATGATCAGAACAGAGCAAATCCGAAGAATGCCTTCATTCAATGTCAGCTCTGCTGCACAGTACACATGGCGACATCCAGCGTTGGACGGATTCAGACTGAGCTGCTGCCTGTATCAGACACAAATCTAGTGCTTTGCTCTCTTTTGAGCAGACGGAGACATGTGAGCTATGTAATTCCCCTGAAGCTAAAGCAAGGTCAGCGTGGAGAGGTTCCACAGAAACTCAATTGCTGGTTTGTTCATCGTGTGGAGTATATTTTAGTGTTGGTTGCAGTATAAATTGATCATGTACTATAATATCATTGGGAGGCCGAACCGTTTCCCTTTTATATACAAACATCTGTCTGACCCCGAGGTTCTCAAACAGGTAAAAGTAACAAAACAACGGGAGAGAACATATGATTCAATTCCTCTCCAGGAAATGACTTCAGCAGCACAGGGGATTATGGGAGGCAGGTGCTCATGCTAGAAAAGCTGAATCAAAAATGAAATAAATCATCAGATTTATTTCCAGATATCTAACCTGGCTATTTATAAATGAGCAGGTATGTGTTTTGTTGCTAACAAGTTCTAGTCTGCTCGAAGTTAGACAGCAGAGGAAAAGAAAAACACAACATAATGCAACAAAGCTGACATGACAGCTTTTCGGGAGCTCATCATACGGGAGCTTTCTTCCTCCTGGCGCGGATGACATTGGGCTGAAAGGATGTACGGTACGTCCACATTTGCAAAGATAAGACTTGTCATGTGATCACAGATGGATGGTAGTGGAAGTCCTCAGAGACGGCGTCAGAAAACCTGGCAAGAGATCCGATGCAAAGTTCACTCATGATGTCTCAACGCGCCGAAATGAAGATAAGATTGATTTCCCTGCTCTGTGTTGTCTTTAGCAGAAGCCTCCGTCAGCCGAAGACAACTCCTCCAGTTTCTAGTGAAAAGGTTGGGTTATCAATTAGAAGAGACCCGCAGTTCCACTCAGTTCTGTGGAACATTTTAACATCTTTCATCTCATTGTTTGGGGTTTTTTTCGGGCCTGTGGTTTTCTTGTCCGCTTCACTGTCACAGCTCTCACAGGGTTTTCTTTGGGCTATATTTAGCAGAGAAACTGATAAATCCATGTCAAATGGCCTTTTCAAAACCAAATGGCAGACAGACACAGTTATCGAATAAGTGAAGCGGATCATCCAGCGGCTGAAGGGACAGATATGTGCCTCAGGAGTTAGAATAGACCCAAGCTGAAAGGTCAGTAAATTGGGGTGTCAGTATTTAAAACTTGTTTCTGCTCCCCCACAAAAAAAAGAAATGTCTATGTGGACAAAAACAGAGAAAGTATTTTATTTTTTTTCCCCAGGTGGGTTCATTCTACCGTCCAATTTGTCACCAAGGAAACCGTGTTTGGGTCACAGAGGAGAGCCATGCCGGGAGGCCGAGTGAGAGATGAGTTTCATTCAGAATCATAAACGAGTTCAGAACATCCAGGCTGAGTCTCAAACTGAATAGGACGAAAAACCTCAGCTGCGGATGTAATCAGGACAACAACAACTTTAATTTTGGTGCATATTTTTTAACATTTGGAAGGTTATTATTCATGTTTTACTCTGTAATCTTTTTTTAAACCCTTTTGTTGCCCTATAAAATATGACAATACGTATTAATTCCTTCTGTTAGAGCTGCAGATGAGACGCAGGGATGAATAAGGAGCTGACGATCAAAGGGAGGAAAGTGAGCTGCAGAAAGGAGCAGCTGGGGGATTTGAAGTTTTAATCAAACAGTAATAAATCTAATAAGCTGCATAATAAATCACAGACTGGTGTTTACACTTCTTCGGCCCGTCTTTCTTCAAACTAAGTGTCTTTGGTCGAAATAACATGCTCAAATTATGGCTGCAGCATATACATCTATGAGCAATAAAAAAGAGCTTTGGACAATGCATGTCTCCCGCATTCTGGGAAAAGTAAGATAGCACTGGCCTGCTGTTGTGAAGAATAAACCATCTAAAAACAACAGGTGATCAGCCATTCATTAGGAGATGAACACAGTGTTGAAGCTGAAACCATGCGTACTCAACCAAGATTTGGAATAGACAGACCTTTTTTTTTGTTAAGATGAGAAGAAGTGTATTCTTTAGTTTAGGATCTTTGCTCCAATATTTCACCAAAGCTGAAAGCTTAAATATATAAACCGTTGGTTCCAAGAATCGGTTGAGCTTTGCCCCAAAATCTGGATCCTGCATTTCTCATAATGCAACTTGCTTCTCAGACATCTCCCGTCCATACAGCGCGGGCTTGTCCTTCAATTCCCAGACCTGACAAAGCTCCTCCAGAGCCACAAAAGTGAAATAGTTCCTGTGTGGACGGCCCTTTAAATACAAGTGAGTCATACCTCTCTGGTTTGCGTTATCTTAGTGTTTTAACCGCTGTATAAATCTAAATAAAACTGCCATATACGAAGCTGAATGCTTCAGCTTATTTTAATAATAAAAACACAAAGAGCAGTTGATTGAGCGTGGCGGCAAGGACTTGACCCAAAGAGTCATCCAACCCATCATCTCCCCCTTGAACCTTTGCTCCAGTGAGATTACAAATTCTGCTGTTCTGAAATGGCTAAACAGCGCGATTTGCTTTGGCATTAACCGGCAGATAGCTGAAGCGCATAACAATCACACTGATTGTACAGGACTGATAACCCTGTATTTGTGGAATGCAGCTGGTCATGAGCTCGCCGCGCAGAGCAGAGCAGGACGGATCACAGGAGGAGTAAATGAACTGTAACGCGAAGAGTTGGCTTCTCATCTCTGTTGACATTCAAAGGGGGAACGTTTTTTTTTTATGGTTTCCCCTAATGTTCAATGGCATGCTGCTCCGTTAAATGGCACTCCAATAGCAACGCAGCTAATTTGTTTTCTGGTTTGTGCACATGAAGACTGTATCAGCCTCTGATTTAACACCTTTCACTCTCGTTTGAATCCCTCTCATGCTTGTATTTTTGAGTTGAAGCTCACACATTCAGCCCACACTGTTTAAGGTATTGATGTCAGCTGCTCCGAAGGAGGTAGGATGACAGCACCGAGAGAGTCACGCAGAAACTACAGACAATCCGAAGGGAAATCATGTTAAATTTGTTTCAGAAAATCACATAAAAACATGACGTCTGTAGAATCATCAACAGGTTTAAAAGCAATAAGCGAACTCCAAAATAACCACGTGTGTTGATGGGTAGAGCTCTGGCTTATGAAAGCAGCAAATCTTTTTTGACTTGTTTGATATTTCAAAACTGTGATGACCTGGATGACAAGATTGTGCTGGCAGATTATGTAAGTCAAGTTCCCATTTATTGCCTCGCCCATTGTCACAGAACGTCCGACAGCGCCTCCTCCTGGTTTCAGCAGATCCCTCTCTCCAGAGTACTAGGACTACACCTCCCATCATTCACCTCTGCGCTCGTTATCCCCCCTATCATGATTAGTTTCACCTGTGCGTCATTACTCCCCTTATTTAGACTCCCCCGTCCAATGCTCAGTGTGAAGTCTTGTCACACACAGGCCTAACTTCGAGAGTACCTCACGTCTGGAGTTTTGTTTGTATATGTCTTGTGGAAATAAAAGCTCTGCTAATGGATCCGACTCCCCCTGCCTCTGCGTCACAGAAGACTTCACCAACACAGGATCCAGCAGACTTCAACCGACTGGTCACCGAGGTAACTTCGCAAGCCTCTGAACTGACCGCTCATCGACAACAGCTGGTGAGATTAACTGCGCTCACCGAGGAACTGGTGAGATCTGTCCGAACCCTCCCTCCGCAAAACACGGCTGAGGGTCGAGCTCAGAGTCCAGCGGCACTGCCCCCTGCTCCGCCTGCCGTGAGTAACGACCATCTCCAGGCCAAATTATCCCTCCCCGAGAAGTTCGATGGTTCACCCTCTGCCTGTAAGGGATTTTTGTTGCAGTGCAGCCTATACTTTGACCAACAGAGCCGGTCCTACTCCACTGATAGGAGCCGAGTCTCATTCATCTGCTCCCTACTCACGGGCCGGGCCCTGGAGTGGGCCACTGCCCTTTGGTATGGAGGCCAGCTTTCGTTTCCCTCCTATGATGAGTTTTTAACCCAGTTCAGAGAGGTATTCGAGCATACTGCGGCAGGGAGGGACCCCGGAGAGTTACTACTCACGCTACGCCAGGGAGGTTCCACGGCAGCGGACTACACACTCTCCTTTCGGACCCTGGCAGCCCAAACCGGATGGGGGGAGGAACCCCTGAAACTTCTGTATCGCAAGGGCCTCAACCCGGATCTTCAGGGAGAGCTGGCGTGCCGCGACGACGGTAAAACCTTGAGCCAAATAATGGAGCTCGCTATCCGCCTCGACAACCTCATCCGCTCACGACGCACACCACCTGGACCTCATCTCCCCGAGTGGGTCCCACCCAACGCGGAGCCAGAACCCATGCAGATCGGTTTCAGCGGTCATCGGTCTCTGGTCTTCAGCGAGAGGGAAGCCTCACACCTGCCCCCTCACCGTACAGGCGATTGTGCTATTGAGCTCTTACCCGGAGCAGCACCACCGCGTGGTCGAGTCTATCCACTGTCTCAATCAGAGATGGAGGCGTACATTGAGGAACAGCTGGCTAAGGGGTACATCACGCCTTCTACGTCGCCCGCCTCGGCTGGGTTCTTTTTTGTTAAGAAGGATGGGGGCCTTCGCCCCTGCATAGACTATCGTGGCCTTAACGAAGTCACTGTAAAGTATCGTTATCCCCTTCCATCAGTCCCAGCCGCACTCGAAATGCTCTGCACGGCCCGATACTTTACCAAACTAGATCTAAGAAACGCGTACAACCTGATTCGCATACGGAGGGGTGACGAGTGGAAGACGGCCTTCTCAACTACCTCCGGTCACTACCAGTATCGGGTAATGCCTTTCGGCCTCTCAAACAGTCCTTCGGTTTTTCAGGCTTTCGTAAATGACATCTTCCGAGATATGCTGAACCAGAGAGTTATTGTTTACATTGATGACATACTAATCTATTCTGACTCCCTCGAAGCCCATATCCAAGATGTCCGGACCGTTCTCCAGCGCCTGATCGACAACCACCTCTACGCCAAATTGTCGAAGTGCGAGTTCCATCAGACACGGATCGCCTTTCTGGGATATCTCATCAGTGCGGATGGAGTTCTGATGGATGACAGCAAGGTCCGAGCGGTAGTAGACTGGCCCCAACCCTCTTCGGTAAAGGAACTGCAAAGGAACTGCATCTGGGTTTTGCTAATTTCTATCGTAGATTCATCCGCAACTTTAGTGTCATTTCAGCCCCTCTCACATCCCTCCTTAGGGAGGGAGGGAAACACTTCAAGTGGTCCTCTGAGTGCACTTCGGCCTTCGCGCAACTTAAGGAGAGATTCACTTCTGCCCCCATTCTTCACCATCCGGATCCGGAGAGGGAGTTCATCGTAGAGGTAGACGCCTCCAGCTCTGGAGTGGGGGCTGTCCTGTCCCAACGTCAGGGTAATCCCGCTAAGATGTTCCCCTGCGCATTCTACTCACGCAAGCTCAACGCAGCAGGGCGCAACTATGATGTGGGAGATCGCGAACTGTTAGCCATGAAAGCCGCATTTGAGGAGTGGAGGCACTGGCTGGAGGGAGCCCGTCAGCCGTTCACGGTTCTCACGGACCACCGGAACCTGGAGTATATCAGGTCGGCCCAACGTCTGAATGCTCGACAGGCTCGCTGGTCCCTGTTCTTTTCGAGATTCGCCTTCAAGATAACCTACAGGCCGGGTTCACAGAATGGTAAAGCTGACGCCCTGTCCCGACAATTCGACGGCCACAGTGAGACATCCAAACCAGAACCCATTATCCCCACTACTTTGATTGCTGCTCCAGTTCAGTGGGACATCATCTCTGAGATCAGGTCTGCCCAACCTAATAACCCTGCTCCGCCTGAATGTCCCGCCGATCGCCTCTTTGTTCCGCCCAAGCTTCGCCACCGGGTACTCCAATGGGTGCACTGCACTCCTAGCGCGGGTCACCCTGGGATTGCAGCCACTAGACAGTTAGTTGCTAATCGTTTTTGGTGGGCATCACTTCAGTCAGAAGCATTCACCAATGCACCACCTGCAATACGGTTAAAACCTCCCACCTTAAACCTGCCGGATTGTTACAGCCCTTGCCGGTCCCTCAGCGCCCCTGGTCTCACATTGCGGTGGACTTTGTGACGGGGCTGCCCTCATCCCAGGGATTCACCACCATCCTTTCGGTGGTAGACCGATTCTCGAAGTCCTGTCGTTTCATTCCCCTGGCTGGTTTGCCCACGGCGCTACAGACAGCAGAGGCTCTCTTAAATCACGTGTTCCGCCTTTTCGGTCTGCCCGAGGACATTGTCTCGGACCGCGGGTCCCAATTCACCTCACGCGTCTGGAGGGAACTATGCTCCAAGCTCAACATCAATGTCAGTTTAACATCCGGATACCACCCTCAGGCCAACGGGCAAGTCGAGCGTTTGAACCAGGAGTTAATTCGATTTCTGCAAACCTACTGCCACCAGAACCAGCGGGACTGGAGTCGCTACCTGGCCTGGGCAGAATATGCCCAAAACTCCTTGTTGAAGCCTGCTACCGTACTAACGCCTTTCCAATGTGTTCTAGGGTTCCAACCTCCACTCTTCCCGTGGGCGGGCGAGCCATCTGACCTCCCCGCAGTAGATGCATGGCTCAGACGCAGCGGGGCCACCTGGGATGCTGCGCACGCTCGCCTGCAGCGCGCAATCCGCCAGTATCAGCAACAGGCGGATCGAGGGAGGCGTGGGGGACCTAGGTACCGCCCCGGCCAGTGGGCGTGGCTGTCGGCACGAAATCTGCGCCTCAAGCTCCCAAGCAAGAAGCTATCCCCTCGGTTCATCGGGCCATTTAAAATTCTAAGACAAATTACCCCGGTCTCTTTTCGTTTGGCCCTCCCTGCTGATTACAAGATCTCACCCACTTTCCATGTCTCCCTTCTCAGACTCGCTGTCGCCCCCAGGAGAGAGAGGAGCCAGGAGGAGGTCGCTCCAGGGCAGACCCCCCCCATTGAGGGGGAGGAGGCGGAGGTTTGCCGGGTGCGAGAGGTCCTGAACTGGGAGGGGTACGGTCCCGAGGAACGTTCCTGGGTCAAGGTTCGAGACATCCTGGACCCCACATTGATTGCTGTGTTTCATCGGGATCACCCAGATCGCCCTGCCCCGAGACCACGAGGTCAACCCCGCCGTCGGCAAGGTCCTCGCTTCCGGAGCCGCTCGCAGTGGGGGGGCTCTGTCACAGAACGTCCGACAGCGCCTCCTCCTGGTTTCAGCAGATCCCTCTCTCCAGAGTACTAGGACTACACCTCCCATCATTCACCTCTGCGCTCGTTATCCCCCCTATCATGATTAGTTTCACCTGTGCGTCATTACTCCCCTTATTTAGACTCCCCCGTCCAATGCTCAGTGTGAAGTCTTGTCACACACAGGCCTAACTTCGAGAGTACCTCACGTCTGGAGTTTTGTTTGTATATGTCTTGTGGAAATAAAAGCGCTGCTAATGGATCCGACTCCCCCTGCCTCTGCGTCACACCCATACAGGACAATTGATACTTTTTGCAGCAAATATAACCGATGATACAGTAAATTAGAATATTTTGAAAAACTTGATTTATTTTATTGATTTTGCGCTGTGTGCAGGCGCCAAGTCCTGTTGGAACCTGAAATCTCCATCTCCATAGAGCAGGTCAGCAGCAGGAAGCATGAAGTGCTCTAAAACTTGCTGGTAGACTGGCTGCGTTGACCCTGGATCTCAGGAAACAGAGTGGACCGACACCAGCAGATGACATGGCACCCCAAACCATCACTGATGGTGGAAACTTTACACTAGACTTCAGGCAACGTGGATCCTGTGCCTCTCCTGTCTTCCTCCAGACTCTGGGACCTCGATTTCCAAAGGAAATGCAGAATTTGCTTTCGTCAGAAAACATGACTTTGGACCACTCAGCAGCAGTCCAGCTCTTTTTTTCCTTAGCCCAGGTGAGACGCTTTTCGCGCTGTTTCTTGGTCAACAGTGGCTTGACACGAGGTATGCGGCAGTTGAAACCCATGTCTTTCAAGCAACAGGACTTGGCGCCTGCACACAGCGCAAAATCTACCCGTGCCTGGTTTACGGACCATGGTATTTCTGTTCTAAATTGGCCAGCCAACTCCCCTGACCTTAGCCACATAGAAAATCTGTGGGGTATTGTGAAAAGGAAGATGCAGAATGCCAGACCCAACAACGCAGAAGAGTTGAAGGCCACTATCAGAGCACCCTGGGCTCTCATAACACCTGAGCAGTGCCAGAAACTCATCGACTGCATGCCACGCCGCATTAATGCAGTAATTGAGGCAAAAGGAGCTCCAACCAAGTATTGAGTATTGTACATGCTCATATTTTTCATTTTCATACTTTTCAGTTGGCCAACATTTCTAAAAAATCCCTTTTTTGTATTAGCCTTAAGTAATATTCTAATTTTGTGACACACGGAATTTGGGATTTTCATTTGTTGCCACTTCAAATCATCAAAATTAAATGAAATAAACATTTGAATGCATCAGTCTGTGTGCAATGAATAAATATAATGTACAAGTTACACCTTTTGAATGCAATTACTGAAATAAATCAAGTTTTTCAAATTATTCTAATTTACTGGCTTTTACCTGTATTTATAAAACACAGTTATGTCATGATGACATAACTGTGACGTCACCTGGTTTGTGGACAATAACAGACTTTCGTGAACTGAAAAACACGGACGGATCCCAAAGCGTAACAACATGAATCCAAGCGCAGCCAGGCTCTAAAGCAAACCCTCCTTTATGTTCTATTGTGCCTTGAATGGTACCAAATGTTATCATTTCTAGCATAAACATCATGCCCTGTTAAAAAGACCTGAAACTCGCAATGGAGACCATAAACAAGTTTACAATGTTTAGTGAGGTAATGAATGAAGTGAAAAGAACTGGCATGGTTTTAAAAAGGTGTAATGTACTCTAATAGAAAGTCATAGAGTATTGCGTGGAGCGGGGGCCACTAATAGGCGGACCGTATCCGGACCCTGAATCTGTGGCCAGTAGATGATTGAGGCACAGCTTACCAGCCTTAACGGCTCTTGTTCAGCAGTGCAGGAAACCAGCCGATCATTTTCATACATTGTAAATACCGTTAAGTCGAGTTAATAAGCCAATCAAATATCTACTGATACACCGATAAGCATCGCGGCTTTAGAGCGATACACACAAAAGGGGAGATCCAACAATTGGAGCTTATTTTACATCCAAACCCTAACTATTTAGTAATATGCCGTCTTTAAAGATGAATGGTGGTCTTTACGGAACAAATCTGCCTCTTATGGCTCCCAAGTCTGACAAACTGACAGATTGTTGTCAAGTGCGCACAAAACTGCGTTCACACAGGAATAAATAAAAGACAGAAGACAGTTTTTTTTCGTGATGAACTGCGTTTTAGAGAAACACCCGAAAGGACACATACAGCAGGCGCACGCGGACACTGAGCCTAAACGGCGCGGCGCTCACAAACAAAGTGACTCGAGGATTCCTCCATTCATCCCGGTTTGCAGCATCCTGTTGGCGGTAATCTCATTGCCTGAGTCTGTTTTATGTCCGAGAGATTTTAAGAGAGGCCATCAGATTGGAGTTAAAACTGTTTGGTTTTTTTGTTTCCTACACACACACCGGTAAAAGGACGGAAGAAACCACGGAAACACACTTTACAGCAAAAAAACACTATGACTGGAGAGGAGGTGAGCAGGAAGCATTATGAGTGGCTTTTCCAATGCAGGACTTTTTGGATTTCATAAAGTTCTAACTCACATCCCTGCTTTGAACATAGTGTGTATATATTCATTTGTCAGATGTGTGTGTGTGTGACTGCGTGTTTGTGTGTGCAAGTGCGTATGCATCTGTTTCTCTGCAGCAGAAAAAGTACTTGTGTTAAAGTTACACAGTGCAGACCCAAGCAGGTCACCTCCTCCATCTTCCCCACTAGAAGGGAAAGACAAACACAGGCGTCGACTAAATCACCACCATCAACGTCAACAGAAAACCTGCTGTAAAGTTAAAATTCGCTACCATTCGTCATCAATTAATTAAAGATGGCCATAGCTGAATTAACACTACATTTAAAAAAAATGTAATCCATCTTCCTTGAAGTTTAACACCTCAGATGACTGTAAGCTCAACAAAACTCAACAAGTGACCTGAGAAGGCTCATATTATTTAAAGCAACATGGGGTTTTCTTTCCGGACAGCGAGCATTTTATTTGGGTTTCAGTTGTACACATTGAGGCTTTTATAAGAGCAATAAATACAAAGACAAAGCAATTCCAAGTCAAAGTATTTTTCAAATTATTGCAACTAAAATATTGGGGAAAAAATGGAAAAAAACAAGCAATGTTTTTTCCTTCAGGGCTCTGCAGACTGATTTCATTGCAAATTGGAAAACGACAATCCCAAGTCTGCTTCCTGTCTGCCGATCTAAATGCAAAAAGCAGTGCATCTGCTCGGGAAAACGTGGACGCCTGCAGCAAAGTGGTGCTTGTGAAGCGGAGAAACATCACTTTGCTGCAGGCGTCCACGTTTCCCGAGCAGATGCACTGGGACGCATTTAGCTCGGAAGCTGCCTACTTGGAGTTAACAAGGTCTTGCTGGGGTTTCGGACAGAGTGCGATTTTGTCAAAGGTTTTTTAGCAGGACCCTCAGCATGTCGTCTGATTGTAAATTGCTACAGCTGCTGTTTTATAACTCCACAAGCCAGGTGATGATACTGACATGCTGATGTCTGTTCTGGCTTATTACTCCATCTAAGCTATACCTGCTTATAAGAAAAGTTTAAGCACTAAATACATCAACGTAAAAAAAAAACTAGTGTCAGAATCTGCGCTAAAGCCTGATAGTGTCTTCCAGAGTCAGCTCAGCTTGGATCACATTGCCTGATTGGACTTAATGTTAAGAAAACTATATGAAACACTCATGACTTCACAACCATGATACGAGTGCACACTACACTCCAAAATGGAATGACTCAATTGTCAAAATAATTTAACGCAGGACATTGAGAGCACCACAGCTGCTTTGGCCCTTGAATCATTATTAGTAGAAGACAGTTAAACAGTTAAGTATGACACAAGGCGTAAATGTGAAATGATGAATTAATCCAAATAAGATGATGATGTGCTTCCAAGCCATGATGTGTTGTCTCATTGATGTTTTTTTTGGTCAATGATTGAGCAAACTGTACTATTTTTGTACTATATTATCTGTAGAGATGAAATCAAATCATGTTTTATTTATTTTAGTTTCTTCAAAAAGGCATCCATGTCACAAATTAGTTATTTATACTGCGATTTATAAAAAGTCAGTCAGCTTTAGGCCGACTGACCGAACATTTGAATTATCTGCATCTGCAACAAAATAAAAAACAATTCAAACAAATTAAACTGAAAAAAGTCCCTGTCTGCCTTTATGTGTGTCTTTCAAATATCTTAAGGAACCACTTAGTGACAGGAACTTCATGCTTTGTGGTTGAATGAGGTGCCGTTCAGAGTTCAATAGGAGTACGCTTTGACTTAAAAACCAAACTCAACCACACTTTCCGGCAGCATGTTAAGGGCAGGGAACCAAGCAATTGGCCCCCTACCATGCTGTTATGGCGCTGTGGCATTGTGAAAATAAGGTTGAATACAACACAAAATATTGGACTTTCTTACAGCCCATCTGATTTACCAGATAATGCACATCTGTTTTTCTTTGCAAGAGAACGCAATTTAACTTGGTTTCCTCCCAAAGTCTTGATGGACTTTTACTATGGAAGACAAAGGGACAACGCACACAAACAATTCCCACGTTGAAATATTCACCAAACCCGGTGCAGCCGTGCCTTAACCATGTGTTTACCTCAGTGCCATAGACGTCCCGTTGACCGACGCAGCCGAGCACGGCCTTTGGGTGTGTCCGTAGGAGCAGCTGCCCTGCCGTGCGTACCGCTCGTCCCCGCAGCAGAGGATCACCAGGAACGCCCTCCGAAACGCCCGGTTCAGAAAGGCGTACAGGAAAGGGTTCAACCCTGAATTGATGTAGCCGAGCCACAGCCAAGCTGTCCACAGCTGCCATGGCACGGAGTAATGGATGAAGGGGTCCACCACGTTGGTGATGAAGAACGGCGCCCAGCACAGACAGAAACAGCCCATTATGACCGCCAGCGTCTTTGCCGCCTTCGTCTCGATGCGCATGCGGCTGTTTGCCGCGGGGGCGTGATCCGAACGGGACAAGCCCGGCGTCGCCCTGAGGTGGTAGTGGTCCGACGGATCCGAGGAAGTGGAGGACCTCACGGTGGCAACCGGGGTCGCCCCGAAGACGGGAGCAGAGCCGGCCCGCTGTAGGGTCTCTATCTGCCGCACGTGGGTCATGGCAGTGACGTAGATCCGCTGGTAGGCCAGGACCATGAGAGCTAACGGGACGTAGAAGGCCACCGTGGAGCAGATCAGGGCGTACGGCCGGTTCACCAGGAACACACAGCTGGTGTCGTTGGAGCCTCCCGAGACGCGTCTCTCCTCGATCTGGGAGGGAATAGCAAATCATGTTAGTAAATGTTGGTCTATCTGCCTGTGAGTCACACAAACAAGATGTGGTGTGAGAGTTGAAGACGCTAACTTTTAAGTTGAACAGTATAATCCTGACCTGGAAACACTTGACCCATGTGTGGTGGCCCCTCTAAGTCTATTTCTACAGGATCTCCTAAAGAGGAAGCTTGGTCATGAAAAAACAGGCCTGAGCCCCACAATATTAATCATTTTCTGTTTATATTGCTTATAACTGTTGAGACTGATTGGCTGAAGGACAAAAAAAAAGAAAAGCATGCAAGGGTTAACAGTTACCTCACAAAATACACATAGTGAGTAATCTTGATTTCAAAGCTGAGAGAAAGTTGACACTCCCCAGTTTCATGCCTCCTGCAGTGCGGAGTCTCATTCTGTTCACACCCAGCTAACACGCTGTACCGTATTGTTTATCGCATGTCACAACTATCGAATCAACTCTTGTGGCTTTGTGACAGCGAGAGCGGAAAGGAGAAACCATTTCAAACAACAGTTTTTTGGGGCAGAACAAGAGTGCAACTGATGTTTTTTCTGAATGTTTGAGAGAAAGGCAAGCAACCAAAGATTGTGCACCAACAACTGATTGAAACATTATCACTAAAACCTGACCTAAATGTGCGGCCACAATTCATTGTTTTTCTTCAAGTGTTGTGCAATTTTGTATGACATACATGACTTCTAGCCAGCCAGCTCTTAAAACCCAAAGATTGTTGTTTTGGATGCTGCAGACCGACGGACAGAGGAAGAAGCAGAGCATTTCATTAACTCTGGCTGAATTAATTCATCTATCCTCTTCTGCATCTGAGAGTCCTGCAGCTTATATCAAGGCAGCTACGAAATAACCTCCCGCCAAAAACATATCCGAAGCAGAAAGAGATGCTGGTTGAAGTGCTGTCTACGCTCGCAGCAAGAGAGCCTCCACAGGAGCTGCAATTGTTTTGTGATCGCTGCATTAGCGCCTCACCGTTCAAAGGGTTTGAAACGTCATTAGAAACAGAGCATATCCGGTTGGGATTGTATGCTGCATTTACCAATGCAGAAAAAAACATTCTTTTTCAGCGTTAGAAGCAGTTATATACATTCTTGCTGTAATACTTAAACTATACAGTTTGATTTGTTAATGCGGTAATAAACTGTAATTATAATACCAATGAAACACGCAGTTGCTTTTCAGCTGTTTTGCTTTTGGATTTTCAATCTCAGCTGCGGAGGACTCACAATATCCTCGATGCCGATGGCGTTCCAGCTTTGCATGATGGGTAGAAAGGAGATGAATGTTGGGATGAGCCAGCAGCCACTGAGCATCCCCGCCACTCTGACCGGGGTCATCTTGTGTCTGTAGACCAGCGGCTGGCAGCAGATAGCGTAGTACCTGGAGTAAGACACACACAGACACACACATGCTGTACAACAGGAAGCCTTTGAATGAGGTTCAAATCCCCCCTCGTTCAGCTCTCGCTCAAACACACAAACACACAAACCTGTCCAGCGCAATGCAGCAGAGGTGCAATATGGACGCTGTGGTCAACAGGACGTCCAGAGACGTTCGGACCAGACAGAAGATCTCTCCGTACCGCCACGCTCCGGTGGTCAGCTCGATCGCAGCGAAGGGCATCACCAGCAGCGCCACCAGCAGGTCGGCAAATGCCAGCGACACAATGAAGTAGTTGGTCTTCTTCTTCCTGAGAGGAGAGCAGGGACACAAGACAGCATCCAAAATCACCAGAAGTTTGTGGAGCGCCGTGGAGCGCCGTGGAGCGCCGTGGAGCGCCGTGGAGCGCCGTGTTGTACTGCGCCATTGTGTCTCACATGACGGTAATAAGCTTGTACATCCAACCCATAAAGGTGCTTCCTGTCGGTGGGACTTTTCAGAAATATGAAGCAAGTGTCCTATTTATTTGTCTGTCTGA
Organism: Apeltes quadracus; assembly: GCA_021346845.1. NCBI lineage: Eukaryota > Metazoa > Chordata > Actinopteri > Perciformes > Gasterosteidae > Apeltes > Apeltes quadracus. Next base: position 9,182,686 of record CM037930.1, on the reverse strand, counting down.
TGTCTGTAGGTTTGAGCAAGGCCGGATTTACCACCGGACCGATTGGCCCGGTGCCCAGGGGCCTCCGACCAATTGGGGGCCTCCAAGACCCCCAGTTAACATTACAAGAAATAGAGTTGGAGAAAGAGGTTTTGTAAAAAAGAAGACCCATGAGAAAAAACCATAGCTAGTTTCTAAAAACTAAGCTACTGTGTGAGTTTGGGCCACACTTTCAGGGAGGGGGCCTCCAAGATTTAGTGCCCAAGGGCCTCTGCTTTCTAAATCCGTGCCGGGGTTTGAGGATTTCTTTCAAATAGCATTTCCAACACATTTCATGTAGATCAACAGCAGCAGTAGTTTCAGTTCAGACACTTTATTTCTCAGAAAAAGGATCTCTGCAATGGGACTACTTTGACATGTAACGGGTTCCAAAGAATGTGTATTTTTACAACACAGTTTCCCCACAATGGATTACACAATACATGTGTGTTTTCAGTACAAATAGCAAGCATATTTGTCTCTTTAATTGTGGTGCTTTTCCTCATTATGGTGGATTGCGTGGCAGTTTGTAGAGGAAACAGGGTAAACCCGCGTGGGTTTTCTACTGGATGCCAGAAGACCCCCATTTATTTTACTGGGGCGTTAAAGTCCGACTGGACCACTGGTACTGCTTCTACTATTAGAAATAACAGGCTTACCTTAAATGTCTGTCCTTGCAGAGGGCCACCATGACCAGCAGGTTGCCAAACACTGTCATGATGATAATAACCGAGAGAAAGATGATCAGAACAATCGTCTCCAGCAAGCTCAGAAATTCCTGTTGCTGCTGTTCTTGCGTTCCTCTGTTTATTACGTCATCCAACAAACTGCAAAGAAATAATAATACACATTTTAAAAACTTATTTTTGTGAGTTGCAAACTGGTGTAAAGTATATATATATATATATATATATATATATATATATATATATATATATATATATATATATATAGGGTTTGAGGATATATATATATATATATATATATATATATATATATATATATATATATTTGTATTTGTATTTATTTTGTTTTTGTTTTATGTTTTGTAACAGAGGTTAAATGGCTTACTGTTGAGGGGATGTTGTGGCCATCACTGGTCATCTGCATTGAGGTCAGAGAGGACAGTCCTCATCACCCTATGCTCTGTCCCTGTTGATACACACATACAAACACACACAGTCATATACACACTTGCAGTGAGTCTGCAATCTAGTAGCCAGCTTGCGTGTACAGTGGTTGACTTTATTTTTGTTTGATCGACATTAAAAAAAGAAACTGGATCACGCGTGTCATATTTAGAAGACAAAAGGGCGACAACAGGCCACAGCTGTCACTGCCACATTCCATCGGCATGTTAGTTTAACATAACAATAATACCACGCTTTAGTAAGTAACACAGGGGGTTGGAGGGGGCTCTCCTTTCTTCACCCCCTGTCAAAGGAGGTCAAAGGTCAGATATTAGCTACAGAACAGCGCCTCTGGGACTGGTGGGGATTCAGCAGATCTTGGCTCTCGCTTTTAAGGAACAGTCTGCCTGACCCAGCAGGCGACAAATCTACTTCACGAACAACAGCATGAGATATCGAGAGGGCGTTAACTTCACAATGACTGTGGGTCACTAGCGAGCAGGACCCTGTGTGGCTTTTCCTTTCTCACAAATCAATATATCCTGGTTCAGATTGGTAGACAGCTTCTTATGTCGGTTGGTTTGGATGTTTACAGCTCTTTAAATAGGTCCAGGAACATCTGATACTGTTGAAATCTACCCGAAAAGAACCAATTCAAATGGTTAGGGCATCTTGGCTTTCTTTGTCTTTGTCAAGCAATTCTGGCCTCATAGTCGACTCTGTGTGGACTTCTAACTGTTTGCACCTAACTCACAGCACACGGCAAGAAAGATGCAGCAATCCCTGAGCGGACTGTATTGAGGACGTATGGATATAAATGGTGTGATTACGCCCAAACACACTGGACTGTGAGGATTTGGAAGTCTGTCTGCGGGCGAGCTTGGCAGCAGGGCTCGCCAACGCCAGCCTGTTTAGCAGCGTGGAGAGTCTATTTAATTGAATCATTTAGTTTTTGATTCACACTATGACTTTACTGGGTTTATGTTTGTTTAGGTTTTTTTATAGTAGAAACATCTTTTGATATTAATTGAAGCACCTATTTGGCGTTATTTTAAAGGGGGACCTCGGGCCACAAGGGCTACTATTAAGAGCAGTAAGTGTGTCTGATGGTATTTTGTCATAAAGTAAAGTATTTAAGAAATACAAATTTGGACTTAGCGAGGCTAAACAAATTCATCCCCAGCGGTCCATGATCTACATGTAGCAAAGTTCACATACATCTATGAAGTAGTTGTTAAAGATTAAAGGATAAATTGTTTTATTTTTCAATTTCTGTATGAAATTGAATGGTAATCCATCTTAAAGTTGTGGTGGCCTGACAATTAACTTTTTTTGTTGCCAGGACGGCTAGAAATGAGTGCTGGACACATTGACGCATTATTATTCCTATAGCTAACAACACTTGTTAAGGCATTGTGTATTAGTCATCATAATTCATAAAGTCTGAGGTTGACTGGCTCTGAATACACATATAAACACATCATGGGTCATGGGTGTTGATCAGTGTTGACTTGGGAGGGGCTTCATCACTTATCTTAGCCAATGAGAGTATTTGGGGGCGGGCCTATGGGTCTGCAGCGCTCAGCTGAACCAAAATAGAAAAGAACTGGCAGAGAAATGGAGAACGATACGATCTCGTCCATGGAGCTTTTAATCGTTTTCAGGCGGCAAGTTGATAGAATCAAATACACAACCGTTGTATTTTAAATATACAAAAGATGTGAGAACAAACTGCTCTTAGTTGTAACTCCATGTTGGGTAACCGAGCCATACTGTTCTATCCCCAGATTGCATCATGAACACCAATGTACCAACATAAACTTATAACAAATACCACAAGAACTGAACAGAGACTGTTTATGTTGCTCCTTGATAAAAGTAAAATGTTTCTGCTAGTAACTGTTCAGAAAAAAACAGAAAATGGTTTCAGAAACATTAACTTTAGTAACAGTTAACAGTTTAGTTGTTGAGAAGGGGCCTGTGATTATGTAGCTTGTTTTTCTATAAAAAAAAATAGATCAAATGTTAGCTTTGGTTTTATATTTGCTTTACTGTTCGCGTACTGCTATTAAAAAGTGTTTGTATAGATACGAGTGAACAATACCCTACTTTTAAATTGTACAATTTAATTAAAAAATTTAACTAAATAAAATGTTAATCAGCATTGTTAAACACACATTTATTATGAAAATACATTTCAACAATGCAGGAACTGAAGTCCGTCTTTCATGTTTGCATAGCAGTTGAGTGAGAGAATTTGTCAAAATCTGCCACATGACATAAATGGCAAATAAGGCTTGAAATGTCTCTGAGTCATGGTCCTTTTATAGAAAGTATATTTTCTTGATGAACAGCCGAGAACCTCTCATCAGTGCAGTTGTAGATGCCTTATCGGCTTTAAGTACCAATTACGACATCTGCTTTCTATGCCATTTTATGACGACAGTCTTGTCTTATCTCCAAGGTCAACATCATCTGACAGACTGTGACAGCCGGCGATCGTGTCAACAACTGCTTCCTGCACGCAGATAACCGATTCCAGTTTGTCATGCCCAGTGCAGTAATTCTCAATCCTCTCACCTGGTGTCATTGCAGTGTTTGCTGTGAGGCTTGGATGTAAGTGGAACCAAACATATCACTATATTGTACCTTGTGTACCTTTGTGTTCTTATACAAGCATGCATCAATCTTGGCCCAGAACCACTCGACCTGTCTCAGGATGACCTGTTACAGTGCAGGTTAGCCAGACTGGTTTCAATTGGCTCGCTGTTGCCCAGAGACAAAAAGAGGTTGCAAACCGCTGGCCCAGACGACGGCTTTTTTAGTTCCGACTTATCCGTTATATAACCTTCAATGGATTGTGAGTTTGCGGGTTCAGTCCTCTTTAAACGTTTGTCCTCTAAACGTGTAAGTGTTCATACCTGATCTAAATGGCCGTACTGGAGCCTGCACAATAGAGCTACAGCGCATACTACGTAGCCTCCATGTCCAACGTACGCATCGGTACATAGGTCGCTCCCATTTATACACTGTCGTCCGTCGAGCAAAGGCAAACACTGAAGTAAAATAAAGAGCGCTTGCTTTCACGTGTCCACACACTGGGTGACATTTCTTTCTACAAGATCTAACAAGCACTAATTTGAAGCAGACTGAGGCCTTTAGGGCCCCCTGACATCTCAGGCACCTGGCCCCTATAGCCGCATCAATAATTAGGACCAAAAAAAAGACACTGATTATACACACAGCAGATCTAATTAAATGTCAAGTAGTGCGCAGGAATAATTTCGCTCAACAATGGCGCACAGATTGGAGAGTTAAACATTGCGTTCTCATTACGACATCCAGTTTTTGATATAACACCAAACCATGACTGATTACTTTGCATTTTAAATGGTCCACAGAGGGAACCGGAATGATATCCACTAACACACAGAAATCATTACTGGACCACAAAACTAACACTACCCACCCTCGTACTCGTTGCTCACTCAGTTACTCACACATAGGACTCAACAATAGAAAAAAGAACCATGGGTGAAGAGCCGGCCTCTGACAGATTGCTGCAGTTCTCTTGTGTGATGTGCGTACAGGGAGGCATGTTTTCACAGCTCATTGTGTCCATTTCACAATGGCCTGACACTGTTGCGTATAAAACAGAATGACTCTGGATACCTGGTTTTTCCATCATTGATTTGGGCCAAAACGGATATTTCTGCAGATCTGTGAGACAACTTACCGGCTCGGATGCGCGTAGAGCTCAATGCTAATGTCAATGATAACATGGTTAAGTTCAGCAAGCAATGTTTAGCATATGGTTATCATCTTTGTCTGACTAAAAGCAGCACATGTTTGAGGCTGTAGGAGATGTCATGTGGTCATATACCAAAATATTAAAATCTTGACTCAACGAGACAAGTCAAAAGAATCACCAAACTTACAACATGTACTGTGGGAAATTATTTCATGGAAAGCCATACGATAAAGGTTGAGACATATTAAAGTGACTTAAAATGTACATTAAATCTTAGCCTCATGCTGCCACAAAAGGAAAGGTCAGTGAATCTACAAAGTTATTCATTCTGGGCCCCATGAGTAAATGTTAGTGTTGAGATATATTTCACTGTATGAATAAAGGCTGCGGACCAGACAACATTGACCTAGGTAGCGTTACACAACGAGACTGGATGACATATTCAATTCATAGTAGTGCATGGTAGATGAATGGGTGAAAACAAGGATGCCAACATGTAACAACAAGTAAACTAAATGATCTCCAACTCTCCAGTCACTTGCTTTCTTCCAGGTGGGAAGTACTTATTACTTAATCTAACACTTCGGATTGTGAGAGGGCTGAACCGTGTGTAAGTGTGTTTATATGCACATATTTTTGTTTGTACGTGGAGGACGAGTCTCTGGTCCTGTTGCCACGGAGACTGAGAGGTATAATGCTCAGCGAACTGTCATACTGTAATTTTAATTGTTTGTATAAGGAAGGCTGGCTCTTTGAAAAACTGTTGCCAGGGCGGGCGTTTTCTCCTGAGGACGTGCTGTCGTGTCTGGATGCTGATCAGTGTATAAATATCAATAGTTTGAGTCAAAAGATGAAAGATGATCAGAAATCTGATGAAAAAAACGTAAAAAGATGTAGTTTAACAGACACTGTTGCAGTGATTGACATAATCCCAATCCCAAATTCACCAGCCCGGTCCCCATAAACAGTTTGAGTGTGTCTAGTAAAATGTATAGTAAGAAAATGTTTGCTAATCAGAACATATTTCTCACACCACCCAGAGTCAACATACTGTGCTACAATGTATTTGTAACGCACTTCATAGATCATTTTGCATTGTAAGTGTGAATATTATGTTAATCTGAAATTAGGAACACAGCCTCTTTCTCTTCTACAATGAATCTACCACTTAATGATGGCCCTTTAAGGACCATTAAATATTTCCCAATTGATAGTCACTCAGGGATGGAGGGCTGGTATCTCCACATGTTAAGACCTGCAAACAACACTGGACGCCTATTTGTCCTGTGTGGATTATATGTGGCTTTAAAGCAGGGGTCCCCGATCAACGAAGGCTAATTTTACTTTTCACTATCAGTGAAAACTAATAACAATCTGATGTTTGTCAATTGAGTCTCTTCGCCTCAATTGACTTTGAACTCGTGGAAAGATAAGACATCCATTTTGGCACTATTTTTACGACTTTGTATCTGCAAAACAGAAAGCAGATCCCCTGTCAGTTTAACTCAGCAATGATCAGCCAAAGCCAAGAAAACACCATCAGGTCTCTCTCTCTTTCACACACACACACACACACACACACACACACACACTCGTGCTAAGCCAAGGAGTTTTGATCGTATAAAACTACATTAACTGAAAGCAGCAGCAGGAAACCGAGGAACGGGAGGATTAACGTGTACCGTTTACTCGAGAATCAAGAGGTTTGGGACACAATTCAAAACCATCAAATAAATGTGCAAATTAAGTTAATCTTGACTGCAACCAATAGACAATTAATTCCTGAATCTGTGGAGGAAAGAGCATCTAGCCTGTGCTATATGTCACTAAAACCCTCAGAGGAAAACTGTTTTTCCTTGCAAGTTCCCCGACTTTGTTTGCTTGCTTTGCGTCGCCATCACTTTAGCACTTATATTGTTGCTGTGTTTTCTTCACCGCAATGCCCAGGGGTCACCTGTCCAACCAATTCATGCTACATGGTTTGGTATTTATGGTCCATAAGGTTTCTATTGATGGTGCTTATGCTGCTAACACTAACACTGCTCATTCTAGCAAAGCTCCCGCCCAGTCCAACACGGTAGGCATGTTACTGTAAAGTAATTTAGTAAAAATGACTTGGCTTAGAACTCACACAACTCAGTACATATGATAACACATGAACAAAATCACCATGACAGTACTAATTAATACCTTTGACTCAGTTGGTCATCAACCTCAAGCCCATTTATAGATTCTCTGTTTTTCTTCTTAGAAGCAGCAACGTGTGAACTTACAACCTCCTCTGCGTTAAAGCCTGGAATAGTGTCGCTCATGACAGATCGTGTTGGACAACCTCTGCTGGGAATGAACTATCTCACACCAGGGTCACATGTAGTGGAAAAGGAAGATTTGGGATGAAATAGTTGAGGCACTTTTGCTCTACTGGCTGGCTTTGTGTCTATTTTCAGTCCACATGAACTTTGTGGATGTGGCATGTGTTGTGCAAACAGCATGGGTAATCTGGTAGGTCAGTCTGTGTAACAAGTGGTTAAATAACATGGCAGCATCTGGAGACATTTTTTTATCTAGTTTAAAGACCACATTTGGCGGCTGAAAAAAGATTACTGAATTCAAACATTCAGTGCAGCTGTAGACCAGATTCAGTTTCTTCGAGTTATGTAACACCATCAAAAAGACAGTTCCAGAGAGATCTTGCTGTTACAAATAATTCAACCGTGGTCATGAATGTGAAACAAAAAATCTTTTGAAAAGAAATGTGCTTCTTGAAGACCAATACCACTGATTAGTCTGATAATTAATACTGCATACGTCTCCCTTGATTGATGACACCATGGATACTGTATTTTCTTAATATAGATCCCGGGAAATGCAGCTGTTACCACGGTAACCACAAAAAGTGAATCCAAATAAACAGCTAGAAGCAACGAGTCAACTTTTTTACGACGTGAAAATTGTCCGTACACCTGCTGCTGCGCTACAAAACGAATCTGCTGCAGCATTGCCGTTGAAGAAAAAACCTTAAAACCGACCTCAGATCAACGATCTAACCTGTCGTTGCAGAATGTAAAAAAAACAGTTAATGCCTGCTCATTTGAAGAGGCGCCGGTTTTTCCACGCGCTCACTGGGACGCACCGAATCACGCGCGCGTGGCTCCCGCAAGCACGGCTGGAGCGAGATGCCGCTGTGAGTGGATGGAGCGTGTCCTCTGAATAAAGCGCGGTGGGTGCGGGTAATGACTTGTGAGCGGGTAATTGAGTGCGCTGGGCTCGTCACAACAAGGGTGCCAGCTCACCGGGGGAGTGACTGTGGAGTGGAAGCGCACACACACACACAAAATTGCGTGCGCTTGAGAAGGAAGAGCGACAGGTCGTGGAAACACAGCCTGAAGCCGGGGCCCGTGTCCCTCTGCGTGCGTCCCCATGCATTTACTGATTGGGCTGCTCGCTTCTCCACTTTCTCGTTACACCGCTGTCACAAAACCGACCGACGCCTCTTTTTGCACCAGCTCTGCTGGGAAATTATGCACGAAAGCTATTACATGCCAACTCATTCAAAAAAAGATCAAAATGAACAGCAAAAGGCGTTGTGACGTAAAAATGTACCGACAAATTCAACAATATCAATACTGAAAGCAACAGTTGGTGAAAACTTCATGGCAAATTAAACATGGAGTTTAAACTTTCATGATCTTCCTTATAAACACATATAATTCTTGAAACAGAGAATTTTCCCAATTGTACTAGAGTAGTACAAGTGAAGAGATGTACGGGCTACAAACCAAATTATCACCTCTCCTTAAGGAATAAAGGTTTGATCTTCGATTATTCCACAGGAAAAGAACGTTGCGTTGCTTTCACGCCATTCCTTCATTATGCATCTTGTAGCAGAGTTAGAAGGTCAACAGCGATTCGGGCAAGTCTAACACAAGCCTGAATAGTAATTCTAGCTTCAAGAGATTAAAACAGCCAAAGTTCCGTTTTCACTTCTACACTCGATGACAGACGACACTGGCATTGTCTCCACCTTGTGAGTCTGTGTGTGTGTGTGTGTGTGTGTGTGAGAGATTCGATACAGAGGTGTGTCGGGCCTAAAAGGAGAGGCAGAGTTCAAAGATGGTGCGGATGGAGAAAGGGGGCCGGGAAGTGGTGAAGGCTTCAAGATGCTAATTGAGAGATGTTTAGGAGTTGTGGTGTGACTTCGTAGCTCCGATGAGCGAGGGGCGGAAGGTTTTACTAGAGTAACCTGCCACGGGCAACTGACATGTTCCTGTGAGATTATGATGAATAATGGGCTAGCAGGCCCTGGGAATCAGGCTAATGAGTTGGTATTGGTCCAGACGGACTAAAATTAGCCCGAAGGCGGTGGCTGTCTCCTCAATGTCTGCAGGGAGGGGATAATAAGGACAGGACAATGCAGGGACGGGACGTTAACGCCTACTGGCGAATGCAATGACCAGGGCTTTTTATCTCATTAATAAAGCGTTTGACCTTCAGTTGCCCGTGGCAGGTTACTTGAGTATATTCGGTGTCTCTCAACGCTGTTGTGTTTCTTCTCTCTAACTAATTTACTGATGTTTTATAGCCAGGAAGTGGCCGAGGCTTTTGGTCTCCAGCCATTGATGGGATTGTGTCTTGCTTGTGTCTTACAATTTCGGTATGAGTGGAGATAATCCAAATCATATTTACGATCTATCCTGATACGACGTATTATGTTATGAATAACCTAATAACAGTGAATCTCAATCACTTCTTGTGATCACAAATTGCATTTTATTTATTTTGCCTGTCTCTCAGATGTTGCAGCGGCTACACACTTGGGACAAATTATCCCTGGGAAAAGATTCATGGGAAACTGAGCGATCTATCCGTTCTTATAATAAAGCTAAATAGGAAGAACGTGTGTGTTACACAGTGCTGCCTCCATGTAATGTCTCGTGTACCTTTAGACAAGCCAAAAAGATGTTGGCAAGCTGGTTAATTCATTGAGAAAAGGAGATGTGAGCGCCAGAGAGTGTATTTGAACAATTGCCTAGGGAGTTGCAAGATACGGTAAAACACCACATCTCACGTGATCGCTTAGATACGCGCCTCCCTTCTTAATATCTCTTGTACAGCTTATGGGGAACGATCCAAACTAAATGTTTGTTTGATTGCACCACTGAAACGGGAAATATTTGAAAAGAGATCAGTTAATAAGACCATGAATCTACTATCTACTTTTACCAATACATATTTGAACAAAGCATCTTTGGATGGTTCCTGCAACTTACCCCGGCTTTTTACACCTTTACCTGCTAGAATACCACTGACAATGTACTTGTGGTTTGGACATTATGCTCTTCCTTTATGACCTTCTCACTCTTTCTTTATCCCTCTCTTTATCTCGTGCAAACAGTAGAATTTGATGTGTGTATAGGTAGACGTCTAACTGTTGTTCAGTGCTGTTATGTTTACAGTCAATTTAAGATGGATCAATTGAAAATCAGGCAAATATTCAGCTGCAGCAGACGTCTGTCCTCCATGAGGTGCAATTGCATCCATGACCGCGTGTGTATTTGTTTGTGCTTGAGCACCTTTGTGGATACAGTGATAAGTGGGAGTGTGCGACTCCTGGTAGATAAACAATACTGGAATAAAGCACCAACAATGGTGGAATTGCAGCACGTTACTACGGGAATGTCCACAGTCAGTTTACTTCGTTCGGGATAATTGAACAACTGGGACCAGACGTGTGGAAAACTATTTTTGAGATGTTGACGTGAAAGAAACTCTTACTAATTGTCCCATGAGGCCTCAGCGGGTCAACAGAGCCCAGGGATGAATGGGTCCATGTACTTGGACCTTTTTTTCATTCACGGCCGACAGACAGACACTAATTTGTAGTCTCTAAAAATCTTTAAATGGTTCGGAAGGCCGCAGGTATAGTCTTAACCAAAACTATATTACAAGTTTAAGTTTACATCTATTAATTTGCTACCGTTGTCAGATCAGATTTTGATGAGTTACAATGCTAAACTGTATAATGGGCCCGTCCCCTTTCTACCCAAACCTTACAGCAGGACTCTAAGCAGGCTGCAGGGCCTTTTCCTCTCCTGCTCCCTCCAGGCCTTAAGCAGACAAATGTTTGCCTTCCATTCAAATGAATTGTTTATTGCTTCATTATTTTCTCAACCTAAGTGTACTATTTACTTCTAGTATAGTTTGCCCTGCCAACGAGAGGCTATAGAATATAGAATATACTCAATAAATGTCAGGTAACAATTTGCACTTGGTTTGTTTGGGTAGATTTCACCTCACTTTTAGTAAAGCATAGCTACATTTAAAGATACACTAAAAAAGTAGGTTAAGTCCAGCTAACACTAAGTAATTACATACTTTTAAAGAGTAGGTAATATATACTATAGGTTGTATGTACTTAATACCTAATAATTGTTATTAAAAATGGAACAATATGACTTATTAACCATTACTTAATCGGGAATGTAAGCGTTACTTTAAAAAATATTTTATTACACTAGTTAGTGTAGGTGAAAGTTACGCATAATTATGCGTATATTTGCAGTACACTGTGACTACCCAACAAGGGTCTGTAGTGCGCAGGGTCTACAGACTAATCACCTTTGGGTAGATGTTATTTCATTGTATTAGGCTGCAGTTGTTACCGTGGAAAAATAGGTAGTGTAGGTGGAAGTTACCCATAATTGTGAATTTGTTTGCAATACACTTAAACAATTTGCATGGGTTATAATTACTAACCTCTAAAATTTGTTTTTAAAGTGTCCCCTGGCTAATCTTGGCTGGCTGATCGGCCATCATGGGACTCTCCCTCTTCTTGCATGCCTCGTCCACACGTTGGACCTGGACCTCTGTCCTCAGGGAGGGGTGATGATGGTGCATGAAGTAGAGAGGGTGTATTGGGAACCACAAGGTTGGGGGATTGAATCCTGGTTAACCCATGTTACAGCATCTTCAAGCCAAATACCCAACTAAAAATGCAATGTAAGTTGCTTTGGATGAAAGTGTAAGCTTTTAATGTAATCACATGCCCTCTCAAGTCTCTGTTTGCTTGCTGTCAGTGTGAATGATGTGCTTAAGTTTTGCTTCCTGTGTGTGCAGCGTGTCCTGTCCTTCCCAGGTTTCCATGGCAGAGAGGAGGCTGGGTCGACACCTGGAAGCTGGGTAGCATCATCCTGGATCCAATTTTACATGTGTCATGTAAATAGTCTCTATACTGTAATTGTATCAGGTTAGTTAATCCCTGCACACAACATACAAATTAAATTGACTTGTGCGGAGTTTAACATGACTCTCTCCTCCTATTCATATCTACTGCATGTTTACCCATCCATACTCTTATGTGGACACACCTCTCATAAAATAAGTGATAAGACCTAAAGTTCAGCAAGAGTTTAAGCACTTATTAGTGGCCCTTTTAAGTCACTTAAAATGTATACTAAATATTAAACAAAAATATTAACTGTCTTTATGCAAAGTTCATTTAGTTCCATGCTGTGGCTCAAGGGTTTTAACAAATGGTAACAAAACAGTGATGCCTAAGACATAAGCTAGTTTAACAATGTTTATTTTGAAACTAGAGTATCTAGTGGAGAAACCCTACTTTAAATGTTCATCAAATGAAGCTCAAACAGCTTGTGTGTGTGTGTGTGTGTGTGTGTGTGTGTGTGTGTGTGTGTGTGTGTGTGTGTGTGTGTGTTTAGGTGGGTTGCTCTGAATGACAAACTGTGAAAAATAATTGCGCAAATGAGGGAATATATAATTATAATGTGATAAATTTGATGAGTGCATAAGCAGGGAGGGGGAGGATGGAAAGGAGATGAAACCACTTCTCACACATGCATCCAACTCCAGCGACAGTAAACTGTCTCCTTCAAGGCTACAGAAAGTCTAAATTCAATTCAGAAGTTTACATTTAAATTAATTAATTACCATTATCTGTAAAGCAGTTTAAAATGAATTCTGTGACATCCTAAATTCATGTCACAAACATTCTGACATCTTCCTTCTCTGTCCTTCGAAACTTTTCAACGGGAATAGACGTGACCTGCTCACCTGTGCCGGGCTCCCCGCCTCCTCTCCTCCGATCCAGGCGCCCCTGTGAGCGCCGGCGTCTCCCATGTCACGGATGAAAAGAGGGGAAAGAAAAGTGAAACCGCAACGCGTAGTCCGATCTGCACAAGTGAACAAAGGAGTGACACTGGACGTCAGTCCGCCTTGTTCCATGGAGAGAGAGAGGGAGAGCGAGCGAGAGCGAGAGAGAGAGAGAGGTGATCGATGCTGCCCTCCTGTGGCTATTCCACAATCACACGTTGGCGGACTAAAACCGAATATTCTGTTTTTCTATACTATTGATGGGATGTTTTGCTGAAGTTAATGTCAATACCGACAGCTTATAAGTCCAGTAGGCTTTTTCTTAAGTTACAGTTTTCTTGGTGGATTTATTGGGGAAAATGGTGTGACACACGATGCAGGCGTTATCATTTCACGGTTTGGCCCCAATATAAAATTGGCTTCAAAGCCTGGATCCTGTAGTGGAACTAGAATTTGGTATTTCAGTTGGAATCACCTTGTCGTGTGTCTTACCTTGTTGTGTATTCTCCAGCACAGATGTTTGAGAGGAACACAGAATTATGTTTGTGTCACGAGGTCACTTCCTGTCTTGTTTTGTAGTTTCATGTTTCTGGTGTCCATACGGTAACTTCACTTCCTGCCTTGTCCTGTCTTCTCTTGTGATTGGCTGCCGTGTCTGATTGTTTCCACCTGTGTTCAATCACCTGCACCTCCCTTGTGTATTTAAGCCCTGTGTGTCTGTTGTGCCGTGTCGCGTTTTTGGGTCCTGCTTCCTACCCCGCCAACCCGGCGTTGTGACAGTTTGATTCTGAGAATGTACTACTATATGCTTGACTGACATATTTTTTAAATGATACCTTTTTTTCTTACATCATGAAGCCATCCATCAGATACCTGTTAGCTAGTGATGGCGAGATGAAGCCTCGCAACACTTCAGCCAATTGGTTCGAGTAAAGGTTCATTTCTTGACGCTTCATGGGCACACGATACCACCTACTGGCCAATTGTATAATTACAGGCAGCTGTAACTGAACCACATAATATGATGCATTGAATTTTTGTGTCTGTTATGGCTGTTCGGATTGACTGAATTACAAAAATGTATGATCAAATAAATTCTGTACATAAATGATTACATGTGCATAATAAAATATTTTTTGAATGTATTCTGTGTGTAATTATTTTCCAAAATGGTAGCGTCATATGATATGGCAGGTTGTGTATTAATGTTAATGTTATTGTCACTTTAGGACAATGGCATGGGGTTAAGCAGGCAGAAGACAGTGAAGGTGCTTGTGGAACTACGAAGAGGGGACTGAATATGCTTGTGGAACTTGGACAATGATGTACAGTACAGGGGACATTTTATTCATTTTTAAAAAGAGAATACATATGTCTGTCACCTGTAATTATTTGCACAATAAATAAATAAATAAACAATTGTTATGGTGCATTTTTAATATAGTAATGACTTACCTTGGCTGTGTGAAGCTCCAGTTTCCTCCTTATTCTCATGCAAGGCACGGTAATGCCTTAGCATGGATGAGGTGTTGGTATTACCCCAACTCCTTGGAGCACAGTAGACACCTCACCTTTGAATAAAATAGGAAACTGAAAAATACAGCTCTTGATAAGCAAACCTAATGTGTCTGAAATAGTTAGATTTAGCTTACCTTATTAGGAGTGATCAAATCAAAGTGTTCCCACACAGGGGAAATCCTCCTCTTCACAGGTGGCTGCATATCCTTCTCTACTCACTCTCCTAACTCTCCTCGCTCTCCTAACTCTCCTAACTCCAAACTATCGCTCTCTCTAAACTCTCCAAATGATATAAACGCTATCCAAACTGAATGCAAACTGTATCCAAACTCTCAACTGACCGCAACTCTCCACTAACAACCCACATTCTGAATGGCGCCTGAGGGGTTTATATCGCTGTCAAACCTCCCGGCAAAATCTGAACCGCTTGCCGAAGCAGTCACGTGGTAGAGCCGGGCAGCGAGGCTTCGGACGTCATCATTTTTGGCTCCTCCCCCAATGAAGCGCGCCTCGATACGCGCTTCGCGGAAACGCCCCCTCCATTACTCGACACACGCTCCGAAGCGTCGGCACATCCCGTAACATCACTACTGGTAGCACTTGGGGCTGCTGGCCTGTGTGTTCCATAAAAGCCTTTTGTCTGATGTTTGTTGGTTGTTGTGCTAAATGCTGCTTATTAACATTAAATAATATAATTAGCATGCCATTATGACTTACTGTTACATACCTGTAGTCCTGCAACACTGCATTTTTCCAAATTCTAACAGGTTATTGTCACCAATAACTGTTATCAATTACCATTCCTGTTACTGGGAGGACCCGTCCAACCCACATCTGCGCATCTGCCCCATCTTTGATGCTCATCCATTGAGGATTCAGATCTTCATAACAACAAAAAACAAAAGTTCCTCCCTGGATTTGAGAGTCACTGTGTTGGGAGCAGTCCCTGTCCAATGCCAATTAAGCTGGGGTTTTTATAGAGTCGGGCTCCGTGGAATTCAAAAGTGCAGCGCGCAACAAGCACGCAGAGGTGCTGTAAGAGATTCACCCCTCTCCCTCAATGCTTGTGGCTGCTTGGCCACTTTGAGATGCTAAAGCGCAGCTTGTTGTTGCCCCTCAACCCTCATTCAGCATGTTTATTCAACACCTACAGCGAGTACAAGGTTGCAATGTTGCATCCATACACTTTTCCTCTGTTACTGAGAGGCGATAATTAGTTAACCAAAAGAATAGAACTCATTCTACTTTAATCTTGGTTTTTGTTGTTCACTTGTTTGCATTGCTCTGTCATCTGTCATGGACCGAATGAGTAAAACGCTGTATTAACAGCAGTAAAATGTTACATTATTCATTCATTTATTTTTGCATTGATTCATGCGTGTGTGTTTCACACTAAACAGTTTGGGTGTCCACGAATTAAAGAAAAACCGTGGCTCTTTATCATTCTCCAAAAGACCAGCGTCCTATTCTGCATGCCACAGTGGTTATAGCCATGTTGTATGTAGGAGATCGTTTTTGTAGCAGATAAGCTGAGCAGCAGAAGTTAAACTTCCGTAGAACAAAACAGTGAGGCACATGTAAAATTACGGACGTCCCTTGAACGCACCAACCTGCGCTGCGCACACCTGCGCTCACCTCGCGATGAAACCGAAACAACAATTAGGTCAAAGTAATTCGACACGAGAAGCCCCGCGAAAGAACGTGAATGCCAGGCGAGGACAGCGGCATTGACCCCAAATTTGAATTGATTGGTTAAAGTTCACAGTCGGTTTTTGTTTTTTTAAGCCAAACAGGGCTCGCTAACGTCGAATCCACTTGACCAGAAGCAATTCCTGGATGGCTAAACTCGCAGGAAGCGCCGGCGTGCCGGTGCTCGGGGACAAGTCGCTGGACTTCTACCGGGACCCGGTGGGTTTCTGCCAGCAGAGGATCGACAAGCACCGGGGCAGAGTGTTTCAGTGCCGCGTGCTGAACAGACCGACCGTCTTCGTCTGCTGCGTGCGCGGGATGAAGGAGCTGCTCTGCGGTACGTACGTCGCACGCGCGGCTCAATTAGACCGAACGTGACTGCGCAGTTTTGTCTCCTCGTTGCGCCGGTGGAATCATTATTGTTTTAGTTGAATTCATTAATAATTAATCCTGGGGAGATACGATTGCGTTCTGTAATGGGGGGAGGGGAGTTACCATTCCCTTCCCGGGTTAGTCTGATCTGCTAGTCTAAAATGTATTTTATAAAGTTAATATAACCTTTTGAAAGGATGTTGGTTGGATAATTTAAGATTGTGGTGCCCATACTGTACAATAGTGAGAAAAAAAACGAAATAACTTCAGTATATTATATGTTCAATAGGATTTTCTTATAATAACAAAGTTTCTTGTTACATTTGTCAATCATGTTCATATCTGAACGTGTAACTCAAAATGAAAAATATAGTTGTAGTAGTATTAGTTTTGAAGTGACGCGTTGTGTGTTTCAGAGAAGTCCAACATTTTTCTGAAGGATCCAACTGACTTGATGACCAACATGTACGGCGAAACCGTTGTCACCACAAACGGTAAACACACGCCCCAAAAAAACCCACAAACGGCCCATTGTACAGCTTTGAAAGTCAAATATATTTAGTTATTGCTAAGAGAAGAAAAAACAGTCCAATTCTTTCCGAAATGCAGACTGACAAAACAAAAAGATGGATGCATATACTTAAGTATATGTGGGTGTTTTGTATTTTTGTATTTCAGGTGAGGAGGCGTATCTTCTTCGTCTGTCACTCACCACCTTGTTCACAGGAAGCTGTTTGAAATCTTCCAATGAGTATATCACCAGGTAATAATAATTGTGTGGCTAATGACGCGGAGAGTCGCAGGGTTCGGGGCCATGGAGCTCGTCGGGATTGTTACTCTAGTTGTCTAGATTTTCCTCATTATTTTTGTGTAATCTGTTGTGCAATGGATGAAGAAGTCTTTATTGCTACAACAATGGGCTTCTTGAGTAAGAACTGTCCGAGTCTCTGTTCTACGGCGTAAAACAACAATATATCAATATGTTTACACTGTTTGTGTGTGTGTGTGTGTCCGCATTTGCTCTACCTCTTTCCCTCTACAGTGTATGTGAGCGCCATCTTAAGGAACTCACTCTCAGGTAACAAATAATCTACTTTACTATTAAAGATTTACAACGCTGGATTACAAATTGTTGTGGAAGAGATAAACTGAAAAACAGAGTTGGGGAATAAGCAGTTTAACGGCTGGGTTAAAAAGAGTAAACAGCTGCCACACAACCATTTCAGCTCCCCTGTTTCCTCAAACACCTGTTTCCCTTGGATTCTTACTTTTGTTTGTGTTTGCGGTTCTCATCGACGTGTGTGAAAGATATTTCTTCAATTTTCATTTATTTGATCTGTGTAGTGGGCGCCCTCCGTGTTTATACTCTGCCTTCAAGCGTCTGGGGACGGAGTTGGTGTTGGGCCTTTTCCTCAACGTACACGTAGAGGAGCAGCCCCAACTCTTCCAGGAAATCGTGCAGCTGTGCACCCAGCACTGGCATGGTAAGTGTGCTGACATTGTTACAAACTCACCCAAAGAACCTTGTGATCCTCTCCAGACGCATTTATTTCATTCAGCTCTGTTCTGCATTGTGTTGCAAAACCTTCCACTTCTCCTTTCCGTTCAGCTCAGTGAATACAACATTTTTGAGTGTTGTCGCCCTCCTCCTTGTGTGTTGTTTCGTGAACCACTCTCCACGGCCCTCGCAGGTCTGATCTCCGCTCCGGTCAATGTGAAAGTTCCTCTGTGGTCGTCGGGTTTCTCCAACGCTCTGGAGGCCAGAGACAGACTGATGGACATTATCAAAGACAAACTGGAGAATGACACACAGGGGTGAGGCTTTGCATCTGTCTGTGTATTTCTGCCTTTCTCTGTCACACACACACACACACACCGATCCTAGTAGAGACAGAAGGAGCCACCCCACTGCTTCATTACTTCCTCTTACTTGAGTGTCGTCTAAAGCCTTTTATTCCGTTCTCTTGAACACACACACAGAGCAGTTTTTATTTAACCATCTTGTCTACCTCTTTCTTCTGTTCACCGTAGACTTGCCAGTACCTAATATGTTTGTTCAATTTTAAACTTAGTTAATTCAACTAATTTGGTGAAGTAAACTTGGAAATTGTGCAAAAATAACGACCATCCTTCCTCCCGGCCTGTGTCCTTCCTGTGTAACTGCCTGAGCTCTGGACACCATTTTGTAGTTTTCCTGAGTTCTGCCTTTTTTGCTTTGGCATCGAGCAAAGGCAACCTGCGATCTTCGTTCGTTATCTACTTGGTCTCTCGGCCGACATCCTAGTGGGTAAAAGCTGTCTCCCTCCCTGCCATGAATCACAGGCTAGTCGAGGCTGCTGCAGGGTGTTTATTGCTCCCCGACTATGGAAGCTTGATTTCCATGTTGCTCTCTCCTCTGTCTGCCTCCAGCTTCGTTGGCTCCCTTGGCTCTTTGCCGCTGCCCGACTCCAGTTCTGCTTCCCAGCATCTGCTGCTGTTCATCTCGGCCCTGATCCCCAAAGCTCTGGCTTCGCTGCTCACCTCCTTCACGCTGGCACTCAGTGGAAACCAACAGGTACGCAAACGCGGATGAGATGGCGTTTGTCGAGACAAAACGACCAGATGTGACGACAAAAATACAGGCTCCTGTGTCAATTAGTCAGATAACCCCAGATAAGTCAGATATTAGGCTGTTTAGTTTAACAGGTTAAACCCTGTTCTGTAGGACAGCATTAAATGACTTCTAAACGGGCCCTACTTTTCTTTAATGGGGTAAATGGGTAAAAGTTTGCCACAGTGTTTTTTTTTCCCCTTCAGCCTCAGCAAAAATGAGGCCTCTGGAAAAAGTATAGGACCCTAGGCCATAACTTTTCTTGCTCAATGCTTCTGCTTTTAAATAAGAATTACCGTCCTACAGTAATCTTTCTCTTTCATGAGAAGCACCGTCGACGAGCTGCCGAAGATCCCGACTACCTACGCGGAGTACAGCTGGAAGTTCAGAGGCTTTGGCCGCCTTTCATTGGTGGACGCAGAATAGCTGATCTGGTAGGACGGTTCACATCCCATTAAATCACGTATTGCTAAATGAGTGGTGGGTATTTCTTATCTTGTGTTTTGAATTTAAGGGATTTATTGTGACCGAGACATTATCCGTTGTGTTCTAGTGTGTGTGTGTGTGTGTGTGTGTGTGTGTGTGTGTGTGTGTGTGTGTCTAAGTGCAACTGTGCTGTGCTCTTTAATCCAAAAAATTAAATAACAGTATTAAAAACGTAAATAGTAATACATTTTAGAAAAGTTAAAAAATTATCATTTTCAGCTTGTGTTTATAGTTTCCTCGAATATCTTAACAATCAGTGCAGAAGTAGCAATACATCTCCGGAGAGTTCAGTTTATAAGCAATGTAGACCGCAAAAATAAGAGCAAACTTATGTAATTCAGGATGTTATTCTTTTATGTTTGAAATACAACTTACACGCATTTGGATTTTTTAACATGGCTTCTGTTTTGCATTAAGATATTTTACCATTGCAGGGGATCTCGATTCCCTCCTGAATCGACCATAAATAGTCCCAACGTTCTGTCCCTCGCTCCGATGCTCTCCTCTAGATGGCACCATATTCCTGTTAGCGCCATATCCCCTGTTATCATGGCCTTGTGTTTTCTATGTTTTCTAAGTGCGATGAGCTATAGTGACTGGACGAGAAGAACAAACACCTGACAGCGTATTACATCGGCCCTGTAGTAAAAAAAAATCGTAAAAGTTTCTGCAATCTTGTAATGTTCCGTTTTTTTTCCTGATGTTCAGTTAATGTTTTTGAAACAATAAGCCTTCAAATGGAATTAATTTAACTGTTATCAACTGCTGAGCTGTTTTTAATTGTTAGTTTACCCCCCTTGTTTAAAATTAATTTGAATTTGCCATCCATCCATTATTTTCACTTGCTTATTACCGATGAAGGTGCAGAATATCCTCGCTTATAACCCGCATTTCCGTGTAAACCTACACATTTAACCACTGTAAATCCAGTTAGCCGGCCATCTGTTTTAGAGTAAATATTAAAAACGAGTGCATTCAGCACGCTCGGCCAGCACGATGCCTGACTTCTTCAGAAGTCCTGCCTCTTGATTGGCCGACGACTTCCTCCCGGGGCCGCCTCCCCCCCCAACCTCCCCTCTGCATCGGCTGTGCTTATCAGCATGACCTCATCAAACTACCTTATGCAACAGCTCAATCGGAGGCATTGATCCCTCCCTGCTATTGATTGCCTCCGCTCTGCCGGAAAGGAAGTGAGCGTGTGTGTGTGTTTTGGAGGGGGGGGTTAGGGTCCGGCAGTTGGATTGATGGATGCTGGTGGCACGGTGAGGCCGAGTGGAAAGTCATTTGTCACTTCTGGGAAACGCACCAGCGCTCTGATTCCCGACGCCCTCGGCGGGACGCTGGGGGTCATGATGTGTGGGCGTTTTGGAGAGCTTAAGAGAAGTAACAACTCGAGTAATGTGTTTCTGCAAGATGGATTAGTTAGTGTTAAGGGAGAAAAGACTACTAGAATATCAATGCAGACTCAAATTGAATTTATCCTTTTGACAACTGCTGAGAAAAGTGTTGACAGAACAAATAGAACCCCATCAAAATGAATTTTTCACTCTCAAGTCATGTATTTTGACACTTTAAGTTGAAATTCGGTATTTATTTGGCCTTTGCATTTATTTTGTTCAGGAACTCAAGCTGAAAAAGTTCTGCCCTACCTTGGGGAAATACTGTATATTTTAGTGTAAACAATACAAAGGAAAAGCAGAAGGGAAGTGCTGGATCCAGAGTGATAAGAGTCGATATGAGATGTTTACGTGTTCAGGCTGGTGGAAGAGAGAGAGGTTATTAGTATTCACAATTCGGTGGAAAAAGTAGAAGCTCCATCCAGGTGGAACTAAGATATGCAGCTGTTTTCAGGGTCAGCGCGTGCGTCTGTGGATGCGTTGATCTGCGAGCAAGAAATGAACTGCAGCGTTAAACTGAAAACTGGGAGAAAGGAGGAGAATTGAAAAAGATTTTCCACTTCAGCAGCGAAAGCGAAATGAGGCAGAGGAAATGGAAACGGTGATCCTGTTGTGCGTTGGTCCATTAGTGCTACTAATGGATGGAGTGAATAGGCAAATTAAAAGGGCAACAATTGGGTAAGTGGTCTTTTTGCCCAAGGTGGGTCCTTTCCCCAGAGCTTAGTGAAAAATCAAGAGGGGATATTTTGTTTAAAATGGATCTGCAAATTCACAATTTGAGCCAGACACAAATGTGGAAGAAGGCTCCCATTCGTTCTGGTTCAATTACTCTAAATTAATCCTCTTTACAATCATGAACCTCCTGATCAACAATTTCTAAAATACGTAGACGTCATTGATATGATGCAGGATTCGTTTGGTGCTTTGTCAATTCATTATAACAACATATGGGTATGTGATTTCTCCCCCTTTCTATGTGCAGGACTCCACGCTTGCAGGATTTCATGTCCCAAAGGGTCATGGGGTAATCTATATCAGCCACTCTGTCAACCGGGACCCAGAGGTGTTTGAGCAGCCGGACCGCTTCCTGCCGGAGAGATGGAACGGAAGGTAAGCATCTCTTTGTCTGTTAAGAAATTTAGTGTGATCCGGTGGTAGAAATGTATGAATATGCTGTTCCTAATGATGTTTACGTTGGTGTGTAATCACCTTAATATAGGAATCGGTGTGTTTTCTTTAACTTAAGATAAGCCCCTTTATGTCTTCGAAGGGAGCGGGTCCTCTTCCAGGAAGCCCGCCATGTTGCACGTGTTTCTGTAGTAGCCCTGAATTCACACTCCTAGAAAGGTGCCTTTTTGAGTGCAAAGAACTCTGTAGCAATCTCAACTCATCTCAAGTATTTGTTCTTTACAATGAGCAATTGCTTCTGCCAAGTGCTGCCACTTTTCTACGATAATAAACAATCACAACAGTAGTGAGAGGAGACAATTTCTCTACAAAGTTCCGAAAATAGACACAAAAACGGTCACTAAATGAGGATTTTTAAGCGCTACAACTTCTTCTCAAAACTGGTTTTCATTCTGCAGCTTTTTCTCCATTCATTAAACGGGTTATAATGATCTGATGACATTTTTTGAGACTTGTGTTGTTTTTTTTTTTTTTCAAGGAATCTTCTCATTTACATCTCCAGTAACTGAACATGTGACATTTTTGTGTGGATATTATAAGTGGATTGTTCTGAAAGGGACACAAAAGTCCGGTCTGTTGACACATATCCTATCATAACCTGTCCTATGAGCATTAGCCGGAGGAAGACGGTTTGACTCATTGAGGGCAAATGCTTCAGGGAAAGCCATTAAAAAAAAGAATTTTGAAGAATTGTATAACTTTTCAAAATAACTAATGGGTGATGGAATCATTTCTATTAATGGCTGGATGAACAAGTGGTAGAGGACATATTTCGGTTGTATGCATGATTTCTGTAGAAGGTGCTGGTAAAGAAATTAGGAAAATGTTGCCAGCTGAAAATAAGGTGCTTACCTGCTGAAGCTGGCAACGGTGACTTTCTGAAATTATACTATAACCACAGAAAAATAATCTGATACTGCAGGTTTATATTAAACTCCATGTAGCCATAGCAACAGGGAGCACAGGGAGCTCTACTTAATTTCAAAGGTCTACACAGTTATAGCTTAAGTGGAGAGGTTACAAATGAGTTATTACATATAATTATATATTATAATTATAATTATATAATTATATATAATTGTCATAAAAATCCTTCAGCACAAAGCTGCCTGATTCTGTATTCTTTGTCTAGGAGTCTTATCTTCAGTCTGCTTTGTAAGTCTATATTGGGAATCCCGCTGGTTCGTGTGGCTGCACATGGTCGCCGCTCTCAGCCTGCTACCTGCTCAGGTAGAATGTAACCTGATCGAACCTCCTTCACCGATTCACTCTCCCTTTCATTCATCCACGTCGCCCATTCACCTGTTTGTTCTCATTCACGATTGTTCATTCAGACGACAGAACGAAAGGGTGAATGGGGTGGTGGAGGGGGAATCCATGAATGTATGTATGTAGGGAGCTGCTACCATGGAAACCAGTCACCTGACACTGTCTTTACCAATAGGGATTCCTGTGTGTGTGTGTGTGTGTGTGTGTGTGTGCGTGTGCGTGTGCCAGGTGGGGAATGATGCCCTGCAGAGCGAGATGGTATACAGAAAATGAGTCCGAAAAGATCCCGTTCTGCTTGTTTTCGAATGTGTGTGATTCTCAGAACAAAAAGAGCGTGATTACGTGATTTAAAATAAATATATTTGTGTGTGGGGCCTAATCCCCCCCACCTCAATGTCTCAGTATGTTCTCTGTAGATGTGAGGTTTTAGCCGTGCATACCAGTTTACCACTGGCTGACCCATCTTTTTCATTAACAGTACGGATATCATTGCATTAAAATGATTCCCTATGGTCAGAACCATAAATTTACTACAATAAATGCTACTCTATATGACCGATATGAACAATGGGATGACCTGCTTGTGCATAACCCAATATTCACTAAGTGATTGGTGACCAAAGTGAACATAGAAGCAACGGGAAGACTTGATGGATGAATAGACAGGTGACTGCTGCCATGGCAACTGTCCAGCTCATACCGGTTTTTAACAAGGGGGATTCCCTGTGTGCTCTTTTGGGTGCGTGTGCACATGCGTGCGTGCGTGCGTGTGTGAGCGCTGGAGGATGAGATGGGACTGCGGAATGAGTCATAGTTTTTCCTTCGGACAACATGATATAAAATCCAATAATACCAACAAAAAATACATTTGTCAAGTTTATTTTACATTAAATACTTGCGTTATCCCACAAATATCCAAAGCAACACTTGTGATTATTCAGACGTCTCTGCTGATTAGAATCAACTGCCTGGTGTTTATCACCTCAAAGCGAGACCCCAGACAAATGCGGAGTCTCTGGGTATGTTGGTGTTGTTTACTACAAACTAGGTTTTCGGAAAATGTTTAGCCTTTTTTTTGCTGAGGAGTAATTGCAGGTGTCGTACGTGTAATCTAGGTTTGTGTGTCTAAATTGCTGCTCTAGGATGTAACTATTTTAGTCTCTCTGTGTGTTTACTGTATTTACTCTTCCAACCGTCAATTTATCATCCGGCCTGTCCCCCTCTCCTCCTGCACGTCCTTTTCTCTGCTCCTCCCATCTGTCAGTCTTCCTGGAGACCATGTTCCTGTCTGCCTCGATGGTTGCCTGGCTCCTTTCCGCGCCACCTGGCCGTGTAATTTAATGACTGCGGTCCTGCCCACCTATAATAACTACAGTTTAATCACATCATCTGTGTGTGTATGTGTGTGTTTCTGTGCGATAATTGCGTATATCGTCCATTGTGTGTCGGTACATGCTGTATCCACAGCGTGTGGGTTTGTGTGCTTTTCCAGTTGGGAGGCAAATGGTCGAGCTGGCGCGTTAACATCCTATCAAACGCCCACACAGGCTCCGGCCCGTAGACGAATGAAACCGGAAGCGCCAGCATACACAGATACAAGATCTGGGCTACTGTTTTGTTGCTGGTTTTAGATGAGTCCCAGAAACGGGGGGGTTTCCTGCAGGTGGGGGGGAGCTTCTTTTGAATACCGAGCCTGAAGATCACTGAGCTACGAAAGATTTGGAGAATCTCTCAGAATCCCTTTTGTTTAAGATAATTCTTTTACTTGATTAATTATATGCCATCTTGGTTTCAGAGCTCATTGATTGCATTTGCAGACACTTTGGAGTAGACAAATGAATGACACTATGAATTATGCTTCTGATTGACTTCCCATCTATTGAGCATATTTGATATGACTTTCTGTCGGATTGCTCGGTAAGATTTCCTCTCTCTCCCTGTCTCAGTATTACAGACGGCTCACGTCTCTAGAAGAACATTAGACGGATGCTGCAGGGAACGCTAATATTCTCCCCTCTCTAACTCTTACACTAACACACACAAAGCCTCTCGCGTACACTGGATCCAGACTATACACAGCACTAATGCTTCCTGTTTGCCTTTAATCAGAGCTCAGGTTTCAGGAGGACAGGATGCATTAGTGGTGAGACGGGAGAGTCGGCCTGCATTAGCAGGCTGAAGACAAGGTTGACTGCTGGAAACGACCGGCATCTCTTTATTTTTCAGTACATGCTTGGATGGTAAGTTGTAATGTTACAGGAGGCCTGGCAATTAGAGTCAGAGTAACAACATCTGTCAGGATGTTTCAATGAATCGGAACCACCTCGTTTGATCGGCCACCTCTGTTTTTTATGTTACTCAGCGGACATAAATCAGCTGAAGCAGGCTAGGTATTTAGAATGAGCCCACCGATTTACAATTATGGGTGTAACTATTCGTTTTTAAAAACGATTCGATTCGATCACGATTCGTGGTTGTCGATACGATTCAAGGACGATATTGGTTCATTTAGAACAATACGATACGATTCAGTGACTTGAAATCGATACAGTAACTTTTTAGCCAAAAATTCAACCAGTATGACTGAAATAAATTTCCTAGATTCCTGTTGTTTTTTTGTAATGGAATCGGGTATCAATTAATTATGAATATAAATAAACAAGTAAACAACAATGAATGGCAAATGCATTCACATTTTATTTGAATAAAGTGAAAACACTGCTGTAGCAGAAAAAAACCTGTATTAGTGATATACACAAAAAACACCCCCGCAATAATGGTTTCCCCCCTATCAACCCCCAACAAACCCCCCCTCTATTTTAACCCGTGTGGAACATTCCGTCGGATTTGCCGTGAAACCCGGAGGTTGAATCGGGGCTCGGGACGGCGGTGGGTCGGCTTAGTTCGCGAAAGCCTTCATCATTAAAAGTGCTAAGAAAAAAGTCTGACGTGCTTAAATCCAATGGGTTATTTCCTAGTATCGATAAAATCGATTTATTACATTTTAAATCGATTTTAGATCGATATATGTCGTCCATATGGCCAACTCGCCGAGCACAGATCGATGTAGTCGGATCAGAGGAATAAAAATCAATACATCAATGTAACAGCTGAATCGTTACACCCCTATTTATAATATACCAGTTGTTTTACACACATCACTGCCACCAGTATAAATGTTTTTTTTTCTTATTGAGAGTTCTTTGAGGGTAACACCCCAAGAAATGCAGCGATGTGTCCGTAAAAGCAACAATCTGCTGGTAGAGCACAGAGGCCAGAGGAGGAGCCTGACCGTCAGCTGGTAAAGGCCTTGATGAGTGGTGGAGCTTAACCATCACGTGATGCAACACATAGGAGAGGCAAAATAAATACAATGCACGCAAATCCATTAAGAAACAAACAGACCCAGGCAGTATTGCACTATATTCCAAAGTACAAGTGAAACGCAAGCAGCGCATTGTTGTGTGTGGTTCTAAATCAACCAGGTTCAGCGATGTGCTCAGCGACCTCTGGCCACCCTTCAGGTTGTGTCGTTGGTTGAGATGATCACCACATAGCTAACGGCACATTGTGACATTCTATGTTGTATTATATTCATGCTACAGTTTATACATTTCTGCATTGACTGATCTTTGGACGCATTTTGGATTTCTCGGCTCGGCCATCGTTTATTTTATGCAACATGCCGTCGGTCTCGGCCTATATCTGCCACATCCAAAGTAAGGCGGTTAACTTGGTAGGAAGGTTTAAATCAAACTTTCTTGAAAATAGGCTATTAGATACAACAAATGTGATGATTTAATTTATAGTATGTATTTGTATGTGCAGGAATGCAGGCCAGGAGCACTTCCTGTGCTCCTTCGGCAATGGACCCAGAAGCTGTATTGGAACTAAACTTACAGATGTTTTCCTTAAGGTGAGTCCATTTCTTTGCTCAAACACACAAAACCACATGCATGCATTCATCGTTGCCACAGTCTCTAAGATTGTTGTTCAAACAACATGATGCGATTGTGCGGTTCTCTGTTAGAACGGAGCATCTCTCCTCAGTGCATAACTGCAGAAATGGCTTTCAAACAAAGTGAGAGGTGAACCATGACCACTCATGGGAATGATTAAATGCATGTGTGGGTGTCTTTATTATACTAACAAACAGAGCGCAGACTGTCCTGTTTAAACCACCTGCCAGTCCCTCCGGTAGCCTTCACCATAGCTACCATTGCTTATAATTAGGCAGAAGTGTGCGCACACACACGCACACTGAGTGTATGGAACGAGAACAGGGCAGGTGTTTTACAGGTGCAACAACAGGAAGGGCAGGGATTTAGTTGCCACGTGGGGATGTTCGCTCTGGAAACAGCCGTGAGTACGTACGGCGCCGACCTTGACAACGACCCCAGTGAACTGCTGCGTTCCCACCGGTTTGAATCGGAAACGGTTATCACGGACGAACCGTGTGTAGGTTCACATATATGACAATCCAACCAATGAAGTTGCATCTCCCAAATCCCTCCCATACTTGCTGTTGTAAACTTGGACTGCTTAGCATTGACACAAAGACGATGGCAGAATGTTTTCATTTCAGATGGATAGACATAAGTAAGCTCATTCCTAGCGGGGAGGGGGGGGGGGTCTGGCGATTTGTCCGTCTGGAAAGTCAAGTGTTGTTTTTAGTGATTAAGCCAGCTTCATTCATTTAAGTGGAAAATATTGTATCTTAACGGCTGTCCTTTTAGTGTTTCCAGGTGACTCCTTTTGAGACTTTAAAGGTTTTAAAGGGGGTTTTAAATGTGTTCGATGGCCGGCTGTTATTCACTTAGTGTTTGTGGGACGGAAGGAAGCAAATTCTAGCAGTCCCCTAACGAGAGGCTTATCTCAACAGTTTACATCCGTTGAGTCCTGACCTACCCCACGCTGGTACATTACAGCCACTAAAACAGAATCCAAATTTATGAGGTTATTAAAGAGCCAAAACGGAAACACCCGCATTCAAACATAATGTGAACAGGGGTGTGATGGAAACTTATCCTTTGTGCAAATGTTAGATTTGAGTCAATCCTATATTCACCCCACACACACACACACACAAACGAGTCATGGAAAATATTGAGTCTGATCGAATGGATCGCAGAATACATATTTATTATTTAAATGTATTGGCTTTAAACCAGTCCTTATCTCATCTATATTGATAGATTAATTTTACTAACAAATCAATTGCAGACACATGATGTCATCCTTATCCCCGGGGTCAGCCCTGCTCTTCCATCTGTTGGCCTACGAATTCTCTCAACGCTTCAGTAAATGGCGTCCTTTGCAATGTTGAGCAGCATGAGCCAACACTGCTACGGGATAATGCACACGCTATCCATCGCCTTGTCAAGTTATATTTTATGCCATTGTTGCACGCGTTGTACCTCATCCTGGGTGTCTGATTGGCTCTCATCAGACTGACTGCCACACACACACACACACACACACACACGCAGACAGGAGGGTGTGACCAGAATAAAAAGTAGACCACGGGGATCTAGGTCAGAGATGTGAGTCATCGACTCCTCGCTTCATCCTCACCCTTCCTTCCTTCCTTCCTTCCTTCCTTCCACCCCCGCCATCATCAGCCTTACCCAATTCCATCGTCTTCTTCCCTCCCTCCTTCCCTCCATACCTGCCCATTCATCCGGCTCCTCCCCCTTTATCAGGAAAATCTTCATTCACAAAGTGCAGGCAGGCAGTGCAACTTGCTTTTGCTGGTTAATGTGCAATAGATCTGGATCTAGTGGCTCGGTATCGACCAATCGGCATTGCTGCCAGCCATGGAGCTCGGAATTTAGTGATGTAGAAGGAAATAGGATTAGGATCTTTACTCAAAGGAGAAAGAGTTATTTGGAGACATTTTGGTGAAACTTGAACTCTGCAAGATGCTCAAATAGCGCAGACGAGAAGAAAGTGTTTGAGTACATAGGACCTAATGTTCTTTTTCAACTTGGCTGCCGAAAGGTGTTGCATTCATACCTTTCAAAATCTGTAAATAAACAAAAGTGTCATGGAGGCCGTAGCCCATCAAGTTGGAGTTTTTTTTTCAAAAAACGATAACATTAGGAGATTTTAACTCTAAATACAGTATAATCGGGCAGAAAGTAACTTTAACACATACAGAATACTTATTTTTCTTGTTTGTTTTTTTACCAGGAAGCGTGCATGTACTTGTTAAAACACTGCGACTGGTGTTTGGACCCCCCATCGCAAGACCTCGAGTACAAATGGCTGCCTGTTTCTCGCCCGGCCAACCCCCCCTCCATCTCCTTTACCCGACTCGACGCCACCGGATCTGACAGGAGCGACTCCAGCTAGGATGCTCAGTATGTTTGGTGATGTAGCTGCTGATAAATTGGGGGGGATGTGAGCACTTAAAACAAGGAAAAATACACCTCTAGAGTGTGCAAAACACCCTGGAAAATATGTAATCAAACCCAAAGGGAAGCCAGCAAACTGAAAAGCCCCCCCAAACCCCTTTACATTTAATACAGCAATCGTTGCGGGAAAGCCGAAGGAAAGTGCTGGTTTAACTCTGTTCCTCTGCCAGAAATTCGGCAGTTCTGCTTGAGCTATCTGCAACAAAGAACAAAATAAGTGACGCATAATCGTTCACTGCCAGACAGCTTTTTTCCTGTTCGTTAATGAGTCATTTACATCGGTTTAAAATAGATTTAACAGATTCAGAACATGAAATTCTTTCCGTCACTGAGTCTGGCATCATTTTGGATTTATGTATTTTGAATTATTAACTAGCGCACACACAGACTCGGACACACACACACACACACATGCAGAGGTAAGCCCTCATATTTAATTCCTAACGGCAAACCTGTCTCCCCTCGCCCTTTCACCACCTAGCAACCACCACTGCCTAGCAACCGTTCGTCATACTGACAGTGACTTTAGTATGCGCACACTGAACTGGGTATTTTTGAAAGCAGTTGGCAGTGATACACACACCATCTGAGTCACATGGAGATGTTCCCAGAAGGTGTTTGAGATCACACACGCCTACATTTTAAATAACCTTAGTAACCTCAATGATTTTTAGCACAGAAATCATAAACCAGAGTTGTTTTCACATGTAGCATGAAGGTTTTATGTTGTATCTGTTAATATTGAAGTTGCGGTCACTTAAGAACTTAAGAATTACATTTTATTGTGTTGTCTGGTAGTTTATGTCATCTCCCTTCCATGCCACATGCTTTTTAATAAAGCTGCTAGGTTTTTATTGTAAAAATCGGATTTGACTCTTTCTGTATCCTGTCAAATATGTGGAATACAAGTGTATTCTATGTATAATGTTTATTTGCTGGGGCTTCTAGGAATTATGGGGAAAACCCCCGTCATAATGTAATAATAATCATCTTTTACTTTTTTACCAACTACATAACTTTGCCTCTCCAGTCAAAGTACTTCAATTTCAAGAAGAAATGTCTTTCTGGTTGTACTCTTGACTCATGTGGCTTACCTGAGAGGACGGATCACAAGTAAGACTCACTTTAAAGTGTCACAAAAAGTTTGAAGCATCTAGCAGATAACGATAAAATCAATAACATGTTCTCTTGTTACCCAAGTCTAATTAAAAATAAATAAGCAGACAAGAAAAGCACTTACACAGTTACGTTGCCCCAGTTACATGACCAAAATGTCTTCATATAAATGCATGTTATAAGTATATTTTGTTTAATCAAACCCGGCCACAATGATCAGCAGCAGTGGGAGTGTGTAGCTCGTATGAAACGTGAGCTGTGCTGTTGATGCCGCATGCCGTCCCTGCACTCGGCTTTAGGCGTTTGTCTCAGAAAGATGCTTTTGTCCTGCGCAACAAACCCACTTTGTTCTCTTCGCAGCTCCCTCTCACGCGCCGAACTACACTTCCTCATTTATACGATGACTTATGCTGCAGACGGGCATTTTCATTTCTTGTCTCACTCGGCCCGTTGTTTGTGTTTCTGCCTCCCTTGCTCTCTCCAACACACACACACAGACGCACACTTTAAGATATGCATTGCCCAAGATCAGGCAGAAAACCGAAAGAAGCCGTATGACTCACTGCTCTCCCTGCTCTTGTCCGTTAGCTGTCGTTACTTCCGATAATGCGCGACAGGCGAGAGGTTTTTACAGTCGCTACGTTTGTCATCGAATGTATTTGAATGATCAAATCAAACTGGATTTGATTAATGATTAAATATGGTTGAGACCTTGAGGTGCTCCCATGAATAGAGCGGCATATCTCTTGCTTTCCGGGCCAAGCCCTTTCTGTGTGCCTGCTTGTAATCCATCTCATCACATTTCAAAACATAACTAGAAAATCAGCTCACCACGCGAGTACGAACAATGGCCTAGTGATTTTTTTCATCGTCGATGTAACGTCAGTGAATTTAAAGAATGTAATGAGCGGTAGCGGCGTTCGCTCTCCCTCGTGTTTGCACGTTCCGATAAAATGCAGCTGATTTATAAGTTTCACAAGGTCGGTGTTAGAGTCAACACACGGTTGCACAACAGAACGTTGGCGCTGTTCTCCCTCTAAGCCCACAATGAAATGAATGCTTACGAAGTCTGCTGTTTCACAGCGTTTCCCCTGAGACTGTTGTCGATGGAGCCTCAGACCCTCTCGAGACTCTCATTATGTTCTAAAGCCTGCTCGCACGGCGTGACTAATCAGCATCGCTGTTATTGGCTGTTTGGCAAAGATGTTCACATTTCCACAGGGTCCTTCAACCAACACAGCTCATGTTTGTTTGATGAAGGAATATATATTCCATGATAGAAAACAAGAATTGCAGAGAACTGCCAATGCACTAAACGTGGGGTCATTTTCCGTCCAGGGTGCTGAGTAAAAGGACGTTGTGTCGGCTGCTCACAGACCTGTCAAACAGGAGGCAGGACAGTGTGTCCAGATGGCAGAACAAAGCCTTAGCTCAGTTTTAATGAGCGCGGTTAGTTGCCACATGACCGTCCTGTCTCTCCACTCCCGGTGAACTGTTGGTCTTTAATGGGGTATACAGCAGGAAGTAAACGCAGAAAAAATCCATGGCCCACTTGTGCGACACACACACACACACACAAATAGGAGTCACTGTAAACGCAGCCCAGCACATTTGTTGGTACAAGATCAGGACTGTTTGCTGTCGTTGGTGGAAATGGTGGAACGAGCTTTCTGATGACATCCGGACTGCAGGGAGCCTCCACATCTGTCGCCGCAAACTAAAGACTAAGTTTAGAAACCATGGTTAGTTTGTGATAAGCTCACTGACCATATAGCTGACCTTCTGTTAGCTCCACGGTAGTTTACGAGCTAGTTAACCGCTAGCACTTGCAGCTTGTGTTTTCGGCTGAAAACCACTGGGAGACCCAGTTTTAAAATGAGATCCACTGCTACACCGATGCAAAACAAACACGTCACACAGTTTGTGGACTTTCGGCAGAGGGTTTCAACGTGAAGAAACGTAAAGTATAATCGTTAGAAAATCTTCCATTACTGCGAAGCCACCTTTTCGTTTGTCTCACCTGGTAATCCCATTCCCATTGTTTCCACACGTTTGTCCGTCCCGCCCACACGCAGAGACACACTCGCATAAACACACAAGAGTGTGTCCCGTCAAAGCAGCACACACTACTTACAACTCTGTTTGGCTGCTCAGACAAGCAGGAAGGAAAAGCCATTTGTCACTGAGGTGCCATCAAGCCCGCTTTAATTGTCTCATTTATCTTCCCTGCGCTGCTGAACTCTGCGCCGCCCTGCGGAGCGCAGCACTCTGCCAAATACTAGAATAAAAACATTTTGTTGCAATAAGTGGGTCTTGAATCTTGTGATGTAGTCGTGGAGTCGAGTTTCTGGTTGTCCCGTGGAAAATAAGTGAACCTCGGGTGACTTGTTGATGCTTGGTTTGGTCCCCAGTCATTAGCAAGCCTTCACCTCAAATTCAACTTAATCAATTTTAAAATTTTAACTTTTTTTTAAAAACGGTTAACTCTCAAGACAGCAGAGTCCTCATTTCCTCCTCCAATGGCTGCGATGCTTCGATCTGAACGCTCACACACCAGGATGCTGACATGCTCGCACTGTCGACGATGTTAACGCGCCCATGTTTCAATGCCATCTTTGTTCAGCATGTCAGCATGCTGCTGCTGCATGCTAGTGCTACTTAGCACTAAACACAAAGATCGGCTAAAGCTGATGAACCAATGTATCGAACTAACTCAGCATTGATCTAGATGGGCTGTCAGGGCAGCCCTGATTGACCCGACAGGTAGCGTGAACGTCTTCATGAATTCATTGGCTGTCCATCCAATGTTTGTTGAGATATGTCAGTGTGGGCTTGACGGACAACAGACCGACCGACCTGAAGTGACACGGGCGAGTGGCGGGGCCAAATGCAGCACAACGGCAGAGCGCGTTTGGTTAGCGCTTGTGTTACACACGGGCTCACAGCAGACGTTCGGGCACGACTCGTGGTCGGGGACAGAAGGCGGACGTGTACACCGGGGCAGAGACAGGCGGACGGGTCGGGGACAGAAGGCAGACGTGTACACCGGGACGGAGACAGACGAACGGGTCGGGGACAGGCAGGGTCGAAGCCGGGGAATCAGTCCAAGGAAAAGTGCTGGAGAGACTTGCATGACGCGAAGAACAATCTGGCAATGACAGGCTGGGTGTGCAGTGCTTATGTAGCGGGGCTGATTGTGAATGGGAAGCAGGTGTGGAAGGCAGGGGAGTGGCTGATTGTGGATGCGGGGCAGGTGTGGAAGGTCGGGCTGGCAGGTGAGTGTGACAGAACCCCTCCCTCAAGGGGCGTCTCCTGACGTCCCAAAAATGATGTCGCCGAGAGGGGGGGGGGGGGGGCAGGGAGGGCTTCGAGGACGTCTCCTTAATACTCCTCAGACTCAGCCCGGTCTGAATAGTGAGCCGGTTGGGAGGGGGTCCGGGGGGGGAGCGTCGCTCTCCTCTGCGGACTCCTCCGATGATGAGGAGTCCTCTGTCTCGTAGGGGCTGGCTGTGGCGGTAGCAGTGCGGGTCCTGGGGCGGGGCCTCTTGGCTGCTGGGCGGGTCCTGGAGGGCTGGTCCGGGTGTTGCTGGTGGAAGCTGGTGATAAGTTGTGGGTCGACGATAAAGCTGGCGGGGACCCAGGATCTTGCCTCCGGGCCATAGCCCTCCCAGTCGACCAGGTACTGGATGCCCCTCCCCCGCGGCGGGAGCGGATGAGGCGTCGGACCGAATAGACCAGGCCTCCATCTACCATGCGGGGGGGTGGGGGGGCCGGGGTGGCGGGGACGAGAGGGCTCTCCACCATAGGCTTGATCTTTGATACATGGAAGGTGGGGTGGACGCGCATGGTCCGCGGAAGCTTCAGGCGGACTGCAGCCGGATTGATGATCTTGAGGATCTCGAATGGGCCGATGAACTTCTGGGCCAGTTTCCTGGAGTCGTTGTGAAGGGGAAGGTCCTGGGTCGATAGACCTTCTGGCCCACCCGGTAAGTGGGCGCAGCGGAGCGTCGGCGATTAGCAGAGGCGGAGTATCTCGTCACCGAACGCTGGAGGTTGGCCCTGGCCTGGGCCCAGGTGCGCCGACACTGATGGACGAAGGTCTGCACGGCTGGGCAGGAGACCTCCCTCTCCAGGGCTGGGAACAGGGGTGGTTGGTACCCATGGGCGCACTGGAATGGGGAGAGGCCGGTGGACGAGCTGACCAGAGTATTGTGGGCGTATTCCACCCACATCAGTTGTTTGGCCCAGGTCGACGGGTGGCTGGAGACCATGCACCGGAGAGCCACCTCCAACTCCTGGTTCTTCCGCTCCGTCTGGCCATTGGACTGGGGGTGGAACCCCGATGACAGGCTAGCCTGTGGCCCCGAGGAGGGTGCAGAACTCCTTCCAAAACACCGAGGTGAACTGTGGTCCCCGGTCTGAGACCACGTCCACGGGGAGACCATGGATTCTGAACACCTCGCGAAGGACCACCTCCGCAGTCTCCTTGGCCGACGGCAATTTAGGCAAGGGCACAAAATGCGCCATCTTGCTAAACCGGTCCACCACCGTGAGGATGGCGGTGTGCCCTTGGGATGGTGGTAGGCCGGTTACAAAGTCCAGGGATACGTGGGACCAGGGGCGGTGCGGGACGGGAAGTGGGTTCAGGAGTCCAGCCGGAGCCTGGTTGGAGGACTTGTTCCGGTTGCAGACGGGACAGGCCTTCACGAACTCCTGGACGTCCTTGCTCAGGGATTCCCACCAGAACCGGCGCTGGAGAAACTCCCTGGTTCGCTGGGTCCCTGGGTGGCAGGTGAGATGGGTGCTGTGGCCCCACTGGAGCACCTCGGACCGGAGTTGCCTCGGAACGAAGAGCCGGTTGGGTGGGCATGCGCTGGGACCTGGCTGCTCCTCCAGAGCTGCCTGGACCCTCTCCTCGACTCCCCAGGTGATGGCCGCCGCCAGGCGGGCCGGAGGAAGGATGGTGTTCGCCTCCGTAGTGTCCTCCTCCTCCCCCTTCAGGAATAGGCGAGACAGGGCGTCGGGCTTGACGTTGCGGCTACCTGGTCGATAGGCGAGGGTGAAATTGAAGCGGGTGAGGAAGAGTGACCAGCGGGCCTGTCTGGAATTCAGTCTTCTAGCCGTCCTGATGTATTCCAGGTTCTTGTGGTCGGTCCACACCAGGAAGGGCTGTTTGGCCCCCTCCAGCCAGTGCCGCCACTCCTCCAGGGCCGCCTTCACTGCCAGGAGCTCCCGGTTGCCGATGTCGTAGTTTCTCTCCGCGGGGTTCAGACGCCGAGAGAAGAAGGCGCAGGGGTGGAGTTTCTGGTCGTCGGCGGCCCGCTGTGACAGGACGGCCCCAACGCCAACATCCGAGGCATCCACCTCCACTACGAATTGCCTTTCCGGATCGGGCATGCGCAGGATGGGGGCGGAGGTGAAGCGGCTCTTCAGGGTCAGGAAGGCGGAGTCGGCCCCAGGTGACCATTGGAAAGGGACCTTGGGGGAGGTGAGAGCCGTGAGAGGGGCTGCCACCGTGCTGTACCCTCGGATGAAGCGGCGATAGAAGTTCGCGAACCCCAGGAACCGTTGTAGCTGC
This sequence comes from Apeltes quadracus, assembly GCA_021346845.1. Taxonomy (NCBI): domain Eukaryota; kingdom Metazoa; phylum Chordata; class Actinopteri; order Perciformes; family Gasterosteidae; genus Apeltes; species Apeltes quadracus. The sequence goes on along the minus strand of CM037930.1, from coordinate 9,146,059 downwards.
TTTCAGGAATCAGGCACCGGCCAGGCGGTGACAGAGGATACTTTTGCCGGATCCATGCGGATGTCCCCCTGACCGATAATGTACCCAAGGAAGGACACCGAGGGGACATGGAACTCGCACTTCTCGGCCTTGACGAAGAGCGAGTTCTGCAAGAGTCTTTGGAGGACCGCCTGGACGTGGTGGAGGTGGTCCTCCATGGATCTGGAAAACACCAGGATGTCATCCAGGTACACAAAGACAAATTTGTCCAGCATGTCCCGTAGGACGTCGTTGACCAAAGACTGGAAGACGGCCGGGGCGTTGGTGAGGCCAAATGGCATGACCAGGTACTCGTAGTGACCGGTGGGCGTATTGAAAGCTCTCTGGGTCTCCGCCGTAGCGGGAGGAGTCGGCGGAGATGCAGCTGCGGGGGGGTGCAGCTGGAGGGCTCTGTGATTCCGTCCGGGAGATCCTTAGGGCGAGCTGCTGGATCTGGGCGACCAGGGCGGTTGTCGTCTGCTCCTGGGCGGCGCTGGCCTGTTGGCTGGCGGACGTGTACACCGGGGCAGAGACAGGCGGACAGGTCGGGGACAGAAGGCAGACGTGTACACCGGGACGGAGACAGACGAACGGGTCGGGGACAGGCAGGGTCGAAGCCGGGGAATCAGTCCAAGGAAAAGTGCTGGAGAGACTTGCATGACGCGAAGAACAATCTGGCAATGACAGGCTGGGTGTGCAGTGCTTATGTAGCGGGGCTGATTGTGAATGGGAAGCAGGTGTGGAAGGCAGGGGAGTGGCTGATTGTGGATGCGGGGCAGGTGTGGAAGGTCGGGCTGGCAGGTGAGTGTGACATGAAGACACGCTGCTGGTGTAGCTAAAAGAAAACAGCATTGATTTGGAAAACCTTTCAAATAATATAGAGAAAGATATTTAATGTTCATCCTCTAGAATATTAATGTACTACTTTAAGAACTCAAACCCTGTAATTGGATGCAATGAAAACATAAAAACTATTTATGAAAAATGGTTCCAATATGATCTCTGCTTTTAGTCCCTCCTTTAGACCCAGATCCTTGTGATACTCTTTTGTTATTGCGTCTGCGGCCTATATTTAGCCGAGCTCCCACCCGCTTGTGACTCATTATCATTTCAAAACGACAATCGTGGGTTGTTTCGCGATGTTTTCCGGTTGTAACGCGAGATGTTGAGCGGCGCCGCAGGAGTCGGCTGAGTGGTCGGGAGTACAGTTGAGTAAAACGATCACTCTCGGAACACGTTCGACCACTCGTCCTCTTGCGTCTCTTCTGTGGCTCCTCTCCATCTCCCCCCTTCTCCTATCCTTTCTGCGACTGCAGTTGTTTAATTTCAACATCACAGAACAGCACTTGCCTGCTCTTGGGGTTCTGGTTCTGAGAGGAGGAGAAACAGGATGAGGGGAGAGGAAGAGAAACAACACTTTAGCTATTCATTTCAGATCGTTTTACCGTAATATGACTAGTTTTGGTCACTGCCATGCATTGGCACAGTAGTTTATTTTGAGTCATGTCATGATTTATTTAGAATGTTTGAATTTGTGTGTTAACTTTCGGACAAACCGAACACTGACTTCCACTTCCTGCATTTACCGGCAAGAGACATGTCCTGAATCCTGGTCGGAATACATCAAGGCCTCGCATTGAGCAAGCAGCTTGGCAGCATCCAGGCTGCATTCCTCCCCTCAGTCTGTGCCGCTTTCTTGGTGTTACAGGGATCTGTGAAAAGTATGTTTATCCTCAGCTGTTGGGAAAGCTGGTTATGGAGACAACAATAGCGGGCTTGTTTCTTCCACAGCTCACGCAGTTATTTAAGCTTTTCTAATAGTTTCAGCTTTCACTGCTGACCACCATTTTACACAAAGTGAACTTATCTGTTTGTTCGGTTAAGTAAAAGCCCCAAGAGGTAGTTAAAGCTGAATATTTCCAGGCGACTGATAGTAACACATTATTTCAGATGGGGTATTTTATGACAGAATTAAGATGGAAACCAGGTCTGTAAGTCTAAAAATGATATGAATGCAGGACATGTACACCATCAGTTATTGACCTTGTTGTCCCCCACAAAGCCACAATAACATGGGGAGCTGTCTTACACACACACACACACACACACACGCGTTGGTGTGTGGAGGGCCTATGAACCCACACACTGGAAGATAGGAAGCATTATGATCCAGAGTGGTTCTATGTCATTAGAATTGGGGCCGGGGCAATTCATCGGCCTAACGGACACAATTCATTCATAAAGTTGGCTTTTGCTCTACTCAATGCTGCATCATCTAATGTTATCAATCACCTGTTTCACATGTTAAAGCTATATTAAACTCATGCATGGTTGCGTTAACGTTACAGATGTTTGCAATTATTTCCCCTGCCCCCTCCCTTGACTTTTCTAACAATATGTAAGTCCAGTGACTTACACAACAATACCTTTCATTTTGAGTTCCAGTATTCTTCTGATCAGGCATTTTGTTTATTTGTTAAATGTCAGTTTTTTATACTGAGTTAGGGTAAATCAATAGTTATCTTAATATCTGAAACAATCTTAAGTCTAATTAACGAATAAGTCGACTTGACAGCTAAAGAAACAAAGTGGCCTTTCAACACTAACGCATGAAAACGTGTTACTAATAGAAACCCAAAATACAAGTACGAACCCGAAAAAAGCACATATTTGATGTTGAATTTCAGCTGTGGATTGAAAATAGATAGTTTGAAAGCAACTAGAAACCTCAATGAGCACCCAGATGTGCTTCCTATTAAACCCCAAAATAACTTAATTTCCATAGTTTTCGAGATATTCATAATACAGGAGCTGCATCAAAAGAGAAGCATGCTGGTTTTCCAAACAGTTGAAACAGATTCATGAAATCAAATGCATAGTTATATAGTGCACATTCAGGTGAAATTAGTATGAATGGGTCAATTGTTGGGATGAAAAAGCATTAAAGTTAAACCAGAGGTAAAAAAATATGTAACACACTTGAAGGGGAAAATTGATTAGAGCTTTAAATTTCAAAGTAGGAGGTTGAGAGTTAGTTTTTTTTTTAAATAGCTGTACATTGAGTAAAATGGAAATAATTCATGCTGTAAGCGATGAGGATTCATTTTTGTGCGCATCCCAGACAATAGTTCAGTTACAGGAAAATGCAAACGCAACCTTTTCTCAATTCTAGTAAACCCTGTCACTCTAAAGAGGGTTTTCTTAATTCAGTGCTGCATCCCTGTGTCTTACATTCTTCAGCTCAGAACCTGTCCCACAGAGAGTGTAGGAGGAAATGTTCGACTGTGCACATTTAGAGACAATGACGGAAGTCTGAACATGAGGAGGCAAGGCGAGGCTCTCACAAAGAGAAACACATTTCTTTAGAAACTGAATGTGTGTTCGTAGGACCGGTGTGAATAGTAGGAGTCGGACTGTGTGTTCCAGTACTTTCCAGTGCTAATTCCCCCGGCGGGGGTTCGGATGGTTTCACAATTTGGACAAAATAAAGTACACTGCCCACAATAGTGCCTTCTTGAGTGTGATAAACAAGCTGAAATTCAAGAGCAATGGAAACTGGTGATATTCCCTGCAGGAGATCACAATTCAGACACCGAGGCCAAAAATATTACCGCGTGTTTCCTGGCAACCACAAGTTTCAGTGCCATTACAGCACGACGCAGAGAGAGACAAATGCAGGCTGGAGGCCTTTTTTTCATGGGAATCATGTTGACAGAAGAGGCATTTCCCCTGCAGCTAGAACGGGAGCCTCTTACTGGGAACACATCTCATATGGAAAAATATAGTCCTCTTTAAAAAAAAAAGGAAATCACTCAAATGATCTTGAGTTTTTGTTCGCACTGGATGAGTGGAGATGCTCTTTGCCGGTCGGGTATTTATAGACGGCGCGGGACAAAAGGGCACGGACGGCATCGCCTGGCGCACGGGTGTAGTGTACACTTTAAAGGGCAAAATATCGGTCGCACAGCACAATGATATTAGCTAAGAGGTCCAGTAAATGCGACTTGGCCCTCACATATGATACAATTACGCGTATTAGCGTTGTGAGTGGAAGTCGGAATAGCAGAGAAGAAAGGCGGTGTGCGCTTGGATGAACCACAATGACAATGTGATTTTCAGACAATGTGACGTGACGGCAGAGAGCGGTCTGACCTTCAGGCAGGGAGGAGCAGTTCAATCGCCATGGACGCTAGTTATTTATCACATCTTCTGAACCAGCATTTCATATTCATTCATTTCCTACATTACAGATGTGAAAATATGGAACCTAGGTAATACATAGCGTCTTAACATGCACCTACATGAACACACAAGCACGAGGACAGCGATAGACTGTATGTGCACGTACATCTCAGTCCATCTGGGTCTTTATTTATCATCCTGAGGAAGGCGGTATGCTGAGATGTAAAAATATCCCACTGGCTTCGGTCTACATGACCACGCAGCTCTCACCTCCGTCTTGTCCCCCGTGTTTTTTTCGATCTTAGAGAGCGGCCCACGTAGATGGAAAAAGTCATATTACAGAAAGACTTAAAGTTTTCATCAGAACACATAAAAGCGGTATTTAACGCGGCGTAATGATATTTGGTACAGGTTGGTTACTGTCAAACTCTTCTATGTCATTAGTGACATTTGTTTTTGTGAGCTCTTTTTGTTCGTTTAGAAATGATCGTGTTTTAAATTGTTCATTTGAAAGATTCTCTAAATATGATGTCCACCCACATTGTGTCCGTGGACAGCATCTGCCATGTTCTTTCTGCCAGCAGACTTTTGTTCAGACAACATCACACAACACTGTGTTGCTTCACAGGCAGCATACGTGAGAAAATACAGAGAAAGTTGAGTCGACCATTGCTGTTTCCCAAGCAGTATCATTTCTCTTTCGTAACCAGTTTTTCTCCTTTGCATGTGTGCAAATCCCCAGATAATCTCAATCGTACTCGCTTGCCAGATATGAGAGGGTTATTGAAGAATTCAAATGTCAAAAATATGTGGCGAAAGAGTGTGAATGGTCATTCAGGGGTCCTCTGCGAGGGCCTGTGAGGGTTGAATGGTGATCTTGACAACAATCCACGTCTGACTTCCTCTTGACTCCTCTGCTGCGTGTTCTTACAGCGTGACAGCAGGAAGCGCGCCGAGAGAGAGAAAGAGAGAGAGAGAAATAGAAATGTTTCAACACAAAGGACATACTGTAACATGATTCAGCAGCGTTGTTCTGTGGCACATTCTGATAACACCTCCAGCCCCGGGTTTCCTTTTGAGCCTCCAGCAGACGCAGAGTGGGGAAACGTATCACTAGTTGTGTTGTGTAACTCAAGTCGTGCCGGCTATGAAGGAACTGGGCAATCGACTCATGGATACATAGACTCCTAAGCACACACACTAACACAAACACACACACACACACACACACACACACACACACACGCCAACACAGAGGAAATTCAATCACTTAAATGTGACCATGTCACATTAACAAGGACATTCCGCTTCCTCTTGTCCCTCCCCCAGTCATCTCCTGTCTTCCTCTCCTTCGCCTCCTTCCCTTGTCCCCTCTGTGACTGGTCAGCTTCCTTTCATGTGGTTCCCTGGAAAAATGAATGAAAATGATCACATGAGACGCAGGTCAGAGTGAGTTCAGTGTGGTTTTGTCATCTGCATATTCATGTGAAAGATATGCTTGTGTGTTTGCGTGTCCATTCCTGTCGTCTCCGTTCTTATTTGAATCGCCCGTTGCCTTAGCAACCGCACTTTTTTTGCTCAGTTTTTCCAAAAAATGACAAATGAATGACTTCAACTTCTGCGTCGGACGCACCTGTGCCACTTAGTTGTGTGTGTGTGTGTGTGTGTGTGTGTGTGTGTGTGTGAGACAAGTTGTGCTTTGATTCCTCGCAGACCCCAGACACATTTTAACATACGTCTTTCTTGCTTTTGTATTTTTGTGTGCTTTTGTTGTCACCAATTTACTCAATTTTGAATTAACCTCTTTTTTCACCTTAAACTAACATCGAAACTAGATACTACTACAACTAATGGTTTCAAAATATTCTCACACTAACAGTTGGATGAAATAATTTCAGTAGATTAAGTAAATCTATTTATAATTCTTTGTTTTGACAGTTCTGACCTTCGGGGGGGGATCGGAGAACTCAAGAATGAAGAAAGATGTTTCACCACCACATTTATTTAACCGTCTGTGTGTCTGCATGAACTGCGTTAAAGAGCAGGAAGGATTTGGCAGCTGGGAGAAAGAAGTCGATTACACAATAGTGGGCAGTGTGTCACTAAGCTTCTATAAGTACATATTTCGTTAAAAAAAATGTCATCACATCATCCTAACAGGATGCCCGGCTTGTAGCTTAACCTGTTACTTGGGCTGCCCGTAAAGCCTGCAGCACCAGCCTGTGGACATTACCCAGATGGGGACATGGGAGCCTGGTCCTCGTGTCCAGGCTGTCAGACAGTATTTATGACAGCAAGGTACTTTAAACCGTCGCTTCCTCTGGGTTGGGATCATGAACTTCTCCCCTGCTCTCATTGTTAGAACTGTCTCAGTTTTTTAGTTTGAAAAACACTTTGAACGTTGTGAGTTTAAAAGGAATGGTGCACTGGTCACGTGTCCCTTTGGTTACAGATATGAAATACGAACAGGTTTGAACATGAGCTCACCGTTTCATCCGGTGCTGCTTTGACTATTCAAAGCACACGCAGATATTTGAATGGGGAATAAGCGTGTGAGAGAAATGAGCGGAAGCCCCGAGAGAAAAGTAAGGAATAAAAAAGTTGGATTTTAATAGTTTTTTTTGGCTCCGAGCCCCGTTTCTGTACCTGTTCTAGATGGGATTAACTTTATTCACATTTTCATTTCTCAATGCACCCTAAACACGTGGTGAGAAATTGATGTTCTTGAAACATAGGGTAATGGAACCCTTCATCCCGTTATGCCTCAGATATTAGAACAAGAAACACCTGAAAATAATTGGTTTTCACAGACAAACTAAATAAATTGTGAAGAGAGGCGCTAATGTCATTAAACGACGGTTGTGTGTGTTGTGTGGTGGTCGTATTGTTCCATAGGTGTGATTCGGATTGACTCATAACGGGCCAGGTTGGATGGGACTGAACCACCGCTAATGAGAAAAGCTTTAATCACACAATCTGTTTAAATCAAATCAACTTTTTGTGCAAAATTTGTAGCCACAACACCCAGGAAATCATTGTAAATTTGCCCGTGTTGACTTTCCTAGTCAATAAAAGTCAACAGATTTCCTACAAACGGAGGCTCATTTGGGTTGGAAATCCGGGCTGGTCAAACAGTGCAGTTTGGCTCATGAGGCTGCGAGGAAGTTAGCAATGTAATGACTAAATAAGAAACCTACAACTCCCTTTCAAAATAACCGGGGGGGAGGAAAGAGGCCATAAGGCACGTGCATGTGTGTGCCGACGGTTTGTCTCCAGCCTCGGGTTCACTAGATTAGCATGTGAGGTCCAGACAAGAAGGGACTCAATGCAATGACCTTGTGTGTGTGTGTGTGTGTGCGCGCATGTGTTTGTGTGTTCAGTAAGTTAGTCCATTGAAATGGGGCAAAGCAGCTGGTGACCTGTTTTATTACTAATTAACCAACAGAGTCTCCACTAAGAGCTCTGGACAAACATGACATTGACCCAAAAATGCATCTCCTAAAAGCAACGGCATCACATGTGAATTATCCTATATCGATCCAGTTTCATATGAAGACATTTATGTATTTTTAATATCCCTAGCTTTTAAAATCAGAAAGGAACCTGACAAGTGGCGAGAGGACGCAAGTAGACAAATTTGAAGGGCTAACCAGCCAAAGAGGTTGGAAATGACTGGTATTCAGGCCCTGTGCTACAAATAGTTAGTGTAGTTCTTCATGAGATATCTCAGCTCATCTTCAACCACTTACTTGGTCGGGTTGCAGGGGCAACAGTTCCAGCTATCTTTAAAGGATAATTCCGCTTAAATATCAAAGCATTGTGTTGTCAGACCATCCTTTTAATTGATGAGAAGCCCGTTGGCTACTTTTGAGTTGTTTGTTGTTTCTAAGGAGTATAAAACAGAAAATGGCGTGGTTAGGGCTGCAATGCGTTCAACAACATACAAAATAACGGACAAAATGGGAGACTTTTTATTGGCTCATTCCGGTGGACAGGTTAAATAATTTGTATGCAATGAGAATTTCACTCAGAAAATGGATCTGCTCTTGAAAGAGTACCAACCCCCGCCACACCAATCACTCAACTATCCTTTGCTGCCTTTATTTCTCTGCTGTTTTTTTTTTGTTTCCTAAAAGCATCTCTTTGCCTCTCCCTCATCCTTCTTTCTTTGCCTCTATTGACACAAAGACAAACAACACAAACTCATTCATAAATATATTGCAGCACTCAGTCCAGGCTCAACTATTGGATTATGGGATTAGAGAATGGGACAGATCTAGAACGTTTGCACCTGGAATACACATTTGTTTTTGTTTTTTTCAAACATTGCACCGTTTGATTCCATCCTGAATGTTTCTAATCAGCACCTGACGCTTTGCGTAAAGATATCCTTCTCTCTATAGTCAATATAATCTTTACCAATCAATGGTAGGGCTGACATAGAGACAACCATTCATTCTCACACCCCTACGGTGCAGTTTAGAGCCACAAGTTAATCTAACTCCCGCCCCCCTCCCCCCCGAGCATGTGGTAGGAAACCGGATTACTCCTGCCCACGTGGTCACGTGGAGAGCATGCAAACTCCACACAGAAAGGCCGTTGATCCGAGGGCCTTCTGTGAGGCAGCATTGCTAACCACCACACCACGTGCCGCCCCGAAACAGGAAATGACAGCATTATGGAGAGCGGGGATGATGAAAGAAGTAGAACAAAGGTAAACGTGACGGATAAGAGAAAAGTACCGGAGGTGTTTAACAACACTGGCGTGTGCAAGGATCGTGCACAGGATACCTTCCCTCTCTCCCTCCCTCCCCTCTCCGCTGTGTCGGGGGATGACAGCATGCGGGACGGGAGGGGATGTATGGATGGTCAGGGGAGAGCGAGCAGGGAGCGAGGGATGACATCAGTGCAGAGGTCTGTTTCAAGCCAATCACCTTGCAGCCCCCCCCCCTCCCGAGTGTAACCGCCCTCCTACACCTCTCCCTTGTTGCTATGGCAGCAGCACCATCCCGCCAATGCAAGGTATTGTTTGGGGTTGGTAGTAATGTGGGATGGTGGGTGTGTGTGTGTGTGTGTGTGTGTGTGTGTGTGAGAGTGTTTATGTGGAACACTACAGGCTGCAAACCGACACAAGTAATCACCCCTTTTTCTCGCTCAATCATGCATCCCACACCTTCCTTCCTCCCCATGTTCCCGTCATCTTTCATCTCCACTCCATCCCTGTCGCCGTCTCGTATTCCATCTTCCATCTCGCCTCTCAGTTAGCGTTCAAGGTTCTTTCGTTCATGATTTAATTTTGCTGCAGTGCTTCTGCAAACTTGATATTACACATTCACATGCACGCAGAATATATATCATACTACCTTTCTATGCATTCAGTCACTTTTCTTTTCCACCAGATCTCAGCCCAAAACACCTAAGAGAATATTGATCGACGAGTGAGACAGCGCTCTCCACCATCATTTTAACAACGCCACAGGGAGGGGATTTCTCCGCAGATTAGCGTACAGCAGGGATGACGTATTTCTGTAGGCCGGACCCGGACACTAGCCCCCCCCCCAAAAAAGGCAAAGGGGTTTTTCCATTGAATTCTTGATTAATTTAGAAAATATCTGTGATAAGCACAAGTTTCTCTTGCACATTTTTCTGCAACAAGACAGTCCTTTCAAATGAATAGTACTGCTATGATTTTATTTTAAGCGACCACGGGGCCGTAAACAAACAAACAGCACCACGATCACGTGAGGGCGAGGATAAGAAACGAGGCTCCATAGGGGAAAATCAACGCAAAGATGTTTTGTGGTCTTTTTAAATAAGATTTTATTACATTTGAGGTTGCTTTTTGTTTACTTTCTTGACTCTTTTTGTTTTTTGCCATGTCGGGCATGAAAACATTATTACCAATAACGTTGTCCGTTTTGGATACTGATCTGCTTACAAGTGTTATTGCTGTCAGATCATACTTGTATTACATCAGCTACATCTTTACGAGTTGAGCATAAAGGTCTTTGCACAAATGAACACAGCAATATCCTCTCTGTACATAAACTCAAGATTTTCCCTATATAAACCCATTCTGCCCTTTACTCGTCTCATCTGCTGCCGTGCTGCGCTCTTTCCTCCGGTAACCATGGCAATGGCATCAACATGCAAATACCTGAGCATACACACGAAGGCTGTTTGATAGGAGATGCAAATTGCATTTCCGCTCGTAGGATTACACACACACACACACACGCACAGATGCTCAGACTCAGACCAATACCCACGCACACACAAACGTTCATTTGCTTAAATGCTAACCTTAAAGCTGCATTAGTTGATGTTTAGCCATGTGGGTTATAATGTAATCTTACAACGTTCCTAGCATGTTAGCGAACAGCAACTCCCTTCACATGCAGTGAAAAACACAGCGGCTGTCATTAGCAGTTGAATATCTCGGCTAATTAATTAATGTGAGTCAATGTGTACCTTTTTTTTCTAAACATCTGGCGCTTTTACAAAAGTTCAGGCGGCATGCAGAGGGTTTACGCAGTTTATTTTCCTACGCATTTTGGCAAGTCTTATGATACACCTAATATATATGTATGAAGAGGCCTAAAACAAATTTAGAAGAAAAAAAGGGGCTAAAAAGCTCTATGGTGTTGCAGCTATCAGGGATATCTGTGCCCCGTTAGGGTCTAAGTTATTAAGGGCCTCTTCATTTTCTTCATTAAAACGTGAGTATGAGCTGCTCATCGCCTTACTATGGCCCAGTGTCCGCCCAGTAGAATCGCACCCCGTCCCCATCGCCTCCCGTTTCATTGATGTCTATTTTGTTTTATGAATGAACGGCGGAGGAGGCAAAAGGGAGACGGGCGCTCTGGACGCTTCGCCATTGGCTGCCTACCGGTTGACGTCACCTCCGCCGTGACGCGGTGTAGCCATTCACAAAAAAAGAGAAGAAGAAGAAGAAGAGAAACAATCGTGAGGAGAACCACTCTGATAGAGAGAAAGGAGAAAGAAAGAGGTGACCGGACTGAGCGCGAAGTGCAGTGCGGTCCTCGGTGCGCGTGTAAAGAGTGCGCAAAAACAACAACAAAAAAGCGAGAGAGCGTGTTAGCCGACAGTGAAGCCGACACACGCAGCCTTAAAATACCAAGTGCGATGGAGGACCTGGGCGAGATGGACTGCCCGGTGGTGAAGCGCTTCCTGAAGGACGACGGCGCCAAGTGCCTGCTGCTGGACTGCCGCTCCTTCCTCGCCTTCAACGCGGGCCACATCCGCGGCGCCGTGAACGCCCGCTGCAACACCATCGTCCGCCGCCGAGCCAAGGGCTCCGTGCTCAGCCTGGACCAGATCCTGGCCGGGGACGAGGAGGTGCGCGGCCGCCTGCGGGCCGGGATGTACTCCGCCGTGGTGCTGTACGACGAGAGGACGCCGGACTCGGACACGGTGAAGGAGGACAGCACGTTGACCCTGGTGCTCAACGCCGTGTGCGGGGACTCCTCCGGCACGCAGATATACCTGCTCAAAGGTGGGCTCGCGTCCGTGTTTTGGGGGGGTTTTGGTTTTGGTTTGTTATGACGCTTATTTTTAAGGGTCCGGCTGCAGCACGCGCGGCACCTCAGGGTGCGCGTTATATAGAATATGTTATAATGCAACAATTACAACACGATGCCTCATGTTTAAATTCAGCTTTTTAAGGGGGGCAATACCAGCCCATAGAAAACATGTAGTCTTATTTTAAACACTCGGTGTGGGTTTTGTATTTTTATTTATTTCTAAATTATTGCATTCACAAATAAAAATGGCTGCTTAAACATATTTTAAAATTGAAATAATTATGGTAAGAGTGTACTTATTTGGAAGATGATTATCTTTCTTTAAATCAGCATTTATCTCATCTTTAAATGGGAGCCAATACTAATAATTGTTTCAAATGTCATGAATAATCTCATTGCAACTGATCTGCTAACATTTTCCAACCAACAAAAATCAATATTCTTAAATGGCCTGCATAAAGATAGTAGATGTTTTTATAGCTACTCATGAAAACAGTAAATTAAAATCCTCCCCAACTGTTCTTACTGTATTTGTATGCACTAGTGTAATATTTTACAATGCGCACTGAGCCACACACATTCACACACAGACCCAGTGAATGAGGTAATGCCGATACGTAGAGGCCACATCTACTTACAGGACACTCATGATCCTTCATAAACAGTCCGCTTCGTGTAGATCCCCGATGGGAAGCCGTACCATCTTAATTGTAAGCTCTATTAACCCACCAGACTATATTTAGACTGCAGGGAATTTGGAAAGGCAAAGCTGCAGCGAGCTGTGGCGCATTCTGTTTTTGTGTGCATCGTAACGACCTAGACGCCCTAAACCACGGAGTGTGTGTGTGTGTTTTATAAAGATAACATTTTCAAGTTAATCTGATGGGATTCTTTAGGTGCTGAGGGAAGCGATTGGCCTGCAGATGTGGGAAGAAAAAAAATAATTTAAAAAAAAGGAAGATTACATTTTTTTTCCCTACTAGATAGATATAGGAGAGTAGGTGGGGGGTTGGTTTAATAGACTTCATGTCAGGCACACTACTGCCGAGGTAAAAATCCTTGTGCAGATTGTGCTGGGCTGTTTGTGTGGGTTGCCATGTTCCTTTTGCCCTGATGGACACTACTGTAGTGTTTTATGCTTGAAAATGCCCCGGTCTGAAACGCAACGTCTCTTTTCCAGGTGGGTACGACAGGTTTTTCTCCGAATACCCAGAGTTTTGCATGAAGACAAAATCCTTACCGAGCCTCAGCAGCCAGTCCAGCGTCGACTCCTCCTGCTCGTCCTGTGGGACGCCACACCACGACCAGGTGAGGCGCCAGAAGACCCACAACCTCCGCAGCTCGCACACCTTAGCAGCCGGAACACTTTAAATAACAAACGTTTACGCACACCAGGGTCAACCGGGTGTGAACTGCTACTATGGGCAGTGACTGAAGATTTCTTCTATTAAATGGAAACACAATGATCACTAATTCAAAGGGAAGTTCTTGTCAGTCAACACATTTTTTCAGTCCATATAAGTCAACTGTAGTTTGACACATTTACACGGAGGACTGCCGTGTGCAAACACTGGATGTGGTTTGCTTTGCAGCATCACTGTTGTGCACTTTCCCACGATCAGTCCCCCCGCATTTCCCGTCTGAGCATTCAAAGCAGTGAAAGTGTGTTTATTTGTTTCAACGGTCTCAAGTCCACAGGAGAGAGATGTACAACAACAACAACAACGCACGCTGGTCTGAACACGTCCTGCGAATCCGTTTAAATGCGTTATTCGTAATGACGCGCTACACCCAATGTCATAGGTCACTATTGATTAATCTCCGGCGTCACTTCCTGTGACCTGGGGGCGCGGGGAGGTGGGAGGGGGGGGGGGGGGGGGGGGGTCGTTGGGCTGGTCTCTGATCTGCTGCTTGAGCCTGCAGATTTTATGCAGCATGTCACGGTCACATGCGGTCGGGTTTTAATTCCGCTGGAAAGCACGAGGAGACAATCGGGCCTCTGTGCGTTTTCCAAGAAGAATGCTTCATAGTCTCCGGCCACACTATCCAGTGGGTTTTAATATCTTTACTCAACCGATACACAACAGGAAGCTACAGTATCTGACTCGCTATGTTCCTCTCGGCGTCCCGCCCTCCTCACATTACATCTCTTAGCAGTATTGATCATTTCCTGACGCTGTTTCAGTACCGAGGTCGTCAGCAGCAGTGACATAAACAGAGCCCTCGTCGATAGGTCGTACTGCCGGTATGGACCGCCAGCTAGCCGGGAAAACAACACGCAGAACTTTTACAACATTTCCTCTTTGTGATAAGACCGAGCAAACACTAGTGGAACCCGTTGTAGAAGCCGATACTTCCCATTTTCAACACACCCAGCTATTTTTTTTTAAGGTTCCTTTTCAAAGAAATGCAAAAACCCTGCTCGTCCGATGAAATCTCAAAGATGACGTGGAGAGGACTTTTTTTGTGCGTGTTGCTTCGGAGTATGTATTATTTATTTTTCCACTGATGAAGTGTGATTGCAGAATATATATATATATATATATATATATATTCTGCAATCACACTTCATCAAGCAACACGCACAAAAAAAGTCCTCTCCACGTCATCTTTATATATATATATATATATATACAAGGTATGGTCGACGTGAGCTGATGGTGAAAGTAAATCCCCGCATTAGATCTGTACTTACTGATAAGTAAAAAAAGGTGGCTTGAGCTTGCAAACATTCATCATCATTTCATCAGATTCGCTTTCTACGACCACTTGAGACTAACAAACTAAATAGCCCGTATCCAATGACCCTCCATTAATTACACAGATATTAAGCAACCTCTGTCAGATGAAAGGCACGCCCAACGCGATTAGAAAAATGTTCAAGCAAGGCCACACTTATGCCTATGTCCTCCGCTGCTCAACAAGATTCCGCATCCTTTGTTTTCTGATGTAAGCGGTTTTAATTACAGTAAATTGGCTCTCCAAGTTTTGGTCAGGAGATGTGGCTTCACGTAATGACTCCATGACTGAAGACTAAGTGACTCAATAAATTATGGCCTTTAGAACAGAGCAGTCTGCTGGTTCACTTCTGATTTATAAACCAAACACGGAATGAACAATCATCCTCCCGTCTGTCTTTTTTTTCATCCAGGGCGGCCCAGTGGAGATTCTCCCGTTCCTCTACCTCGGCAGCGCCCTGCACGCCTCAAAGAAAGAGGTTTTGGACAACATGGGAATCTCCGCCTTGCTGAACGTGTCCGCCGACTGTCCCAACCACTTTGAGGGGGCGTACCAGTACAAGTGTATCCCGGTGGAGGACAACCATAAAGAAGACATCAGCTGCTGGTTCCTGGAGGCTATCGAGTTCATAGGTCAGTGAAGGAGTGTGTGACGTGTGCAACGGTTGTGCTTTAGCATGGTGGAGGACTAATGAGAAACCAGCTCCCTTCAGGCAGGCTTTGTGCTTTATGTGGCTTGATACAATATTTAATGGATCATTTCAACTTCATTTAAAAAACGTAAATTGACGAGAAATTCAATCATGATTCAATCAATCGTTTCTTTGGAGCTCGATTTCTCATTTGTGTATTTAATATAGGAAAGTGTGTGATTGGCATCTGCTTTGCATAGCCATGATTTGTGTAGACATTGTGCTGTGTGTGTGTAGGTGCTGGTATGCGTCATAGTTAGCTGCTGCGGGACCAGAGTCTGACTCATCCACTGTTACCGAGTGAACAGACGCCGTGTGGAGTCACCTGAAATGTTTTTGTGATGAGAAAGACAGAAACATTGAGAGACTGAGGAGCAGTTTGTTATAAATCCAGCATCTGTTTCGCTTGTGTGCCAGAGAGGTCATCCAGTGAACTCGGTTCAAAGCACTCATTTTATTTTCCAACAGCCGCCTGGTCGGCTGTGATGGAAAAAAAGATAAAATCAATTACCATGCAAAAACATTAATACAGCCCCTTCAGTCTCTCTTTATATTTTGTGCTTCTAATTTCTCTCAGGCCGCCAAACAAGCTCCAGAACATGATTATCCCATGTATTATTCAAACTGAGGCTGTGGAAAATGAGTTACTGTAAATGAAACAATTAGTCAAATCTGGTTATTCACAGTATCAAGTTAATAGCATGTGGCTAACCATACTGAAAGGGGTAGAAACATAAATAGGACAGGGGAAGAAGTGTGAAAGAGGCTGATGACTCAAATTAGTGGTACACTTGCGTGTTTCCGTGAAATGGGGTTTGCTGCTTTCTCACTTTAAGTCTAGTTAGAAGACATACAGGTGCAACGGGGGGGAAATGAAAACAGTCAGATGCAGAGCTGTACATCCGCTGAGGTTTTAATACTTGGTGGGTGTTAAAGAAAATGCATTTATGGGTTATTTGTCAAGGCTCAAGGTGTCCATTGAAATAAAGTTGTTAAATCAGCAATGTTTTCCTCAAAAAATGAAAAAAAAGACTAAGCAGACGCTTAGAATTATAGTTGTTTGCTCACATGAGGCACTGATGGAAACGTAGTGCACCATGACACTCTTGGAGGCCTTTGCCTTCAGGTGAAATAAACAAAAAAGTGTCGTTATTGTCCACGACGGAAATTGAGCTTGCAGAAAAACACAATGAATGAAACACAAAATGAGAAACAAAAACCATTTGAATAAGCTTCGGCTCAGCACTGCAACACAACAAGTCTGCAGCCGTGCTAACAAGGCCAAGTCGAGCAAAATACTGATGTCAACATGCCAATACACTCACAACAAGCTGGTGTTTACAATTGATCATTGTTACCATGTTCCCCAGCAATGGGTAGGAAGGTTATTTGTTATGCAACCATTTTGTCAGTAATAGAAGTTGATGAAAAATCATTGTGGTATAACGCCTGGGAACCATGAATGTAGAAAATATGGTGTCAATCTATTCAGAGATATTTTATTGGTAAAACGTTTAAACTAATTAAAGCGTAAAGCGTGAGCTTGGATATCTCTACCAAACCCATTATAACAACAATAATACTTTTCTTGATACCCAAATATGCTTTACAATTTAAATCTAAGTAAAGGAAAACATACAGATGAGACAGAAAGAATTAAAAAAATAAAACTTGAGAAAACTGGAGAATGAGTCATGTAGGGGTTACTTAGTACTTGAAAGCTTAAAGAGGTGGGTTTTGGGGCCTTGTTTGAATGATGATACGGTGGGAGACAGAGGGGAACCATCGATCGAGTACCTTTGTATCAGTGTGGAGACTTTTAAAACTGAATCACATCTTATTATCTGGCCCTGCCCCGTCTAACCTCCGACTCCGCCCCCTCTCTCGTCAGATTCCGTACGGGACGCCAGCGGGCGGGTGCTGGTCCACTGTCAAGCAGGCATCTCCCGCTCCGCCACCATCTGCCTGGCCTACCTGATGAAGAGGAAGCGGGTGCGTCTGGACGAGGCCTTTGAGTTTGTGCGGCGCCGCCGCAGCATCATCTCCCCCAACTTCAGCTTCATGGGCCAGCTGCTGCAGTTCGAGTCGCAGCTCCTCGCCACCACCTCCTGCGCCGCCGAGGCGGCCGCCACAGCGAGCCCGCTGCTCGGGCCCAAGTCCTCGGCGACCGCCACGGTGACGTCGGCCACGCCCACCTCGCCGTTTATTTTCAACTTCCCCGTTTCCGTGGTGAACTCCGCCTACCTGCACCACAGCCCGATCACGACCTCCCCCGGCTGCTAATGGACGGCCGGCCGCAGCCTTCCCCCATATGAACTAACTATGAACAGACTGCGCTGTCATTGGCTGGAGGAGCTGCCAGTGGTGCTTCCCGCCGCAGTATGTACATGCTTCCAGGGGCGGGGCCAGAAGCGTTGCCGGGTGCCTCATTAGAAACTCGAAAAATTGAAAGAAAATAGAAAAGTGCTGGCTGGTTTCTGACGTGCGGAAAACCGGCCAAGCTTCTTCCATTTTAATACAAAAATCCTCCAGACTGACCAAAAATGAGCCGGCTTTCAAGGACTCGTTCGGACCGAGTGTTGGGACTGTGTGTCTCTGAATAACACAAATAACATGCACAGGAACAGACACACACAGAGGTATGAGCAGCAGCAGACATTTTCTCTCCGCCTCGCTTACACATACACACACACACACACTTTCATGACTACCGACTGAATAAGCTCAGTATGAAGACAGGGCCTGTTGCTATGGAGACAACCGGTCTTTAGGAGAGGAGATGGACACAGGAAGGAAGGAGGAATTTTAAGCACCGGCTCTTTTCCCCTTTGGGTGTCCCTCCTGTTGCCGGACAAAAGAGATGGATGGAAAAAAGAAGGGGAGGAGACGGTGATAGAAAGCAGGAGCCTCTTCCGTGACAGGTGCTCTGACCGGAGCTTCCTGTCTTTCATACGTCCTCTTCCTCTGTCCCCTCCACCCACCCCCCCCCACACACACACACCTTCCTGTCCTCTCATCTCCTTTTCATCCTTTTATATTCCTCCCCTCCTCCTCCTCCTCCTCTCGTCTCTGCCTCTCATCTTCGCCCCTCCTGCTCCCTCATCTCTTCACTGACGAGGCTGCATAAATAGAATAAGTTGCCAAATGAAGGCCAGGTGCCCTTTGCAGGCCGCTGATACTCACTGTACGAAACCCCTCACGCTCCTCCACAAAACCATTTGGTTTGAACATGATTTTCCTTTAAGCTCAGAGGGGAGCACACTCTCTGGAAGGAAGCCACTTAGGGCAACACCCTGGTGGCTTTGAATGTTTTCATTCATAATAATTCATTTACCTTGGCTTTTCACTATTTTCTAAAATCTGCCTAACTTTTAAGACAGTGGTTTCAGTTTCTTTTCTGCGTGTTATTTTTTATTTACCCAGCAAATCAGCTGAAAACCATGGCTCCTTAGGAATGCTCTGGACAAATATGGTTTAAAATGCGCATCACCATCTTTTTAAAGATGTTTGTGCCTTGTTCATAAAGGTATCCCATAGAGGTAGCAAACGGCTCTCTCCTCATCTCGCTCACTTCAAGAGGGATTCGAACACACGAAAACAAGTAATGTAATGTTTCTGAATAAATACAGTGAGAGTGAATTGAAATAGCAATTGTTCATGCAGGCAAAACTCTGATGATCTCTATTTAACGCGGGTTGTTGAGTTGAACGGATTTCCAAGCTCGAACTTAGAACTAAGATGATGACAATTAGACAAAAATGTATGAAGTATGCCTTTATATGCCATATGTGAGGAAAATTGAGAACTGTTACAGGCAATATTTATTTCCGGATATGTCATTGTGGCTCAATTTTAATGACAGGAAATTCTGTTTTACACTCTTTTACACGCTTTGGAAACATCAGGGACCCTCTGTGCTGTTCCTTTTGGGGGAAATCCAGGTTAAGATGTGTTAAGAAAACACAATCACTTTGATTCATTTCATTAATCTTTTATTCCAAACCGTTAAAACCAGTGTCTCTGGGACAAAACGATTTGACTTTGAGACCGTAATCCAACAGCAGGTATTTGTCCTCATATTCCAGTCAATTCTTTGGTTTTGAAGTCTGTCCACAGCTCTTTTTGTTGCACTTTGAGGTCTTGCAATACTGCACCTAAAATCCACTCACGGACAAGAGCGATAGCGGCGACTCTTTCGGTCGTAACGCACAAATATGTCATTTTTTTTAAGGTCACAATCTGAGACCGTGTTTGTATTGCTCGTTCTTTTGACCAGGCGAAACGTCACACTCTGTGCTAGACATCCAAAGGCACAAATTTCAACCGCGGTTGCTTTTATACCCGGGTCTCGATGTACGCTCGACAGAAACAAACACACACACACACACACACACACACACACACACACACACAGACACAGAGGGAAAAACAAACCTTTTTCTGTTTTTGAAGATTGTCGGCACCCATCTCTGTAGCACTTTGAAGTGATGCAATACTGTATTTATAATTTATGATTAATTTGAACATCATGGTGATGGTAGATTGACTAGACTTTGCATAATGACATTTTGTCCATTTAAAGAGAGAAGAGAGGCAATCAGTGAAAAACGCAATACTTTGTACCATCTCTGTGGTAGTTATCTGTCTGTCTGCCTCTCTGTCTGTCTGTCTAGACTGTCTCTCCGTATAGTCAATGCCGTTTACCCATCATGGCAATATCAGTCCTTGACTCAGAAATTTATATAAAAAAAGACAACTTTCCCTCAATTTTATTGTGGAATGAATCTGTGCGGTTATTTATTACTGGAGATCCATGGTTGAATAAAAAATTTTCTTAATGAATACATTGTATGTGCTTTCTTTGTAAGCTGTTTTGTTGTACCGAGTAGATGTTTAGTATGAGTACACACAATTTTATGTTAAGCAATTGTGTAAATGACTAATAAATAAATAATATATTTATCTTAGAATATATAGTATGGGTTATGTGCATTAAAAAACGTTAAGTGGAATTGATGCTTTACATGAATCAACAGATCGATTTCAAGATGTCTATAGACACTAATACGTGTCCTTTATAAAACAGGAACCTCTTTGTGTGCTTTGTTTTTCACGCCCGTTTCCATAGTAAGACATACTAGCGTGCAGCGCCACCTACTGGTCAGAACATATACTTGTCCTCAGCTCATTTTAGATGAAATATGGAGAGGTCCCTGCGGGAAAGGGTGTTGGCGCTTCCCCGAGGAACCGATCAGAACCCAAATTGATTGATCGCGACGTTTTAACCAGAAACAATGAAAACTAAATCTAGGGCAACGAATTCATGTCTTAGGAAAGTGCACAGAAACCTGTGGCGCTTTTACTTTGAACTTTGGAGGTAAACTACATGCAAAAAGAAGCGAGCACTGAGTTGTCTGTCAAGAAAACGAGACCAGCTATGAGATGAGGGTGGCAGCGAAGGTGGAATAAAGGTAAATAAAGACGGATCATCTGCTGTGAGTAATCAACTGTCTTTATCTTGGAAACATTGACCAGAGAGCACTAGATGTAATTGCAAAGTTGAAATTGGGTTGAATTGAGGTCTGGATGTCCTCATTTCAACCGGCCAAAAACGTTAATTTGTTGTTGACAATGTGTCATGTTGTTCCGAGAGACGATTTTATGAAGATTTCGATGAACTGGTCGGCGAAATTTGATCTACTTAATAAATATGGAACTACATACGGTGTGCTGTTAACAAGATGCTTTGAAGACACATCAATGTGGCCGGTTTTAAACATTTCCGTTAACAGCTAACATCTGTAACGCGCATGCACAAGTTCTTTGACGGGTGCAGCACGAGGCGAAGTTTGTACGGTGGCAGAGCGACGTGAACGGGCTGATCCGACCACGGCTCCCGGTGTTGCACCGAAATCTGTGACCCGTCAGGAATTGTGACCCTAGAAATGGAGGGCAAAGAAGAGCGCATACGCAATTGGGGTCACCATATCTGACGAGTATCAGCCGTCAGAATGTGTGACCTCACTGTAACTGCTGAATTAATGAGTCAAACTTCATAATATTTTCTGGGGTAGTTATATCATGTCTTCACATTACTCTGGACACACATTTTCTTATTCGGAGTCATCACAGAGCCTGTATCTCAGAGGTCACCATATCTGACGAGTATCAGCCTTCAGAATGTACTGTATGACCCCGTTTGCGTATGCGCTCTTCTTCGCCCTCCATTGTCTGGCACGCACGAGCAGCAGCGTTATAATTTTTTATAATTTTAATTACTGGGCAAGTGATTCAATTGATACAACTTAATTGATAACGTGTAAGAGTTCATATATTCACTTGTGTCACTGTGTTCTAAACCCAATTTGCATATGGATTTCTGGGATGTTCTGTAGAATAACGGTTAGAATTCTGTCGCTGTCATCTTCGGTTCTAGAATGGAATCCTGCCTGCCTATAAAAGGAAACACTCACAAGAATCGATCATTTCTGCTCAGGAAAAACGATCGCACCAGCCATATTGATCCAAGCTCACTGATCTCTACTCATTCTTCTTTCCGCCACAAAGACAAACAAGTGAGTTACCAGCAAAGCTGCAGACTTTAAACAATTTATCTTAACATGCCAGACTGAAGCGCTTCAAGCCTTGATTGAACCAAAATGTAAAATGTTGTATAATTTATGTGACGTGTATTGGCTCACTCATCAGAAGGAGGGCAAATGTCCCCATGCTGTGAATTGTGTTTGCTAGCTGTCAGTAATTCCTTCACTTTATTTTTCATCGTGAAAATACACAGCACCCGAGCTAAAGGGTCTAACTAAACTACATCTGTATCTCTGCCGCAAAGCGCGACTCCCTTCATTCACTTGTCTGTCTCGTCTCTGACCAGCATGAGGCCGGAGACCTGTTTAGCCACATGAAGCTGCGGATAAGGAGCAACTGGGGTACGACCAGAAGACGTGACTCTACAACTTCAGGGTCCACTCGCAACAGGTCTGAGGTAAGCGAGTGTGGAAGGTCGACCAACCCTATACCATCCAAGAACAAATGTCATAGAATAATAATAGTAATATAATGTGTCATTGATTAGAATATGTAAATATTAGGGCTGTCAAATGATTACAATTTTTAATCAAATTAATCAGAGTTTTCAGTGGATTAATCATGATTAATCGTGGATTAATCATGATCTAAAAAACGGAAGCGTTGGCATGTAAAACTCCAAAAAAGTGCGCTGAGCGGTCTGCCTCTCTCTCTCTCTCTCTCTCCATGGGCGTAAATCAGGTCTATTCGCATAGCAAACCACCAAACCACTGTAAGGCAAGGGAGGGGGGACTCAAAATGCCGTTAGCGCACTATTTTTGACAGCCCTGTGTGTGTGTGTATATATAGATAGATAGATCTATATATAATCAGGGTGCGATTTGACAAAAAAGCAGAGGGGGGGGATGTTTTTTTTTTTTGGACACTGGACTTTTAGCTTGCATAACTAGGGAGAAGAACGCAAAGGGTAGACAGGCCCCTTTTTCGGGTCCGTGGATTAGTCCCCATCGCAACATGACAAAACTTTTAATGTTAATTTAGTTAACAAGACGATATGCTCAGTGTCGGCGCCCCGCACACGCACATCACGCACTGCGCGTAGAGAACCAAATGCCTAGGGGGGCATCAAGAAATCTGAGACGTGGAAAACCATCACAGTAGGCTACTAGTATAAATAACAAACAAAATATGTCTAAGCCTGTTAATATGCAAAACCAATAAAAAAGTAATAGGCCATCACTCACAGTAATGCAGCTCCGCACTGCTCGTATTATTAAAGAGCTGGTTCCTATTCTCTGCTATGTAGACCCCCCCTCATGGCGTTATATTTGTGCCACAATCCTGAGCGCGTAATTTTAAGTTTTGAGCACAGAGAACTATATTTTAGCAAAGAAAAACATATTCCGTGCGCGCAGTTTACTCAGCTGCCCTCTCCACAAACACGTTTTCTGCGCGCAGGCAGCCGTTGCTGCGCTCTCTCCACCTCTTCACTCACGCGCTCGCTCAACGTTTCACTCTGGACTCGCTCGACTTGCAGCAGCGTTAGGTTTGTGCCACGAAACCAACAAATCAGAGAATTAAAGAAGGTCAATTGTGATTGGCTGTTGGTCTCCAATGAAATCGCTAGCAGAACTTCAACAGCATCGCAGAAGCTTACAGTTTGTTGAACTTGTTGAAGCTTGCAGCATTTAGGCTAAAAGAGGCACCTACATTGGACACACTGTGCCCCAAAAAGCATCGCCTAAATCAGACACTTCACACCGACCCACAGCCCAAACCCTGATCTCCATACCACCCTCAAAGATAAAAAAAAGAGCGCAGCAATGGCTGCCTGCGCGCACAAAACGAGTTTGTGGAGAGGGCACCTGAGTAAACTGCGCGCACGGAATGTTTTTCTTTGCTAAAATATAGTTCTCTGTGCTCAAGGCTTACAATTACACGCTCAGGATTGTGGCACAAATATAACGCCATACCCCCTCAGCTCAATTAAAGTCCAACTGGCTTGATGCTCACTTTCACGCACACGGACGGTTTGGCTACGAGGAGAAAGCAGAATTAAGCGCCGAGCGGCACACAAAGAGGGGAAACCGATCCGCGTCACGAGCGCACGCGCACCTCTGCGAACACTAAAATGTTACTGGTAATGTGTTTGTGTTGGATGGCGTTCAGAAATTGACACTGAAGATCGTTAGATTTCAAGAGTTTAAGTAGGCGCACAGTTAAGTTGCATTCATCGCTATCAAGGGGGGGGGAAATCCTTGTCTATATATATATATAGATGGATAGATCTATAGATAGATATATCTATATATAGATTTATAGGTTGATCTATTTATAGATAGATAGATCTATATATAGATTATAGATCTATAGATAGATATATAGGTAGATCTATTTATAGATAGATATATCTATAGATAGATATATCTATATATAGATGGATAGATCGATAGATAGATATATCTATATATAGATGTATAGGTTGATCTATTTATAGATAGATAGATCTATATATAGCTAGATCTATATATAGATTATAGATCTATAGATAGATATATAGGTAGATCTATTTATAGATAGATAGATCTATATATAGCTAGATCTATATGTAGATTATAGATCTATAGATATATAGGTAGATCTATTTATATATATATATATATAGATGGATAGATCTATAGATAGATATATCTATATATAGATTTATAGGTTGATCTATTTATAGATAGATAGATCTATATATAGATTATAGATCTATAGATAGATATATAGGTAGATCTATATATAGATGGATAGATCTATAGATAGATATATCTATATATAGATGTATAGGTTGATCTATTTATAGATAGATAGATCTATGGATAGATATATAGGTAGATCTATTTATAGATAGATATATCTATAGATAGATATATCTATATATAGATTTATAGGTTGATCTATTTATAGATAGATAGATCTATATATAGCTAGATCTATAGATATATAGGTAGATCTATTGATAGATAGATATATCTATAGATAGATATATCTATATATAGATGGATAGATCTATAGATAGATATATCTATATATAGATTTATAGGTTGATCTATTTATAGATAGATAGATCTATATATAGCTAGATCTATAGATAGATTATAGATCTATAGATAGATATATAGGTAGATCTATTGATAGATAGATATATCTATAGATAGATATATCTATATATAGATGGATAGATCTATATATAGATATATCTATATATAGATTTATAGGTTGATCTATTTATAGATAGATATATCTATAGATATATATATATATATATCTATATATAGATTTATAGGTTGATCTATTTATAGATAGATAGATCTATATATAGCTAGATCTATATATAGATTATAGATCTATAGATAGATATATCGGTTGATCTATTTATAGATAGATAGATCTATGGATAGATATATAGGTAGATCTATTTATAGATAGATATATCTATAGATAGACATATCTATATATAGATGGATAGATCTATAGATAGATATATCTGTATATAGATTTATAGGTTGATCTATTTATAGATAGATAGATCTATATATAGATTTATAGGTAGATCTATTTATAGATAGATAGATCTATAGATAGATATATCTATAGATATATTTATAGGTAGATCTATTTATAGATAGATATATCTATAGATAGATATATCTATATATAGATGGATATATCTATAGATAGATATATCTATATATAGATGGATAGATCTATAGATAGATATATCTATATATAGATTTATAGGTTGATCTATTTATAGATAGATAGATCTATATATAGATTATAGATCTATAGATAGATATATAGGTAGATCTATTTATAGATAGATAGATCTATATATAGCTAGATCTATATGTAGATTATAGATCTATAGATGTATAGGTAGATCTATTTATGTATATATATAAATGGATAGATCTATAGAGAGATAGATCTATATATAGCTAGATCTATATATAGATATATAGGTAGATCTATTTATAGATAGGTAGATCTATTGATAGATAGATATATCTATAGATAGATATATCTATATATAGATGGATAGATCTATATATAGATATATCTATATATAGATTTATAGGTTGAACTATTTATAGATAGATATATCTATAGATATATATATATATATATATATCTATATATAGATTTATAGGTTGATCTATTTTAGAGATAGATAGATCTATATATAGCTAGATCTATATATAGATTATAGATCTATAGATAGATATATAGGTAGATCTATTTATAGATAGATATATCTATAGATAGATATACCTATATATAGATGGATAGATCTATAGATAGATATATCTATATATAGATTTATAGGTTGATCTATTTATAGATAGATAGATCTATATATAGATTATAGATCTATAGATAGATATATAGGTAGATCTATTTATAGATAGATAGATCTATATATAGCTAGATCTATATGTAGATTATAGATCTATAGATGTATAGGTAGATCTATTTATGTATATATATATATATATATATATATATATATATATATATATATATATATATAAATGGATAGATCTATAGAGAGATAGATCTATATATAGCTAGATCTATATATAGATATATAGGTAGATCTATTTATAGATAGGTAGATCTATTGATAGATAGATATATCTATAGATAGATATATCTATATATAGATGGATAGATCTATATATAGATATATCTATATATAGATTTATAGGTTGAACTATTTATAGATAGATATATCTATAGATATATATATATATCTATATATAGATTTATAGGTTGATCTATTTTAGAGATAGATAGATCTATATATAGCTAGATCTATATATAGATTATAGATCTATAGATAGATATATAGGTAGATCTATTTATAGATAGATATATCTATAGATAGATATATCTATATATAGATGGATAGATCTATAGATAGATATATCTATATATAGATTTATAGGTAGATATATTTATAGATAGATATATCTATAGATAGATATATCTATATATAGATTTATAGGTTGATCTATTTATAGATAGATAGATAGATCTATAGATGGATAGATCTATAGATAGATATATCTATATATATATTTATAGGTAGATCTATTTATAGATAGATATATCTATATATAGATTTATAGGTTGATCTATTTATAGACAAATAGATATATATATATAGCTAGATCTATAGATAGATTATAGATCTATAGATAGATATATAGGTAGATCTATTGATAGATAGATATATCTATAGATAGATATATCTATATATAGATGGATAGATCTATATATAGATATATCTATATATAGATTTATAGGTTGATCTATTTATAGATAGATATATCTATAGATATATATATATCTATATATAGATTTATAGGTTGATCTATTTATAGATAGATAGATCTATATATAGCTAGATCTATAGATAGATTATAGATATATAGATAGATATATAGGTAGATCTATTGATAGATAGATATATCTATAGATAGATATATCTATATATAGATGGATAGATCCATATATAGATGTATCTATATATAGATTTATAGGTTGATCTATTTATAGATAGATATATCTATAGATATATATATATATATCTATATATAGATTTATAGGTTGATCTATTTATAGATAGATATATCTATAGATATATATATCTATATATAGATTTATAGGTTGATCTATTTATAGATAGATAGATCTATATATAGCTAGATCTATAGATAGATTATAGATCTATAGATAGATATATAGGTAGATCTATTTATAGATAGATATATCTATAGATAGATATATCTATATATAGATGGATAGATCTATAGATAGATATATAGGTTGATCTATTTATAGATAGATAGATCTATGGATAGATATATAGGTAGATCTATTTATAGATAGATATATCTATAGATAGACATATCTATATATAGATGGATAGATCTATAGATAGATATATCTATATATAGATTTATAGGTAGATCTATTTATAGATAGATATATCTATACATAGATATATCTATATATAAATGGATAGATCTATAGATAGATATATCTATATATAGATTTATAGGTTGATCTATTTATAGATAGATAGATCTATATATAGCTAGATCTATATATAGATAATAGATCTATAGATAGATATATAGGTAGATCTATTTATAGATAGATAGATCTATATATAGCTAGATCTATATGTAGATTATAGATCTATAGATATATAGGTAGATCTATTTATATATATATATATATATATATATATAGATGGATAGATCTATAGATCGATATATCTATATATAGATTTATAGGTTGATCTATTTATAGATAGATCTATATAGATTATAGATCTATAGATAGATATATAGGTAGATTTATATATAGATGGATAGATCTATAGATAGATATATCTATATATAGATGTATAGGTTGATCTATTTATAGATAGATAGATCTATGGATAGATATATAGGTAGATCTATTTATAGATAGATATATCTATAGATAGATATATCTATATATAGATTTATAGGTTGATCTATTTATAGATAGATAGATCTATATATAGCTAGATCTATAGATAGATATATAGGTAGATCTATTGATAGATAGATATATCTATAGATAGATATATCTATATATAGATGGATAGATCTATAGATAGATATATCTATATATAGATTTATAGGTTGATCTATTTATAGATAGATAGATCTATATATAGCTAGATCTATAGATAGATTATAGATCTATAGATAGATATATAGGTAGATCTATTGATAGATAGATATATCTATAGATAGATATATCTATATATAGATGGATAGATCTATATAGATATATCTATATATAGATTTATAGGTTGATCTATTTATAGATATATATATATCTATATATAGATTTATAGGTTGATCTATTTATAGATAGATAGATCTATATATAGATTATAGATCTATAGATAGATATATCGGTTGATCTATTTATAGATAGATAGATCTATGGATAGATATATAGGTAGATCTATTTATAGATAGATATATCTATAGATAGACATATCTATATATAGATGGATAGATCTATAGATAGATATATCTGTATATAGATTTATAGGTTGATCTATTTATAGATAGATAGATCTATATATAGATTTATAGGTAGATCTATTTATAGATAGATAGATCTATAGATAGATGAATCTATATATAGATGGATAGATCTATAGATAGATATATCTATAGATATATTTATAGGTAGATCTATTTATAGATAGATATATCTATAGATAGATATATCTATATATAGATGGATAGATCTATAGATAGATATATCTATATATAGATTTATAGGTTGATCTATTTATAGATAGATAGATCTATATATAGATTATAGATCTATAGATAGATATATAGGTAGATCTATTTATAGATAGATAGATCTATATATAGCTAGATCTATATGTAGATTATAGATCTATAGATGTATAGGTAGATCTATTTGGATAGATCTATAGATAGATATATCTATATATAGATTTATAGGTTGATCTATTTTTAGAGAGATAGATCTATATATAGCTAGATCTATATATAGATTATAGATCTATAGATAGATATATAGGTAGATCTATTTATAGATAGGTAGATCTATTGAT
Source organism: Apeltes quadracus (assembly GCA_021346845.1). NCBI lineage: Eukaryota > Metazoa > Chordata > Actinopteri > Perciformes > Gasterosteidae > Apeltes > Apeltes quadracus. The sequence goes on along the minus strand of CM037930.1, from coordinate 9,116,649 downwards.
AGATAGATATATCTATAGATAGATATATCTATATATAGATGGATAGATCTATATATAGATATATCTATATATAGATTTATAGGTTGAACTATTTATAGATAGATATATCTATAGATATATATATATCTATATATAGATTTATAGGTTGATCTATTTTAGAGATAGATAGATCTATATATAGCTAGATCTATATATAGATTATAGATCTATAGATAGATATATAGGTAGATCTATTTATAGATAGATATATCTATAGATAGATATATCTATATATAGATGGATAGATCTATAGATAGATATATCTATATATAGATTTATAGGTAGATCTATTTATAGATAGATATATCTATATATAGATGTATAGGTTGATCTATTTATAGACAGATAGATCTATATATAGCTAGATCTATAGATAGATTATAGATCTATAGATAGATATATAGGTAGATCTATTGATAGATAGATATATCTATAGATAGATATATCTATATATAGATGGATAGATCTATATATAGATATATCTATATATAGATTTATAGGTTGATCTATTTATAGATAGATATATCTATAGATATAGATATATCTATATATAGATTTATAGGTTGATCTATTTATAGATAGATAGATCTATATATAGCTAGATCTATAGATAGATTATAGATCTATAGATAGATATATAGGTAGATCTATTGATAGATAGATATATCTATAGATAGATATATCTATATATAGATGGATAGATCCATATATAGATGTATCTATATATAGATTTATAGGTTGATCTATTTATAGATAGATATATCTATAGATATATATATATATCTATATATAGATTTATAGGTTGATCTATTTATAGATAGATATATCTATAGATATATATATCTATATATAGATTTATAGGTTGATCTATTTATAGATAGATAGATCTATATATAGCTAGATCTATATATAGATTATAGATCTATAGATATATAGATAGATCTATTTATAGATAGATATATCTATAAATAGATATATCTATATATAGATGATAGATCTATAGATAGATATATCTATATATAGATTTATAGGTTGATCTATTTATTTATAGATCTATGGATAGATAGATCTATATATAGATATATCTATATATAGATTTATAGGTTGATCTATTTATAGATAGATAGATCTATATATAGATAGATCTATATATAGATTATAGATCTATAGATAGATATATAGGTAGATCTATTTATAGATAGGTAGATCTATTTATAGATAGATATATCTATAGATAGATATATCTATATATAGATGGATAGATCTATAGATAGATATATCTATATATAGATTTATAGGTTGATCTATTTATAGATAGATATATCTATATATAGATATGATCTATATGATAGATATATCTATAGATAGATATGATCTATATATAGATAGATATATCTATATATAGATTTATAGGTAGATCTATTTATAGATAGATAGATCTATATATAGATAGATCTATTATAGATAGATAGATCTATAGATAGATATATCTATATATAGATGATAGATCTATAGATAGATATATCTATATATAGATTTATAGATAGATCTATATATAGATAGATAGATCTATTATAGATAGATAGATCTATATATAGATATATCTATATATAGATGTATAGATCTGTAGATAGATATATCTATAGATAGATATATCTATATATAGATGATAGATCTATAGATAGATTTATCAGATAGATTTATAGGTAGATATATCTATAGATAGATATATCTATATATAGATAGATAGATCTATAGATAGATATATCTATATATAGATTTATAGGTAGATCTATTTATAGATAGATATATCTATAGATAGATATGATCTATATATAGATATAGATCTATAGATAGATATATCTATATATAGATTTATAGGTTGATCTATTTATAGATAGATAGATCTATATATAGATTATAGATCTATAGATAGATATATAGGTAGATCTATTTATAGATAGATAGATCTATATATAGCTAGATCTATATGTAGATTATAGATCTATAGATGTATAGGTAGATCTATGTATATATATATATATATATATATATATATATATATATATATATATATATATAAATGGATAGATCTATAGAGAGATAGATCTATATATAGCTAGATCTATATATAGATATATAGGTAGATCTATTTATAGATAGGTAGATCTATTGATAGATAGATATATCTATAGATAGATATATCTATATATAGATGGATAGATCTATATATAGATATATCTATATATAGATTTATAGGTTGAACTATTTATAGATAGATATATCTATAGATATATATATATATCTATATATAGATTTATAGGTTGATCTATTTTAGAGATAGATAGATCTATATATAGCTAGATCTATATATAGATTATAGATCTATAGATAGATATATAGGTAGATCTATTTATAGATAGATATATCTATAGATAGATATATCTATATATAGATGGATAGATCTATAGATAGATATATCTATATATAGATTTATAGGTTGATCTATTTATAGATAGATAGATCTATGGATAGATAGATCTATATATAGATATAGATCTATAGATAGATCTATATATAGATGATAGATCTATAGATAGATATATCTATATATAGATGTATATGATCTATTATAGATAGATATGATCTATATATAGATTTATAGGTAGATCTATTTATAGATAGATATATCTATAGATAGATATATCTATATATAGATGATAGATCTATATAGATAGATATATAGGTAGATCTATTTATAGATAGATAGATCTATAGATAGATAGATCTATATATAGATTATAGATCTATAGATAGATATATAGGTAGATCTATATATAGATAGATCTATATATAGATATAGATCTATAGATAGATATATAGGTAGATCTATTTATAGATAGATAGATCTATAGATAGATAGATCTATATATAGCTAGATCTATATATAGATTATAGATCTATAGATATATATATAGGTAGATCTATATGTAGATTATAGATCTATAGATATATAGGTAGATCTATTTATATATATATATATATATATAGATGGATAGATCTATAGATAGATATATCTATATATAGATTTATAGGTTGATCTATTTTTAGAGAGATAGATCTAGATAGATATATCTATAGATAGATATATCTATATATAGATGGATAGATCTATAGATAGATATATCTATATATAGATTTATAGGTAGATCTATTTATAGATAGATATATCTATAGATAGATATATCTATATATATAGATTTATAGGTTGATCTATTTATAGATAGATAGATCTATATATAGCTAGATCTATATAAAGATTATAGATCTATAGATAGATATATAGGTAGATCTATTCATAGATAGATAGATCTATATATAGAAATATCTATATATAGATGGATAGATAGATCTATAGATAGATATATCTATAGATAGATATATCTATAGATAGATATATCTATATATAGATGGATAGATCTATAGATAGATATATCTATAGATAGATGTATAGATCTATATATAGATAGATCTATATAGATAGATATATCTATATATAGATTTATAGGTAGATCTATTTATAGATAGATATATCTATATATAGATGGATAGATCTATAGATAGATATATCTATATATAGATTTATAGGTAGATCTATTTATAGATAGATATATCTATAGATAGATATATCTATATATAGATTTATAGGTGGATCTATTTATAGATAGATGATCTATATATAGCTAGATCTATAGATAGATTATATATAGATTATAGGTAGATCTATTTATAGATAGATATATCTATATATAGATGGATAGATCTATAGATAGATATATCTATATATAGATTTATAGGTTGATCTATTTATAGATAGATAGATCTATGGATAGATAGATCTATATATAGATATATCTATATATAGATATATAGTAGATCTATTTATAGATAGATATATCTATAGATAGATATATCTATATATAGATATGATCTATATATAGATATAGATCTATAGATAGATTATAGGTAGATCTATTATAGATAGATATATCTATAGATAGATATATCTATATATAGATGGATAGATCTATAGATAGATATATCTATATATAGATTTATAGGTTGATCTATTTATAGATAGATATATCTATAGATAGATATATCTATATATAGATTTATAGGTTGATCTATTTATAGATAGATAGATCTATAGATAGATATATCTATATATAGATTATAGGTGATCTATTTATAGATAGATAGATCTATATATAGATAGATCTATATATAGATTATAGATCTATAGATAGATATATAGTAGATCAATTTATAGATAGATAGATCTATAGATAGATAGATCTATAGATAGATATATCTATATATAGATTTATAGGTTGATCTATTTATAGATAGATAGATCTAGATAGATATATAGGTAGATCTATTTATAGATAGATATATCTATATATAGATGATAGATCTATAGATAGATATGATCTATATATAGATTATAGGTGATCTATTTATAGATAGATAGATCTATGATAGATAGATCTATATATAGTATATATCTATATATAGATTATAGTGATCTATTATAGATAGATAGATTATAGTAGATCTATTATAGATAGATATATCTATATAGATGATAGATCTATAGATAGATATATCTATATATAGATATTATAGTAGATCTATTTATAGATAGATATATCTATAGATAGATATATCTATATATAGATTTATAGGTTGATCTATTTATAGATAGATAGATCTATATATAGATTATAGATCTATATATAGATTATAGATCTATAGATAGATATATAGGTAGATCTATTTATAGATAGATAGATCTATAGATAGATATATCTATATATAGATTTATAGGTAGATCTATTTATAGATAGATATATCTATAGATAGATATATCTATATATATAGATTTATAGGTTGATCTATTTATAGATAGATAGATCTATATATAGCTAGATCTATATATAGATTATAGATCTATAGATAGATATATAGGTAGATCTATTTATAGATAGGTAGATCTATTGATAGATAGATATATCTATATATAGATATATCTATATATAGATGGATAGATCTGTAGATAGATATATATATAGATATATCTATATATAGATTTATAGGTTGATCTATTTATAGATAGATATATCTATATATATATATATATATATATATATATATATATATATAGATTTATAGGTTGATCTATTTATAGATAGATCTATATATAGCTAGATCTATATATAGATTATAGATCTATAGATAGATATATAGGTTGATCTATTTATAGATAGATAGATCTACGGATAGATATATAGGTAGATCTATTTATAGATAGATATATCTATAGATAGACATATCTATATATAGATGGATAGATCTATAGATAGATATATCTATATATAGATTTATAGGTTGATCTATTTATAGATAGATAGATCTATATATAGATTTATAGGTAGATCTATTTATAGATAGATAGATCTATAGATAGATATATCTATATATAGATGGATATATCTATAGATAGATATATCTATAGATATATTTATAGGTAGATCTATTTATAGATAGACAGATCTATAGATAGATATATCTATATATAGATGGATAGATCTATAGATAGATATATCTATATATAGATTTATAGGTTGATCTATTTATAGATAGATAGATCTATGGATAGATATATCTATATATAGATTTATAGGTTGATCTATTTATAGACAGATAGATCTATATATAGCTAGATCTATATATAGATTATAGATCTATAGATAGATATATAGGTAGATCTATTTATAGATAGATATATCTATATATAGATGGATAGATCTATAGATATATATATATATATAGATTTATAGGTTGATCTATTTATAGATAGATAGATCTATATATAGATTTATAGGTAGATCTATTTATAGATAGATAGATCTATAGATAGATATATCTATATATAGATGGATAGATCTATAGATAGATATATCTATATATAGATTTATAGGTTGATCTATTTATAGATAGATAGATATATAGATAGATTTATAGGTAGATCTATTTATAGATAGATAGATCTATAGATAGATATATAGGTAGATCTATTTATAGATAGATATATCTATATATAGATGGATAGATCTATAGATAGATATATCTATATATAGATGGATAGATTCTATAGATAGCTAGATCTATATATAGATTATGTATATATAGGTAGATCTATTTATAGATAGATATATCTATATATAGATGGATAGATCTATAGATATATATATATCTATATATAGATGGATAGATCTATAGATAGATATATCTATATATAGATTTATAGGTAGATCTATTTATAGATAGATATATCTATAGATAGATATATCTATATATAGATGGATATATATATAGATAGATATATCTATATATAGATTTATAGGTTGATCTATTTATAGATAGATAGATCTATAGATAGATAGATCTATATATAGATATATCTATATATAGATGGATAGATCTATAGATAGCTAGACATATATATAGCTAGATCTATATATAGATTATGTATATATAGGTAGATCTATTTATAGATAGATATATCTATATAAGCTAGATCTATATATAGATTATAGATCTATAGATATATAGGTAGATCTATTTATAGATAGATATATCTATATATAGATGGATAGATCTATAGATATATATATATCTATATATAGATGGATAGATCCATAGATAGATATATCTATATATGGATTCATAGGTTGATCTATTTATAGATAGATAGATCTATGGATAGATAGATCTATATATAGATATATCTATATAGATTTATAGGTTGATCTATTTATAGATAGATGGATCTATATATAGCTAGATCTATATATAGATTATAGATCTATAGATAGATATATAGGTAGATCAATTTATAGATAGATAGATCTATAGATAGATAGATCTATATATAGCTAGATCTATATATAGATTATAGATCTATAGATATATAGGTAGATCTATTTATATATATATATATATATATATATATATATAGATGGATAGATCTATATATAGATAGATAGATCTATATATAGCTAGATCTATATATAGATTATAGATCTATAGATAGATATATAGGTAGATCTATTCATAGATAGATAGATCTATATATAGAAATATCTATATATAGATGGATAGATAGATTTACAGGTAGATCTATTCATAGATAGATATATCTATAGATAGATATATCTATATATAGATGGATAGATCTATAGATAGATATATCTATAGATAGATGGATAGATCTATAGATAGATATATAGGTAGATATATTTATAGATAGGTAGATCTATTTATAGATAGATATATCTATAGATAGATATATCTATAGATAGATATATCTATCTATATATCTATCCATCTATATATAGATATATCTATATATAGATTTATAGGTAGATCTATTTATAGATAGATATATCTATAGATAGATATATCTATATATAGATTTATAGGTGGATCTATTTATAGATAGATGATCTATATATAGCTAGATCTATAGATAGATATATAGGTAGATCTATTTATAGATAGATATATCTATATATAGATGGATAGATCTATAGATAGATATATCTATATATAGATTTATAGGTTGATCTATTTATAGATAGATAGATCTATATATAGCTAGATCTATATATAGATTATAGATCTATAGATAGATATATAGGTAGATCTATTTATAGATAGATATATCTATATATAGATTTATAGGTAGATCTATTTATAGATAGATATATCTATAGATAGATATATCTATATATAGATTTATAGGTTGATATATTTATAGATAGATATATCTATAGATATATCTATATATAGATGGATAGATCTATAGATAGATATATCTATATATAGATTTATAGGTTGATCTATTTATAGATAGATAGATCTATGGATAGATATATAGGTAGATCTATTTATAGACCGATATATCTATAGATAGATATATCTATATATAGATGGATAGATCTATAGATAGATATATCTATATATAGATTTATAGGTAGATCTATTTATAGATAGATATATCTATATATAGATTTATAGGTTGATCTATTTATAGATAGATAGATCTATATATAGCTAGATCTATATATAGATTATAGATCTATAGATAGATATATAGGTAGATCTATTGATAGATAGATATATCTATAGATAGATATATCTATATATAGATGGATAGATCTATAGATAGATATATCTATATATAGATTTATAGGTTGATCTATTTATAGATAGATATATCTATAGATAGATATATCTATATATAGATTTATAGGTTGATCTATTTATAGACAGATAGATCTATATATAGCTAGATCTATATATAGATTATAGATCTATAGATAGATATATAGGTAGATCTATTTATAGATAGATATATCTATATATAGATGGATAGATCTATAGATAGATATATTTATATATAGATGTATAGGTTGATCTATTTATAGATAGATAGATCTATGGATAGATATATAGGTAGATCTATTTATAGATAGATATATCTATAGATAGATATATCTATATATAGATGGATATATCTATAGATAGATATATCTATATATAGATTTATAGGTTGATCTATTTATAGATAGATAGATCTATATATAGATTATAGATCTATAGATATATAGGTAGATCTATTTATAGATAGATATATCTATAGATAGATATATCTATATATAGATGGATATTATAGATATATAGATAGATAGATCTATAGATAGCTAGATCTATATATAGATTATAGATATATAGATGGATAGATCTATAGATAGATATATCTATAGATATATTTATAGCTAGATCTATATATAGATTATTTATCTATAGATAGATAGACCTATATAGATTTATATATAGATAGATCTATATATAGTTAGATAGATAGATATATATATATAGATAGATCATCATGATCGCATCATGGCTGTTAACAATAAATATTCTTTATTTTATGCAAGGGTCCTTTATTTCTTAACCAGTAACATATATACTGATGCTTCCATTCAGATCACACCCACAGCTGTTCCCCTTTTATTCAGACAGCAAAATGAATTCACAGAGACAAAGTCGTTCCAGAGAAAAGGCCCTTTTCATCACGGCGATTCATACATGGACCTAAAACATTGCCTGTTTTTAAAGTAGTTTTCTCACTTTGTAGGTAAACAAAGATTGTAAAGTTGAAAAAGAACATTTTTGGCATTGCATGTTGAAAAGGTAATTTAAAGCATTCGTTGACATATTACATAGTAACTTTTTTCAACATGCTAAACTCAAGCAATAAGGTGTATAAGAGTGCATGGTCATAAAGTTCAAGGGTGGTGTTCGGTCTTTATTTGATAAAACTATAAATCTATCTATCTATCTATCTACATATCTATCTATCTATCTATAGATCTATCTATCTATTTATATAAATATCTATCTATATATAGATCTATCTATCTATATATAGATATATAGATAGATCTATTTTTATATAGATCTACCTATATGTAGATCTATCTATCTAATTATAGATCTATCTATTTATTTATCTATATATAGATCTATCTATCTATAGATCTATAGATACATAGATCTATAGATCTATATATAGATAGATAGATCTATAGAGAGATATAGATAGATATATCTATAGATAGATGGATAGATCTATAGATAGATAGATCTGTATATAGATAGATATATATATATATATAGATAGATCTATAGATAGGTAGCTCTATATATAGATGGATAGATCAATAGATAGATATATCTATAGCTATATCTATAGGTAGATCTATATATAGATAGATCTATAGATAGACAAATATATCTATATATAGATGGATATATCTATAGATCTATAGATAGATTATAGATCTATAGATAGATAGATCTATATATAGATTATAGATATATAGATCTATAGATAGATAGATCTATATATAGATGGATAGATCTATAGATAGATCTATCCATCTATCCATATAGATCTATAGATAGATCTATAGATAGATAGATCGATATATAGACAGATAGATCTATAGATAGATTTATATATAGATTGATTTATAGATAGATTGATAGATCTATAGATGATAGATAGATAGATCTATAGATCGATAGATCTATAGATAGATATAGATAGATCTATCTATAGATCGATAAAAGAGGAGCTTGATAACTGAAGGCTCTGCCTCCCATCCTACTTTTAATAACTCTAGGAACAACAAGTAACCCAGCATCTATAGAACGCAGCTGCCTTGCAGGGCAGTACGGTGTTACAAGCTCTTTAAGACAAGAAGGTGCCTCACCAGCAAGCGCCTTGTAGGTAAGGAGAAGAACCTTAAATTCTATTCTTGATTTAACAGGGAGCCAGTGCAAAGCAGATAACAGGCGGGATATGGTCTCCTTTATTAGTTCTTGTTAATACATGTGCTGCAGCATTCTGAATCAACTGAAGAGGCTTAAGAGATTTACAAGAACACCCTGCAAACAAAGAATTACAGTAGTCCAGTCTGGAGGAAACAAATGCATGAACTAATTATTCTGCATCACCTTGAGACAGGAAATTCCTTTTTTTTCGATTTTCGATATATTACGTAGATGAAAAAAGGCAGTCCTTGAAGTTTTCTTTATATGAGAGTTGAAGGACATATCCTGGTCGAAGAGAACTCCAAGATTCTTGACGGTGCTGCTGGATACCAGAGAAATTCCATCCATAGAAATTGTATCACGTGACAGCTGACTTTGAAGGCGCTCTGGGCCTATCAAGATAACTTCCGTTTTTTCTGAGTTTAGCATCAGGAAGTTGCAGGTCATCCAAGTTTTGATGTCTCCAAGACATTCTTGAAGTCTAACTAGCTGTTTGGTCTCCTCTGGCTTGATCGACAGATACAATTGAGTATCGTCTGCGTAACGATGGAAGTTGATGCAGTGTTTTCTGATAATGTCGCCCAAAGGAAGCATATAAAAGGTAAATAAAATGGGTCTAAGCACAGAACCTTGTGGGTCTTCGAGGATTCTCCGTTTACAAGCACAAACTGGGATCTATCCGATAAATAGCATTTAAACCAGCTAAGTGCAGTTCCTTTAATACCAATCAAGTGTTCTAGTCTCTGCAGCAAGATACGATGATCGATGGTTTTAAAGGCGGCACTGAGGTCCAGCAAGACAAGAAAAGAGACAAGTCCTTGGTCCGATCCAAGTAGGAGATAATTTGTCATTTTCACCAGGGCTGTTTCTGTGCTATGATGCACTCGAAATCCGGACTGAAAGTCCTCGAACAAAGCATTGTTTTGAAGAAAGTCACATAGTTGATTTGCAACGGATTTCTCAAGGATCTTCGAGAGGAAGGGAAGATTAGAGATTGGTCTGTAGTTAGCCAACACCTCTGGAGCAAGAGTAGGTTTCTTAAGAAGAGGCTTAATTACAGCTATCTTGAAGGACTGTGGTACATGTCCTGTCAATAATATCCAGAAAAGGCGTGCTAATAAAAGAAAAAACTTCCTTAAGCAGCTTAGTTGGAATAGGATCCAAGAGACAAGTAGAAGATTTAGACTTCGAAATTGTAGAAGTCAGTTGATCCAGGGTGATGGAAGAGAAGCCATCCAAGTAGGCATCAGGGCCCACTGCTGCACCCAGGGTTCCTACATCCGAGGACGGGTCAGCACTAGTTGAGGGCAGGAGACCATCAATTTTCTCTTTGATAGTCAGAATTTTATCATTGAAGAAGATCATAAAGTCGTTACTGCTGAGGTCCAGAGGAATACATGGCTCAACAGAGCTGTGACTCTCTGTCAGCCTAGCCACAGTGCTGAAGAAAAACCTGGAGTTTTTATTTTTCTCTATTAGTTAACATATTCAAAGATCCTCTTGCGCTCCGGAGAGCCTTCTTATATGTTTTAAGGCTGTATTGCCAGACTAGCCTAGATCCTTCTGATTTGGTGGAACTCCATAGTCGTTCAAGCTTCCGCACAGATTGCTTTAAGTTGCGGGTTTGAGGGTTAAACCAAGGTGCAAACTTCCTACTTGTTGCCATTCTTTTTTTCAGAGGAGCAATAGCGACCAGCGTCGCTCTCAGAGAGCCCTTAGCAGTATCGAGAAGAATATCGATTTGGGACGGACTGAAGTTTTCATGGGAGTCGTCCGGTATCTTGAAACAGGACACTGAACTTAGAGCAGAAGGAATCGCTTAAAGCTACAGCGGTATCCGATAGGCATCGACTGTAGAAACTTTTGGCAGGAGGAGGTTCCGGTAGTAGAAATTCGAAGGTTATCAGACAATGGTCCGACAAAAGAGGATTCTGTGGATAGATTGTTAAATGTTCTATCTCAATACCATACACAAGAACCAAGTCGAGTGTGTGGTTAAAGCAATGAGTTGGTTTATTTACCCTCTGACAAAAACCAACTGAGTATAATAATGAAAGAAATGAAGTACCAAGGCTGTCGTTATCGACATCCATGTGAATGTTAAAATCACCCACTATAATCACCTTGTCCGTTTTAAGGACCAAACTCGTAGAACTGTGAAAATTCAGATAAAAATTCGGAATAAGGACCTGGCGCCCTGTACACTATTACAAAGAGAACCGGCTGGAATATTTCCCTGATTGGTTGCGAAAGACTGAGAACCAGGCTTTCAAGATCTATAGATAGATAGATCTATATATATAGATCTATAGATAGATCATCATGATCACATCATGCTGTTAACAATAGATATAGATCTATAGATAGATAGATAGATAGAACTATATATATGTAGATCTATCTATCTATATATAGATTTATAGAAAGATAGATAGATAGATCTATATATAAATAGATAGATACACAACGTTCCACACAACGTGCAAAATTCTACTCCAATGAGCAAAACACCTTCTCAGAGTTGCACAACATTACACACAATGTCTGCTTCACCCTTTTTGCAAAACATTACACACAGTGATTTGTAAAACTCTACACACATTTTCTCACCTTAGACACAGATAAGGATTGTGAGGTTACTTCCTTGTCATTACAAAGCCCTGGATTGCCAATGATTACACTAATAAACGAACTGGATAAATACATCCACCAGGTGTGGAAGCACAGATGTGCTAATTTGAAAAAACAGTAATCAGGGGTGAGTTCACCTGTCTTCAACAAAAATGGAAGGAGCTACAAGAAGAAGAGTGAGAATGAGAGGGGGAGCTCAAAGAGGAGATGATAAATAGTTACAGTATTCTTGTTGCTTTTACAGTAGTTTTTCTTTAGAGTCAAAGTGTATGTACTTATTTGTCTATAGATTTTGTTTTATTGATTTCATTGTTGGTTGATTACTGATTATGGTGAGAAATACTGTAAGTATTGAAATAAATACTTGCAATATTCAGTCTGCAGCATCAGTGTTGTGTAGTGTCTTTGTAATATTTGTGTACATTCTCCCTATATCTCAAACTAATCATGAAGAATGTTGCGGGTTTGTCACTATTTTTTTTTTTCATCTAAATTATCCCTTACATAAGATCTGGCCAAAATCTAGCACATGCTATTTCCTAAAAGATTTTTACAAATGTGTTTTCTATTTATCACAGCAGTGTGAAACTGGCTGCAATAGTGTCTGATCATTGAGGACTGTGTTGGTTTAATGAAAACTAATAGCAATTCTGGTAATTAAGTAATATTTCTTTCCCCAGCGTGATTTAAAATATCGTCCTTAACAGGATTCCAACGAGGCATCAAATTAATATTAAAACACTCCTGGCTTTAATTAAACGAATGATTGCATATAAAATACCTTGATATTGACTTTTTTTTTTTTTTTTGTACATGAATAAAGTTTTTCAACGTGATCAGTGTTTTTTTTAAAAGGTGACAGAGGCCATGTTAAATAATTAAAAAGAAGCCGCTGCATCACAATAAAGCAGCTCATTGAGTTCAGCCAGGTTCTGAGCGCCGTGCTCGTCCTTACCGATATGTGATAGATTCTCCTTCACGTCGGTCCTTGACCTCTCACGACCCCGGATCAAAGCGTGGCTCAGTGGCAGTGCCGGGTCCTCTTTCCCTCAAGACCGTCTCTGTCTTGACCCCAAATGACTCAATCGGTGGCTTATAAGTGGGTTGAGTAATAATAATTCATAGTATAGCTTGTAGAAAAGGATAATTGTGTAGCATGTTGGAAGGTGATTTTTAAAGTCATAATGCAGCATGTCAGAAATTCATAACTGCAAAGATCTTCCCACATAATAACATTGGTCAAAAGGTTTTTAGTATGCCAGTTATTGAACAATATGCCCAAATAAAGAGGTGAAAATATCTTTGTATAGCATGTTGAAAACAGTGTAGAGAATCTCATATTGCCTGGTAATGCATCATGAAAGTTGTCTTAGTATAGCATTCCATAAGTCGCCATAGTAAAGCACATAAAAAAGTTATTAGAATAATCCTATGCTATGACCAAAAAAAGAATGTGGCACATTATGCCAAAAAGTCTTCATATAAGTAGTTGATCACACTTTAAAAAAAAAAAAAGTTTGTGTAATTATATGTAATGGCAAAGTGTTCTGTTTAATGTAAAAAAAAGTGTAGAGAAGCCTTTTTCTAATTTATTCTGAAAGTTGATGTCTGTGGTGCAATATTAATACAAAAAACCCCACTGACTTTTTATTCTTCTGTACACGTTTGTTACACACGTTAACTGGTCAGCAGCAATGTACAACAGGAAGTCAGACATTACTCATGAGGAAGTGTGTGAAACTCAAGGCAGGTCAGAAGGAGAGCAAACACACGCAGGCCCCCCCGCCCCCAAACAACTTACAACAAGATGGCTGACGGGCACTTGGGACAGAAGTACAGGCCATCTTAAACACAATTCGTTTTCACTTTTAGATGAAGAAAAAGGTGTAAAATGAACTTAAAACAATCCATACAGTTAGCTTATTTACAGTGTTACTTAAAACAAAGCCGTCAGTGCCTGTATGTGCCAAGAGGAACGCTGCCACTTCATTTGAAACGTCACAGGGGATTTTAAAACTTCCGAAAAACTTGGTTTTAAATTAATCATTTTAAAAAAACAAATCAGTTTAATAAATCAAGCAAATCTGTGGAATGCAAAAGGTTTGCAAAAGGAAAAACTATAAATTGAGGGTCATTGGGTTTGTATTTCAGTCAGGTTTTTTATGTTCAGGCCCGATACTGTGCTGCACCACTTTAAAAACTTCAAGCACAATTTAATTTTAAGTCTATTAGTTTGTCTCAATTAATTCCTTTGTAATTTGCTGACGTGTGGGCTGCTCAATTTGTGTTATCATTCACTGCTGTTATGAAAATAGGCCAGCAAAGTTCCATAGCTTGAACCATAGCATCTCCACCTTGCAAGTGCAAATCAGCTGAAATCCGAGCCGGGTTCATCGGGCCGAAAACTGCAGCGAGCAAGGTCTGGATGAAAACAGAAGCAGCTCAGTCAGAATGAAATGGCCTGTCCCTCATGGGTGAACGCTTTCGGTTCTGCAACGGATATGAACCATCTTTCTGTTGTGGGTAAATAGTTCATAGTACGATCTTTCCATAGTTAAGGCCATTTCCCGTATCTGGTTCAGTTACAAGGAATTTCAAAGACCTCGGCCCTGCTTAACTTGACCATGAAAGGTCATGAGTGTAGTGTTCGGTCTTATTGATAAACAAAACGTGGTCATTCTAGCGGAAACAGTTAAAGCGTATAGAGCGCCGTGTGAGGAGTTAGTGTGTCACTATAAATGGTTAATACAAATAGAAATATGATAGCATATTTAGGTAAAACATATACATTAATCTCTGGTTATACAAATATCTTTTTGAAGCCTGTGACCAGCCTGCTGAACGGCTCGCTAAGAGGGCGACTCGCCAGGTCACCTTTCCCGTTGGCTTATGTTTGTTGGGTGTGAACAGTGTGACGATGACCTAAGAATAAAGAAACGTACAAGTAAATGAAACGAAAATGGAATGCTCCCCAGGAAGTAGGGATGAACACCTACATAAGCGGCTTCCTGATGTACCGTTTATTACAAGCCAGCAGTTCCTCTGTTCACCACTAGGGGGCATCAACAGTGACCAGTAGAGGAAAGGGCCGAGAAGGCATTAGGTTTGTTTGTAAACAGAAAACTGGGAAATGTAAATCCACATGAGACATTAAAACACAAAAATTGTCCGGATGCAAGTGCACTGCTGCCACCCACCAAGCAGAATGTTTAGTACTACACAGGCAGTAACACGTCCAAGGAGACGAAGCAAAAAGGACCTCAGATTACAACACGCGCAGAGCGAGAGACTCTCCATTTTCCGTTCAAGTACCATTCACTATATTACAATAACATTTAGAATTTAGCATCCTTTTAAGGCTCAGAAAGCAGTTTGTTTTGCTGCTTGTAACAACTCAGCCTCACATGTTAGACGTCCTACCCAGTGGCCTGCGCCGGCTGTAGCAGCGGATTGTTGACTTGTGCGTATTTGTCTGCTGTTGTCTCGTTTCCTGCCGTCGGCTCACAACGCTTTCATCATTTCTTCTTTGTTTACAGCAGTGGAGATGTGGCAGAGCCTCGTTGGTTACAATGTGACGAGCCGAAACATAAAATCCGCCGGATTCCTGTCCTCTCGCCCTGACGATCGCGGCATCACGGCGTTGGTCCACTATAGCGGATGACTCTCAAATCCGAAAGCGGACAATAGCAAAACAACAATTAAAAACTAAGGGTAGATTACACGAGGTTCAACATCGGGGATGTTTCTTTTTGCTTTGTACCGTGTGCTGTTTCTAATTGCTTTTGCTCATTGTGTCTAGGATCAAGCCAAGAGGCCTGAACATTAAAACATCCGTTTACTGGTACACATCCAGGTTGTTCCAACCATTTACATTTTCTCGAGCTATTGGACCCAAACTAATGAACACATCCCATTTTTACTGCTTTGGGCCGAGCATGTAGCACACCCTGAAATCTGTCCTCTTCTTCTTCCTCTTCACTTGATAAGACACATTTCTGAGGGTCGTCTGACCGCTGCCTGGTCGACTCCTCGCCCACCTCAAGTTCATCTCCGGGAACTTTGATTCGGGGTCCTGAGGTTTGAGACGTCCTCGAGTTCATTCCCAGTCTCCCCTCAGAGACTTTTGCTAGTCCGTCGCAGTCTGGATCTTCGGATCCCACTGTGTGCATTTTAGGACTTCTGCTCGGAGGTGACAGAAGGCGCAGCCACACTCTCCGGCTTCCCAATCTGGTACGTGATCAAATATTCTGGGTAAGCCTGTGGACAAAAAGGGAACATCAATTATTCTTACTATGATTAGGCTCATCTCTAAACACAAACTCCCATCTTCATTGATGATGCGATTGTATTTTAACTGACGATGTGCTGCTTCCTTCCTCGTAAATTGAATGCTTTCATATTTTACCCTGTTTGAAGATGTCCTATTATATTCCATTGGCTGATTGTTGACCACATTGTTTTGTGTGTGCGCTTGTGTGTACTGACCTGCTCCCCTCTGTAGATGACGTACTCTGCATACGCCAGTCCGTTCACGCTGGGTCGCCCTATGACCGAGTGGTGTCCCGGCGGGGCGTGGGCCATCTTCATGGCACTGAACTGAAGAAACGACTTTCCCAGCGTCACTCGACAGAACAACATCTGCCTGAAAAGTAAGCGCACAGAACAAAATTATCACAAAACATATCTTCTTGATGTATGTATGAGTAATATTTATATCATTACGCTTCCTACAGTGAACCCTATTATCTTTCCAAATCAAATAACGGCACATTGCTTTTGTAATTGGTACGAAAGAGAAAGGAAATGGTATCATTTTATCATAAGTGTATCAAAACTCAGGCTCTGGATAACCACAGCAAAGTTTCTGTGTTAATGCAATGCATTGTGGGACAGGAGAATCCATCAAAAGCAAAGGGAGACGTGCTGCGACGGTAAAGACGTCTCACCTGTGGCACACGTAGCAGGAGCGGTCTTTGTGTGTGGGACAGCCCGTCCCTCCGCCGATCCCGTACACGTACTGGTTGCTTTTGGACGAGTTCTCAGCAAAATAGATCCCAGCGCCGAACATGCCGCCGATGTACGCGTGTCGCTCGTCGAAGCCCTTATGGATGATGGCGTTGATGAAGGGAGAACCTGTCGGTAGAAACAAGGACATTTAGTACACTTTGCCTGTAGACCTCCACTTCCTGTATGCGTGGGGCCTCGTTTACAGGCCCCTGGAAGAGTATGTGATCCACGGCACGATCAAACCACACAGTAACACGGCCCAACTATAGAACTGTAATGCTTGAAGTAGTTCTGCATATTGTAGGTGTGCAACTTAAGCTATAAGGGAGATGTGAACAAGATCAAGAGGGAAACTGACCACGTTGTACAAGATGGAGATAGACGTGCATTTTAAACTTGGGAAACGCTTGATTATAGTGCTTTTTTTAACAGAGCGAGGAATCCACAGGATTTTGCATGGCATACTTGTCAATTTACCGTGAAAGAGCATTCGCTCGTTGTGATGGTTGTGGTTCTCGTCCGCGATCTCCTTTTGTCGGTGTGAATATCGCTCCCGCAGCTTCTTATTCACCACCTTCTGAATCTGCAGAGTCACAGGAAGGAAGCCATTGACCAACTCTTCCTTTTTGTAATTTCAAACAGAGGGGACTTGTGTGTGTGTTGCGAGCGCACACCTTGAGGATGTTGTACCGGCTGAAGACTCCCCCTGCATTGCCTCCGTCACGGTGTTCTCTGATGGTGCTCTGGAGCTGAGGGCAGAATGACCAGACATCAAAACTCCACACACACACAAAGCTTTTCAGGTACGTGTGTGTGTGTGTGTGTGTGTGTGTGATAAAACATGCCACCAGGGAGTGTTTTTTGTAATCATTTTTCATCTTATGCATCAGCTAGTACTACAAGTACAGTCGTTTGCCAATTTCATTACAGACGTACCTAGTTGAAACAAACATACCACAGCGCTGCGTAGTGTAGATTTGTAGGATGTAACTGGTGGAACTCAATAGCACCAGATAGATATGTGTCCATTATGTAGGAACGGGCAGGCGGACTGAACATTAAGAGCCTTGGGATGGAGGGTCTTTAGATCTAGTTTACTCGGGATCGAGTGTAGAGTGTAGATTACACCACGTGAGCCGCAACTCGTTCAATCACAGCGGATATCTAAATATGGCCTGTGGGAAATCCGGTGCATCAGCAGTGAAATGGAGTCCAGAAGCTGCTGATTGAGGAACGTTTTCTGTGGTGTGCTTCTAGTGATTCGTAAAATGAGTTATCTCCCCAACGACAAACTATTGATGACCTATGAAATACTGCGGAGGACCTCGGCCCAGTATTGGCAGCTGTCTAGGGGAGGACGCATGAAAGTCATTTAAATAAAAAAAAAAGACCCGTTAAATTACCTGAAGGTCATCATTCATTTTTAATCCATTCAGACTGATATCGGCTGTCTCTTAAGAGAGAAATGGAGTCCGACTCTCTTTTGCAGAAATACAGTAAATTATTGGACTGAGTTGCTGTTCAGTTGTAGTGGTGGAAAAAACGCAACCACAATCAACCTAAATGTGTGTGGATTTGCATACTTCCTCCTCCACAGACTGGAACTCCTTGTCGTCCGTTGCCAGGTCGATGAGCACGGTTCCCTGGCTGGAGCAGTGGAACGTCAGGTACGGGTTCGCACCTGCAAAACAGATTCATCTCCAGATCGAATCAATGATTTCAAAAACTAACAGGTATACATCGGAAAGTTTTTTTTTTTTTTCCTAAAGCAGGTTTACAATCAAACAGCCTTTTATGTCAGAAGGAGAACTTGCTTGATTGTGTTTGACAATCTTTCACATTCATTACAAGATTAAATCTGATGTACAAGTTGTGTATCCTCATACGTGTGTGTGTGTGTGTGTGTGTGTGTGTGTGTGTGTGTGTGTGTGTGTTTCCTGACCTTGCTGGCCTCCCAGCAGCCTCTCGATGCCCTTGATGAGCTTGTGTCTGTGGCCGTAAGCGTTGATGCCGATCTCCTTCAGCTCCTCGTGACCCATGTCTGCCAGCACATCCAGGGAAATCTGCCCGGAAACAACAAACCGCTTTGTTATCCAGATCATCTTGTCATAAAACAATGTCCTTCACTTGAAGACCATAATCCACAAAAACTATCGCAGTCATTCTACACCTGGCAACTATAGCAAATGTTGTTCTACCGTATTTAACAGTTTAACACAATAATTCAATGACAACGAGGGAGAAAAATGGCGAGACTGAGGGCTAATGCACGAATGGCAGTTATCAGGGTTTGATATGCAAATAGGAGATGGGGAAGTTTGTGAGGAGAGATGAGATTCATGCTGCGGGCTGAGAAAGCTCTGCTTATTAAACCGCAACCTTTACCTCCTTTGTTCTGTGTTCACTGTGGCTCTACATGATCACAGCCTAAACAACCTGCAGCGTGTTTACGTCGTTCATTATTTCTCATTAATACCAGAACCCCACTTTCATTTCAAAGTTCTGCAGTTTGTTTCAACCGATTTGAAGTCATTGCCCTCAAAACAGATAAAAGTGACGCATCAGCCCGATTCCCACCACACGCTGCCAACTTCTGAGCCATGTGACACCTGGAACAGGCAAAGATGTACACGATCCTCCTCTGCTCCTGCTGCACAGTGATCGTTCTTTCTGCATGCACGGCCCGAGAGAAGCCAGTGGAAAGGACCAATCTTGCATAAAGCGTTCGATCCAACTATGATTTTATGGCAATTAAGTGTAGTTGACTAAAGTAGTGATGTAAAATCCATTAAATTATATTACTCTTTGTTACGATTGGGGGCCTCGTTTAAGGTTATGCGGAAATAAAATTGAATTGAAAAAAATAAATGGAACCCTGAGCTAACTCGCCTTAATCTCATTCTACATCTGAATATTAATGATTGCCCTTACGGGAATCTAGTGAAGGTAACACACACACACACACACACACGCAGCGTATTGTTCCCGTCAGTGCTCAGCCCTTTTCCTGCTGTCCTCTTCGTCTGTCTCTCTGTCATCTGTCTCCTTGTCTCTCAGTCTGCATTCTTCATTTTTCCCTTCAAGTCTTTTCTTCCTTGTTCTCACTGCGCCCATCTGCATCCCTCATCTACTCTTTCCACCTTATTGAATGTTTACTGCCGTTCTAGTTGCTCTTTAGGTTTGTACTTCAGTGCATGTAACTGTCTCACCAACATGTGTGGCAACTGTTTGTTGTTCACTTTGGTCTTCTTCCAGACACATCAAATTGTGTGTGTGTGTGTGTGTGTGTGTGTGTGTGTGTGTACCTGTTCTCGCTGGAAGATGTCTCGGAGGTGTTCCAGTCCAAGACTTCTCAAGAACTGGTTGATGGTCATGTCCAGCAGAGCTGCAGAGACACGCCAATGCCGGCAGGCGTGTTACACATGCCAACGTCTTACAGGCGTGCTTTTAGTTTGAAAAGAACCACCAACTCACCGTACGTACTTTCTCCTTCCTTCCTGTCGGACCCGGACGCTCCGTCCGCCAGCCCAGTGGCGCCTCCCGCAGTGATGTCACCGAGGGGCGTGGTCAGGTTGTCGATGCTGCTGGCCGCTGACAGACAGGACGGAGATGGCGAGGGAGAGATGACCACGCCCCCTGTAGCGCCCGCGCCCACCACACCCGCGCTCACCTGCAGGCGGAAGAGCGGCCATTCGGTTTAAAAGGGTTTAACGTACGCACACCTACAGTCGCTCCCCCGCGGCTTCCAATCAGGACAATTCACCTCCAAGCTGATTCTATCCTTCACCATTCATTGCTTTCAATTCAATTCAATTCATTTTATTTTGTATAGCCCAAAATCGCAAATTACAAATTTGCCTCGGAGGGCTTTACAGTCTGTACACATGCAACATCCTCCGTCCCAAGACCCTCACATCGGCACAGGAAAAACCCTTCCAGGGAAAAAAGGGAAGAAACCTTAGGGAGAACGTCAGAGGAGGGATCCCTCTCCCGGGATGGACAGACTGCAATGGATGTCATGTGTACAGAATGACTCATACAGATGTAGAATATAAATGCTTAAATGCTTTAAGCTGGTAAAAGCCCTAAAACTTACCCTTACCCTACCACTGACAATTAAAACCGCTTCAGCTCTTCCACTTTAATCAACACCCTGAGTCTCGTGTGGTTCTAGCTGAAAGCCGGTCTGTACGGCTTCCTACGTGTGTGTGTGTGTGTGTGTGTGTGCGTGTGGACTCTCACCACAGTGGCCTGGGGCTTCAAACAGCTGGGCAGGGCATCTGGCGGCATGGCGTCGATCAACAATGCTCTGATGTCATCAGCCTGAAACAGACAGAGAGGCTGACGTAATGATAAGATGTAGACAGACGTTTAATTCTCATACTTAGACATAATAAATACAATAATATATGCAGCAGACGGTCAGGCTCCAGAAGCAAAATCTGCATTTGGTTTCTTGGGTGTTTTCATTTGTAAGAAGAAGAATTAGCTTATTTCCTCTCCAAAGTGGAATGGTCTCACTTCCTGGTAACCTTTCTTTGCAAAGGGCTCATCCACTAAATGGCTTGACTGTAAAGTCTTGTTCATTCCTTCAGGGACAACAAGTAAACACAATACTGAACCCCGACCAGTCAAACAGCCTTTGGCTCACTCCCAACAGGCACGAGGTCCAAGCTGGCGTACCGTTGCCAGGTCCAGCGGCGTCTGCCCCTCCTGGTTCTTCATGGTGGGATCGGCGCCGTGGGCCAGCAGCAGCGCGCACAGCTGCGTCCGCCCTTTCTGGGCCGCCTCGTGGAGCGGAGTGAACGCCCACTTGTCCGTGGCGTTGACGCACGTGTTGTACTTTATCAGCAGGGCGGCGATGTCCACGTGCTAGACAGAGCAGGTGGCGAGAGACACGGAGGGATCAGGACGGAAGATGAAAGGGGATGAGAGATGAAAAGGCAATCGGAGAGGAAGGATTAGAACGAAATCAGAGCAGAAAGAAGAGGAGGAGGAGGAAGTGGTGGGACGAGGAGACAAGCGAGAGCAAATGTGTGAATGAGAAAAACAAACGTAACACGTGTTCTTCTCTGCAGCAGGAATGTGAATTATTAACTCCTGATTCTTGTTTTCCCACAGGCTTGTCTCCTTCCTCCATGTGTGTGTGTGTGTGTGTGTGTGTGTGTGTGTGTGTCTTACTCCGTACGAGGCGGCGTTGTGTAGAGGGATCAGCCCCCCTTTGTCCTGTGCGTTCACATCGGCTCCGTGTTCCAACAGATACTCAGCCACCTCCAAGTTGTTATAGCCGGCTGGAGAGCAGCGTCGAAAAGGCGGATGAGCAGAGAAAAAGAAGAGAAAACACAAAATGTCGTCAGGTAATGAGAGGAGAGGAAAGCAGGAGAGCCATGTCGGCTTACAGCGTGGCAGCGTATAATCATCTCCTCCTTCGCGTGGAGGCAGAGGGAGCGTGTGTGTGTGTGTGGTCAGATCCATGAAGAAGAAAAAAGACTTTAAAGTGACAGTCATGTCGCTTAATATTTTCTAATTATTTATTCTTTATCTAACATTTAACATGGTCGCAAAAGTAAACAAAAAAAATAGCATCTCTAAATATTAATGTGGCCGCTGTGAGATTGCACGGTGTTTATGCAGAGTGGTGTTATCCTGATTACTGATCTGGAATAAATAAAAGAGTACGTGCACCTTTTTAAAACTCTGCCATGGGGAATTAAGAACTTTATCGAGTTTGTGCGCGATCCAAGGTCGCCGTACTGCTCTACAGCTTCTGGTGTTACGTCGCCACGGATCAGCTGCTTGACAACGCCACTAAATCACAGGGGGCAACGCAACGCCTTCATCCAACACATCGGCAGCCGTCATATCCGTCATTGAGGCGTCTCTGGATTATTGTTCTTGCCGTCGAGATTCAGAGACGTGAGTCTGCCAAGTGGCGTTTGCGTAACCAGCGAGGAGCCTGCTTGTTACGATGAAGCGTGAATGTGTGTGCAGCTTTTCTTTTTTGAGGGGGGTTCTTCACGCATAATACCTGCGAGGTGCAGAGGCGTGGAGTTGCGTCCCTGCGTGTCCCGGCAGTTGATGTTGTCGGGGCTGCATAACTTCTGCACGCGGGCCAAGCAGCCCTTCTTAGCGGCGTCCAGCAGCGCGGCGTCTCCCCTCAGCAGGTCCTGGATGTCGGTGTCGCCGTCCTTCACCAGGTCCAGGGGCGTGTTGCCGTCCCGGTTCTTCTTGGTGGGGTCTGCGCCGTGCTGCAGGTGGGAGATTAGAAGTGGAGTTTGATTGCACGCCTTGTTTGCAAACAGAACAGAGGAATGGAAGCTCCCGGCAGAAGGGGAGGATCACTGGAGAGAGGAAGAAGGGCACAGACGGAAAGGCGGCGGAGAGGTGAGGACAGGACATCTAGTGAAGCGGAAAAGGGCCACGCCCCCTGGAGACACGTTTCATCCTTTCCACCGCCTCTCCCTGGGTGGTGGTTTTACTTGTCACTTCATTGAAGGGTTTGAAAATCTGCTCGTTAAAATGGGACGCTGTGGGACAAGTCCCCTGTGTGTCCCCTGCCGGCCTAAAAATGTCCGTTATACGACTTTCAAGATCGTATTCCCTATTTAAATAGATTTCTTTTTTTTTTACTTTTTACTTATAATCAGATTCTGCCCTACTTTTCCATCCCTCTTTGCTAAACCCTGAATCATACTCTCATTGTAATTTATTCACTTACCAGGGAAATTATAATAGAGAGCCATCTAAGTAATAATTGGGGACATAATAAATTATTTTGTTTCTTTTTTACTGGATTCAACCTATATGCAGTTTATGAAGATTTTCCATTTACAATAATGAACGAGTTATAAATATGATTATCTGGCAAACGTATTTTAACAAATAAGAATAGTGGATGGATCTAATTGCCAACGATGGTACGCTACCGTGCTCCAAATGACACGCGTGTGTTCACAGTGTTTGCTTGTCTCCAAGTGGAAAGTCCATCTTAAGGGGAAAACTTAATGTCTAATGCTGATCCTTAGCTAGCTAAGTATGAGGAATCACCAGCGATGAGGATCCATCATGCGGCCACTAAGAATATCTGTACAGATGTTTCAGTTCGCACCATCAAAACAACCAGGCGCCAACAATTAAGGCCCATTCTTTGTTTTTCGGAGGCATTCACTTCCTTCCTAACAAAGAAAATAAATGTTAATAGTCTTTGAGTAAGTCACACAAGTCCAGAAATCACAGCACCGGGAGAATATTACGATTAAGTCTGGGCACAAATCCAACACAGGAAAGGGACAAAATAAAGTTGACCATAGCCGAGACAGAGCGCACAAAAGGAAAAACCTACCACTGAACTCTGGAATCGTTTATCCAGTTGCATCGCAAAGCCGCGGCAGAACACCAAAGAGCGGGAACGATTGGTTTACGGGGGGAACTGAGGGAATCGCAGGCTTAAAAAAATTAGAGGATTTCTATGGTAAAAATAAAAGCCACGACGTTCCACCACCTTGAAGGATCAATCACCTGTGTGCGTTTGTCCAGCCGGACACTGAATAGGCAACTTAATCCAAGATCGAATGTAAATGGGGGGGGGTCTTTGGGGTTTGTTATTAGTGATTAAAGGATTTTTCAGTTGGTGCAAGAAGGAGTTGTGACTTCAGGTTATTATCATCATCAAAACTATCAGCTGTTAACGGTATCCACAACTACTGCACAATCACCCTGTCAGTCATAGTGTGTTCAAGGTAAAATAAACTCCTTTCCCCAATTTAACAACATGCCTTCAGTATTTCACACCTTTGGTTTAATAGAACCTTAAATGACAGATTTCAACAAATGACTGTGCGTTTCCATCCTCTTCTTTCTTTCTCTCTTTCTGTTATTTCATTACCTCGCACACACATGTAATACTGCTAAGAAAAGAGCTTCCACACAGTCGATTCGCACATCGTTGCTCTTTTAAAAATACGTAGCACTAGTAGGATTTACGTTGGAATGGCGTGGAATGGCGGTTTCTGCATTAGGAGGAGGGGCCTAACCTTGAGCAGCAGCTTGCAGATCTCATATTTGCCCTTGGCCGCGGCCTCGTGGAGCGGCGTGAACTTCCACAGGTCGGCCACGTTGACCGAGGCTCCGTGTCGGACCAGCAGCTCGGCCACCTCGTAGTGACCGTAGGAACAGGCATTGTGGAGGGGAACCAGGCCACTGTGAGGGGGAAGACACACACACACACACGCACACACACACACACACACACACACACAGAGAGCATTCCTTTGCTTTATTATCAGCTCCTCTGAGAATTGATTACCTTCCGTAACTCTACTTGAACTCTCCAAATCATGACGTAAATCCACGATGTTTAAGTTCATGCTCAGGAGTCGCACCCTTTGTCCTTGGCGTGCACATCGGCCCCGTGGTGCAGCAGGTACTCCACCACCCCCACCCGGTTGTAGCCGGCAGCGAAGTGGAGCGGCGTGGAGTGCCTCCCCTCCAGGTCCCTGCAGTTCACATTCTGAGCCGTACACAGCGACTGCAAGAGAGGGTTAAAGCGCTCATCAGCAAAACGGATGCTTTATCTGGCTGCCTACCCAACCAGCAGCCAAACGATTGGGTCTATAACGAGGCTTTAAAAAAAAGAGATCATTTCAAGAGGGTTTTCATCAAGGCTTTTTTTTTTTAAGTGCAATAAAACCACATTCTCTCTGAAAGTGAGAATGTGAATAATTGAGAATTGATTGAGAGTAAAACAGGCGTGAAATGGAATCCCTTTTTTCTCTTAGAAATGGGAAATGGGAGAAAATAAAATGTTCATACAAATATGAACAAGAACAGAAACATTTCTCTGTTCCAGCTTGAATTTGGAAGCTTCTCAGCAGGACGTATTTGGAGTTGGTGTCGCTGTTAGTTTATGACTGCTCTGATCCTAAAGTCCCTCCAAGCAGATTCGTATTTGTATTGGGCCATAATTATCTTTATCAAAGCCGATGAACCAGCAACAAAATGAAACAGGAACAAACTGCAGTTCTGAGAGAAAAGAAAGCAAGAAAGAGAAACTGCGAGAAAAACGTAACAGTGTTCCTCGCCCCCCCGCCGTGATTTATGATGAAAACTGTCTGTGAAATGAGATGTGAAAAGTGGGGTTTGAGGGAAAAATTGCAACAATATTAAAGTTATTAACTGAGGTTGCTTCGCGTCTGCGGAGCCGAGGCGGACTCCCGCTGCCCTGCTGCTCACGCAAAATAACGGTGCTACTTTCCCATAATAAACCCAATCAAACCTGCGAGGAGGTGAATGAGATGAAACATGTTGTCTTACATTAAGGTGTCGCGTTGCTTCTGTTCCTGATTTAAAAAAAAAAGTTTGTTTCCTGGAAAAGTGTTAAAAACTAACGTAAAGCGGTGCCAATAAACCATCAATTGCAGTCTGTTGGAGTTTCTTATTATCGGTTAACTGTTGAGAGACACACACACTCATAAAAAAATATTTCAAATCAATTTAGAGCATCGACAGGACTGTTGACGAACTGAAAAAAGGGGAAATCTATGATCAGCTGATGTGTGCAATATTCCCAAAAAAAATTTTTTCCTTTCACAATCTAAACGTATAAATGCAAAGACTAAAGAGGACTACTTATCATCTGGCATCAATGTGGACTGCAATGTTTGGTCTATTTATCCAATTTGGGTAAACTTGCTGTATTAACCACACATCGGTTCATCCTCGTAATGAGATTAAAAAAATGCTGCTGCTCTTTGACCCCTCCTCCAGGCCCAACAGTCACAGTCTGTCACACAGTAGACTCAACTCTAAGACAGAGAGTGACACTGAGCCCCCCCTGCCTACCTGCCACAGTGTCCCTCCTCAGACTGTCTGCCTGGATGACCCCATTACCGTCCGCCTGCGCGTTTAAAGACGCAGCCGGATCGCAGCAGGTCGCTGACATTTGGTGGGTGTTTGCATCCGAGGCCTAAGACACAGCATCCCGAGCGCCTACATGCTTAACACGAGTGGGCTTTAATCGCTGTGTTCACACAGAGCGCCGCGTCGGCAAATTTGGCCCTTTAAAAAAAGACAAAAGCGTTGCAGGTTTTCCCCTGGATGGAGGTGGACCAAAGGCTCGCTGACATTTAACAGAAATCACAACTCCATCAGAGCAGGGCAACACTTTCAGTTTCATTGTCAGTAAAAAACAAAGCAAAAAAGCCAGGACGATCTGTGCCACAATTGCATCGAGTTGCTGTCAAATTCATACTCCCCAATTTTCAGTCCAATCAATGGTTTCATCATTTCCGTTGTGCATCACTAATTCACATGGATGAAAGTCATTATTATAGATTGGGTTTGTAATCATTAGAGCTGATATATTTATGTGTTTTTTCTGACATTAATAAAATCCCGACTGTGTTCAATTTTGTGGTTGGACAAGTTCACAAGCATTTCTCAGAACGGGATATTCCATAATTTACAAACCCTAATGAAGCAATTAGAAAAAGATTTCTCCTCTCAGAGTGCAAGTTATTTGATACGATCACCGGATCATGGATTGTTTGCAGGGGAACGAAATGTTCTCTTCTAATGTGTCCTCCCCAAATGAAGGGCACTGTGGACAATGTCGACGGTCCGGTGAAAAGTCTCAACCAAACTACCTTGACAGTGTCCAGGTCTCCGGCTTTAGCAGCTTCCAGAAGTCTGTAGTCCACGTCGGAGTTCCTCACCGGGACGTTCTCTGTGGGGAACAACAGTTTGACAACTTTAAATACACTTTCTCTCTTTTTTTTATGATAATTTATCAGTTCCCAGACACCCATTCAGTAGAATATTCAGCTGACGTAACTCAGTTCCCTATTGGTGATCACATTGCTGTGGATGAAGGAGAGATAAGAGAGAACGTCGGAACAATCCTGCCAATATATCAGGCGGGCTTGCTGTGCTCAAGGTCTTTCCCCGGCAGCTCCGCTTAAAGAAATAATTCAACATTTGGGGAAAAGCTGGATGGAACATCATCGTTCTCGTTCCTGTGCGGTGAAAACAAAGCCATTCCTCTTTTACTTCACTCGATCTGCACCTCTGGTCTGAAAGTATAATTACTGACCTTGCACAATTTCAGTTAATCCCGCCGTTGTGTAGCAACCGAAACGTGACACCCACGTACCGGCGGAGCGCGCCTCCCACACACAAACGCACAAAGTGTCGCCTACCGTTGAGTATTTGCTGAACGGCCTCATTTCCCATCTGAGCAGCGGTGAAGCCCTGCAGGGACAGCAGCGAGGCGTCCGCCCCGTATCCTAGCAACAGCCTGCAGGTCTGAAGGTGGCCCGCCATGGCCGCGCGGTGCAGCGCCGTCTGACCCAGAGTGTCCACGGCGTTCACCTGCGAAACACAGGCGCCTTTGTGTGACGTCTCCTTTAAGAAATGAAACTATTCATCACCATTTTTTCCCCCCTTGATAAAGTTGAGTCGAGCCACCACTTTTCTGAAAGAAGTCTGTATTCCCTCCAAGCAGAACATCCCTATGTGTCCATCAGGTTGGTCGTATCCACACATGTGTTAAAGGCTTTTACTTTTAAACACTGTGCTATACCTTGGCGCCGTGTTTCTGCAGGACCTCCATGATGTCATTATGAGCCCGTTCTGCCGCCACATGGAGGGGAGTCATGAAGCTACGGAGAGAAACGCACGAGAGCCTACAGTCAGACTTTAAAAGCCTTTCTCTGACCACGTGTGTGCGGACGCAGGGTGGCAATCAGCCCTCACTCTTTATTCTTCTCATTGACGCCGGCGCCTTTCCTCAGCAGCAGCTCCGTCACCTGCTTCCTCTTCGGGTGCAGCGACGCCACGGCACAATGCTGACGCACGGAGAGAAACATCAATGCCCTCAGCGTCTCTCCACCAGGCGCGCGTGCGTGTGTGTCTATGTGCGTGTGTCCGTCTCACCAGCGCCGTCTCGTGCGTGTGAGGGTGTTTGAAGTTGACGATCTCCATCGCCAGCGTCTTCTTAGCCTTGGTCATGTCCGCTTCTCGAGCGGCCTGCAGCAGCGAGTGGCCCTTGAACTCATCTGCACACACGGGGCGAGAAGCGAAAGACTTTCAGACAGATTTTTGCGGAGACGCCGGAAGCATCTTGAAGGCACAGAGGAGCAACCGGGCAATTTAGCTGAATGGAAACCGTTCCACGCTCCACGAGCTCCTCGCCCGACCAAAACAACAAATGATTGCGTTTGCAATGACCCTGCAGCATCCAATACTTCAGACACATCGCTTCAAAGACCTTTTTACCAGCGAACTAACAACTGGTGACGCAACAGTTTGAGTGCGAGCAGAAACATGTGACCCCCTCCCTCCTCCTCAGTCTCCGCCGAGCCTTTCTTATCAGCCGACTGAGCGACAGCGTTGGTGCATTTTTAACCACATTTAAAAGATCGGATCGGATGCCGCTCTGAAGGAGAAGCGTCTTCAAAAGGAGAGCTGGGTCTCGGTAATGGGACACATAACAATTTGCCAAAAAAACGCACAAAGTTTCTACTGAACTAATTATACACAGTAGACACACAGCAACAAGCTACTGTGCAGTCACCGAAGGTATAGACACCTATTTCCCCAGCTAGATGATCCATTGCTCAACTAGATGAATACACCACATACCAGAGTATGGTCAAACAAATTTTTGGTCTTTCTATAAAATGAACATTTTCAGGGTGTAAGAGTCTTATTATTGCACACAGACTCAGAATTTGATATTTGCTTTGATCGGCCTCAATAGAAAGATGAAGCAACGAGGGAACTCATTTGACTAATTCACTTTCAAAGAGTTGCAGCGACCTCTCCAGGCAAAGACTTTCCTCGTCTACTTTGACTTTGCAGATGCAAAGGAAATGAATCGAGCCGTAGCATTCTCCATCCTTTCCTTCCCCTCCTCCCCCCGTCAATCGGGTCCCGTATGCGGCGGCGGCAAACAGCGGGTCGAGATTCACACTTGCCGCTCGCGGGACGCTGGAATAAGTTCAACCCAGCGGCTCCGATTGGAGCCGGCATTAACTCGGCAAGTTGCAGTCTACTCACACGCGAGTCTCTCCTTGAGCTCGGCGGTGGGCGCCATGTCCACGGAGCTCTTGCTGTGGCAGTTGAGCAGCGTCGGGTCGGCTCCGTGGCTCAGCAGCAGCGAGCAGACCTCCACCCGGTTCTTGGACGCCTGCCTCGTGGAGCGGGGTGAACTGCCACAGGTCCATGGCGTTCACGCACGCACCGTGCTGCGGGGGAAGAACAGCGAGCGCCGGATTAATGAAAAGGCAGGCGAGCAGCTCATTTCATGGTCATTACCAAACCTGCTGCCTAAGAAGCCGAGCGAGGACGTGTGTGAGGGTACCTTCAGCAACAGCTCAGTGACTTCATAATGTCCATAGGAGCAGGCGTTGTGTAGAGGCACCAGGCCACTGCAACCACCAAACACAAAAGTTATTACTATCAAATAAAAGGTGCATTTTGAAATGCCAAACAGTAAGAAAATGCATGCGTTTATAAGACAGAACTAAAGCGCCTTGTAGTCGACCTCTCCAGCATAGCGAGGCCGTACTGAAAAGAAGCTAAACGCAACCACCGGAATGCTAATGTGGTCCAACTGACAGCGTAAAATCAAAATTAATCAAGCCTCATTGCGTGGCCTAGTTTCCCCCAAATGTGTGATGCATAAAGCAGCAACATTCTCAGAAGGGAAATGAGAGGTGGTGAGCCGTTAATGATGTAATGATGATGAACAAACATTTACCAGCCTACTTGCTACCGTCTTCCACCAATGTTTAGTTTGTCCAAAAGGTCAAACTGTGGACCCTTCTTCAGAAGCCTGTTCATTATTGTTGTCGTTGTTGTGTTTGGTGTGTTTTTTTTTGTTGCTGTTTGTACGTACCCCTTGTCCTTGGCGTGGACATCTGCTCCGTGCTGCAGGAGCAGCTGAACTATCCTCACCCTGTTGTATCCTGCTGCCAGGTGAAGCGGAGTGGACTGGAGAGACAGGAAGTAACACAGGGGGGGGAAGGAGGGGAGAGGATGAGAGACAACAAGAAGCAAACGCTGTGTGCAAAATGAGTAACACATTCTGGTTCTGACCAAGCGGCCAGACGTGCATCTTTTCTCAATGGAAGACTTTTTTCCCCAGAGAAAAAAAGCGTTTTTTCCCCCTGTAAGCTGTTGATGCGCTGCAGCTCTGAACGCTTCGCTACGGGACGGAGATCAGATGGCTTCAGCTCTCCATGCGGCGCTTCCTCTGCACGCGGCCCGCCAAGGCCAGTCTTCTCTTAAGCTGGTGGGATATCCACCCTGTCATGGCCTTCCCGTCAGGATTTAAAAGCCTTCTTTTCACATTTACTGGATGAACTGATCAAATCGTGAATAAGACTGGGATTAAAGCTGCTGCATGTATCAGGCAGATCTAATTCGTAGATAGCACACGCTGAGCCGACTGGAAATGTCCCCTTTCGCCTTCTTCCAGAGACAATCTTCCTTCCAAACACAAATCAGAACAACATACGTCTCTCCTCATCCAAGTTACTTCTGAAAGAAACTGTATTGACGTCCGGCATGTTGTTTTCAGGTTTCACTGACATAAATATGTCATCTTGCTGTGGCACCTGACCTGAATTAGTGCGGATGAAAACGCACTTATTTGCTTTAAGTTTTGCTGACTTGTGGAAAGAATGTCTGCTACATTTATTAGATGCAAGAAATAAAAATGAATATTCTCTTTCTTAAATGAGAGCTAATAGTGATTTGGTTTCGTTAAATCCACGCAGGCGGTGGATGAGATTTTGCTGTATGATTGTACCACTCATGTTCTAGAGGTATGGGTTAGCCAAGACACAATTAATCAACTACACTCCGAATCCTTGGGCGACTCCGCAGCGGCGTAAGCCCAACCGGCCGGCCGGCGTTCAACGAGGGAACGCAGCGATCCACAACGATCATGTCATCGCATCGCCAGGGATTGTGACAACAACCACATTATGCTCTGAACGATGAACGCGAGTCACGGCTGCAGCGGGGAGCAGATGGGACTCCCGTAAACAGGATGCGGATCCATCTGCATCCAGCCAACCAACACAAACCCAACAACGGTGCATCAGCTGGGAGGGGACGACTGTCCAGCCATGCTTGTGAATGCGAAAGGTCACTTATTACATTTACCTCCTTCCCAACTCAGACGACAACATTATTTCCTAGGTAATGATGCAAAACGATGGCAACATGGAAAAAAGCTCTTTCAGACTTTTACTTTTACACAAACAAAATTCTTACTGCTGGCTGCTTATTTAGTAGATGGAGAACTAAAGACAGAATACTGCAACTCTTAAAAAAAAAGAAGGAACAACTTTTGGCAGAAAAACAGGTGAAAATATAAGTCCAGGTGTCTTTTCTTTGAGCCCGTCTCCTGCTTAGTGTTGCAGGGGCAAAATGTCAGGAGCTATTGGGAAAAGGCGATCATGTTGAGTGATCTCGGAGTTGGATGTGAAGCAGCAGCCGGAGCGGCGAGGCGCTGAGGCTGAGCCGCGGGGACAGATGGCCCGCTAGTATCTACCGGATGTGACAGCGGCGTTTGGAAGGAGCGGGACGCGGTGCACAGTTAGTCATCATCCTCATCATTAATGCAGTGTGCTCCTGTGGATATTGTGGAAAAAAGAAAGACGAGGGGGGGAAAGAAAAAAAACGGTGTATAAAACCAGTCTATCAGTTCCCGAGTACGTTTACATACAAATAAACCGCATTAAACCTTGCTGCCGGTGAGTCATCGGTTAGGCGACACACACACACACACACACACACACACACACACACACACGCATCACTATGATGTTGTTGCCAGGGTCAGATCCAGTTTAAGCTCTGCCTCCTCAATCTGTCAATCCTGTGAGAGCAGTGGGTACATGCATGTTTCGTGTGTGTGTATGTGCGTGCGCGCGTGAGAAAGTCTTGTATTGCATTCTCCAGCCCATTTGGATTCAAGTCATGCAACAGCAGCTGGAAATGTTATTACGATGGTCCACTGTGACCTCAGCAGCCATAAGCCAACAATAATCTGAAGCGTCCCCCCTGCACCATCCACGTGGTCATAATACATTCAACATCCTCCAACTTTCCTCCACTGCAGCACTCTTTTTTTTTTCTCCTCTTGACGCTGTGAGTTATGACGAGTTATAACAATGTGACGTTTTTGTTGATTTTTTAAGTGCAGCAGCACTGTGGAGAAAAACACAGGATGCTTCAACATTCTCTGACGTCGATCCGTGAAAGGGTCACAGCTTATGACCCTGACACGACAAATTAAGGTATTCAAGATACCGAAGGATGTCAGAACGATGAAACGTATTTCAGCTATTGATCTTTCGGGCTTCGATGCATTAGGACGTGATGCACCAAAAGGGAAAACATGGGAGATATTTCAGAGCGAGGCGACCGGCGCTCACAGTGACTCACTGAGAACAATCTCAATAAGAGAAAATAGAAAGCATTATGTTGTGTTTTAATCACCTAAAAACCTTTCTGAGGAGGGCGGAGGGGGGGGCTGAGACGAATGAGGTTGATAAAAATGGGAGGAAAATAAAAATAAAATGGGCAAAGAGACGCGGAGGGGATGTTAAAGCCAAGATGGAAAATACTAATCTTCCCTTCTGAATTCCCTCGGTAGCAATCGTCTCCTTTGTGTGTGTGTGTGTGTGTGTGTCCCCTCCGTGGAAACGCGACCCATCACAAAACGCACCACTTGGTCATCAACAGTAAACTCAAAGCGCTTTGAGTAAAACGGCGTGAAGGACAATCAGTCGGACGATACAACAGATAAAGCTCGCTAGATTTGCCGATGCATCGAAAAACAATGATATAATTGAATAGAAATATTGCCATAGTGTCACATATTACTGCAGGAGATGTCTAAACTAAGTCAGCTACGTGAAGCAAAGTGGGGGGGGGAAAGTGGTGCATTAGTTTGAGCATCAACAAGCTGATGAAAACAAAGAGGAAAGCAAGATGCCCCAGAAGTCCCTAAATGTCCTTGGATCTAGTGTTTGAATAAATACATAAATCATGGCCTGCCCGAAGGCTCAGATAAGTAGAACAAAAATACAATTGAAACTCGCGTTTCTCCCAGTAGGAGTCTCTTGAAGAGATACTGAACCACTAGCCAAAAAAACAAGATTCAGTTCATGTAAAATAATTAGACAACCTTTATGTTTAAACAAACAGTGGAACATCCCTTTATTTCAGTGGTTCCCAAACTAGGGCGCAGCTTTAGCACCCACCCTAACACAGCCACGGCCGTGAAAAATAAAACAGGTAAGGAGAGCGAAACAGACACGACGACTCGACGCACACGTGCTGTAACCGCACACCGCCGGGCGGCTCAGGTTACAAGCAAAGAGGCGGAGAGAGAGGGAGGGAGACTCGCAGCATCAGGAAGCCAGGGAAAAAGATAAAGCCATTACTGACAGAAACCTTTTTTTAGGTTTATAAAATAATAACAATTGATTCAAAGCAAAGAAGGAAAGCCATTTTTTTTGCAGTTCGGGGGCCTTGAAAGCAAAGGATTGGGAACCGCTGCCTTCATTTGTCCTTTACTGTTGGAGCCGCCTTAGTACTCAGGGCGGGGCTGCACTTCAGCAGGTGGACACGCTAACAAGAGGAGTAGTGTCGGATGACTGGATCAATATTAGCAAATCTGTGTGCTGTAGATTGACACACACACACACACACAATAAGTACAGCTCAGCCCTGCCAACAGCTTGGAAGACAAATACCCAACAGATCTTCTCATCCTTTGCTCTCTGTCCACTCACACAGCGAGCCCCACTCACAAAACACACACACACACATTTTATTATTATTTTCAATCTCCGACATCTTTTATGTATCTGCAAATAGTTGTCATTCACATAATAAAGCTCATACCTCCAACGCATTACTTTTAACTTCTAGATGGAGTGAAGAGTTCTATGTTGTTATGTGCTTGCTGTTTATTTTAGCCATTGAGCTTCTGTTTAGGACATCTTTAGTTGTCATCTAAAAAATGCCGAAGGAGAATTTACAAACAAAGCGTTTATCTTGGGTGATAAGAATTCATGTCTGAAAAGACACTTTATTTATTGATTCCGTCTAAACCACTTTACCACGTATATACTATATACTGCATATATACACTATGCCTCAGATCTCGGGACAGGCTCAAGGGAAATATTTTCATACACTCTGATTGGTAAACACTGTCGGCATCAGCAGGATGAGCTCCCATAATCAACATTTTAACAGGTCTTCAATCAAAGTCTCTCTCCTCCTCTCTCTCCTCTCGGAATGTGAATCTTGGTCGTGTTCTTCTCGCCCTTTGAAGTCCCAGCCAGCCGGGCTGCGGGTGGGTGTGTGACGACTCCCAACATCCACAATATTCAATAGAGGCAGCTTGATAACACTCTCCACTCAGCTGTGTTAATAATATCCCACTCTGATGGGCCCTCAATCATACGCCTGCTCGCACACACACACACACACACGCACACACAGTTATGATGCTGTTGTCTGCACTGTATAGTGTAATAAAATATTGTGCAATGCAGTGAGAAGAGCAAGCTCTTTCTAGAAGTGTGGAGGAAATGGATGGATTGGGTTCAACATAGGGGTGTAACAATTTGTTTTTAACAACGATTCGATCACGATTCGTGGTTGTCGATTCGATTTAAGGACGATATTGGTTCATTTAGAACGATACGATCCGAAACGATTCAATGACTTGAAATCGATTCAGTAACTTTTTAGCCAAAGATTCAACCAGTATGATAAAAATAAATTTCCTAGATTCCTGTTGTTTCTTGTAATGGAATCAGGTATCAATTAATTATGAATATAAATAAACAAGTAAACAACAATGAATGGCAAATGCATTCACATTTTATTTGAATAAAGTGCAAACACTGCTGTAGGAGTGTAGCAGAAAAAAAACCCGTATTAGTGATATACACAAAAAACACCCCTGCAATAATGGTTTCCCCCTACCAACCCCCGACAAACCCCCCCTCTATTTTAACCCGAAACCCGGAAGTTGAATCGGGGCTCGGCACGGCGGGACCTGCATACTGCGTGAGCACGTCACGGCTCAGTCCGCGAAAGCCTTTATCATCAAAAGTGCTAAGAAAAAAGTCTGACGTGCTTAAATCCAATGGGTTATTTCCTAGTATCGATACTAAATCGATTTATTACATTTTAAATCGATGTTAGATCGATCTATGTCGTCCATATGGCCAACTCGCCGAGCACAGATCGATGTAGTTGGATCGGAGAAATAAAAATCGATACATCGATGTAACAGCTGAATCGTTACACCCCTAGTTCAACACCTTGTTTCAGAGACATGAACTTTTATATTCCCTCTATGGCGTCCACTCAATTAGAAAATCCATCTGTTAAATGGGACATTTTTAGCACAAAGGAATCACCACTACATTAACGGGCTCCCTTAACTGGAACTAAAAAAAAACAAGGGGGGGGGGGGGGGGGGGGGGGGGGCTCATTCAATTGAAAGAAGTATCGTTATTACCAAGTATAAGGCTTCTGCTGTTGTGTCCATAATTATCATTAGTGTCGTTTTAACGATTTGTGTGTCTGTGAGTGATGGTTGTGTGTAATGCCACAGTGTAATATTTAGCATGAATTTAATCTGGAAAAATCATCGCGTCAGGCAATTCTGTCTCAATCTAAATCCCTTCTCACCAAGTTTCATAATAGTGAGGTATGATGTTTCAATCTAATGGTCGGTCACCGACTTATTGTCATTAAAAGTCAATTTCTTTGTCAGAATAAATTGTCGAGATTGCTTGGTTTTTCCTTCTTCCGTTTACACTCACGACACTACAAAAGATACCCGATATCATCCAATTTACAGCCTGTAAAGAAACCAATCAGATATGACTTGCTTTTTATTTGAACCGTGCCTTCAAAGAAAGAAGGAAAAAAAAAAGGTAAAAGTCTGCAGTGAATCTAAATGAAAGCTAATGATGGCTGCACACTCATATTTGCCAGCAGACTGATTTCCATTATTGGATTTACTCAAAGGACGAGCACGACAAGTGCGAGAATGAGAGCTGTCACTCACTTTCGTCCAATACACAAAGCAAATGTGGGAAATGTAAATCACCATCCCCCCCCCCGTAATTGAAATAAATGTAAAAAAAAAATAAATAAAAGACTGTACTTCTGTTAAAATATATTCCATCCACTGTGCGTGAGCGCTTTCAGCCTGAGCAATTAGAGAGCGTTACACACCGAGAGGGCTCGGGAGAGGTCATTTCAGAATAACCAACCATTCCCTTTTAATGATCGCTCGTCCTCACAGAAGCTCCATCCACTGAGCAGCATCAACAGCACTCCCCGAGGCCGTTATGGCGTTTATACGTCGGTTACCCGATTCTCCCTTTGGCTGCGAGCTGTTTACACTTGTTGTCATAGCAAACGATTAGTTATTTTTTTTCACCCGTCAATGGGCCGATCAATCGGTCGTCTTGTGACTCCCGTGACAAACGCTGGGGTCATGTGACCGGCGGCCACGGGGCCCGCGTGGCGGCCTTAACGCCCGGCGAGCAGACGCTTTATCTTGATGTTAGACGTTCCTTTAACTAAAAGGAATTCACTGTCACAAAAAAAGACAGAGATATGAGTGTAAACGATGTGTAGTGCTCCACTCAAATCCTCTAAAGAAAGTAATCCGAGGAAACTTTTTTCACATGAAATGAGAGCATGTGAACTTGTGGGACGTTCATCCGTCGGGCCGGAGCGGAGCAACGGCCAAGATGCACCGTGTGTTCTGGCTTGTGGTTGGCGGGTTGAACCTGCAATGCTGCTCTTTTTCAGTGCAAAAGGGGTGTGTGTGTGTGTGTGTGTGTATGTGCGTTTTTCCTCTTACCTTGCGGCCGTCGCTAGCGTGGCAGTTGACGTTGAGCGGAGTGAGCAAAGCCATTAGCTTCTCCTCGTTTCCACCCCTGCATATGTGCACACAACAGAAGCACACACGTTAAGACGGCACACCTAACGCCACAGAGCCTAATGCCCCACTGTATGGGGGATGGAAATGAGCGGGGAATGAGACAGATGGGAAGAAAAGCGAAGGGTTCCGTCCACACCAAAGGAATGTTTGAGGGATGGAAGATTGAAAGCGTGCGTGCGTGTGTTATGTGACAGCGGCGAGCTGAAACAAATTGGCTGGAGGAAGCCATTTAGCCGAGACGCAGTGCAGAGGAGATTTTGTTTATGTCGTTGAGCGGGGCTTCCTGGTTCCTCGGCACACTGGCCTGGCATTGAGTGACCACGGGGAGAGAGAGTTGCCAAGGCAACAGCCAGCACAACCTTCATCCCCGTGACATCCGTAAAGGAAGAAGCTGTCAGACGGAAAGAAAGGGATTATTCTTCTCCGGTGTTCCCTTGCTCTCCTCCTCTCACTTTTCTTTTTTTTCTTCAGGGATGGAGACGTTCACATCCGTCCCACCTCTCCTCTCACTGCTCTTGCTTTTTCCTCCAACTACCATCATCTGCGGCCCTCCTACCCTCTCACTCGCTTCTCCTTTGAGGGCACCACCCTCAATAGCTCACTCTTAGGTGCTTCTGCTCCACCTCGACATCCGCTGCACAGCCGCCACCCCTTGATTGGCCTGACTGGCTGCATCCTGCTAGTCGCCTCACACAAGGGAGCCTTCATTTGGATGCAAACATCTTGCGAATCGGGGGGAATGTGTGTTTGAGAGTGCACGCGTCAGCATTTGGAGAAATAAGTGTTGATTCCTCTGCGCGAGTTCTAGCGATGCCACTCGGTCATAAAGAGGAAGCACTAAGTAGCGGATTGACGCCTTGAGGCGGAGGCAGACTCGGTTTTTCTATGTCACTGTGTGAGGATCCTCGCTGGGCCACAAAATAACAACAATATCCTAGAAGCCATTTAAAACAAACAACCCTGAGGGAAAAAAAAGATACTCTTCTGACAAAATGGCATTGAGGACAAGCTGCGATGGAGGCACACCGAGTTCACAGTTCACACTTAAACAGCCTGCTGACCCCATAACACACTGGGGTACTGCTACGCTAGGCCAGCTGCTTCCTTCTGTGTGTGTGTGTCTGGGAGAGGGAGATAGAGAAGAAGAGAGAGGCCGTTGAGGCATTGAGGGCTCAGCCACACACACACACACACACACACACACACACACACACACAATCCCAAATGAAAGCTTTGCCATTTCCTCATGCAATCGACTAAAGCACACACAAGCGCACACACAAACACGTTGCCCACGTGCACTGCCTGCAACCATATGTG
The DNA here is from genome assembly GCA_021346845.1 of Apeltes quadracus. Classification (NCBI taxonomy): domain Eukaryota; kingdom Metazoa; phylum Chordata; class Actinopteri; order Perciformes; family Gasterosteidae; genus Apeltes; species Apeltes quadracus. Next base: position 9,076,175 of record CM037930.1, on the reverse strand, counting down.
TATGTGTGTGTGTGTGTGTGTGTGTGTGTGTGTGTGTGTGTGTGTGAGCGTGCAGTTGTAGTTGTGGGGGGGGGGGAAGAAGCAGCAAGTAATAAACCATTTGACACACAGAGAAGCGAGTTGAAGGGGAATTGAAGGCGGCAGCAAATGATGGAATACAAACAAAGGAGAAGGAATATGAAGAGATGGATAGACGGAGGAAGAATAGAAGAAAGGAGAGAAAAAGAAACTGAGATAAGAAGAGGAGGCGGGGGCGGGAAGATGAGGAAAGGAAATGACAGAAGGCTGAGAAAAGAAAGGGGAAAAGGTGGAAAACAAGAGACAAGAGAAGGAATCCCAGAGGAGAAAAGAGGGAATAAAGATGACAGTGGAAAAGACAGGAAATGAAGTAATAAGAGAAGAGAGGAAGCAAGAAGGGAACAAACAGACAATAACAAAAGACAAAAACGAGAGGAACATGATGACAATATCAAGAGGAAACGATGAGCGCCAGCGAAAGAAGAGGAGAGGAAAGGACCAGCAACTGGAGGGGAGCAGAGAAGAAAGTGAGCATGTGAACAAGGAAGCAGGAGAGGGAATACACGACAGGATGACACAAAGCGCCAAAAAGCAGAACAAGGCGGAAAAACTGGAAGGAGGAGAACAAAAATCGAACGCAATAAAAAGCAGCACAAAGAGCGCGCAGAGGGTGGTACTCACCTCGCCGCCTCCAGCAGCTCATCCTTCTTGTATTCACCTAGATGGTGACAGAAGATCATAGTGTCAGACAACTGGCCGCCAACACACACCGACCACACACAGACACACATGATCCACCACGCACACGTGTAAAGACACACACACGCACACACACACACACGCACGCACAAACACACACAGGGAGGGGGGGGAAGACACCCTCTTCTCCTCCTCCTCCTCCCCTCTGCCATTCTCGCTCAGAGCGCACCCCTCTGGCTCCGGTTGCCGTGGCGATGCGTTGCCGGCAGCGACCACAGCGCGTTCATTGTTTGGGCGACGGGCGGGCCGGCTGTCAGGCGCTCTGCCTCTCTCCGTCCGTGCGTCCGTCCATTCCTCCCGCCGTCTCTCGCCTGCCGCTCACACCGCCGGCCATCTTCCCGTGTTCAACGCCGTGCGTCAATCTCGCTCACGCTGCATTTTTTTCCCCCTCCTGTGTGCTCAGTAGGCTCAGGAATAAACAAACCCCTCCCCCTGCCTCCTTCACAGCTCGACAGCGCTCTCTCTCTTTCTCTTCCTCTCTTAGCCCCGCCCCCTTGTGACTACTGTCACAATGCACACACACCTTCTCATACGAGTCTCTTTGCCTGGGAAAGAGATTGGTGGGCGGGTGGTTGTATTGTTTATATTTGTATTATATTACTTATATTACTTCGACCTTTATTCAACAACCCTGATCCTTGATGGATTATAAAATAAAGAGCTGAAAGATGCACACTCTCTAGTGGATTTGATCAGTCATTAGTGTCAAGAAGTTGTACGTCTCAATAAAAGTAAAGAACTGAACCGTAGCGGCGGAAATGACTGCCGACATTGTGTCCCTCCAAAGTGTCGAGCTCCAAAAAAACTGGATCCCACACTTTCCCACAATGCAACACTGACCGTACGCCATGGAGCATGAAGATTTGATTTTCTTTCGTTATCCTGGTTGTGTGAATTAAAAGCTGCGAGGACCAACTTCTACTGCATATTGCCTCACGGACTTGTTCATTCATGCAAACCCACGAAGTTCACCAGAACATTCACTCAATGCAGTGAAAAGGGCCACAGGCAACGAGAAGATGTATTACATTGAAATCAAAAACAAAATTCAAAGGAGGATGGATAACTGAATGTGATACAGTTAAATGGAAAGAGGATTGGAGAACGGGCCGTGTGCATGTGGCGACGGCGGCGGCGGCGCCGGACGGGTGGGGCAGGACGAGGAGCGCAGAAGAAAGGTTACTGAGACGGGGGGTGGGAGGGAGGGAGGAACAAAGGACTTGCAGATGAAAGAGAGAAGGAATGATTAGGGATCTGGAAACTGACATGCACGGATTTGACACAGTATAATTGGTGTTAGGGAGGCTAAGGCAGAACAGTCGGGGAGGGAGGGAGGGGGGAGCGTATGGATTAAGGCACTAAATCAGATGATGTGCTTTTCAACCAATTTGTGTACCGAGACCCGTTTTCCACTACACCAAAATACAGCCGCTGAGATTTTCGATATCTGTCCCCGGTGGGGTGGAACAATAGGAGTTAAACAGTATTTCTCAGTGGCTTCAAAAGGGAAACATTACTCCATGTTTATGAGTAAAGACGGCAAGTAAGCGACTCGGCCTGCCAGATTTTCATCAGTGTAACTTCCACCTGGACGAGAAAACATATTTTACATCACCATGTTTAGCTGAGTCGGCTGTCCCCCGTATTCTGCAAATGAGCTGGAGCCAATGCGAGATTTCGTTTTAGCTTCCATTATTATTCACGCTTCAAGAGCTTAAGTGACGGTGACTCAGCAGTTTGAATTAGTTTCTCTCGCGCACACACACACACACACACACACATATTGGCATGGCTGTTAACGTGCTGCCACTTTGCTCAACTACACTTCCCACACCGAAACATAAATATCATACATTTGACCAGGAAACTGATGAACACCCAACTAACAAGGTAGAGCACGCAGTATTTTCTGACATCAAATTTCAATTAAACATGGCTGTGGTTTCCTTTGTAAAGGAATCCACTCTGCTTCATTACCACCAGGAGCCGCCAAAGAAATACATTCTGCCACGTCCGTTCTGAGACTGAGGTTCTTTAATGGATAAGAAACAATAAACGAGGTGACATACCTATTTATGTGTTCCTTGAGACTGTAGTGCAGTAGTTTGGTATCAAATCACTGGACCGGCTGCTGCAGCAAAAACCAGGTGTTGTCGCGCCCTCCACCTGCGTCGTGCGTTCAGTTGGCCCAATGTCGGCAGTGACATGAAAGGAACCTCAAGAAGGATGTAAGAGGACGAGGAACTGATTCCACTCATCTAAACTAATCCAAAAAGCGTAATGAAGCTATGGGGAATGAATTTAAGCATGAACGAACACCTCTGAATCGGACTGTGTGAGCGTGTGTGCGTGTGTGTGTGTGTATGATGCTCGCCTGGTAGAGTGAAGTGGACACCGGTGCTCCCCATTTGAATTCTAATCGTCGTATGCTTGAAAGCATGCATTTCCTTTGCATGCACATGGGTGTGTTTGTGTGTGCGTGCATGTGTTTATATCCACATGTATGTGAAGGGTGGGATAACAGGGTCGTGCAGAGGTGAGTGCAAGTCAATGTCAAACCATCACACTCCCATGTCAATGTTTACCATGCAACAAGGGCCTGGAGTTATGTGTGTCCTAATATGTGTGTGTGTGTGTGTGTGTGTGTATGTGTATGTGTGTGTGTACTAAGTGGCTGTAAAAGAACAGATGATGCTGACTGATGCTGACTGGACCATGAGTCGCCTCAGTGCCCAGCAGTCTGCGTGTGTGTGTGTTGTGAATCAAACATCATTTATTTGTAGTAGCAGTTCATCTGCTGTTATACAACAACTGGGCTTCGAGACGAGTTGAGCGTTCGCCTTGTAACATCAGCGAGGTCGCGACTGCTGAGGCGGACCTTTGCAAACTGAGACCAATCCATGGGTTGGGGGAGGGGGGGCAAATTAATTTGTTGGCAAACAAGATTGGTGCTGAATGTATTTCAGGTGACCAAGAATCAGCATTAGAAAAGTGCTGGTGTTGTCATAACATGAAATGCTATAAACACGGGTTTATAGACCCGTGTAAAGACTCCATTAGAACCCATAGATTGTGATTTGTTCTTAGCGTATTATGACCTTGTGGTTCTGAACGCCGCTCCGGGGGCCAGTCGGTTCAAAACACACAGGACTTAACATCCGGCGATTAAACTTATTATCTTATAAGCTTCCGTCTCCAACAGCTTGCGCAACGCTGTCCCCTGAGGGGTGCGAGAGGTTTTCCTGCAGAACGATACCAAAAGTTAAAAAAACAAATGCTAATTGGTGACAGTATTTTTCCTTCACCGTTAGGAAGATACAAAAGCAAAGGAAGGAGGTCGGCACACTCCTCCTCCTCCCCCACCCCTTTAGGAGCAACTACAAGAAAAACAGCAACGTTGGGGCGGGACAAATTAATATGGAAAAGATCAGATCATATTGCATTTGGCGGCACACAAACCTGAGTCATGGAACCATAGAGTTTGCAGAAGATTTCCAGGTTATAAAAGGTCGGTACTAGTAATCATCTATCGAATTCTGTCTGTGGCCGACTACCCTCGCTAACTCACCCGTGTTGTGCAGCTGTGTGTAGCCGTGTGGGAAAACTAGGCAATTTCAGCTGCAGGACAATGTTCTGATTCCGGTGAGGAAACACACACACACACACACACTTTATTGTGCGTCACTCGCTGGGTCATTTTGGAAATGGGGCTTGGGCTCATTCATCAGAGGTGGACCAAGTAATCGATAAGGGGAGCCGAGCTACACACTTGGCCTTGCAGACGCAGGGATTCACAATGCTCACCCCTCTCTCTCTCACACATACACACACACAAAACCTGCACATGGGTGTGAGACTGCTTCTGCCCATGCTGCATTAGGGGGACGAGGCCTTGCGAGCAGCAGGTTCTTTGTCTCCATGTTCATGTACACATCGATCACCGCTCCCCTCTCTTCCAGTTTCTCGGCTTTTGCATGACGTCTTGTCAGTTTGTCTCTCGTTCTATCCGTCACTGGAGCCAGCGAGCGGCTTCATCTTTTCCAATTCAAACCGTCTTCGCTCTTCCTTCCCCTGGTGCTTCTTCTCTTCTCTACATCCTCCCCCTCCCCCTGGCCCTCCCCCCACACAGATTTTTTAACTTTCTCTCTGTCTCCTGTCCCCTTGTTCGCTTCAATTTGCCACTTTTTCACTTTTTGTCGCTGGCCATCGGCAGAGAGAGAGCGCGGCGGCACATGTTAAAGCCGCCCGCCCACCGCAGACCTCTGTTCAGAGCAAAACCATTTTCTTTTTCTCCTTAGTCACAAGCGAGTGGAAGTGCCTGCCGACAGCACGCCGTCAACGCGGCGGGGGAGACGATTTAATGGAAACACATACGCAAACGCAATTACTGTCAAAGTACACCACGCTTCAAACTCTTTTTCACACGGCAACCAAAGGAGCGAGGGTTGGGGGGGAGAGACACTGCCTTAAAGCTTCTGTTTGGCACTGAAGGGGTGCGGACACAGGCCACTGATTGAGATGACACATGTTTGATCAGTACCAGTTATGACAGGACGACGGGATACCGTACAAACAGCGAGCAGCGCCGCGGCAAGTATTTGTAAAGCACATTTCATTCAAGTGCGTATCAAAACCTTTCCATTTCGTCACACAACCGCAAAAGGGGGTGAGGCAGGAGGCGGAGTTGGAAGGGCGATACACGAGTGGATCGTTGTACGTAGACGCAGAATCTGTGCAGTTCTAAAACCGTTCAGCAGTGAAACGTTCTAGAACTGGCAATCAGACAAGAATTCGGGATACCTTTTGTAGTCGTTGTTTTGAAAGATGCTCATAGTCCAAAAAGCCAACGGATGGACGCCGCCGCCCAGGCGCCTGATCACACCTGAGCCGAAGCGCACGTTGATAAGCCCGACAGGCAAGTCATTTGAATGACAAGCGGGAACCGGTGTGTTTGAAATCTCTCTGATTACATCTCCCACAACCAAAGAAGACATCATTGATCTTTGGTGCTTTTTTTTTTACCCCCTTTGCATAGTTACCATTTCTTGTATACAGTTTCCATTACTCTCTCTTTTCACTTTTTATCAGCATCCATCATGATTACCGTCTCATGAGCAGATTCATTAACAGTTCAAACCGATTTTCTTGGGTTCGAGTCCGGTTCTGGCCATCTGCCCAGGGTAGAAGCTGGCAGAGAAGAAGCCATAAGCGCTGCGTGGGAGGACTGCCTTGTACTTGTTGTAAAAATCAGATATCATGGAATTATCTAGCTCTGATAGGAAAACCCTCATGAAAGTGAAGGTGCAAGGAAAGTAGCAAAAATAATAGCAAAACAACAACAAAGCGGGTAAGAGCAATCACTATCTGCACTGCACCAAAGCCCTACGATTGCCATTTTATTTTTTAGAGATTACTTTCTTTTCTATCTCCATCTCATTTCAGCAAATCCTTGTACATTTTTCATTTCTTGTCAGTGACAGCCTGGAATCTCCGCCTGTAACTCGTTCCCAAAGATGAAAAGCAAACTACAACATGATAACAGAGAGGGATTGAAAAAAAAAAAAAAAAAAGACTGACTGGCTTAGTGACAGAATGGAGCCGAAGCGAGATCCAAGTTCCAGGTGGACACTTCCACCACCGGGGGAAGACATACTGGAACTGCCACATTTGAAGCCAAGCAGAGCGACAACGATTTGACTCGAAGACAGAAAATGATGTCCTGTCTCCAAAGTCAAGCTCTCTTCAAGACAGTTCTCGAGTTAGAAATCAAAGTGTGAGGCCAACTTTGACTTATGTTGTTCAAGTGAGACTGATGTTATTTGTTCGAGGAAATTGATATACCTATAAAAAAAAAAAAACATGCTATACAGAATGAATCAGGTGAGAACCAATAAGTATATTGATTTCGACTGGGTACATTGCTTCAGTTAGAGTAAAGGGATCCGTCCAGGTAAGGATCGTACAGGATGACCTTGAAGATGTGAGTAAGGTGCTTCCATGCAGAGATTGAACCTTTTCACAAAAAAGAAATCTATTCATCCAAAGATGGAGCCTACGGTCCACTTCTTTGACCAAGAGGAGTCCTACTCGCCTGTCTATCAGCAGCATTGTGCCAAAACCCAGGTATTGCACGTTCTAGACTTGCTGAGTGGCACTTTTTAATAAAAAAATAATGAAAAGAGGGAAAAGACGAACATTAAAGGCCATCTCTACAGTGTTTTCCAACTCGTGAACTACTGACCAATGGTCAGTGGCCCTCATTATTAGACGCTCAGGGCGAATGGGCAAACGGGGCTAATTACCCACTTCCCCGTTAAATTCAGTTAGACGTAATAAACAGCGTCTCTTAAAAACCTCAATAGAACCGTCAGAGGTACATTTTAATTGTGACCATAAGTGATGAAAGTGCATCAATTATGTTGTTATTTCAGACATTTAGCCGATGCATTTGTAAATTCATGCTTTTGAATTTTTGTTCTTTTTTAAATTAATACAAATACAAATTCTAGACACATATCAGACGAGGTTAGCAGTTAAGAGGAGACCACCACATCGTTTGTATCCAAAGAGGGCAACAACAATTTAGAAAGACACAAACGACTTTCACGTGCGTGAAACTTCATACTGGATGCCATACTGGCCAACCGCAAACTGCAACGTGACACACGAGGTCGATGGGTTCATATCAGGAAGGGAGACGCGTTAAAGACACATTAAAACAGGAGAGGCAAAAGGAATGAGAAAGAGAGTGTGTCTGTGAGTGTGTGTGTGTGTGTTTTGACTGAGATCCAGAGGGGAGAATTGATCTCTCGGAGGCTCAGATGCAGCTTGTTTGTGAATACCAATCAGAGGTAATTAACAGCAGCTAATGGACTCCGTTTCTCACTTCTCCATTTCTTCGTCTCTCTCCTGCCTCTTATCTCTTCAAGTGTTTCTCTCTTTCTCCTTTTTTATCATGCAGCAACACGGACGTCACCGCTGCTTTTCTCCCCGTCCTTAGCTTCGGGCTTTTGGAAAGACAAAGCAGAGAAATGAATAACCTGTGTCTGCCTGTGTCCAAAGTGAAATCAGTGAAACCACATAAAAAAGGACCGATCAAAAACACTGTTGTGTAGCATGTGTAGGTGCAAATGCAGCTGCATATGTAGTCCCGTGTTACTATATGAATGAAGCTCCCTCTAAGTTAAAGGACAATACTGTGCCACTGACAAAACACCAGGTCTTTTGTTGGTCAATGGCCAATTCCGTTTCAGGTGTACAATTGATACTGTATTTGGTTTTACCTTAAATCCATGTATCATGTGATCTCTCAACACAATACGGATTACCCGCGGGACAAAAGAAGTTGCTGAAAGGTTCCACCCACACAGCTGTCTCTCCGTTATCCAGTCTGAGGCTGAGCTACAATCAGTTTCGAGCCGGTCCGTTTGACCTGTAATGCATTATGAAACGTAGCTTGTTTCATACTTAACACAAAACAAAAGTTTAATACCAAAGATGCGGACAAAATTCCCAGTTACCGCTTAATACCTGTGAAAACGGTCTTAAGAGAGATTACAACATAAATGACCTCTACCGGTTCATCCGCATCGAGCTTATGTTTCACCAGTGTGTTTGTTGGCAGGATCCCAAAGTACTGGGCGGAAATGAATTGGCAAAACAGACTTATTTCATAAGATAAGTCGGTTATGCAGTATATTGCCAGTGATGTTGATCAGCAGCATCCAGCTTACGGCACTGAAGGTTTAAACTGTACGACCTTTGCAGGGTCGCAGAGGTCTTTAAGGCACCAACGGCTTCTCTGTGACTTTGTAACACCGGAATCACGTCGCTGTCAGAGCTATAAAGCGGGCGAGGACAGTTTGAGACGTTTCAAGTGAAGAGCACAAAAAATAAACGAATAAATGACACATATGGAGGGAAAAAGATGGAGGGGCTGATTGGTACGGAGCCCGAGACGGTGAGTATGGACGACGTGTCAGAAGGGAAAGATTACGAGCTGTACTTTGCAAAGCTCATTAGACAACGTCGGAACTGATGGGCGAAGAAAGGAAGCGGCGGGGTACCAGCGAGAGGACAGGAACGACTTGATCAAAGTCTGCTAATCAGTAACTTCCTGGCCACAGGAAGATCCATCCCCAACAACAGGGATGAAGGATCTAAGTAAGAATCCTCCCCGGGAACTCCTTGTTTCCCAAGTAATCTCCGTTGGGGCGTTCCATGTTATTATTCCGCATTTCTCTCAATCACAATATCTGGGATTTATGAGAATTTCGCCAGCTTTTGAAAAAAACTTGGTGGAGGGACTTCACTGGTCATCTCATCTGCTGGAAGCAGGAGCAAAGTGCTATCGCGGTTCAGTCCAACAAAGGCTGCAAAAGCCACAGAGCAGCAGCAGCAGCTCTAAAGCTCAGCAGCAGGTCGGCTTTTTACAGCTTAAGCAACCTGCACTTACCTTTAGCCTCTTATTTGACACTTGTCTGATACGCAGTATGCATTTACGTCAATCCTGTGAAATACTTTGTTCCTCAAAAGCACCAGAGATATGTGCTACTCATCGTCTCACGGAGCAAAAACAGCAGCGGTTGTGCAGAAAACCACTTTGCCTGGTTGTGAAACACAAATCGATCTGGCCTTCTGCTCCACGAATCAGGTCCGAATGCAGCAGTTTCACTCTGACGAATGATAAATGTTGTGTACCGAGTTTTAGCAAGTGACCATGAAGCGATAGCTTGATCTGTACATCTCTGCATGCGGTCCTTTGTAACCCTACAAGTGACAACATAACAGACTCGAAGCTCGCTATGCTTTTGTACTGCCAAAGGAATGACGAGCTCTCCAACCCAAATTCCTGCCAAACACATTGGACAAGCAAATGACTGTGTCCTGCTTCAGACTGAATGCTCTCCATCTATCCATTCCACATCTCCAGGTAGCAGGGAACAGAGTCCATCATTCCTGGGAGCACTTTGTTGGATGTGGCAAAGCCGGTAGAGCTTATTTACGGGTCGACATAGACTTCCATCACAGCCGAGTGACGCTGAACACTGCGGCAGAGATGAGGAATGAAGCAGCGCCTCTAAATCATGGAACGCGTGCGGGGCGTCTCGGTAGAAGACCACACATACACACACACACACAGGCTACGAATGCAAACAGCCATACGTTCGCATTCCCAATGCTGACGGCGTTTCCTAAAAGGCCGTATCATTTTGGGCCAATTCGACCGAAAACCAGACAACGTGGGTCATGATGAAACACTGTTTAAGAGCATCGCGTTAGATGCCTCGCTGCCTACAGTAATTAGGAACGAGGCGTCGCTCCGGTACGACGGTGGGTGAAATGACAACGTAGCGATAGTTTAGCTTATTAGTGCCGGCCATTAAGTGGATCATTTGCGTTGCTTAACGACGTGCGGTGAATGTGTCAAACCTGAAGCACGGGCGGAATACTGAGCGATAACCACAGGGGGAGAGCAGCGGGGTTGGGAGGGATTGGTACTGTGAGATGCCAGAGGGGAAGAGTCATGGCGCCGGTGTCACGGATTAAACTGTTGATCAAATTCCCAGAACGGGCCAATTCGCTCCTCTCGAAAGCATTCCAGTCCCATCTTGTGCGTTGATTCCAACATGCCATTTTCACAGACGACCTTTTCGACCGCAATAGAGGCCCAGGTGTAAATAATAACCTCTATCAAGGCTGCATTCCAGTCATTGGCATAGGGTTTAATCCATCAGAGGAATGGAACACGCCTATTATTAATCACGCTAGCGCTTCAAACTAGGACGAGATTAAATGTTTTTAAAAAATGCCAATTTGCGGTCCTTAATTTATGTAAATTAAAACATGTTTTAATCCCAAAGCCCTTGTTTCCATTATAGAGCTTTGACATTCAATGGGGAGGCAGATGGAGCATCATAAATCTGCTTAAAATGTATTTCCATTAACAAAATAAATCAAGGTTCCGGTGAGGTTCAACAACCGTTCCTTCATATTGAGCGGAAAAAAAAAAACCCCTGTTTGTTAATGATTAATGATGAATAATGGGAGAAGGTAGCTGCAGCCCACTGAACATAATTATTGTTAATCTAGTACTAAAACGTTCAATTGGCTCAAATGTAATATTCATTACTATGTTTTTCTGAAAATGAGCCGTTTCTATGGCTCCATGTAGCACCGCAGCATCACAAGCTCTGAGGTTCCCCCTCACGGGTTGGGCCATCTTTACATCAATCAGCAAACACAACAAAGCTGCAGCGTTCACTCTAATTCGTAAGCACTGTCTGAGCCAACATGTTGTTTACACAATTAGTCGCTTTGAGTTCGAAAACACACACAAGAATAAGTCTGCAATGTTTGACGGCATGGAATCATTTACTCTGATTTTTACCGCCAATAAATTGCCTTTCCGTGACGGCTACATTGTAAAAATGGTATCATGGCCGATACCAGGATTGGGGGTCAAAGGGATAACTGTCAACAATGCAGCGATGCTCAGTTGGCTGGCGCAGAGCGACCCCATTTCAATTCTAGCTTGCAGGGACGCAGCGGGCCCGGTGAACGTCGTCCACTTGTTTTCACACAGCGCCTTGCTGTGGTATCTCGCGGATCGTCTCATTTACCAGACAGGGAATTGGTGATGCAACAGTGTGTAAACCGAGGACGCTGTGCGAGGCAAGACCCCAGAAAGTAAGGACCAATTTAGTTCAATGAGAAGCATGTTATTCACGCTTTCCCATCTGAAGAGAAGCAGATAAGGACCCAGAACTCATAGACCTAAACACACACACACACACACACACACACACACACACACACACACACACACACACACACACACACACACACACACACACACACACACACACACACACACACACACAGAACAAATCATGGAAAAGCTTGTCAAAAGAGAGGTGAAGTGGTGACTGAAACAAGGCTGCTTTCTAACCCCACAAAGGTTAATCTGTGTCTATACTCAGAACTAATAGATTTTTGGACCGAGCCTTTATATGAAGGCTGTTGACTGTGTCATGTGGTTAATTTACCACTAAAGATACGTGGCCTTTAAGGCCTTTTATCACAACAACAAAAAACAAAAACATGGGACACTAAAACTCTTTATTTTTCCTGAACGGCTGTAAAAATCCATGATGAAGTGGGATGATGTTCTTCGGGTTCTTTAAGCGATATTTCAATGCGTTTCCAGTTTGCACAGAGAAGGTTTGCCGAGTCAATGTGTTGTTTATCCCTCTACTGCTTAACACTTGGCAGCAAGAAAGCAACAGACCAGAAATAGAGAAAGAAAGAATCCATCAAAGAGCAAAATCCAAAAAGAAGAGTGAGTTTATTGAGTCGCTGATTGATGAGTGCAGCCTCAGGCTACGTCCAACTTACGTTTGCAGTATAAAACGCATAGGTGTTGCTTTGTTCCCACATCAAAAAACGTACGCGCTTGGAAAGGCTTCCAAAGACGGATCCGTTTGAAAACCATGGGTTTGCGTCTTTGTCTCAAACGGGTACGTACAGTAACGATTGTGCCAGAACACGAGCCCGCTACTTGATTGGTCACACTCTACCATATCCTAGATACACGCGTGGACACAGATCATCTGGATAATGATCCTGAAGTGCCCGTTGTTTTCTCTGGGCTCAGCCAGAAAAATGAGAACACCTCTGACAGGCAATTATTGGAAAAAAGGCAAGGCCGAAGATAAAATGCATAGGAATGATGGATGTGTGTGCAGCCTTGAATAACAGATTAACCCGCATGGTGGGTACATGAGCGGCACAACAAAAAAACTAAAAAAGAAGAGGGTGATGGATGCAAACAGGAGGCAATACTGCCTTACAGCCTTGGACAGAGTGAAAGGAATGCTGGGAGAACCTGTTAACATTACGACACAAGAGGAAACGTGCGTCCCGCGCAGGAACCTCAGAATGGGAGGGGAAAAAAAAAAAAAGAAGAGGAAACTGACAAAAGACCAACAAACCCCATCTGCGACAGGAATACAAACACTGCATTGTGTGTGCGTTTGTGTGTGCGTGCCGTTTGACGGACGGGACACTGACCTGTGAGGACGGCCTTGGCGGAGGGTTCAGCGAGGTCCAGGGCGGACTTGCCGTCGGTGTTGCGTATGTTGGGGTCGGCTCCGTGCTGCAGTAACACTGTGCAACAGGGCAGACACAGACAGTAGCTGAACTCCTGGACGGACATGCAAACCCCCCGACACACACCTCCTTCTCTTCCTCCTCCTCCTCCTCCTCCTGCTGCTGCTGCTGCTGCTTCTGATGCTGCTGCTGATGCTGCTCCCGCTGCCAAACCACATCCCGCTCCGTAAACTGATCTCCCCGGACCTCCTCCTTTCCCTCGCACTTGCTCCTCCGCTATCCCTTCTCTTCCTCCACCTCCGACTGTGCCTCCTGCTGCACGCCCTGGTTCCTGTTTCTCTCCTCCTCTTCCTCTGGCGGCACCACCTCCGTTGCTGGCGCTGCCCTCTCGGCTGCCCCCGGCTGCCTCTGCCCTGCGAGCCATGCCGCTCATGTAAACAGGCATTCCGACACAACAACAACAACAGCAGCAGCAGCAGCAGCAGCGAAGGCTTCGCTACACCACACCGCCAGTCAAACAGCGGACCTCACAAAGAGCGGCTACGTGCCCAGCCACGAAAAACACAACAGCGCACCATGGAGGAGCGCGGGGAAGTCTGTGGGGATGAATCGGAGCGAGCGAGGGAAAGGGAGAGACGGGGTCGCCACGGCGAATCGCATTAGCGGCGGCGGCGGCAGCAGCGACGGGGCGAAGCAGGCAGCGCGAGCGGAGAGACTCTCGCCTCTCCGACTGACGGAGCGATGCAGCGGAGAGCAAGATGAGAGGAGGGGGAGAGGGGAGGGGGTTTAGTGGGAGGGATGAGAGGATGGGAGAGGTAGAGGGCGAAAAAGAAGGGGGAGAGAGAGAGAGAGAGAGCAAAACAAACCAAGAGCGTTCTGAGCTTGAGAGGCAGAGAGAGAGCAGAGTATTAAAAAGAACAAAGAGGAGATACGAGGAGGAGAAAAGGAGAAAGAGGACATGAAAGGAGGTGAGGAGCAGGGGAGAAGAGAAGACGTAAGGAAAGATGAAGAAAGAAGAGAGGGCAGGGAGAGAGTCATGTGACTACTGGGCAGGTATGAGCTGAATAACAAACTCTGCCTCTGCTTGTTTTTCCCATTTTATTTTTTGGGGCGGCGGTTGTAAATAACCTGTGATGTCATCACAGCCATTGGAGAGCCGTGCCCTTTGACTCGAGAGGATCTACTGTGAAACCCGGCAGCGAGGACGGGGAGGACGAACACAACCAAGCTTGTGTGTACATGTAAGCATGCACGCGGCACGCACCTCTGGCATCAAGTCACCCCTACGCACAAATATAATTTAGCTCTGCACCAATCCCACACACACATACACACACACACACCAAGAGGGTACAGACATGACATAGCGAGGCAGAGAGTGAAATGACTGTTCGGCTCAGAGTGGCTCTCCGATCCAGACTGTGCCGCGCTTTACCAATCGTTTCGCTCAAACTTCTAATTTTGTGTTTTCGGTGGCCTCTAAATGGACGCGACTCTTCAGTAATACCTTCTAAAGCGCTCTCCGAACAACCGTAATCCCCCTTTAGGACGGGATTAGTTTCCAGGCGATGTCCGATTTGCAGCTGGTTGTTTTATGAGTAACTGAAACGCCTACGGCCGATTAGCGGGTCACTTAGGAACAGCGTGTCCCACTGGAGACGAGGCGTTCAAATGAGGAAGCTAGAGAAGTGAATCTGAAGATTGAAAGTCAAATAGCAGGCAGGTTCACTATTGGAGATCCTGACGAAAAATGGGATTACCGTGTTGCAAATCGACAGTAACATTTCCCTTAAATTTCTGTTTGCTCATTATTACTGCAGCCCCTTTTTCCACCAGACTTTTCCATCAATCCATTGGTTTCCCCATCATTGTTGTCCACAACAATATATCAAAGGGATGTAAACATGTCAGTTTTTCCTGAATCATCTCCAAAATGAATAATGTGACCTTAAAAGCCTTCTTCGACAGCAGCAGCCAATAAAGTATGTATTGTCAAAATGTGTCTCCGTGCTCAGGCACTGCGACATCTTCACCACTGTGCTTATAAGAGAACTTCACGGTACCTGTTTAAATGTTCCGTGTGCTCCAAAGACAGGAGGAGGTGACTAAAGTCAGAGCCGCATCGCGAGCATTTACGCTCGTTGCCGGATACAGCTTCATAACTTCAACTCACCGAACTACACAAACTTTGGAGGTACCCAGATGAATGCCACCTTGTAATCATAATCAATATCCGCGTATCGCTAACGAAGCGGCTTGTTTCCCCTCAGGAAGGAAGCGGAGAGCAAAACGACACATCTGGACAATAAAGACATTAAAAAGAGGGGGACCACCACAGCCTCCCAACGGGTCCAGAAGTGAAGTCTTTCACCATCTCGATGAGCCGAACCAGCCATTTTCACGAGATAAAATCGTGTGCACGTGTTATGGAAAACACACACACACACACACGTTAAATGCTTCACACGTCCAGGGGCCATGACGTTCTTTCCCTCCTCGCTGATCTCGGCCCTCCCGACTGGCGGTGGCGCCGCCTGTCAGCGCGGCCGTTTGTTATTGCTCCTCACACGCAGCTGCGCTGAGCTTTCCTATTTCAGATTTCCTTGAGCTCGCTGCTAATGTACTCGCTGAACTGTCTGTTTGTCCGGCAATATGACGGCAGCTCATACGGTGTGATTCCTTCGCACCCCGCGTCCAGAAATCGATGCTCTTTCGTCCCCTGTGTGGGCTCGAGAGTAGGCAGGAACACAGTAATTGCAATTTCGCAGAGTATTTGCTTCTTGATGCCCATTGGAAAACAACAGCGTGCAGTGTGTAGGTGGTTTATTACAGCTTCTAAAATTGATTATCATAATATTGACTGATTGTACAGGGCTCCAGGTTTAGATTTAAGACAAAACTGGCCCACACAAACACTAGAGAATCGAATCCCTAGAAATCCCTCGACAGCAACAGCAGTGCAATTAATGGGACATATTTAGAAACAACCACGGACTGTCACGGCACCCGAGGGACCGGAGCAACTCCTGGAAGCAATCTGGAAACTCGCAACAGCGCTGAATTTTCCCCGCCTCTGTTCTGCTCACACGGCCAATTTCACTTTTAACAGGCTGACAGACGCCAAGAATAAAAAAAAATAAAAAATACTCCCCGTGCCACGAGACAGTTTAATGTAAAACACACCGCCTCCATCCGGATGCGTTGCTGTGCACGATGTGTTTGGTTGCGCCGTACCTATGCAGACGTCGATCTTGCCCTTGATGGCAGCTTCGTGGAGCGGCGTGTAGTTCCAGTTGTCTCTGGCGTTGGGGTCGGCCCCCTGACACAGCAGCAAGGACACCACCTAAATAAAAAAACAGCATACACAACGTCGGCTTTTTTTTTTTTTTTTCAAGCTGTTCGGCCTTACTCAACGCAGCACAACCAGACGCTGAATAAAACATTTTAAGGCGATGAAAATCAACCCCTAAACGCACTTTGAAAGTGTAAACGATGTTAGAGGAGAACCAGGACGAATGCAAAGTGGTAGGAATTTAGTCAAAATTGGGAACATCGTTTAGGAGATGAACACCCGTCTGTGTCGATGAAGACTTTTAGCCATTTAGACCATAAAGTCAAGTCCCTGTGTAGGTAATAACTCGATTGAGAGATGGCACATCTTATTTCGCCCTCGTGCTACAGGGCGATCCAGATGCTGCCGATCACCGCTGAGCCGACGCTGCAGAGTCACACCTCAACTGAAAGAACCAGCGCTTTCAGAGTAGCGGCTGAGTGGTTGTCTTTCGGGTTCATCGAGTGTTTGCTCTCATGTGGGATCGCACTGCTGCATCGGCGCCACGCCTTCCACACAAAGTGCTCCAAGAGAACGGCCTAAAAGCCTCTAGAAACAATCCAAATTGGAATCATTCGATTGACGAACCGCGGCCAGGGGGTCGGGTAAGACGTGAAGCATTAGCACACGTGTCGCAGGTGTTCCACAACATTTAGCCGGAAATTTTGCTCGTTTGCACAGAATTATTTTTTCTCGCTCGGGTTACACAAACTGCCGCGCCGTCGAAACGGTGGGGTCTCACCTCGGAGTGTCCGAACGAGCAGGCGTTGTGGAGCGGGATCAGGCCCCCGTCATCCCGCGCGTGCACATTGGCGCCGGTCTGGAGCAGGTGGTCCACCACGTCTCTCCGCCCGAAGCCTGGGATGGCATCAGAGAGGAGAAGAGAGAAGGAAGCAAAGACGGCAAGAGAGAGACGTTTTAGTGTGATGTTCAGGTGCCCTGAATTGGCCCTTTGTGTTGATAGAAGCAGCTGAGTGATGCATCAGGCCGCTGTATCGGTTTCATGTTAATATTATATATTTATTCATACATGTTGGTTGTTTGTTTGTTTGTTTTGTGAGGCACACCCACGACAGCTGTTGGGGAAACAGCTTGTTCTGTGTTAGCTACGCGGGTGCCTTTGGACTCTGGAGAATCGCTTCTTTCTTGTTTTCTTTTTGGATAAAAGGAGGCCGGAGATGCAAAACAGCTGTGATGTCTTTCTTTTTCCATCTTTTTTTTTATCTGTAGCGATGAAAGAATTAAAAGCAGTCGTCTGGAGCTGAACAGCTGAACGGAAGATGAGCCATTTTTAAAAGAGTCATGGACCGTGAACAGAGATTGAGCCTTCTCAATGTACTCGCTTGTAGCAAAAATTAAGGTTTTATATGACACGTTGCATTCATTCTTTTAGCAAAGGAAAAATGTTCACCTGCCGTGGACTGGAGGATGTGAATAAGTTAAAGTTAACTGAGATCGAAACCGGTTTCCCCAATTGGATTCATTAAAATGTTTTTACATAAATGTTGCACAACACCCATTTTAAACAAATCTCCTAGTCGGTTAGTGCTTTAGTAAATATTACATATACACTACAATATTGGTGATCATTTTTCTGGAAGAAGCATGTAGTACACATAATTAATACTAGTACAAATAAGACCCTTAGTTTAACAACTAAGAAAGAGCATGTCATGAAAAGTTAGCCTTATGCTGGATGTTTTTTTAGTCCATAATAACAATAGTATGGTGTGTGTGAACGCTTGTTACATAATGCTATTGAAAACTAACTGAACTTTATCAGTGCATTTTAAATATTTTGTTTATTATGATGTGTATTAGCTACATTCTGCTGCATGGACGGACTCAAAAATATCAACTTTCTTCCAATGGTGTTTACCTGCAGCGAAGTGCAGCGGTGTCGATTTACGCCCCGCCATGTCTTTAGCGTTCACGTTCAGCGCATCCACGAGTTTCTTCACCCTCGAGACGTCCCCATTTCGACAGGCTTCAAAGAGCTCCCTGAACGCCCCATTTGCGCCACCACCGTGACCCCCGCTGCTGCTGCTGCTGCTGCTGCTGCTGCTGCTGCTGCCCGCGTCCCCGTTGCCGGAGTCGGGCGTGGAGGCGGGGCTGGTCCCGCTGCCCTCGGTGGTCGTCGGGGAGCTAGCGCTGCCGCTGCTGCCGCTGCTGCTGCTGGCGGTGAGGGCCAAAGCCGGGGAGGTGGTGATGGTGGGAGAGGCGGGGGTTCCCTCGCCGTCTACCCTGCTGTCCATCGGGCCTCCCCGGGGCGGCGGCGGTGTGGCATCGTCGGTGGATGCCGGCGGAGAGCCAGGCGGGGTGGCGGGGTGAGAGGAGCCGCGGGGCGGGGACGACAGCGGGGAGTTTGGCCGCTGCTGAGAGGAGCGACGAGGCGTCGCCATTTTCACAACACAACAGTCCCCACTAGCAACACAAACACTGCCGACAATTTCCTGCCTCGGAGCCCAACTTCCGCTCCGGGGTTTACTGGGATTTACCAGACAAATGGAAAGCATGAATGAATTTTCTCAGAAACGCGGGTTAATAAATCTTTAAATATTAGAACAGTTTCCAGAGCAACATCATACTTAAAATAAAAGGACACCGACAGCAAAAAAAGGTTGGATTGACCGTTTTACAAATGTAATAATCTTATCTTAAATGTTGTAATATTAATTTAAATTTCAGGCTTGCTTTTTAGATTAGATTTCAACTATCTGGAAGTGTGTAAAGTTAGGGATTCGCAAGTTTATTTTAGTAGTTTAGTTTATTTTGAAGGATGGGTTTATTCGTTTGTATTCATTCCATTCGTGCTACATAATACTACCATCTAGTGGAGACTGTTGGTAACAGCTTCAGAATCCAACCTGTCAAATGTATATTTTAGCAGAAAAAACAATTTGTTCTCTGATTGTATTAATTAACCAAAGAAATGTGTGTTTTATTGCTTGACAGGTCCATATGTTTCTATATGTTAGAGGGAGGATTGTGTACCACAATGAATACAAATATGCAAAGAAGTATTCCACATTTTTCGCTGAACAATAAAGCATAATAGATAATAAAGTGTATGACCGAAAGCCAAGACATATTGTAACAAGCTCAGGACAACTTCCTCCACCCAAAAATTAGATTATGAAACGCAAGGACCCTGGAGACAAACATCTTAGTCCGTTTTGGAAAGAAGCATAAGGAGACCAGCTATAAAATGGAGCGTTCAAAATAGCAGGTCAATATATTCTGATGGATCTTATGAGAAATTATAAAAGTGAACACCAGATAGACACTATAATAGATTAATTTCTGTTATAGAAATTGAATGTATTCTACATCTGTATGAGTCATTCTGTACACATGACATCCATTGCAGTCTGTCCATCCCGGGAGAGGGATCCCTCCTCTGACGTTCTCCCTAAGGTTTCTTCCCTTTTTTCCCTGGAAGGGTTTTTTTCATTTTTTGGGGAGTTTTTCCTGTGCCGATGTGAGGGTCTTGGGACGGAGGATGTTGCATGTGTACAGACTGTAAAGCCCTCCGAGGCAAATTTGTAATTTGCGATTTTGGGCTATACAAAATAAAATGAATTGAATTGAATTGAATTGAAATAGGTCGACTATATACTCAACATTCTCATATTTGAATCAAAGGAAAGTTTGGCATCCTGAAGCATAAGCATTGTGGAGCAATTAAATTGATTAATCCCTTAAAGACTGGAGCATAAGCGTGAACAAAACAAAGTAAATAAACAAATGTTCCTCTATTGTTGTGTATCAGTCTTTTCATCTTTCGCTTTATTAATTATTTACAACAATTTGCAAAGTAGAAAGTACAATTTCCACACCTTTCTTCAAACGGATAATATGATAGGAGTACACAATTGATGCATAAAAATAAATGCACAAGACCAAAAAAGGAAATAGTAGATGTAGAAAAAAATGCTGCATCATGGTGACATTCAGGAATAAAAACATGAGAAAAACTGCAGCTCAGACATGATTTGTATTTATTATTCCTCTTCTGATCTCTGGGCAGCGTCTTCTACAGACAGATAACACACATGTCCTTGGCCTGTCACATAAGAGTCGTTTTTTCTAAATGGTTTAAAATTAAATCAAAACAATGCATTTAAAAGAATGTGTTATAAAAACATAAGGTATAAGAAGCTTAAAAGCTTAAAAACTGTTCATCTAAACAGTTGGTTTCATCTGCACAGAGTGTACTTGAAAGACGTCTCTAAAGAGTTCCAACTGGTTTCTAACAGGCCGTCTGACGATTTCTGCACCTTAAAATACCTCTAAGCCAAATTACCCCCACTAGTAGTGGGGGTGATAGCACAAAATCAGAAGAAAACATTTATTGCCATAGTAGGTCAGACATAGAAGGAACTCGACTTGGACGGTTGGTGCACAACAGACGAAAATGGACAACGAGACAACATGGTGCAAGGAATAAAATAGAATATAATACTATGGGTTAGTAGACTAAGGCTATGGGTTAGTTAAAAATAAAGGAAGAAGAGTAAAAAAAGTTATAAAATCTAAAGTGCACAGGCATTTAGATATGGAAACATCAAATGTTTCAGAATTCTTTTTTCTTTACATAGTCTGTTGCCAGTAAATAAGTGGTGGGACAGCCAATCAGATGGGAACAAGTGTGATTCAGCCTGTAAAAACCAAAGTCATACACCAGGCATGTAACGTCAGGGGAAGAGTATGCAAGGCTCCACTAGGTTGGTTGGGTCACATACCTCTCATACTTCTCTGCGCTGCTCAAACCTCACCTGAAAAACAATTCCCAAAACCGCAATGCCATAAAGACGTGTGACCTGATTGTTTGAATTTGTGCAGTACATGTAAGACTTTTAGAGGATCACAGCTGGTACTACGGCGTCTTGTCAGTTGCCAGTGTACTTAACTTCTTAGTGAAATAAGACATCTTTCAAATCGTCAGTAGATGCAAAATTACAGTTATAAGATGGCCTTTTTTGGTGACGGCAGGCAGAGCAAAACTAAGGCCGTACAAATGAAATATTGATCACCACTTACAATAGAGAGGTGGTCCATTTTGAAAATGTCTTCCCTGAGGGTATCAGGTGGTTAACTTCAGTAGCAATTAAATCCCTGTGTTAAAGTTACACTATCAGCGACCAGCTTCAGGGGTCTTTGCACACTTGATGCTGATCATTTACATGGACCAATGAACTTATCTGAACAGAATAATCCACTTGCATGGTGATAACAGATGACCTGAGAAGAAGGAAAGAGTGAAAAGGGAAGAAAAAAAAAAAAACCTTTTCTCCTCTCGATGTGAAACAGAGAAGTTTATCGAAACGGACGTGGAGGTAAGGCAACGTAGAACGAGCGGTATTTGGGTGGAATTTCCTGTAGAACTGCATTCCATTTTATCATGAAGTCCGTCCTGATCTTCAAAAGCCAATTACCTTGTGGGATAGCTACTTTGCAAAAAAACTAAAAACAAATGTTCTAAATGTGTGTCTTGGATTTAAGAGGGTCTCATCCTCGTTTTATTTGAGTCATTGCATACTAATTAGGGGTATCTGTGTAAAGTATTGTGGGAGAGTCAGTCAATTCCATCCTTGTCGTTTGTATTATTATGTACAGGCTTAGTCAACAAAAATGTGTGCCAAACATGTGTTACGTGCTGGCTTCCAACGTTTGCAAACCAACTTTGCATTTCATTTGAGCTATGAAGGTGATCTGGACCTGATGCAATTTGGATGAGTTAGCAAAGGGGTATAAATGTATTGCTTTTCTGCATTATCACATGGCATATTCCCCGAAACGTCCTTCCTCTTTCGTTCCCTGCTGCGCACCGCGCGCCACACCTGTCCTATTTGGCGACTCGGGGCTAAAGCCCCGCCCACCTAACAGGTTTCCGTCGGACTTGTTTTTTTGTGTTGAAGATCACCTGTTGTGTCTGTAAGAACTCAATCCCTTCCGTCTGCGTTACCACACGAAGTTTGGCAGTCGGGCACTCATCAGCAGGAACAACAACAGCAGCAGCAGCAGCAGCAACAACTATGCCGACTCGATCGAGGCAGGAGTGGATCCGGTTATCCATGCGCACCCCGGGCATCCTCATCTTCGGGATGGTTTTGGCTCCCTGCGGCCTGATCCTGAACCTGACGTCGACTGTGGCCCCAAACTGGAGGACCCTCAAAGGACTCCCGAACCGCCCGGCCGATGAGTTCATCCAGCAAGGCATCTGGGAGATCTGCAGGTCCAGCTCAATCAACACGAGAATCGATTGCAGCCTGACGGACACCAAGTATTTTGGCGAACAGATCATCACGGTTGCCCAGGGTTTGATGGTGGCCTCCCTCATCGTGACTCTGATCGGGCTGGCAGTGGCTATCCCCGGGGTCCGCTGCTGGAAAGACAGGCCTAACTGGCTCCTGGCCGGCCTGGGCGGACTGTTGATATTCCTCTCAGGAGTCATGACCATCATACCCATCGCATGGTATACCCACATATTGACCGCCATCCCAACGGTGACTGAAAGCGAAGTTCCGCAGGTCGGATACTGCATCATCCTGGGCTACATCGGCGGGATCTTTGAAATCCTGGGAGGCTTTGTCATGTTCATCGGGATCTGCCGGTGCTGCGGGGGGAAGAACCGCGGGGAGACGCGCGTCGAGGAGGTCTCCCGGTTCAGGAACCAGGCGCGGCCGACGCGACGGGTCGAAGTGCCGCGGCTGAACCGGGACAGGAGCGTCGCCAGCAGCAGCATCCCGTACTCCAAGGACTCCATGGATGAGGACGTGTCCTTCCCCCGGGCCAAGAGCCCGGCGGTGCGCTCAGCCAACACCTCCAACGGCGGCAGACCCTACGATGTCGACCTGTGAGAACTTGTCACACATGGAGACGCAAACGACATCAAGGAGAAAGTCCTCAAAGACACACGCGGCAAAAGGGACAGAGCTGGGAATATTCCAGCAAGAAACAATCGTAGTTATTACTCAATGATTTTTACAAGATTAAAAAATCCAACCAACTTTAGGGAACTGCTATATGTATTACAGAAATAACATAGGATATGCTGATAACTAAAACAATCATTTGTAACCAAATACAAATATATTCTACGCATACTTTTCAAACACCGTAAATATTAAGAAATCAATGTAACCTCACTGTTGAGTGAAGCACGACCCTTTTAGAGGTCTCTGAGTGTTAAAGCGTGTCATTATGTGAGTGACAGAGCCAGTGCTGCAGCTCAATTCAGCCAAAGGTGAGATTTATTATGCATGAGCTACGAATAAGAATAATAATTCTAACATTATGATACAGGATTCACACTCGTCATATTGTTTTAAAAAATGTAGAGAATGTATTATATCGTTTAAAACGATGACGAATTCTCTTTGTAAATAGTCCTCATCTGATAGGACAGGCAAACATTCCTTTCCTTGTACATTGGCAATAAAATGGGTTATTCTTTTCTCAATTTTTATGTAAATCCAGTGTTCTCATGCCCTTTACATTCATAAAAAACCTTGTAAGACGGCAGGCCAACTTTTGAATGAAGAGGGATCAATATTCTCATGTATAGTATGTATGTGTTATATATAATCTTGTGCAATAAATATGTTTGCTGATTGTACCAGGTGCATAAATAGATTAAGATATTTGATGGATGACAATGTGGTAAAGTTAAATGTATTCTCAGCAGAAAGGCTGTACCAGTGCCAGAATAACAAGAATCTGTGACGATAAGTCATTATGGCTGCTATTCAAACACGCATGCATGGTACACTGGTTTCTTTCCCTCCCTATCCGCTCTGTCCTCAACTGAGCGCACACAGACAATGTTGCCTGACCGGTCTGAGAGGTTGGTTTCACTCACCATCTTGTCAAACATTACCTCTTCCGTTTAAACTGGCCTAACATATCCAACAGGGTGAGGCTAGTGAACAATCGTCCCTTTGTAGTTCCCCGAATGTCTTTTGTTGTCAAGTTGACCCCCACGATTTGTGATTCAGTGCTCCCTGCAGAACCTGTTGGATGCCAAAGTTAGGAACGTTGAGTAAGGTAAAGTATAATGCAGTTCTTACACGGGCACAATTTACCTGGCTGAAAAGACACAAAAAAAAAAAAAAACCCTGTATACACCAGCTTCTGTGTTGGAGCAGATTTCTAGAAAAACTAGGCTGGGTTTCAAGCTACTGTGCATAAAATACCTGCAGACTGTGCAATGACTCACAAAATGGCGATAAAAGATACAAATTGGGCAATACTTCACTGCTTCAGAAATTCCTCACAGATGCTATGATTCAATTATTTTCATAATGTTCTCCCAATTGAAATTAAACCGTATGTACAAAATCAGTAGAGGTTCCCATTTACAATCGAGCGAACACGATTACACAAAGTGCAATGGTGTACTTTGTTCCCCGATGTAACAGATGCTTATTTGTATGGTCAGTCTTTATAAGTACAGATCCGTCACTCCTTTTGGTGTGCTTGAGTTTAGTAAACATTAAATCTGATAGTATTGTGAAATAGGATCCTAGAAAGTTCTAAACAGACAGCGGAGTAGGTTTCTAAATATCCCTTATACACGGACAGCTGTTTCTTACAAGTGTTAACACACACTGACAACCTGTAGCAGCAGAAGATGTTAACAATTTAGTTGTGTTTTTAAAATGACTCACACGTAAGCTCAGACGTTCAAATAATCTTTACGCTAGCACCTAGCATAGCTAGAGCTACTTAACTGTAGCTATCGAATGTCCCCTTGAGGACCAATACTGGACAAGTTTCCTTGGTAGACAAACTGATTCAATGTAGTCATACAGAGCTACAGTGATTCTTCCCAATCTTTAATTTAAATGGTGTGCACCTCAAACATTTAATGTTAGCAAAAAGCTGAATCTTTACTTTTCAAACAATGACATTCAAAATATTTAACCGAAAGGGGACAGAAAACCAACATCAGACAGCCAAAACAGTGTTTACGTATAAATACCGTTGATGGGACAGAACAAACATGTATAGGTATTTCATTCTAAAAATGGTTGCTGGTGTCAAACAGTTCACTAGCCCACTACCTCACTTTTTAGTTAAATGCATATAGTATGCAATAGTACTTAACAGACACGCTTTGAGGTTTGGGGAACCAACATTCCTTAAATCTGCTTGCTGTCTGCACAGAGCTGAGGTGAACACTTCCAAACCAACGTTTCTTGCAGTCAGATTGGCCCAGAATGATGACTAGTCAATGAGTCTATGACCCATATGTCATGCAAGCATATAATAAAGGCTTAAGTAGGGAAGCATAATTTATCATTTACTATATTAAACAAAAAAATGAACTACCAGCTGCCTTACAAGTCTAGCCAGACTTCAATATATCTGTGCCAAACTTGGTAACTGGACCAGGCAAGGTGTGCACACACATTTTAGTTTCGGGTTACCAACCTACATTTTCCTGTAAAAGTATGCCTTTGTTTTTCTATATATACACACACACCTTTTCCGGACCTGGAATGTTGTGTGGTAGCTTTGCAAAAACATCAGTCAAGGCATGGTTGTGGTAGTTTATTAAGGGCTAGTTGAGCAAAATTACTTTTGTCATGCTTTAAAATAAAATGAGGCTTACATTCATGAAGTCATCAGAAATATAGTCCTTTTTGTTCCTTTGTCAAAGCACTCGATGCCACAGAGAAGAATGACAAACAAACTGGTCACTTACAAACCATTTACACACAAATATGAACATGAATACGTGAAGTATTCAATACACCTCGTAATCAAGCTTTAACATGATTTGATTTAATCTACAGTTTTTAAACTGTAGATTAAACACAGCCTGTCAACAACCTTTGTCTACGCTAGCAACACAGAAGCAGAGCAAAAGGGCACATAAAACATTGTAATTCAGTCAGAACTGTACACAAATATCAGACAATAGAGCACAAAAAAAACTTTTATACAGAGTAGATTTTCATTTGGACCAAGCAGATAATTTCCTACATAGAGACAATTGTTTAATTCTAGTTTGTTAGCAGTAGATAGCGACAGTAACACTTTATAATAATAATAATAATTAACACTACAAATGTTAAAGTGAATGTAAACGGTTTTAAAGTAAAATTTCTCCTTGTGGTGAGATTATGAATAAAAGACATGAGACATTCTATTCATTTTATTTTGTATAGCCCAAAATCGCAAATTACAAATTTGCCTCGGAGGCTTTACAGTCTGTACACATGCAACATCCTCTGTCCCAAGACCTTCACATCGGCACAGGAAAAACTCCCCAAAAAATGAAAAAACCCTTCCAGGGAAAAAAGGGAATAAACCTTAGGGAGAACGTCAGAGGAGGGATCCCTCTCCCAGGATGGACAGACTGCAATGGATGTCATGTGTACAGAATGACTCATACAGATGTAGAATACATTCAATTTCTATAACAGAAATGATTCAAAGAATTCCAAGTAGCCGGCCAGATGTACGACAGGACCACTGCAGGGGCCACCACCATCAGATCGAACCACCATCCACATACATAGATTTCTTCTTTGTGGCTTTCCTCTCCCGTTTGTGTTCTTTTTGAAATGAGTAGGAGAAAGTATCTCGACATTTGGTGGCAGTAAAACCAAAGTGTAAACGCAGCAAGCAGGGAGGAAGACAGCAAGCAACATGGATGTAAAAAAACATTCTGCACAGCCCTAGTTTTTGGTGAATACCACCACATTCATCATTCTGTTAAGGAAAAAATGAATATAAAAGGTTATTTTTTTCACACTTTCGATTTGGGCAATATGTTTTTCTTCAAATTATTAAAATATGAATTTATTTGAATCAGATAATGCCATCTACACTCCCCAGGTTGTAACAGACAAAATGTGAAGCGTTTTAGCCTCACGTCTACCTCAGGTTTGCTGGAGATTCATCATCACACAACAATGTCGCAGACATGTTTTGCTTCCAGATCTTTCCTGTTGACAAAACAAAACACACAATTAATTCCTTTATGAACCTTTCATTACATCACGTTATATGTAATGTTGTGCCAACGAGTGTACAAATGTGTCCAGCAATGAGACACTCTTCAAAAGTGGTTGAGCCAGATTCTCTGGATTTTACAAATATCTGTTTTTTCAATCTACCAAAGTAGTTTCACTGCTTATGCTTATCATCCCATTCTTCTTCGCTATATTACACAAGCAAACCAGGTTCCGGTTTGATAGAGAAACAGTGCGTTAGGAATAATTCATCTTTCTTTTCAGGATTGAAATAGGACGGCGGGGGGGGGGATCAGCATCAATTTCTCAAATACGAGGCCGTGCCAGGAAACTTCTCTCAACAATTACACCAAATCCTTCGCTACTGCGACACACTGCACCCGGACGAGCTACATCACTGAGGGGGAGATTAAGCTCGGCTCCATCCAACGTCAGATGGGTTTCTTACCCAATTCAATTCACCTTTAACACATTTCAGTACCTGTTCCTCTTTTTTTGCTTCCGCCTGATCTTCGCCAAGATGAAAGCCACAATTAGTATCCCGATGATGACAGCCAGCACGCTGAGGGTCAGCGGCAAGCTCAGGGACCCGTTGACGGTGTCTTCGCAGAATTTTCCCCGGTAGCCCAGATCACAGTCGCACACCAGACGGGCAGCGCCACTCATAGAAGGCACGCAGGCACCGTGGTCGTTGCACTTCGTCTCTCCACAGGTGGGCAGGCTGTAGTCGATGCCTCCCAGCTGAGGAGGAGGGTGGGTGGTCATCGTGACGGGAAGAAACACTGGTCTGTTGAGAGAGAGAGAGAGAGAGAGAATTAAAGGGAGCAATTGAGGAGAGAGAGAAGAATGGAGGGAAACTAAATCCTAAACTCCAATGGAGTCGCACAACAAAGCGAGGACAATGGCTCAAATAGAGTTCCTGAGATCAGGTTGACAAACGTGGTCTGCGAGTTTGTTTGCAACTGTCCCCACCTCCCTTAAGTCCATTTGACTGTGGCCTGGCAGTAAACGCCGAGTTACATTAAAAACCAGTAATCTGAGCGCAGAAAGGATTATTATTATTGTTGGACTGCAACATTTGATTTGACTTTTTTTTTAAAGAACCGTTACTGTCTGCAGGAAAGATATTACATAGTTGGCTTCAGATTTACCTCGTGCTCAAAACTCAAAGATTTTATGACGGCATTGCTTTCAGGTCTCAGACAGAAACGTGCGTGTTGAATGCAACGAAATAAACGGTAAACCTTTTCTGATCACGTATGATTGTGCAGACAGTCTGATCCTGATGTGTACACATTCAATGCTATTCTTTGTCTGCATGTAAAATAGCAAAACTAATTCCTAAAAATAATCCTGTTCTGGTTTCTCACCCTCATATATATTGTACTTTTAAATCTTCACATTGCAATGACCCAATTCTCCATCAGTGTCAATGCAGAAAGTAAAGTCAATTTAAATATGTTGCATCATGACTAAATAAAAGGAATTTTACATGGCTGTTGGTGCATAACATTGGACAGGAAGACAATGAGACATTGTACAAGACAAATAACAGTGCAAGAAAAGGGGCATGCTCAATTTAACTACAGTATAAGATAAAATAGAAGGCTACGGGCTAGCTGGGGACAGCTCATAGCTTCTATTAAAATAACACCCACCCTATTGCAATCATAACAGACTCTCAGCTGGTCTTACAGCAGCAAACAAAACTATTGAACAGAGCCGTACAGATTCACCAACATACTGGAACGATAAAAGAGTATACAAGTGTAAACCTTTATATTCTCATCACAACCAATCCTCGAGCCCAATGTAAAGCCGATCAGAGGCACACAAGTTGACTGCGTCAGTACCTCACCACTCATGTTTTTACAGAGATGCCGTCACTTCAGGTTTCCCACCAGCAGAGGAACGTCGCATTCAGCTTCAGGGGTAACTTCACGATCGTAAAGTAGAAAAGCAACAATCCAAAACACAAAATAGGAAACTTGTACTTACAGAACGAAAGTAGATTTGATGTCTTCAACTGAAAAGCAGCGGCGTTTTATATTTTGCTGTCCAAGTGTCTAGTGTGCTTACGCTTTATTTCCTCTTTCAGTGAGGGAATTTGCAACAAAGGGAAGGAGCAAAGCGGAAGAAAGCCAGAGACGTGTAAATACCTGCCTCTTTTTCTCTCTCCCGCTCTAAACACACAATTCCCTCCACCTTATCTTTCAATGGGTTGGGTCATGGAGACCGACGCCATTCCCACCAATTATCCCAAACATGTATGGAGCAACTTTAGATTTCATAAGCAGATTTCAAAGCCCCTGTTAAGCTCTAATAATCGCTGACTCACATGTGCTTACAGGCAATGCTCTGACATCCGCAGGGGAAAAAAAAACAAAAAAAAACATTGACACAAAAAAAATTAAGATTCTGAATTTTAGACTAAAATTGTCAGTTGCATTATTGTGACATCGTTCTGTCCATATTAAAACGGGTGGATGCTGAACACAATAAGCACACATTCACACACCCTGACCTGAAGCTTATGGTGTTTAACAGTGGGCGTGTTTGCCTAGATGAGAGGGCGTGAACTGTGGAGGCATGTTGGAACAAGTCAAGCTGGTTAGACCCGATTCGACCAACCTGGAACAATCAGCACTTCACCAGAAACGCGCTGCAGGATTGAGTCGCAGACGAGAGTCGCCAATGTTGATCGGTGGTTTGGTCCAAAAACCACAAGATGTATGTCTTTGCCAGGGGGGGGGGGGTGGGAGTTAGAGGCGAGTTGGAACAAGTCAATCTGGTCAGACCTCACTCGAATGACCTACAGGCAACATTCAGCACTTCACTAGAAACACGCTACAGGGATTAGTTGCACGCGAGAGTCGCTAATGTTGATCGATGTTTGGTCCACCAATCAACACTACTGGACGCTCATGAATCTTTGGCCATTTGTGGACCCAAGAAAACATTCACCTTGACTTTCCTTCTAGCTCAACCATCGGGTTAATACGCTTGCCTCTCATCGCTGATGTTGGTTGACTATGACCTTTAGTGTAGACATGCAGGCTTCCCACATGAATCCTGATGACTGTCAGATGAAGTCAACGGTTTAGTTTGTCGGATAATTTGTTTTTGTTTAATTACCTGCAAAACCAGACGGTCCTACACAACAAAAATACGCTGGTGACCTTTTAAAAAAAATTATTCATTGTAAATCAGTATCAGAGTCGTCAGCGATGTTCACACCATGCAGATGGCACAACACGGCGATATTAAATACACTAAAGCAAGTTAGCTTTCCCTACGCTCTAGAATGAGGCTGAATAAACATCTTTCCAGGCTTCCGTTATACTGGGTCTGTTGGTTGCGGGTAGTTTAAGAGGAAAGGATATTTAACATTAAAAGGCCAAGTGAGTTGTACTGGTACTTTTCTTCAGTTGAAGTAAGGAAAAAAAACAAGTAAAAAAGGCATACATAAATGGGCCCCTGGCCATCGGGTTTGACGGATATATGGGGAGAGGTATGAAAAAGTGGACCCAATTTGCCTTTTTACTAGACCCCACGCAACCAACAAAAGGGCAGCCATGCTGGAGTGTAATGACCAAACATTCAGTTTCTGGTCACGTATAAAAATACAATCATTCTGGGACAGTCATGGCGTCTCTGGAGGACACGTGTACCTGGGGCTGATACCTGCCGACAGAATTCAAAAGAACTAAGTCTTTAAAGTCTAGATACAAGTAGAAAATGCCATCACAAGGAGTTGGCTGAAAAGTGACTAAGGCAAGGACAGAGCCTGGACTCTGAAGAAAAATTTCTTCAGAGTACATTTCCTCTATTAAGTAAACCGGCACCCATTAACAATGCTGGGAAACTGGTCCGTATACAAGGGGAAGAGATGAGTTGTCAGTTGACCTAAAAAGTGTGGATCCTCTTGGATAAAGAGCAATTGACCCCCAATTATACAATTAGCATTTTCTTTGTTCAGTGAAACAAAACAAAAAGCGACAAATAAAGTATCAAATTGGATGTCTGAACGAAGAATGAAAAAGCAAAACTGTAACAAGCACTGGAACTAAACTGGTATTAAATTACAAAAACTACGGCACATTTTGTCAGGACACCTTTTGCTTAAGAGCTCGCAGCATGATGATGATCTGTGATGGCATACTTCATACTGGTACTTCATAAGTTAACAGTTTTAGGTAAATAAACACCCTTCAGAAGTTGTCCTTGAATGAATTAAAACAAGCAGTCAGGTTTTTGGTTGTATTTTTTACTTTAATGCACAAAAGGATATCAGAGAAACTCATTAGACAATACTTGTGACCACATCATGAATAACTTATTTGAGCTACAATGACTTCAACGCTAGCGGGGGGTTCTTCACATCTACTGGAGAGTCCAGCTCCTGGGGGCAGAAAAGACAAAAATGGAAGCCAATCTAAATTTGTACTACGTAAGCAACTAGATTTAAAATTCAGCCGCCTTTGGGCCAAGACAATGTAATTGTACATTGAAAGATTCTATAAAAATGGATGTGGAAGTTACTTTCGTCCGATTAGGAGACGAAGCAAGAAGTGATCATTATTTTGACAGACCACGTGTGGATAAATAATGCCTTTGACACTGGTCTGTCAAAAGTATAAGTGTGATTTGTACCCATATTTATAGCCGCATATATTGGCGATGTTTCAGAAGCGACCAGCTAGTTTAGTATGAAAGAAATTAATGTTTCATATTCTTAAGGAAACACCTGTGCCCATTTAGCCAAATTCACCCAGTGGCCTGAGGTTTTACCTCACAGTCTGAATCGTAGTGTCCACATGGCAGGTCCATGTTTTCCATCAGAGTTTCTTTCTCCGAGGATCCGCTTCTTAGCGACGGCCAGTCTCTCCTGTTGAAATTAGATTTGATTTAAAAGCCCAGCGTTTGTTTCCTATCGAGCATACACGATATATCATAAAGATTAGAAATTCATAATCTAAAAAATCCAATTAAAATGAAAACACTACAGCATCTGACTTCAATACCCAGTGTGTAGGCCGTACAACGTCTTATCTGTGAAATGATCTGCTTCAGGACGAGTATGCAACGTTCCTGGAGGATGCATTTCCAACCAGAACTCGTTATAAATGGGACTCCGGCTGGCCAAGGTGTAATAAAAGCTGCTTCCTTTTTGCCAGTACCTTTTTGCAAAAACAAAAGCAGCGAGCGTCAACGCGGTAACTAGGAAGAAGACACCCAGGATCACGGCCACGTGGCCCCGCCCCGTTTCGGCCTCTTCACAGGACTCTCCCTGGTAACCGGCCACACACTGGCAGCGAGTGACTTCGCCTTCTGTGATGCAGCGGCCGAGACCGTTGCAGCGCTGCAGACCGCAGGCTGAAGAGTCAGTGTTCATAGAGTTCTTTTGGACGTTGTTGGGATGAGGAGGGGAAGGACGGCCATCACTTGATGTGGTCCAGAAAGACGCAGAGTTTGTGTTTGGACCTGCAGAGAAAGTTAATATCTGTGATTAATGGCTATTTTACATGACTAAATGGCTAAAGTTAAAAAGGTGATTGAAAATAAACATGACCGACCAAAATGGGGTCAGATTATCTCATCTGCTCCAGTTAGTTCATTTTACTTAGCAGGGCAAATTCACAACTTGGACGAAGACTCACAGTCCTGTTCGTCCGACCCGTCTGGACAGTCCGCCTCTCCATCGCAGAACTTGCTGCTCACAACACATTTGGTTCCGTCGTAGCAAGAGTGCTCCCCCGCGGTGCAGCCTGGGAGCGGCGCACAGGTGACTGAGGCATTGGCGGAGTAGAAACCCAGGCCGCATTTACACGCACGACCTCCGGGATAGGGCAGGCACAGATGGACACAGCCGCCATTGCTTTTGGAGCAGCCATTCGTTCCTTGAAGAAATGGGTGAAAGGATTAGCAAAAATCGACCAACAAAAACCTTGAGTCTTTGGAAGTAGATCCATGGGAGCAGTTTTTTGTGAACGGTCGAATAAAACATCACCATTTAAATATTGCTGCCGCAAGGGATTGTGCGACTGAATTCTTTCCTTCCGTTTTGCACACATCTGTAGTCATTGGTTGCGTGCATCACCCTTGGCCCTTTAGGGACGTGGTCAGTGTCAGGTGGGGGGAAATGGGAAGCAGAGGTGCGTCGACATCTGGATTTTTGCCAATTAATGTTCACACTATTCTTTGAAATGTTTTCTCTTCATTTTACCCTGTACCAACACCAAATAAGGTTTTAGTTTGTAAAAGGTCCAGTGTATTTGCATTAGTTTTGGGGTTGGAACAAACTTTTAGTGTTAATCAACGTTTCCCAAAACTTTTTTGCAATGCCATGCCACAGCACCACACAATAGACGAGGACTTCCGAGAGCTCCCCAAGTACCTCTGCAGAAACCACATGGCTCTGCCATCTATACAGCTCTAATGCAGCATGACAAGCTTTCTTCCTGCATTTCCAACCAAGAAGGTGAAAAATTAAGCACACAGATGGCAGACGTTTTCCAAATCAAGCAGATGCAAGCCTTCTGGTTTGCATAACAAACACGGCAGGAAATAATGAGTTATTCAAAACATGTTTTCGGCAGCCAACAGTTTCACCACATGACTGAGCATGATTGCACGTGGAAAATAGTTGTCAATTTGGCACCAACCACGCTAAAGCAGCTTAATTCGGGTGATGGCATAGCTGATTCATGCCACTCCTCCCTCCTTAAGTTGCAATAACGACTAAGAGCAGTTCCATTGCCTCTGGGAAATGCAAATTGGTGCAAATAAGCTGGCCAGGGATTCACACTCACACAAAGGCAGTCTACGTCAACGAAACTCAGATTACGATTTCAGCACAGGGGACTTCATTCCCTGCTCCAGAAGACATTACACCACTATCTGAATTTGGCACAAAGCGACTAAATAAAGGTTTCGAATGTTAAGTGCCTTTAAACAAACGTGCATCTGAACATTAAAAACCATGTTCCCTGGCATTTTAGTCTTCCAACTCATCTGCAGTTATCCAACTACGTACAATTCTTTTTTTAACCTTTGCACAAAATGTATAAACAGCTGCATCAATCACTTGATACAAGTAAGACACTGCTCTCCAAATAACCAATTTTTCACACTAGTAAAGACTTGCAGAGTTATCTTATAACAGTGAGCCTTCAATAGTATTTCTGTCTAGCAATACTTGCTTCTGTCTCTGCATGCTCAGCCTGCTCTGGAATATTTCGAATGACCCGTTGTCCCTCCCCTGCCATCTAGTGGCCGTCTGAGAGACCTTCTCAGCGCGGTTACTGTCACCTGTCTGCACGCTCCCGTCTTATCAGGTTTTACAACCGTTTTTACAACCAGTTCACCATTAGTCATTCACCTCCCTGTTGCAGATCAGAGCTGCTGACCAAGTCAACCTGCAGTGATGGACACCTACCAGACTGACTAGCGTTGCTGTGGGCCTGGACTTCCACCACGCTGGTCTTGGTCTCAAACCACAGTTGGTTTGGCTGGAGACCGTCGCTGAACCACAGCCTGGTTAAATCTGGAAATGGAGAAAAATCTATTTTGTCAAAGCATACTCCAAAGTGTCATTACTCAAGTCTGATGGTGGAGAAAATGTGCTGGTGGTAACAAGTCAAGGTTTTAAGATTCATAGCAGTACTGATGGCTGAGAGAAGGCTGTCTAAATAATTCATCGGTACACAGCCTGCTGCCTGGAGGGGATCGAGATGGATGAAACAAAAAAGCTGAATTCTGGTGGGAGAATTGTAATGCCACAGAAGGACTGAACAGGTAGTGAAAACCAAAAACATCCTACAAAAAGACTACAAATATGATAGAAGTACTGAAAGATCTTGTCACCCCGCCTTACCCTTGTCCACGGTGGTCCAAAAGAGGACGTCCTCCGTATGTGTGAATGCGGTGAGAAGGCCCGGCCCCGTTTTATACTGCTTAAATCCTGTCCCATCTACTCCAATAGAGCAGATTATGCCCTCCCCTGGAGAAAAAGTAGTCACACAGGTGAACAGGCCAGCCCAATATCATTTTTTAATTCTCATAGCGCACACATTCAGTCCGTTTTTTGACTCGCCTGTATCCGCCCAGTAGATCATGGATCCGCGATCGGAAAACGCCAGCGAGGTGGGGATGCTCGACTTCCCCCACAGCACTGCTTTGTTGCGGCCGTCCATCCAGGCGCAGCTCACCTCGCTGTGGCTCGTCGCCCCGGCGCCGACCATAGCGATGTAACAAAGCTTTCCCGAGGGGGGGTGGAGTGCAATGGACGTTCGTGCCCTGAGGGGGAGGGGTGGGGGGTGAACGAGACATGGGACAAGTTTACAAAACGACTGCCAAATAAGTCAACTGGGGTCACCGATGGTGGGGCAGGATCGAACAAATATATCTGCACATTTGTCTGCAGCTAGGTAAAGAAATAAGCTGTAGTTAAACTGGGTTAAAGAGAAACAGATTTGAAAGTCACATGCGTGTTGACATGTCGAAAGGGGATGAGCAGTGACGAGCAGATGTG
This sequence comes from Apeltes quadracus, assembly GCA_021346845.1. Lineage (NCBI taxonomy): Eukaryota > Metazoa > Chordata > Actinopteri > Perciformes > Gasterosteidae > Apeltes > Apeltes quadracus. The sequence goes on along the minus strand of CM037930.1, from coordinate 9,040,435 downwards.
AGCAGTGAAGCCAGATCAACGTCACCTTCAGGGACCCCTGCAGCAGTACGGTGGTGTATCCGTCACGGCGGGCGGTCACGTGGACATCGGGCCTCGCCGTGCTGCTCCAGTAAAGGTTGGACGTCACCCAGTCAACTGCCAGAGCTGTGACTTCATCATCCTTGGGAAAAAAAAAAAAAAAAATTCGTACCAGTCCCTCCGCTTCCTCACCTGTAATCAAATTCTGAGAATTTGACCACTAGGAGGATTTTCTCTTATATGACCTTATAAGACTTTGCCTTGGAAAGACTTTTGCTTACATTCAGTTTGAGGATCTGTCCAGCAGGTGTCAGTCCTTGTCTGGACCTGGAACCGCTCATTATCAGCACCTCCACGGAGCGCTGCCCTTCATCAGCCACATACAAAGAAAGGTCCTGGAGTGACAGATCCAGGCCGGAGGCCCTGGTTACTCCGGGCAGGGTCATAGTCCGAGCGCTCGCCATCTGTTTCAGACCAACACCCTCACGACGGATGGAGTTCAAGTAAATCTAGGAGTGGTGGGAAGACGAGGAAGTGAGGAAAAGAGTGAAGTGAATTACACAAAATGGGCTTCAAACCAGAAACTAGCTCTTTGAGACCACAATGACATCTTACCTGATAGACGTTGGTTGGAGACAGAAGCAAGATATACATGGACTCCAGCGGCAGGGAGCAGGTCATCTGGTCCTTTGAGAGCAGCAGCCCCTTGGGGCACCGGCAAACCGCCAAAATCCCACTTACTGCCGGGACCCACGGGGCCCCCATAGCTCGAGAGACGCTGCTCACACCCGGGGCCAGGAGGCAGATGTGGGAGCAGTGCAGCCGGGCACAGGGGTTGGACACTGCTGGCTGGGAAAGGCTGTGCATCAGCTGGGGAGAGAGGAGAGCGCATTAAGGCTCAAAGCGCTAAATCAATACTGTAAATGTCAATATATTGTATGCTCTCAGCTGACGTGTAATGTTCTAGGACTGTCAACTTCTTTTCTTTAAATATTTGCATTTTCGGCCACAATCCTGAATATTCAAATGTGGTTGGCACCAGCGCATCAAGACAAACTAGTTTGTGGCTGCCCTCAATCACCTTTTAGGGGAAAATATTTCTTTCACAATGGTAAGAGAAATGCAAATTGTGTTTTATAAAAAGGACCCTCTGAAGAAAATATTTGATATCCAATCTTTGTCATCAGATACAGTGAATGTCAGATTACCTGCCAATGAATAGTTATTAACTTTGGGGGAGAAAACAAACCTAGGTCAGAAAAGACTTGTCGACTCACTTTTAGCCCAAAGGGCTGGCCTGGTCTCTTCAGAAGAACCTTCTGATCTTTGCCGGTGTTCTTGTTAGCCGAGCGGACGGTTCTCCTCTTCGTGTCGGACCAGAAGACTCGGTCATTGAAGACCGCCACGGAGAAAGGGCTCGGCGTCTCGGCTAACTGGAGGATCTAATGAGAGAAAGGGGCCACCGCCGCCGTCACCAGCTGAAATCACAGGTGACGCTCAAACATTTTATAGGGATGGCGCCGTTAACCTTGACGTCTTTGCCGTCCGGAGAGGCCGAGCCGATGCAGCGCAGCTTCTCGTCGGCCCAGTACACCCGGTTGTCCAGCAGGTCATAGGACAGACCGACAGGCCAGCTCAAGCCTTGGCTCACCACTACCTTCCTCCTGGAACCGTCCATCCCGGACTGCCCGATCACAGGCGTGCTGCCGATCTCAGACCAAAGCATCGTTCTGAGAAATGACCAAATGCAATCATGAGAAGTACGACTTTAAACTGAACCTTCCCTTTAATTGAAACTAGCACCTTACCCTCTGTGTGGCAGTAGGACCAATGAGCTCGGCTGCTCCAGATCCTCGCCCAGGACCACAGTGTAGTCCTGAGATCTCAACGTGGTGTTGCTGAGCTTCACAGCCAGAATCTGACCCAGCAGTCCATTCACCCAATAGAGGTTGTTACCGACCCAGTCCACCGCAATGAAGTCAGACTTTACTCCTACAACAAGATTTCAAACTCTCAAAAATGTACTTTTCTTAAAACAAGCATTCCATTGCTTACATGTCAAATAATTTCTTTGAATCTCTTTATTAAGTGAACCTTCCCAGACAACATAACTAGAGTTCTAAAAAGGTTAATACCTTTGATAAGTGTCCCTCTGCTGTCGGAGTTTGTCATGTCAGCCCAGCGGATGCTCTGGTAGTCTGTGCTTAGCCAGTAAACCCTCTGCAGAGCCCAGAGATAATCCAGGGAGAAGACGGGCCGATTGACTGAGGTCAGCTGGCGCAAGGAGCCACTTTGGACTCCCACCAGCAGGAGCTCCGACTGCACCGACGCCAGAAGCAAAGGCTCGTCTATGGAAACAACCAGCGAGTTTGTCACGAAGTGATTGACAGACACGCCACAAGAATTGAGACAACCATCGTTAACAGCTAGTCTGACCTCTACCATTATGTGAACAATTTAGGCAACTTTTTTTGCTCCCATATCCAAAGGTTTGAACGTCAGCTGCTACCAAGCATTGCATTCACATAACATAAAAGGCAACTGATTTTCCAATAACAAGCAGAGACGGCGGACGGACTGCACCTCTGGTCTTGCAGCTTGTGTGGTCAGGCTCCAGGTAGAAGCCGGGGAGGCACTGGCAGATGTAGGACCCGCGGGTGTTCCGGCAGGTGTGTTGGCACACGACGTGGGGCACTGCTTTGCACTCGTCGATGTCCACACAGGACACACCACTGGACCGTAGAGTGAAACCAGCTGCACAGAAACAGCTCTACAGAGAAAAAAAAAAAATATATGACGGCTTCATGAAAGCGCGATAACGCCAACTTGAATTTCCCACGACTCATCCGTTCTGCACTGACCGGTCCGTTTGGGGTGCTGACACAGCTGTGGTCGCACCGCGGCGCCGACGGACTGGAGCAGTTGCGTCGAGCACATCCGGCGCCCTCATCCGAGTTGTCTGCACAGTTGGTGAAACCGTCGCACACGAGGAGGGGATCCAAACACTCGCCGCTGCCACACCGGTAAAGGCCAGGGGGGCACTTTGTCTGGCCACCTGAGAGGGGAGGCACAGATTTCATGTCATTGCTTCCTCTGAATGAATAAAATTCACCCGACCGACCCAGAAGCCAAACATTGGTGTGTATTCAAGTGGAAACATGGCTCACATTTGACCTCGTCCACGCCGTTGAGGCAATCCTTCGTCCCGTCACACCTCCACGACAGAGGGATGCATTCGTTGCCGTCTCCACACTGCCACTGGTGTTCGTTGCACATTACTGGCGGCAATAGGCAATTCTGTGCACATATGATGAGACCCAGTTTCAGCTCCCAAACCGCACGCAGAAAATAACCACTGGTGACCGCACCATTTCCTTTACTCCCAAGCTGCAGCTACTCGCCTTCTCATCCGAGCCGTCTTTGCAGTCGTCCTCGCCGTCACAGAGCCACTCCCTCTGCAGGCACTCGTGGCTGTTCGGACAGCGGAGCTCTGTCGGGCAGCGCGGGGGTCGAGTGCAATGCGCCTCATCGGAGTGGTCGGTGCAGTCTGCGTATCCGTCGCACCTCAGGGCCTCGGCCACGCACTGACCGCTAAGACAGCGGTACTGGTGGTGCGTGCAGGCCACCTCATCTGGCGAGCAGGCGAGCGTTTCAGTTCCCGTTTTATGTGCATCTTGCAAGTTTTTATTTAAACCAGTGTTTTCACTTACCGCAGTCGTCTTCATCGGACCCGTCGGCGCAGTCCCTCTCGCCGTCACACAGGAAGGTGTCCGGTACACAGCGAGTGTTGTTGTCACAGCGGCGAAGGCAGCCCTCAGTTTGACTGGAACAGTCCATTTCATCCGATCGGTCTTGGCAGTCGTTCTGCCCGTCACACACCTGCTCCGTGGGGATGCATTTACTCCCGTGAGCACAACGGAACTCGCCTAGGAGAGAAAAAAGTGAGTCTTTAGTGGTTTTCTACTGCAAAGACAAGGTCAAGTACATGATTTAAAAACCCAACAGATCAGAGGTTGATGAAGTTTGACGTTGCTTTGACGAGTGGAAACATTTAATGTAACGATGCCCGGATACATTGCACATCACAAACCTGCTTGGCACTGAGCGGCACAATCTTCTTCGTCCGATCCATCCTGGCAGTCCTGCTCTCCGTCACACACGTGGCTGTACATCACACACTCAAGGCCGTCTTTACATGGCTTCAAACCTTGGCGGCACCTGAGCGGGGCTGCTACATCACTGGACGCGCTGTTTGAGGCTTGGCAGAGATGGAGAGAAGATTTTACACACCCAGTGCAATTTACCATCAAAACATTCATGCAGTGCATTTCTCTCTGGGTGCTTACTGGGATCTGTAGGACCTGCTGACTCACACCACTCCTCATCCGAGCCGTCGGCACAGTGGGCGTGACCGTCGCACACGTCCATCTTGGGGACGCACATCCTCCGATCGCCGCATAAGAAGTCATCTGATGTGCAATGAGGGAAGGGGTCAATTTTAACAAAGGCTCAGTGTACCAGTGAAAGTTTCCAAAAAAAAAAAAAACTACCAAGCGGATGACTCAGTCAAACTATAACTCGCTCACCTGGATTGTCGCATTGGAGCACACAGTCCTTTTCATCAAAACCATCAGGACAGTGTCTTTGCCCGTCGCACAGCTGGTTTGGAGCGATGCAAATTGGAGACCCCGGGCAGCGAACTGAAGGACTCATGCAGGCCGATGCGGCCGTGGGAACCGGAAACGCTGCCGTTTCCGCATCAGCGTCTGGACGGGAGAATACTACATGTCAGTTTTTGCACTCACTGGCAGGAATGTTGGCCAGCTAACCTTGGAGGGGGGTGGGGAAAGAGGGTTTGCCTTCTGGAGAAAAAAGAACCACCTGAGAACTTACCGCAGCCCAGCTCATCCGTGCCATCTAGGCAGTCTTTCTCGCCATCGCACAGGAACGTCTTCGGGATGCAGCGGTTGCCGTCGGCGCAGCGATGCTCACAGATCGTGCCGGGTTTTTCGCAGTCCACTTCGTCCGACCGGTCGCTGCACTGAGACCTGCCGTCACACACTTCAGCCTCGGGGATGCACATTTTCCCGTGGGAGCACTGAAACTCTCCTGTGGAGTGGGCGGAACAAATACAAGGCATGGCCAATGGCATTACTGTGCTCGTTCATCATGTTGCGCACCACATTGAGTCTTGACGAATGCAGTTTATGACTACAACAAAAATGCAGTGTGCATCGCAACTTCAGTAGCAAATCTTAGATTTAAGTGGGAAAAGGACCTTGATTGCAGGTTTTGGCGCATCCTTGTTCATCAGATCCATCCAAACAGTCCCTTTCCCCGTCACACACGTGGCTATGCAAGACACATTCCAACGCGTCGTCACATGGCTTCGAGCCCACGCGGCACTTCAGGACGTTCGCTGGGAGAGAAGTCCAGCTGGGACAGTGGACCTCATCTGAGCCGTCGTGACAGTGAGATATTCCGTCACAAACCAGATTCCTCGAGACACAGCTCCTACGGTCTTTGCACTGAAAATCATCTGGGGAAGGAAGACGTTTAATATAATCAAATGTAACAAACTTAAAAGGTAACCTTGCACTCTCCCAGTGTTTGATAAAGAACATAATCTGACTACTTACTCCTCCTAGGACATCTGTTGACACACTTCTCATCAGATCCATCAGGACAGTCGTCCTTCCCATCACACAGCTGGTTTGGGGTGATGCAAACAGAAGATCCTGCACACAAAACTGAGGGGCTGATGCAGGCCGGCTTGGTGGGGGCAGGAGGGTCGGTTAAGGGGGCAATGGAAGTGGCAGATTCTGGAGTATCTGAATTATGTAAAAAGATACAAAATAGTTCAGAAATGGCCATGGCTGCTTCTCTATGAAGCATTTACCATGTCCATTAAAACCTTTGAATGAACGCTCACCACATCCTTCTTCATCTGATCCGTCCTGGCAGTCAGTCTCTCCATCACAAACATGACTGAAGAGGACACATTCGGTCCCATCTTGACACATTCTGGAGCCCATGCGACATTTCAGGACGTCTGGTCGAGCTGCTCGAGGAGCATCATTCGGACAGTCTACTTCATCCGAGCCGTCGTGGCAGTGAGAGATTCCGTCACAAACCAGATTCCTCGATACGCAGCTCCTACGGTCTTTGCAGCGGAAATCAGCTATGAAGGGAAAGATCATATTCAGAGACAAGAATGAGATTGTAATTCAGTATGCAAAACAACCGTTCAGTCACATCTTCGAGAGACACAGAACAACTTACTCCTCCTAGGGCATCTGTTGACACACTTCTCATCAGATCCATCAGGACAGTCCTTCTTCCCATCACACAGCTGGTTTGGGGTGATGCAAACAGAAGATCCTGCACACAGAACTGAGGGGCTGATGCAGGCCGGCTTGGTGGGGGCAGGAGGTTCAGTTAAGGGGGCAATGGAAGTGGCAGATTCTGGAGCATCTGAAATTAGAAATGTCAAGATTTAGTTTGAAAAGATGAGTTGCATGAAAGATAAGAAAAGTTATATAGGAAAGCAATATCAGAACGCAAAGACAGTTAATTCATGAATGCTTTATAGACAAAGAAGGCAACCTTTAGAATACTTACCACATCCTTCTTCATCCGATCCGTCCTGGCAGTCAGTCTCTCCATCACAAACATGACTGAAGAGGACACATTCGGTCCCATCTTGACACATTCTGGAGCCCATGCGACATTTCAAGACGTCTAGTCGAGCAGCTCGTGGAGCATCATTCGGACAGTCGACCTCGTCTGAGCCATCGTAGCAGTGAGCACGGCCGTCACAAACCAGACTCTGGGAGATGCAGCTCCGGCGGTCTTTGCAGCGGAAATCTGGAATGATTTAGGAAGGCAAATCAAGATGCCATCTAGCCAAGATTTATGTGGAAAACTTCCAAAATGGATCTTCAAGAGGGCCTGGTGTTGGCGTTATGTCAAAGACTTCTACATACGGTCTTTCAGATACATCTACTGACTCCGCCAACCCCTCTCCCCCTTCATCCAGCAGGGAGTCTGGGTAATAGCTTACAGACAGGCACAATGTGACCTTCAGTTAACTTTGCTGAAGTAAAACCGCCTCTGCAGGAGCTGAACCTAGCAAGGATGTGAATTGCTTACTACTCCCTCCCCCCTCCATTAGAAGCATGTTGCGATACCTTAGACTGTGCAACTTTAAATCCTTTTAGGGTCAGGACAATTTGAAAGAAATGGATTTTCAAAACAACTAACAGCCATCAAAATGCATCGCGTTTGGAATTGTAGAACACCGACCGCTTACTTTTAGAAGGACAGCTTCTCACGCAGTTCTCTTCGTCAAAGCCATCGGGACAGTCTTGGCGGCCATCGCAAAATTGTCTGGGTGAAATGCAAAGGGGGGCAGAAGAACTGGGACAGAGGACGGAGGGGCTGACGCAGGGCGGCATAGTCAAAGGAGGCGGATCGATTGCGGGTGGCACTTCGGTTGATAGAGAAATATCTGAAAAAAAAGGTACAGTAGCATCAAATAGTTAATATAAAAAGGTCTAGTCTACTTTATTAAAGTCTAGTTGTGTCTTTCTAAAAGCGTCGGCTAAATGAGACGTTGCGATCTACTTTCTTATGAAGGAAAACGTAACTGCATTTCAACAACTATAACTTTTCCAAAGATATTAAATCTTAAGGAAACTCACCACATCCTTGTTCATCTGATCCGTCCTGACAGTCCCTTTCCCCATCACACACGTGGCTGTACAAGACGCACTCCGTGCCATCTCCACACGGCGTTGAGCCCATGCGGCATTTCAGGACGTTTGACCGCGCTGCATCATTTGGACAGTCGACCTCGTCTGAGCCGTCGTGGCAGTGAGAGATTCCGTCACAAACCAGATTCCTCGATATGCAGCTCCTACGGTCTTTGCAGCGGAAGTCAGCTATTGAGGGAAGAATCGGATTCAGACAGCGTAGGATTAAACAGTTTCATGAGACACAGAACAACTTACTCCTCCTAGGGCATCTGTTGATACACTTCTCATCAGAGCCATCAGGGCAGTCCTTCTTCCCATCACACAGCTGGTTTGGGGTGATGCAAACAGAAGATCCTGCACACAGAACTGAGGGGCTGATGCAGGCCGGCTTGGTGGGGGCAGGAGGTTCAGATAAGGGGGGAATGGAAGTGGCAGATTCCGGAGCATCTGAAATTAGAAATATTAAGAGTTGAACAATTTGAAGTTAGGCTAAAAACTAAGAAATTGTTATTTTAGCAAACTCACCTCTGTATAAAGCACTTGTACATTCATGACTTTATAAAAACAATATTTAGGCTACTCACCACATCCTTCTTCATCCGAGCCGTCTTGGCAGTCTCGCTTTCCATCACAGACGTGACTGAAGAGGACACATTCTGTCCCATCTTGACACATTCTGGAGCCCATGCGACATTTCGCGACATTTGCCCGAGCATCACTCGGACAGTCAACCTCATCTGAGCCGTCGTGGCATTGAAAGATTGCGTCACAAACCAGATTCCTCGATACGCAGCTCCTACGGTCTTTGCAGCGGAAGTCAGCTATAAAGGGAAAATCATTCAGCGAAAAAAAAAGGATTGTTCAATTCACTCTGTACAGTGCAAATGTACACAATACGTTTTGTTCACACCATCATCTTAACCTGGACACAAGGAAACTTAATTAAAATACCCAATTGATCAACTTACTCCTCTTAGGGCATCTGTTGACACAGTTCTCATCAGATCCATCAGGGCAGTCCTTCTTCCCATCACACAGCTGGTTTGGGGTGATGCAAACAGAAGATCCTGCACACAGAACTGAGGGGCTGATGCAGGCCGGCTTGGTGGGGGCAGGAGGTTCAGTTAAGGGGGCAATGGAAGTGGCAGATTCTGGAGCATCTGAAATTAGAACTAAAGATAATCAGAAATGGTTGCATTACAAAAAGAGGGCTTCTCCATTAAGCACCTTTATAAAAATAAATATTTAGGCTACTCACCACATCCTTCTTCATCTGATCCGTCCTGGCAGTCTTTGTCTCCATCACAAACGTGACTGAAGAGGACACATTCTGTCCCATCTTGACACATTCTGGAGCCCATGCGGCATTTCAGGACGTTTGGTCGAGCTGCATCACTCGGACAGTCTACTTCATCCGAGCCGTCGTGGCAGTGAGAGATTCCGTCACAAACCAGATTCCTCGATACGCAGCTCCTACGGTCTTTGCAGCGGAAATCGGCTATGAACAGAAAGTATAATTTAGATACAGGAGAGATTGTTTGCAATTTACCATGTACACTGCAGTTTACAGAATAGTTTTGTTTACACCACCATCTCCAACTGGAAACATTTGTTGGAAACTTAAAATACCCAATTGATCAACTTACTCCTCTTAGGGCATCTGTTGACACACTTCTCATCAGATCCATCAGGGCAGTCCTTCTTCCCATCACACAGCTGGTTTGAGGTGATGCAAACAGAAGATCCTGCACACAGAACTGAGGGGCTGATGCAGGATGGCTTGGTGGGGGCAGGAGGTTCAGTTAAGGGGGCAATGGAAGTGGCAGATTCTGGAGCATCTGAAATTAGAACTAAAGATAATCAGAAATGGTTGCATTACAAAAAGAGGGCTTCTCCATTAAGCACCTTTATAAAAATAAATATTTAGGCTACTCACCACATCCTTCTTCATCTGATCCGTCCTGGCAGTCTTTGTCTCCATCACAAACGTGACTGAAGAGGACACATTCTGTCCCATCTTGACACATTCTGGAGCCCATGCGGCATTTCAGGACGTTTGGTCGAGCTGCATCACTCGGACAGTCTACTTCATCCGAGCCGTCGTGGCAGTGAGAGATTCCGTCACAAACCAGATTCCTCGATACGCAGCTCCTACGGTCTTTGCAGCGGAAATCGGCTATGAACAGAAAGTATAATTTAGATACAGGAGAGATTGTTTGCAATTTACCATGTACACTGCAGTTTACAGAATAGTTTTGTTTACACCACCATCTCCAACTGGAAACATTTGTTGGAAACTTAAAATACCCAATTGATCAACTTACTCCTCTTAGGGCATCTGTTGACACACTTCTCATCAGATCCATCAGGGCAGTCCTTCTTCCCATCACACAGCTGGTTTGAGGTGATGCAAACAGAAGATCCTGCACACAGAACTGAGGGGCTGATGCAGGATGGCTTGGTAGGGGCAGGAGGTTCAGTTAAGACTGGATTCACTGACACAGTGGGACTGGCAGTGACTGCATCTAAAACGTCAGCAAAAAAAAATGAAATAAAGTTTCATCATATGAAGGGAAACAGATATAAAAAGCGAAAATGGGGGGTCCAACAATTTACTAGCAGTTTGCCTAATGAAGTGGCCGATGAGTAGATTGCCAGCATTTTTCTAACAGCAATTTTTCCTAAGATTAAATCTTACGGAAACTCACCACATTCCTGTTCATCTGATCCATCCTGACAGTCCCTTTCCCCATCACACACGTGGCTGTACAAGACGCACTCCGTGCCGTCTCCACACGGCGTTGAGCCCACACGACACTTCAGGGCGTTTGGCCGAGCCGACCTCTGACAGTCTACTTCATCCGAGCCGTCGTGGCAGTGAGAGATTCCGTCACAAACCAGACTACTTGATATGCAGCTCCTACGGTCTTTGCAGCGGAAGTCGGCTATGAAGGGAAAATCATAATCAGAAAGGATTGTTCCTAATTCCCTCTGTACAGTGCAAATGTACACAATAGGTTTTGTTCACACCCCCATCTTAACCTGGACACAATGAAACCTTGTTAAAATACCCAATTGATCAACTTACTCCTCTTGGGGCATCTGTTGACACACTTCTCATCAGAGCCATCAGGGCAGTCCTCCTTCCCATCACACAGCTGGTTTGGGGTGATGCAAACAGAAGACCCTGCACACAGAACTGAGGGGCTGATGCAGGCCGGCTTGGTGGGGGCAGGAGATTCAGTTGAGTGGGGAATGGAAGTGGCAGATTCCGGAGCATCTGAAATTAGAAATATTACGAGTTGAACAATTTGAAGTTCGGTTTAAAAACTAGGAAATTGTCATTTTAGCAAACTAACTTCTGTATAAAGCACTTGTACATTCACAAATTTATAAAAACAAAAAATATTTAGGCTACTCACAACATCCTTCTTCATCTGATCCGTCCTGGCAGTCTCTGTCTTCATCGCAAACATGACTGAAGAGGACACATCCGGTCCCATCTTGACACATTCTGGAGCCCATGCGGCATTTCACAACGTTTGCTCGAGCTGCATCACTCGGACAGTCTACTTCATCCGAGCCGTCGTGGCAGTGAGAGATTCCGTCACAAACCAGATTCCTCGATACGCAGCTCCTACGGTCTTTGCAGCGGAAGTCGGCTATGAAGGGAAAATCATAATCAGAAAGGATTGTTCCTAATTCCCTCTGTACAGTGCAAATGTACACAATAGGTTTTGTTCACACCCCCATCTTAACCTGGACACAATGAAACCTTGTTAAAATACCCAATTGATCAACTTACTCCTCTTGGGGCATCTGTTGACACACTTCTCATCAGATCCATCAGGGCAGTCCTTCTTCCCATCACACAGCTGGTTTGAGGTGATGCAAACAGAAGATCCTGCACACAGAACTGAGGGGCTGATGCAGGATGGCTTGGTGGGGGCAGGAGATTCAGTTAAGACTGGATTCCCTGACACAGTGGGACTGGCAGTCACTGCATCTAAAACGTCAGCAAAAAACTAAATTAAGTTTCATCATATAAAAAGGGAAACAGACACTCACCGGCCACTTTGTGTAAACAAGCAATTGAACAGGTGTACCAAACAAGTTGCTAATCAGCCAATCACATGGCTGCAACTCAATCCCTTTAGTCATGTAGACGTGGTCAAGACAACGCTAAATTCAGAGTACCAGAATGGGGATTTCAGTGACTTTGAACGTGGATGTTGGTGCCAGGAGGCTGGTGCGGGAACGACACCAACTGCGCATCTACTGGGATTAGCAGGCACAACCACCTGTAGGGTGTACAGGGAATTGCCTGAAAGGAAAATATCCAGTGGCCGGCAGTTGTGTGGACAAAAAATGCCTGGTTGATGTGTGGGGGGGGGGTCAGAGAATGGCCAGACTGTTACTGTTGTCTTTCTATCAGCTCAAACCAAATAAAAATTAGTAACTTGTTAAAACAAGGGCAGAATACTATCTCTGAACACACAACGGTCCGCTAAGAAAAGGAAACTGGTCTAGTTTTTGTGAGACTTTTTTTGGATTGTAGTCAAATACGATTGGATAAACATTGCCTGGTCTGACGAGTCTCGATTTCAGCTGCAACAGATGGTTGGGTCAGAATGTGGCATGAACATGAAAGCGTGGATCCATCCTGGCTTGTATCAAAAAGTTCAGGCTGGCTGTGAGTCAATGGTGTGGGGGATTTCTGCTTTACACTATTTGGGCCTTTTAGTATCAATTGAGTGTTTAAATGCCGCAGCCTACGCGAGTAATGTTGCTGACCGCGTACATCCCTTTATCCCCACAGTGTACCATCTTCTGTGGGCCAATTCACCACGTTCAGATATCTCAAACATCACAATGAATTCACTGTACTCAAATGGCCTCCACAGCGCAACACAATAGGGCGCCTTTGGGAAGGGCTGGAGCGAGGAGATTCACATTAGATGTGCAGCCGATAATCGGCAGCAACTGCGTGACGCCAAGGTGTCAATTTGCCCCAAATTCTGAGGAATGTTCAAAACACTTTGTTGAAAGTATGCCAAGAAAAATTGAGGCAGTTCTGAAGGCAAAAGGAGGCGCCAACAGTTTACTAGCAGTGTGCCTAATGAAGTGGCCGGTGAGCGTAGATTTCACCAGTCGCTACACAACTGCAATATTTTGAAAGAGCGATTGGATTTTGGGGGAACTCACCACATCCCTGTTCATCTGATCCGTCCTGACAGTCCCTTTCCCCATCACACACGTGGCTGTACAAGACGCACTCCGTGCCGTCTCCACACGGCGTTGAGCCCACACGACACTTCAGGGCGTTTGGCCGAGCCGACCTCTGACAGTCTACTTCATCCGAGCCGTCGTGGCAGTGAGAGATTCCGTCACAAACCAGACTACTTGATATGCAGCTCCTACGGTCTTTGCAGCGGAAATCGGCTATGGAGGAAAGAATCGGATTCAGACGCGTAGGATTAAACAGTTTCATGACACACAGAACAACTTACTCCTCCTAGGGCATCTGTTGACACAGTTCTCATCAGATCCATCAGGGCAGTCCTTCTTCCCATCACACAGCTGGTTTGGGGTGATGCAAACAGAAGATCCTGCACACAGAACTGAGGGGCTGATGCAGGCCGGCTTGGTGGGGGCAGGAGGTTCAGTTAAGGGGGCAATGGAAGTGGCAGATTCTGGAGCATCTGAAATTAGAAGATAACCAGAAATGGTTGCATTACAAAAAGAGGGCTTCTCCATTAAGCACCTTTAAAAAATAAATATTTAGGCTACTCACCACATCCTTCTTCATCTGATCCGTCCTGGCAGTCTCTGTCTCCATCACAGACGTGGCTGAAGAGGACACATTCTGTCCCATCTTGACACATTCTGGAGCCCATGCGACATTTCACAACGTTTGTTCGAGCTGCATCACTCGGACAGTCTACTTCATCCGAGCCGTCGTGGCAGTGAGAGATTCCGTCACAAACCAGATTTCTCGATACGCAGCTCCTACGGTCTTTGCAGCGGAAGTCGGCTATGAAAAGGAAAATCGTAATCAGAAAGTATTGTTCTTAATTCCCTCTGTACAGTGCAAATGTACACAATAGGTTTTGTTCACACCCCCATCTTAACCTGGACACAATGAAACCTTGTTAAAATACCCAATTCATTACTTACTCCTCTTGGGGCATCTGTTGACACAGTTCTCATCTGATCCATCAGGGCAGTCCTCCTTCCCATCACACAGCTGGTTTGAGGTGATGCAAACAGAAGATCCTGCACACAGAACTGAGGGGCTGATGCAGGATGGCTTTGTGGGGGCAGGAGGGGCAGTCAAGACTGGATTCCCTGACACAGTGGGACTGACAGTGACTGCAGCATCTAAAATGTCAGCAAAAAAAATGAAATTAAGCGTCATCATATGAAGGGAACCAGACTTTATTAGGTACAATAAAAAGCAAAAATGGGGGTCCAACTATTTACTAGCAGTGTGCCTAATGAAGTGGCCAGTGAGTAGATTGCTGTTATAGAAATACTGGCAATTTTTCCTAAGCAAGATTAAATCTTACGGAAACTCACCACATTCCTGTTCATCTGATCCGTCCTGACAGTCCCTTTCCCCATCACACACGTGGCTGTACAAGACGCACTCCGTGCCATCTCCACACGGCGTTGAGCCCACACGACACTTCAGGGCGTTCGGCCGAGCTGCAGGAGGAGCCGACCTCTGACAGTCCACTTCATCCGAGCCGTCGTGGCAGTGAGAGATTCCGTCACAAACCAGACTCCTCGAAACGCAGCTCCTTCGGTCTTTGCAGCGGAAGTCAGCTATGAAAGAAAAAAAATCATATTCAGAGAAAAAAGTAGGATTCTTCAATTCACTCCGTACAGTGCAATTGTACACAATACGTTTTGTTCACACCACCATCTTCACCCAGACACAAGGAAACTTTATTAGAATACCCAATTCATTACTTACTCCTCTTGGGGCATCTGTTGACACAGTTCTCATCAGATCCATCAGGGCAGTCCTTCTTCCCATCACACAGCTGGTTTGGGGTGATGCAAACAGAAGATCCTGCACACAGAACTGAGGGGCTGATGCAGGATGGCTTGGTGGGGGCAGGAGGGGCAGTTAAGGGGGGAATGGAAGTGGCAGATTCTGGAGCATCTGAAATTAGAAATAAAGAGAATCAGAAATGGTTGCATTACAAAAAGAGGGCTTCTCCATTAAGCACCTTTATAAAAGCATTTAGGCTACTCACCACACCCTTCTTCATCTGATCCGTCCTGGCAGTCTCTGTCTCCATCACAAACGTGACTGAAGAGGACACATTCTGTGCCATCTTGACACATTCTGGAGCCCATGCGGCATTTCAGGACGTTTGGTCGAGCTGCATCACTCGGACAGTCTACTTCATCCGAGCCGTCGTGGCAGTGAGAGATTCCGTCACAAACCAGATTTCTCGATACGCAGCTCCGGCGGTCCTTGCAGCGGAAATCTGCTAGGAATAGAAAATTAGAAAAATAAAACTAGGATTCTACTCAATTCCCTCTGTACAGTGCAAATGTACACAATAGGGTTTTGTTCACACTACCATCTCCAACTGGAAACATTTGTTAGAAACTATTAAAATACCCAATTGATTAACTTACTCCTCTTAGGGCATCTGTTGACACACTTCTCATCAGATCCATCAGGGCAGTCCTTCTTCCCATCACACAGCTGGTTTGGGGTGATGCAAACAGAAGATCCTGCACACAGAACTGAGGGGCTGATGCAGGCCGGCTTGGTGGGGGCAGGAGATTTGGTTGGGAGGTGATTCTCCGAAAGAATAGGAGTGGCGGTGTCCGCAGCATCTAATATCATATTTGAATAAAATTCAAAGGATAAAGATTACACTAGTACTTAGAACTGCAATGGCGTTTTGCGAACGCAACACTAGCAGATAAAAAAAAAAAAAAAAATCATAAACTCACCACATCCCTGTTCATCTGATCCATCCCGACAGTCCCTTTCCCCATCACACACGTGCATGTATAAGACGCACTCCGTGCCGTCTCCACACAGCTTTGAGCCCATGCGACACTTCAGGAGGTTTGACCGAGCTGCTCGAGAAGCCGACCTTTGACAGTCGACCTCGTCAGAGCCGTCGCGACACTGTGGACGACCGTCACAAACTAAAGTCCCGGAGATGCAGCTCCTCCCGTCCTTGCACTTGAAATCACCTAATCGGAAAAAGTGACAAAAAAAAAAAAAGGATCAATTGTTCTCCTAAAGGCTTTAAGGTCTTAAGTCATCAATCGAGATGCTGACTTTAGTCCACATAATTTTCGGAGGCACCGAAAAAGGAAATTTAAAAAAAGATACTTCAGCTTTACCTTCAGAAGGACATGTGGCTACACAAAGATCTTCATCGTCTCCTTCGGGGCAGTCCTTTTTCCCGTCACACAGCTGCTCCTGCGGGAGGCAGACCAACGTGTGCCGGCACATCACAGACGGTTCACTGCAGAATGTGGTATTGGGCACTGCATAGGGGAAAGGAGACGTGTAAGGAGAAGTGAGTCAGTAAAAAAAAAAAAACGGGGGTTACGAGAATGGAAGAAAGACCGCCTCAAATTGGCTTTGGTGCGCTAGTGAAGAGCCGACCTCAGTCATGATGGTTCCAACAGTGACAAGACAAACCACCAAAAATATATACGACACCAATTCCAAGAAATCTATCTGCAATAGAGTAACTTGATCTGACCTGTGCCGAGGCCCGCAAGTGCAGGGATGACACTGTGCACGCGACCCCATACGATCACATCACGGATGAGGCTCCCGTCGCGCCGGTCCCACAGAGTAACAACGTTATCCGAAAGAGACAGCAGGAAGGGCTCAAAGGCAGCGATGACCGAGCCCGAAACGTTCCATCGTCCGCCAGCGCGATGACTTCTTTCCTGCAGCAAACTCATGGTCGTCAAACCTGTAGAACGCAAGACCCAAAGGTCATTCAGCAGGCCTGCACGGTGGGAATATCCACTCAAAAACTAAATGTTTGGAAATCAAGCATGACATCCTCGCACACTGGCTGGAAGGTTCTAGACAGTTTCAGCCAAAGTAACCGACTGACCTGCCGTCTTCGAGTTCCAGGTCAGACTGTTCGCCCTGAGGTCGAAGGCGACCGCCCCCCTTCGTCCCCCTGCCAAGTGCAGCAGCTTTTTGGAGTTCCCTCCAGTCATGCTCATGGTGAGGACCTGGTCTCCCTCCAGCCAGAGGAGGTCCCCCCTCAGCCAGTCGACGTTCAGGTCCCTGATCTCGTTTGCGGTGTGGTACAGCTGATGTGGGTATTGATTGTCTGCTGTGGCGGTGCCGATGCTTTTCTGGTCACAGGACACCCAATAAAGGTCACCGCTCATCTGGTCTATTTTTATCAGGCAAGCTAAAGGGGGAAACAAAGTTGAGTAAATATAAAGTTCTCAGAAAGACGAAGTAACCAGTTGGTTCATGGCATTTACTGACCACCTTTTACAGCTGCAAAGAACCACTAGTAGTTTACCAACTACTTGAATTTAAATTAGTTAATCATACAAGCCATATCCTTTTGTGGAACAAGGGCATTTTGGTTAACAAATGAGTCATATTTATTTATTTATAGTATGGTGAATATGCCACTACGTTTCCCATGCCTGCACAATCCAATGAAAACAATTAACATTAACCTGGCACAGGTGTTGGGACCACCTCAACCTTGACAAGGGTTAGACTGGTGCGTTGGATGTGGCCAGTTTGGTTAGTCCAGTAAAGCCAGTCTCTGTACCAGTCCACATCAAAGGAGAGGATGCCGTCGTCTGTGGTGAACAGCTGGATGTTGGAGGATCCTCTAAACTCTAGCATGTTGATGCTGCTGCTGGTAGCATATAGAAACCGTGGATCTGCGGTACATACAATTTTAAAAAGTGAATCCCATGATGGAAGAAATCATCTGGCACGACGGGATTCAATTAAACGTAAAGTTGTGATTAACCTACATTCACAAGTTCCGTCCAGCATCAGAACTTTGGCATTCGGACAAGTGCAGGAAAACCCGGCAGCGTTGCCTTTTGTGAGCTGGCAGAGATGACATGGAGTCTTTCTACATGCAGAGGAACCTGTTTGATGAACACACGGCATTCTTAAACCCGGGTAACATTAGAAAGATTTACTTTCCCCCCTCAACTATTGCAAAGACACGACTTGTACATGGTCTGCATTATATGAACTACTTAATGTTGTTAGTACCTTGAGGCTGCTGTAATTCATGGTAAGCAGCCAATATTGGCAGAGTTCCTCTCCAGATGAATTGCTTCTGGTTCGGTTGGTTCTGTGCAACCTGCCACAGACCGTCGTCATCCACCCAGTAAAAATGACTGTCAAACACAGCCAGGGCGAGAGCGGATCTTCTGTCGAACATCCCCGGGAAGGAGTAACGGCCGGTCCCGTCCACCTTCACCGTCTCTACGGACTGAATGAAGCAAATGTTTATTGTTCTCTGTATTAAAGACTGTTTTTAAGAGATTTAATTGCATGTATGACGTTTATAAATTAAAAGACCAAGGCGAGGAGGGGTCAAGTTTGATAAGTGACGTTTACAAGCAGAGAGAATAAAAAGGTGAAAAAAAGGCTCACTATAAAACCATAATCTTCACATCGAGGATAATCCAGGTCTACCAACCTTCTTCGAGTCGCTGACCCAGTAAAGCCGCCTGGCGGCCACGTCAGCAGTGAGGCTGTGGGCCGACTGAGCCGTGAGAACAGCCAGCGTGCTCCTCTCTGACGCGTCCATCCACGACTTCTCCAAGGTCACCCTCTCACCGAGGTTGCCGCTGATCCAGAACATCAGGCTGCGATGCAGCGAGGAGGCAAGTTCAATAAACCCGGCGCATTATCAGCATTATCATCATCACCTCTTTGGGTTCATCCACAATGGACGGCTTCTCATGGTTGTGGCATTTGAATAAAATGCTTTGTGTCCAAATAAAAAGGTTTAGCATTGACAGAGACCAGGATGATCGTTTAATATTAAAGGCAGACAGAAATTGTGTAGCATACCTCTCCACAGGAATTAGCAGCAACTCTGATGGACTGGTGTTTCTGCTCAGCAGTGTAGTGTAACTTTTCCCATCAGCTGCCTGCATGTAGATCGACTCAGTCTTCCGATTGGCCCAGAAAAGGTGTCCGTTCAACCAATCACAAGCTAGACTGTTGATTCCAGGCTCCCCTAAAAAAATAAAAGTTGCATTAGGTTTAAGAAATTGATTCTATAACAGTCAGATTGGAGATTTTATGCAAAGGCCTCATGTCAAACAGTTTAACCCTTGTGTACTTGGTATATTCTGGCTTCAGTCACTTAAACACAACTGTAAATGGGCGGCATCATTAGTGAGATTATAATTAGTAAACTCAATAAAGACAGTAAATCTTTTTAGAAATAAACCAATAAGTCTTTGGGCCAACAAACCATTATAGATTGTCAAGCTGTGCCTTCCATCACTTTTGTAAATGCTGCCGCGGTCGTCCGCCCAGAAGTACGAGCCTCGGGCCACGTCGAACGCCAAGGCCACTGGATCGGGCCCTGGATGGGCGATCGCTTCAAACCGCTCGGTCTTCACATTCAACAAGCCGATTGAGCTCCTCTGCACAATCAGCAATCTGGTAGCATTACCTGGACACATGGAGAGATTCAGAAAGTGAAGAAAAAAAAGAATCCATGTGAAGATTTGTGACGATTACGTTGGAGTAAGTTTAATATCCTGGTAGTTTAGCATGAGGAAGTGCTTCACACATTACTTCCAAGCAGGGACGTCGTTAAGCCTATTTTAGGGGGGGCTGAAGCTACCCCAAAATGTTCATAAGCCCCCCTAAATGATAATAATGACAACAATAACAATTAGTTTTAGCAATAACCGTATCCTTACTGATATTTCAACGGAACAAATGACAAAAAAAAAAAAAAAAAGTAGAAAAGTCGGATGTTGGACAGAAGTACAAAGACTTGTTGTGCTATGCAAGCTGTTTTTAATTACCTGCTTACGTTTTCTTGAGGTAAAGGAAAGGGGATATTTTAGTTTGCAATGGTAAACTAAAGTCTAGCTAGAGTGAACGACGGAAATGCAAGGAATGGTTAACTTTATTCTTAACCCTTTATTCATTGACAATACTATAGCCCATCTTTATAGGCCTATTCTAAAACAATCAGTCCCCATAAAATGAGCAGACAGGTGGCATTTAGGGCATTGCTTACAGAATAACTCTTCAGGAGCAAAGTCTGGCCTGAGTAAATTCCCTTATGCAGCTTTGATGGGTCTAAAAGCTAATATTACAGAGACTTTAGCTTTAACAGTGTAGAAATAGAAGAAGAGGATATGTATCACGTTTTAATTGTCAACATCTTGGTTTCTTAACTGGTTGTTGACATAAGTGTAGCTCTAATACATTAGCAAAAGATGAGAGTGCAAAGATTATGCAAAACATTGCATTTCCCAAAAAACGGGCAAAGTCATGTTAATAACTTTATGCTAATGTCACCCACTTGATGGCTTGCATCTGAAGTTCCTGCTTTGATCTTGACTTTTTATTCTAGCGTTTGTCATTAACCACATCGAAGTGGCCCATTCACGTTTGCTTCTGATCTTTTTAGAGGGTGAAACTAAACTGAAAGTAGGCTGACATCAAACAGTGAATCTGATCACCAAATCAATACTAAATTACTTGCACTCTTATTCCCGGCTCAAGGCGAGGCTGAATTGTACCAAACAATGCTGAGAGCCTCGACATGTGCATGTTGATTATGTGCACCTTAGATTAGGGAGAAAAAAACAAAAACACTTCATTACCTGTAGGTAGACATGTGGCACTGCCATTCAGTATGAAGCCCTCTCTGCAGTGGCAATAGTAGGATCCGACAGTGTTCGAGCAGTAATGCATACATGGGTCAAAGGGCTTGGCACATTCATCCAAATCTAAGGAAAAGGGTTTTTAAGAGTCATTTGCATGAGATGGGCATCACATTTCCTTGGAAATAGTTGAAAATCGCATTTCAAAGCTCGGGGCGCCCTGTAATTTGGTGGGACTGCAGCAGGCAAACGCACCGTCGCAGGCCGCTCCGCTGGGCGAGAGCTCGTATCCGAGCGGACAGGCGCACCGAGCTCCCCGGGGTTCGTCCACACACTCGTGGCTGCAGCCGCCGTTGTCTAGAGAGCAAACTCGACCTGTGGGAGGAGGCTCAGCGTCACAAAAAGCCCCTCGCCAGAAGCACGGGCCCGAACGCTACTCTGTTCTCGATAACAGAGCGCTGGTCGGGGTCAGGGACCACCTACCGCAGGTCATGGGCTCGTCACTGCCATCCGAGCACTGAGGGGTCCCGTCGCACCTCTCCGCAGCTGTCAGACACCTGCCCTCAGGACAGCGCACGCCGCCGGAGCCACACGGACCTGTGATGAGAACAGACTCACTGAAATTCCCTCACAACGTCCCGCTCAGTCATCTCAATGTTCAAAACGCGTACACGTTTAGCTCGACATCGACGAAGGGCTTTGATCGAAACACGTGTTAAGCGGTATGGTTTAGTGCTTTCAAAACATGTTTGACCAAGCAAATTACAAAATAATTGTAAATTTAAAAATTGCAGGAGAACAAATTCAAAGTTGCTGTAATTCAAAATGTAGAAAGGTCCTTCACTCTGTAGGTCCCTGCAGACACCAATATTGACATTCTAGTTTGTTTAGCACGACATTCAACCCTCCGCCTTGCTCACCACAGTCCTCTTCGTCAGAGTTGTCCAGGCAGTCATTCCATCCATTGCAGCGCAGCTCTTTGGGGATACAAATGTGATTTCGACACGTCCAGTCGGAGTCCAGACACCCCTTTGTAACGGCACAGTTCTCCTCGTCAGAGCCGGTGGGACACTGGTTTTGTCCGTCACAGCGGGATGACGCGTCAACGCAGCCAACAGAGTCGACACAAGGAAACTGACCTGCAGGACAATCATGGGATCCTGGAAGTGTTGGAGTGAAGGAAACAATTTTAAGATTCACACACACACACACACACACACACACACACACACACACACGCACACACACACAAATAATGGCAACATATTCTGGAAAACATTCAAATTGGCAGTTAAGTGAAACAATTTTTTGCTTATTCCATTTTGAGGGAGTCTTCAGAAACATTTCTGCGGTTTCCAATAAACCATGTTCAACACAAGAAAACAAACTACATTAAACAGGGAGAGGAATTATATATACCAGTGCAAGCCATTTCATCAGATCCATCCAGACAGTCTCCATTTCCATCACACCTCTGGACATCAGGAATACAGTTTCCATCATCACACTGCCACTTGCTGAGAGGACATCGAAAATGCTGACCTACACACACAGGATTAGAAAATACAACCCACCGGTCAGAAGGTCGCCCAGGCCCAGCTTCAGACATGGTCTACGTTTAGAAACCACATTTTATGATAAGGATGTCAAAAAGTCCATCCAAAGAAATAAAGACAACAAACGATTGTAAGTGCACTTAATTCTAAAACACAAATGCCACAGAGAAATACACATGTCAACTCAATTACTTTTGCAGACAGGTAGGATATGCAACAAATTAAATCAGAGGGGAAGTTGGGGTCCATTTGGATTCAGCACAGCTAAAACCCCAAATTTAAATTGTGCCCCTCCTTGCTGTGCTCTTTGAAATAAACATTTAGTCAAAGGGCGGCCATAAAAACAAGGAGCACTGACGGGAAAAAAGACGTGTAACCCTGAACCCACGCTAGGAATCCACGCCGCGTCGCCAGCTGCTCAATTACACGCACTTTCGAAATTAGCGACACAAATGCCTTGGAATTGTATTTCGTAGGGATTTCTTTACCTCGGGAAATGCTGAGACTTGCCAGAAAAACCGTACAAATCCACCGGCGAAAGTCCATCTCGGCCCGCCTGGCTCTGTGAGACAAACAATGTCAGCTGAGCGGGGAAGAAGCGTTTTATCAGCTGCTGCAGCAATTATCGACGCATCGCTCAACTTCCGTTGCCGAAAATGAGCAAGAGACTGAATCAAAGCTGTTGCATGGACCACTAATTAGTCCATTTGAAAGTATTCTGTCTTTTTTGAACACTGAGATGATTTTATTTGTGTATATATATATATATATATATATATATATATATATATATATATATATATATATATATATATATATATGCGCGTGTACATGCGCGTGTTAATTTAATCATTCATTTACGTCATTTCCAGGTTTCCAAGCCACGCGTGTGACCAAGCAACATTGATTCATTTTAATTCACGTTATTTATTATCTCACGTGACGTTTCATTAAACCACCTAATCTGTAGTTACAGTTGTTTTGGACACTTTGGCAACGTGTCTTTGGGAGCGAAAATGAAGCAGCCATAGCTTCCAAAATATATGACTTTTTTTTAGCTCGGTTGTGGTTGCGTTAAAACGCAAAACTGCTTGGATGTTTGCAAAATCTTATTATCTCTCTTATTTTTTGGATGGAAAGTATGAATGAACGAATGATCCCCATTTACTCCGCTCATCTTTCATAGATTATTGGTGTTTTGAAGTTCAATCGAGTTTTTACGCACGAATTGAGATATTCTACTGTTGTTTTGTTTAACAAGTCGCTTAGATAATTCCCCGTTGTTCCTAAACTTTGTTTCTTGTTGTCACTATGAAAACCTTTCAAAGAAAAGAGAGATGTAGTGATAATGGCCCGGTATGAATGCTTTCACACATGTTACGCACAGCTCTGTGGCTGCATGGCCATCCGCTCTTTCATCTTTTTGCTTTAGAAGTCAAGTGTGCAGTTTGAGTTATTAATGGGAAACTATTGACAGACATTAACATTAAGTCATTAACGGACCTTTGATGCTGCTGTCAATTAACATGGCAGATGCTTTACCCTGGATGGTGCATTGAATTTTATTTTTATACAACTTAAAGATTTATAAGTACATTTTTATACGATATTGATACACATTTAAATTGTTGCCATAAGCTCTATGACCACCACGATTTCCACATGAATTTAGAAAAAATTATGACATTTTTCATTGATTTTTCTTTCGTGGTGTAATATGATGTTCATCGTTTACTGATAAATTACGTATTTTATAATCGTTGTTGAAATATATCCTGAGCTAATAACCACATTTAGTTTCGACACCTTTGGATTGATTTTTATCTAACTAAAACTAATACAAAAATAACAACCTAAGGACTTGCGCAATGGCCTACCTGGCTACGTTACTGTGAACCCTAAAAATGTAAAAGAGCTAAATGAAACAAATCACCATTGTGTTTATCCATTAGAGTCGTGGGAATGAGTTAGTTTAAATCCCTTTGGTCTTTTTGATTAACTGCCTTGTGACTTACCCATTAATCAGAGCGCGGTTTTGCAACCCGTAATCTCCTTATTTTATATTACTATCACCTTTCCTTATCAAAGGGATCTTTAATATACACCACTAAGTGGCGCGCGCATTTACGCTCATCACGCCTCAGCAACTACAAAGAGCAAGTGGGTTTCGGTACCCAACGACCTTGTCGCATCCCAAGTCTTTGTGCGCTGCCCGGATCAAACGTGCCCATCGACAATCTGTGACTTGGCAGATCTCTTCAGAGGTAGGTCAGGGCAGAGGGGCGTGACTATAAAACCCAGGCGCAGCATCTCACCTGTACCATTCGGATTCTACCTGTGGAAGGGACAACACAACACAACACACATCGCAACTATGAAGGGACCAGCGGTGGACTTCTCCTTTGCGCTCCTTCTTCTGGTGGATTTGGTCGCGGTTCTCGCCGCACAGCCCTCCGCTGGGATGCACCCTGCCGCGCTGCTCCGTGGGATGGACGCCGGCTCCAGACGCACAGCGTACAGGCACCAGGAAGGCAGGCTGCCCCTCTACATGATGCAGCTCTACCGGACCATGCTGAACGAGGACCGCCACTGGACTCCAGCTGCTAGCGTGAGCCGCATCGGGAAGGAGGACAACCCCGGGTTGCACACCTCCGACTCCGTGGTCAGCCTCGTCGGCAAGAGTAAGTTTTCAAAAATATGTCTCGGTCTTCTGAAGCGGCTGTATAACGTTTCTCTATTATAGTTCTTTGTATTAGTCAAAACATAAGGAGCACTTACCAACAAATACCAACTGTGTGCCACATTTATTTCCTTGATTTAATTATCCTTCTAATTTGTTATGCGGAATACAAGCTGTAATGTTATAATAATATGGTCTTGAAAGCCAAATTACAAGTGTCTGTTATTGTCCAACTCCATCTTATTAACCACTATTTGTTCCCCCTCTCTTTTCTTTCAGGATGCCAACAGATCGGCAAGAAGTGGTCCGTCACCTTTGACATGTCCTCCATGTCTGCGAGCGACGACATCCAACTGGCCGAACTCCGCATCCGCCTGCCCTCCTTCGCCGAGTCTCACAGAGCCTCCGTGGACGTGTACCACTCCCCAGGGGGGCGATGCTCCGGCACGCGCTGCCCAGACAACAGGCAGCTGGTGGGCCGCCTGGTGGCTCGTCCCAGCTCGATGGCGTCGCCCTCCTCCTCCTCCTGGAAGGTGCTCAACATGACGGAGGCGCTCCGGCGCTGGCTGCAGCAGCGGGAGCACCCCGGGCAGAGGATGGAGGAGGATGAGGGAGAGGAGCAGGAGGGGCAGGAGGGAATCGGTCACCCGACCGCCGGCCGAGTCACCGCGGTGATCTTCTCGAGGCAGCACTCCAACAGCCTGCGCGTGCCGACGCTCATCCGCACCGCCGGCCACTCCAAGTACGTCAGCCTGGACCGCAAGAAGGCAACGGCCGGCTACGCCTCCAGGCCGAGGAGCCGTAGGTCTAGGAGGCAGTCGCAGGCCCGGCAGCGGCGACGGAGCGTGGCCGTGGCCGCTCCCCCCAGCAGGCCTGCCCAGGAAGAGGAGGAGGAGGAGGTGGTGGTGCAGGAGGAGAAGGGTCATCTCTGCAGGAAGGTGGACATGATGGTGGACTTTCGCGAAGCTGGGTTGGAGCGAGTGGATGGTCTATCCCAAGCAGTACAACGCCTACCGCTGCGAAGGGAGCTGTCCCACGCCAGTGGACGAGACCTTCACGCCCACCAACCACGCATACATGCAGGTAAGGCAGAATTTGAGACGACTTTGTTTTGTTTGTAGAGCCAACAAGAGACGTACTTATTAATTACATTTTTCTCCATCCAGAGCCTTCTGAGACTCCACCACCCAGACAAGGTGCCGTGCCTTTCCTGCGTGCCAACGCGCCTGTCGCCGGTGTCCATGTTATACTTCGAGAACGGGAAGATGGTCATGAGGCATCACGAGAACATGGTGGTGGAGGAGTGCGGCTGCCACTGAGCAAAAGACCTGAAGACCTTCGGTTGAAGGCCGGAAGAGAGCGAAGGCACCGACAAGCGCTCCTCACAAAGTGGAGGGACGTCCACAGGCACTTTATGGACATCGTGTGTCCGGCGTGACACTGGCACGCAGGCTGTTGCCGAGGTGTAGGACATTGGAAAAAGAGACTGCTGTACATCTATGGACACCGCTTTTGAATATATTTTGAAATATCGATTGAGCTTTTGTAGAAGATTCAGAGACAAGCGGATGAGCTACACAGGTTCACTGGGATTCATGTTGATCAGTCAAATGGAACAAGGGAATGGTAATTGCTGGTTGCTCACAGACGCACGTTAGAAGACTCACACTAAAGGTCTTATGTACTAACAGTTGAGTGAAGACAGATGCAAATGGTATAAGCGCTTTTAAACTTTAATGAAAAGTTTGGTTCACATTGATCCATCTGTAATGTTTGCTATGTACAATAATACAATAAATTATTAGTTTTCTTGAAAAGGTGTTTGTTGTTTTTTAATACTGTGCTCATGAAAAAACAAAACAATTGTGAACATAAATGACGATGTTATTAAGTGCTTAAGACATTTTTTACAGGTTTTAGAGGCAGATGCACAAGTGTAATTGCTCACCGGCAAGCTCACACCCAAAAAAAAGAAAAACTATCAACCCAAGATGACATGCTAGTGTTGTGTTTATACGCCCCAAGTGGCAGCAGAAACAAATCAATGATCGCACCAGATTTCCAAAAATAATGACCTGCGAAAACTGCAACTTTAAACTGAGCTCCATACTTCAAGTTGTTTATTTGAATAAAATTGATTATTTTAGAAATGTGCTTAAAGTCCTCAAATGAGTACATTCACATAAAATCTTGATGCTTTCATTTCAATAAGACTTCGACTATCTTGTCAAATATCTTACAGGTCAAACAAAGCTAAGAATATTCAAAACAAACACATAATTGCATGCGTTAGCTACAGTAATGTTTTTTCTTTTTAAACAAATTACACATCAACAGAAAAGGCCTTCTTGTGGATTATAAAACTAGCCGTCTCATCTCGGATGAGTATTTTTTTTTTTCTTCTTATCCCAGTAGTGAAAAAAGGTACCATCGGTTGGGAATCATATAATTCCTCGGTTTGTTGGCGCTGACCCTCCTCAGATGTCCATTTCAAACTGGGCATCTTTAAGAAACACAAAAGAACATTGTAGCTGAGCAGAGGAAAGCAGACGGTTAAAGATGAACAGGAGGTATTGCTCATATGGATCTTTACCTGCGTGGTCCTCGGCGTGCTGGCTGCGCGCGGCGCTGTCGCTCGCCGTCGGCTCGGGCTGGGTCGCGTCGATGGAGGAGTTGGGTTTTAGCGCCGCCCTGGTGACTCCAGGGATGTCGGGCAGGTTGGGCGGCGTCCGAGCCAGAGGAGACGTGCGACACTGCAGGAGGAACTTCCTATCGTAGATGATTCTGGTGCCTGCAGGCGTCAGCCGAAAGGGAAACCGACGGCGTTTCTTATTGTCAGTATTTTCTCAGTTGGACAAACTGTCAGGTGAGCCAAATGTGCAGCAGATTTTTGTCCGGCAAAAAAATTCAAAAAAGGTGGACAACGTAAAACAGGTGTAATAAGTTACTTTTCTCTGTGAGTGATAGTACATGTTATCTGTGCTGTATACACGTCCATACGTTCCCATGGCCGATGACCTATTTTTATGTCATCACCGACCCAGTTCTTTGTTTACCTGTGTAAATCTGTGCGCAGAACACACTATCAGTTATAATGGACATGTGCGCGCTCACGGGACTTTCTCACAGGCAAAACATTTTCTGTTTTTACGTTTTCTGGGGTCAATATTACAGAATGTTTTATAAAATAGTGATTGTATGGGCAATAACAACACAGAGTGATTATGAGAGTGAACGTTTAGCCTCATTTGGTTGGTGTTAATATAGGCAGTGTTTCCTCGTGGGGCCAACACCTAGTAAACATGTTGCTGCAACTCCAAAACACCCCTGTAAAAGCTCTATAAATAGGACCAGACTGAGTGAGGTTGATTGTCCGAGTATTCTACAGCTAAAGGCGAACTAAAGTGAATTCATGACTGATGGCAAACCAAAAGCACGTTCATTGGCATTTAAAATAAACAGATTATCTTGCGGGGTCTTTAATGAGTTCCAAGGCCCTTTAAAAACACACATTCAATGTGATTAAATATGTGAAATCAGCGTCCAAATACTGACGTCACCATTAACGTCAACGAAGGAATAAATGAGCATCAACTCCTCTGAGAAGATGAAAGGAATGCATGGCGTATTGACCAGGCACAGTGCAGAGATGCCATCACTCCGCTGGCCTGTTAATCAGAGACTTAACTTAGTGCGGCCTATTTCCCAAAATTTTATTTGGTCAGTGCATTTAAAAGGCAACATCCGCACTGCGTGATTTGCTCTAATAAGATTCCCCTAAGTCCGTTAACAGGTGGTCTTTAGCCTGCAGGAAGCATCGAGAGGGCGACCTAAAACCTCCTAAATGCCACAATTAATAAATACTCGCTCTGTCAGTGTCACAAGTAATGGTGAGAATACTTTCACCGACAGGGTTTACATTCAATGGTTGGAACACGAAGACGGCAAAAGCTGCCATCAACACACTGACGGCGTGGGAATAACAGGCACGTTTCTGGGTCCCACCATGTCTCCACCACCGGTCTCCGACCCGACGTGGACTTCTTACGAGAAAATAATTAGTTGTAGAACCTTTAAAAGTAGATTAGTGTCCCCTTGGACCAGTTATCCGATCACTTCTCGGCCCTCTGATTAGATTTCTAACACCGTGTCCGATGTTAAGACCGAGGCCGTCGTTACCTCCGGGCGTAGTGCTGAACAGAGTCCCCCCCGGAGTCGTGGAGTAGTCCTGCGGCATGTGCGCCGCGTCGTGGATGGTGACCCGTCTGACGGAGGGGATATCCCGGCCCCCGGTGCTCTGACCTCCCGCTGACATCTCTCGCAACACTTAACGTTATGGCTCGCGGTGGACTCGTTGGGCACCACGAGACGCGGTGCGGAGCTGAAGTCCGGAAGCAGCGACGGTAGCGCGTGC
The DNA here is from genome assembly GCA_021346845.1 of Apeltes quadracus. Taxonomy (NCBI): domain Eukaryota; kingdom Metazoa; phylum Chordata; class Actinopteri; order Perciformes; family Gasterosteidae; genus Apeltes; species Apeltes quadracus. The sequence continues at coordinate 9,011,152 of CM037930.1, read as the reverse complement.
CTCCACGTGGCGCAGGCACGTCCAAAACAACTCACGGAAACCTCCCTCGGAAACAGCACGTGGGGCGGGGAGCTGCGATTGGCTGGAAATAGGGGCGTCACAACGTCACCACATGGGTGTTGTAGTTTTCCCACTTGTTCTTGGCTCAAAGCGAGCTCTTGTCAACCAAAGATGACGCGATAATAAGAGGAATACGTCTGTGGTGGACTTTTTTTCATGTTCTTATTCAGTTATGATTTATTCATGTAAAAAATATTGTGGACCCACAAATAACAACCTCACACTGAATATCGAAATAGGAGTATCATATATAAAAAAATTGCCGCACTAATTTAACTTTTTACCAAAACAGGACCCAACAGTTATGTCACATCTTTGTTTATTATTTCTTGTAAATGGTTTGAGCTGGTGTACAGGGTAAGATGATCTATACATATTTTCATGTCCGAATGACTGATTGAAAGGCTTGTATACATATTCACGTTTGTTTATCCTCTCTCCAGGACATTACAAAAAGAAAAGGAAACAGGTGTTAATAGCTACAAAGCCTCTACATTCCCCATGATTTGGGCGTTGGCCTACTCTAGATAATGCTTAAAGAACATCCATAACAACTCTATGAGGGTGCATAGCATTCTAATTAAATATATTTTGTCATATATTTATACATATATTTTCATAAAAACATTTTTTTGTGCATGTGCGCAGTTGCATTCCTTAGGATATAGTAATATGATATTGCGTTTACATTGTTGTGTATCCATTCTAAAGGAGTATAGGTGATCTCTATTCTTTCGCAACAGTTACAATTTTACAATACTCTTTTTTTTTAATACATTGTTGAAGGTTACACGTCCTCTCAGGTCACAGGTCTGGTAAACACGTTCTCTCTTCTTCCCCTCTGATCCAACTACGTTTGGAACACAGCACCATTGCATACACACGCACGCACGCACACAAACACGGTGGAGTTGAATTGATTATAGATCACATTCTCATTGATGAGTTTAATTTAGAAGTTTGAAGTGGGAACAGAATAAATGGCTCAGAGTTATAATTCTTAAGTCCCTGTTGTTTAGCCGCCATGAGTTCCATCAACCACCGGGGGGCAGAAAACAAGCTGTGAGAAGGCCAAAGTTAGAATTATTAGTTTAATGTCCATTAATTATTTAACGCACAAGCAAACAAGCTGAATGGTGATAGGATTCATCCTAGGAGACTAAGGACACAGTCAACAGTGTCATCAGACTTGGATACAATGTCGCCTTGCACTGCAATTGAAACACGGGCAGGCACCAAATATTTTGTCTTCTTCTGACTCATGTTGAGCTCACGCGCTTCTCCTGTGACTCCATCTCACCTGCGTACGCAGTTAAAATCCTGCGTGGGGAAAGGCGGCCTCCGTCACTGACAAACAAACAACTGTATACACCTCAGAGAGGCCATTCTCCATGCAAATACCTTGGTGCCTCGATCTAACCTCTTTCTTGTGCTGATACAGTACGAGATATAGAGGCAAACTAGTCCCTTTTGGAAATTCCCCCGTTGATCAGATCTATAATGTTCTCTGTAGGGAATTTGGCTTCGCATAAATTCAACAAAACCTTCCTGTTTAACTTGTTTTCCTTCTTGGCAGAGGGAATAATGCTTCACCAAATACTTTTTTGGTACATTCTTCTTCATCGTCACTTTGCATTTCTCGTTTAGCAGCGAGGAGGACGCCTCCAAGCAACCTTGTACGTGCAGGGCTGAGGGTTGAGGGCTGGCTAAAGAACATGCTTGATACTTTGTCTCCTCTTTGGTCTTATTTGAATTAACCGCCACAAACAAACACATATACTCCACACACCCACATACACAAACCAACCCATCCGCCCACACACAAAACCCATCCTGCATCATACACCCCCCAACTTTTCCTTTTAGCCCCAACAACCAAAGTCTGATCCAGAAGCACACGCTCGTCTCCAAGAGGAGGACTTAGAACTCTGAAAGGAAAACACTTTGATTCTGACAGAGCAGAACTGAAACCTGAGTGGAGTAACAGTGGAAAACATGTGATATGTCATAAACATGTGCTATATCGGATGAGGCTCTTGTGTGCGCGAACCAGGTGATGGGAGGAACGATGTGCGTTTGTGTGTAATGTATACACTCATTCAGTGTGTCATTCATTCGGGCTACAGTAAGCTTGGTGGTTTCACCCTCATGGTGGGGAGCAGACTCCCGGTTTATGTTTTTGCTACGTTTGTGGATCTGAAAAACAAACAATCCAAACGATCCTGAATCCGACGCCACACTCAGGAGCTTCCTTTTTAAATCCTTCACGATGAACCTACAGAACCCTGGCCTCCATCGCTTGTTCTCGTTAGGCATTATTGCTGTGGCTGACTTCAAAATCAAACACTTGGACCAGGCTGTAACTACATCACCGCAATGCTTTCTGATTATGTGTTTGTATATGCATATGAGAGTGTGCGTGTGCTTTTGTTTGTGTGTCTTCACAGTTCACAAGTCAGCGTTGATGAGACACTCACAGTGCTACCTGTCTGTCCAAGCTGCACAGATACCACCGTACCGTAGTAGCATAATGTTATTTCATTCTTGCTACCGTTGAAACATATACTTCAAATCCCAACATCCGCCAACTGATCAGATCACTCGAGTTGTTTCCACTTCCGTTGCCTGGTTCCGGATGGATGGACCTACGTTAAATGAAGAGGGCGCAGCCCAGAAAAAAGGCTTGTAGCATTAGATGGAGGCGCGATCGATGCTAATGAAGAGGCCTGTTCATTTTACTGCATATTGACCGAGGCTACTGATGGACTTTGAATCGAGACGGTGCGCGCTACCGGGATGAAAGGACAGAAGAGGGTACAAAAAGGTCACGAGGGAGAGAAGCGTCAATCTTTGTGTTGCGGGGCTGCTGCACAATACAATCAAGCAACCGAAACCCTCTTCCAAAAGAAAAACACGAGGGAACGAAACACATTCAGTTTCCCTTCTGCAACGATGCCGAATGAAAAACCAAGGCGGGTCATTTTCGGGAAAAGAAAACCCTTCATCCACGAAGGAAGAGGCGACGGCACACGCAGACAGGAACACCAACAAGCAGGACAGCGCTCGTTCCAGCACTGTGCGGGCCGTGACATCACAGGTCCAAAGAGCCAATCGTTAGGCAGGGGCTCGGCGCCGAGCCAGAGGCAAGAGAAAAACACATGCTGTAGAGAAGAATACGCGCACACATACGCACACATACACACACTGACACATGTCCACGTAGCATAGAGTGCATATATCACATTGAGAATAATAGGGGGGGAGGGGTCCAGTAAAAGAAGCATCTGGAGGCTCAGCGGTGTACAGAACCATCCATGGAGGGACTTCTCTTTTGGCTGTAGTGTGATTGGACTCAACTTGCTGATACAAACCACTCTGGTTGGGGGCAAGGGGAGAGTGGGGGGGGGTGGGGCAGGGCCCAGGGCGGTGGGGGGGAAGAGGTCCTTGAAATCATGGGCCAGCCCCGTACCTTGTACCCCTTCAGTTTGAGGATAATGACAGTTCAAAAGGTCAAAGGTCATGCACCAGCAGTCATCATGCGATTACAGTTCACAGGAAGCACTTTTTGTTGCTTTTTTTCTTAATTGTTTTACTGACATTTATGTTTTTTTTTTTGTAAAAAACAAACAAAAATGAAGAATCATGCCTTATTCTAGTTGATGTTTTTCTTTACAAATGTTATAAAACTACAAGTTGAACTCCTCTTTTTTTTCTCTGTCTCTTTTTCTCTTGTGATGTCCCACGGTCACACGTTGAGGATGGTTCGGTGTTTGCCATTTTGTAGTTTGCCCTCCTTAAGTCTTTTTCTTACTCTTCCTCCCCCTTCTTTGCTCATTTCCATCTGCGGCCTGGTTGTGTTTTTGTGTGGGATGATTTGGCAGTGGCTTTCCGGTCCTAGAAATACAGAGACAAATAGCATTTACACAATAAAAAAGGTAAAAAGATTTACTCGGCCCTTCCAGAAAAAGAGAGAAAAAAGCTTTAATGGCACTGAATGCCAAGTCTATGGTTCTAATTTTGAACATTAATGGAAAAGAACAGCATGTGAGAGATAATCTAGCTCTAGCAGAGTCCAACGTGTCGCCAAGCAGGCTTCTATCCAAGCACTGGGATGCACAAGTTCTTGTTGTGTGTCCCGTACCTGGAGGACTGGGTAGTATGTTTATTTCAGTGTTTAACTCTCCGCAGACTGGTGCGCTGCGCTGACTGAGCGCCCTTTCTCACATCCACCCCCACCTGGAGCAAGGAGGTAGGGAGGAGGGAAGGAAACAAAACTTGGACCAGTTAACTGCTGGAACATGTCACCAGAGCAGAAAAACTTGCCAGTTTGTGGATTTTATTAGAAGGATATTTTTTATTTATGGACGTCAGTTCTTTATTTTTTAGATTAGGAATTACGTGACTGATTCACAGTAATCTGTTTCACATAAACAGTGTTTATGTATGAATGTGCCGCAGTGTAAATGCAGAAAACAACACTGACTCACCCTTCTGGCAAGCGCGTGTCCGTGTTCATCCACAAACTGCGCCTCAGCAGCATAGTCCTCCTTCACCTCTGTCTGTACAGAAAACAACACATTTGACAAGTGAACAGCAATTCAACGTCCTTAGATTCTGTGACTTTACCAAAATAAAATCTTCTGCGGACTGTTTCTTAAGTGAGATTGAATTTATTATTATTTTATTGATGATTTTTTTCCAAATTGAATGATTATCTGTCTTTATAAAAAAAGGGCCCTCTCCGAGTGTGGGAAGCGGTGGGTTTTCTGCAACCTGACCTGGCCCCGCCTCTGCTCGCGTTCCCGAGCTTGTTGGCAACCCTCCTGGTGGGAGGAGCCAAGCCCCTTGTCAAAATGCTGCGTGCCCTGCAGGAGGCGCCCACGCGGCATACAAGAGTAACCCATGTCCCTTACCGGAGTCAGCGGAGCCTCCTGGGCCGCGTGCAAGCTGGGCCCGCCTCCGACGCGTCCTGATGACAGACCACCCTGCAGGGAGTCCTTGTCTGATAAGTAGGGTTGAAATGCTCCTCCTCCCACCACGCTGGAGGGCAAAATAAAGGGGATAGAGAACGAACGAGAGAGAGAGAGAGAAGAGAGAGATAGATGTAGCCATTGAGAGAACAGACGGTGGAAGAGCTCCCAAAATGTATTCGGTTTTACCCGTTGTGGGCGGCGTACCGGTTATCTCCATTGTGCTCCAAAGCCCGACTCAGTGCTGACATCTCATACCGCTGGGCATACACCTGCTGGCCTGCAACAACAGAAATGCCTTCCACTGAACCCAACCCTACAACTCCGCCTCCCCCTTTTGCTCCTCCTCCTCCTCCTCCTTCTGCTGCAAGGACCTCCCCTCTCCTCCCATCCAACCTCTGACCTCCCAGCTGGCCATTTAGGTTGACCTTGGGCACGGCACCACTGGCCCTCACCCTGTCCCATTCGGCCAGCGCAGTGGCCGGCTCCTGTGGCGCCTCCTCCTCCTCAACCTCCCCTTCCTCATCCTCCTCCTCCTCCTCCTCTTCCAGCTCCATGATGGAGCCGCTGGCCCCGCTGGCTCCACTGCTCGGGCGGCCCCAGCTGCAGGGAAGGGAGAGCGTGGCGCCCTCCGAGTCATCGGCCCGGCTGCTGCCCTCTAGCGAGTAGTCCTCCACCGTGACCAACGAGGGGCTGACCCCCGCTGGCCACACGTGGACCTCCGACATCTCCATTAGTGTGTCTTCCTCGGTGGTGGCGATCGGGGCACACTCCAGGCTGGACACTTCCTGCCAATAGGGCTCTGAGCCCAGCGGGGAGGGCAGGCTGTACTGCATGGAGGCCGGGGACAGCAGCTCCTCCTGCACCAGCCCATAACCTGAGGGAAGACAGGGGCGAGACAAGAGAAAGACTAACACCACGCAGGCACAGCCTGGCAGAGGATGGGGAGGTGGTGGATCGACTGTTTCGCCAACCCGTGAGGAAACAGTGGGGCTCAGCTCTGTCCCAATATACCAACAAAGAGTCTCAAAAGCCTTGACAAAGGCAAAAATATAGGGTTAAGATCTGCTTCAATCTCTATCCATTAGTATCAAAAGAGAATAGTTTATAATACTAATAGGGTTGAAAAGGAAGTGCGCATGAATAATACTCGAAATGTGATTTGTCTAATGTTTTGGATTTTTCTGGATTCGATTCAAGCACTTTTAGTTAATTGTCATTGGGACACAGCAATGAGAGTGAAGTGAGGGGCAAAAAAGGGGTTTTGGTATAACGCCCGCTCTCAGTGAGGTGAATCAGTTCAAGGCTCCAGTGTGCTGCCGTCTAAGACAGTGAATCCGCAGAACCTAAACTGTGCTCTGTGAGGAGTGAAAAAGGTCTCATTCTGAAGTAAGGCAGCATATTGATTTTATGGTTGGCACTAAATAAATGGAACATTACAGGTGAGGAAAGCAGTCCAATCGGATTCAAGTATCCTGATTGCAACTGAAGGCATGGAGAAGCTGATGAGCAAACATGCCGTTGTGTTACAGCTAATACGGAAATTATAACTGTTAATATCTGACCATCATGTGTTCGGAAAATTACAAAAATATTTTTTTGTTCTCATTTTGGTGCCTGTTAGTGTTGACTAGCAGAGCATGGTAGCGGCATAGCGACAGCTGGGATTCAGCAGCAACATGCTAGTTCTGCAGAGGAAACTGCAAGTTGCTCTTGGAATCATCACAGTCATGCATCTGCTCTATGTTTCTGCATCCCGAGCATCCAAATAAAGGTCATTGCATCCACACATAGACACACATACGTACAACTAGAAACACCTAGTATGCCTAAGGAAAGCTGATGGTGCCTGTGAAGGCAGATCAAAGTGTTACGTATCGGTCTACATTGCACAATGTGCTTCCTTGTGTTATCCTGTGGGCATTATTTTTTATTCTACTTTCAGAATATTAAAAAGATGCAATACATTGCAATAACACTTCTAAAATACACACATTATATTTTACTTTAATGCAGTAAAATATAATAGTGTGATTAGCATTCATATAAAAGTATTGATTTATTGTACATTCAGTATAACAGGTTATCCAAGTTTAAAAATTACTTCAAGTTAAAATATTCTGTTATTTAGTCTAAATACCAAAAAGTTTTACACAAAAACATGTTTAAATGCCTAATTTTAAATCCAATATACTGTTACGGACATACATGCTTATAATCTGTTTGGTGGTGTTCAAATACAACAATACTCTCACAATCTTTGTACATGTGACCTGTTTGGATATTGGATTGCCTAACTATCCTCAGTAATGTTTTTGTGATGAATAAAACGGATGAACTACAGTGAAATTGAACAATAAAGGTGTACTTCACCCAAAATCAAAGTTGCGCTCACACTCTTCTGTTTCAGAGTCCTAAACCACTTTGCTAAATCCTTGAAGAAGCACCAAGGAGTGATGTTATTCTGTAAATACAGTTGACGGGTTAAAGCGCCAACAATTTGTAAAGCTAGTCATTATAATACTTTAGTAATAGTATAGGCTTTGATTATAGTTGTGAAATGATATAATTAAACTTTAATTTACTAAAACTAAAAACTAAAAAATGTAATCAATAATGAAAAAAATCTTAGAAAAATTTAGCTTTGTAAACAAGAGATTTTCCCCAAAACAAACAGTGGAATACATATCCAATATGTCATTAATGTCCAGATATGGAGAGAAAATGATGAAACAATATGCTTCCCCACCACCTGTTGTACCTTAGTTACAATCTCACAGCAAGTCAAATTGTGTAGCTAAAAACTAATCCATGACAACCAATCTCTGAGCAGTAAAAACGTGTGTGTGAAATACCTCTTTACTACGCAAGTCATTGTGTTTCACAGATTCTGTTCTGCTGGACTACAATGGCAAAGTAAACATGTGTGTTTGTGTGGTGTCTTTCTGGGATGGAACGGGGCCAGGATGATGAGACGCGGTGTCAGATGAGGGGGGTTTAGAATGAGAGTTAGAATGAGTAAGATGATAGCGGGTTAGCCTTTCCCTTCACTCCTGCCATTTGAAGACAAATATACGCACAGGTGTCAAAGGTAGAGGTGAAGTGAAGAACAATAAGCTCTACAGAGACTTTCAAGAAAACCAACCAAAAACAGAGACAACAGCCTGCAACACCACGCCTCTTAATTATCACTATACACATACACACAATACTTCACTCAAATTAACTCACGCACGTTTGGTTCACAACCTCAAAATATACAGAAATAAACAACTACAGAAACACAACTCACAGCAACATACTGCTGGCAGACAACGTTCCGACAATGTTAACAGTGAGGTGAGTCATCAGACTTGGGCAAAACTGGAGAAGTTGAAAGGGGGAGGATGTTGGAGAGGAATGTCTAGTTCTAGTTCTCGTTCTAGTTCTAGTAGGTTTTTCTGGAATAATTGCATGGATTGGCTGGTGCTTGATTGGTCAGCAGATCTTAGAAGAAAGACACGAGAGAGGAGATCTACTACTAGGAAAACTGCTGTTTATATTTGATGTTTCTTTTAGTCCTATATATAAAAAATTTAGAATGTTATATTTATACTTTGCCCAGGAATGAAAGACATGTCATAGCAACATTATTCATTGAACATTATGTACCACACAGCGGACCAGGTGAAGAGAAAATGATGCATTTGTTTGTAAATATTGCATTAAAAACTAGACTAAAAAACACCCATTGGACAGTGAAAACATTTTTATACTGCGAAGGAAACTTCGTAGATTGAATGCATGCCATGCTCACAAAGAGGTCAGAATTAACAACAGCAAACAGCAAACTTTATTATTTTGAGGAATACTCCAAGTGACAGAACACACAAAAATCATCCGCCGTAGACCTGGGTAAAACATTTCTGGAACTAGAACTTAAACGATTTTGACTTTGATTTTCATTACTTTCTTTGAGTGCTTAACAAATTTAGCTCCTTCAAACTAAAACCCAGGTCTCAAAGACACACACAGACACACAAAAACAAACAGATACTGCGGCAACGGTAAAGCAAGCAGCATGCACATGCACAGACTGTAGACACACGGAGCTGGATTTAGAGAGAGGGGAGGGTCCCCGCTCGACTGCACAAGGGAGGAGTGCGGGATAATAAGATGATAAGAGAAGGAGGAGGCCCAGAGGTCAACATGAGGTCATTTATGAGGTCAGAGGTCGGACAGGAAGAGCTGTGAGGAAGAAGAGCAGGAGGAGGAGGAGGAGGAGGAGGAGGAGGAAGAGGGACTGGCTGGGCAGTAGATATGACATGTCATAGGTAGACTGAAAGGAGGAAGGGGAGAGATATGCCTGAGCAAAAGACACAATTGTGAGCCCGCTCATCACAGTGTCTGCTGTCAATCAAGCTTTGTCAGAAGTGAAATTCTGTTTTGTTCTCAGGGAAAGAAAGAGACAAACAGAAATAGAGAGTGAAGGACAGAAACAAGGTATGATGGCCCAGAGCACACTATCATCTTTGTTATAGCACCACTTTTGAGCAGTGCATCCATCCCATACACACACTCACACTGACACACATGTGATTAAAACAATCTCAAATATCCCCAGTTGATATTCAGAGACTACCCACGTGTTATGTGTTGCCTCGTTACCCCTCGAGTTAAATATCTAAATATCCGGTCAGTAAGAGCAAAAGGAAGATATCCTCGTTTCTCATTTTGAGTAGGACGATTAAGTACAGTGTGAAAAAAATAAAAAGAAATGACTTGTGCCCCAGTGAGGGAAATGCACAGAGGCGGCGTTAGTGCATGCTGCAACAGGCTGGGTTCATGGTGGGAGAATGACGCCACTGCTCGGACCTCAAAACCATCATCTGAGGTTCATTCTCAATCCTAATCATCATCATGTGCAGTGCATGTCACGAGCAAACCACCATGCAGCCCGAGTTCCCTTCAACTTACCCCTTCTGAAAAACGGGGGTCTAATAACTTGAGGCTTGTGCATTAGGCGTAGTGGCCTTTTGTCCGTGACCTCTTGTGGAACAACAGAAACAAGGTCAGATGGCTGTTACCCAAACTCAGAGGAACATGAGAACAGCAGCTCACCTTACTGAGCTGAAGAATTCTGTTTTTATTTGTGATGACTATGACCATTATGTTTGTTGACAGTAAAAAGGACATTACATTTATGAATTAAGTATAGAATCACAGTTATTTTTAGTAAATATTCAGTATTTTTGTCATTGTTTCAAATTCTTGAATTCCTGTTCCCTATATTCCCTATAAATACTTTATATATACATGTGTGTCTGTGCTCCTGCAAATATTAGTAGATATTCCAAATAGAGAAAATGTATATTATAAAGGCAATTATTTTAAATTCTTTGAATTTCACATTGTTTCAATTCAGCATCAAACCAGCTGAACATTAGTCCCTTCCATAATAATTTCATGTAACTTTATTACCAATAATCAAAAATAATCATAATATTATTAATTAATAATAATCATTTTGAATCGTTGGATTTTGAGCCCAATTTGCAGTTTAAATGTGGTGAGCTATTTCGTTGTTCATACAGTACACTGGTTTGAATGTCGTGTGTCCTTCTGTGAGCGTTTTGACGAGTTTGTCCCTCTTACCGTTGAGGACACTGGGGGACAGCAGGGTGGAGTCGCGGTCGCCGAGTCGACAGGCCCCCTCCTCTAAAAAGCCCGGCGCTGCCTGTGGCACCTGACCCTCCACAGATGTCACAATATCTGCACGATCAATGTTCTTCAGAGCCGCGTACAGGCTCTCCACTGGGAGGGGAACACATGGACAGACAACAAGGAGACCCACGTGGGAGCGTGTCAAGAACGACCTTGTTCTTCTTGTAGACGGCCACAGGCGGATACGTTTTAGCTTAACAATTCAAAATGTACATTTGCGCTTCACAAAAAACACCCAATCAAGCAGCAAGTCACATCGGTGACGTACAGCAGTATTGAAGTAGCAGACATTTTTAGCGGCGAACCTTTAGGTTTACTTACTTTTGGCCCTTTTGCCTTCCCTGCCGGCCCAAAGGTTGAGCAGCGCCGAGCTTTGCTCCAGCAGGGAGTTTGGGTTCTCAACACGAATCCTGTTGATGTCGTCCACACCGAACTGAAGCTCACGTGCCAACTCTGTATCATGAGCAGTGCGAGCAGAGAGAGGGATGAGCACAAAAACAGACTACCTGTACGGTAGATGCATACAAGGCTCCTTTGTTCTTTGATAGGACTGACCTGCCCAGCTCAGACCGAGCTGCTCAGATATGATGTTGATCTTGAGCTCGGTCCTCTCCATGGCGTTCACTGTGGCTAAGGTGAAGAAAAGAAACAGTCGCAGCAGAAATGAGCTGCCATGCCAGAGGCAACAAGGTCAATACATTAACAGAACTTTTACAGGCAATTGTATCCTCAACACTAACTTAAATACATAAATAGAAACTGTTACCCCAAAAAGGAATATGTATAATTTTTGGCTCAGTAGAAAGATTATATCAATTGTAGATAATCCAAATTATTTTTCCTATTGGCTTCAATACATCTGTACCCTAAAAGACTTGACAATGACTAGATGCTTTCAGAATTTTTGATAGCAATACTCACCTTGACAAAGCATAGCTCTGTTGAAGGAAATAAGCAATACCCACACCATTGTTTTATGTCCAAATAACCTTGATCTGGGCTGGGAGTTAGAATTTGGGGTTCATTCGGGTGCTAGTCCCACCAAAGTAGCATTCAGTTACTATTACAAAGGGACCAAAGTGCAATGTAGCAGCGCTGTGTGATAGACAGAAAAGGCCTTTCTTCCTCAACCCACTGCTTGCCATCAGCAAAGTTTAAACCAAACAGAACAGCCATTTGAACTCATTTACCACAGGCCAATCCACATGAGGGCTCCTCTGTCTAGCTCCACTGCGAGGTCCTTGCCCATTCCCAGTGCTAAGCTACATTGCTAACACTAACAGTTTCTGCCGCCATGCCATTGGAAATCGCAGTGGAGACACTAGCGCCATGCAAACCAATCACAGAAGTCATTCACCCGTTGTCGTAGCTACCAGGACACTCGTCACTTAGAGAACAGTTATTTTCCATGTGCCATGGTGCCATTTTGGGTCACGTTGGGGGAGGACCGCGCATCTTTTAGTCGCACATTCAATAGGAATTCCTCTAACTGCACTGCAAAGAACTCTGGGGCATAGTGTGGGGCAATGCAATGCATCCAAGGCTCGGTCTTTGGGCCATGCGTGCACGCGAGACTGATGGGGAAGAAATAGAGAGAGCAGAGTGGGAAGCAAAGGGTTGTGGGTAAAGGTGGGGGAAGTGCAACATTCGGTGCCCGTCTCCGTGTTTAGACATCGGCGAGAGGGCTGACGGTCAGGCAGTGAAGGACTCACCCACACCCGGCTCATTCAGGGCGCTGTAGCGCTCCCTCAGGGCGAGGGGGGTCAAGGTTCGCCTGCGCTCCTCACTTCCAGCAACCTTGAAATCAAGATAAGGATCATATTATACTGATTGTCTGAAGTGACTTCGGAACCTTTTAATGGCCATTCTTTGACCCGGAGGACATGCGCAGCAAAGCACTGTTGCTGGTAAAGTGGAAAGATACATGAAGGTTATCTGATCTGTCTGATGAGACTCAATAGATTTTTATCACTTTGGTCATTGTGGTTGTTTTAAAAAAACATGCTCTGTTGTAACAACAATCCATCACATCCAAATTTCACCCCCAAAACGCAATTTCAGTGACCACAGCAATAAAATAACGGGTGGTGTTAAATGGAAAAGTAGTGCTGCATACTGTTTAGCTATTTATACCCGTATATATTAAATTACATTTACCTTTTGGTTTGTTTTTGTTAAAGTGGAAATCTACTGTATTTATGCGGCAAAACATCCTTTTAGTTGATTCAAAGTCATAGATGTATAAATAGGAAATTAACTTGCATTAATATAGCACATTTCCAGTCTGCTGATAACTCAAAGCACCCATTCACACACCCATTTCTACACTAATCATGGACCATTAATCCCAAACCCAATCCCATCTCAGGCAAATGCATTACCTTGACACAGGGTGGCATAGTTATGTTCAGGTTACACAGTACGTGCTGTGTTTCCTCGTACTTGGTGCACTTGCGGAGAAAGGACAAGAACCCAGCGGCCTCCTTGTTACTATCCCGGACCTGTCAGAGAGAAATGGTCGACAGAGAGGCAAAGAAACAGAGACAGAAAAGAGGCGGAGCGTGCAAAGACAAAATGGAGTGGAGAAGGAGAAAATTGTGAAGATAAGAAGAAATGGAGTGTGAAAGTGTGAGAGAGAGAGTAGAAGGTAGGAGGCAGAGGATATGGGAGAATAAGATAATAAGAGAATGATGGAGAAAAGAGAGGTGGAGGAGGACAAAAAAACAGATCAGAACGGGTATTAGATCCCTCCACAGTGTCCGGAGCATGTGGCGAAGTAACATGGGACGAGAAGCAGAGGGAAACAGGGATGGAAGCAGTCCACAGGCAGGCGAGAGGGAGAGATTTACCTGCACATTTTACCTGGACGTCTGTCAGACCAGACAGTAACAGAGTGACCGTGAGAGAGAGAAAGAGAGACAGTGAGACAGACACGTACAGACAGGCAAGGCCGCAAGAAAGGAAGGCAAGCAAAGAAAGTGAGGGAGTCACACGACATGCAAACGAATTACCCACGAGAGTAGACAGGTAGATAGACAGGTAAGTTGTTTGTTTTGTTGGCTACACAATAGTTGTATATATATAATAATTAATAAAAGTAGTGGCTGATACTGAACAGCAGTGGGTTAGACATAAAGACACTGATAGACAAATACATGGACTTTATGAAACAAAATGAATATGATAATACACATGAACGGACAGACATGAAAAAGCACACATTATTAAAACAGACAAAGTTACCTGTCAAAGAGAGGGGGTTTAAACCATGGCAATAAAACACGGAAGGTCTCAAAAAGGAAATAGAGTTGTAAAGAAGAAGTACTGTTGCAGTGATGCATCTGAATCCCAACTTAAAAAACAGTGCACCCATATATATCAAGGAGGTGTTTATTATACACAGTCCATTGGAATAGAAGAGGGACCACAAAAAAACTACAAACAAAGATGTGAACTTGTCAGAAAGAATGTCTGAACAATTCAACATCCACGATGAAGAATGAACTGACTGACAGACACACACAGATCCACAGGCATCCCTAAATGTTAAAAATGATCAACAATAATAATCTCTATTGAAATATCTAAATGTTTTATGTTTATCCTGTGTGATTCATTTCCTACGTTATCTTAAGGGATTAGACTAAATTCAAAAACTGCCTGAAAAAAACAACATGGTTGTTTGGGTGGGTGATCAGCAGATCAAGAGGGAAACTGACTAACTGGCTGAGAGGATCCTTGGAACGCTGAATCCAACAGCTGGAACAAACAAACCACAGTACCGCGTGAACACGTAGCAAGTGAGACGAAAAGCAGCCGTGTGGACAGTCAGGAAGAGACAGACCTTGACGGAGACGGGCAGCCTGTTGTCCCTGAAGGCCTGGAAGCTGAAGCTGCGAGGCTGCTGGGTGGCCTTCCTGATGGGCACCAGGTTCCCCGAACACTCGAGGTGCAGCTGGCATGCCCTCCATCAGCTGTGCAAAGCGTCACACAATGTCAGAGGTCAAAAGGTCAGAGACGAAGTGATTCATTGTTTCAGTCATTTTTAGACAGTGATAGTGAATCAATTCCGATATTTTGTGATTTCAGCCTCTAAGTATTTTTTTACACGTTATATGTACTACATATAACAATAAATCTCAGCAGAAATTGGCATATGTATGTTTCAGGTTGCCGTGACAGCCTTTTCCTTTTTGCACCTCGGCAACCTGTCTTATTGCCACTGTGCTGACCTCAATGTCTCGACTGCGGGCCACTTCGCTGAAGTTTTCATGCAGCTCCAGCGTTTTGTCCATCTTGTCATCTGTCATGCAGTAACAACGCAAGCGTCCCTCTCGTGCTTCATTCATCTTAGCAAAAATAACAAACTTGGCCATGTATGGAACAGCCATCAGCTCCCGGTACAGCAAATTGGCAAAGGTCACGGCCTCGGCCGTGCGCGGGCAGTCTGCAAGCCAGAATCTGGGTGAGGTAGGAGAGGAGCAATAAGAGCTGTGCAGGAGGTCAGGGAACACGAGCTAACCAATAAGGCCTTCGCTCTCATTACTGCTCAGGGGCTCACCTCGCAGAGACATTGGTGGTGAAGTTGGCACAGCTGTGGGCGTACATTAGCTTGGTGGTGCCGGTGATGTCCTTCCCACTGAGCTGGCGCTGTGCCACCTGAGACGAAAACAACCCCACCGTGTCACTCACGCCCCCGTCAGACAAGGTAAACAGTTGCAGCCTGCGTGCAGGACCGAAAGGGAATCCTACCAATGACGCTGCAGAGGAGGCGCAAGCTGGTGGTGTCCCCTTCCCCGGCATCCCGAGGACTCTCCCGCCAGGACGGCGGCAAAGGGATGCGCAGCCCGATCGGGCGGTGGAATTTGCGTCGCCGCGGTTCGATGGTGACCACTGGGCTGAAGGTCGCCTGGTTGCCGAGGTGGCGAGTCAGCATTTCATCAGGGATTGGCTGTGCCTATAGAGGACATGGTGCAGTTGAAAGTTAATTAAAAAGCAGCATGCCAAAAAAAAGTACATGTGATCCAAATGAATTAGGCAGGACATTTAAACAAGGGGCGGGAACAAAAATAACATGTGCAATAGAGTGAAATGTCAAACTCACAGCCATACTCACACATGCAACCAATTCATATTTCACACGTGACCCAACTCAGATCAGTGCATCAGCTCGCTCAGTGTGGCTCACAATTTAAATCAGGCAACTGTGGAGTGGTGAATGGCTGAATGAAAGGAAAACACAAACAGAGCAGCATAAGGCAAAACAAAACTCATGCAGTTTCCTTAAATAACATCAGTGCAGTTGACAAATCAGTGCATTGAAATGTAAACAACGCATGCCGGAGTGACTGAAAGAACTGAAATGTAGAACATATAATCCGTCACAAAGAACAAAACCAAGCAGAGGTGTTAAAAAAAAAACAGGTTCAGAATGATGATGCTGAGACGTCCCTCAGGTTTATACTGAATTAGATTGTAAAACATCACGTCATTATAATACAATTAAAGCCCATGAAACCTATTTTCTCAATCCTTGTTCAACAATACAACTTTGGTTGTCGTTGATGTCTTGGTTATTAAATGTCACAGAGAAATGATTGAAACATTTAAGTTTATTTAAGTTTACAGGGTTTAGTCAAAACTTTTTACTAGAAGAGTGTTTCTAACTATTTTAATTGAAGGTGTACTTTCTAGCACTGTTGACAAGTTCAAGATGTTTTGTAGCAAAAATAACTTTTTTATTCTTCTATTTTTTTTTTTAAAATCACTAAAACGTCGCAGTTGGCAGCCGATTGAGTCCCAGACAGCAAGTCAGCTGTTTCCTAATTCAAACATCTGTCCTCAGTCACTTCTGAAAAAGCGCCAGATTTTCTTTGCACCACAAGCACAATAACGAAGCTATGTGAAGGGTCGGTCACGTCACGTGTGCCACTCCCTCTGCTCTTCATCGTTCCAGCTCTTCTCACCTGCAGCCCCAGTCTCACTCTCTTGGTGACGGCCGTCTCAGGGAAGATGGCCTCGACGCGGGGCACCAGCTTGCTGGTCAAGCGGCCGCCCTCCGGCCCGATCAGTTCGCTCTCCTGCTGGATGCGGGAGACCACGGCGAAGTACAGGGGGAAGTCGGTGGAGATGATCCGACGGATTCTCTTCTTCTCCAGCTCCTCGTGACTCTCCAAGTCTGCAGGAAATAGCATGAATAGATACACGGGGAAGGATGAAGGGAGGGTGAACATTGGAATGTGATTGACACATGCCGAGGGAAGAAGAAGTGCACTTCTGTATCGTGACTTTGACATAAGCAGTGAAAATAATCCGCCCCCTCTATGTTTATTCTGTAACAGTGTCATACACACACAATATTAAGCTTGGCTTAAATGCATGTGTGCGAGGTCTGACCGGCCATTAATTCCCATCACACTGACCTTCATCCATGCCATTCAGAATAGTCTCCAGCACTTCGTCACCATAGCGATTGCGATGTTCCTTCCAGACTGCACCATTTTCGCTGCGAAGGACCACGAGCTCTCGGTCCCCTCGTCCCAGGGAGGCAAAGTAGGGGATCTCGACTATTACTGGCCTGTGAAAGAAGAAGAAACATATGCACATCGTCGGGTTTGGTTTGGAGTCTCAGGCTTCTTTTTTCAACACAGAAATAAACGGATTACAAAATTGGTTTGTGATGAAACAATTCTATATCTTTGTAATCTTTTTTGTTTTGTTTTTGTTCCAACATTTTCTCTAGGATTATACAATCATTTATTATTAATGTCCACTAGATGACACACTGATCCTCACCATGTCATTTACTCTCAAATATAGCACAATATTGCCAATCTTACCCCTAGTTTATGTTTCAGTTTACTAGGAACTTATTGAATAAATAAAAACATTGTGAAAACATTTTCATATCATTTACATTTCATTCCTTTCATTTAATTATTACCCACAACAATAAGTTATGAGCAAGCAGAAATGCACATATGGGCTAAGATTTTGTCCATCCGAGCCATAAAGATGGCTGAACACAGATATTACAACATACGTGAGTACAAAGTTAACCTACCCAAGGAACTGCATGCTAGACGGCCCCAGGGAGATGATCCGGCTGGCGAGCCCCTCCCCTTCCACCAGCGGAGGGGGCGTGGTGAGTTTCTGCGGTTTGACCAGGCGGCAGGTGATGCGCGTCGGTGCCGTGCAGGTTCGAGGAGGAATGATGACTCGCAGGCCGTGGTGTCTGCTGCCTCGCATGGAGCCTCCTCGAGCATCGACCATGAAACTCACCAGGAAGCTGACGGTCAAACAGAGAAGCGGATATGAAATGATTGATGACTTTATTTTATGTTGATCAGGATGTTTTTAGCAATAAATCGTGACATGCACCAATCAATACTGGTCTTTCCTCAGGGAGATTCTTCCACTGATCTGGCTGGTTTCTTAAAGAAGATAGCAATTCACTATGTGGGTGCCCTTTTCATTAGATTGTCTTTAGATGGCAGGAAAGGGCCACTATGTGCAGCAAGAAGGGCATAAAGACCCTATAAAAGACCGCAGTGTTGCATTAAACGGACGGCTTCATTCAGAGGTGTGTGTGTGTGTGTGAATTGAACTTTTCTCTTCTTTCTCCCTTTAACTAACTTTATTTTCTGCTTTTTATACTGACTTTTTGTGCTATGCATGACTCACAAATAAGCAGACTCAATAACATATTGTTAAGAATTTGTTTCACATACCTCAATCACACAGGTTTTGTGAAATAATGATATAAACAGGTGAAACAGGTTTACAATAAATTCCAGTATTAATTTGATAGAAAACAATGATATATCTGTAATTATGTTGGCATTCGCCAGCACGTCAGGGAAGTGGGTTGCCAGGTGGAGAATCCGTGGTTCAGACTTGGCATCCATTGACGTTTTGATATTGTGTACGTGTCACGACATCCGCAATGATGAGTGTTCACAGACGACGAAGGATCATTTCGGCAGAGTGAAGCCTTCTCAGTTGGGAGTTTGTGAATATGTTTACACCCGATACAAATCTGCGGTTTGTCAATTCCATTACAGCAATTATGATTTAATGAGAACAGAAGATTTGCCCGATGGGAAAATGAGACCGCTGCCTCTCAGATACAACACATCTAGATTGTAAAATCTAAGTAACCTTCAACACATTTCTATGTCATTTTCACTTTCCTTTCATGCGTTCTGTACCACCCCGAGGAAAAACGTTCTTACACCAGTAATGAGCACGACATGCAGCATCAATCGATGACGTAATGTATCATTATGCAACATGAGGATCGGCATGCGGCAGCTGACCCGGTGTGAATAGGGCTGGCCACGGGGCTGACGTTGTCTGAAGTCTCTGTGGCCGGGCTGCTCGGGATGAGAGAGTCGTCGTCATACTCCTTAGGCAGGGGGACGGGGGTGTGCTGAGGTCAAAGACGGGGCAGGGGGAGACAGTCGAAACAAAATTGAGAGGCAGTTAAATAACCATGACTGAACAGATTACTGCGGAGAAAAGCTTGAGGGATTGACAGAGAAAAGAGAGAGAGGGGAAGGTGATAAAGAAAAATGACAGCACAAAGAGCTTTGGGAGACAATAGAGAGGGGGTTGGACAGAAATAGGCAGGGAGGATACAAGAGAAAGAGGAAACAATCTAATAGAAGAAACGGAAACTATAAGAAGAGATATAAATACACGTCACAGTACTTTGTAAGTTTGGTTGGATAAAGAAACAAATCCTGACAAAATGAGATGCATCTTCAAAACGTCACAAAATAAGCCAACCTGATCCAGCAGTACAGTCTCCGGGGACACACAAGGGATCCTGGGAATAGCAGGAGAATAAGGCCTGAAGGAGAAGAAATGAGAATAGTGTAAGACAAGAAACCGCTGACTGTTATTCTGCAATTAAGATAATTTCAACCTCATTCTTTCTCATAATTTATAACAGTGACACTGTACATGAACTTAATACCATGTTGATCGCTCAACAAAGATCAAAACCTTTCACACACGGCAACACAAATGCATAAAAGCGACTACACAATGACTCACGTGGTCCCCAGGCCACCCTCAAAGTCTCTGAGGGATTTCTTTGGGGAGAGGAAGTCATCGTCCTGGTCCTTGAAGTCATCCAGCTTCAAATAGCGGGCTCCATCCATCCCAAGCAACTCGTCCCCTGTGGGCACAGGGAAGTGGTGAGAAAGGGGGAAGGCCATCAGAGAGGGAACGGCACAAACGGGCAAACAATAGGCTGAACATAAAGGATAAAGAGAGAAAAGGACGAGACCGGGGGAATACACCGGAAAATGACTCTGATCTCAGTTCTTCCACTCAGTCGTAACATTTCTCAAATCGTGTAAGGAATCTGCCAATGGAATTCCCCCTTTTGACTTTTTATGAGTATCTTGAACTGAGGTTTGCCTTTTCTTGATTCCCAGTAGGCTTAAGTAGCCGTTGAGGTGGCAGTGGTTACACGCCCATCTGTCCCATCCTTTCATCTTCACGAGAACCACAGAAAAAATGGCCACGCATCTCAAATATCGTAGTCCGAGCAACAACAACCAGAGCAAATGGGGGAAAAAAAGAAGTGAAAGAAGAGGATCGGAAGGAGGGTGACTTTGGACACAGCTTAACATACTGCATGGACGGCAAACCGCAAGGCACCTGGTGAGCTTTTTTTAGTGAGCATGCCCATTACAGATGAAATCACATGTGGTGATGGTTGTTTCTGTGTAGGAGAAAAGGCCTCAATTATTAAAGGGTGAATAATATTGAAATAATAATCAAAACAACAACATGAGACCATAAACCACTTCACAAAACAGAGTTTCTCAAAGACATTTAAACATGAATTAGTACAAGCTTAACAGGCACACAAAAACTGTTCAAACATTTAAACAACAAGAACACCAAAATAGACTTAAAATGAAACAAATATCTTAATTCTGAATTTCTTCACAAAAGAGAAACGACCTGCATGAGCAGCAAATGTGCGTGTGGAGTACCACAGCTTGGAGACGCCACGTGTGTAATTTAGCTTGTTTATCAATTAGCCCGTAGAAGGCTGGAGCGCTCATTTTCATAACGGCTCGATTAAAAAGGGAGCGCTTGTCTTTTGCAGAGATCCTGGAGTTCTGTCAATAATGAGTCCACCAACAGATGAGCCCTGGACGCTGGTAAAAAGGAAAAATGTTTTGAATACATGCTGATGACAAATTGACACGTTTTCTTTCATAAATCCCTGATCGAGAGGGAGAGGATAAAGATGGAGAAGATAAAGAAGAGCAAACTGGAGTGGAGAGCGGAGTCAGACAAACTGATAAAAAGACAATTAGTGAAACAAAGAGAAAATGAGAACAGCAATGAAGACACAAGTTCACCAGCAACCGGACCGGACAAGCCAGAGACACAGACACAATCCTACCTAAAGTTAGCTGGGTAACCCCTACAAAGTAGACGGAGAAGTGGGTTATAAACAGTCACAAACATGCTCAAATTCACGGTGGTACTTTAATGTGGCAGTCTACCTCCTGTATAGTCGTCTCCTACCGCGCGCACACAGCGAATCAGCGATAAAAATAAAAAAATCAAGCCTGCACAGTTGATGAAGTAATTAAATCGGATGGCCTACCTTCATCCTCCGAAACATCCAAAATCTCATCAACTGTCTCAGGGAAACTCATCCGATGCTTCTCTGTAGTGATCTGTGGCGAGACAGACAGAGAGATATGACAGGGACGTAGGAGGGAGTGAAATGCAAAGGAGGAAGCGAGGAAAAGGAGGACGATTTAGAATTGTTTTTGCAATGGGAACTAAACCTGATCAGGACAATTAGACCACTGTTCGATTGACCATCTGAATCGTGGCGTGCCAAGGCTTCTGCTTTGCGTTCTGGCGTGACCATGTGAACCATGCGTGATCGCTGCTCACCGCGGAGACAGACTCCTCCGTAACGAGTTTCAGAACATCGATGACAGAGATGTAACCCAGACGTTTAGCGATGCCCAGCGGAGACGTCCCGTTCTGCACAGAGAAAGGCAATAATGAACAGATGTCGACAAACAGATTTGACACTTTAATAAAAAAATCGTTGTTTTATCAAAAGGAGAAAATAATACAAATTGCAGGAATGTAAAAGAGTTCCATCTGCACAAAGGGAGCGTATACTTACAGCATAAATAAATCTCTTTACTCTCCCTAATTACCGCCAGGGGTGAGACAAACAACCATCTTAAACAAAAACAAAATCTGGTACAATAGGTAATCAACTTGACGCTAGTTTTACAGTATATGAATATTTCAGTAAGACTTTCTTCCTTTTCAGAGGCAAAAGAAAATTCCAACATAAACCAGTAACATGAACATTAATTAAATGGGGCATGTCAAGCCATGTGAATCGAGACATTAAATTGTATGTGTTTTACATTATCTATACAGAGCGTGTTCACCCAGATCAGTGTGCATCCGAGAGGGAAATCAGCATACGGGATTCCTAGAGGAGTCTCACCGAAGTGATCTCATTGGGAGGGGCTCCGTGCTTCAACAACATGGTGACAATATCAGTATGGCCCTGCTGAGCCGCCTGGTGCAGAGGGGTGTAGCCCAGCTGGTGAGACAAAACCATAAACACAAATCATTCATTTCCATCTCTGATTTGAAATCCAACATTAACAGCGTAACAATGTTGCCATAAAGTGTTGATAACGTTTGTAAAACACAAAGTCAGTCATCAAGCAGACATGCAGCACAAGTCACATTATATAAATACAAGCGAGACAGAAATCATTTACCCTTGTCTTGCTATTCACATGAGCTTGCTGCTGCAGAAGGAACTTCACCATCTTGATGTTGCCATAGTGACAGGCCACATGAAGGGGCGTGTAGCCCATCTGAGACAAGGAGAGAGAGAGAGAGAGAGAGAGAGACACACACAATTAGCTGCTGCTGCTTAATCAATGTTTTTTTTTAGGTCTATAAAGGGGCTTTATGCAAACACTTGTACAAACAAATGTGAATTTGCAGACTGGAAGGCTCATTACCTACTAGATTGTCATGTTCTTTTAAGGATGAATGATAGATATCATCTTTTAAAACGTGACGCTAAAACTAAATTATTCATATTATTTGATTAATAAAAAACTCTCTCTAGCCACATGGCAAACCATCCATCTCTAATATGATACAATACATTTCATTTGTTTTATTTCCTGATGTCAGAAACTCCGACATGCCATCAGCAGAGTCTATTTACTCATAGTAATATTCTGTTTCCAAGGAGACTGTGTGACAAACCCGTGAAGCAGCATAAACGGAGGCTCCTTGTTTGACCAACGTGTCGGCGATTCCCACATGACCTTCCTGAGCCACGAGATGCAGAGGAGTCAACCCGCTCTACACAACAGAAAGGATTGCAAAGGAAAGGATACTTTTAGATGCTGAAGAGCTACCTAAATTACTCTTCACTATCAGGTATTCTTTAGTGTTTTTGATCATCCCTTGTTAGCGCACCTTGTTTCCCAGATTAACGTTGGCCTGTTTGGAGATGAGCAGGGCCACCATGTCCGCCCGCCCCTCCTGCGAGGCCAGGTGCAGGGGCGTGATGCCTTGGAGGGACTCTACGTTGGGTGTTGCCCCGTTTTGCAGAAGACAACTGGCCACCTCGATCTGATTCTGCTTGGCCGCTATGTGCAGGGAAGTGTAGCCATTCTGTAAGGAGAAACGAAAAAGAGGAGACGCAGTGTCACAAAAGTGGCCGTTGCTTGTCTCGTCACTGTCCATGTCTAAATTTAGATTCATACTCAAATGCTGTCATGATGATCGAGTGCTTCAGAGTACAAAGGTTGTCATTTAAGGATCATAATTTCTGCACTATAAGGCTCCGGTGCGGAGTATAAGCCGCCGCAGCAGCTAAATTGAATGATGTGTACATAAGCCGCAGGTGATTTAACGTTTAATTACCATATGTCCCCTAGTGGCCATTAGCTGTAAAAATCCATAGATTAGCCGCACCGTTATATAAGCCGCAGAATCGAAAAATTGAGAAAAAGGCACGGCTTATAGTCCGAAAAATAACGGTAACTGTACAGCACAGTCGTTTGACCTGTTTTGCTATGCTACGTGTGCAATGGGTGGGCATGCCATGTCGGCCTGACTGTGTGAGTATGTGCGCACACATATGTGAGCATCTTACTCGGGCAGTGCTGTGTGCAGATCCTCCCTTGCTGACCAGGAGTCTAACAACATCCAGGTTGTTGTGATGGACGGCCACATGAAGGGGTGTCAGACCGTTCTGTTAAACACACACACACACACACAAATACATATGTACACATATATAAACCCACAAACACACAAACATGTATATATGAAACATGTACTGTAAAGCTGATAAAGCCAAAATCTTCTCCATGGCATCAACCTTTCAGGCTGGATTGCTCTTCCCAGGAGTGTAAGAGTACTTTTTTTTTGTGTGCGTCAGCGAACTGAACCACAGGAAGCGCGGATTGTCTCACCTTCCCAGCTGCGTTCGGGTTGGCCCCTCTCTCCAGAAGGAGCTCGGCCACGTCCACCTTCCCGTATTTAGAAGCCACGTGTAGGGGAGTGAAGCCTTTCTGCTCAGAAGAAAACACTTGTCATCAATTTTTCCGGCTCAGTGTCGTTGGACAGAAAACACAGACATTTAAAAAATATGCATTCATGTTTATATCCAACCTGATTAAAAATAATGGAAATGAATATCGCCAAGCTCCATATAAAACATGTTTGGCATCACCAGTGTGCAGTGCCTTATGTAGACCAGTTGATGAAGCATTCATGGACGTGATATACTCTACCTTTGTCATCTTGGTCTGCTGTGCCCCAGCATCCAACAAGATACGGATAGTGTGGATATGGCCTTCACGTGCAGAGATGTGCAACGGTGTGTGCCCCGCCGTTGTGGCCGCGTCAGGGCTGGCCTTGTGCTCAAGGAGCATCTTGACGAGCTCCTTGTGGCCCATGCGAGCTGCACAGTGTAGAGGTGTCTGGTCATCCTGGGCACACATTGAAACATTAAGACGTGGGTCATGATTAACAATCAGCCGGATTTATTAAACTGCCATTTGCTTGTTTAACGTCGCGCTGAGTAAATTGAGACTACGCGGCTCGTACCTTAGCCCTGGCGTCTGCTTGTGCCGAGTTCTGCAGCAGGAATTGGGCAACTTCACAGTGTCCGGCTCTGGCGGCCATGTGGAGGGGAGTCTCCACTTTCTGGTGTGGAAAAATAATAATCGTCAACCAGGTTTCATTTAAATTCCATAATAATATGCCACTTGCATGTATGAAAATTAGATTCTCACCACATTGGAAGCATTAGGTGAAGCCCCTCTCTGGAGAAGGTTCTTTACTATGTTCAGATGGCCCATGAATGCTGCTACGTGAAGAGGAGTGAGACCAGACTGCACAATGCAAAACACACACAGGGAAAGGTCATGAAGGCCCATCAATGGCGCCCAGGTAAGAACTTTTTTGTACTAAAAAGAGTAGCCAAAGGTTTATTTTCAGAGGCAGTCCTCGGTGGTCACATGTTCTCACCTCTGTGACAGCTTCTAGGGAAGCAGAGTGCTTCAGCAGCAGGTCCATGGACCGCATGTGGTTCTTCTTGCAGGCAATATGGAGAGGAGTGAAGCCATTCTGGGAACACACAGTAAGTTTATGCCTTTGAGTCTTCCGACCTCCCCCCCACCCATCCCGTCCCCTCCCAGCATTACTTTAGTGTCATAGTAGTCTCCCTACAGTGAAAGCGGCTGTGTGATGTTGTGCCCAGTTAAACAGAAACAGACTGAAGCCTATAAACTTATACCGTACCTATAGAAGTAATTCAAGAAATGAATCATTGCTTCTATGTCCTCTCAACACCCTCCGATACCTATGACCATCTAGATGACATATGTCAAACTCTCTACCTGCGGTAGAATCAACTCTGGCCCACAGGATTATATCTAAATACTATTGACTCGGCGGTACATTATAAATAACTGCTATCCCTAATCAGTCCCCCTCCCACCTCTATCGACCGAACAGTCGCCTGTGATTTCACTGGTCTGGCCCACTTGAGCTCTAACTGGGCTGTATTTGGCCCCTTACCTAAAATGAGTTTGACCCTCCTTGTCAATCCATCTAGATTCTAGGTCGTAACTAACATTACAAAGTACTCTAAATAAACAAGAAAACAAATAAAGAACCTACCAGAGCTCGAGCATTGGCTTTGGCCCCCTTGTCCAGAAGGACTTTGGCCATCCGGTGATGACCACAGTGGGCTGCTACATGAAGAGGAGTTAAATGGTCCAGCGTGATGTCATCGATATCTGCGTTGTACTGCAGTAGCTGCCTGACACAGTCCATGTGATCCCCCTGAGCTGACATGTGTATGGGGGACAGACCGTTCTGCAGGATGGAAAGAAGGCGACACAGACCGAGGCGGGGAAAGTTAGGGAGCGGAAAAAGGAGGCGTGCACGTATCATGCTGCATGTAGCACAAAGTCTGTGAGATCATATTTCTTGTGTTCATAAAGGCTGAGTGTGAGTCCTTAGTCATATTGATATAATCAACCCACTGAATGACTGGGTGACGTATCAATATTATTTCAATATTGTGATATGAGACAAGATATTGTCTTATATTTGGGATGTATTTATATAGAGTAAAGTGATGTCATCTAAACAGGTCTTAAAGGTTCTAATAATTACCAATCCCAACAGTCATTGGATGCAAATAGTTAAATCTACAATACAGGTCAAAAGATGGCCCCGGGCCCTAAAACACTGACTGAAATGACTCGCACAGAATACAACTGGCAAAGAAGCTTGTTGCAACACTATCTTGAAGGCTCCAGGACCCTCACTAACCAGACAAGTTAGATAACACAGTATAGACTCCCAGGATATTGGTGAATACACCAGATTTTCTGTTGGCCCTGGGAACATAATTTATAATAAGATATGGTATCTCACTTAGTAATGAGGAGATGTTGAAGAATCAGTTTTGAAGGTTACACCCTGATGATTACGGCTGATTGTACAGCATTTACCTTGGTTTTAGCCTGGATGGGAGCACCATGTTCCAGCAGGATCTCAATGATGCGAGCGTGGCCGTTCCTGGCTGCACAGTGGAGAGGAGTCAGCTCATCCTACAAAGAGAGAGACCCAGGAGAGAAATTGGAAGGGTGTAAAACAACATACAGTAAGAGACAGACTTTAGCAAATCAGCAGGGAGGAGGACAGATGGAGGAACGTGATATTGGGAAGGTGTTGGGCATTCATAAGTGGTAAAATGCCGGAGCAGAGTGGGGCTGAACGGCGCGCTACCTTAGTCACGGCATCAATTTGTGCTCCTCTGTCCAGCAGTAGTCTGACCATCATCACATTGCCCCTCCTAGAGGCTATGTGAATGGGTGTGATTCCATTCTGGAGAAGTAGTGAGAAATGAGTCAGTTGCATTTAGCAATCAATGCATTTCTAGCGTAAAAAAAGATAGAAGTACAATATAAGCTTATCCTTTGAAAAAAACAAAATGTATGAACATGTACTTAAGCCAAGATTGTTAAGATTCTTGTTTCTTAATTAACATCCTTCTCTATATTTTAAGCACATTTTGAATTTCTTTCAGAGGTCCCGTTTGGTCCTGCAGCTGAGACAAACTGACCTTGGGGGTGAAGTTTACATTGGCTCCTCTGTTTAGAAGCAGCTGGGCAACGCTCATGTTCTCGTAGTGGGCCGCAATATGGAGAGGTGTGAAACCAGTCTACAGAAAAAGATTCACAATGGGACAGTGTAGGAATGAAGTATAAATACAAATCATCACTAGCGAACCTTTACAGCAGCACACACAATCTCAGCGAGTAAACACCTTGCTGAGGACGTCGGCGTTTGGATCGTTCTGCAGGAGCACCGCGGCGGTGCGCGTGTCGTCGTTCCGCGCGGCTATGTGCAGGGCGGGGAGGCGCACCTTGCCCTTGGTGCCATAGTTGATGAGCAGCGCCACGACATTCTCATGGCCCTGCTGGAGGGCCACCGCCAGGGGGGTGAAGCCGTCCTGAGAGAGGAAACGATGGGCGAGACAGAGGAGCCATGACGGAAAAGGTGGGGAGGTGACGGAAAAGATGGGGAGGTGACGAAAGGGTGAGGATGGGAAAAGAATGGAGCGAAATGAAGAATACAATATCACTCAGCCTATAGCGTGTATATATATATATATATATCCGTGAAAAAACCCTAACTGTGATCTCACGTACCTCGGTTGGGAGACTCTGATTGGCACCGTTCTCCAGCAGGAACTTTACCACCTCTAAGTGATTCTCCTGTGCTGCCATGTACAGGGGACTGAACCCTTTCTGCAAAGGCACAAGCATTTTATGCATAGTTACGTATACACAAACAATAACATGGCTCCATATCACAATACTCTATACCAGAAATCCGAACGCATGCACACAGACTCGGCTGCTCCTCTGTTGCTCACAGTTCGCTCTGACTCACATGTGACTGGGCATTAACGTTGGCACCATAGTTGACGAGCTCAGCCACCACTTTCTCCTGCCCTGCCAGGGCTGCGATATGGAGAGCCGTGTTCCCTTTCTGGAGGTCACGTGCACACAAACAGACAAACAAACACACACACACACAAAACCACACCGAAAGAGACAGAGGAAAATTAGAGGAAATTACAGTGAGGTACATAAGGTGTTTTGCAATCATCTAGTTTACATGGAACCCATTTGACAATGAAAGAGGCAAAGCCCATCTTTTCTCTTCCTTATAAGTAAAATTGCTTTTTTCCCCCATTTCAGTTTGGTTTAAAATGCTACTTTAGGTAAGTCAGAAAACAGGGGGAACAAGGTACCTTGGTAGTGGCTTCCAGCTCAATGCCGGCGTGTAGTAGCTCCAAGACCATTTTGACGTGACCTTCTTTAGAGGCCAGGTGTAATCCGTTGAGACCATTCTAAGGGCAAAGAAAAAAATATTAGTCATTTGAGTTATAATAAACATATGCAACATAATACTGTCTGCAAAAGATACCAGATCTTATAAAAAAAAACTATTGCACTTTGGATTGAAGACAGCATTATATTGCATCTCTATATTGTAAGTTTAGTAAGACAGTAGCATGAGGATTCTGTTTATAATCAGGATTATCCCGATCTCAGTCCACATTAATTAAAAAGTGATAACACATCTCTCAGAGCAAAATAATGAGTCGCGGTAAGTTCCTCAAGACACATGCGAGAAGCAAGGCACAGATCTGTGTGAAGATCTCTCTCTCTGTGGCCTTCAATGATCACGGTGTGTCCTGCCCACAACCACTGACGTGAAGTATCTCTGTAGTGCAGTGGTCCGAAGCATCAACCTGGAATGTGTTGGATTCATGCCTCTGCACACATTCAAATATTCAACGACACCTGCCTGTCTGCGCGCAACAGCACTAGTTTGCAACTTGTTTCTCTGAAATCTAGAGATTAACACGCGGCCGCAGGAGGAACCAGGCCTGGCAACAGGAGCACCGGAGGAGGCCGATGAGTACTGAGGTGGCAGAGCAGGAAAAGCAGGAGACTTGTCTCTGCGGTTGCCTCTCTGGATAGCGGGCTACATATCGCACTGGTAAAGTCCGACCTGCGGCCTTCCTGCTGTGAGGGATGTGGCCACCAGGAGTCTCAGTTATCCACACTGCTTTCAGGCTTCATTCCATTCCAATGGGCAACAAAGTCTCTCTGCGAGCATGCGCGGAGCGACGGGTGACACACTGTGTCATCAGTGGCATTTACACGCACAGTTTTTTACCCAACGATGAGCAGTTAGGTATCGAGGACACCGATATCAGCACGCCGATGGACGGTAGTTAAGACACCGCAATGACTAAAGGTAAAGACAGGGAGAGAGAGAGAGAGAGAGAGAGAGAGAGAGAGAGAGAGAGAGAGAGAGAGATTTTTTTTTTATTTTAGAAAAATCTTTATTTTACATGACATGACAAAAAACAGTAATCGTATATAATCTAACAGGTATGTAATAATAAAATATGCATATTTATATATATATATATATAATCAGTCCTCCGCAGCTCCTCTTTGTTAGTGGGTCGCCTCCCCGCTCAGGATGCTCCTCAGCCGGACAGACGCCTCACTCGGTCCCAGTTGTGCTCCCTCCTTCCCGGTTTATCTCTACGAGGAACTTCCTCAGCCTGAAGACGTCCTGCTGGGTGAAGTCTCCAGCGCCGTTCTTGGTACTGCCATGCCTGGCGGAGCGAACAAACTTCTCCATGTCGGAGAAGTAGTCCTCCAGGTTCACCCCTCTCTCGTTCTTGGTGGCCAGCAGGAACTCCCTCATCTGCCCCGCCCCGTACCTTTTGGTGGCCGTCCCGCCTGAGGAGACGCTGATGGCAGAGCCCCACCCCGAAGAGGAATCGGACTCTCCACCTCCCGCCTCCCCTTTGCTCGACGCCCCCCCCTTCTTTGGCTGGGCCTCACCAGCCCCCTCTTCCTCCCTGGCCCCCCCAGTAGCCTCCTGGGCCTGGTCCTGACTGGAGGGCTTCTTCCCTGGACACGCTCTCGCCAGGTGTCCCTCTCTGCCACACCTGAAACACCTCCCGTGGTCTGAAGTGGCAAACATGACGTAATCAAACACGTCGATCCTCGCCTTTATTACGATGTCGAGGGACTGGTCTTTGGTGAGGACCATGTTGAGCTGTCTCCTGTGAGACACCACGTGCCTCAGCAAGGGTGACCTGCACCCCGAGGACACCTTTGTTACTCCGGACACCACTTTCCTGTGCTTCGCCAACTCGCCGAGCAGCGCAGAGTCCGGCACGAACAGTGGGACGTTCGCCACCGTGACTCTGACAGCCGGCTCGGCGAGAGGCAGCACGGGCACGCGCGTCCCGCGCACCACCACGCCGCTCGCCACCACCTCGCGCGCCTTCTCCACGCTGTCCAGGAAGAGGACCAGCGCGTTGTTCATCCGCGCGGCGGACTTCACGCTGCCGTAACACACGACCCCCACGGCCAGCCCGCAGTCCTCCACGGAACACGGGAAGCCCGGCGCCAGTTTGACGCCGTGTTTCCGTGTTAACCCCGTGAGGTCCACTGAAGCGCGCAGCATGCCGACCGGCTGCAAACACGCACAAACTAAAGCACACAGACGTTACAATCACACAGAAGCAACAATCACACCAACACACCACACATTCACACCAGAAACGACACCGAAAATAAACGAAATAACAGACAACTAGCAAACAATTCACCTCTCATCACGCTCCGTTCACTCCGCACTCCTTCCGCTCAGAGAGAGAGAGAGAGAGAGAGAGAGAGAGAGAGAGAGAGAGAGAGAGAGAGAGAGAGAGAGAGAGAGAGAGAGAGAGAGAGAGAGAGAGAGAGAGAGAGAGAGAGAGAGAGAGCCACAACAAGAGCCTGCGGGGCTGTAGGTATAGCGAGGACAGGCTATTGCTACAGAAACACATAAATGCCATATAAACAATATCCTTCCCGCAGTCCTCTGTAATCGACCAACCGAAAGGATACAGAGAAGGAAAAAAAAACAGAAAGGAAATAAAAAGATGGGAAATGGAGAGAAATATTTCATTTAGAGAATCAAAGTCTTTTGAAATATAATTGATCACATGGTTGGCGGCAAGACATTCTATTATTGTGGATCATGTTTTGACAATTAGCATAGACTTACGCTAAGTACAGCAGTACATGTCTATGGTGGAAAAATGTTTCATTTATGTCATTAGACTTCTATCTTACGCTTCTCATCGTCTGTCGCCCTCCTGCTGAGGTCTGATACTTTGTCTTAATAGCACGCCGCAGGTTGCTGCGTTCAGTCTTGATGCTTGACTTCCATCCCACTGCGATAGCGTTTACTCTGTGTATAGAAGCTCTTGTCTCAGCATTCACCGAACATCACTCGCGCCCCCAAACACTCCCTAAAACCAGGACTTACCGGTAAGCTGATGTGTATGTCTCTACGTGCGTCTAATCCACACGATTCACTTTCACACATTCACATGCACGTGCATGAAACCCAGTGGGCCTCACTGACCCACTGGGTTGTATGGTGCTGATGCAACAGGGTGTAAGTGTGCAGTGAGAGCAGTTGAAGATTGAGGGGACTTTAATCTAACATACTTAATTATTTAGGTGCACCGCTTTACTCAAAAGACAGAGAATCAGGAGGTCTGGTGAATCAGGAAGAATGGTGAATTTTTAATTTTCTTCTTGAGTCTTTGCAGAATCCCCTTCCATTGAGATAATAGTGACATAACGTGTTTCATTCAAACACAAAGTTCCTTATAAGAGTAAAACCAACCATACTGGGTGCAGTATTTTGTATTTCGAAAGAGTAGAATGAACTTCCTAAGTAACATCCTCATTTCATAATCATGACCATTTTACTTTGGGAAAGCTTTTTACTTTTCTAGTGAGGTGACAACGACCCACTTGGTTCCAGACTTTAGTGCAAGAGGCCTTTTCAAACAATGTTTTTAAGAATATCACTCTCTAGATTTGAAGTAGGACTGTAACTGATCTCACACTGTCTCATTGTATTCACAATACATATTGTACCTGCAGCAAACAACATAGCATGGAAGGGTTGTTTATTCTAGAAATGTATTATAGTATTACGTCTAGAATCTTTCCAGAATGAAAGACCTTTTGCTTATGTCTTACTCGTCTAACAGGTGTTTCCCACATATATAATGATATCATATGTAAGGCTCATAACAAAAGCTGGTGAAAAGGCACCAAACAAACCTTTTTTTCCAGTTGCCTGCGTTGGACATGAATTATTTAACAGTTTTTTTCAAGGGAAAAATAGTGAAGCTCCCTGCTGTGATTTAACAAAAATGTTATCCAGACCTACAGCATCCAAAATGTAGATGCTGTAGGTCTGGATAACAACTATAACAACTATAAGCATAAATATAAGCATGTTCTGCTGATGATGTGGCTCTACGCTTCTCTTTCATCTTCGTCTCGCTTGGTGGTTAATACGTCTATTGATTATTATGTAGGGAGGATTTTGACTCCTCAGGACAACGTCCAGCTTTGGGCTTTTTATACGTTTTGGAATTTAGTGCGATTCCAAATGTAAGCTGCCATTTTTATTTTTAACCACTATACAGTACCAGTATTACTGTATGCAGGGTGCGATTTGACAAAAAAGCAGAGGGGGGGATTTTTTTTTTTTTGCTGCCGGTGTCGGCATGCGGGCTGACCGGGGGGGGGGTTGGGGACCGGCGCACCTCCGCGATGTATCGACACTGAAGATCGTTAGATTTCAAGAGTTTAAGTAGGCGAGCAGTTAAGTTGCATTCATCGCTATCAAGGGGGGGACATCCTTGTCCCCACCGGAGATAAAAAAACAACCCACCTCCCTCCCACCCCCCCCCCCCCCCCCCCCCCGCCCCCCACAAATCGCACCCTGACTGTATGCACTAAATGTTTAAATCGACAGGAGCCACCATTGAATTCACCATTTGTCTCTGAGATGCACCACAAACACACACACACACACACACACACACACACACACGCACGCATACATACACATACACACACACACACATACACACACACGCAACAACGCTGCTTGGATTTCTTTTCTGATGACTTAAAGGAAATGATCTCACTTGATTAGAGATATTGATGTTGATCCCGTTCTTCAAGTGATCATGTGCTTTGTCCAGGTTCCCCGAGCGAGCTGCACGCAGGAAGCTGGTGGATGCATCGGCCTGCAATAAAGACAAACAGAAAAAAAGGTTTAAGAAAATAATACAATCAAAATAAGTTCAAAATCGTGCTGGGAGAGTCTTCATTTCAGACAGCAGCGAGCCTGTCCCAATTAGAGCCCGTGTGAAAACACGGATCAGCACTATTTTGCATTAAAAAACAACATCTCCTACAGTAAAATAATTCCTCCTACTACACCAAGGAGAACATTGCACATCTTTGTCAACATCAACAGGTCTGAAGCATAAAGAAAACACAAACAAACACGCAGTTAGGTCACGTTTCTCCATCCAGTTCAATGATGCAACGATCAGTTGGAGGCGAGGCCCGAGGCCGCACGCTGGTAAACACGATGCCGCGCTCACCGGCTCCTCCCTCCTCTCGTGGAGGCTAAAAAAAGGGGCTTCGCCCACGCGGGCGTTTTGGCAGCCGTTCACACTCCGCTGTCTGATCTGAGAGCGAAAAAAGGCTCCTGTGCTTTGTGTCTCGGTGCGTGTCAGTCAACCTCTGAATTCATTTATCAGCCGATAGAGTAATAAGGCCTGCAGGGTGAGATGCTTCCGATGAACACTGCGTGCCGCCCCCGCTCTGTTGACCTTCGCTCCATCCGAGTCGGCGGCAACCGTATTAATCCGTTCCAAGCGTTATTCTCAGGTGGTTTAATAAAGCCTAAATAAAGCCCATGATTTTCTTTCCCCCTCCTTCTTTGTAGTGGTGCATTACGTGTTTAAAGATCACTTGATCTTTGGACACCTACTCAACTTCTTTCCAGGATCAAGAAGCGGGTTTTCCTTGTGATTAATTCCCATTATTTTCACTGCACCCACTTTCTCCAAATGTCAACTTCCGCCTCAAACTCTTTCAATCCAAATTAGATCACGATGCATTTCAAGAAGACTTTTCATTTGACATCTCAGACCAATTTTCTTCCTGCCTGTCTATAAATAAAAACAAAAAAAGAACAAGGTGAATTTACCGCTGAATAAAAATCAAAATATTTTAAAGAAACATGAAAAAAAGCCTGAATAATATCAATGGATAGACAGCAACCTGTGCAAATTAATGTCTTTCAGAGGTGTCCAGCCTGCCTCTAAATCCCTTCAGATTTTCTACAGGTATGTAAAGGGTTTCTTTCTGCAGGCAGTGCAGTTAATGAAATAATAAGGACATGTACTGTAAATGAATACTGTTTGAATCCATTGATGTGTTCATTTTCCTGCGTGCTTCTACTTTCTTCAGTCTCCTGCACCTCGTGAACGTCTGGCTGGTGTGTTTCCACTATCTCTTCTCTTCGCTTTGAACACGAGAGCTAGACTCGGCCCGAGAGCGCTGAGAGGCAGGACTTCAAACGGTCGCTGACAGGATTCTCTCAGCCTCAACACCCCGGCCGGGTTTTAGGTCTCTGTCACAATATGCAAAGACCAGGAGTATTCTATAATTAAAGAAAGCGTGAGAAGAAAATGTATTCTGTGCAACGTCTCGTTTGCTTGAATGTTCGTATATGCGGTTTACACAATGTTTCCAAATGTGACGTTTCATCCCGAAGCGTTCAGCTGTTCTCACAGTCAACGCCTTTACGTTTTCCCTTCATCTGCACTCTGACAGGGTTCATGTGCTGCTGTATTACTGATTGCAGCCGTCACCTGCATCCCCATGACTGCACCCCCACTGCTTCATGAACCAGTTCCCTGCTCGTTTATCATCATGAGTTAGTTAATGAGTGTTGGTCAATTTGAGCATGAGGTGTGTTGTCTGCGTGTGTGCGTGTGTGTGTGTGTGTGTGTGTTGTCTGCGTGTGTGTGTGTGTGTGTGCGAGGCCACGCAGCATGAGCTGTGCACTTGCCACAGTTTGCAGAAAATGAAAAATCTCGCAGCCCTTTCCAGAAAGACCTCCTCCTCCACCGGCTCATGTCAATGCTTCCGGCTGGAATCCATTTCTGCTGCCTGCTCATATATCGTCTCTGAAGTTTTAACTCCCCAATTAATCATTTTTACCGTTCCCTCCATTCTTCCTTTCATTCTTGGCTTCATCTCAAAGATTAGGGCTGTACTTTCCTTCCTGGACAACTCACTTGATTTGTGCCAGCTACACCAACTAATCGGATAACTGAAACACTTCCATCCATTACTTTGCTTTTACGTAAATGTAATTTTCTCTCCCACAGATTTTGTAATTACTGACAACAGAGGAGAGAAGGAGGTGCAGAAGTCTATGTTTCTCCTAGAACACTTGAAGTACAAAAAGATGAAAAGTGTTAATTATTTGGTTATATTTCTGACCTCAAGATGCATGTATGTATTTATTTACCTCATTTACCTTCAGGCTTTGTAAACGAGAAGCAGCAATTTGAAAAAAAAAAACGGCATTTCACAAGCCAAGTATAACACATATTGACCAACTCACATGACAACATCAGTAAATAATAAATGTTAATGGTCACTACATTCCACAAGTCCAAACTACAATACACCAACGGGAGAAGTCACAACATCCGGGAAAGCACAATGGAACGGGAATAAAAACTTGCCGGCAAAGTCACAAAAACACAGCGCTTTTTTTCTGAACACAACAACCACAGAGACATAAAAAGAAGCAACCGCAACACACAACTATCACCACAGTCAACCCACTGTATATACACTGTAATTGTAATGCTAAATAAATTCAGACTTTTAACAAGAAAGAAAATCTGCCAGTGCGGTCGGTTAATTTAGCCAATGTCAACTTTAATATTTAAAACAAAATTCTGCTTATATGATGTTGTCTCAAGCTAAATATCCATTCTCCCATACCAGTAGATATAATGCATTGATTGTGTAAACACAAGACTTGGAAAAGCTGATCTTGTGGAGCATGCCTAAAGAAGTTAATAAACCCCCCCTGCAGCTGGGGAGGAAACGCAAACAAAGTGTTGTGGAAATACATAAAGTATACACAAGGATTTAAACAAACATCATATTTACTCTATAAAAGAGACACATTCCTCTGCAACCTCTCAGATCCCGCAATACTGACCTGACGGATAAGTCAGCGCTGAACCATATGAGCCTAGAAGACAACACACAACAGCCAAGACAACACCAAGACAAGACCAGACTGTTAATGGCAAACATTTGAAATGGCTGAAATAAGACAAAAGGTTATTTAGCATCACCCAGATTTGACGTGACTCACGACTTCAATATCTTATAAACATATAGGATATATGACAATTGGTAAGGCAATATAGATAATATATAGTTAAACCAGAAGTCTCTAACTCAATTCAGGTTTGAGCCGGATGGAGCCCACTTCGACCAGGCGCGGGCCGGACCATTACGGTCAACGGGGGATGGTGGGCTGCG
The DNA here is from genome assembly GCA_021346845.1 of Apeltes quadracus. Classification (NCBI taxonomy): domain Eukaryota; kingdom Metazoa; phylum Chordata; class Actinopteri; order Perciformes; family Gasterosteidae; genus Apeltes; species Apeltes quadracus. The sequence goes on along the minus strand of CM037930.1, from coordinate 8,974,302 downwards.
GGCGGCGCCCTGCGGGCCCCACCGGACGCCGTGTGCGAGCCGCATGTGGCCCGCGCACCGGAGTTTGGGACCCCTGTGTTAAACCATGCTCTGTTGAATAGATTAAATGCTTGAAGTCTTTACTTTTCTTTGTGTTACCATCCTGTTCTCCTTGTGCCTTCAGTGTGGCGAACAGACAACAACGTGAGTGAAAATCCTCACAATTAAAACACAGACTTAAATACTTTATGCAGCTAAAAATAATCGTGTTTGAAAGAAAAAAGGGGTTGAGTCTTCAGATAATAACACCAAGGCAGGGAATTTTGAAAGGAAAGAGGTCGATGGCATTGATTTCTTGTTTGCTATTTAATAACTGGCATCCGTGCCCTTTAACATTCTGCATCTACATTTTGCACACCGGCACACAACAGACCCAAAGGGAGAACACGTACATACGCTGACAAATGACAGAAAAAAATCTAAAACCAATCTAACCAGATGACCAACACCTTGTGCTCTTATAAAGAAACACAGCAGTTATATCAATATACAAATAAGCCACTCTGAGTGTCATTTCTTTTATCAATTCAAGTCGAGACGTCTTCTTCTCCTTCAACATGCATCTCATCTCCTTTCGACTTGTAACTGTAAAAGGTGCTATTAGAATTATTTTCTACTATCAAAACTACTACACTCACTACTACACTGTAATACAACACAGACTATGCAGATACTAAACGAGAATTTTCAAGCATTATACTGGTTTATGCATTCTGCTGCCTTAGTGATATTGGTCCATTTTATCATCATGCCAGCAAAACAAATTCCTGGTGAATTGTGACAATTTCTGGTGGACAGACAATTGTAGATGAAAAGAAAATGGTGTCCGTTTCGGCGATCAGTATTACAAAATAACTAAAAATGCTAAATATGCTCATGAAGACAAGTCCCCTTACAAACATTCACGCCTAAACCCAAAATAGCTTTATGGACACCACCGCAAGTTAGTGTTGGCACTAATAGAGAGGCGCACGGATCTTAATAAGGAATCCTCGTGGGTTTAAACAAAGACCGGCTTCTACCACAAAGAGAGATGTTCTCAAGCCATCGCACACAAACACACGTGAAGAGGGAACTCGCACACAACCTCACAATGCTGAGTCCCACAGAAGAGGGTCGATTTACCCACAAAGGGCAATGATTTGCAGGCTGTGACAGCGGAAAGCAGAGTAGTAGAAGCCTTGCAGCACCCGGCCGTCGGGTTTATCTCACAGCGAGCATAAAACAGAAACACGTGCATCTGTATTCACAAACACCCGTGACTGCATTTTATAAAAACTTTGTCTTGCATACCATCTTGAGATTTTGCAGTACCTGCAATGCTAATGTTTTTTTTGTTTCAGGATGTTTGCACAGAGAGAGGAACCTCTGAACCTCTTCAAACCTTCAGAGTGCAGCAGAGGAACTCATTAAAGTCGGCAAATCAATCACTTCTGCTATCACACGGGACGTTTCTTCTTTCCCCACTTCGTTCCACATCTCCCACATCTCAGCCGTTCTCCAATTCCTTGTTTGGCCTGTAACTATAAATCCTAACCTTGGCAGGAGTGCCCAGAGTTAATGAAAAAGGGTATTCAGTATAATCGTAATGAAACATCTGATCTGGACCATCGGTGACGGTCTGCGCAGCTATTTTTAATCACTACACCTTCTATCCTGAGACCCTGAGGCAAAGAACGAGAAGGATGTCACCCTCCAGAAATAAATCCCACTACAGTTAGAAATAAAACACCTCATCCTGACCTGTGAACTTCATAACTTCCATCAGACAGAGAACAGTGTTGGCAGGGAAACAATATAGAAAAAAATGATTGCGTTTTGACAAACATAGCCAAGGAACGTCTTGTTTGTTGTACACCAAAGTCATCAATGACCAATAAGTTATTTCATTCACCATACACCAGGATATGTAAACCATTTGAGCATACAGTACTTAAAGAGATCCACCGTGGTAAACGATAGCAGGACTTGATACATGAATGAGGTGATTTTATATGAAAGTGCAGGAAAGTGGAGATCATTTCAACAGCGACAGAAGTCATAGCCCCGAAAATAAAAAAATCAATCGGGTCCAGAAGCTCCACAACGTGGGAGTTGATCCAGTATTGATGGATGGATGGCTCGCCTGTGTGGGTGAAACAGGACACACGGATACGTGACAAATGAAAACACTGCCACTGTCACGGTCTGGTCCCATGTCATGTCTGGTTTTGTAGTTCCATGTTTCTGGTGTCCCTGGGGTAACTTCACTTCCTGCCTTGTCCTGTCTCCCCCGGTAATTGTCTGCTTGTCGATGATTGTTCCCACTTGTGTCCGATCACCTGCACCTCCCTTGTGCATTTAAACCATGTCAGTCTTGTGTGCCTGGTCGCGTCATTGTCTCTAGTGGATGTTGGTTGTGTTCCCTGTTCCGTGTTCCCTGTTCCCTGTTCCTGCTCCTTGTCTGTGTTTTCCCCTCTTTGGAATCTTGAGTTTTTTACTCAAGCATTTTTACTATTAAAGTCCCTCTTTGTTGAAACTCTGCGCCTGTATCCTGACTCTCCCGGTACGCACCTCGACCGTTTGTGACAGCCACAATCATTTTTTTCTCTTACTTTAATACTTATATAATATATAATAAATATCTCATAAAGGGTGTTTTGCAGCACTCCAGACTACTGTTCAAAGAAACACTGTTGGCCTTTGATTCCTGTCTGACAAACAGCGAGACTCTGGATGAGCTTAGTCGACTGCACTGGTGCTTTGTGAAAGGAGAGGTTCATTACGATGTCATGTGGTGTAACCCAAGGCAGCTATCTACAATTGTGTACTCATGGCACTACATCATCATTATCATAATACCAATCCAGAAAGAATCCATAGTTCAGTATGTGCAAACCACCAACAATAGAAGACACATCCATGTTTGTGTGCTTGTATACAGCCGTTGATAATAGCTAATAGCTGATAGCAAACATTGGGAGCTCGGTAAGCTGAGAGTGAAACTAAAACTTGCTGTAAGACCAGTTGGCCAAACATCAGCTCATTTGGATCAATGTCTATCACGGGCTGCTCGTCAGAAGCAGATAAAACAGCGGTGCATCTTAAAAGCGTTTAGGACTGAATAGATGATTAAACGATTTGCTGAGATCATTATTCTTTGCAGCCCACTGAGAGCTCTCTTCCCTCGTGAAACAATTACGAGACACATCAGAATTGTCTCCTTCATCCCGGTGCTAAAACAGAGCATCTGAAATATTTATAGCCACTGTCAGGCCACTGCTTCTGCAACCAATTGCAATCAAAGCATTTAGCATTTTATATACATGAATATCAAAGCATGCTCTGATGTATATGTATATGTAGAAACATCCAAAGACATGGTCTGATAATTCGGACAATTATAGGATGCACAGGTTTAGATTCTATCAAGTCTGGGACACAAATGTAATTCCAGTAACATACACAAGAATGTATACAGAGGTGCTTAAACAAATGCACTATATTTATACATGTTATGCACGTACATGATTGATGTTAAAAAGGTTAAAAGGGAGTGTGTTTTTCTGGATTATGGCCTTCAGGGATAAAACGTGATACACATTACAGGCCTTTGGTCTCCATAATGATTGGATGGTGGGAGACTATTTGTATCAATTATGAAGTCATTTTTTCATGTGTCAGAAAGCTTACAGAAATGACCAGAACAATCAGCATAGAAGAAGAAGAAGCAGCAGGAATTGGAAACTCATCTACCTCTTTTAGTGTCAGGCAGCCCAAAGGAAACACTGTTACATCCTTCTCTAAGATACATAATTCATTTTACTTCCATTTAACTTTCTAGTCCAAACCCTACATTCGTAATCCACTATTGCTTCAGAACAATCCCCCAGACTGCACATGCACAGGGAAGGAAATAGGCTACACATTTCTGTCTTTTACCAAGCCATTACTTTCCCTACAATATTTGACCAGGCTACATGGGCGTAGTTTCAAGGTCCTTTGTTTGCCAACAGCACAGAAAAGAAGGGATTAGAGAGAGAGAGAGAGAGAGAGAGACAGAGAGAGAGAGAGAGAGATGTGAACCTCTCTCTTACTCCTTAACTCCTTTGCATCGCTCATAACACGGTGCAACCCCCCTCTCTCTTCCTGCCTCATCTCCCTCTCTTCATAACCTTTCAACATTTATAAGCAGTGCAGAAATACTATTGCCGAGGTGCGTTGGGAGAGCTCTCCCTCGGAGTCCTTCCTGACGTCATCTCTGAGCTGACGTTCTGGGCTCCACCGCCGTACAATTTAGACGTTCGTTATTAACTCAGTTCATCTTACTAATGTCCTGCTCTATTCTGCCCTGACACCCATCCTTACGGTCCGCTCGAGACACCTCCAGTTCATAGTTAAAGTTAGTTAAAGTTCAGTATTTTATAATTCCGACAAATTAACAAAAAAAGGCAATATACCCACGCCAGTCACAAGTCATGTGACTTTCTTTGAGCTGCTGGCCGTGAAACCTCCTCAAAACCGACCAATGTGGTCTTGTTTCAGCAAGTGAAAACTGACAGGCCGCCGCGGACACGGCCAAAAGTGACGCTACAGGGGTACGTGGAGCGTGGATACTCGTACGGTCTTTAATTGGCGAGTTGGGAGTGAGAACGTGTGGTCAACTGTGATCCGGCAGACCCTGAAATTAGAACGACTAATTGAATTATCATTTGTTTGGAAAGTTGCCTTGAACTGTGCTTTTTCTGTCCCTCACAAAGGACTATTTCTTTTGTGGAAGAAGCATATTCACATTAACATTTTTAGTTGAGGGAATATTTTTTGCAGGTGCTTTGGTGGACCTCCTCATATCCAGTTAATGTGATATGAGGCTGGAGGCTGATTGGCTGAAGCCACATTCATTTTTCTCGTAGTGGAGCGGTCTGTGATTTCCCAATCAATGTTAAAAGAAAAGCTATAACTCCAGCACAACATGATCCTGGATCGGATTTCTGCTGTACCTGATGCAACTGACCTAATTAAATGTGTGGTGGCTCAAGGAATGTGTGCCTCTCACTTCTAATGGCTATTACGGTGCAAGAGCCCAGATAAGAGGCCTTTGCATCGCCTTTCAATGAAATTATGATCACTTCCACAAAGCAATAAGTGCGTCTCCTTCTTGTATACAGTGCAGCCTATTGTGTGAGTGTTTGAATGAGCTCTGGTTTGCAAAAAGCCCTGTGTCTGTGCAAAGCAAGTGCAACTCACAAACTGGAAAAGAGTTTCACACTGAGCTTGATTTTAAACTGGAGCACACAAAGACTGTTTCTTTCTATCGCGGTTGGTTCCACGAAGGCAATGGCAGAGGAAAAACTCAGCTTTTCTTGTTTTGCCCAGTAAATGTCTTCATCTTAAAAATACCGATGCTGCATAGCATCTGGAAGCTATGACAATAACTCTGTGCATAATAATATATAAATTCAAGCAAATACAAGCAACAACCAAACAATGATTTTAGAAATGCAAATAAAACATGTACAAATACTGTAATAAGTTCAGTTTAATGTAACTGGTGTCGAGTGCAAAGTAAGATAAAAAAGGATAAGAAGAAAAGAGAGAGGTCAGGTGAACAATGTCATTCGGAGGCCGGGAGGTGACATGAAGAAAAAAAAAATGAGAAAAGGTATGTACTTGGGACTAGGTTTGCGAGAGCTCGAGTTTCGGGGGGGGGCGGTTGGCGGACCTACGCATAAGCTTGCGCCTAAAAACTCGAAACCTAGTCCCAAGTACATACCTTTTTTTTTTTACCTTCGTTTTGTTTTTTTCATGCCACCTCCCGGCCTCCGTAATATCAATACCGCTGATAAGCTGATAATTCAGAAAATGCAGTTTCAACGCCAGAGTTTCTGCCCTCACTGGCAGTAGGTTGTGTTTGCAAGTCGCCAATTTGCAACAAGGACATACATTTCCCTCCACATGGTTGTTGTTTACCAGGCGTACCTAAATAGAATACCTGAGACACCTGAGATCACATAAGAACACAGAGCCATGTTGGATAATAGCCTATACGACTATTTTCCAACTTCAGGTGGGTTCAAAAAAAGTTTCATTGTTCGGGCTTTGGTGTGGATGAAAATCAATGGCAGGAACCAAAGGTGAGGTGTAAATTAAAATGGACAGAGGAAAGGGGGAAGCCAGCAGAGGGAGAAGACACATTATCTAGACTCATCCACGTGTGTCTAATGGGAGAGACAAGTGTCTCACAGCAAATAATCCCTGACCGAGAGATTTCCTATTGACTTTAGTCTCTCCACAAGAGGAAGTCAGAGGGCATGGTCGGATACAAAGCAGCGCATCTGATGCCTGTGGATATGCGGTGTTTTGAACCAGGGTCAGCAATTTCTGATAAGAGGAGATAAGGGGACGTTTGCATAGTCAGATGCTACGCGTTACACACGCGTTACGGGCTGAGTCAACAGGCTGTTAATAACAGACAACTGTACGCTGACCTTTCCTGTTTGGATAAACATAATCAGAACTGTCAGAACAATACAGACAGTTAGGCTTGTGTGGCTGTACATATAAATGTCAATGGAAGACAATTGAAGACATTTTGCGAATGTATTTACCACCCCGATGAAACATCCCAGTATTAACCGTTTGGATTGGTATTTTGGAACCACCGCATTAATAGTGAAATCAGATAATTCTTTCCTGGCTGACAAAATGATGTCCACAAAAATTCTCTCTTTATCTCACGCACACACACACACACACACACACACACACACACACACACACACACACACACACACACACACACACACACACACACACACACACACACACACACACACACACACACACACACACACACACTATTAAAATCACTCTCATACTGTTCGCTGCTGTCTCAGTAGACAACGGTTGTAACACTTTTCAGTACTGTCAGTTTATCACTTCACCCTCCCCCATCCAGCTGTCACCTGTTCCTTTTGAGGCGATCTCAGTCCGACGCCGAGGCTTCATTGCAGCCAGATAAAGGATATTTGATTGTTTATACAATCTTTCTTATTTATGTTCCTTCATTATTGTTTTAAGTGCCATAAAACACAATAAATATCATGCCTGTGAAGCGTGTTGCTAAGAGACACATCTGTAAACTTGATGTGAAACCCGTGACACCTAAACGAGTCTCCAGAGTTGCACTCAGCACTCAACAGACAGACCGTGGACATGTGCCTTTCTCAGCATGTCTGGCGAATAAAAGAGGTAACCGCTAATGAGTCAGAGTGAAAGGTTGTTCGTTGCTATAAAACACTTTATTTGGGAAATGCATAATTGGGCCACTAAATATGTAATCTCTAAACTATACAGACAACCAAAACCCACAGCCTCCTTAAATACCAACAAGTAAGTTAACCGTAAAACTCAACAGGGGAGTCGACATAAGGTCACCGCGGTGTGACTCAGCGGCCCACGGCACAGTTGGACCTTCAATGTCAAAGTATCTGTGATGGTCGGCCGGGAGGAGGAGATGGGGGGAGACAAGAGCTGCTGCCCCGTCGTCACGCTGACTGAGCGACCACCAAATCACCCGTGTCACGAATCAGGACGGTCGAGAGCTCTGGATCTGACACGCACTAACTCACACGAGCACGCTGACAGGCACAAGGCTCAGCGCATCGTGCTCTCTTGACCTGCATCCAAAAAAATAGAAGCCGATTTCCCCCTTTTTTGATACACAAACACACAGACCCCTGTGTGCTCAAGTCAACACGCAGGCGCGCGCCTCACACTAAGCTGACTAAGAACGACATATGCTCCTCACTGCAGGATGTAAAGACGAGGACGCAGCTCAGTGACGGGCGGCGGCACGCGGTGCACACGACAGACGACATTCAGGTCACAGGGCCTCTGCGTGAACGGCGCACACACACACACACACACAGACACACACACACACACACAGTGCCTGGAATCCACCACAAACCCGAGACGGTGCAGTCAATTTGTACATGCACGCGGTACGAATTAGCTGTGTGCACTGTTTATCCATGTGTTTGCATATCTGCGCAGCTGCATTTTGTGCGCAGCCCGCTGTGCACGTCTGTGTCAGTGACAGCGGGTCATCACTAATCACCCAGTGGGTGCAGAGTCAGAGCAGCGCGCCTCATGCTGCGAGAGGGGTGGGTGTGCATGAGGTGATGGTGGCGGATGAAGGAGGATAAGTAAGAGCATAAATGAGTGATGAACTAGAAGACCAGATCGCAGGGGGCCGCGTGGGCGCCCAACGTCCTCCATGACTACTGCTTGTAAACGTAACAACGATGTAGCACCAAAGCAGTCTTATTGCAATGGATTTAAAAGGTAATTTTTCAAACACACTCATATATGGTACAGTTTGGCAAATCCTTTCAACCTGCCACCAGGAGGAAACAGTATCATCCTCAGCCACAAATTGCTGTCGCCGCTCTGATGGGTTTCATGGGAGGGGGACCACGCCCCGAGGCCGGTCGATAGACCCGACTCCTTATGATGCAGCACTACAAAGGGGGCGTTTCAGCCGACGAGGAGCTATTCATCAAGGGGACAAGCTCCTGATAGCAGGGTCAGGCCTGAAGGTCCAGCAGGGTTTAACACATTCCAAGCCGCTGCAAGAAGCTCGTCCCGAGACAACGTTGCCTGTTGTCTAGATTAGAGAGAGAGAGGGATGAGCGAAGCCAGATCCAAACTCATTAACATTAAAAATGGGCTCGTGGGCCAAAGCCGACACTTAAACCATCACAGCGACACTGACACACAAAAAATGGGAGATTATTAAATCAACACGAGCGCCTGGAATAATCCACAAGTGCAAAAATGTCAACAAGACCACAAAACCAGCTTTTCATTTTCGCCGATGCAACACTCCCAACATAACCAAATAGGAAACACACTGTTCCCTCAGTGTGTGGCGCAAAACATTCACTAAAATGCATCAAAGAAAATGCTTTGTCAGAAACACAAGTTGGGGAACAAGCAAGCATCTCTATACAACACATGATGACACAAAGAGAAGCCACTGAGCTCTCTCTCCGAAGCTCGCGCTATAATAAAAGCCTGTGCACGAGGGAGAGCTAAAAATACGGGCTAGACAAGCTGACACACTGCATTTGCAGAAGGCTGCACTTCCTTCAGAGCACCGTCCGTCATTTTCACCAGCCGTGACAGTGTGTGGCTGGTATTGTTTTCACCTCGCGGGTCCAAGTGTCTGCGTGTGTGGCGGAAACCACAGGGATTCCTCGGACTGGTTTTGGACACATTGTCGTTTACAACCGTGCAAGGTGCAGTCACGAAACAATACGGGTGTTTATTTAGGTCCAAAGGGTTAGAACGTGAAGAAGCGCCCTTCAGGTACATCTCGTTAACCTGATTTGTTGTGTGTGATCCCACTGCAAGCTCTCTTCATTATTTGGTTCACCGCTTGTCTGCTGTAAGGCTTTCGTGGCTTTAGAAGATAGGGCTTTAGAAAACACCAATCACATAATTACCTCGCCTTGATGACAATCTATGTATGAGGCCTTCTCTTTCTACTTAATATTTCATGTCGGAGTAACGAGGCTCCTACAATCATGTTTTAAACATGAGATGTCAGATAACATTACTGCAGCATCATATTTCAACTCAAATGTAGTTGTTTTGAAACGAGCCGAGGCATTACCTGCTGTTTCTACAGAGTGTTCAGCAGTGGAGACTTCTTTCAACCCTTTCCCATTGACTCATTACAATGCCTGTACTTGACCACATTCACCATTGTGTTTTTTTACATGGGAGAGATTATAGTACTTTTATGGCAGAAGGAGCACACTTTGTGCCGGATGGGAATACACACAGATAACGCGCCGTGTTTACAATGCCACCTCATTTACCAAGAGCTGTTTCCTGCGTGCGATGGCATTGCAAGCGTAATCAATCACCTTAGACATGTGCCGTGTTCCAGTGAGCTGGGTGACTTGAATTCTGATGAAGAATTGCTGAGCTGTGGGCTAAAGTGATGTTTTCAACATGTATTCTAAGTGCATAATCACCTTGGACCTCCCCCACGGGGCCACGGGTGCAGAGGCAGCAAAGCACCGTGTCGACCCTGTCTGTCGCTCATCCCACCTCAGAAAAGCCCCGTCAGACTCTCTCCGTCGCTACAACCGGGCCGCGATCCACACATATTTGCGCTCTTACAAGTGTTTGCATGAGTCACCGATGGGAGACGGAGAGCAACAGTATAAATACTCAGGTGCGTTTATTGGGGGAAGGCGGATGTAAGAATTCCAGACACATGCAACGGATCAATCAAGTGAAGCGTTACAGGGATCCACGAAGTCTGGCACACAGAAATGCAGTGAGCCATTATCTATTTTCTACAGCTTTCTTGTTTTGATGGTGAAGTCAGTGGTGGGAAAAGGTGGATTTTGTGTGATCCTTCGGTTCTCCTGTGGTCGTGTCATATGGCGAGGTAAAAACCAGAGGTGCTGATGTGAAGTATGCAGCGGAGCTCACACTGGAATCGCTCCTGCTGTTTTTTGTAACAGGAGCAAACAAGACGTAAATAGAAGAGAGGATGCCGAGCCACAGATAATTATCCAGGGACGACACAAAACTCTTTATTATCCCTTTTTACTGGTGCGTCATTAAGTCCTTCTTCGGTTCAGCGATTCTTTACGAAAACATCCACCTCCCTTATTCTGTGTCTCCAGACGGGTGGAATATTTCCATCTGTTCTTGTGTTCCCGCTAACTGAATATTGTCTAAATGCCAGAAAACATTTTATGACTCACAGGCTCGTGTTAAAGTGTATTTAGAATACCCATCCTCTCTGTGTCTGCCAATGAATGGTATGTGATTGTTTTCCGGATTTGTCGTACCACAAAAAAAACAATATTGCTTGTGCATGAGAACGGGAGCATAAGAGAAACTCACTATGAGTTTCTCAAATACCCCGTATCATCGCTGGATCAATTAGCGGCGGTCAGTAGCATCACGGCATTAGGGAAGAGAGGAAGGAGGGGGGCGAAGAGGTGAAAGGATAGAGGACAGAGAGAGAAATCTTCGTTAATGAGGCTCATTCTGCACACCAAGCAGCACATTACCATCTGGTGTGGTGCGGAGGACCAGCAACACTGAGCCGTCCATAATGGCACAACGGAAAAAACACACACTGTCGCATATTGTAAACGCACACTGGTAAAAGGAGACTGACTGCTTTAGCATCAGACTTGTTTTAATCGGCATTTTATCTTTTTCTGCACAGACTTTTAGCTGACATGTTGGTTAGCATCTGACTGACAGAGCAGCTACAGCGCTTCAATGCTGTCGGCGGTCGTGCTGTAATATGAAGTGATTTGGTTGTGCTGTCGGAGATTGCAGAGACAAAGCCTTTGAATGGTTTTTGAATCCAGGGTATACAGACTTCTGACAGACTGTTTAGAGAAAGGCTAGAGAGCAATGGTTGTTTATTTGGTTTATTGTTCATTTTCTGGGCTTCTTCTTTGCAGTCATATACACTTTTTGAGGTACATTTCCTGGCTTTCATCAGCAGATTGGGTTCTCTCAGTACTGCACATGCTGAACACCCTTCTAGCCAACAGGAAACTATCCACATTTGAATACCTCTGAATCTGATATGATGACGGGCAATAATGACTTGCACTGATTGCATGCAGACGTTCAGGGCATCAAGGCCAAACAGTATAATATTTCACAGTGTATAGAACATTCATTTATTCATAATTGCTGCAATATTGTATTGTAGTTAATCTTCTCAGGCAGTTTGAATACAGAATGATTCTCAATGAATGTCTGTGATTTCGGATTTATAAAGTCCTTTCAGAAATCAGACTTACCCTACCAATGCACATCACAAATGCTAAATGTGATGGTCACATCATGCATGAAAAAGAGGAAAAGCGTTAATGAGACAGGATCAATGCGAAGGTAAAGAAAGATAGATAGAGGTGGAGTAACTGTAGAAAAAAAGACAGGAGGCAATAATGGGCAGATTCAGAGAGATATACACTGCAAGAATCAGCAACAGAAACAGAGTGATTGCAGTAAGGCGTTGATGAAAAAAACAGCGGCTTCCCTTTCCCTCCGACCATCGCGAGTTTAAAATTGAATCAGCAATGAACTATTTATACAAGTGCAAAGAGCATTTTCCAAGTCGATGCATGCGTACAGTTGGCAGCAGACCGAGTGCAGAGAGACATGCAGCCCCCTTTGGTTTCTCTCTTCTTCTTTTTTTTTACATGTCAAGAACATAATGACAAATTCACAACCAGTAAGCACGGATCACACCCACGGGGGGAAGTGGGGAGGAAGGGGGAGGAAAGAAGGAGTCAGAGTCAACTGAAACACCCCGTTTGGGTTTTGCTGTCGTGTTCTCAGCCATCAACTAGTGCTGCTCTGATTTCTGTCAATGAATAGCAGCCGGTCTGGACTCAGAGGACTGTGACATTTTCAAAAGTTGCACGACTTGCAAACCAAATGTTCACAAACATATTCCTCTTTAACGCGATGGTGTTTATGGGATATGTTTGTGTGTGCATGTGTGTGAGACCGGTGCACCAGCATAGATTGCTTATTGAGTGATGAGCCTGAAGAGAGAGTGGCTGTTAAATGTGCCGTCAAGCAACAATCCCTGTGCTGTACGACACTTTCCTAATGCACAGCTATACACACGCACACATTCAGACACACATGAAAGCATTTAAACAATCCACACACATGCACGTCTCAATGAGTGAAATAAAGGGCACAGTACCTGTCAAAGAGCACTTAGCATTTTTCAGCCATAGCTTTTCAGTCCCTAAGCGTCATATTATCTGCTACATGAGGACGTCATAAACACCGTAATGTAAGTTATAATAAAACAATAAAACAATTCTCAGCCTTTGTCAAAAAAACAAGGCTTATAATCCAACAACCAAATAATGAATGTGTGCTAAAATTTGCTAGAGATGTGTTGCTTTGAAAACAAATACGGAGAGTGAATTAAATCAACACCTCTGACACGTTCAACCCAACATGAACAATAAAAGCATCAAAGAGGTTTTATTTGTCATGTAGGGAAATATATTAAATTGAAATATTGTATGGGTGTGTCCATGCAAACTTGGCCATTCAACTTAGTATTCATCCACAATTGGTTCTCTGCCCAAGATCCCTACATTTCTAAACACTTTAAAAATTACAGAGCAATGAGTTTTTTCCTAAAGCTTATGTTTTCTCGCTAATTTTAACAATAAAAGCAATGGAAGCGATTCTATTCATTTATTTATACTTCAATAGAAACATTTTATATCCTTAGTATCCTATATAATAAATCCTTTTTTTTGATCTTGCATCATCTCTATTAGCCCGCACAAATATTGCCAAATGTGCATACAGAGAAAAGTGATGGAGTGAGGGTGTGCTTGAGAGCGGCTCCTTTTAGTGGGTTCCTGCTGGCCATGTGATCCATGTAGACCCCGAGGAGCAGTAATTTCATTACATAAAGCCCAGCTCCTTTTCTATGTGTGTGCTCCTTACAGGCGTATCAGTGTGTGTGCCAGTCCGTATCCCTTTCACCCTTCCTCTAATTATTCTTAGGAATTAACGGCCCCCAGATGCTGATTTTGCTAATCAACCTGTGAAAAGTCCACTTAGTACCAAGTATTTACTGTATGTACATGCAGGTCAGTGGTAGAGATATAAAAGGTTTCTGTGTTCATGCTGAACTGTCCTCGTATGAAGTACATCTTTGTATGATGACAACAATACAACCATCAGCCTTTTGAGATAAGATTTTATTTTTAAGTGTCAACATAAACATGTGACCATGCACAACCACATTCAGGCTGCCGCTAAAATAACATGCTTTTTCTCTCAATTCAGCATTTCTCCTCAATCCGTCTCAACAGGTTTGCTGTCTCATCGGCGGACGGGACATGCTTCATCACCCACCATGGCAACAATCTGTCACTTCAGATCACCTGCTTTCTTAATAAACTTATCCAAAAGATTTACATGTGTTACTCCGGCCTGTGCGCGCCACAGCTTCACGTTGGTTGGCATTGCTGACAGTGGTGATGGACTCTCTGACTAATAGGTGCAGGCTGGTAGATGAGCTGTGACGCTTGAGCAACTTAATGACTGCCCATTGACCCAACGGGCCGTTGGCACAGTCACTCTGACCACTTATATTGGCGGAGAGGACGCTTCTCTGACCACGATCATTATTATTTTTTACTCGCTATTTCTTTGTTTTAAAGTGTTTTAAGTTTTGCAGCTTACATAACTGGAACTCTTGTACCTTGCCTTTTTGTTTTTTTTTAGCCTTACAAGCCTTGTGCACTTATTTTAAGTTTTCTATCCTACGTTATACCAACTTACATATTACGGGAGCTGAGCAAAGAAGCTAAGGACTTACGTGTTACCGATGACTTTCAGATGTCAAACGTTTAACCAATTAAAACGTTCTCTGGATTTAACATTTGCATCGTTCCTGTACGCTGTCTGGCTAGCTAAGTCATTATGGCGTTCAGCTATTCAAACTCGCAACTCTGAAGACCTTATCATAAAACCGCACCTGGATTAAATATCTCCATTATTAAAGAACTTGGACTACTTCGCCGCCCTCGCTATATCCAGAAAAGAAAGCATCTAGAATTGCAGGTACAGAGCCAGAAAACCAAAAAGGTCCAAGGCAAGGCTTTCTTATCCAAACTCACTTTGATCCCCAGATCAAAATGTGTGTCAGAGTCGAGTCCTAGATAAGCCCTCAGAGAGGCCTGATAAATATCGGCCATCATGTTTCTATTCTGGAAACCTGTGTTGTTTGAGCAGGTACGGATCCGGGAAGACGTCAGATACTGTATGAGCAGGTGCTCAGCGAGCACACAGCAGTGGTGTGCATATGGATGGGTAACTCCTATGGACAGCGTAATCCTTATAGGCTGGCAGGTAAATATAGTCTGCTGCTGCTTTAAGTGCTGCTCTTCTCTGCTTGACCTTGGCTCAACCTCCCCTGCTTTTTCCTCCAAGGGGATAGAAATGGACTAGCCCAAACTATTATGTTACCTAATGCTGTTGTCTGCCCAAAAAACACGTGTATAGTGTATTCTATTGACCGGGATATTTATAAAGAGGAGGAATGAGTACACAAAAACAGGCTCATGCACGTCTGTACACACAAATGCACAGGAGGGCCGTCATGAAATGCACAAAGACCGATATATCTGATACATTAGGACACAAAAGACACGTCCTTAAGATTCCTCACTCTCGTGGGACCGAATACAATTTTTTTCATTTTTCTCCCTAACCACTAAAATACAAAGTATTTTTTTCATACCACAGCTTTCTTTGAATCTTTGACAGCCTAAAGTACAGTATTGAAACACAGTAGACTTGCAACCAACAACAATATTTGGATACCTTGTTGAAGAAGAAAAGGAGCTCAAGCTGTTAAAGATAACAGCTGAGTAGAATTCTACTGGTCTGGTGTATCCAAAAAGCAGATAAAACGTATATGTAGAATTATCATGTGAATGAGGAAGAAAAAAAACTCCAAAGCTTTAATAATATTTTGCAATCATACATTTATGCAGGTGATACCTGTTATATCATGAGTTAGGTAATAATAAAAGTGCTTGTCCTCTTGTCCCATATGTTGTGCTGTGTGAGGACAAAAGTTGTGAGAAAGGCAAAGAAAGAGAGAGATAGAGATAGAGAGAAAAAAAAGGCAGAAGGGTTTCGGCTATTTAGGGTTAGGTATCCATAAGGTTTCATAAAAATGGAATGAGATACCCTGAAGCCCAGCTACTGCACTCTTACTCACACAAACTGCATGCGCATGCATTAAAACACATGTTGAGAACACAGGCACGTTCACATGTGCACAAAAAGCACACACTGTCCATGAGCAGATCTTTGGATCCATTATAATAAGTGCAGGCCTGCAGGAAACGGGAAAATGTACAGGCCTAAGGAGCCTCTTTCTGAGGAACCTCAATAAAAGGTTTCACGTCCCAGATCAGTCCCATATCCCTTTGGCTACAGAGAACAAGGAGTGAAAGCAAACAATCACAAGTGAAACTTGGAGGTTGACCGAGTTTTCCTGTACTTAGTCATTCACATTATTCCATTCCATTCCATCAATAGTTTTATTTCATTAAAGGGCTGTAAAAAGTCTTGGTTGTCTGTATGCAAATGAAATGTACATGCCTGTTGCTGCGATACGTAAGAGCAAATCTTTCCTGGTATTTATGAAGGGCAAACTTTAAATGAGGTTTAATTTATAGTTGAGGAGGAGTCGGCCATCACTTTCACTATTTAAAATGACGATTGCTGCCTGCGGCGGATCCCATCAGCTACCACTTATGATAACAGGGAAAAATACATCTGTCTGTGGTCTGGTTAATGTGCTCGGGGTCTTTGTTCAGCCAGATATCGTTTGTGAAGAGAGAAGCTTCACATCGATCCACCGAGGTGCGTCCTTCTGCAGTCTCAACCACTAGAGAGAGAGTCATACTTTTCCTCTCTGCCCCACACCAGCTTCCAAGTTGCATTCTGCAATCCATCTCATATTAAACATTGAGTTACTTTTAAACCAGTACTTATGTAGATGATTTAACTTTAGTTAATATAACAGACTATCACATCGCCCCTGCTGCCAGCAGATACCCAATGCTAATTTATAGAACGATAAATCAGCGCCATTCATTGGACTGATCTTACCAGTGACTAGTAAACGCACATTAGTGATCAATAATGTATAGCCAGAAAGCGACCTGTAGTGGTCGGGCTCCAGCCAGTGAGGTACGTAAACATACTTACCGTCAATGCAGCAAAGCATTGACCTCCACAGTTTGACAATTCCATATTTGGCACAATGCATTACAAAGGCCTTAATTCTGTAATGAGCGAATCATATTTCTCTTTTTTTGAGAAGGAAAAGTTTAGGTTACAAGTATTATACTTTCACACAAACGTATCCATCACTAGGAATATAAAGTGGATGACAAAGGTTGTCATCCACGCTCGCTCAAAATCTACGACTCTGCAGTTGCCTGCATGCACCCTCACTACAGGCCAGTCCATCCAAAGATATGATGGCACTCTGATGACCTTTGTGCCAAAGGAGGAGAATAGGGAAAGAGAGATACCATGCTGCCGAGTGTGATTTACATCGAATGGAGACAATTAACATCCCCAGAACATTAGACCTGCCTGGGCCTCATCTTTCCCTCTGCACTTCTGTAACTCGCTTCCTCAGACGCTTCTGGGAGAATAGCAACAATTCATTTTTCTAAAGAAGGATTCTGAAAGGCATAAAGTTGAAAGGTTGATGATTGGGGTGAGAGTGAGGGAGAATAGCCACTCAGACAGAAGCAGTGAAGCAAAGATGCGTCTGTTTTTCTAACAAACTCTTATTGCTGCATCAAATGTGAAAAGCTGTGAAATCCAAAGATAACACTTAACATCGAGAGTCTACATAATACATAATAATAATAATAATAATAATACAAATGGATCCAAGTTAAACGAGAACCCTAACCTGTGCGGTCACCAGCTTGCTTGCTAGCCTCATTGGGCGAAAGCAACACATCTCCTGCTCAACATACATCATCAATACAGCATCTCCATGCTAACCACCCATGATGTCCACGTTTGCGAAGGCCATATCTCAGGAATTCTGCCATCCGTCCATTCCTCATTATAAGGCAATTTTAACATTATTTTAGTTCACAACCCTTGAATTTATATCCAGCACTGTCTAACACCACTGAGGTGTTCACAAACCTGAGCTAACAAAATAAAAAAAAGCCTCTTAGTTAACATTGGTACACAACAAACAGGAAAATGACTATCTAGTCATGGTATGTTCATCTCCCCAACTCTGTCTCCAGATTTCATGAAAAAAATATATTTTTCCTTTTTTTCTTGGTTCTGTTTGTGTGTGTGTCCTCTTAAATGATACCATTATCGTAATTTTTCATTCAACAATTACCATACACAATAAAATAATGACTATTTCAGTAACGGCCCTGTAGCCCAACAAGACCTACACCTAAAGGCACAACCCGAGTGGGAGAGCGCAGGGCAGAAGTGAGATGGAAGCGTGGATGAGAAAGAGATGATTTAGTGACAACACATTTAGATGTTTAAAACAAAAATTACAGGCCACAAATAGGAAATCATTAGCTTGGGATTATTAATGGAACACAATACATGAAGAAGGTGCCACCCAAACAAGATGGGTAGAAATTGTATCTATTATTAGAGTATACCTCCATCTTCCCCCTCCATTTTACATCTTCCCCAATGAAAAAAACAAACCCGTGTTAAGGGGGGAGACACCGAATCTAAGACCAACACAGATTTGTGCAGCAAAAGAGCGTACACGGAGAACGTTCACGGTGATGGGACTGCATACAAATGCCTGTCAGTGCAGTGCATTGAACTTGCATCGCATTAATATGAATGCGCTGCACCCATGTAAGAAGAATGCTTGCGAAAAGAAAACTGACGTTGACATTACCTGTAATTTAACCAACAGCCTGTACTGCTGCCGACCACTATCAACCTTCCCCCGAGGCTACACACACTTATTAGCCTACACACAAACACACACACACACACACACACACACACACACACACACACACACACACACACACACACACACACACACACACAGCTGATGCTGCAACACCAACTGGGTAATTACACATGTGTTACTGCATCCTCACCAATCTTGAACAATAGACAAAGAGAGAGACAGAAAGAGAGAGAGAGAGAGAGAGAGAGAGATCGAGAAAGACAGGCACAGGGGGAAAGACGGATGTAAGACCACCGTCAGCTCCCCAGACAACAAGCCGTACCTTGCGCCTGCGATCCCTGGAGCGATTCCTCTTTTTGATCTTTTCCTCCTCCTTCTCCCTCTGCTCCTGGGCGGCGGCCTCTGCGAGGTCCTTGGTCTTACGGAGCTGCTTGGCGGCTTGCGCCATGGTGCCGCCGCTGCTGCTGCTACTGCCGCTACTGCCGCTGCTGTCGCTCTAGTCGGCGTTGCTCCAGCCGCCCTCTCTCGCTTGCACGGCCACCGGTGTTTTCTCTCCTCACGTCACGTCCCTAGGTCCCCCCGAGCCCCGTCACTTACTACCTCCTCTCTGGTGGCCGCCACGACATGTGTGCGTGTGAGGCAGTCGGCGGAGTCTGTGTCCCGATATCTCTGTGGGTGTGTGTGTGTGTGCGTGATGCTGATGCCAAGGCGGCCACAGAGAACAGCCCCCAGCAGCCACAAAAGGATGCTACGGCTAGTGGCGCTGATGCTGCTGCTGCTGCCTGTGCCGCGGCTGCTACTCATCCAGTCAGCTTGCACTGCGCTGGATTGCCTCCCCTCCCCCCTTCTTTTTCTGCTACCTATCTCCCCTCTCTCCTCCCTCCTCCCTCTGCCATCACAGACCAGTCACGCAGTCCTGCGTTCCGCACGGTGGGGATGCTGCTGCAAAGCTCCCCCTTTTGATACGTCAAATGTCCTCCTCTTGCTGCCGCCCTGCTTCCCTCTCAAGGATGTTGTCTCTGCTCAAGGCTTTTCTGTCACAATAGCTGCTATTGCGTCTTGCATAAGTGAGGTGCAAAAGATGAGGGAGCCAAAGCTGAGGGATGCGTTTAAATTATTTTTAACGCACACTGTCCCTCTCTCTGACCACGGCTTTTCCATGGCACCTCCCACCTGCAAACAGATGGAGAGAAAGAACAGCAGTGAGGGAGATGAAATATACATGTCATCCTTTATATACATGCTCTAGGTGCTGCTCGATTTAATGTACACAGCTTTTGACGATTAAAAGGCTGATGTAAATTTCTGGAGAGGCAACATGGTGCCGTACATTAGCCTACTTCCCTCCTATTTTAGTGTCAGGAGCAGACAGGGAAAACCACCAACAACATGAACGCTTCATAAAAACTGCATGTCCTCTCCCTCCCTTTTTATTCCACCACTCTCCCTCTTCGCATCTCATCCAGAGGTCATGCACGGCAGTTGGATCTTGCAATCCAGTAGCGGATGCCATGACAATTATCAATCATTTCAAGGTGATAATGAAAAGGCAGAATTATTGTGATTAGTTATTTCTGCAAAACCTGTAACTTTTAATAGCAACGCTGATTAATTCTTAAACTGATATACTGTGTCTATTGCCAGAAGGATTATTATTATCTCCGCAGCCGTACGTTTTGTGTTCACATGAGTTCCTGCGTCCCGACTAAGTCAGAGTGCATCACTGCTTTTAAAACCACAGCTGATCTCGGTTCTGCTGCAGCAAACTGCGTAATATGTTGGATGGCCAGTTAAGGCTGCACCCTCGAGGACTTCTCATGGTTTGCGAGGACTGTCTTTTGTTGCCTTTTTTCAGCGGCTGCCATCTTACTCCTCACTCGCCACTCTTAATTGGCACCGCGGCCCTTGGCGCCCGCTGGTGAAAACACTGGCTGAGCGCATCTACGACGTCCAGCCGCTACTCTGCAACGAGCTGTTTGGCCGACGGCGAGCGGATTGACAAGTCCACACACTGCTGACTAGCTGTGACGCTGCTAAGCGGCCTAGTTGTACCGGGGTTTTTTTTTTTAGATGATGTGTTCAAATAACCGCTAAACCCAGGAGCAACAGCGTGGAGAGTTTACTTCTGTGTTTTGGTAGGATCTTCTAAGGTTTATTATAATACAACAAGTTCACGCCCAATGGTAGTTTTAATTCGATCGCCTGCATTTTTTGCATTGGGGGCCAACGACGGACGGCCCTTCAGAGGGCACTGTAAAATTTCTTGATGATTTTCACACAAAAGCGTTTACTTTATAACATCGTTGTTAATCGTATTCTAAATGAAATATGTAGTAGTGATGACTTGTGTGAAAGAGCTGAAATGCCCCTGTTTCATCCTGGCATGTGCACGTCAGCATTATTCAAAACAAAAATTTGGATTCAATTGCATGTTTCATGTTTACAAGGGTGAAGTTGCTCGACGTGTTACAAATGTACCTTTCGTTGCTTGTCATGAGTAAGCTATTAGATGTTGAGAGACCTTTAACATTGTCCTTTGGTGAGGCTGTATGTGCGTCAGTTGTTGTGGGATTTTAGATAGCATTTTTGGGCTGGAATTTTGTCCCTCTCTCGCTTGTGCGCTTGGTTGTGAGAGTAGTGTTAAATCTGATAAATGATAAAATGCGTAGCCCTACCACAATCTTTATTACAAAAATCACACATACAGCTGTTGTGATTGCATACATGCCTCTCATTTATTCATAATAAACAATATTTGTGCAGAATGTTAATGTAACCGTACAATAAAGCCTTTAACAAGAGACCCAGACTACGTGCTAAATGCATGTACGATAACGTCACGTTAGTCTCGTCATGTCTCTTTCCTTCTGTGTGTGTGTGTGTGTGTGTGTGTGTGTGTGTGTTACACCTCCTCCTACTCCTACTCACCTGCCAGGGTCACCCAGCTGCCTCCAATTACCTCATCACACCACTCATATAGACTCCCTTGCGTTCCCCACTCCACTCCTTCCTCTGATGCACTGCGGGGCTCCCGTGTCAATTCCTTGTGTGTTTCTTTAAGGATTTTGTTGATTTTCAACAAAAAATGTGAAAAATGTGAATTTCCCCCAACTATCATGTTTTGTTTGCCCCTTTACAATTGTGTGTGGGTCAGTGTTGGGAAAGTTCACTTTCTACATGAACTAGTTCAAAGTTTAGTTCACAAATGTTAAAATTAACTAATTCAGTTCATAGTTCAAACTTTGCTGTGAATGTCACTGAGTTGCGGAATTTCTTTTTGAAAGCCGGCGGGCAAAGTTTGCAAAGAAAGGTCAGATTCCTCCCATCCTCACCGACCTTGTCAGTAACCTCATAAAACTCCTTTATATTATTATACGCCGCCTCTTTGCCACACGCTACTGTCGCCTCCATGCTTTTTTGTTTTGATGACGCACGCGACGGTGCGACGCTGGTGGCTGGTGTTGCCAGATTGGGTGTTTTTTCCGCTATATATTAAGGCGCGTTTAAGTTGCGTTTTCGCCTGGAAGGCTCCATAGAAATCTGGCACCCTATTGAACGAAGTTGACCTGAAAGAACGAGCCGTTCACAGACACCAGAATGAACGAGTTCACAGTAACGTTCAATAGGCATTAATACAGTACGTTCAGTTCACGTTCGCCCAAAGTATGAACGCGTTCAAGCACAACACTTGTGTGGGTTTGATTTTCATTTAAAGAACATTTTTTATTTCCATATGTTAATGGTTCTATTGTACATACAGTATCAGTCAACAGTTTGGACACACCTTTTCTACATTAGATATTCATATTCAAGACATCCAAACTATGAAGAAACACATATGGAATCATGAGGAAAAAAATGCCCTGAATGTTTCATGTTTTTGATTCTTCTAAGTAGCCCCCTTTTTCATTGATAACAGATTTTTACACACTTGGCATTCTTTCAGTCAGCTTCATGAGGTCATCACCATGAGTCTTGAAGGAGTTCCAGGTGCTGCAGCTACTGTTTGCTGCTTTGCCTTCACTCTGCAGTCCAACTCGTCCCAGACATCTCATTTTGCTTTAGGTTGGGTGATTGCTGAGGCCAGGTCATGTGACGCAGCACTCCTTCCCTCTCTTTCTGGGATAAATAGCACTTACAAAGCCTGGAGGCATGTTTCCCGTTGAAATAGAAGTGATGTTCCCGCTACGTGCAAACCAAATGGGATGGCATGTTGCCAGGTTGATATAACTACCTTTGATGGGAAATGGAAAAACACACAGGTTGCATACCAAAATAAATTCTTCTCACATTGTTTTTGTGTTGAATTACATGCTATGCTAATTTTTAGCCCAACTTGTCTGTGCGATGGAGCCTCTAGTGGACCACTGGGGTATTACAGCCGTGTCCTATTGGGAAATTCATAACTCTCTGTCACCAGCGGACGACCGATTCACAAGCAAGAAAAATGTTGAGGAATGGATAAAAAAAAGTTGCTGTTAATAGTTCATTTTGTCATTGTGTAACTGCTCAACCTGCCTCACTGAAAGTGTTTTTTTTACCATGTCTTATTTAAGACTCCTTTTAGTCCACTGCACTATAATTTCCAGCTCTGTTCTTTCTTTTGTGCTACACCACTTTACCTCACTCTAACAAGGACGCTTACTGACTGACTGTTAGTGCTTTTCCCTGATAAAAGACAATACACTATATGTTTACTTGCTGTTGCTCGATAGTGCCTGTTAAATTTGTTCTGATAACATTACTTTAAGAAAAAGTGCGCAATACACACATTTTTAACGTGTTATTTAATGTTCCAAATAATGTAGTTAATCACTAAAAAAAGTCCTGCAAAAGGGTTGGGAAAACTTTAGGATTTGAATTGAATGAAAATATGTGTATTTATGTAAATGTATATTTTTGAATAAATGATGACTTGGAGCAGATGGTCCTGGGATCTATAATTGATGAAAACATTGATACTGCTTCTGGGTGCTAAACGGTGACCTGATTAACGTGGGAAATAATTCAGCAAACATCTTACATTTTATATTATGGTATACCTGAAGCAAAATCATTTGAATGGGTTGGTGTTGAATTAGGGAATTACATGTATTTTTTTGTTTTTCATATGTTAACTGAATATAATACTATATATATCGCATATTTTTGTATGTATATATATATACAATAATGAAATACAGAGCAATGCGTTGACTGCAGGGAACTGGAAGATTTGTAAAAAGTACATTTTTGGCTTAGGAACGAAAATTTGCAGTGCCACTCTAATACTTCTAGCAGGGTTTAACATATTTTATAAGCAAAATAGATAAAGGGACTTTCAATTTCCTCCTGAGCGCTTTTGGGAATATTAAGCTTGCTGTGCAGAATGTCAAAGGATGTTGTATGGTAACGACTAAACGCTAAGCATTTATTATTTCTAAAATCTTTATTATTATTTTTTTTAGTATTTATTATTTTTATTATTTTTAAGTCTTTGTTCATCACCGACATACAGTGGCATGAGAGTTGTAATATATACTGCCAGCATGTAACTCTACATTCCTCAGGACATTGAAGTGATACTTTTGGATGCTAATTCATGATTCTGCAAAGAGTGCTCCACTTCTATTTAAAGCCCCAAACTGCACCTCCACAGCTCTGACCGTATCATGTCCGCTGTGTTACACTACCATCAGGTGGTGTCTTGTTGTTAATACTACAGAACCTTTCCTATGGTGCCTTTCTTTACAAATGTGGAAATTTGGCATTTACAAGACTTAAAAAAAAATACAACCACAGTTTCTCATAAAGTAAACTAATTAACATGCTTTTCATGTGAAGAATAAAAATCAGGCCTTTTTAAAGACATACAGATTTTGACAGTGTTCATGGCACATTTCTCTGTTTTTGAAGATTGTTTCTCAATTCAAATTTCCAGCATCAACAAATGTTTTTGGTCTGATTGGATCCAAATAAAAAATGAGGAATGTGTGTGTGGATAAAGGCAGGATTCAATGCTTTGTTTTAAAAATTACATCCATTGTATTACTAGTCATAGATGATGGCCAACATGTTGCCTTTTTTACAAATATGTCTTATTTAGTTACGTTTTGTTCCTTGCCTTTGCACGTTTATTAATATAGGAGTATAATTATGTTCTTCAAATGTCCCTGAAATGTCCCTGAACCATTTTGCAGTGTCCTTCCAGTTGCGTCACATGCCATCTGGCCCAACTCCAAAGCAGTCTTGGTATCCACTAGTCCTTGCCCTTGATGATGACTTGCACTTCCCTTAGCAAAAAGAAATAAAAATAAAAAATAATTTCTGGGAGCCACTATGCTGCTGTGTCCAACTTGCAACATCTGTGAAATAATAAGAGAGGTTGTAGCTGAAACAATGTCTTTCTCTTCCCCTTGATGTTTTCCCTACAAATTGTTGTCCTTCATGTCCCAGCTTATTGATTACACATTACACTTATTGATTAAGTGTAATGTGTAACTGTACAGTGGTGGATACATTATATAAAACCTTTTGGACAAGATAAAAACTTTTTAAAAGTTTAGAACAAATATGGAGTGCATAGTCTATATTTTATCCTTCTTGCTATGTACTTGCTATGTACAAGTACATAGCATCTACATGTACTACATTGCTTTGATGCTATTTCATAAAAAGTAGTTTATCTACTTTGTGTTTCTTTACTACTTTCACAATTACCAAAGGAATTCATTATTATTATTCTATCACCATCACCAAGTAAATGCACTTCCACCCTTGAAGCTCTGGGTGTCAGCAAAGTTTCAACATACGAATCTAGCATATTGGCCGTTTCGGGCAGGCGATTATGTTGATATGGGAGGACACACTGAAATATCTTTTTGTTTTTAAAAATGCCAATGATATATATGCAGTTTGTGTAGCACCAAATATAATTAAGCGACCTCAGAAAAACCATAGGGAATTGTATAAACCTTTTAAAGAACTGTCCCGCTGACACTGCTGATTATGAATAAGATATTGTTATGCAAAGGCACCAATGCAGATACTCTGTGAAACAAGCTGGCCAAGAGTTTGCTCAGCATTTCAGCTCTGGACCAGTGGACAATAGGAAGGTGGGAGCTTTTTATATATAATTACTACCATTAAAAAACCAAAGAATAAAAAAGAACCTAAAATATTTGGTGATGCTAAAAGGGAGTGGTGAGGTATTCTGGTAATGCTGTCACCAAGTCAGCTACAATTCGTTCTAATGTGAATAGAAAGTACTTTCTTACATTTTCCTCTTTTTTATAAGCCATGAGCTGACCTCCTGGCTTTATAGCTTCATGTTAAACATTCATAAGCACATTTCCAAAATAAAAAACATTCCTTTGAAGACAAAATGACATGCTTGGGATGACTCCTGCATGTTTGTAGAGATAATTACAATTAGATTGAAGCAATTGATTTATGCTGTCACAAAGCAAAAGGCTCAGAATCTCTTTTTCCTCTTTGAATCTCGTGCTGTGCATGACCTCTCCTCCATTAGCGCCATTGATCCCTCAAGCTGGCCAGACCAGACCCACTCTGAGTATCAAAGTGCTTGGGGGAGGGGTTTGGGGGGTGTCTCGGCAGATGGCCAGACATTTTCTCAGAGTCACCCCTGTGGAAGCCAACGCGCCACAATACTGCAGCCCGACTTCCTGTCGATGGGAGGAGTAATGCTAACTTTTTTCTGTTTCCATCGAAAATGCTGATGAGGGGAATGGTGCCTACGGCAGTTCTACATCGCATATAACATCTCCCAGCAGCAACCAAGTTTCTCCCTCTTCCTGCCGGGAAATCCTGCGACCTCTGAGGGTCAGGTTACGTGGCAGGGCCTGAGAGAGCAGCTCAAGAGCACTTGAGGACCAGACTCACGCCACTCCAGATCAATACTCATTGTCTGCGGTCCTTTTTTTTTTTTACAAGAGTTACATTACAGTAAATGTGTTTGCATTGCAGTGCAACTGCAAATACCTTGTTCCATAGATTAGGAGGTGCAGCTGAGACGTAGAGGTCCGATGCTCCTCATATTGCTGTGACTAAGCAAACTGTGTCCTCTTTATCACAGTTGTCATCTTCGGCTGGCATCAT
Source organism: Apeltes quadracus (assembly GCA_021346845.1). Lineage (NCBI taxonomy): Eukaryota > Metazoa > Chordata > Actinopteri > Perciformes > Gasterosteidae > Apeltes > Apeltes quadracus. The sequence continues at coordinate 8,947,631 of CM037930.1, read as the reverse complement.
GCGGCGCGACAAGACAAGACGGGGTTCAACGTAGACATGATAGCACAGGACATGTGGTATGTCCTGATCGAACGGGAGGTCACATGACAAGACCCCATCATCACACCCCACTAAACTGCAGAAGCAGTGGGTCCCTGCGGAGCCACTGAAGCATATTCAGAGGGGTTTGGTTTATAGAAAAGAAAAATCCTTTATCGAACATCACTACTGACTTTGTATTGTAACGCTTTATGTGATTGTGACCCATTTGCTTTTTTTTTGCAAGCACATATGAATCCTTGAGTATAAATTAGCAAAAGAACGCTAAATTGAAAGAATAATTCTTTTTCAAAGAAAGTAGCTTCTAAAGCTACTAAATCTAGCAAAAAAAGTCGACGTGTCCTCGCCCTTCCAAAGCTACTTATCACAATGTAAATAACCAACATGGCGGCTAAACATACAGCTGTCAATCTAGTAGAAGATGCAGGCAGGTAGGTAGGCAGGAAGCACCAATAATAAATAGTTACATCGTATTTACTGACTGCCTTCCTCACCGACGACTCAATCACTGACACACTCCTGCTGCTACTCCTCTCGGTGTGAGAAAAGCTGGTTTCAAACGGGCGGCCTACTCGCTCTCCCAGCTCACCCACAAGTTCCTCGCCACAGCTCATTAAATGTCGGCCACTACGGCTCGATTCTCGATTGAACAATTTAATTAGGGATAATTTGCTTTGCCTCAGAGTTGGTTTAAGTTGTCAGCCGCTGCGCTTCGGCTGACGCCAGTCGGTGGCTGACTGACTTGGTGACTCAAGGGAAAAAATGTAAAATGCTTATGGCTTATCGCCGTCGTGTGTCTCAGACTCAGCACTGATGTACACAACACTGTTTCGCCGCATACACACTTCTTCAGGACTAGCCGCACCCGATGCACGCACTCTAATGGTGAGTCATTAAAGTTATTAAAGTCATTAACGTCTTGGAGACAAACAAATTAACACTTTTAGATGATCTGCGCGAGTGTGTTTGGGAATCATGAGGTTTTCCTCACAGTGGAGAGAAGGGAGGCGGGGGTAGATTTAGATTTATGTCTGCTGCAGTGAATCTTTTAAAGATTAACAAACGCCTTTTTTTGTCATCCTGCATTTCATGAATATGTATCTGATATACTAATAAATACCACCGACAGCAGAGGGCGGGTTAGAACAATATATTAGTGACTGAACAATCACTAAAAAACTGGAGGATGTACACTCTTTTTTTATGGCACTCTGGTTTTTATGGCACTTCTGAGCCCAAGTCGGCGTCCCGTTCCCCTCTGCGCCCCACTGCAGAGAGACGGAGGGGAACGGCTGGCAAGCCACACAGAGGCAAGGGTGTTCAATACGGGTGAGGGAGGGGAAAGAGTTTTTTTCAGAAACGGGGGAGTGAGCTGCACTGCAGTAACTGGGCGTCGGCTCGGCAGGCAGAAAAAAAGGCAGAGGAGAGAGGGAAACAGATTGAGAGGTCCGGAGGAAGTCCAGTAAAAGGTGCTTTGTGGAGAATAAGATACAAAATAACAAGATTACATTTGGGGTTATTAGTTCAAAAGTAATTAATTACTGCCATAGATTTACATGCAGCTTTGAGAGCTGAAATGACTGGTTTTAAGTAAGTAAGTGATTTATTTGTCCAGCATTTTACACATACTTTCATACTTTATTTTGAAGATTCAAATAGTAATTTAGTCGGACTTCTATTCCTGCAGTGCTGTGTCATTGTTTCACATTTTGACCTGTTGAAGCATCTCACCTGTATGTGCTGTAGTTTGTTCAATGAATAACATTACTGGACAGCTGTGCCGTTTTTTTTGTTTACAATAAGACTCATCATCAATGGCCAAGTACTTTCCCCCAACGTCTGCTGGAGGTCCTTTCCTATCGTACACAGTGTATTCAAAGGTATTAGAATTTGGAGCACACAAACAGGTCAGTTCATTGCAGTTCTTCTGTCACTGATGTTAATCTGGCTATAATTTGCGGGCAGCGGCCTCGTCACCCAACTGGCCCTAACAACATCAATATTAATGTTTATTGCAGTAAGCACTTTTTTTTAACCCTTCATATATCTGCTTTTCAATCTCTCATTCTTCCTTTATCCATTCCTCCTCTTTTTTTCCTCCCCCTCTCTGCTCCCTCTCTCTCTTGGCCAGGAAAAAGTGCTGTGTCTGCAGACAGGTTGTTTGGTGCAGGGGACGTCGAGTAATTGATAACATTGCTTCCTTTCTGCCAACAGGAGAGCTGTGTTTGCTTTGCAAAGAAACGAGGAAGGGACAGATACACAGGGAATAGAGGGATAAAGAGGTGGCAAATGCTCTGACATATGATACTTTCTATATGAGTCTTATCTACTGTTCTGAGTAGTTTAATGCGGTTTCAATGAAATGCATCAAGAAATAGGAGCACTTTGGAAATTATACACTAAAGACATACTTCCGTTCTATATTTTTATATATGAACAGTAGAATCTGACAATTGTACTGTTCATTTTTTGTTAACCTAAATTGTCCTTGCAATGCCAAGTTGCATTTACTCGGTTAAATTAAAACAACATGACAACCGTGTGAAAATAATGAACAAAATGTTTCATTTGTGCAACTTGCCTGTGCAACTTTCCTGTGCAACTTGCCTGTGCAACTTGTCTCAACAACTTGCAACTTGCCTCTTTTTTCAGAAAAACGTCACTGCAAGGAACCACTCACTCTGAAAAAAAATAAAAAAAATATTCAATTAAAAAAATATTTAATTAAATAGTTCTGTAGGAACTGTTGTTGAATCAATCCAGCGATGCTTCACCGCTGAATGCTTCTTAAATATTAATGAGGTGTCTCGTGCTGAACCCCGGCTGAATGTGGCCTCCGGCTATGACTGCACTGAAAATAGATGACCCACCGAGGTATAGAATAGCACAACATGTGTACTGTGTTCTAGATGCATAAGGATGTGCACGGATCCTGACGCATGTGCACTCACTCCAACACGCGTACACATTAAATTGACCAGCATTATTTTCCTGGAGACTCAAACATATTTAGCCTTCCTACATTTTTCATCTATTTATGACCGTGTTTCATTTTTGTTCAAACTTCTCTGTGACTTTGAAGAACTCATTCTGAAAAAAAACCCAACATCACAGGGACAAAAATAACAGAGCTGCAGCAAAGAAAAAAGAGTTTGGAATGAACGCTGGTCCTGCACAGGGGACCATGAGCCACGCCCAAGATGACACAACCACCGCCTCACTCCCCTGCACCTCTTCAGAAAGGAATAAGGTATGCTGATGAAGCTAGCAGCACTCTAGTGGCTGAAGAATAAGAGTTTCGACGCTTCCGAGGCATCAGAGTGAGTCAGGGAACCGGCGGGGGGGGAAGCCTGTGTTATTTAATCTCTTTCATTCTTTGCTGTTTAAACTGTACTTGCCTCTCTCTTCCTCATAAAGTACATTCTCAAAAAAAACTGTTCTGTGTCTCTTTTAGGTTGCTCCGACTCTGGTGTATCCGATACTGCATCGTGGAGTTTGTTGAGCCAATGTCGATTTATTTTTGTGTTTGTTTGGAATGCTCTTTCTAGCGTGTGAATTGAATAAGTATCGGTGTAAGGACGAAACCTTTTGAATTCTTTGCAAATAATCTTCTGTCAGAGTGCGTTCGGATTAAACTGCCTCTATGCGGTAGAAATGACTGCTATCTGCAGCGCTGCTGGCAGCCAAAGAATTTATAGATTTAGAAAAAGAAATGGGAAATAAATGGACAGGTAAAGAATATCTAACACTAAGAAGTAGATTGAACAATTTGCAAGCATGATAAAAAACATCTTCTTTGACTGAATTATCGATCAAACAATTGATTTATTTGCTCAGAACCTACTAAGAGCTGTATGGTGTACATGTTTTATTGAAAGCTGGAGATCTAATCTGTAAAAAAACAGTTTTTGTCTTCCCCCGCAGAATCCCCCCTGTTCAGTGTGCAGCAGTTTCTTTGCAGTCTACTCCAGTTTCATGAAATATGCGGCGTAATGCTTAAAGTCATCGGCATTCACCAGTCGGGCGTTGGCGTGACTTTGAGTTGCGTGACCCAAACCGAAGAGACGACTTACTCACCCATGAGACTACTCGCCCCTGTTCAGCTTGACTGCCTCACTGCATAGTTTGTAGAACGTTTTACCTGTGAAGGACTCCTCCCATCTGTTATATGCTTAACTACGCCCATTAACCTACTGTATATTAACTTGTGGTTACGCTTTCATTTTGTACAATACTATATACTGTATAGTTTCTGCCTTTTTTAAAATGTGGATGGATTGAATCTAACAACAAATTGGAGTGTTTATATGTGAGAAATCGGTGAGATCAGTGGAAACAAAGTGGTTTCCGTATCATCATACATGATATGATACATCCTCATATCAAGGAAATTTTATCAGCCCTGTTTCACATAAACAATTAATAATAACTATATTCCTGTTCTATACTTTTGTTGTTCCTGAAGAAAAATCTTGCTAATAACAAAGTACAATATGAATTCTCATAAACATGTACTTTGCATGTCCTATGATCTCAATGGAAAGTTGTGTGAGAGGGCAAAAAAAAGAATCTAAATAACCTTAAAAAATGTATTTTAAATGTGCTGTACAAATTAAATTGAGTTTACCTTGAGTTTATTAGTTAGAATGCCCACCACACACACACACACACACACACACACACACACACACACACACACACACAGCAACCAACAATCCCCTTTCTTTTTCTCCAAGGCTCTGTTCTCACTCCTTTTACTCCTCTCTCTAACGCCGGCCTTTGTCTCTCTGCTCCCCTCCCCTCTCGCCTCCCTCCCTTGCTCCTTCCCTCCCTCATTCGGCTGTATCATGATTATGCAGCTCAACCTCTGCAGCATGACTCCACTTTCCTCTCTGCGCCTCAGTTTGCCGCTCCAGCAGCTCACTGACAAGTTCCAAGAGAAATACTGGACCGGCTTGAAATAGCTGGAGGCAGACCTTTGGCCTAGTGTGTAGCATTGTGTGTTTCACGCCACACCAAAAAACACATCAATCTTTCACAGTAGGTGGTATTAATACAGTTTAGTGGTTCGTTGCTGCAGCCATACGAGTTTAGGTGCATTGATACATGAATCAGTCATGAGGACGGCAGTCTTTGTCCCACAACAGCCTATAGAGAAAAATGTCTATGCCGTCGCCCTAAAATTCTTACCTTCTTGTTTTTGTGTGCTTCACAATGACGCAGCCTGTCACGACTCAAAGGAAAAGGTAGGAACTAAGAATAAAAGTTCCGCATGCAGCCACAAAAGGAAAATGAACGTGCACCGACTTTTTAATAAAGAACACAAGGAAAGGCTGGAAGGGTTTTTTTCATTCTGGAAGGGGTTTTTTCATTTTTTGGGGAGTTTTTCCTGTGCCGATGTGAGGGTCTTGGGACGGAGGATGTTGCATGTGTACAGACTGTAAAGTCCTCCGAGGCAAATTTGTAATTTGCGATTTTGGGCTATACAAAATAAAATGAATTGAATTGTATTGAAATGATTTGACCGCGACCACATTCCTGAGATTTTTCTTTAACATCTTAAATGGAAATGTCCACAATTCCATGATTATTTTGAACAATGACCAGACACAGCATTCCCATCCCATGAGTTAGAAGTACAATAAAGAACCCTGTTTATTCCCCCTGTCCTCTTCTATGACACGTTGTGTCCTCACATGAAGTTCTCTCGTCTTTGGTTGCAGATGTTCTTAATTTTAAAGGGTTAAAGAAGCTTCTGTCATGTTCCGGGTTTCTCTGTCTCTTTGTTTTGTTTTCTTTCCACACACACACACACACACACACACACACACACACACACACAGCCAAGACTCGTTATCTCTGTGCTCGCTCTACGCACCCAAAGCTGCTTCCCATAGTGATCAACACTTACACTGATTCCTCGCTCCCTGTTCCTTCTTACTGCTTAATTTGTTTGACTACTTCTAGTCACTGTTTCCGCCACCTCCCTGTCAGATTATTGTTGTGCGTTAAGCTTTCGCTTTGTCTCTGTCAGCATTGCCTCTACAAGACCTTCCTCGTCCAGCCCTGTCCTGCCTCATGGAGCTGTTCGTATTGTTTGGAGATTCACCTATATTCTCTGTCCAGTTCACCTGCTGTCGGTGGACCTTCACCAACCAGCCAGCCGTGAGTTATCTCTGAGACCGGGGGTTGCAGATTGTGGCTGCGGGCCGGTTTCCCCGGTACTGGAATCTCTGCACCTGTCTTCTAAGGGACGTACTGACTTTTTTGATCCAGAAGTTTTTTTGATCCAGATCTGCGTCTGCTGACGCCAGTTCTCCTTATGTCAAGTTTGAACAAATAAAAGACATTGATTGCTGCACCTCTGCTTCTGGGTCCTCTATTCTGCACGTAACAGCTTCACCTGACTGTACTGTGATATCAGCATTGCTTGTGGCCCCATTAGAACAGAACAAATTGATATTAACCTAACATAATGTGAACCATGTTCACTATCTCTGTTTAATTAGCATTCAAAACGGAATAGATTGTGCAGGTGGAACAATTAAAAATAATTGGTGATTAAAGTATTTAGGGAATAACTGTACACATACATAAAAATTAATATCCAAACTATTTTTCATGGCAATACATCCAATAGTTGACAAAACTTTTTTCTCGAAAACCGCAAAATGTCAACCTCATGGCCGAGCTGGACAAAATGTCAGCGTGTCACAGTTTCATTAGCTTCAACAATCTGTGAGTGATAAATGTTTGCAACAAAGTTTGCGACAATCCATCTAGATTGATGAGTGTTAAATATGAACTGCTGGCAGTGGTAGATAAAAATCAGGAGTCAACCAAACTCACAGGGAAAAAACTCAATTTCACGCTGTTGTCTTCAATAGGATTTCAAAGGGACAAGAACAGGGACATTGTCATCCCTTGAACTGTGCTGCTAGCATCAAGCCGGAGTTCATAGCACCACATGGAGCTCTTCTTACAAGAGATGAAAGAGATGTTTATATTTTACTTTTAGTGCTGGGAATCCCCTAAAACACGACAGGTGAAAAGGACTTCCACCCTTCTTTTTTGTGTTGCACTTGTGGTAAAATTGTACAATGACTGCTGACTACCAGGATTCTGCTGAGTCATCCAAGTCAACCTGAGCAGCGTGAACAATTCTTTTCAACCCCACAATGATATCATCTTAATAAAGTGTTTAATCAACATGGTGCTGTCAGTTTTCTAAAAATCAATGCTATTAGTTTACTACAGGTGATCTAACATGTAATTTAATACTCATTGAAGTTTGTCTATGTATGCACTTTGTGTGGTGCATCAGGAAATGTATAGTGACGTCATTTTATGAAGAACCGGTATCGAACAGACTCCTCACAGGGCTTGATGTCTAAAGAATGATGGAGGAGGAAGGTGACAATTAAAGGGAGACACTGTATCTGCTGCTGTGTAGGTGGAGACAGCAGAGGAGGGAGGCTGGAGGAGGGAGGAGGGTTGCAGCAAAGGAGGACGATGAGACACGCTGCAGATTAAAAACACAATGTCAGACAACTGAAGATGATTCAGGATAATGCAGGTAAATTCATAATTCAATAATTCAACCCATCAGAACACTATTATATATTAACTCATTTGTTTGCAGAAAAACTGTTTCTTTAAGAACCCATGGTAACATGGGTAATCGCTAGCTACATGCTAAATTAGTCTGTGAAGTATTAATTTGAGCGCGACCCACCTGATGACTGAATCACTGAAACAAATAACCTCTCTAAAACACAAAACAGTGTGATTTTTTTAACAGAAAGGAAACATAAAAAGCAAATAATGAAATAACAGCTTAACGCTTACCCTCAGAAAGATAATACAGTTTGATCTCTTTGTCTTCTGCTGATGCTTCTCTTTCTTTCCCAGACTGAAAAAGCTGCTTACTTCAGCTTTCAACACGTTAAGGCTCATCGTGGAGCAAGACATTGTCAGCGTGTGTGTGTGTGAGAGAGCGAGAGAGAAAGAGAGAGAGAGAGAGAGAGGAATACACAGAATGAGTACGGTTTGTGTTTATGACAGCGTTTACACGTTCAATACGCAACAAGATCCTCCTCTTTGTTCTGAGTGACCCTGAAGAACTGCATCCACAACAGTTTCCGACAGCACAATACAGCCTCTTGCCCCCACAGGGGGCCTTATTTGCAAAGTACAATACATGTAAACCAATTTGTTCGCCTTGACATTGGCGCGGGGACGCAAAGACAATTTAGCCACACGGTCCATGCTAGCATGTATGGTTCAGGGACAACAGTAGCGTGGAGGAGGACGCTATAAACATGCTGGAGGTGGCAGATGGTGCTTTGCAAACACAGTACACGGTTAACATCTTAAGAGCTGGACCTCTGCTGCTGTAAAGTGTCCAGGGAGCCTCTTGGTGTTCAGCCTCTTTCTCGAAACTACACACACTTTTCTCTTGGCAATAACTTGCAGGTCGATGATAGATGGATGTCATTATGTCATTGGTGCGCGAGATTGAGTAAGCAAATTTCTTTCTTTTTTTGTAGGTGACCTCGATTGAGATCTTAAAGGGTAAAAAGTAGGGGTTTTAATTTCATCTCGACTAGAAATACTAAAAATGAAACCCTCAAAAAGTGCAATAATACTGGCAAAGGATTTTAGAGAAATAACATTGGGAAAAAAGCTAGTAATCAGGTATACATACTTGGATAGGTTTATGATACTCACCGATTAAAATCAAGGCCATGATAACTATACTGCCAGCGGCTGTGAGACTGTAGGGAACATGACATGTGCAGAGCTCGCAGGGTGACTGATGGCCATGTGACAAAGTGAGAGTAAACATTAGCATAAGACATGAATAAGCACTTCGACCATCAGGCTGGAACCTAAATGATTTATCTTTAGCAATGCTGCATTAAACCAATATATATATATATATATATATATATATATATATATATATATATATATATACATATACATATACATATATATATATATATATATATATATATATATATATATATATATATATACATATACATATATATATATATAGCAAGTGATTTCAAAGCAGGTCTTGTTTCTCCATGGCGAGAGTGCTGCTATGACTGTGCACATTATTATCTATGTGGGGGTATAAATTACTAATGCCAGCCTGCCGGGCTCCACAGAGGCCTGATCTGAAACCGTTCTTTGGCCTTTGTGTGTGTGTGTGACCTAACTATATCTTGTTTTTTTTTTGCCACCCATACTCCCTCTGTGAGGAGAACAGTATTAACATTATTAATTCTGAGGCTACTTAGCTGTTCACAGAGAATTCCCTCTGAGAGTTGACGGTGCATCCGCACCAGATCTACACACACTGAGGGAAAGCTACTGATGCATTGCAGATAAACTGCAGATCCTTGTCTAAGCCCTCCCTTTCTCTTCTTACACACCCACACACACACAAACATACACACACACACACCTTCTTCTTTCTCTTTTTTGGCCCGCCTCTATTCATGACGTCATCCCAGCCTCCCACTCCCACACATCATGTTTTGCATTTAAAAGTGGAAAATCTGAAAAAGTAAGAAACTAAACTAGTTGTCAATGAAATTTAGTGGAGTAAAACCATGGAGTAAAATATTAATATTGTATATTAGTATCGTACGTCCACATTGCAATAAGTGAGTATGTATATATTCATTTAGTTAGCCGAAACAGCTTTTATAAAACAAGTGTCCTGCTGTTTCACGCAGTTGCTTTCCCATTGAGGGTATCAGTACTTTCATTGCATATAAAATAGCCCCAAACTCAAACATATCATGTTTCATTGGGTGAAAGTGTGTGTAACGTTATACATGATTGCCCCACAAAAAAAATCTGTTTGTAAGTCCAGTGTCACAGGTTTAACTAAATTCATTCCTCTGACCACATAAGGGAAAACAAATGTTTGTCAATACACAACAAACCTCAAGGAAGCTGAACATGCAAACATGTAACATGAGGTCCACACATGTATAGACGCATTCCTAATGACGCAACTGGGTAACAGTTATGTAGTAAATCCTTTCAAACACATAGTAGGTTAGCTATGTGTTTGAAAGGTATCAATGTAATTTAACTGGTGCTCATTATATGAGAAGCACATGATGCCCCGGGTGTATTGGTGCGTCAGGGCATAGTAATCACCTTGGTGCCTTACGTTTTTTATGCACTGCATCCTGTGAAGGACGTCTCCATGACAACTGCTTATGATTAACTGAGAGTATGGGATGTCTTGTGTAGCAGACAGATGCTAAGGGTTGTAGAGCATGGATAAGCAATAATGTTGTTACATTGACAAAATAACGTTATGGTGACCGGGAGCCAGACAGAGATGTACGGAGAGATGAAGGGGAGGCAAGGAGGACACAGAGGAACAAAGGAGGTCAAAGGAGAGCTGGGAACCAATGGAAAGAAAAGGAAGTGATAGCAGAAAAGAATACAGATTTAGTAGAAAGAAAGAAAATTAATTCAATTAATAAAATAAGTAAACAACCATGAGTGAAGAATATTCAGGGAAAAAAAGGGGGATTCTGAAAAAGAAGAGAAGATCGGCCAAAGAATAGCTGCTGTCATTTCGTTAGGGGACATTTTTCACCCGGTCGCTGTCGGTGGTGCTGAAACGAAGGGACCAATTCAGCAAAGAATGTTTCATAAGATCAGTCGTGTCACGTCTATTTAAATCAGACACCCACCTGCCTGCGGCCCACATAGTGACATGGCCCCGTTGCACAAAGTAAGCTTTATTAGGAAATGGTTTTCTATTGTCCAACCCTTTTGAGATAAAGTGGAACGATCCTTAAGTCAGATACTCATGTTCCATACCACAGTACTCTATTGCAAACTTTACATTAATAAAATGCAATAGAAAAATGGGCTTTGTGAGAAGAAACATTAATGAGTAAGTTTACTGATTTTACTTTGCATTTATATATATATTAAATATAACTAGTATAATCTAGTTGGTATGTGCTGCCAGGGGATGCTGCTTATTAAAAGCTACAGAGCCTCAGTTTAAACAGGAGGAAAGGCTATGCAGGGCCACAGCTGGCGCTTAGGGATCTAAGATTAGTTGCTTCTGGCAATCACGCCTGCCACTATTTTCCAACCAGAATTTCCCACAAATTCAATGTTATTGTCACTTAAATGTCACCACTCAGGTCAAAAGAAATCACACTGTATTCTATGTATCAGCATATACACCAACATATCCCTGCACCATGTCACCTAAAGACCCTCAAGGGGAATGTGCTCTCAGTGGTAGGGTTTCTGAAGGGTTGCAGCTGCAGACAGACCGAAATGGGCTTGTCTGCTCTTGCTGTAGTCTGATTCTGCTGCAGTGCCATTTGAAAACACTCCAACCCTTCTGCAGTGCGGTGGAGCCCAGCGCTGATATTCAATGACTCCCCTGTTTTTGCTCAACCCACACACCCCTCACGCCCCTGTCTACATCATACCACCATCTTCGCTGCCTCTGGAAGGGCATCCAAAAGCACCGCAGAATAATTAAAAAATGGCATGGCAGTTAAAATACATGCGTACAAAAACCCTGCAAAAGCTACAGAGAGAAACCCACTGAGCAGCGATAAAGGACACTGTAACGTCAGCATGCCAGGAGACTGTGGGTGGGGCTACTGGAGTATAAGCATTTTTACTATACACAAGGAGGAGAAAGTAATTGTGACCGCGACTCACTTCCCTCCCTGTCTAGCTCTCATTCTATTTTTCTCTCTCCCTGCCTTTCCGTGTCGGTTAAAATCTAAAATTGGCAGCGCTTGATGCATTAGTTCTGCTTGACCTACGCTTGCAGTGGAAAGCCAATGGATGGGACAAAAAAATGAGAAGATTGATGGCCAATGTCCGATTCAAAAGCATAAAAGGTCATCGATTCAAACGCTACTTGCATAAAAAACAGTATTTTAAAAAGGCACCGTAGTTATCTTTCCTGGGTATTTAAATTAAGAACTGGATGAATTACCTTTGAAAAATAATTACAACAATTGCTGAAACAAAGGTATGTCAATCACGGTTTACAAAAGTATACTGCACCTGTGGAGGAGGGATTATTTTGGCAGGATTATAAAACTAAATGGACACACAGAAAGCACTAATGCAGTAGTTTTTAATGCATCCCTTCACCAATTAGTCATTTTTTTTTCACATTGACCGCAGTGACCCGAGATTGATGGGTCCGGATGGACGGGGGATCAATAGCCTGTTGGGCAGACCAACTGACGCTGTGCAGTTCAGAGGGGCAATGGCTCACCAAATGAATGGAAATTTGCACATGGCCTTTTTTCTTACCTCTGATAGTTAAGGTACCACAGAAAGCTAGAGGAAAGGAGTCTGTGGGCCTTCATGGATAACTAATGCAAAAACACATGTGTTCCCCTGCAAAAGATCAGAAAATCCCAGAACAGAACAGATCATTGCCCCGCATCAAATTGGATGAATATTTTTTATTTTTAGTTCTTTCACTTAAGTTCAACCAGAATAATACCATTGCAATTATTAGCAGTCTAAGACATGTATCAATGACTTAATCTGAATGATATAATAACATTAATAATAATAATAATAATAATAATAATAATAATAATAATAATAATAATAATAATAATAATAAAGATACATTCAACATGAACGTTTTAAATGATTTGTATATTAACAGTCTGAGATTGGAATAATAATCTCACTGCCAACTTTACACTTATGCACTTGTTAAATGCTGAATCACAAATGAGGAATACACACATTAATGGGTATCTCTTACTCATATTATTGCCGCCATAGTTGTGAGAAGAAGAAAGGGAAAAGTCATGGAAAAGTCAAGGAAAAGTCTTCCTTAATACAAAAAGCTATTTTGTAGTTATTTAAGTTAATGTAATCATAGTCCACTTCATCGATCTGTGAGAAAACACTGTTTTCATTTTATCAGAAAGTGTTTTATCCGAGGAAAACAGCTGACTGACGTTTTTCTGATCGCTGTCCGTGGTGCTGAATGGACGATTGTTTCATCAGCCACGCTATTTCAAATAAAGTAGAGCAACTCATTCAAACTACTTAACGGTATATGTTGCTTGTTTAAATAAAGCTATAATAATGATCATTTCTATATATCTTACTATACCGCTATAAATTGGTAGCTGTATCTTTCTCAACCGGACTCCCGCGTAGCGCTACAGCCCGCGTGGTTCAGACGGATCGGGGCCCCACACCAATAGCAGACAGCCTGAGGCTGATGCTCAGCCCCTTCTCTTCCATCTATGGGCCAAACAGAACTGCTTGGACTTGCCTTGTTGGCGACAGAGCCTCACATATATAAGGGACCGGCGTTGGAGGTCTCATTCGCCGAGAGAGCCATACACCACTCACCAGCACACAATCATATACATAACGCACATAACACGCACACACACTCACGCACACACAAACACATACCATCCACATAAACCCGCCCAACACCTCTCCCCCTCCCCCTTTATTCGTTCTCACATCATTACTTTGACCGGATGAGCTACCCTGTGGACACAGTCGGGAGCCCCTTCAGGAGAACTATGGATACCAGGACGACCGGCTACGGCTACAGCCGCTCGAGCGGTATCCCGTCCAGCGGCTTCCGCTCCCAGTCTCGGTCCCGAGCAAGCCCGGGCTCCGTCGTGACCTCGTCCTACAAGAGAAGCGTGAACATGCCGGTGTCCAGAATGTACGGCTCAACGGTGCACAGCTCCGGCGACAGCGTTGATTTTGGTCAAACCTCCATGCTGAACGGAGATTACAGGCGCGCTAACGAGAAAGAGCAACTCCAAGGGCTCAACGACCGGTTTGTTGTTTACATCGACAAGGTGCACTACCTGGAGCAGCAGAACAAGCAGATCGAGGAGGAGATCCACGCACTGCGACAGAAGCAGGTGTCGCGCTCCGAGCTGGGCAGCCACTACGACCAGGAGCTGCAGGAGCTGCGCTCCATGCTGGAGCAGATCCACCACGATAAGGCGCAGATCCAGCTTGACACCGACCACATCGAGGAGGACATTCAGCGGCTCAGAGACCGCTTTGAAGAAGAGGCTCGCATCAGGGAGGAGACTGAGGCCATAATCCGCGTCCTGAAGAAGGACACGGGCGACTCAGAGTTGGTGAAGTCCGAGTTGGATAAGAAAGTTCAGTCGCTGCAGGACGAGATCGCCTTCATCCGCAACAACCACGAGGAAGAGGTTAGTGACCTCATCGCCCAGATCGAGGTGTCTCAGGTGACCGTGGAGAGGAAAGACCTCCAGAAGACGGACATCACTGAGGCTCTGCGGGAGATCCGCTGCGAGCTCGAGGGCCACTCCAACCAGAACCTGCAGCAGGTGGAAAACTGGTTCATGTGCCGATTCTCCAAGCTCACCGAGGCTGCAGACCAGAACAAGGACGCCATCAAGTCCGCCCGCGATGAGATAACCGACTACCGGCGCCAGCTGCAGTCCAAGACGGTGGAGTTGGAGTCCATCCGCGGGACAAGAGACTCGCTGGAGAGGCAGCTGAATGACATCGAGGACCGCCACAACAGCGACCTGTCCAGCCTGCAGGTAGGAGCTGGAATTGTCTTTTATACAACTGTTGGTATGATCCTACTTTAATTTTGTTTAAAAATGGGTTAATCGTGGGTTGAGTTCGTATGAGCGATTTTTAATACACGGATTTTTTCCATTTAACTTTCTTATCTAAGGGATTTAAAAATCGCAAACCGACTTAATAAAAGCAAATCTTATCAGGTTGTGTGTACTTAGTCACAATTACTGTTTTGACACATTATCAGGTGCGTAATGATCGCATTGTTACGAGTGCTGACTTTCTTTACAAATCACTCTCCAATTGTTAGCCAATGGTAAAAGGGAAACACTGCCGCAGCAGACTCTCCCCTCCCCCCATATTGCTGAGTCAGAGGCATGGGTCGATGCTGTATCCTTACATTGCGCCCTTTGAGGCGCGTGGGGGTGGAGTTGGGTCTGCATTGAGCTGTCCCTGAGAGTCAACATTAATGACTTGTTTTGCGTCAGATGATTGCGTTAAGGAAAAAGGATTTGGTGCACATTGTATACAGAATTTGTAAAAAAATCTACAGGCAAATAAAAGACAGCAAGAGGGCTATATTATTATAATAGTTTTTTTTAATTTGCCCTGGAAGTCCAGCATGTTGTACTTAACCAAACCTTGTATGTTACTCATTTCTTTCTAAGGAGACAATTCATCAGCTGGACAATGAGCTCAAGAGCACCAAATGGGAGATGGCTCGTCACCTGCGCGAGTACCAGGACCTGCTCAATGTCAAGATGGCCTTGGACATTGAGATTGCTGCATACAGGTAGCCTACATACTAACATGCAATTGGCATGTTTTTTTCACAGAAATACATAACTTTTGCAGTTATTTCACAAAATGTGCTGTCCTCAGGAAACTCCTTGAGGGTGAGGAAACCCACTTCAGCACTTTTCCTTATCGTCACCCGACCCCCACCAAAGTCTCTAAACTTAAATCAGACCCTCCCAAGTTGAAGGTGCATCACAAGTTTGTGGAGGAGATCATCGAGGAGACAAAGGTTGAGGATGAGAAGTCAGACATCGACGAGGCTCTGGCAGAGATAGCACAGGAGCTGTCTGCCACACTTGGAGGTGGGGAAGATGAGGGGGAGGAAGAGGAGGGGGAAGAGGAAGAGGTCGTGGAGGAGGAAGTTGTAGCGGCCACTGGGGCCAAAGTTAGCTCGACTCAGGAGGTAGAGGAGGATGGACAAGGTGGCGATGAGGAGGAAGAGGAAGAAAGAGAAGATGAGGCTGTAGACGGGGATGGAGGTGATGAAGGAGAAGGAGAAGAGGGAGAGGGAGAGGAGGAAGTTGAGGAGACAGTCTTATGTTCTAAAGCTCCAGAGTCTAAAGCCTCACCTGACAAAGAGAAGCCCGAAGACAAAGACAGCATCGATGGTGAGGAGGAAGCTGTTGCTGAAGAGGAAGATGGCGATCAGGATGAAGATGCAGGTGGGGACGAAGCATCCAAAAGCGGAGATGAAAAAGAGGAAAAAGATGATACGGACAAAGCCAAAGAAAGCGAAAAGGGAGACAAGGAGATAATAAATGAGAAAGAAGAAGAAGCTGTAGCCAAGATAGAAGTTCCAAAGACTGAAGCTGCAAAGCCAGAAGTTGCAAAGACAGAGGCCAAGAAGGAAGAAGCTGGCAAAATGGAGGAATCAAAACCCGATTCTCCAAAGGCTGAGTCCCCAAAGTCTGAATCACCTAGACCTGCATCTCCTAAGTCTGAATCACCTAGACCTGCATCTCCTAAGTCTGAATCGCCTAGACCTGCATCTCCTAAGTCAGAATCACCTAAACCTGCATCTCCTAAATCTGAATCACCTACACCTGAGTCCACCACATCTGAAATACCTCGGCCCGATTCCCTTAAATCTGATTCTCCCAAGTCTGCCTCTCCTAAATCTGAGTCCCCCAAAGAAGGCTCACCAAAGCCTGGATCCCCCGAACCCAGCTCCCTAAAAACCGAGTCCACCAAGTCAGACTCCTCAAAACCTGAATCTCCAAAAGCTGAATCCCCAAAGGCCGCCAAGCCCGAGGCCCCAAAAGCTGCTGAAGAAAAATCAGAGCAACAGAGTGACCCAATAAATGACAAGGACGTGGAAAAGAAAGATGGTGCCAAGAATGTTGACGTAGACAAGAGCAGCCCAGAAGAGAAAGAGAAGGACGAGGGAAAAGAAGACGCCGTGATTGCTAACGGGGTGGACGAAAGTCCTGTCAAAGAAGACGCCAACCAGAAAGTGGTGGTCACCAAAACTGTGGAAACGATTACCACCGGAGAAGACGGGTCCAAGCACGTCACCAAATCTGTCACTGTGACTGAGACGATGAAGGAAGAGGTGGAGGAGATGGTGCAGGAGAAGCTGGTATCCACCAAGAAGACGGAGAAGCACTCCACCCAGTCCATCAAGCAGGTGACAGAGGCAGAGTGAGCGGACTCCAGGTGAAGGAGAAGAAGCAGAGAAAAGCGATCACCTCAGAACTAACGTTACAAAAGAAAAAACATCATACAGCTAGAGCGATGTAATAAAGATAACCTTTCGCAAGCATACAAATGAATCATAGAGAGAAGCCAAAAGTTAAACGCTATAAACTTCAAAAATGCATGTTGAGTGACAGCTTTAAATGGGCATTGCTGCCAACGCGGTGATGAGCTAGCAAGACATTTTATCCTCTTTTTCTTTCTTTCTGCAGTTCACGGCGAGCTCACGGGAGGGGAGGGGGGTGTCTGCATGCTGGCTAAGGACAGGGAAGAACTTTCCTCACAACTGCGTGTATGGTAGAAACACTGTAAAAAGAGTACATATGTAAAAGTAATACATACATTGCGTGGGGAGGGGGGAGAGGGGGAAGGGGATGTAGTTGGGACAAGCAGGTGGGAAGGGTCCTCTACACAGACACTTGCTGTACTGAAGAAGCCTTACTCGACATGTGACGGTTACAACTGAGCCAAAAAAAAAACGAGCAGCAATATGATAAAAACATGAACATAACGATCCAGTTAAAGCTTACCAGTCCTGAAGAAACTCCAAGCCTTAAACATGCTTTTTATTAGTGTTGTGTTCACCGGACTGCAACTGAAAAATAAATAAACCATAAACTATTTAGATTTGTGCATTCTTATATGCATAGTATGGACTTGAATTTAAGTACAGAAATGAATGAGGTGCTACTTTTCGCAATCACATGACTTTACTCATCATGAACTATTTCTCAGCAGCATTTGCTCAATAAATGACATAATGAAGTAAAAAACAGAGTTGGTTTGTTGTCTTTTTTTAACACATTGATATGTTTGCTTTGTGTACTTTACGTATCACATCAGAATAGTTAACAATAGGTAATGAAGTTCCAGATGCCACATGAGTTTGTTTAATGATTTTGATTCATTATCAAAACAAAATAATTTCATTTACAACATTTAAATAAATAAAAAATATTTACCACAAAATTTAGTTTGATAAATGATGTAATTTTTTTGCTCATCATTATTGCTGAAAAAAAGTAATCAGCTTTGTGTTATTTATATTTTGTCAATGGTAAAATATGCTATTGCTAAGTGCAAAAAAATACTTTAAAAAACGTCTTTCAGCATCAGTTTTTAAAACCACCACCAGGCTGTTTTCATCATACCTGATGCAGAGAGCTTGCATTCTGCCGAACCTCTAAACTTAATAACTATGATGTGCTTCAGTGGCTGTTTGTTTGGACGTTCTCTCATCACATTAGAGAAGATTATCGATGTACTTTTGAAACATATTGCAAACTGTTGTTTGTGTAAAAGCAGTAATTTACGGTAAGTGGGCAAAAACAAGCCTCTGGGTAACATTGTATCAATACGATTCCTTTTTTTTCTACTTTTTTTTAAGTGACTTATGTAAACAGAGAAAGAGCAGATTAACACATCATAATTAATCTTAGTTTGTCTGCAAAAAGCTTGCAATTACCGCTTACTTTTAGCTACTGTGTGTAGCAATTATTCACTCAGTTTGGACACATTTAAACCTGGACTGCAATTAAGTTACTATGCAGATTTCGTTGAAGAACAGTGCCTGAAGTCCTTTGTTGACATCAAAGTACAAAAATGCTTGCCATTTGTCTGCACTTTCCCCAAAACACATTTTAAGATGGTATGACAGGTACTTCATTTAGGATGAAAGCTAATTCATCAATAATTACAATGTGCGATTAATTAGTATTTTTTTGTAATCTATAGACAGCTCTAAAAAAAATTCATTATTTTCAGGATGTACTGTGAGAGTTGTCCTGAACACCTATGCATCAATCATTGTCCGGAATTGTTAAGAAAAGTAACTTCATAAAACCTCAAATATTGAGATTATTTGTAAATGTTTAAATATAGAACTTTCGATTCTGGGAAACATCTCTCAATTAGTTTGATTCTCTTTCTTGTGGGAGTTGAGATCTTAATGTCACCTTTTTGTCAGATTTTTTATTTTACTTACGAAATTCAGATAACCAGTTATATACTAAATGTAAGCACAAATCAACATTATGCAATTTTCCAAACAGCATTTGATGTCTATTGAACAACTTTAAACTTTTATTGTAAAGTATTAGTAAAGTATTATTACGGGAGCTGCAATTCCAAGATTGAGGGAGACTAAAATTAAAGACGGTTTGACATAATGAGTACAATTTGTTTTACTCCACCTACTCCTTTTTTTCACCCACATGTAGTAGAATTGGGGTGTATGGTTATTATTTTTGTTTTACTTTACTAAGTGCATCAATGGTTCGTCAAAATAGTTTGGGAGGACTTTTATGGGATCCGTTTCACTCTTGAATTAGTTTATTATTTGTCACTGGCAGTGTTTGTGATTGTCTGAATGATTTGAAAATGAGAAATTAGTGAACACATTTCTGTGATTACACAACATTTATAGTGGCTGGTGACGGTAAGAGATGCATCAGGACTTGTTCATAGTTTACCAAGCAAAACAATGATGACACAAAATGCTTTAAGAGGTGTTTATTAAACCACCAAAATCTCACACTTCCTTTTGTAATCAGCAATTACACATATACACATACTCATTAGGAGCTATGCAAACAGGCTTTTATATACAACTTTTAAAATTGGCAAGCAGTTAACCTTGATTTGTTGCTGCAAATGCGTGATGATTGCACTGTTTGATTGAGCACCACTGAAGATGATAGAGGATGGCATCCAATGCCGCGACTGGTTATCAAGCTAAGTTTTCTAAAGATACCTTCTCACTTTTTGCCCTTTCCTCTTTCATCTCAGACTGCTCTCCTTTTCCTGTGTCTTCTTTCTCCTCGTCATCTTTGGCAGCGTCTGTCACCTATTCCTTTTGCTCCTCCTCATAACCTGCATCAATGAATGATACATATATTAGATTGTGTGGTCCAGAGTTTAATAAAAAACACAGAACATAAAATCAATGCACTAACCATCCTCTCCTTTTTTGACCTCTTCATCTCCCTTAGGTGCCTCTTCATCTTCTTGATTTTTATCTCCTCCCTCTTCATTCCCTCTGTCATCATCCTCCTTCTCCTCTTCCTCCTTGGTGTCCTCTGTTTCTTCTCCTGCCTCCTCCTCCTCTTCCCCAGGGGGGCTGGCCTCTGCTTGCTGGGCGTGACTGGCAGAGATGAGTCCCTCCGTGGTGTTGAAGCTGGAGCTGAAGAGGAGTGATGTCATCAGGTAGGAGGGGCCAGAGCTCAGGCTGGACAGGAAGGGCCGGGCGCTGGACGGCGCTCAGAAGCTTTGGCTGTAGAAAGAGGACATACTGGCGGGCCCTCCTACACTGAAACGAGACTCCTTCCCTTCAAGCAGCTTCCTGTGGAAGTTGGTGAAAATAAAGGTGGGAAGTGAGTGGCCACTTATAAAACTCTGATAAAGACTGCTGAACATCTACATAAATTCTACAGTGTTTATATTATAAACAGCATACTATGTTATAATATTTCAATAAAAGCTTGGGAAAAGAGAATTACTTGTTTCAATGTTTGTCTAATAAGAAAAACAGGGTTTTGATGAATGATTAAAGTTGGAGGTGGAGGAGGAGGAGAGCCTCACCTGGCCCGGAGATGAGTACTGCAGACGGGAGGAGGACAGCGGGGAGGCATGGGAGGAGTAGATGGGGTGGGTCCTCCCCCTCGTCACGGCGACACAAGAGGGGGCCTCGACATACTAGCGTCTGGATTGCGAGGCGGAGTAGATGTGGCTTTTCATGGCTGAGCAGTACAGCTGCTCTCCCTCTCCTCTTGGTGTATGTGCGTCAGTTTGGCTGCGTATGTCTGGATGTTCACATTGGGCCCAGCCTGCAGCAGCCTCAGCCTTAATAGCAGAAACGTAATCTCTGATGCTAGCGCTTTCCCCAAATCTGCAAATGCCGGCTCGATAGACTTTCACTGCAACATCAGGAAAAGAGAAAGACAGGAACACTGGGCACGAGTGTAGGAGTTTTATTTTTATTTTTCTGTCTGTCTGCCTTTCTGTTTTGGGTCGATATATAATGGGCCATCCTTGATGCATTAGTTGTTCTTGAATAAAACAATGAATGGAACAAGAAAATGTAGCCAGGTGATTGATGGCCAATATCTGATTCAGTGTTGAACACAATAGGTTATCTATTCACATAAGCATCATTTTAGTATTTAATTCAAGAAAGTGGAAAAGTTAGGGATGAATAATCACTAGAAATGCAACATACGTATGTCAATCACAAATTATGGTCAGATGCCACTGTCATTTTGGCAGTATTACCTATGTCATGAATCCATGGATTCTAGGAAAACACAAATACAGCTGTTTTTGCTGCATCCCTCCACCAATCACCAATCTTTATAACATTGACTGAAGTGATCCGAGATAAGAGTGAAGCGCTAAGATGGATGGGAGATCAATAGCCTGTCATTGAGGCAGAGCCACAAGCTGGGCAGCCGCATCAATGCTATGCAGTTCAGTGGGGCAACGGCTCAGAAGATGGATGGAAATTTGCCTTTTGATAGTAAGATCCCAGGATAGTTGGAGGAAAGGTGTGTGCATGGCCCTAACAAATTCAGAAACACTACACACTGAAGATATCAGAATGTAAGATAAGTGTTTCCCTGTAAAACAGAAAAAAACATTCTCCTGCATGAATAGAAAATCCACATTTAGGTGGTACAAATTACCCATTCAACATTTACGTTTTAAGTTATGAGTAATACATGCATTAATAGGTATCACTACAACTCATTTAACATCATGGAAACTCCTGCCCCGAGTACAGGATCACTTGGTCCTCCTACTGGTTGTTTGGACTTCAAGTGAGAATGCAATAGTGTTAATTTTGTCACCTGTTTTTAATTTAGTCTTAGTCTTGTGGCAATTGTCCTTGTTAGTTTTAGTCACATTTAGTCATTCACATATCTTTTTTTCTTAGTCAAGTTTTAGTCAACTAAAAGTCTCACCATTTTAGTCTAGTTTTAGTCAAACGAGAACTCAAGGTATCTTAGTCAAGTTTTAGTCAACTAAAAGTCTCATTTCAGTCTAGTTTTAGTCAAATGTAGAGATGCTGGACCCTGGACCAATAGGGTGATGCTCAGCCCCCACCCTTCCATCTAAGGGCCAAACAGAACTGCTTGGACAGCAACAGAGCCTCACATATATAAGGCACCGGCGTTGGAGGTCTCATTCGCCGAAAGTGTCATACACCACACGCCAGCACACATACACTCACATAACCCCGCTTTTATTAAGGGTCACATCATTACTTTGACCGGATGAGCTACCCTGTGGACACAATCGGGAGCCCCTTGAGGAGAACTATGGATACCAGGACAACCGGCTACGGCTACAGCCGCTCCGGCGGTATCCCGTCCAGCGGCTTCCGCTCCCAGTCTCGGTCCCGAGCAAGCCCGGGCTCCGTCGTGACCTCGTCCTACAAGAGAAGCCTGAACATGCCGGTGTCCAGAATGTACAGCTCAACGGTGCACAGCTCCGGCGACAGCGTTGATTTTGGTCAAACCTCCATGCTGAACGGAGATTACAGGCGCGCTAACGAGAAAGAGCAACTGCAGGGGCTCAACGACCGGTTTGTTGTTTACATCGACAAGGTGCACTACCTGGAGCAGCAGAACAAGCAGATTGAGGAGGAGATCCACGCACTGCGACAGAAGCAGGTGTCGCGCTCCGAGCTGGGCAGCCACTACGACCAGGAGCTGCAGGAGCTGCGCTCCATGCTGGAGCAGATCCACCACGATAAGGCGCAGATCCAGCTTGACACCGACCACATCGAGGAGGACATTCAGCGGCTCAGAGACCGCTTTGAAGAAGAGGCTTGCATCAGGGAGGAGACGGAGGCCATAATCCGCGTCCTGAAGAAGGACACGGGCGACTCAGAGTTGGTGAAGTCCGAGTTGAATAAGAAAGTTCAGTCGCTGCAGGACGAGATCGCCTTCATCCGCAACAACCACGAGGAAGAGGTTAGTGACCTCATCGCCCAGATCCAGGCGTCTCAGGTGACCGTGGAGAGGAAAGACCTCCAGAAGACGGACATCACTGAGGCTCTGCGGGAGATCCGCTGCGAGCTCGAGGGCCACTCCAACCAGAACCTGCAGCAGGTGGAAAACTGGTTCATGTGCCGATTCTCCAAGCTCACCGAGGCTGCAGACCAGAACAAGGACGCCATCAAGTCCGCCCGCGATGAGATAACCGACTACCGGCGCCAGCTGCAGTCCAAGACGGTGGAGTTGGAGTCCATCCGCAGGACAAGAGACTCGCTGGAGAGGCAGCTGAATAACATCGAGGACCGCCACAACAGCGACCTGTCCAGCCTGCAGGTAGGAAACAGCCACGGAGCCGTGCATAAAGAGCTGGAAACATTTTTAAAACTGTTGATATAGTACTTCTTTCATGATTTTGTTTAAAAATGCCTTTATCTGGGATGAGTTGGTATGAGCAATGTATATACTTTTAATATACAGAATTTTTCACTTATAACAGCAAACTGATCAAATTTTCTGTACTAAATCACAGTTAATTTCCTCTGTTGAGACTTTTTCAGCTACGTCATGATCGCATCGTTATGAGCGCCGGCTTCTTTTACAAATCACTCTCCAATTGTAAGAAAATTGTTACACGGAAACACTGCAGCAGCAAATGTACATGCTTATAAAAGAAGGCTACATACTTTTGGTTAAATTGAAAGGTCAATTTGTTAAAAAAGTGTGAAAGCTGTTTCCATAAGACTTGGTGCTTCACCACATAATCCAGCTTGTATGTGTACTGCTCCTGATTTTCCTAAGGAGACAATTCACCAGCTGGACAATGAGCTCAAGAGCACAAAATGGGAGATGGCTCGTCACCTGCGTGAGTACCAGGACCTGCTTAATGTCAAGATGGCCTTGGACATTGAGATCGCTGCATACAGGTAGCCTACATACTAACATGCAATTGTCTTTTTGCAGTCACTTTATGAAAACTGTACCCTCATTATTTATACATCCAATGTCCTTAGGAATCTCCTTGATGGTGAGGAAACCCATTTCAGCACTTACCCTTATCAACATGTGACCGCCTCTAAAATCTCTAAGCCGAAATCAGACTTTCCAAAGCTGAAAGTGCATCACAAGTTTGTGGAGGAGATCATCGAAGAGACAAAGGTAGAGGATAAGAAGTCAGACATCGACGAGGCTCTGGCGGAAATAGCACAGGAGCTGTCTGCCACAGTTGGAGGTGGTGGAGGTGAGGGAGAGGAGGAGCAGAAGGAGGACGGAGAGGGGGGGGAAGCCATGGGTAAAGGTGAGGGGGAAGATGGAGATGGCCTGGAGGAAGTGGTAGCCGCCATTGAGGGACAAGTTAGTTTCATCAAATCCACTAAGGAAGAAGAGGCAGATGAACAAGGTGGCGATAAGAAGGGAGCAAAGGAAGGAGAAAATGAGGCTGACGCAGAGAAAGATGGGGAGGTAGGTAATGAAAGAGACAGTGATGAGAGAAAGGGAGAGGAGGAAGTTGAGGAGACAGTCTTATGTTCTAAGGCTCCAGTGTCTAAAGCCTCGCCTGAGACAGCATTCAGAGAAAACGCCAGAGACAAAGAAGGCATTGAAGGAGGGCAAGAAGCTTGTGCTGAAGAGGAAGTTGGTGATGAGGACAAAGATGTATGTGAGGACGAAGCAATCAAAAGCAGGGGTGAGAAAGAGGAAAAAGAGAAGGCGGAAAAAGTCAAAGAAAGTGAAAAATATGTAAAGAGGTTAGGAGATGAGAAAGCAAAAGAGGCTGTAGAAGTAGAAGTTCCAAAGACAAAAGCTGCAAAGTCAGGAGCTGCAAAGCCAGAAGTTAAAACGTCAGCAGCTGTAAAGTCAGAAGCTGCAAAGCAAGAATCTGTAAAACCAGAAGTTGCAAAGCCAGAAGTTGCAAAGACAAAAACTGCAAAAACAGAAGTTGAAACGTCAGAGGCTGTAAAGTCAAAATCTGCAATGTCAGAAGTTGAAAAGCCAGAATTTGCAAAGTCAGAAACTGCAACGCCAGAAGTTGAAAAGCCAAAAGTCTCAAAATCTGAATTTCCAAAGTCAGAAGCTGCAACGCAAGAAGTTGTAAAGCAAGAAGCTATAAACCCAGCATCTGCAAAGCCAGAAGTTGCAAAGTCAAAAGCTTCAGACCCAGATGTTGCAAAGCCAGAAGCTTCAAAGCCAGAAGTTGAAAAGTCAAAAGCTGCAGACCCAGAAGTTGAAAAGCCAGAAGCTACGAAGGCAGAGCTTGCAAAGCAAGAAACTGCAAGGCCAGAAGTTGCAGAGTCAGAAGCTATGATGCCAGAAGTTGAAAAGTCAGAAGATGCAAATATAGAAGCTGCATGGCCAGAAGTTGCAAAGCAAGAAGCTATAAAGTCAGTATCTGCAAAGCCAGAAGCTGCAGAGTCAGGAACTGCAACGCAAGTTGCAAAACCAGAAGCTATAAAGCAAAAAGTTGAGAATCTAGAAGTTTCAAAGTCAAAAGCTTCAGACCCAGAAGTTGCTAAGCAAGAAGGTTCAAAGCCAGAAGTTGAAAAGTCAAAAGATGCAGACCCAGAAGTTGAAAAGCCAGAGGTTGTGAAGTCAGAAGCTACAAAGGCTGAGCTTGCAAAGCAAGAAGCTGCAAAGCCAGAAGTTGAAAAGTCAGAAGATGCCAAGATAAAAGCTGCAACGCAAGAAGTTGTAAAGCAAGAAGCTATAAAGCCAGAATCTGCAAAGCCAGAAGTTGCAAAGTCAAAAGCTTCAGACCCAGATGTTGCAAAACCAGAAGCTTCAAAGCCAGAAGTTGAAAAGTCAAAAGCTGCAGACCCAGAAGTTGAAAAGCCAGAGGCTACAAAGGCAGAGCTTGCAAAGCAAGAAGCTGCAAAGCCAGAAGTAGCAAAGTCAGAAGCTGCAACGCCAGAAGTTGAAAAGCCGGAAGTTGAACAGGGAGAGGTTAAAAAGATAGAAGTCTCAAAATTGGAATTTTCAAAGTTAGAAGCTCCAACGCAAGAAGTTGTAAAGCAAAAAGCTATAAAGCCAGAATCTGCAAAGCCAGGAGTTGCAAAGTCAAAAGCTTCAGACCCAGATGTTGCAAAGGCAAAAGTTGAAAAGTCAAAAGCTGCAGACCCAGAAGTTGAAAAGCCAGAAGTTGTGAAGTCAGAAGCTACAAAGGCTGAGCTTGCAAAGCAAGAAGCTGCAAAGCCAGAAGTTGAAAAGTCAGAAGATGCCAAAATAAAAGCTGCAACGCAAGAAGTTGTAAAGCAAGAAGCTATAAAGCCAGAATCTGCAAAGCCAGAAGTTGCAAAGTCAAAAGCTTCGGACCCAGATGTTGCAAAACCAGAAGCTTCAAAGCCAGAAGTTGAAAAGTCAAAAGCTTCAGACCCAAAGGTTGAGAAGTCAGAAGCTACAAATGCAGAAGTTGCACAGCAGGAAGCTATAAAGTCAGTATCTGCAGAGCCAGATGTTGAAAAGTCAGAATCTGCAAAGCCAGAGGCCAAGAAAGTAGAAGCTGCCAAAATGGGGAAATCAAAACCAGATTCTCCAACTTCTATATCCCCCAACTCTGAAATACATACAACTACAACTTTATCCCCTAAATCTGAATCATCCAGAGCTGAGTCCACTAAATCTGAAATACCTTGGCCCGATTCCCTTAAATCTGATTCTCCCATGCCTGCCTCTACTAAAACTGAGTCCCCCAAAGAAGGATCACCAAAGCCTGGATCCCCAGAACCCAACTCCCAAAAAACCGAGTCCAAGTCAGACTCCTCAAAATCGGAATCGCCAAAACCTGAATCCCCAAAGTCCGCCAAGTCCAAGGCCCCAAAAGCTGCTGAAGAGAAATCAGAGCAAAAGGTAGACCAAATAATTGACAATGAAATGGAAAAGAAAGATGGTGCCATGAACAGTGGCAGACCAGAAGAGATAGATAAGGGAAAAGAAGACCTGAACCAGAAAGTGGTGGTCACCAAAACTGTGGAGTCGACTTCCACCGGAGAAGACGACTCCAAGCACGTCATCAATTCTGTCACTGTGACCAAGACGATGAAGGAAGAGGTGGAGGAGGTTGTGCAGGAGAAGCTAGTATCCACCAAGACGACAGAGAAGAACTCCACCCAGTCCATCAAGCAGGTGACAAAGGGAGAATGAGCGGACTCCGGGCTTGAGCAGAAGGAGCAGAAGAAGCAGAGATAAGCGATCGCTTTAGAACTAACAGCCATACGAATCAATCATAGAGGGATGGCAAAAGCCAAGTTTAATTTAATTTCACAAATGCATGTTGCGTGACAGCTTTAAAGGGGCGTTGCTGCCGCAGCGAGGGGCTAGTGAGACAGGAGCTCTCGGAGGTGATGGGGGGTCTCTGAATGCTGGCTAACTTAATTAAATTCATGGGATGGATGGACTTTAATTTAAACACAGAAATGAATGAGGTGCTACTTTTTCCAATTCTGTGACTGCAACTACAAACTGCAATTCCCTAGCAGCATTTGCTCAATAAATTTCACAAGGATGTAAAAACAGAGATTGTTTCTTGTCATTTATCAATGTATTAATATGTTTGCTTTGTGTACATAATGTATCACATCTGAACAGCTAATAAGAAGTTTTTGAGTGTTTGAAGTTAGAACTTGTCCGAAAAGAGTCTCAATTTAACAGTTTTTTTCCCTCTGACTCTTTCCTTATTTACCTACGTATACACCTTCATGGATTCCATGCTTAACCATATGAAGTTCTAGAAGCCACATGACAATACATTTGTTTAATGTATTGTGGAATACAGATTTATAATTAATAATCCTACTTTTATCATTAAAAGCACGTCTGAAATTTTTTCCACAAAAGTAAATTGGAAATATTATGTAATTTACTACTAATACAATCATCAACTTTTTCCAATATAAAACCCTGACTGAGTCAGGGAGTCAGGGAGAGTCAGGGAGAGTTGGTGGTCAAGTTTCACGTCGAGGTTCCTAGGAGTCAAAATCGGCGTCAGAGATGTCAGTGAGTGTTCGAGTCAGGGAAGAATTAGTTTGGTGAAATCTGCATAGCTGTGGTAGGAGAAACCATGTGAGGATGACAAAGCCGAGAGAGTTAATGTAGAGAGAGAAGAGGAGAGGATCCAGGACGGAACCTTGAGGAACTCCAGTAGTAAGAGGCCAAGGTTCCGACACAGATCTTCTCCAACTTACCCGGTTGAAGCAGCCGTCAAGGTAGGACGAGAGAAGGGAGAGAGCAGAGTCTGAGACACAAAGTTCCTGGAGGGAGGAAATAAGGATCTTGTGGTTTACAGTGTCAAATGCAGCAGAAAGGTCCAGAGGTATAAGGAAAGAGGAGAGAGAGGTGGCTCTAGCAATGTGGAGTTGCTCTGAGACAGCAAGGAGAGCTGTCTCTGTGGAATGGCCCGCCTGGGTGTCAAGGAGAGTTTGTTAATGATCGCACGTTCAAGAGTTTTGGACAAAAGGGGAAGAAGAGAGACCGGTCTGTATGACTATAAACTACACCTAGAAAGAAAATGTAACACTTTTACTTTACCAATTAAAAGATTTTCAAATGTAAGTCCTTTGTTTGTTTATACAGAGGTATGTGAGTATTCAAAGTTGGACAAATGTTATT
The DNA here is from genome assembly GCA_021346845.1 of Apeltes quadracus. Lineage (NCBI taxonomy): Eukaryota > Metazoa > Chordata > Actinopteri > Perciformes > Gasterosteidae > Apeltes > Apeltes quadracus. Next base: position 8,918,916 of record CM037930.1, on the reverse strand, counting down.
AATGACTCCAGTATGTGGGTTAAGGACATCTCTGACCAACCATACTGAAAGACATTTTTTCTCTGATGGCCCGGAGGGTGGTTATTATGCTTTTTGTCCATAGTTTTATATTAATCTATCACGTGCAGCTGGCGAGTGGTTACAGGTCAGGAATTCCCTTACAGAGCAACAGGAAAAACCCCAAATGTTGATTAATAAACCCTTGATCCTTCCTTAATACCGCTTTGTCATTAACTAATTTAACAGATGGGAAACAGGATACGGATCAATTAAGGTATCTGTGGATCCCTCTGTTTAGATAGAATGTCCTCGTGGACTCGGACCAGTCACTGGTTACTAAAGAAAGGTCACACACCAATTCCCTGAATGACTCACAGTAAATGATTGCATTGTAGGACATATGACCTCGTCACCTGCCTGATATGTTCCACCCTGTTCTTGTCTATGTGTGAAGATTGAATAAAAGGCGGGTGTAAGGGGATGTTCGTTGGAAAGCCGACACTGCATGTGTGGCAGGGCTCCCCTTTGCAAAGTGAAAGATATACGACTTGTCTGTGGTTTGTTCTAGCCTCTTTAAGGTAACAGAGTTACCTTACCTAACAGAAATACCTATCATTCTCCAAAAGAAAAACATTTGTACATTAAAAAAAATCGGACTATTTTAGATACAATCAAAGGTTTTCTCAATAATTCCAAGCAATGATTAATGTGTTCAGAACTTTTTTGACTTATGCTGAAAAGATATATTTTCAAAAAATATTTTCTGAATAAAGGTTCCACATTTAAACGCAATTTTGAAAGCAAAATGTAACAAATCTAGGTTTGCTTTAAATAGGGCTTAAAGAAGTTGCAGCCTATTGTACAACATTGAACTTTGTGTTTGCAAGCACCACATTTTTATCGAAGCTATAATTTTAAGAATATGGAAGAGTAAAACTAAAGCCTTTTTTTTACAGCGTTTTTTTTTTTACCCACATATTAGAGTATGTATATTGTTATATTTACACTGATCTGGGAGGACCTTTGTAAGATCCGCTTCACTCTTGAATTAGTTATTATTATCTGTCACTGAGAGTGTTTGTGATTGTCTGAGTGACTTGGAAATTAGAGACAGAATTGGAGACATTTACAGTGGCTGGAGACGGCAAGAGATGCATCAGGACTTGTTCATAGTTTACCAAGCAAAACAATGATGACACAAAATGCTTTAAGAGGTGTTTATTAAACCACCAAAATCTCACTCCTTTTTGTAATCAGCAATTACACATATACACATACTCATTAGGAGCTATGCAAACAGGCTTTTATGTACGACTCTTATTATTGGCAAGCAGTTAACCTTGATTTGTTGCTGCAAATGCGTGATGATTGCACTGTTTGATTGAGCACCACTGAAGATGATAGAGGATGGCATCCAATGCCGCGACTGGTTATCCAGCTAAGTTTTTTAAAGATACTTTGTCACTTTTTGCCCTTTGTGCTTGCTTCTTCTGCAGATTCCGGTTTGGCTAATTTTTCTTCCTCTTTCTCCTTTCTGGCTTCAGTTTTGACATCTGTTTTCAAAATAACGTTGTCATCTTTGTCGTCTGTCTTGGCATCTGCTTCATCTTCTTTTATTTCAATTTTCTTTACCTCATCTTTCTCCGTCTTTTCTTCTTCTTTCGCAGCCCCATCTTTGTCATCGGCTAATTCTGTTTTTCCCTCCTGTTGGGCTTCCTCTTTCACCTCAGACTGCTCTCCTTTTTCTGTGTCTTCTTTCTCCTCGTCATCTTTGGCAGCGTCTGTCACCTTTTCCTTTTGCTCCTCCCCATCCCCTGCATCAATGAATGATACATATATTATATTGTGTGGTCCAGAGTTTAATAAAAAACACAGAACATAAAATCAATGCACTAACCATCCTCTCCTTTCTTGACCTCCTCTTCTCTCTCAGCCTCTTCATCTCCCATAGGTGCCTCTTCATCTACTTGATCTTTATCTCCTCCCTCTTCATCCTCTCCATCATCATCCTCCTTCTCCTCTTCCTCCTTGGTGTCCTCTGTTTCTTCTCCTTCCTCTTCCTCCTCTTTCTCCTCTTCTTCCTTTACATCCTCCTCCTCTTCCCCAGGGGGGCTGGCCTCTGCTTGCTGGGCGTGACTGGCAGAGATGAGTCCCTCCGTGGTGTTGAAGCTGGAGCTGAAGAGGAGTGATGTCATCAGGTAGGAGGGGCCAGAGCTCAGGCTGGACAGGAAGGGCCGGGCGCTGGATGGCGCTGAGAAGCTGTGGCTGTAGAGAGAGGACATATTGGCGGGTCCTCCTACACTGAAACGAGACTCCTCCCCTTCCAGCAGCTTCCTGTGGAGGTCGGTGAAAATAAAGGTGATTGCACCTCATGCAATGGGAAATGAGTGGCTACTTATTAAACTCTGATAAAGACTGCTGAACACCTAAATAAATTCTACAGTAGGACCATGAACATGACAGATCTTTGTGCATAGAAATAAACTACCGTATTTTCCGGACAATATGTCGCTCCGGAGTACGAGTCGCACCAGCCATAAAATGCATAATAAAGAAGAAAAATACATAAATAAGTCGCACTGGAGTATACGTCGAGGTCGGCGGTATAATCCCCAACCGCGGGGCTGGGATTCGGTGCTGGGCTCTTCCCTCTTCGCTCGCCGCTACTGAGGGAATCCTTGTTACTTTATTTTCCTCCGCATAGTAATATGCTTTAATTCAGCGGGTTGTCTCGTCTGATCTGAGGTCGTAGTCGGATCAGTTGTGGCGTGGCTCCGCGGATGGATCGGTAGCCCGCTCGGCAAGGCGCGCCGCCCCCTCCCACTCCAAGGCCACCCAATGCGAGAGGCACGCGTAGCCCAGTAAGCGCGAGTGAGACGAGTAGCTACACGTCCCGTAGCCCACGTCCCGGCTAGCTCGACAGGCGCTGCTGCGAGAGGGGGAGGTTTGTTGGCGCGACGGGGCACGGGGGTCCCGAGGCCGTCTGCACTTAAGGACACCCCAGACGCGGAAACGCGAGTGCTTTTGAGCATATATACGTTACCGATATATACAGATATAAGTTACCGCCGATGTGGAAATTATCAACACAGGCCTAGAGCGCCCTGTTGCGGTTTAGTGTGAAAATGTGAAATTACATGATATGTTCAAAAAATGTTAAACGCTCCAAATCGCTCCAGAGTATACGTCGCACCCCCGGCCAAACTACGAAAAAAACAGCGACTTATAGTCCGGAAAATACGGTATGTCTGTAATATTCCGGCTTAGTTTCAGCATATGTGTTCACTGTTGCTGCTTCTCACCTGTATGCAGCAATCTCAATGTCCAGTGCCATCTTGACATTTAGAAGGTCCTGGTATTCTTTCAGATAGCGGGCCATTTCCTGTTTTGTGCCCCTCAGCTCACTCTCCAACTCTGCAATGGTGTCCTAAATAGAAGGAAAGACAAAAGGCCACAGGACAATAGATGAAACAAAGACCCTAAGTACACAGTACAGTATCTACACAGTAGATTGAACATATTAGAATACATTACTGACGTGCATAGCATCCATTTCAGCGTCCTGCTTGTCCTCCATCTCGTGCAGCTGCTTCTCCAGAGCCTCATTGAGGCCTCGGCAAGCATCGATCTCCAGCAGGCGGGCCTGGAGCTGCCGTCGGTACTCTCCTGCTTCGTCCTTGGAGTTTCTCACGGCGTCACTGTGCTGAGCCACAGATTCGGTCATGGAGCCCACCTTCCCCCTGAACCACTCCTCGGCAGCGTGCATGTTTCTCGCCGCCAGCCTTTCATACTGGGACCGGATGTCCCTGAGTGCTCCGGAGAGGTCTGGAGTGGCGGCCTCAGACTCCACTCTCACCTGCAAGCCCATCTGGACCTGGGCCTCGAGCTCAACCACCTCACCTTCATGAACCCTCTTGAGGAAGGCCAGCTCCTGTAGCAGAGCTTCGACGCTCTTCTCCCGCTGAGCCTTAGCCAGGGCAGCCTCGTCTGCCTCGTGGCGGGTGTCCATCAGCCGGCCCTCGGCCTCTTCACGAGCCAGTCCTTCCTGTTCATATCGACCCTGCAAGGCGCTCAGGGTTTGCTCCAGCTGCTCCCTCTGTCCCAGGACAGCCTGCTGTTCTGCCCTGGCCTCATCCACAGCGGCTCTCAGGGCTCGGGCCTCCTGCTCGTACAGCGCTCTCAAGCGGGATGGCTCCGTGTACCTCTGCCTCAGCAGCAGAAGCTCTGCCTCCAAAGCGCGGTTCTGCTGCTCCAGCTCATGCACCTTCTCGATGAAGCCGGCGAAGCGGTCATTGAGGTCCTGCAGCTGGCCCCGCTCTTGGGTGCGCACGGTGCGGAATTCAGAGCTGATCTGGGCGGCCTGGCTGAGCTCCAGCTCCAGGGAGGCGGCTTGTGAGGAGGTGGAGGAGGAGGAAAGCCTCATCGGGCCCGGAGATGAGTACTGCAGACGGGAGGAGGACAGCGGGGAGGCATGGGAGGAGTAGACGGAGTGGGTCCTCCTCGTCACGGCGACACGAGGGGGGGCGACATACCAGCGTCTGGACGGCGAGGCGGAGTAAAAGTGGTCATATCCGATGCTACTCATGGCTGCTCTCCCTCTCCTCTTTGTGAATGTGCTTTTGTGTGTGGAGGGGTGTGTGGAGGTGTTCAGCGGGCTCAGGCTTCAGCCTCGACTGCTTGCTGCAGCAGCAGCCTGAGCTTTTATAGCAGGACAGTGAGCTCTGACGCAAGCGTTTTCCCCAAACTCTGCAAATGCCGGCTTGATATACTTTCACTGCAACGGCAAGAAATGAAACAGACAGGATCTGTGGGGATGAGTGTAGGAGGGAAAAGATTTAACGACAGGCAGAAAGGAAGGTCCCAAAAAAACATGTTAAATGACCAATACTTTTGTTGATCTTTTAATTACAGTGACATTCATCAAAACTAAGTTTCTATTTTCTAATATCTGTATGCTTATGTGGACTTGTACTGCAAAAAACTCTTCTCTTTTTTGTAGAAAAACAAGGTTAAACCTACTTTCCCTATCCTCACTGCAGCAGAAAGAGGAGGGGGGTGTCTTGGTTCAACAACAGTGACACAGCATCTTTCCTTCTGTTGGGGAGCAGAACGGGCCTGAAAAGACGTGAAATTTGCAACACATGCAAACAGAAGGGAAGTGGTCACGTGTAGAAGTTTTTATTTATTTTTAACTTTTTTTTTAAATGTCTAGCTCTAGGAGATTGTTTTATTTGTATTGTACACGTGATGTCAGCTTTTTCCTTCATGTTCACAATATCATTCCCAGCAGAACTAACAAAAGGTCAGAGTTCTCCAAAAACAACCTGTGTATTGATTTTGAGAGATTTGCAGCATACAATCAATGTATACAATGTTGTCCTTGAGAAAGCAATTGTTATGATCACCAATCAAAAGGGACACATTAGAGATAGTCTTAATAGTTTGTAAGTTTCACAGCAATGTTTTCAAAGATTGAAAGAAATGTCTTCTTTGCTTTTTTATAGGTTTTTCTTATTTTATAAAAGTCTAACAATCCCTCTCGTCTGCAGGACAAATACCCTGGCAGGTCAATTACACCAAGCTGCTGACATGCATTTTCTTTTCTAGTGTTTTTGAGGGTGTGAGTGTGTTTGTGTGTGTGTGCGAAGGTATGCAATGGCTCAGTAAAAGTATATGTTAGGAGATTTGCAATGCATTTTCAGCAATAACTGTGTGTTCGTGTGTGCATATCCCGTAGTCTGAATGTTCCAGTAATTATCCTATGCAGCAGAGGCCCCTCCCAGTACTCATAGAACACAGGCGAGGCAGGCAGGGGGACGCTTAGGACTTCAGCCGGAGCTGCGAAGACTCTGCGTCAGGCTGAGTCATCGTAACGGTTGTGATCACACAAACTCCCCTGTGTACACTCATGTCCAGCCTAACAGCAGCTTAACAATCTGCATTAAGGCAATTCTTATTTTAAAATCCCCAGTCACTCTCGTCACTCTGGCAGTTACAGACAGGTTGCTGCTCACACATCACAAAACACAACCATCAGCCACGCGCAAGACGAACATTGCTGACCTCTAGTTTATGATACATCACACAACATAATTAAGCAGCTGCAGTGCTATCCGTTTCGTCGCATGTCCTTACGTTCAGTGCTTAGCCTTATCTTAAAGAGGAAATTCCATCAGGCCGATACATTTAGCTTAAATCCAGCGTAACATACAAGCCTGGCCTACTGGCCTACTCTAGTTTAACACTCTAACTCTACTTATCTGATCTCCCATAAGACTTAAAGAACACATAGGGATACCATACCGTTAGGTGTTTGACCGCACTAAACAGCTATTCTGTAAATGTATCTACGAGCACACAGATCAGGCTCTCTGGTGTCAGTGCTGGAACTCTATTAATATCATATTTTTGGAAGATTGTATTACCCCCTTTTTCTCGGGCCAATTACATTATGATCCATATATAATTGAATTGGCCGTGTCCGAGGCATTGACATTGTCTCTATGGCTTACAGTTTCAAAGCTTCATCAGCACTGCCTATCCTCATCTAGTCTGACGTCTTCCCGACATTCACCAAAGGAAGGATTCCGACGGATAAATCAGTACCGAGTTTGTCCCAGTGGTGTATGTTTCCAGCACGGCGCAAAAGTTTCTCAACTGCAGACTGAATATGTGAATAAACCCTTTCTACTCTTCACAGTGTGACATGTGGCATATGAAACTGATAATACAGCAACACCTAGAGGTCGTTGACAGTAATAACACTTAATAAATCCCTCTGCCTGTTTTAAATATAAAAGACTTGTATTTAAATGGAGAGATAACTCCTCAGGTTGGACCAGGTCGAGGACTAAGAGATGAGTCAAGATCTTTGAATCACTTTTGAACACTTATGTCGTTTGCAGTTTCTGCATCTTCTGCTTGTTGTTGATTTGTACCTCAATGGCAAAAGCAATGATTATACTTTTTGAGAATAGAGAATAGAGATTTGTACCTCAATGGCAAAAGCAATGATTATACTTCTCGAGAATAGAGAATAGAGAATAGAACAGTCGGTGGTCAGTCCAGCTTTTACATGAAGCACAATGTATGCCGCCTTCTAACTCAGCGGTGTATTGTTTTTTTTTTATTTCCCCCTAAACACAGCCTGTTTTGCCCTGTGAACAAATGCAGTATTTACCAAACAAATGAAATTCTCAAAGTTGAATGAGCTGCAGTTTCTCTCTCAGCAACCCTCTCTCCGCAGCCAAGTCTGATCTTTACACTCTACTCGCACGGATCTCAATTTAAAAGTCATGTTGCTATTTTGGCTAAATATCTGACCTCTGGCCTTCTTATCCACCGCACGTCCCACCAGACCGGCAGAGGTCAGGTTCTATTGGCCGGCCATGTGTGTCCGTCAGCGCGTGAATGCCACTCACAGGCTGAAAGTGAAGGAGGCCTTTCTGCCACTCGCCACTCGGGCTGCTATAAAAAGAGTGCGGCATGCCGGCTTGGGCTCACTGTTGGTCAGACATTGTGTTTGTGCACGAGTTGGAAGGGCTGAGGGAACTGTGTTTGGATTGAGTCAACCTCAGGAGAACCCACTGTAAACATGGCTGCTGCCCACCGTTTGGTTATCGTCCGCCACGGCGAGAGCGCCTGGAACCAGGAGAACCGCTTCTGCGGCTGGTTTGACGCCGACCTCAGTGAGAAGGGTGTGGAGGAGGCCAAGCGTGGAGCCCTGGCCATCAGGGATGCCGGCCTCAAGTTTGACGTGTGCTACACCTCTGTGCTGAAACGTGCCGTCAAGACACTGTGGACCATCATGGAGGGAACGGACCAGATGTGGCTCCCCGTGATTCGCACCTGGCGCCTGAACGAGCGTCACTACGGAGGCCTCACCGGGCTCAACAAGGCCGAGACGGCAGAGAAGCACGGCGAGGAGCAAGTAAAGATCTGGCGCCGCTCCTTCGACATCCCACCCCCACCCATGGAAAAGGATCATCCTTACAACAAAGTCATCAGCGAGGTGAGACTAAGGGGGTCAGCCCATTTGGAATCTGCAATCTATTAGTTTTTTTCAGGAGAATATCATCAAGCACGACCATGTTTGACTTGTCGGTAAGTTATTTCACTTCTGTCAATCGTAGCGAGAGTGATCTACCTTTTCACTGCTCTTGCCACCTCCAGTCCCGGCGCTACAAGAATTTGAAAGCTGGTGAGCTCCCCACATGCGAGTCCCTGAAGGACACAATCGCCCGCGCCCTGCCTTTCTGGAATGACGTCATCGCGCCAGAAATCAAGTCGGGGAAGAACGTTATCATCGCTGCCCACGGCAACAGCCTCCGTGGCATCGTCAAGCACTTGGAGGGTGAGTATGAATGAGAAATTAATGTTGACATTATAAGATCCCACTTGACCAAGTCGCAAACAAACCAGTTATTTGGGTTTGAAAATAGCTTTTCATTGTAAAGGCCAAGCAAAGTGATCACAGACACTTGTCTACGCAAATACACACACACACACACACACACACTCACACACACAGTTGTGGATTACAGAGCATAAAAATAGCATGCAGGGACTCCGCTGAGAGACAGGGCAAAAGGTCATGAGTTCGGTTCCCATTACAGTCATGACCTTTACGTATAAAAGGTTGTACTCTTTCAAGGAGCGGTCAGACATAGATAAGGGAGTCAGACAGCCACAAAGCCTAAATGCCAGTAGTAGTGTGAAAGAAACCAAATTATTTATCTGATTAGAAGTTACAGATTTCTGCGATTAAAAATGTTAAGAAATCCTGCGGGAATGTAGTCCTGCTGATTCCTTTTAATATGCAGGACCACATTCTCATTCCCTCTGTTCTATATGCTGATCTGCTCCATCTGTCCGTCTCTGCAGGAATGTCTGACTCAGCCATCATGGAGCTGAACCTGCCCACAGGAATCCCAATTGTGTACGAGCTGGACGCAGACCTGAAGCCTATTAAGCCCATGGCTTTCCTTGGTGATGAGGAAACCGTGAAGAAGGCCATGGAGGCTGTGGCCGCCCAGGGCAAGGCCAAAAAGTAAGCCTGCGCTGGAGACTCTGTGAGGAGGCAGAACAACAAAAGACTGTTCCCCCTTCATGCTCCAGCCTGTCTCCCCCCGCGGATTCGTCCATCTTTGTAGTCCATTCCAGCCGGGGTAATGGTTTGAGGCGTTTTTGGAGACGGCCCAGTTTCAGCCATTTAGCCGTTTGTTTAAATGACAGACATGAGCGATAACCTGTCAATCAAAGCAGACAGCCCTACACTCAGCCCTTTTCAATTGTGCTCAAGCGCCATGTCAAGACCTCACCACTTTGGCACAGCCAATAAAGAAACCCTGTTTTTAAATAGGCCTGAGTCTGTTTGACTTCCCTCCTGATCTCATCATCTGCTTCAAATTACATTGTCAACCCTATCCATTACTCCTTTTTAATTCCCCCTTTGGAAATCAGTGGTTTCAGCAAAAAGCAAATTTGCTGTGAAATGTTATCCAGGACGTAGGGAGGGAAGAGAGAAAATCACATTGAGACAAGTCGATGGGTTCATCCTGGCAGCATTCCCAGAATGAGTTCTTGCATAGCCTCGTTTACGGTCAGAACCTACAGGGGCGAATGATACCTGTAGGCAATCATCCATGGTATGTAAACTGTAGACAGATGATAAATAACAATATAAAACTAATGAGTGGAAGATCGTATGGGATACATATTCTTTAATAATGTAATATACATAATAATATGTAATAATGTAATGTAATGTTTAATAGTGACTTGTAAAGGACACATAGGGTCACTGAATGCTGAATGAAAGGGGTGTAAATTAAATGCTATGACAGATGCAGTCATTGGGCCAAGCATTTTGGCCCAATGTTGGCCCAATCATCAAAGACTGAATGAGTAAATATCCATTCAATGATTTTCAAAACTGGCCACTTGATATATACAGTATTATTTAGAACTTGCGCAGTTTGTTTGGTTTGTAGAGGTAAAACTTTTACTGTTGGGTTGTGCATTCATTCCCATCTGTGTGGGTTAAAGGTTTATTTCTGACCAACTACAGTTTCTTTACATCCAACATTAGGAATCATTTTTTTCCCATGTAATCAAAGCGTTACTTTCCCCTCTTTCACAAAGCACCAGTAAGACACGTCACGTAGTGCAGCGTTCACGTTTATTAGAACAGCCTCACATGAAGACGTTTCTTTTAGACTATGCAACACAACGGCATTAGTTAAACACACAGTATGAGACAAAAACACAGGTTTGGAGGGAAGTTCAGTGACCCTGGTTCAGAGTTCTATGGGATGTTGTCGTGCCACCTGCTGGCCACTAAGCAGAACACAGGCTGACTGAGTGGACTGATGAACAAATCCATCCAGGAGATCTTGTAAGTCTCAAACTGTAGGTTCGCTTGAGTTTGCCTGCGCTTTTTATATTATCGTAATGCAAATGAACTCATTCTGGAGTACCTTAATACAAAATGATTAAGACTCTCTAACCATTGTCAAAAAGGTCAACTCAGATGTTTTTCTTTTGACGGTACACACGGCTCAGCGCCTTGTCACCTTCAAGTCGACACACACCATTATTTTAACAGTTCAAGTACTTCAGACAGGCAGAGTAACAACAATCAGCTAAAAGGCGTGTTCCACCGAGCACAGGCGTGGCTGTAGGTCAGGAAACGTCTGCTTTCGTTCATACAGGTTCGGAAACGTTCAAACAGGTTCGGAAACGTTCAAACAGGTTCAGCAGTTCAGTCAAGGCTTAAAATCCGAGGCGTTTTGATCGGAAGCACTTTTAGAAGAGGTTTACCTCTTGAAAGGCCTGAAGAAGCTCGGGAGATATGCTATCTTGGACGGATTCTTCTTGTATGTGACGGCTTCACAGGTTTGTCCTTTGGACACGTCGACAAACTCTGCAGCACTCGTGACGTTCTTCTCTATATTGTTGATCAAGTCCCCCTGACAGACAAACAACATCATTAACACCAGTCGGGTTCTACGTCCTTTGACTCCAGCACATTCCATAGCATAGTCAGGAATATTTTCCTGCTCTATATGTACAACTTTATGTACATATATTTACCTGAATCTCCAACAGCAAGGCGGTGTCGGCAAATATGGCGCGCAGCTCTTTGATGCTGGACTCGAGGCGGATGATGTCCTGATGCCGAGATTCAATCTCACTCAGAGCTTGCTTCGTGATCATAGCGCCAGAGTTGATCTGCGACAAGAAAAGTACACCAGTTGGTTGTGATAATCATGCTCCAATTAGCCTCACGTTACATTTAAAAATGCAAAAGCCACAGTCAATTTTACTGACTATTGTATTATAGAATCTCTCGTAAGGAAATTCCCTTACATCAGATATGAAGATGGAAAGATTGTCATGGTGCAGCATCTCCTCCAACTCTTCATCCGTTGTCACTTTATCCACTGAAATAGTAACAATATGTGGAGATGTCAGAGTCAGAGTTGTGTTTTCTGTGAAGTTATAGGTTAATTTAGGGTTTATGTTCACCACAGGACAGCGATATTATACCCCTGCTCCTCCCTCCTGCTACACCACTTCTTACTAACAGCAACAACCTAACTAATATTACTATTCCTACATCATAATATCTCTGACTATCTGAGGAGCCATTACAATAGACACACCCTCACCAACTGTAACCGGTGCATGATACAAAGTCCATTTTGAGTGAGGGGGAGGGCGCGGGAAAGGGCAACACTCGTGGGCAGCACAGGTGTCATTTATTTTTTTGGAACTCACCAATCTCCAGCTGTCTCTGGATCTGAGCTTTGCATTTCTCTCGGAAGGAGATTTGCGCCGTGTGGTGGCCCCGGAGGACTTCGGCAAAGCACCGAGTCAGGTCGGAGTGCTGGCGGTAAAGCAGGTACACGGAAACATGTAACCGGGTTATTAATGAATGAAAATAGAAAATCTGGCACACAAACCATTATCACAGGGGATTTGTGCCAGGTGCCTAAAGTTTATTTGTAACAGAATATGAAAGTGTCTCCAGACCTGGTTCTTCTGAATCCGCTGAACTACTGAGGCTTTACTGTCTTCATCCACAGCGATGTTGTCCTGCATTGCTGGAAGCACACATTAAGCAGATAATCAAACTCCACCACGCTGTTCATAACCCGGCAAGTGCAGTTGAAGAATACAATGTTGTTTGTACAAGCTGGCATAATGCTTGTTTCGTCGCACAATCAGGGTTTTGTTATCTGACACGGACGGTGTTCTCACTGATGGCCTACAAAGTGGAGTCCAGCATCATTCCTTTTTCTAAGCATTTGCAAGTCAAATGCCGTGTCGTGCACAATGCGGTCCACAATTAGAGGAAGAGGGATGTGCTGCACAGCACTTCCTCATTCTCTCCAACATTTAGGACAGCCTACACCACCACACATCCATAATAGCTTTGCAGGTAGAAAAGCTGCTCTGGTGGCGTTATGTCATAAGATAAATATATATCTACTGTAAAAACCACAATTCCGCTTACATTTTAACCGGGCTCGGACCAAGTTGGCGCTCCCCTTGATCTCGTTGTTCATCAGCTCCATGTTGTCTTTTTTTTCTACGAACAAAATATCAAATGCAATAAAGACATTGACGGGGGAGAATTTGTTGAGTTACATAGTGTGAGTCTCAGTAACAAGGTGTGTGACCTTTCTTGAGAGACTTGACCTGACCTAGTTCACGATGTCACCCTGTCATATCAGATGCAACCCATAGGTGCCTTGACACAAACACAATTAACATTTTCCAATAGCACGCACTGTAGTGACCAGAGCATCTGCAGCCACATGTTGAATATGTTTTTACTTGTATTTACTGTCTTTTATTAAAATAAGACCGTCATCATAGTGTAAGAGCATGTCAATTACGGAGCTATAGCTACGTAAACATTCAATCACAGCCCTAAATATGATCATTTTCTTCCATATGGCATGACTCGTCTATACAAACAGGCTCAGGTACGTTGGGCAAAGGCGGTTTTGCCTTTTGTGTGTGTGTTGCTGTATTTGACTTGTTTTGTGTAATGAGCCGTGGAGGAGATCTCCACTTACTCTTGTCTGGCTTGGGATTGGAAAGGATGGCGGCCTGTACTCCCTCCACCTTTTCTGCTTGGCAGGAGATGTTGTCAATGAGGCTTCTCACCTCCCCCACCTGTGCAAACACACACACACACACACACACACACACAGACAGACAGACAGACAGACAGACAGAGACACACACACACTCTGTCTTCATTGGGCCTTTGGATGTGACAAAAGAAACAACCGATGAAACCAGGGCAAAGTTTACCGTTTTGAAGAAATCCTCCAGGTTGAATGTGCTCTCTCCTGTAGCATCTGCCATGTCATCCTGCTGCTGCTGTTCAAAGAGAGGCAACTCGTTACGCCGACCATACGATACAGAAAGAAACAGCCACCTGTTGCTCCACATATAGTTATAGATATATCGATATGTGTATAACCATGTCTCGCTGTAGGCACAACTCAATATAACCACAATACAATATTGACTAGTTACTTAATGGTAGATCAATAAAAACTACGTAAACAATACCTGGACGCAACGTTAACAGCCATTATCGAGACTTCAGACTCCCCGAACACTGTTGTTAATACTTCCCTCAGCGACGAACAACGGTCGCATACCTACTTTTTTACTTAAGTTTCGGTAACGTTATTCGCGTTGAGGCGGAGACTCGAGCTTTACCTGCAGCGTGTCCTCCGAGCTGCTGAGCGCACCTGAGAAAAACACTAAGTGCGCGGGCACGCAGGCGCGTTACCGTACAAAAACAGCAAACAAAGAGTAATTCCCCCGCCGGTGTGTTCAGGGACCAGCTGCAAAGTAAAAAATCTGAAACCTCTCTTCGTTGGACAAAAGGTTTGATGGTCAGTGCGCGTGTAAGTGTGGAATGCGCAGAAACGGTGCTCCAGGGAAACTTTAGCAAAATAAAGGATAATATTTGATGCCACTAAAGTGGTTTCATAAAAGCATGATGAAGTTACATTCAGACTAATAACTCAGTAGGTGACCTTATGCTTTGAATAATTCCACAATGTTAAAATGTATTGTGCTTAAGGTCACATTTTAATGCAGCAACATTACCATCTATGTTTTCATGGTAAATTTCAACTAGGTTGCATGACCTTGGGAAGGACAAAAATCTAAGCATTCTACTGTTAGTAACAAAATAGAAAAAAATACTATCAAAAGGTTAAAACGGACAGTATGTGGGTTAACTTGTATTACACTGAAATGAGCATTACTGGGTGACAAACATCGGAAAAACATCTCTTGTATTCCATTTGCTGGGCTGAGTATTCGTCCTTGACAAATAAATAGATATATCAACTAAACCAAATTGAAATATCCAACGGTTGTGGGATGAACTTTTTCGACACATTGTATTAAGTTCATGTTCTCTGTGTCGTAGATAAACTCTGCCTTCTGCCAGCTACATGACAGCATGCAACAGCGCCAAACCAACCTGCAGGATCAGCCTCAGGTCTCTTCCCGTTCTGTTTACATAATGGTAAGCCTCTAAGTTAACAGTCCTCTCTAACCTGCTGTTGCACAGTCTGCACAGGTGCAGTTTAATAGCCCCCTAGATATCTGCGTATCATGCCAAATAATGTGGACTACAGGTAATGTAGAGTACATATACGCTTGTGATAAATACATCTTATTTTCTGAAGCATAAGGATAGGCTAACAAATACTGCAGTCTCTTACGACTCCCTTCTGCAGTTACAGGTTGGATTGGTTAGGAAATCTAACTTTTTTCCAGGCCGGATACTTTACATATGAAGAGGAGCAGCAACGGATGCGAGAAGATAGGTTAGTTAATAGGTGATATTGAAAAGCGAAAAAACACAGACGGATCAGGAGAAATATGTCTGACTATTTGGAAATGGATGGAATTCAATTAAACCCAGACAAAATTTGGCAGGTTTAGCATGAGGAATAACCCGCCCATGCCACCTGTGATCTGACCCTGCCAGGTCTGCATAGCTGATGTGCAACAATACGTCTTTTTTTCCAGATGAGGTGATTTTGGTGCAGTGGTGTCATGCAGACAGCTGTGGCTTGCATAAAAAGGATGTAAATGTATTCATAAGGGCCAAAAAAACTCCCCACATGATTGATGCTTTACGATTTGTTAGACACACTGGAGGGCCTGCGTTTGGGTTCAACCTCTCAGCTCATATCTAGAAGACTAGACTGATGACATAAACAGCAGATTTATGGGTGTTCATGCCAAAGACCATGTTGCAGAGGGCGGCCCAAGTGTTACACCTATAACACATCACAGGATACAACCGCTGACAAATGTAAAGGCATCCCATTAACAGCAATGTCATAAGACACACCCAAAAAGGGTAAGAAACATGCTGAATACAATTTGGATGCTTTAAACGCAATACAATTCTATAAAGTGGACAGAAAGGGTATAGATTACCAGTAATCAAACATTCAAAGAGTCACACTTGTATTGTAAAACTGAACGAGTATCGGTGGCCAAACTCCGGGTTACAGCCAGCAATCTGTCTTTTAAATGCCTGCTAGTTGTTTGAATCATGTGGTAATAGTCTCTTATGTGCCCTCTCTGACTGGCAGGAATGGTCCTAAGGGCATGAATGACCATCTGCATAAATACTGAAAAACTCTGAGTGGTAGTACAAACCAAAAAGGAAAATCCAAGGCACTCTCAAAATTCAAAGCCTTTATTTATGGCTTAGTCAACATAAATAATATAGTACTCCAACGCGTTTCGGCATACAAGCCTTCGTTAGGGAGTCAAACCTCTGGGTGGTAGTGTTGGAAATTAAATTCCTTGTACAACTAAGCCGATTCCGGCCACCCGGGTCCCCTACACCACTGACCCTGGCTCCTCGGCTTCTGTCTCCCCATGTATGGCACTCTGTCTGCTGTCGCCGGTGCCGCAGAGTCCGGCTGCCAGTCTCCTGTCGCCTGGACTGCTGATTACGGCTCCCCTCTTCTCGGCGGACCCACTACTCCGCTCGTCTGTAGTCTTCAGGAGGCGAGGTTCCAGCTATGTATCACAAATTAGATCTGATTTTGAATTGGCCAGATATGAGTGGAATGATTTCTTTAATGAACTGTTTAAACTATCAATGTGGAAAACTTGAGTTTTCCACTCTTGCTGTGCTTGGAGATAAGAGGAGCACAGCATCTGCCAAGTTGGATAATGAATCTACCGAGAAATGAATAACCGATTCTCCAGAGACCAACCCGGCCTCCTCACATGAGTGACACAAGCAGCCAGATGGTCCCATCTCCACAACAAAGTGCTAGTTTTCATGAATAATGTATTGGTTGCTTGTGGGTACTAAACGAAGCAACCAGTTGGTGTGCAGTATAATACTATCTTCCATCATTTTCCATTATTTCCAGATTTGAGTCATCTTTGTCTTCTGATGGGATATTTCCTTTTCAAAACAAAAGCCAACACTGGTTTCTAACTGAAAGTTTCAGTTATCAAAGCGTGGCGTGTTTTCAAAAATATATATAATTAGACACATAGCTATGTGTCCACTAGAAAATAGATGGCCCTACTGAACTTTCAATTGCATAAATCCTTCAGGAGAGTTCAGAGCACAACAGATATCGGTGATTTGTAAACTTCAGAAGGGGTATGAATACATTTATGATGGAAACCCCCCTGGCCTCTTAGGAGGGCTTCTCTGCTTACCTTCATACTACAGTTTTATAAATGAATTATTCATTTATAAACAGCATAACCCCTCTGGTATCTCTTGGATTTAATTATACATAAGGTATATCCTATTTTGCTGCATGTCGTCCTTCTCACCACTAGAGGGAGCTTGAAGATTAGAAATTGTAAAGAGTGCTTTTTCGCTTTTCTCTGGATTTAAAGAAAAAGTGGAAAACTAATATAGGCAGCAGACATATGTTATGTACTTTCACCAGGCAAAGAAGGTCCGGACCCGCTCGCACCAAATAAGAAAATGGTTAACTTGGTTTCTGAGTCAGCAATTGAAATCATATTTGTCTTGCTGATGCTGTATAACAACACATATTACAAGGTTCTTTACAAATGCTGACTAAGGGAGCCTCACAGGAGGATTTCTTGGTTGGCCACTAAACATATATACCATACATGTTATACTCTCCCTGGACACGCTATACCTGCACTGCTCCGCATTGCTAATTCGGCCGGCTGTTTTGGTCCTCCGGGCACCAATGAGCTCGTAAATACTAATTAACATCCTGTCTAGTCCAAAAAACAGATGTATCTGCCAGATCTCACTACTAGCCTGTTGTTCCAGCCTCTACATCCAAGACAATATGCTTCTGTGAGCGAACAGGGACGGAATTTAAGAGCTTGGACGGAGGCCCTTTTGCAGAAACAATCTCTGGGACACAGTCCTTCTGAGAATGGTTGTGTCTGTGAAAGCAGAGTCGAGGAAGAAGGAAGATGAAATTCTCAACGAGATGGATGAAGCTAAAACAAAAAGCGTAAATCCAAGTCTTTTGCATCTCCCCAATTTAATTAATTTGAGCGATTTAGGTTGTGAATAAAAAAGGTGTCCCCAAAACCGACCCCCACTGTCTGTCCTCCTCGTTGTCTTCACTTGTTCACTATTTTTCTTGCTTGTCGCAGACCTCACAGAGTCACCAACCTGCTCAGCCTGCCAAGCTCCGTCCAAAATTATACGGTGTCAAGATCCAGCCCCCAAGCTGCCAACGCTCCATCAGATACCCGACCGCGCCGATACCTCATGGCAGTAAGGGTCAGACGAACACAGGACTGTGAACCTCTAGACCAGTGATTCTGCACGGTTAAGTTTATGATGTTTTAACGCACTCAGTTTAAGGTAATGATGATAGTCCTGAACTTAACTTGGTTTCCTTTATTTAAAGTGTCTACACTCTGATTTGACGATGAAATGCAATACTTTATAAGCCCATAATAATTTGTTACAATGTCCTATTAACGACTTTAATAGTTTTTTTTCTATAGGTTTCTGCAAGAGATAAGATCATTTAATAATGAAATAAAAGCAAAAGAAAACAAATGCTGATTCCGATACTAGCCGCCTTTACCCATGAATTTGACGACGATGATGAGATGATCTGCTGGTGGAGTAGTACGGGCCCACACACTGTCTTGTTAACAGTTTCCAATGTAAATCAATAATATATGCTTGCTGGCAGGCTCAACAGTGCTTAGCAGTGCTTTTGCGGACTGGTACACCCAATAGTAGGCGGGCAGCTGGGGAGCAGTTTTGCCTCATCACTGATGATGAGTCAGCTGGGGAAACAGCTGGAGGGGGAGAGTCCAGCTGTGACGTGCTTCAAGCCACCTCTCTGTGTAATCTTTCCAAAGCATAGATGACTTGAAAAAATGAATTTCAAAAGGTTAACACCAGATTAAAAATGTTGGAAGTGCAAAAAGGATTGAATAGCACAACCTCCACCAAGGCTTTACAGTAAACAGTTCTATAAAATAAATATCCTGAGGTGGTTTAATGTACACTGTGTTCATTTTAACCGCCAAATCTCCCTCACTTATTTATTTGCTACATTTCCCAAACAGACCTCCAGTATTTTACAGCCAACTTGCCCAAACCAAGGAGTGACAGTTTCCAGTTGATGTCATGATCCTCAGCATGACCTTTTACAGCTGCCATGCATTATGGATGCAGAAGTAGACACATCCGCTTCCTTTGTAATGGATTTCTCTGTGTGATGCTGAAATGTCAGGGAACAAAAAAAGACATTAAACAATTTCCTTTGTCAATTTTACTCAAGAATAAAACTACTATATGCAGTGTATTCCTAAACCAAAATATACCTGAAAAAGGTACAGTTAATAACAATGTCTGAAAACTGAAGGCTTCGAAACCATAGCCAACCAATCAGTCTGTCAATAACTAATTATTAGCTCACTATTTACTCTAAAATAAAAGTGCATTAAGAGTCACCTCACTTAATTACACAGTAGAGGTGTAACAAGCAGCTTTCCTAAAATGAAGGACCAGTAATGGCTCAACAGCTCCCTGGAGTTGCCTCTTCAAAGGGGAAATGCAAAGTTCACACACCCTCCAACTCTGAACAAACTCTTCCAATTCCAAGGGCTACCAGAGGCCAGCATTAACTGCCAACGAGGAGCGCTGTCCTAACAATGTCCGTTATTTAACCGCCAACACGGCGTACATCTACCTCACATTTACATCTTAGTCATCACACTGAATATTACCTGAAGCTGGGCTACAGTATCATACATTTGATTGAAACTCCATTCCTAACTTTGTTTAACTCAGGTTTGACAATCATAGAAACGCTACTATTTCACCACACGTGAAAGTCACTTGATGGGAGAAATACAAAAACACTCTTTGGTTGCTGTTAATGGCTGACAGATAAACCCTTGGGAGTCCTTCAGTGTAGCACAACACTTCATTCATTTCTGTCACTCTCATAATTTTGTATTTTGTGAATTAAATTACGAGCACGAATGGGCACACAATCACCGACATGTGGGAAATTGAGGTTGTAGTGACACATAGGCAGAAATTGAAATAACAGTGACTCAAGTTTAAACTATTTTCCTTAGGCCAGGTCTATCACCTCACAGACATTTCCTTCAACAACTGTGACACTATTCTCTTTCTACCTTTTCCCAGGTTTTCTTACCATTCCTTCCACCTTATAAGACCTCTGAATATAAACTTAAATCATTCAAGAAAGAAATTCCCAATGTTTCTGACGTTAGATAGTTATTGCAGTGAATGAACTGCAACTCAAAGCTTTACTAGTATTTAATACTCACTGACATTGACAACGTAGCTTCACGGAGCGGGACCACATCGACTCCTTGAAGCATCACTGATCCCGTCCATGTCAGCACTGGAAGGGGAAACTTGCAATGGATGAGGCGTCACTCAACATGATCATTCAATGAACACTAATGCAGATTGGAATGGGGGGAAAAAAGAGGGAAGTATTTCAACTCTAGATGGCGGTCTTGCATAAAAACGCATCTCACGTGTCAAACATTTTTAAGTGTAGCAAATCTGAGGCTTAACCAACGCTAATTACTGCAATTGGAAGTGTTTACTTTGGTTACGTGACGCTGATTGAAACAGAGGTGGCCCCCCCCTCTGAAACCCCATCAGCCTCTAATTGTCTTCATGCTCTGAATCACAATCTGTGCTTTCTGTGGAATGTTATAAACAAGCAGGTTCAGTTGAGTCTCTGTGCAGTCTGGTGAGGCTCACGTGGTAGCACCTCGGCACTAAAGTACAGCCAAAGTCATACTTTGATGACCTGGGGGGGATGAGAAGCTGATTTTGGTTTCCATCAATCTCTCAGCCTTTTCCCTTCAGGTCAGGATTAGGCCGTAATATTGCTCCGTGATGGTAATCCATATCCAGCTCAACTTTCTTTTCTGCTCGGGAGCTTTTAAAGGAAAGAATGTCCACTTACTGTATAAATCAACGTCGGCTGTGAGTAAGTCAATAGTAAAATGAGTTAAACAATGATATAAACTGTTAGTCGGAAAAAAATTGAGAACCAAATAATGGGATGAATCACCTCTTTCATATTATTACATATCATAGAAAACAAATGAATATTAGATATATGGTGTTTGTGACATTTATATGTAATCACCAGTGTTAGACAACACCCATGTTAGTGACACTATGAGCTAAAAGCTAACAGCATGCTCGATGTGCTTACAATAACCATGCTAATTTGCCATGTTAAGTAGGTGTAATATTTACCAGGTTCACATTCAGCATGTTCACACAGCACATTTCCTAACACACTAGACACAACCAAGACACAAAAGACAATGTCAGGGTACTACCAACATCACTTAAATTATGAAGGGATTGTGACTGTATCCATTCATTGCAAAGTTTCAAGCTCATGTGGCACTTGAGGGAAAGTCAGGGCATCATCAATGTCCTTGGTATAACAGAGTCTACATAAATTGATGTGTTTGTACAATTTTTTTGTAAATCCATTGGGACGATATTAATTTCTCCCCCAACTACAGATGCGGAAAGACTGTTAAAAACTACCTGAAATAAAGAAACAAATAATAAAGCTTCTTTGCGCTAAAATTGCTTATTAGTAGTTGTCAGTCATCTTTAAAGCTGCTTATGCTTCATGCAGCGTCGCAGGGTGGCGGTGTCAATCCCAGCTAACAACATCGGGCGAGAGACGGGCTATACGCTCTTGAATGGTCGCCAGAGCCATCAACCGCAGAGAGGAACAACCTTCCCACACGCCTGCGGGCAATTTAGAGTCACCAGTTAGCCTAATTCCCAGAGCATTTTTCATTGGACCGTGGAAGGAAGCCGGAGATCCCAGAGAGAACCCACGCCGACGCTGGGAGAACATGCAGAAAAGCCGCTCGGTGGAATAGAACCCAGGACTTTCGTGCTGTGAGTTGTTGGGTGATATGCTCCATCATAAAGTAGATACATCTGCACAGGCTAATATTAGGTAATATATCTTCCTTACAATACCTCTCAAAAGAAAATAGAAAACACACAACAATGTCTTATTTGAGTTAAGATCCCCAGTGACTCTGTTGATTTTGATTGATAGTAATAGTATCACCTTTTACTTCTGCAACGTTATCACTGTTAAATCATTCCTGCTCATCCGTCCACCTGTCTCCCTTCTTTTTTTTACTGTGCCTGTAGCAAAATGACAAAGGCAAAAAGAAAAAAATATCAACAAAGGGAATTAACTTAGTGGAGGAAGGGACAGTGAGGCAGAACATGCAGTATTTCCGACAAGTTCGTTTAAAACAACACAGCTGAGGGAATGCAGAAGAAATGTGTCATTGTTTTCCCACCCAGAGCGTCCAGGTCTCGAGCAGATGCGGTCCTCCTGCGTTTCCCATTCTTCACCCAACGTGTGATACAGTGATACAGGTACAAAGGAGGGTAAGTGAAAATTGAGTAGGATAATACCTTTTTTTGTATTTTACCCACCCAAACATGCGGTTCCTAGAGTAAAAAGGATAACGTTTAATTTTAATACTCATACTTTTGGTATGCAGCGGAGCCTACTCAGGCCATTGTGAAACTCCATGTTGGCAAATTAGAAAAGAAATTGATTTAAAAAATCCGCCGCCGACCACGTTCCAATTTAGAACGATGCCATCATCATATTAACCTCAGTAGGGAGTCACGAACAGTTTTAATTTAGCAGTATGAGTGTTTTATAAAGGGAACAACCTTTGCTTCTGAAAAGAGAAGCAAATGCTAGTGGATTGACTTGCATTATTCCTAATGGCCATCAGGGGGCGAGTCAAAAAGTAGACTAATTGAACTTGAGTCCATGTGAAAATGTTTCTACTTCTCGCTTGAGTAACCTTGGTAAATATGCGTTTAAGGGGAAAATTTCTTGTTTTAAATCTAAAAAAGCAGTAGATTCACAGTAGTTATAGTAGCAGTTGTAGTTGTTGTACATTACAACATTATTAAAGTATTATTTAAATACAAACCATAATTTGTCTTTTATCCTGGTAATTCAATGCTGATAAGAAACTTATATATGGAACAAATGTTTGATTTAGAAACACAGATATCATAGCTTTTGCCAAAACATTATTTATGGTAAATGTGTTGTTTATATCCTCACATACTCTATCTAGAGAATTCTGAGAGACTGAATGTAAAATGAGACTTGTCCAGACTGTGACAGAGATTAAAGACCAACTATTTGTAAACCACAAAATGGTGCACAAAGTATTGGAAAAGCAATTCACTTGTGAGGCAACAGTGAAACAAGCCTAAACTTTAACAAAAGTTTATAAAACCGTTACTTTATTATCTTTTATCAGATTTAAAACAATGGATTAGGGATTTCAAATGAATTTTCATTTATTGAACTGACACACAATCAAAGGATTTGCAATCTCGAATTTAATCATACCATAGAATAGGTTGTGGTACAATAATTTAAAAAAGGAGATGCTGCAAAAAAGGTTTTTTAATCATGAGCGTTCTTATTCTGATTCCATTTCACCCGCAAAATGTTGTAAGGGTTCACACAAGCACATGCAACTTGCAATGTTTATTCATACAAAGTGTTTTTTATTCTCGTGCTGCTTTGCTTGTGTTCTTTTTACATATTGAGAGGCTTTAGGGAGCACATACACTGGATTTTAGTTATCCAACTTTGTCTTTGATGGAGAGGCTAAACATCCAACCTTTAATATTTGTAAAGTAGAATTCAACCCTGCGAAAGTCTAAAACCAGCACCGTGGATTTTGCCTGTAGTTTCTCTCTGTGTCAATAGAATTCAAATAAAGACGGTTAAGGGAGAGACGTTTAACTGCCATTATGGGATTTGCAGATTCAATAATATATTCTATTTGATGAATTCTAATTGCTCACATTCTGATAAGCAATCAGAATGTAATCAGTCAATAAGTTGAATATCCACCAAATAAGCATCATGCCACATGGTGTTTGTGGCCTTGGTGGGCATTGCTATTTAACAACGCTGCTTTGTAACCCACAGTTGTGCCAACGAGGGGGCCGTTACTAGACGTAGTTGTGAAATTGCCTTTAGTAAATTGAATTGGGCACCGACGCCTTTGCCCGTAACCAACGACCTCCAAAAGCAGCGAGACAAAAGAGGGGTCACACAAGGAGAAACAAGCAGAGGCTGTTATTGCAGCACCGGGGGAGACGTCAGTCAGCTGCAGTGACGTTCATTGAAGGATTATACAGTATGCCTGAGTACACACGGGCACGTGCACAGTCACAGCCGTCTGCACACAGACACACACACCGTATCACTCAGGGGGATAGATCCTGACAAGCATATCTTTAGCCTCTTAACTCTCCAGAACTTTGCTAATAACTGGAAATGAATACTTGATTGGAAAAAAACGAACTCAAACTTGTTCAAAATGCATGACCCCCTTGGGATATCAAAAAGGGAGAAATTTAAATTTCCTACAGCTAAGGGTTTTATTATATATTATTTAACGAGAGACCTGGAAATACTGTGGCAGCATTGGCCTCTCTGACTTGTCAGTACATGTCTGTTGAGTGGGGTGTGAGATGGTTCATAAGTGATGACGGGTGGCGTCAAAACAACATATCCACCTTAAACCAAAACGCAACGTGTTGGAGTTATTTTATGCTCCGTTTCTCATGTCGGCATTTGATAAAAGCCAAATACAGCAGGAACTAAAGAGAAAACGTGCGACATGCGCTTCATCTGAAATTTGGACACAAAATTGACATCAGGTCCACGTCAAAATGTTTCAAATCATTTAGAGAAGAATGAGGTATGCTTTGTCTCTTCACATCTTGAAGTGGACACGTAGGGGGTTTGGTTGTGACATTGCCTGCGAAATTGCTTCAAAACTACAGTGACTAGAGGATTTCACCGGGTACCACAATGAGATGCTGCAACTCCCCGAGCTGCTCCCTTCTACTGTCTGATGGGAGGGTGGAAACTGACCTGACATTATTAGGAATGCACAATATGGTTGACACCATAATTCAAAATTACTATTGCAATACTATTGCACATAGTATTGCATTTCATAACATCAAAAACGCGTACCACTGATTTTTTATATCCGTAAAACTTTAATAACCATCAGCCAAAAAACAGAACTTTATAAAAATCTTGATAAAAAAAAAAAATCTGAATTGATAGTATGATCATATCCACACAATCATGCAAGGGTAAAATTGAAGTCACTATTTCTTAGTTCTTTGTGTTTGGAGATAACTAAGTCAAGTTGAAAAAGTTCATAAATATACACATTGGAGAAGAAAACGGTGCTACGATTGAATGAAATAACAGAACGACCTTGATTTCTTATTGAGTTCTGAGATCAAAATCACAATCACGCATGGTTTGTTCAGTCATTGTTATCTGTGCAGCTGGTAGTTATTCATTTTTATGAATAACTGTAGCACTCTGAGCCACATCTCTCCCACGCACAGCCGGCTGTGAATTGTGAGACTTCTGCTAGCTGTTGAAGACTGGACAGATTGCTTGATGATGTTTCCAGTTACGGACCGGACAGTTTCTGTCGTCTCTAAATCCAAATGTCCAAAAGCCTCCCAACTAAGCCCTGGTAAAAATGGAGGCCAAAGCATCAACACCAACAGACGGACGGCAACACTTCCACTGCTCCACAGAGATCGGGTTGGCATACTATCTCCACAACCACATTTAACAGGTCAGACCACAATTACTGATTAGCCAACCCCAATCATGTGATGTCCAGGGTTTGAAAAGTTCAAGTTGCATAACGGAGCTCTGGGAAAGAAACTCTGCTGTTCTCCAACACCATACAATTGGTTTTCATTTTCACAGCACTCATGAATAGAAATATATTTTTTGATGTCACACTGATACATCAACCTAAAACGCATTATAAGTCTTTATATTTTAAAATAACAAGTCTTTAAATAAGATGAGCTCATGCTTTCTTGCTGAAGGCCCGCTGTCACGTTTCTTTTTTCTTTTGATTGGAAAGCAAAGTCCCATTCACCCCCTTAATGCAGTCTCTCACTCCCTTGCCCTTGTAAACTCATAATGTCATCCTGAGCACTCGAGTCGACCGCAGGACACACAGTCCTTACTCTGCCAGCCCACAGCTCGGGCTGACATTTGGATTCAGCTGTTGCTGTTTGGGGTTGTGGAAGTTTGAGGCTTCTTGCACTTTGGTGGTTTATTAACAGATACAACAGATAGTGAGGGGATATTGCATCTGCATATAGTTTTAAGAGAAAGTTCTGTTGTTTATGTATAATTCTTCAGTGGTTCAAGAAGTACGTACCTTTTAAATAAGACCATTAGCAAGAAGATTGTTTATTCCTTGATGCCTGTCATCTCCGCCATGGGGTCGCATTGGCTCCCTCTTTTGGTTTATTTGTTATAAGTAAATCAAAGTAAAGCAGTAAATCCAAAAAGAGTTTTATTTTTTTTTACTTCTAGTATATTTATGTTCAAAGTAGACAGTAGTTAGTTTAATTGTTTCTTGCCTGGTTTAAATCTGGAGTTCTGCCACATATTTTAACTGTGCGGTTTTATTCTTGCAGAACTCAAATGAAAAGAAGTCCTTACTGGAAGTAAAGAGGAGGAAGAGGAGGTGGAGGAGGAGAAGGACAATATGTTCCTTGTTCAGGTACATGAAGTTTCACCAGAGCAGCGTGACAATTATTAACTATTTAGAGTTTAGATGAATCATACAAAGGATGAATCATCAAATTATCAATTAATTACAAAGATTACAGAGATGGTTAGAAGGGTGCTCTCATGATAAATGACATGGGGTGACAAGCTTCACGGCTTCAACATATCAGCACAAACCCCTCGCACTGCTGCTAATTAATGGTGTATGCATGTGAAGTGTTTACCCCAATTACTGTCCAGTTGAGTGGTCAAGATAACTAATTGTTATTACAAGCGATTGTAGGACTGTTTCTTTGTTCTGCTAAATATAGCATTTAGGGAAAGATGCAAGAGGTAAAGTAACAAGATCTATTGTATCAGAAGGTTTTGGTTTCTATTTGTAGACTGAGAACACTCATCCAATCCTGTTCGAGCAGGCTTTGGTTGAATGCAACAGAGGCAGAGGACATTTGTGGTCTTGCATCTGGAGTTGCAGATCCAACATTAAAGAAGAAAAATTGTTTTAAGCCGTAAACACAAAAAAATTCCTTCTTTTCCCTCTCATACTTAGATAAATGATAAGATAGCTGGTGGAGTTCAAAATGTCCTCTTGTGTAGGCGGTCATAATCTTTTAGTAAACTTGTTAAGTGGTGATCCCCTTGCTGCCTTAGTAATTAATATAAGAGCAAATAAGGAGGTCAACTCAGGATTCCTTTAAATATAGGATTCAAGCAGATGAGGCAGATACCTTTTTTAAGCCAATAATGACTATAGGTATTCAAATTCTATCAAATACTTTGGTACTTTCACAACTACTTGATGTATTTACATAATACAACTCTAACATTTGTGGTTTCCAGAAGATGAATCCTACAGAATCTGTAGGGAAGAGGGGTCCGCCAACACTGCCATGAGTTTTTGTTTTGCTTTTAGAGAAGAAAGCTTCTCTGAACTGCGTATTATATACTACAATACATCATACTTATTGATCGACTGGGCAGTATGTTTAAAGTAAGTAATTATATTTCAAGATTGTTTTAAAATCCACATTTGATTAAAATACTGATAAAAAAGGTACTCAATATGTCTGATATAGCCATACACTACATACATCATTGATTTATTTCCTGCCTGACAAAGTTGAACTAAAAGGAAAAAAGGCCCTCTGTTTTGAGCAGCAGTGTTGTTTAAATCAATAAGAAATGATTAACATATTATAGTCATGGAAGTAAAACATCCCTCTCTCCCATTTCCAGATACTGGAGGATATGAACGGTTGTGCGTTTTAAACACCCACAAATGAATGTATTAATACTATATGACAATACCTTTGGAAAGGCTCGTCCTCCCTTTGCTGGGGGAAGAAAAAATGTGCTTTTAGCTTATTTCTCCAGTTTGCCTGAAACTGGTGACCAGTGAGGTGAGAAGGATGGTTGTATATGAAAATTGATATTAATAAATATGATAAATAGATAGATAAAGAAAAACAGGGGAGGGGGAGTTGGCAGGTGATGCAGAAATGATTGCTGAGCTTCAGGTTGACAGGCACATAAGCTGAAATCTATAGAGGTAAAGCAGTGCAGTTGGTGCTTTTCATACATTATCATCTACTCCCCCTGTATTTGTGTCTGGGCGGTTCAAGCAGCGAGTCACAAGCAGTTCAGAGTGTGTTGACATGAATTTTCTAAACTAGAACTTTGAGAGCCAACGCTGACAACAAACCACGACTGACGAGTTGTTCCATCATCGAAACAGTGAGAGAGATGAAAAGTGAAGAAAACAAATAGGGACACAAGGTGAGAAAGCACTGAGTACATACGTAAACACTTGCCTTGTGAGAAAAGAAAAAAGCTCCAACTTTTGCATTAGTGAGCCCCATGAGAGCGACATCAGAGAACAAACAAGCACTCCAACCTCTGCCAGGTCGCCCTTTTACTCTCAGTATTCAGGCATTTGGGGTTTTCAGGAGAGACACACACCGCGCTGCTCACTGAAGTTCAATCGATGCAGTTTCTCTGTGGGAATGTCATTCACTGCTGACGTTTTTGCTGTGAAGTCGATATGATGGCATTTTTTAGAACTGCACTGTTTTTTGTTTGTGAGTGTGTGTGTGCGCACAGAGGACGTGGAGGCAGCGGTAAGTATAATACCACTATTACACTGAGAAAACAGGTAGATGAAGGTGACACGGGGTCCGACCCTGCCACGGCATACCTCATTATCCTCTCATTTTGTCAGGCGAGCTGATGTTGAGGGGGGTAGAGGTGGGTGGGTGGCATTGGGTCTAACAGAGAATGCAATAAGGCCTGACCATTAAAATGATCATGAGGGAACTAAGGGGTGGTTGATGAAGACATATAACTCCACAACCCGGTATTATGTGCAGAGCGCAATAATGAGGAGACGAACAACAAACATAGAAATGTCAAGTTAAGCAGGGATGACCGAGACGACTAGGACGTAGTGCAGCACAGCTCTGTTGCTCAGGGGCAAAGCAATGAAACAAAGTAAATATGGATACCTCTCCTCTCTCTCATTCGGACACTGTATGCACTGGTATGCAATACAATGTTTTTGAAGCCAGGAGAATCAAATGTGTTAAGAATAACTCGCAGGGCTTCTTTTGTTGAGATATTCAAAATGAGAGTCCCGTTTAATATGATGCAATTACCAAGTCCAGAATAATTGTAATCTGTAACGCATATATCTATGGTCCATCCATGACTTGTTTCAGTTCTGGAAATGTATTTTATCCTAAATAAATGGCCAGTAACAAAACGTGTATTTAAAAAGAAGCCTGACAATCCGGGATAACATTCAACACAAGCCTGCAGGCTATAACCATTGACAAGAGTGGTTTAAAACAGTGTTCCAATTCAAGTGGAGAATAATGAGCCTGAACTCTACTCTGTTTGAACACAAGGCCGCTCTTTTGTGTCTTCCCTCTTTCCATCAATAAACGTGGTGTTTTTCTAATAGATCTGGATAAAGTTAAACTAAAGCAAAGAAACCACCAATAGATAGTTTGCTGTGGGGGAAAGTGGTGGTGCTGTGAAAATCGCTCATAAAGGCGTCCGATTAAAAGTAAATTAGAGTAAAGTTATTCCTTGGGTTCTGAAATATGCAGTACATGCAGAATATGCAGAGAGAAACCTGGGTATGTGATGGAAACGTTCCCATGAAGGTGTAAATAATAATACTTTGTAAATGCAAAGTGGATTTACCCACATTGATGGTGGAACATAGCCTGGGTTTTCCCATGCTGGAAACCATGGAGCAAATTTGCCCCTGAGATCACCAATCACAGAGCGGGGAGGGTGCAGCAAGACGATGACGTTGAATATGCGCTGGCAGTATCTTGGTGATTGCCCTGACTCCTGTGCGACTGTCACCCCTAACAACGCTAACCTCTCGGATAAACTATTATTTTTTTTTTTTTTAAACATGTCTGTAGAGTGGCCATATATACCAGGGGTCCCCCAAACTACGGCCCGAATGCGGCCTGCCGGCAAAGTTCCGCGGACTTTATGCGCCCGTATCCATGGAGGTGCGCGGAGCCGACCGCCAGCACCCCCAACAGGCGCATTTGACAGACATTTGTAGCGCCCAATAAACGGCTCTGGGCATTTGTAAACCACGCCTCCAATACGAGGAAATGAACATGTGGTTTCCAGACCCCGGCCCTTTCTCAATACTCAAGACGGCAAGAACGGGCTTGCGTTCCCGCGAGAATAGACTCGGGAGACGGACTCGGGAGTCTAAACTTGCGGGTACGGGAGAACGGCTATTTCCGCAATTGGAACAGCAGCTGACTCATCTTCCATTGTAGCCTGCTGAGCTGAAATGCATTCTGGGATATTTTGCTCTCACAAGAACAGACAACCCTGCTCCGATGCATGCCCGGTAAAATGGGCGGGGCGAGCCACATCAGGGTATTATGGCCGTTCTCGCCCAGATGTGGACTTTAGTATTGGAACAGTACTCGGGCTGCGACTGAGGACGTTTCACGAGTCCACGAGAACAAAAGTTCACACAAGAACGCATATTGAGAAAGGGCCCCCGTCTCATTTGAGATCAGGGTATGACGTTAGCTAGGCTAGGTGGAACAAGTAATATCAAGGAAATGTTGCTGTGTGTTTCTCTTTAAATACAAGAAAATATACCAGTAGGAAATAACATTGTGTCCTTCTAATAAACCCAATCTACGGTTACCCTGCTCTCTCCCCAACATCAACAGGCTTGCTGAATGCTGGCAGGCAGCTTTCGTTACTCCAGTCTGCTTGTAGCGGGCTGTGGAGTTGCAAGGCATCGGAAGCTGTGGAGGACTCAATATTGCATCTATTAAAAACAAGCTAAAAAAAAAACTCTAGTTACCGAAAGAAAATGAGACTATTTTTCTTTATCCACCACTTTGCTACCAGAAAAAGAAAATGTAATTGTTGTGGAGCAGCAGCAGGTAGACAAACAATCAGTGTAATAAGCATTCCCCTCAGTACAATTAAAAGTGTGTGAATACAAACATGGAGATTCATGTATGAAGCTGGAACTGATAGAGTATGCTTATGCTGGAAAATTGTGATATTAGGGTCCTCGCTACGACTTCGTCGGAGAGGAACCTATTGTATCTGATGGAATTATTATTATTATACTTCTCACACTTTAAAGGCCTTTTGGGGGGCTTTATCATGTTCAAAAAGCTGTTAAATTTTGCATGAAGATAAAGACTGTTAAAAAATTTGATAATTTTGGGGTTTCGCCTTTTGGGTATAAGGAAATGTCTCTATAGCGCCCCCTAGAAAAGTACCCTACTAGGCCAGTTTCCGCCCCCAATGTCCGATGGACTTGAAAATTGGCACACATGTGCTCTTCCACATGCTCTACAAAAAAGTCAATCATGGTATGCAAATGCACCTAACTGGATTTTCCGCCATTTTGAATTTTGTGAAAAACGTGTTTTTCACAAAATTCGGATTTCGACGAAACCTTCCATTAATCATTATTGGTTCAATGTCCCCCTGTTCCAATGGGTGTGGAAATTAATTTCCAAATTACTTCTACTTCTTCAGTTCTTGACTGTTGAGTATTTTACTAATATCAAGCTTTAGCTTCGTTTTCATTTAAAATTATAAATGATTATATATGTATATCAGATCAGAGTTGTTACATTGTTACAGGGAGAACTTACAAGCAAGTCTTTTATTTGTTTGTCTCTCAGCCAGCTGTAGCTTGTGGCTTCGTGTCTCGTGCGCCCTCGCCCTCTCCAGCGCGTCCTGCTCGTCCTGCGCGTCCTGCGAGACCTCGGCCGCGTCCTCTCGTCTCATTGTGTGTGAGACTAAGTCTCCCGCTCGCTCTCCTGTGCCTGTTTAAGTACTGGGAGAGAGCACACCGTTAATTCCCCCAGCTAGAGGTTAATTGCCTCCAGCTGGCACCGTTCCCCAAACCGCACCTCTTCTCTCTCCGCTGCAGACAACCTAAAAACCACGCCCAGCCACCAAATACCCCCACCGCCCGACTTAGGCCGGGGAGCCGTCTGGCCCTAGCTTACTCCCCCCCCCCTCTCGAGAGGGCGGGAGAGGAAGTCCGCCACGACCATCTGCGTCCCCGGCCTATGGATCACCTAGAAGTGGAAGGGTCGCATGGCCAGATACCAACGGGGGATCCGCGCGTTGGCATCCTTTGTGCGGTGGAGCCATTGGAGCGGGGCGTGGTCCGAACAGAGGGTGAATGGGCGCCCCGGGAGGTAGTACCTCAGGGAGTCCACCGCGAAGCGGATGGCCGAGCACTCCTTCTCAATGGTGCTGTACCTCTCGGACAGCTTCCAGCTGATGTAGACCACTGGGCTGGTCGAGCCCCTCCACCTCCTGGGACAAAACGGTCCTCTGTCCGAAGCGTCCGTCTGCAGCAAAAAGGGGAGAGAGAAGTTAGGCGTATGGAGGAGCGGATCCCCACAAAGAGTTTGTTTTACCTCTTCAAACGCTGGCACTGCTCCGACCACTGGACAGGATCTGACGCACCTTTCCAGGTCAGGTCAGTCAAGGGGCTGGTGAGATCCGCAAAGCCCGGGATGAACTTGCGGTAATACCCCGCCAGCCCCAAGAACCGCTTCACCTCTTTTTTAGTCTTGCGACGCGGGGAGGCCACAATTTCTGCTGTCTTGTCAACCTGGGGGCGCACCTGCCCGCCCCCCAACTGGTACCCCAAATACCGTACCTCCCTCTGTCCAATCACACACTTCCCCGGGTTGGCGGTGACCCGGCCTGCCTCAGTGACCACAGCACTGTGTCCACCCGCCGCACATGCTCCGCCCAGGTGGTGCTATGGATGATTACGTCGTCTATGTACGCGGCTGCATATGCGGTGTGCGGCCGCAGCAACCGGTCCATAAGCCGCTGGAACGTGGCCGGGGCACCGAGCAAGCCAAAGGGAAGCATGGTGAACTGGTACAACCCGTACGGAGTAGAGAAAGCTGATTTTTCTGCCAGTAGCCCTTAGTTAAATCCAGTGTCGTATAAAAACGTGCAGTGCCGAGCCGGTCCAGGAATTCGTCGACCGAGGGCATTGGGTAGTCATCGAACCGTGACGCGTCGTTCACCTTGCGGTAGTCAACACAGAACCTTCACAGACCCATCATTCTTGGCCACCAGAGCGATGGGGCTGCACCAGGCGCTGTTGGACTCTTCTATTACCCCCATCTCCAACATTGCCGCTAATTCCTCCCGTACCACTTTTCGCTTGTGTTCGGGAAGTCTGTAGGGGCGTGACCTTACCGTCACCCCCGGGGGAGTCTCAATGCGGTGCTCTATCAGGTTCGTCCGGCCTGGCAGGGGGGAGAACACATCAGCAAACCCTCTTTTGCAACTCGGCAATGTCTGCTCTCTGGTCCTCAGAGAGATGATCCTCACACGGGAGTGGCGTGTGACCACAAAGGGCCCTTGCCACTTAGCCAGTAATTTTGAGTTGGAAGAAGGAAGTAACACAAAAACCTTTTCTCCCGGTATGAATTTTCGCAGCCTGGCTCCTCTGTCGTACAGCCGCTGTTGTCGTTCCTGGCCTGGAGCAAATTCTCCCGTGATACCCGACCCAGCGTGTGGAGCTTTTACTCGCAGGTCCAGGACGTATTGGATCTCGTTCTTGGCGGGGCTCGGACCTTCCTCCCAGCTTTCCTTAATGAGGTCCAACACCACTTTTGGAGATCTGCCAAAGAGAAGTTCAAAGGGAGAAAATCCTGTGGAGGCCTGGGGAACCTCCCGGACTGCAAACAACAGAGGATCCAGCCATTTGTCCCAATTACGTTCATCGTCGCTAATATATTTACGGATCATGGCTTTTAACGTCCTACTCATACGCTCGACCAGCCCGTCGGTCTGCGGATGGTATACGCTTGTACAAATGGACTTAATCCCCAGCAACTTTCCCGAAGTTCTGCGCGACATAAACGAGGTGCCCTGGTCTGTCAGAATCTCTTTTGGGATTCCAACACGGGAGATGACCTGAAACTCTCAGAACTGAAATCTATCAGAACCAACACAAAGCGATATCCACGTGCGCTCCGGTGAAATGGCCCAATGAGGTCCATGCCGATGCGCTCAAATGGGACCACCACCAAGGGCAGGGGTCGCAACGGGGCCCTCGGGATGGCTGGCGCCTTAACTAATTGACATTCCGGGCAGGCCGCACACCAGCGGCGCGCGTCTCCCCAGATGCCTGGCCAATAGAATCGGGCCATTATCCGGTCTAGTGTCTTCGCGTACCCCATGTGACCTGCCATCGGATTGTAGTTAGCCGCCTGGAAAAACATTTCCCGGTGGCTTTTCGGCACCAGCAACTGGGTGTATTCTTGTCCCGTCCAAGCGTCACGACTCACTCGATACAACCTGTCCCTGATCACTGAAAAATACAGGTACAACTGCGCTGCGTCAGGGCGCACCAGTTGACCATCAATACGTATCACTTGGTCGAAGGCTGAGACTGCTCGAGTAGAAAATCTTCCATGGAGCGAAACTCGGTCTCTGCCAGGGTCTGACCAGGAGTCTCGACCAGTTCCCCGTCACCTCCCCCGGCACACTGCATGAAAAGTGGGATTTCCGTCCCCGTAAACGCCCGAAAATTTCCCTAATTTCCGACAATTTCCGACAATTTACAGGCCGCGCACGCCGCGTTCGCCTGTCCCGGAAATTGTCGGAAACAGACGTAGGTGGCGATCAGCTGGTGGAGGTGCGAATGGCCCTAATTAGCATATGAATGCAGTGAAAACCGCGGGTGGCCGAGCGGAGCGGGCTGAATATCCTTACTCCTTATTGGATGAAACCACAACTTTCAAACAAGTAAAATCACTCGTGATTGGTTGGCAGATCTGTCGCTATTGGTCACCCAGCCTCATAAATAATATATATATATATATAATATATATTATTTATTCGTTATTATTTTATTGTACTGTATATTCATGTAATTATTATCCTATGTAGGCTACTAAACAATTTTTAGACCACCACCAAGGACATTAATGAATTTATAGAGGAAATTAACATTTGCCAGGAACATGTTTATGCAAAAAGAGCTTTATTAAAACAAACAATTATATACAAAGCGACTATCTGCGCACACATGGGTAGAGGATGATCCAAAAACTACAACTGTCCGTTTGCCTCCTCGGGGTTGTAGGTAACTGGCGGCGTTCTTTCCGAGGCAGGTCCGTTGCGCAGACGCACATTGTGCGTGGCTCTCTGCAGAGCCTTCATTCTCATTCTAATGTTTGCATGGAATGGTCATTTTACCTTGCTGATTCAGATTGAAACTAATGTTTTAAATGATTTAGTGTATCTTTTTTACATAACATTTGCCATAGCTAATGGCCTACACAGTAATCTAGCATACTTAAATTAAATAAATCAATACAAGCTAAAATGTAAGAGTCTATAATTAGGCCTGATCTATTTGTACCAGAGATTTTCTTACCTTTTAAAAAAATGTCACCTGGGTTAAAACTCTCTCTGAAACCCTGATTTGCATTTGTACACACACTCCCCTAGAATTAGGACGAGGGGAGTCACGGGGGGCCAACTGCCAAGGGAGGCCCACGTCAATTTCGGACAATTTCCGGCAGTTTTCGGCTTTGCCCACACATTGCCGTAAACCTGAAATTCCACGACAATTTACGGTGCCGGAAATTGTCGGAAATCCCACTTTTCATGCAGTGGCAGCGTCGGTCAACCTCGCGTCGCTGAGGCTCCAGCCCGGATGCAAAACAGAGCTTTTTGTGCGAAATGCAGCCACACTTTTGACCGTTTACCTTTCGGCATTTTCTAGCTAGCTACTGTAGCTATAAGCTACGAATGATAAACTATCGTTAACTAACCGAGTCATTGGAGGTTTGTAAAAAATAAGAGAAGGAGGGGCGTTGTAGACGCTCCTGCTGAGTCTGTTGTTGAAAGCCTGTGTCCATCGGGGCGGTAGTGCTGCGCGCACTGAAAACACTTCTAGACTGTTCGGGAAAACACAAACTTAAATAAATATAAACATAAGGTAGATGGTTAGCTAGCTGCTGTTGCTACACAAACGGTAAGCTGTCATCATTAGCTGTTGCGCGAATAGAGTGATCAGAGTAGTGTAAATAAAGTTTTTCAATCGACTCAGGCACCAAAATGAAGAACTGAAATCTGCGTTGTGTTTCGGTACGGTAGCTACCGGTCGTGTAGGAACCGGTACTATGTTGGTACCGGTTCTCGGTACCCAACCCTAGTGATGAGTGCGAAAAACTTTAATATTTTATGGGTCACGCATTTGGGTATGAAAGGATGGCTCTCTTGCACCCCGTAAGGGGGGTTCACGGGTGTTGGGGCGCACCGGAGGATATCATGGTAGGGAAAACACTGTATGATATTTTGTAATATAATATTAGAAATAAAACTATAATGCCATGTCTGCTATATTACTTCTGCTATAATAGTTCGGCTATATTATGTCGCATCAGTGTTTTCCCTAGGGTCCCAACATTAGGGGGCGGACGTACCGAAGGGGGGTCATGGGCGTTGGGGCGCACCGGAGGATATCATGGTAGGGAAAACACTGTATATGATATTTTGTATCATAATATTAGAAATACTAAGTATGATGCCATGTTTGTTATATTAGTCCTATATTATATTCTATGATATTAGTCCTATATTACATCCTATGATATTAGTCCTATATTACATCCAATGATATTAGTCCTATATATTACTTCTATGATATTAGTCCTATATTATATTCTATGATAACAGTCCTATATTACATCCAATGATATTAGTCCTATATTACTTCTATGATATTAGTCCTATATTACTTCTATATTAGTCCTATATTATATTAGTATTATATTAGTCCTATATTACTTCTATGACATTAGTCCTATATTACTTGATACTATGATATTAAATAAATAATAAACTAATAATAAATATTAAGTAAGATAATGTTTGTAATTTTGGCATGGCATCACTGTGTTATTGGCATGGCAATAATGAAACTAAAGATGGGGACATATGTGTCCACATTGCAAGCTGTATAACTTGAAAAATTTAAAATTTAATTTAACCCATTTTCCAATGGCGGCTAAATGAAACTATCAAACTATGTTCACACGTTCTTACCATTGATTCGTCAAACCAGCCGTCGTAGTTCATCCAAACATCGGCCAAATGACTGAACAGCAGCTTACTTGATGACGTCACCACGTCAGCTGTTTTGCTAATATCTTTTAATACAGTTCTTGACTGTTAGGGATTTGACTAATATCAAGCTGTAGTTTGATATTAGTCATAAAAAATATATATATATATGTATATATTTTATGTTTAATGTATATTTATATATATATAATTTTAAATGAAAACAATTTTTTTAGTTTTAAATATATATATATATATATATATATATATATATATATATATATATATACGTGTGTGTACAAACAGCCCTAGGCTGCTAGCACCACTGGACGGGTCCCTTTCGGCCCTTAGTTGTCGTCAACCGCAGGCGTCCTCGACCGCGTTGGTAGCCGTCCGGCCAGTGCTTCGACGTGCGGGGAGAGGACCCGTCCAGTGCTTGCAGCAGCCCTAGTATTTCCATTACATCCTTTACAGTGGTAGGAGTGTTTTGAATGGCCTACAGGGGAACCGATCAGTGCTTTGTAGCAAAGCAAAATAAAATTCATAAAAACAATTCAAACAAATAGAGTACTAAGAGATCAAACATTATTTGGCCTTTAGGCATCAGCATGCTGCCTTGATAATTTATTTTTATTTTACTGCTGCCCTTCACTCTCTCCTTTAATAACAAGTTTTTAAAAGCTCCACTTTTGTGGCATGTGCAGTGCTTCCCCAATGGAGTAGGGAATCAGGATAATCAGGAAGGAGAGACTCCCTGTGATCATGGAGCATCCTGTGGATGACCTAGAGCCAGTCCACAACACAAACAAAAAGGGATTTTTTATGAGCTGACATGGAGGTTTTTGCTGATCATCTGACGCGTTGCAGGTTTGCTTGTCAGGGGTTGGCCTGAAAAACACGTTTGTAGAGATCAATGAATTCATCTCAATCTCATCTCTGCCACACAACTTCTTTACATATACTGCCAACAATACTGAAGCCTATAGAAAATCCATTGACATTCTTGAAGTCTCATCACATAGCCTCAGAGAAGACAATTTTGCATTTCCAGCGCTCATTTGGGGTGGATCTAACCAGCTGATCAGCTGATGTGCACCTGTGTCTGGACCGTAAGTAGTCGTGCAAACCTTTCAATACTTGTTCTTATTTGATACATGATAGTAAAGCTTAGTTGATCCCAGGTGTCAATCTCAGCAACTAATGAGCAAGTTTGGAGTCCGGTGAGTAGAGGAATCAGGGGCAGGGCATGCCATAAGCCATCTGTGAGCTTGCTTTCCAGAAGGATGTTATAAAGACGTAAGACTCGCACATCATTCATCACAATTAACATCAGTTAGTCCTGCACTATGAGCAGTGCTAATGTGTATGCACTTTCTCTCTCACGTATATCCTCAACACTACACTCTGCTGCTCATGATCTGGAAGAAGCGTGAAGCTTTGACACGGTTGCACAACACTTAGTCTTCCCTAAAACCATTAGTTCCTTCACTGCAAAATGTCAGATTGCTGACTGGCAGGCTCATTCATCACTGTTGCAGCAATTATTTATTGCTGTCAAGAGTCTTTGACTCACCAGATAGTTTCCTGGTGATTGCATGGTGAAAAAAAATTAAAGATAAAGAAACCCAGCAAAGGTGTTACTTGTCTAAATGATAGACGCACTACAGAAGGAGATTGAGGTGCTTTACATTAGATACTGATTTATGGAACTGAATCTGTACCTTGGAAGCAAAAGAAAATGTGTCAGTGATGGAGTTTTAAGTCACAGATCTACATCACGTCTCTGAAATATCTCTTCAGTTCTCAGTCTAAAAGGCGATTGGTAAACAGACAATCCATACACTCACGTATGATGTGATAACCCTCTCTGCATGATACTCTGTTTGGCTCAGCAGAGGGTCATCAGCAGAGTGAAAGCACCTGAGCTCATCAGCAACACCTGCAACACCTCGGCCCGGTGTGACAGGGCCATCTTCTTACAAAACCCTCTTTGAGCTCAGTTTGCCCCTCTGTCCTCCACGAG
Organism: Apeltes quadracus; assembly: GCA_021346845.1. NCBI lineage: Eukaryota > Metazoa > Chordata > Actinopteri > Perciformes > Gasterosteidae > Apeltes > Apeltes quadracus. Next base: position 8,880,042 of record CM037930.1, on the reverse strand, counting down.
ACACCCGTTGGGCTTTTGGCTGACATTGTGGGGTGGTATTCACAACATACAACCGCACACACACTCCCCATGCCCCTCCCTGCTGATCATACTGAATCTACACGTCACTGTTAGTTAAAGCTTGACTCAAGCTTGACTTATGTTGTCTTTCAATGAGTACATTTTTCTTAAATTCTCATCGCTTTTTCCCTTTCACTCTTTTGCAGCTGGTTGATTTGGGGCAGGAGGTGAGAGGATGTAGATACAGTAGCTGCTGGATAAATCCCATTCATTAGTATATTATCATTTTGTATTCCAGTCCACCTTGAAGTTTTCTTTATTTGGATGTGTGTAATTTTAGCTTGGTGAGCATCTCTTTACCAGCAAATGCAGTGATTGGTGCTAATAACTTTCAGCTGGGTCTGGATCTCAGCCAATCGCTGCATGACAATGTTGCTTAAAGGCGGCCTTCGGGCATCTCTGCCTGTCATTTGCAGAGGCTGGGGTTACAACACATCCTGGCAACTTTCACGCCGCTCCATGTGGTGACAGGTAGGCTGTCGGCAGCAGCTGAATTCGCTCCCGCGCTGTTCATCCAGTGCTCACTCCAGTGCTTTGTGTCCTGGAAAGCTAACGCTTTGGTTTGGCTACAAGCTGCTCTCCACCTCATCCACTCAATGCCTGCCGCTGGTAACTCGTGGTAGCCTCGATCCCTCTGACCCTCATCGATCATCTGAAATGGCCTGACCGGTGTGTTAGCTCCCTCCTCCAGCCATGGTAAGGTTTTCATGTTTGTTGTTTTTATTGCAGAGCAAAGGAGCATTGAGCAGCAGCACTACATCAGCTAACCTGCCGGCGACCACTGCTGCTTTGCCTTTGGCCAAGTTCACCTGGTCTGGGTTTGCTTTGCCTTTGGTTGTGTTTACCCTGTTTTTGTTTTTTTTCGTCTTGGCCTCCCCACATTGCTGTTTTGCGTGCACCAGCTGTGGGCCTTCTAACTGGGACAAGACCTATTTTAACTGCACGAGAGACAGGCTGCACTTATTTGTTTGGATAATTTGTTATTCGTTTGTTTGGTCGTCAATTTTTCTTTTTGTGATTTGGTTAAGCAGTTTGTCGGTGTTTATTGGTATAGTTTTTAATTTAAATGTAAACTTATTTCTGTTTTGGTTTAGTTCCTTTTTTATTTCAACCCTGTTGCTCTCATCTCACCTCCCGTTCAGGTGCTGAGCCTGCGGTGGTGGATTGGTGTTCCTCTTATGTTTTTGCACGTTGTTTGAGTTTGCTTTTTCTTTTTTTTTTTTTTTTTCAACAATAGTGTTCCTTGGGTGCCATATTCTTTGGACAGTCCATCATAAGTCTCACCCCTGATTTTTTTTACTTTGCGTCTCTGCATTATTTGCGACGAATCTGAGTGCTCCCCCCCCCCCACCTTTCGTCTCCCTCGGTGAAATTCCCAAGGTGGCGTTGGCTGGCATCATTGGCATATTTAAACTGCCCTCACCCATACATCACACCTCGTGTCGCTACACTAAGAAAATGGACCAGGACCCTAGTAGCAATAACTCAAATGAAAAAAAAAATATATATTTGCATTAATTGATCCATTCACTTTGCTTCCATCAAAATTTCTCCCATGAGTCTAGCTTGGAAAAGAGTTGCGTTTGTGGATTCTCTAAGGTAAATCTATGCAGAATGGCTAAAATAGTCCTTTGAATCATTAGTGTATTTTAAAACTTTTGGGACTTAACGGTCACATCTGCAGGTTTATGTATGTGCCCATCGGTGCAGTAAATTTTGCAGCGCACCTCTTGCATCGGCTCATGGATTGTCTGCAGTGGCACGTGAATCAGTTTGTTTAAAGTCAATGTTCTGTTAAAGGACACCTTCGCTGCTGCACCCATTTTTGCAAATTAGAATAAACTCAAATGCACACCTTCTCAGCAATAAACTTGACCTCCATTCCACATTTCTGCCTTCCAGGGTGAAAACTGTGGCATCCGACGGTAAAATTATCATACTTCTGCCAACATCAAAAGTCTGTTATTGCACACTGGTTCTCTTTGTAGACTTCCCTTTTGAGGGATTAGGAAAAAAACGTTATCACCTGCCAACATATAATAAATGTAAAACAGGGATGTGCGTGTAACTTGACTCATTTTTGGCATTTCAGATGGCAGGTAATTATGACTTGGGGAAAAAGTGTGGTAGTGCCTTTTTTTTTTTTTTATATTGCTAAATCAGCCTAAGGCACCCAAAGATGTACGGCTAAAATCATCCCCAGATGTTCTGTCATCGGGCTAAAGCACATTTCAAGTCAATCTTTTTAATGAATCAACAACTGAGGCCTTAGGGTGTCAGGCTGGTGAGTGCTTTCTTCACACAATATGAAGATATTTAAGTGTGTTTCAGTGTTTCATCGCCGTTAAAAAAAACAAAGCTTGTGCCTGAAGTGCCAACTTTACGTGCACTTCCATCAGAGCAAATGATATGCATCGCGCTACGTTTCTTTGCACACTGTAGTTTATTTACATCGGGGATGTTTTAAAAAAAAAAAAAAAATGTAAAGTGTATACATCTGATGTAAGCCATTGTGTCCTGGGGGTGACGGGCTCGGATGAGCTTCCCCCAGGGATACTGTACCTTCAGCCACCGGGCGAGGGCCAGCCTCAGTCAGAGGTGGCGTCTGCCTTCTTTCTGATGGCTGCGCAGAACTCTTCTTTGTTTTTTAATTAGTATTTTAATGAGTTAGTTTAGTACGGAGCCCGGGAGGTGACATGGAAAAAAAAAGGGTATGTGCTTGGGACTAGATTTGCGAGATCTCGCAAAAGTTGGGCACTTCCGTCTTCGCTCGCCGCTACTGAGTGAATCCTTGTTAGTTTCTTTTCCTCCGCTTAGTAATATGCTTAAATTCAGCGGGTTGTCTCGTCTGATCTGAGTCCGGACGAGTTGTGGCTCCCCACTCCCGGGCCAGCCGGCCTGCCGAAAGTTCCCCTCAGTCACTAGGCTGTGGTTCATTACAAGTGTCCAATTTAGGCGTTCCTTTCTCGGGCACAATTTGCTAACCCTGGAGCTTCATAATGAACCACAGCCTCTCTGGCGCTCCAGACAACCCTCAAAGCTAGCAAATTGTGCCCGAAAACGGAGCGCCTAAATCCGCCGCCGCGGAGCAAAGGTTTTGCAAGATCTCGCAAATTTTATTTAATTTTTAGCTGCTTCCAGGTCCTCTTTTCCCATGTTGGATTGCACCTAAATGAAAATCAGAGTTCATTCCTACTTGTATTCAAAACTATAGGCTGCTACGGTCTTGCGGTTAAATGTTATGTCAATGGAATAGTACATTCAAACTTGCGCGTTGACTCTGGCAGCATTATTTCCCCATGCAGTCTCGCTCTCCTTCGCTGCTGCAGCTGTATTTCATTTGCGACGAAATACACGCTCACATTCACCATAGGCCTGCAGAAGAACCTCCAACTCCGCAGTGAAATAGCTTGCACTTTTATTTTCTGTTGTCAATGTGACTTGTGGTATCAGGGCTCAATTGATGATGGCTTTTTATAATCTCCACACACACGCTTAACTCAAGGTGAACATACTCGGAGTTGATTTGAACTTGCGCAGATCAGCTGTTCTGGAACCGGATACTCTGAGTTTCCCCATCTCAGAGTAAGTCAACTCTGAGTTCAGGGTTAGACTGAGTTTGTTGAACCTCCTTGCTGGAATACCCCCTGGGCTGCTGTGATCGTTTACCATTCGGAATCTCAAATGTAGTGCCGATGGAGTCTACAGACACTGTAGGAGAGGGCTATCGGTCAGGCAAAAGATTGCTCCTCTCTAGGGAATAGAACTGAAATGTTTTTTTATTTTATAATAAAAATAGCACATATTCACAACCTTGAGGTGGAGGCAGGGAAAGTTTCTCAAAAGGAAAGTTTTCTAAAAAGCAATCTATTTGACAAACTGACAGTCTGAGTCAAGAATAAGGCAGGTAGAACTTGAAAGGATACAATTTGTATTGTAAGAAACCATTTTATGAAAAGTGGCGTCAAACATCAAGGTATTCAGCCTTGACTTAAAAGAAATGAGAATTACCGCCGCCTGCAGTTGGCTGATGTTGCTCCAGACATCTTATGCATAATAACTGAACCCCACGTATCCTTCTGACTCTTGATGAAAAGCAGGAATATAGCATGTACATCAGCTAGCACTAAATGTAAATGTTGCTTGCATGACTTTGTTCTCAACAAGGAGCTGGAGCCATTCCCAGCAATGCACTGTGGGAAAAGCAGGGGGACAGGTCAGTCATTTATCCACGTTTTCTACATATCAGAACATAATCGCATCTGTGGGAAATGTCACGTTAAATTTAAGAAAGGAGATTATTGAATAACAAAACGTTCCGGCCAAGCAGTGAAAGCTCAAGCCAACAGTGAGAAAAGTGATTGTTATGAAACCCTCCTGGTCGCTGAGTGGTGTCTAGATAGGAGCCAGCAAGCCGATCCATTTGTAGTTATGTCCCCTTGTCCACCTTTCATTCCACCACAATGGAATTGTTTTGTACCCGAGTTGTTGGCAAATAGTGCCTCCCACTTCAAAAATGTTCCTTTTTAAGTCTGCTGTGAAATATTGTGCGCTTTTTTGGAGAGAAGTTAAAAGATGTATAACATCATGTATTTAGAGACGATGTGGAGGAAGCTCACGTCTCTTTATTTCTTTCCCTATGCTGCTTAAAAACTTTACACCCACAATATCAACACCATCACCCCTTTTTTTTTTAACCTTCAGACGGGTCACAAAACATTTTAGTTTGAAGGACGGAGCAATGTGGCGGTATAATAAAGGCAGGAGGGAAAATGACGACCAATTTTTATTTTATAAATCAAAACTAAACTCTGCCACAATAGAGGGTTTTGAAAGTCTTGCTTCTTCAATCCCTTTCCATGCTTTAACCATTTTGCTCTTTTTTTTTTTTTTCTTAAACAGATCATTCTTGAGAAATAAGGTTTTTTTTGGGCAAAATGTATAAGCCATGGGTTAAAAATGCAATGCAAGTTGCTTTCGGATAAAAGTGTCAGCTAAATGTAATGTCATTTTACATGAATCCCTCGGGCCTGAGAACACGATGAACGTGGTCCGTGGTAAATGACCCCTCAAATCATCTTCACGCGCTGTTTCAGCTACACAAAGTTTTGTCCAACTCTAATTTTGGGCATCTTTCTGCCACTCCATCACAATCGCTTGCCCTCACTGGAATTGTATTCCCTCCAAAGATCCCAAAGGCAGACCACTCGAGAGGAGGACTCGAGAGGTGCAGTAATGGCCTATTACGAGTCACTTCTCAGACACTACCAGGTTCCCAGGTAGTCTTGTCACTCTGTCACTCTGTGAACGACGACAGGAAATGTATTGAGGGAGAGGGCCACTGAAAAGAACATTTGGAAAATAAAGTACACGTGCATCAAATAATAAACTGCCATGAATCGTCAGAGCTGAAGCATCATGAGGTCAACTTTTCTGATTTTGACTGTCTATCTTGAATAGTCTATTGAATAGATTTTACAAAAATGTGGTTCAGACGTTATTGTGATCTGCAAGAACTTTGACAAAATAATTCATGACCAAAAACCAGCGAAACTAGCCTGAGCTGTATTTAAACACGCCGTTGTGTTTTAATAACCTCATCATGCTTATGCTCAAAGATGGTGAATACAGTAAAAATCGATTTTATAAGCATGTTAGCGGCATAGTTTCAATTTAAAGCAAACTATCCATGAGATACTTAGTCTTACGGCTACTTTTATTTGTTCTTCTGTAAAGACTAATTTTTACATATGAAGTGGTTTAGTAGTGTAATTTAAACATTAATTTAGATTATTTTAAACATCAACCACGCCCTCGATTTTTCTTTATCAATTTGTTCAGTGGTTCTCCCACAGTAAAATACGGGTAATGCAATGCTCATACTTCAAGTTGCCCAGCCCGTCCCTCTATCGGCCTTTAATTGTCTCCATCTTTTTTCCCCACCTCCAGCCTTGATGCATCTGTTGTTCTCTTGGACTCTGTATTGAATTTGCTCTCCTTTCCCACCACTGATGCAGTATGAATGTAATTTAATTCTCACAAGCAGACAAAGTGTACTTATTTTCCGGTTTTTATGGCAGTTGACTTTCCCTCCTGGTTTAAACCACATCTCCACTAATTATTCTGAGATTTTATACGAACATTACATGGAAATGGAACTTTTGGGTTGAATACAGTGTTCACAAAGACGAAGATTGATAACACAATGAGGCACACTATCAAGAAGTGAATGCACACTCAAACACCAGAGGACAAAATGATGCATTGTAGCCTTGATGTGCTAAAAAGGAGTAGTTCCCACAGCATCTAGATTGCATTTCAATCCGGAACGACTTGTTGAAATTCGAACACTGCTTTATAACGGGCATGATTGCAATGTGTTTGGGGCTTGGACTCTATCCTGCCGTAGGATAGACCAGGGGGCCGGGATGTTTCTCCAATTTCCTGATATGGCAGGTTCTGCTGTATATTGGAGGTGTCGGGGGTGGTGGTGGGAAGGCCAGCTGACAGTCTTGCCTGGGCCCGGGACAAGATAATCTTAGATGGGCCTCCCGTGTCCAGATCTCTCCTTTTCCCTTGCTCTTCCTCTCCTCTGCTTTTCCTCTCCTCATGTTCCTCTCCTCTGCTCTACCTCTCATCTCAGGGCAGCGGGCCCCTCCCGCATCACTGTGACTCTCTCTCTCACTGGTAGCCTGACTCTGTCCCTCCGTTGCGGGGCTGTGGCCCCTCCCGCATCACTCTGTCTTATCCTCTCTGTCGGAGCTACCAAACTCAACTGCTTCTGTCAAAGATAACGTGTTGCGTCAGGCTTTCTACAAGCTAACGGACGTTGACATTAGAGCTGGGCTGTTGGGTTACGTTACAAGTAGGGTGGCCAACCGTCCTGTATTACCCGGGACATCCTGAATTACGTGCAAAACCCCTCCCATCCTGGGCCCGGGACAACAGACCTGTTTGTCCTCCCTATCGGCGGGCAGTGGTGGCGGGTAACCTTTGGTGTGTGCTGAAAAGACAACTAAAAGCAAAAGAGAGAACAGTCTTTTAACGTTTGCCGGCAATTGGTTTATGGTAAGTTCACCCACGTCTGGTTGGTTGGCACTACTTGACCCCGCCCCCAATCAGCTGGCCGTGTGCCCCCAGGCAGAGAGGAGGCCTCCAGAGAATGCCGCAGCCTGGTCAGTCTTCCTGACTGAATTTTCTCCTGAACTTCATTTGTTTGTTTATGACGATCATGATTAAGATTATCATGCACCCATTAATACATTTTAGGAAACTTTTTGGAGCATTTTGAATAGTTTATTAAAAGTATTTCTACAGTGTGCAACTGTAATTTTTATTCCATTCAGGTTTGAATCTTAAACTGATTGGACTTGGATTTTGAATATATAATTTTGAAAGGCAATTTAACGGAGTTAAATATGTCTAGCAAAATGGAAGACCATGTTTTGTGTTATTCCTTGAATGGGGCTTTTAAATCAGTGTTATGAATATTCCTGCGACTGCAAGTTCTGCTTGGTGAGAATGCAGTTTGAGTTTGAGATCGCAATATCTGGGATAAGCCATCTGAAATAATCAACCATAAATTAAGACAATAAAGTGACACCAGGGAAATGCCAAAATCAGTCATTATTTGCCAATGTGTTTGCTGGACTCTGGTCTCAAGAGGACATGTTTGCCTCATTATAACGGCATTTCCTCTAACAATCATTAGATCATCATGAACCGGGATCTTCCATGGATGCTTTATGGCCCCGTTGTTTTGAATCTGCTGCGTACTGTATGTACTTTTGAGGTGAAAGTTTTATAGAGCTCATGTTGACTCCTTAAAACCCTTTTGCTCTGTGTTATATGTCCAATACCAATGGCTAAAAATAAACCGTATCCGGGTTGGATAAACGGTGACCCGAACCTTTGCGCTGCTAGTCCATAGCGCCTGCGAGAGGCTGGGAAGAGATTAGACGGATGGGCGGGCAAGTATAAAGTATGTGCAGAGAACACTGTCACTTCTCAGACAGACAGTACAGTATGATGATTCAAAATCAAAGATTTACTGTTGGAGTTTTCAGCGTTATGGTAGTTTTAAATGACACAGCCTTCACAGTGCTTTCAATGACTTATGTTTGTTCTTGTAAGGTATGACAGTGACTCCTTATACTAAATGAGTGCTTGTCAACAGGAACAGGCTGTGACAGGTAAAAATGTCTAATGTACTTCAATTGCACTCATTCAATCCAGCACCTCCTCACAGTCCAGAGGAATCTGTAAAATCAGTGAGAAGACCTGTGTGGGTTTGTAGGGCCTTACGTCTAACAATGGTTAAAGAGTAATCAACCACCCAATGTTAAAGGATTTTCGATTGATCAAATGTTTTTCTTTTAACAAAGGTTCAGTAATCCAAGCATTTAGAGTTTGAGCTCTACTTAAACTCTTATTTTACCACACTCAGTTCTTATTTTTCAAATAATTAGGAAGAGGGGACTTTAGTCTTTAAGAAATGTCTATGTATCAAAGGGAAGATCTCCACCTAATGCAGTGAAACCGTCTGTACCCATTCTCTGCACACGCACATCACAAGGTCATAATGAGTAAACAACACATTATGTCAGGGATTTGCACGATGGCTGATCAAAGTGCACAGGTGTAGTGTGTGTGTGTAAATCTGGGTTGGTGTGTATGAGACAGAAACCTTGCATGTGCTACTTTTAAAATTAAGTTTTGTGAGAGATACCGCTGTCATCTAGCTGGGACTGCAACTTCTGTTTAGAATTTGGGTTGACCCGCTGACCGTCCTGCACACATTGTTTGTTTAAATGCATTGACCAACGACTCCCTGTGTCATGTTGATTACTATTTATGTTTAAAGATTGAATTGGCCCGCGCACAACAGCAGTTCAAGTTCTAACCTCCAGCTCTTACCATACAAGCTTTGTATCTCAGAATGTGCGACAGAGAGGAAGGAATGAAGTCCTATATAAGCTCCTGACCGGGGAATCTGCCACCTGCACCCAGATACAACTGCCACAGCGGTTGAGAAACAGCGGGGCAGCATATGAAGCACACGTTGTGGTGTCGTCAAGGTTTAGCATTTTAGTAACAGAGACCACGACCTCCGCAGCCCCCTGGCATCAGACTCCTGTGTTCCTGTCGTCGTACGAGCAGCTGGAAAAATTCTCTTTCTGCACTCTCTGTGGACCATCCATCAGATCTCAGACTTATTAGATGTCATACTGTGTGCTAAATCATCACTGCTGGTCCTGTGTTCTCTGTCGTTTTGACAAATGAAAAACGGAAAAAAGCCAAACTTAGTTAATTCCAGGTGATAAATTTCACAATTGCTGCTTGTGCTAAGCTCAGCAGTTGCTGAATGACTGACTGACTGACTCCGTGTAGACATCAGTGATTACAATATTTGCTCAGTTCTTCACAGCACAAACAAGAGTTGTGGTAAATGTTAAAAGATCTACTTTACTCTACAAGTATAGGTTCATCAGCTTATGTGCTTTCTACTAAAACTGATTAAAACAGTTTTATATTATAAAACTATCATTGGCAAATTTGCAGTTTTCTCTGGTGTTGGGATCAGTTTCCATGAGAACCTCCTACTGATGCAACTAAACGCTTTGTTTGCACCTTCCAGCGTCTGCAGCATTCAGTTAGGGTTCAGTCCGAGCACACGTAGACACTGCTAATTGCGAGTCAGAATTCAGTCAGAAAACTCAATCACGTTCCTTAACTCATGAAAACATGCAATTTAAATGAAACATTTAAATGGCATGCTGCAAGGAGAGCAGTGCAGCATTCCATTAACCCCTTCTGCTTCACCCGTTCAGATATAAAAGAATAAAAGATGCGTCCATGAGAACAGTATTTGAGTTAGCTGGATGCCTGGTGTGTTTCATACAGACACTAAACGGTGCCACGTGCGTTATCAGATGCTAAGGGGTCTGACGAAGTGTCTGAATTGGACCAGGCTGCTCGTCTATTGTCACTGCTGTGGAAAAAAAACTGAATCAATCAATAGTGTCTCGTGAGCATTATTTGCCTCTCCTATGCTGCTTCTGTCCCCCAAAGCAGATGCTACCTGTGTTGCCTCTGCGTCCATACAGAGCCTGGGGACTGAGGCTCCACAGAAACAACCCCTTCTCTCAACTCCCTTTCATCTTCCCATTGCTGCTTCTCTCTCCTTGCACCTGTTAATTTCCCTCCCTCCTCCTTTGCATCTGTTCCAGTTCAGGTGGAAGACTTTTGGATTATATCTTCATTACTAGCCAATAAATATGATGACTTGTAGCCAACAGCAGAAATCCACACTGGTGATAAGTTCTCAAACTGTTGGCAGAGGTGAAAAAAGAAAGAAATTATGCTGGAGGCTTAATGCTCTCAATGTATTTCTCATCTGTGCCTGTCAGCTTACATCCAAAACGGAAGGGGAGAAATTATTTCCATGCCACTTGTCACAGGGGTGTCGTCGAGGGTGCGGGCGGGTAGCGGCAAGACGCAGATGCAGAGTCTTACAAAACCAAAATAGGACTTTAATAGTCTCAAAATGCAAAAAAATTCCAAAGTGGCAAAAAACGTACAGGGATCCAGAACCTGGAATGATGAGCGAGGAACGAGGAGCGAGGACAATCCACAAAAGACTGACGCAACAAGGGACAACAGACTCACAGATTTAAAAACACGGGAGGTGCAGGTGATTGGACACAATTAGACAATCACAGGGGAAGACAGGACAAGGCAGGAAGTGAAGTTGACCCAGGGACACACAAGCCACGAACTACAAAATAAAACAGGAAATGAATCCAAACCGTGACACCACTTTTACAACAAATTGCTGTGCATAAAAAATGATTGGACCCCTTTAGTGGCATTATATGTTGACAAAGCGTGTTAGCTCAGCAGGCAGTCCAAACTCCATCTGGCTCTGTGGGAGAAAATAGATACATAAATACGAGGGGCGTGTGGGGGGTAAAGCTATAATTATATATATCTATCGTCCTACCATCAGGGCCTACACGGTTACAGCTGAACTTACCCTCTGTTGCTTTTATACACAAAAGAAGCTTTTGCGCTCGTTACAGGGAGTTGAAACCAAGTGGTAAATTAATTCTTCAATCATTTTTTCACAACAGCCTCAGTTGTGCAGAGACCCCATATGCTGGAGCTTTGTCAATATGATATAATAGAGTTTGGGCGCAAGCTGGTGCTTCATTCTTCAAGAGGTTGTAGTCTAAACAGAATGTATTTTTATTGTCACCTGTATTAAAAGTATTTCATTCAAATATTCAAGTATTTTATTCAAAGGAGCTGCAAAGCAGGTAAGGTAGGTCCGTAGTAACTTGATGAAAGGAACACAGCTAATTCAGTCATTTACAACAAATGTTCGTGGTTGGAAAAAATGTACTGCATCATAATGCCCAAAGAAACATGCCTAACTATTGTTTTTTATTACGTCACAAATCGAAAGTCTCTCTTCTTGATTGATGTGTGTCTCACTCTGCGCGACATCATCTGTGTGTGTGACTGTCAGAGCAGTGCCATTTCTCAAGAAATATTACATTTTCATATCATATTTCACAGTCCATATTCAATAAGAGATAAGTGTAAATGTATGAATAATCTCAATATATAGCTGCACTGACGGAGAGGAAAATGTCATCTGGTGAATAATAATCATGAACTTTTATCAGATTTCTCTTTAAAACTTTTACTCCCAACTACTTCCAACACATCTGCAATTATTTTACGCTAAATTATGTCTGTTTTGAGCCCGACTTAGTTGTTCTTCATAGAATTCAATAATTCAATTTTCAATAGTTGAATAAAATGGTATTTCTAATACCTCTGAACAGGCCTAAGATATGCTGGTGTTAAACATAAAATTAAACTAATGAGTGGTCTAAATTATCTGTCTCAATCTCCAGTGTGTTTCTCTTTATAGTTAAATTATTTCATGCAAATGAAAACCTCTTTGATCTACAGCTCACAGCTGTTGGAAAATACATTAGGCCATAAAGTGTAATCCTACCGCCAGTCATAACAATTGAACAGATTAAAATTGAATGACTTAATCATCCAGGCTATTTCTGAGTGCATTAAAATGCCATTTCCTTAAAGCATGGCATGTTAAAGATCAAGAATGAAATATTTGCTCACTGTCCACAGCTCAGTGCCCTCTACCACAGTGACTTTTAGATCAGTATGTTAGGCTCTGATTATGTATCCCCATCTTCTAAGAACAATCAAATGTTTCTCTATTTACCTCCCTGCTATCTGGCTCTATTCATGAGTTGGTCTGTTTATCCGTTTCCTCTTTGTATGGTATTTGTTTGTTTCCGTGTCTTTGCATTTCTCCATTCCTCCTCCTCTGACATTGGAAGATCAATAAATGGAAATAAATAACATGGCGTAGCTGTACTGTACACAGAGCATCTTCCATGCTTGACATTCAATGAAATAATAGCATTTTCTTCTCATCCAAACGTGTTAAAAGTGAATACGTTTTCCTTAAGGTCACGAATGTTTGTTGTTCACCTGCAACTCCGGTAGGGAAATGCCAAGTCTGGGCCTCATGGTAGCATCCACACAGAGGCACTAGTCAGGATGAAATAGGCTTTACTCAGCACCAATTTAATCCTGCTAAGATCTGCTGTCTCTCAGCATTTTAATTCTGAATGGGAAAAGGCCACAGCAAAAGGTCAATATAGGCACTCCTGCTGATTATAAAACATTTCTTTCCCTAAAGATAGTTATGATGATGATAGCAAAATAAAAGTTTTGTGTTCCCCTTTTTCCAGCCTGAGAATTTAGCCTAGAGGCCAGTATGTGTGATTTACGCTCTTTTATACGGTGAGTTTTATTGTACAAGCTGGCTATAACCTGATTGGTCAAAGCGAGTGATGAAATATCTTAAAAGCACATGCTTTGAAGTTGTACGAGCCTTTCAGCCAACACCGGTTGGATGGCACACCCAGTTTTGCTAATTAGTCACAGTCTCCTGATCATTTTCCCCCTCGGTAATTGAGCCTCATCTGGAGACAGGACCTAAAGCCTCTATGCCAGTGATAGGAGGCTGATAAGAAAAGCTAAATGCATCTTCGTTGAGATTAAATCAACACATTGATCAGTTGCTTATTATGAACACCTGAGATAAACAGATGAAAGCAGCGGGCTCAAAGCATTTAATCCACACCAGCCCTGCAAAGAAAATCCAAGTGGATTAGCCGACTAATTCCGGCAAAGTCACTCTGCGGATCCCTCCAACCTGAACGGTTTTACCCTTAAATAGTAGTGGCACCTGGAGAAGACATTTGTCCTTCTCTCCCAACAGAGGGGTTTATCTGATTGGGTTTATATGACATAAATTACAAGATGCTTTTCCTCATTGTGAAAAGCATGAAAGCGGCAATAAGTACTATGGAGAAACTATAAGGGTGTTTAAGATGCAGCAGGAGTAGTGAGGAGTAGTGAGGTATTGACATTGGAAACAACAGTTGACAGCACAGTATTGCTTAAAAGGTCCATGTAGAAGATATTTTAGGGTTTTCCAGCGGTGATGAAATGGCCATTTAAGTTTTGGAGCACTTTATGTACTTCTGCTCCATTGAGACCTCATTTTACATGGAGATGGAATTGTATTGTCAATGTCATTCTACCTCTGACTTCTCAAGTCACTAGCAAGGCATAGAATACCAACGCTAAGATGCAATATACTGTACTATTCACTATGCAAACGGCTGCTCCCAGAATCATTATAGTTATGCTAAAGGTTTCCTCCCAAGCCGCAAAATATCATGAATATGGACGGGATCATCTTGGACCTTTTTGATATTAATTTTAAGCAGGTCATTCTATTCTAAAAATATATAAAGGACAGGCTTTGTGTAGTGAGTTATCAGGAATGGGACAATGGATCAATGCCATTCCTGGTTGGATATGTTTGCACAAAACACTCATGCATACATGACATATTAATGCCAAACAGTTTTGGCAGGACTTTAAATCCTGTATCCTCTTGTCACAAGCGAAATCTGACATTCTGTATAATGCATGAAAAGGCAATGGCAAACATAATGCAGAGGGTTTTCATTTTTCTGTTATGCTGCACTGCGTGGCAGGATGCAAAAGGTTACAGATTTCACTGCTGAGACTGGGAGGATTTATATATATCCCCTCAGTGGCAAATCTATCTAATATGACAGTTTAATCCTCTTAGAGACGCATAAACTGTGATCAAAGAAAGAACTTCAAAGTTTCTAGTGCCTTAACTCTTAACGGAATGCGTAACCCTACCAGCGGATTGTTTTATCCCTGCAAACTTACCTTGGAATGCATCCTGCAAGTAAATTCCTAAACAGCAATTCACATTGAAGGTCTTCTCTAATGTGCGACCCAATGATCACACACACACACACACACAGATGTAAGCAGTTTGAAAGACACAGAGCAACACAGATAGATAAAAAGACAAGGGATATGTACGGTCCCGATGTGCCAGGATGCACAGATTTATGACTTGTGTAAGCCACAAATTGGACGTCAGTCTGTTTACAACTGACCACCAAAACAACAGCACAAAAAAAGGAAAAAGTACAAAAAACATAACGAGGAAAAACTGTCCCTGGCTTTACCACTATACGGTCGGCTAAGAAGAGAGACTCCAGTAATGCTGTTTGCACAGAAATTAAGTTATTTTTGGCTATTTCATTTTTGCACCAAAGGGGAGCTTAACAGAAAAGGTTTGGGTACAATGGCTTTAACTGATTATTCCTCACCGTGTTAAAACTAAAACCTATTTCGTGACGTTGATGTCGTCATCAAACAGCATATTGTGTTCAGGACCTCGGGCTGTGTCTTTTCTGTATGAAGACAATTAGATGGCGAATTTCAAATGCTCTTGATTGTAGCGTTCACTTGGGACATGCAGCAAAGCCCGTACCCCCTCGAGCGGATTGTAGAGAAAAAAAATCGTCTGGATGTTTTTTTTTTTTAATTGGGACTATAGAACACAGCAGGCAGATGAGACATTAATCATTCAGTCTTGCATCCTGCACAAACGCCTAATCTTTAAAATGATCTCTCAGATTAAAAGTTTTAAAAGTTTAAAAGTTCAAACCAAGTTCTTTAAATTCTGGAAGCATGCCATACCAACCGTAATCCCAATTTGATACTGCTGATTTGAGGCATAGGCTATCATAAATATCTGGGCTTATTTTGTTATTCTGTCTTCTCTTTCAAACACTTTAATCCTTTGCAGCGTTTGGATTATATAAGTAGTTAAATTCATTGTTTCCCATCTTTGTAGGGTTTTTATGTGAATGATGAAAGAAAGACAAATATTTGGGCAGTTTTCCCACAAATTCTCTGACAGTGTGTTTTGCCACCTAGGAAGATATGTGGAGATGTAGAAAAACAATGTTTATACTCGCTGCAGGCAAGATTCCCTCTCTTTGTCTTTCTGGAAGAAATGTGTTTACTCTGATCATTACCTTTAGCTCACTTATTTACTCTCCTTGCTTACTTCCACCCTCGAGCAAGGTGAGGCACAAACGCAAGTAAAAGTGTCACCTGAATATAAAGTGTCCAAGAAATATTTGGAAGAAAGCTTCCTAATTAAAACATAAATGGTAAAGAGCTCAAAGCAGAGACATCCCTGGCCAGTTTAGATAAACGTTGAAAGTCAGTATGATTCTCAATGTAACATGGACCATTCTGCTGTCTATTTTACTCTCATTCTGTTGTGCAATACCTTGAAGAACACTCCCCGATAGTCTTTTTCCTGGTATCTGTGGTGTTTGATATAATATATTTGACAATATTACCTGTTTTTCCAGCAAAATACCAACCAAACAGAGTAGACCATTACTTAATCTTACTTTCGAGAGCATTGAATTGCCAACAAAATGCCAAAGGTCCAAAAGGAAAATGAACAAGCTTATGAATCTTTTATTCATTCCCTAATGTCAGACTTTTTCCCCGGTGGAGGAGCTCGGTCACTGTTGAAGAAAAGATTGTGATTCATTTTCCAACATAGGAAGCAACAATATGAATGCCAGCAGCTGTAATATCAAAAGTTTTACATATTACAGCCATGAATTGAAAAGCTGCAGGAAAGGCAGGAAGGACTGTAACACTGAAACTTGGTCGTCCACTCGCACACAAAGAAATACATCATAATGTGTTTCCTTTACTATAGACATGGAAATCTGGAGCAGTATTTTTTCTGACAGAATGAATATGATGAGGTGTAATGCCATGCCAAAGTTTGGAAAGCTACTAGCCTTTGCCAATTGTTTACTCCCTAATTAGTTTATAAAAAATGCAAAAAATCGATAAGGTATACTTACTTAGATTGCGTATTACAGTGAGAATCCGTTCACGGTGAATACTTAATAATGTAAATAACTAAATGATAATTGTGCATTACACCATACATTTTACTTTACTATAATCTATTTTGAGATGTTGGAACCATCAATCCTACAAATGAAAAATTGCATGAAATTGTTTTGATGCATGCTGCTACAAAAATAAGACAAGATGCACACACAGCCCTGACAGTGATGGAATGGCTAATTCATTAACAATTTCTATAAACAGTCATTAATAATTCTTATCAAATATTTTGCTCAAACTTTAGTTCTGTTTTTTCTTAAACTGGAAGAGCAAAGACATTTTACTGAGAGAATCTTTACCAGGCCATCTCTCCCTTCTGATGCTAACATCTCCAGCAATGACCAGATCAATTATCTTCTTATTTAGAATCTGTAACTACAAAAATGTCTAAAGTTAGACAACTGTAGTTCAGAACGTGTAGAAAATATTGCTGTCTATTATACATGCTGAAAGTCTTAAAGGGGAATCTAAGCTTTGCTGGAGATTTTTCCTGATCTCTGTTCTCTCCAGTCAATGACAAAGAAACTCTGGTAAATGCACAAGTGAGAGGAATAAGGAATTATCTGCAAAAGCTTTTCTTTTGCAGAGGTTTCGTCGAAGTTTTTATTTTTGGTTTAACATCATTAACTCATGTAGTTTGTTTTTCATTTTTAAACAAGACACACCATTTTTTCTCTATGTGATTTTAGCTGTTATGGCTTGTCAACAATATTTCTGCTCTTTCTCTCAGGAAATTTCAAAAAGAAGGCTCCTATTTCTGCTCCCTCAAACCGAACTCTATGGTGGCTCAGATGTTTGACATTCGTTCTATTTTCAAACCTATTTACCTTCCTCTCACAGTTTTCTTGCTGTCATACGAGACTGCATTTTACGGTTTGTTTACCTATTCAGCCCTACTTGGTGAGTCGTATCAGGGGTTTACAACATCATTGGACATTCAGCTGTAATCATTTTCCCATTTAATAAATGAGGCCATCAGTTCTCATTACTCCATCTCAGTGTTTTTCAAACACACCATGCACATGTGATCCACTGAGAGTTACGCTATCATGCGTAACTATGGGTTAACACGTTTAGGACTACTGTTCACAAACACCTTAAAGTAATACAAATGCTAGTGCTTCAGGGCTGTATAGCAGTGACATGCACACTATTCTTATTTTGTTTGTTTGTATATCTCCGGTAAATGCTCAAACCCAAATGTCATTGCTTTTAATGAATCGAAGACAAAAAAGTCCTCTCGCCAGTCTATTGTCGCGCTAAAGGCCGTCACGGCTCACGCCAATTTGGAGGGCTGTCAACCTTTTATACGAGTCTCATTTTGACTTGCTGAAAAATAACAAGGCTGACATCTCCCAGTTTGACTTTCTTCAGCTCCACTGTTACCTGAGCCCCAGTGAGTAATAAATGAAGGTCTTTGCAGCACTGCCTCCTCTAAATCAGCATGTAAGCGACGTCATCTCATCAATGGCTTTAACATTCACTCATGGAGGTTAAGAGGGCCGTGATCTTGGAGCTCAGTAAGACATTTCTGCAATCAAAAAGCAGCAGCTCTCATCTGGAGCAGCTGATATGGGGCTGTTTCCATTGAAACCTGCACTGCCATAACTTAAGCCTGCTCGTCTCCTGAGCTCAGGCTGGGAATCCTCACGACTCGGGTTGGTCTTCATTGTTATAAGATGGGACCATTTCATATTGCTATGTTCCATTACTGTGTCTACATTTTATTATCACCTGTTCTGTCGGGTGGTTTATTATTTATGACGAAGCAGAGGGGAGGTGGTCTGCACTCTGCGGCCTTTAAGAAATGAAACAAACTCTTTTACAGTAGCAGACTCATACTAAACCACAATAAGTACATTCTGAAAATGGATCTCTTTTTTTTCCCCTTTGCATGTTTATATTGAAAAGGTGAAGTAGGAGATTACCATGATAGATTGTTATTACACCATGTCTGATTTAACCATGGCCATGTGGGCGAGGGGGGAACGGTATTCACGTAAAGGCCGTGCTACAAAATACACCATCATAATTTACAGGAACGACTGGAGAGACCAGGGTTTGCATCCATACACAGCCACTACACAGTCTCTGTTTGTAAGATGTTTTGTCATTTTGTTGTTTTGAAAAAATATGTTTTCCAGGATCCCTAATTGCTGAGTAAGTCTCGCTACCATCGGTGCTGTGTAAATTATTCAACACTTTGCAGCAGCAGGATATTGGTTGTTTATTATTACATTTATTCTCCTGAAGGAAATCATGGCAATACCTCCTTTCTCTTTCATTAGGTCCTATTGTTGTTGCTCAAACATTAAAAATCCTTAATTTATCAGTGCTCATCAAGGTAGTTTTTTTCTTCATTTTATATAAAGATGCATAAGACGTAATACAGTTCAACAACATTCTAACGTTCTGATATTGATACCAGCATAGTGTTGAACTGACACCTAAAGATAGAACTCAACCCTAAGCAATGTTGCTGAACAACAGAATTTGTAAAAAGAAAAGTTAATATACTAATGAAATGTTAGCATGTGGATATGCTAATGTTGTAACGTGCGATAGCCTGTTGCATCGTATTTTCTGGAGAAAAAGATTTTAAGTCATTCTTACAGTAGACGATACAAATGACAAACATGCTTAATGTAGCTTACCTTTAAGGCATATCCACCTACACACAGTTCTAACAATGTGTGACGATTAATGCTGAATGCAGGCTGCTGAAACATTAAATGAAATAAAGCTCTGGTCATTAGCTCCCGGTGATCCATGAGTGTTTACGTTCTCATTACTGCCCTCTACTCAACCCCTTGACAGCTGTGGAGGATGTTTACTGAGCTGCGATTTGCTGGGCAACTATTGGTGCCATTAAGTTATCCACGGACACCATTGCTGCTTTATCGTGCACAAAAGACAGCACCATGTTTGTCAAGTGGGCTGCTAATTGTCTTTGCCTACCTTGAGAATCACTTCTGTTTTTGTTCTGTTTAACTTCCTTGTATTTGGCCTTGTTGGAGGAAGTTAGAGTTTCTTATAATCAATGGTCTTCGGGGGGGAGGGAGAAAAAACTAGAAAAGTTTTTTTTGTATTGAACTTGAAGGACACTTTTGTAGAATTCGTGAGTCTCAATTGTCAGGCAAGACAGTTATTTTTGCATGCTAATAGTTTGCCATGCTTCATCCATACTTTCTTCTGTCTGTTTTTTGACATTTTTTCTGTGTAGCGATCTTCCATTAGGTTCTTCCATCATTCTTCATGTCTCGCATGAGAACAACGGGAAAAGGTTTTAGAGTGTGCCAATGAATCCCTATCTCTCCCCTAGTGGTAATTATGAAATCATGACACACTGTTTGTTTAAATTTCTCTGTTGGAGAAGAGGTGCTATAGTAAAAAAAAAAAAAGCAGTGACTAGTCTTTTAATATCCCATCATTTTCCCTTTCAATGACTAGTAGTTTTATTTGTCTGGGCTCCACATCTTTGCACACTTTACACACTTGCAGATGTTCACCAACACATCCTATTACCTTTATTGTAGGTAATCCTATTACCTTTATTGTAGGTAATCCTATTACCTTTATTGTAGTATTTTGCTTCACACATAGCCTGAGCTGTGAGTTCCTTTAACAGTACCTTTAACTATTTATTGCAATATCAATCAAATGTCCCATTCTCCACATCTATTTTGTTGCCAATGTGTGTTCACTTATACACACATTTATTGTGAGGGAATGTAAAAATGATTTTTCCAAAAAGTCAAAAATAGCAGAGCAGGGATTGAATCTTTACTTTAAGTGGAGATGTTAATGAGAATGTTGCTATAATTAACACCCACAGCAGAAGAGATGCACTTACTCTTACTACCCTGAGTTTCCTCTTCTCGTCTCACTTTAATTAACAGTAGATGCATCCATATATCCAAAGCATAACATACATTTCATGTTTAAACTTCAGCTTACATTCCATCTAGCTTTACTTGGCCTTTGTACTTTGTAGAGGCCAAACAAGGGAGACACAAGCTCTTTATAAGACATCTGCGTAAACGTCTCCAGCACCAAATGGCTGTACATGATGATTCCCTTTCAATTTATCCTGGAAAAGGCAACAGCTGCATTGCTACTGTTAGCAACCTACATTAACTTAGTGCTTGACTCCCCTAGAAATAAGTACCAGCCCCTCTGACAGCAATTATCCGATGGGTCTGGTCCCCGCTTGACCAAATACTGTACTTCCTGTCATCATTATAACAGATTCATAGCCATATGCTATCGGCTAAAGGCTTAGCTTAGTGACATTACATTCTTAATAGTTCATTTCGTTGGCTTTATTTTCTATCACTTCTGGTAAAAATAATTATTAGAGATGTGGTGGATGGCTTTTTCAATGATGAAAGTAATGATCTTTTTTTTAATTATATGAGGCAAAGGGGCATCTGATGTTATCTGACAATACACATTTAAAATCCAGATTAGTTATATTAGTGATATGTTAAAAAGTATATTACAAATTGTATTTAGGGGCATCCATGTCAATAGTCTCGTCCAGATTATACATTGACATACTATGTGTGGCTTAATCTGTGAATCTCCTTCTACAATAATATTTTGTTTGTCAACAGAGATCCAATACCTTTCGATTGTTTAACTGTGACGACGTTAGCTTGAAGCCGGCTTAATGGGCCTCATGGTTTTAAAAGAAGACAATATAAATTACCTGCAACGGTCCAGAAAATCTTTATTGGTCTTCATTCTTTATCACTTTCACCTGAAATATAATTACACCTGTGAGAATCTAATATATTCTGAACAAACAGGCAGTCGAGCTGCCCTTCGTGCCGGCGCAGCATGGCTTTGAGTTGATCGAGGAGCCATGAAGAAATCCTTTGTGTCCGACACTTTGAGCTGAACTTCACACAGAGGAAGAGCTTCACGGGGTTCTTTTCAAAGAGATGTGCAAACAAACAAAATTCCTAATTAGTTGCGTGATATGCCAATCAATTTATGTTTTAATCCTGTCTCGGAGTGCACCTGCTTCTCGGCAGCAATTACACTACCGGCAGTTGAATGGCAGCGTGGTATGCTTCACAGCCTCATCCAATTCCAAAGTGGACATTTTATCTGTAAAAAAAAATATAAGGTCACTTCTTGTAAAGCAGACAATTTTCTCAGCGAGTTTCCTCAAGAATATTAGATCTCAGGGAACGTGGAGGGTCGTCGTGGTCAAGTCACCGCAGAAAGCGGATTGGGCTCTGCAGAGAATATTTTAAAAGTAATTTTGCTGAGGGGACGATGTGTCGAT
Source organism: Apeltes quadracus (assembly GCA_021346845.1). NCBI lineage: Eukaryota > Metazoa > Chordata > Actinopteri > Perciformes > Gasterosteidae > Apeltes > Apeltes quadracus. Next base: position 8,858,291 of record CM037930.1, on the reverse strand, counting down.
TCTGTTGTTAGTGAGACAGCAAAGGGCTCACATGCTACCAAATGGGAATGCCAATTAAGTTATCCTCATCAGTGCACATTTTTCAACAAGGATATCATAAACAAAAGACACTGAAGTTGGTCCCTTGTGTACACTTGGGTCTTCTAGCAGGCTTTGTGTGAAATCCTGTCTTCCAAGAGCTGATGTAACCGGTTTAAGCTAAGCATGTTGTACTGTGAAGAGTTGTGCTTTCATTAAAAAGTCACAGCAAGGAATTTCCCTGCTGTGTTAAAAGCTGGCAATCCCCACCCTCAAAAAAGCTGTACTACTTTCACAGCGCATTTTAAAAGGTGGTTCTTTTGCCTTTTCATGTAGTTCTCTTTTGCTTTCTTGCTTTTGCTGCTGCAACATTGTTCCTTCCTGATCCCATTACTTTAAAAAGCAGATGTGCATCCCAGTACTTGATGATTTACTCTTCTTTGTCAACTAAAACCCATTTAAACTTGTTTAACTCAGACAACGAAACCCCAAAATTCCTTAAAGTCTGGTTTAAATTTTGTTTTCCCCAGGGAGAATACAACCCAGGGCGGGGGCGCGATGGTTAGTCGCTACTGTTTCACCTCACAGCGAGTGTGTCTTGGGTTTGAAAATGCACGTTGTTCTTATCGTCTTGTTCTGCCTGCACACCCCTTTCTTTTCACAGTACTATATGACATGCGTGTTCTTTAACCCGGTACGCTGAGCCAACAAGAAGATGATCTCTCTAAGGTAAATGAATAATGGGACGTTAATATCCATCATGTGAAAGAGATTTTATGTTGTTGGTCTGGTGAGTTTCATTATTGTCAAAGTAAGTTACCTCCCCATCACCCCCCAGAAATCTATTAATGATAAATGAACAGATCCGCTTTAGATTAAAAACTAGAGCTTCGGTGCACTAATTTGTTACCCGCCAAACCAAATTCATTAAACTTACCCGAGTGCAGAGGAGTGTAGCAAATTATTATTTAACTGTGTCTGAAGAAGCTCAAAGGCTACGTGACTTTTCCATTGAGAAATTTGGATTCTAATGCTCAATTATTTTCAGTAATTACGGGATGTATGGCTCTTATAGAAAAACCTTGCATGTAGAGTCCTGTTTTGGGTTTGAGTGTGCACTCAACTTGCAAAACACTGCAAAGGCGGTTTACCAAAGGATCGATGGGCCACCAGGGAGGAGTCGTAGCATGATGGGTGGATTCTATACGCTTTGATAGGGGCCGTTTGAATTCTCTACCTGATAAGTATGAAGGTGGCGCACGCAGTAGACAGGGTGTGCTGGTAACTATAAGGTCGATGGTTCAAACCCTGTCTGCTCCATGTGCCATGTCGAAGTGTCCCTGAGCAAGAAATCTAATCCCAAATCCTCCCAATGTGAAAGACCATTGGTTAAAATATACATTGTAAGTTGGTTTGGATAAAGGCGCCAGCTAAATGACATGTATTGTAATAAAGAAATGAGTTTCATTGCTTCTCTACTTAGCTATTTTAGCATAGATTTCTCCTAACCATCTTTCTTGGCGCCGTGATGTTTTCCACAGAGGTCAAGGAATAGATGTTAGGAGGTAATATTTTGGACCCTTTGAATCCAGCTTGAGTCTGATATAACTCGTGATCATTTAAAGAAAAACAATACTATGCACATGGGCGGTCCTCAGTGACCTCAAGTGCAGGATTTACACGATCAATGCAACACAAATATGCAAATACTGAGTCTTTAAGAACAAACATGTTGACAAAAAATACTTTTCTCAGAAAACAAGAACCAAGGACTGCTGTGTTAAAAGTAAACGAGACATTCACCGACACAGACTAAAGCCAGTAATTGGAACAACTTCAAGGATATTCCACAGTGGAATGCTGGTCTATGCTTTCTTTTTCTCACTGACTGTTGAGGGGAAACTTTATGATTTGATTTGAGATGATTTGATGCTGCATAGGTGTGCTGTAAATTATAGCCATCGTTCATTTCTTTTGGATTCTCTGAGAATGTAAACCAATGTGACACAACATTACTGGTCTGGCAGAGGACTACTGCTTGTGGGCAGGTATACTGGGTGTCTGGGGTGTGCTGGGGAAAGCAGGACAAGTTTAGAGCTACTAACAGGAATGGGTATGAAATGTGTAACCCTGAATTGCACAGCAAATATGGAAGACTGTAGGTAATGCATTATAAGCAGTATAATTTTTTAATTTTCCTCGATTTCCACTCAGGCAGATTAGCAACTGCTTGTAGATTTTAATTTATTAAAAAAACATTCCATACAAGAAGTGTCAAGGTTTGTCTTTATTTGATTTTGTCACTCTCTATGTATCATAACGTTTCCATTAGCAGCCCTTCAGTAGCGTATGTTTGGGTTGAGAGCCAGCAGCACTCGGTCTAAAAGCATTACATAGGGCTTCTTACTTATCAGCGTTTTGCAGATACAGTATGTTTTCAGCGGCAAGCAAACCATTGATATGGGCTACACGAAGGCCTTTCATTGAAGTCTGGTGATAGTGGCTTTGCTGTCTTTTTTGCAAACAACGCAGTTTGCCAGTTACGTGACCAAGCAAACATTCTGCAGTGCTTCGTCCGTGATAACTGTAATGAAACCGCTGAAGGAATGAGGTGAATTTCATGGCCAATTCTATTTGTCAGTATAAAGTAAACACTTAAGCAAAGTCATGGGTGCAGAATGTACAACTGACCCAGGATCAGTTGTACACTGCGTGACTACATCATTGTGAATTAACTGCACTAAAAAGAAAAAAGAAAAAAAAAAAACCTTTTAGTGCTCATTTGCGATAAATGTTATTATATTTATATATTTCCTTTGCGTCCATTTAAATGAACGGCTCTGAAATATTAGAAAAAAAGGTACTTTGAGAAAAGAGAAAACACAATCCAACCTATGCACAATTTAAAAGGTTTGGCATTCCATTATTAGCAGCAGGCCAAGCAACGTGGCCATACGTGACCATATGCCGCGTAGGCCGTGTTCACTTATCCTACCTGAGGGCAGGGATGGGATACATAACCGCTCCAGCATTTTCAAGGCCTTCCTCGGGGGCCCATTCTTGTAAAACATATCCAAAAAACAGGAAGAGACAGACTAGCAGGAGGCACCATGATCAGGAACCTTTAACTGGCTCACGTCAATGAAAAGACATCCATATGCAATTTGAATTTCTAGACCTAGAATTGCCAACAGGGAGCACCAAAACACACGCAAACACATTCATGTATGTCTATTCATCCTATATGAAATACAATAAAATGCAAATTTCATCATGTTTATTTCTGTATGTATTTGTTATCTGTTTGAAGGCAGATCAATTAAATTGGATGGAGAAGGAAATGAAACAGTTTGAAGCATGTTAAGAATTATCTTCAGTATTCCCACTTTCTAAAGACAACTGAAATTATTTTGCAAAAATGCCTCACTTTCAACGTCTCTTGTATTTTGCATTATGTTTATTAACCATACACATATGTGTGTGTCATATGTGTCATATCATTTTTCTTTTTCTTTTAAAAAAGGAGGATAAACTTCCAGTCACGAGTCAGAATGTGCTCTTAATTACCTCTTAACAATAATATTTGAAAACATAATTTAACAAAAAACAGATTTACTTTTATTATTGGGCGATTATTATTGACTATTGATTGATTATTCCAGTGTAATGCCTGTTATAGAGTAGAACACAACTTAGTCACTGAAAATAATCGTCCTGATCATGAGACCCAGTAACTGATAGTAAATGAATAATTAGTAGTAAGTTAGTTTTGGATAGAAGTTTACTTTTCCCTTTGTGGGGTTTGTGAAACAGGTTTCCCTCCTTATTTTCCCTTTTTCTGTTCACTGTGGAGGTAGAGATCAGACATCTCTTTTGTATTAATGCCCTGTCGCTATCCAAGGTGCTGAGCCCGGCTGGATTTGGTCATTTTTCCTTGCCTGTTAATGGAAACTCCTCCAACCGTGATATCCGCAAGAATGCTGGCCAGTTTGGCACAACAAACACACAGTCTCGAGGAAAATAACAAGACAGAATTAGAGGAAAAAAAAAAAGAAATATGCCCCGGTTACCAAAACAAATTTCACTGATGGATACCCCTCAGAGAGAGGCAATTTCCATATAAAGCTTGCACACATTGTTGTTATCCTTCAACTTTTGCAGTGTCATAATTATTATTAATTAAGGTTACGATTATTTGCATTCTGAAATATCAGCCAGTTATTAAATTTAACTGTTAAAAAGTAGTTGGACACTTGATGTGGAATTATGGTAAATGCCACCACCAAATGTGAAGGGCTTGGATGAAGTGATCTGGCAGTGTAGAAAACCACTCAAAATAAAAAGAAGCACAACTTAACAATTCTGCCGCCTCATAGCCAGCTTCCGACACCTTTTTCCATCTCACCTGAGTCTGAACGGGGACCTACCACCTGCACAGGTTCAAATCATAGAAAATACCCATTCATTTAGGTTACTGCTGACATTAGAGTTTCCTCTATAATCACTCATAATAAAACACTTTAAGTTTACTGCAGAAATATTTGGTCTTTCTGCATCGGAAAAGTTCCGTGAACGACAGCAAATCATCCCATGAGCTCAGAATACACACAATCTAAGCAAGTATGGGTCACGTCACGTGTATAAGAAACCGAAACGTTGACTGCGGTAATAACGTATCAGACACAAAAACGGCTCTTAATGTTAGGAAACAGGACCTTTTCACAGTACAGAACATTCCAAAAGTACATTTAGGAAAAGTATTCAGCATTGCTGCCTGAGGGTGTTACATGATGCTGAATTGAAGCCGTGTATCACATTCACAATTCACTTGTTTTTCCTTTTGCGTCCAACCCATTACTGTTCTGCCATCCAGTTTATTTTATCAAATTCTAAAACTGGATTGTTGCCAGCAAATACATTCTTAACGTCTAACACTTTAAAACATGTTACAGAGGACGTTACTGAACATGACTGATCTTTTCTAAATGACTTCTTTGATATATGATGGCAAAGCCAATAGTGCAGTTTCTAGTTATTGTGCATTGGCAATAGTCTGTTGACCCCAAAGAGAAAAGTGTACCATCTGCTCACTCTAGTCCGACTTTTTCAGGATTTGTGCGCTCAGTCGAGACCGATGCACAAGGGTTTGGGTTATTTGACAACAGATGAGGGAATTATTGGAGATTGGATAGTTTAATCCCCCCATGCACTCAGCCTCATGTCAAAGTTCATGGGTAACCCGCAGCTTGCTTGTCTTCTGTTTCTCATTCTTCATCAATGAATTCACATGGCCACTTTCACAAACAGGATTAATCAGCAGTAAGATTGCTTAACATTTCTCTTATGGGAAGAACGGTAATCTTTCAACAATTAAAAAGGCTGCATGTATTCACTGCTGCACTGTTTTATACCAACCGTCTTGGTTTTGGTTTGTTTTGTGCTTGTTGATTTCCTGATTTAATTTGTATTTCCCGCATCTTGTTTCCCAGTTCACTACACTTTGTGCATAAGTTTGTCTTCCCTCCCTTGTGATTGTCTGCTCCGCCCTTATTGATTCCTCCTGGGTCTATGCGTCCCCTATCTCAGTTTTTCCATTTTCTTACATGCTACCCTAAAGATTTTAGGATTTTTGTATTTTTCTTTGCATTTCTCTTATGCTGTTTTTTGTTTTTGTTAGACTTTGTTGCTATATTTCATTTTTTTTCTTGAAAAATAATTGACAATGTAGTTTGGAGTTGCAAAGGGGCGGAACATTCCCAGTAAGTTTTGGAAACTTTCTATGGAAAGTTAAGCTCACATTCTTCAACGCAAAAAAAACGTGGTGGATTAGCTCAAAGCAGAGCGATATTGGCAATTGAAGCAGAGAACAAATGAAAAATAAAGCTGTTAAGTGGTAGTAAGTGTGCAGTGTAGGTTTTATAAACATTACAAGGACCTGCACAAACAGACTGCAGTAATCAGTAACCGGGATACCGTTTATCATGCTAGAAAAGCCTCACAAAAAATATTACATTTTAAACTTTTGGCAGCACAAAGGCTGAGAAATAATGAGTCATATAATTTCTAATTTCTAAGCGCCTGTACATAACTGGAGGGTATGTTTTCACTGTAGTTATCTGATTAGAAAAGTCAGCAATGTGCAGAACATTAAAACCAGCACTTTGGTTTCAAAATGAGTTTTCGTGGCTACACTGGACTTCTCGGTCTATAAGGAAATTGAAGTCTTCAAACTCATCAAATTGAGGAAAAAGTGGGAAGTACAGTCAACGTTGGTCTATTTCTTATGTGATTGCTCCCTAACTAATTTCTTACTCTATGACATACAGTATGGGACCTTTTGCCAGCAGGGTTGTTGGTCAAGTTAAAGTAAAATTCACTAGTCATTTATTTTTGATTGCTAAATATCTGCTCTCCTTGTCTGACTTTGTAGAGTGCTTTGGTGTGTGTGTGTGTGTGTGTGTGTGTGTGTGTGTGTGTGCGTTCGTGTGTGCGTGTGCTAATAGTGTTAATGACCTTAGAAGCCTTTGTCATAACATGTTTGTTCCTCTCTTCCTTTGTGACCTGGTTTCACTGTGTCCCCCTTTTGCTCTCCCCTCAAAATTGTACAGTACACTTTCATTCTCTGTAATACCTCTTTTATCTCTATTACCATTCGAGTTTCCTCTATTTTTCCAGGGGGAAAAGCAATAGTTTTTCCACACCCATGCACACATTCATCCACCTCTGTGAAGGATTGTAAATTGGCGAAACCCCAATTCTACTAACAGATTAGAGATCGGCTGGGGAGGCTGTTGCAGTGGAGACATTTACAGATTAAAGTTTAACAGCAGAACCTCCTACAAACAGCTACACCAGAAAATGTGCTTTACTCTCCTCTCACCATGCTTACAACACCGCAAACATCGCCAGCCATAATGGAGGATAAATAAAGTGCTATGTAAACAAAAAAAGAATTAATCATGAACTCAAAGAAGCCCATTTTAGAGCAGAAACAAATAAACAAGCCAAAAAAATGGACATGTCTGTTATACATTACATTTTTATGACTTTTACTCTCAATCATTCTCTCTTTTGTGGGATTTTTAGCTGTAATAAAACAGAAGAAAACTCTCAAATTACACAAGGAATTGACACGCCTGCAAGAAATAGGTTATGGCTGCGCTAATTCCCGGCCACATCCGCTGCAGCGATTTAATTAGTTTATTTGTCTCTAAATGTAGAAAGATTTAAGTGTGGTCTTTACTTTCTTCTCTGACCTAAATGGAATAAATTGGACTGGGATTAGTTCTCGACACTCAGCGTGTGATTGGTGAAAAATGATTCTTCCTGTGGGACATTGCGCAAGCCAAAACACAACGAGCCTGAAGGAAACGAGCCATGTGTTGCAACTTTCATTTGTTCTGAATAACAGCAATAGCCCTCCTGTCATTGTCTGAACAACACATCACTGCGCCTTCCCTATTGTAAGTGACCCTTCTCTTTAATAAAAGGCCTATCCACCTCTTGTTCATAGCACCATGAGAAGCATGGCAGCAGATGGGACCGACTGGGCCGCTGTTACTTTGGGGGTCTAAAAAGGTGTATGTAAAAAACAAATCTCTATTTATTTTCAATAAAATTCAATAAAATAAGGTGCACATTTACTTACAGCTAAAATGGTTATAACCTGTTTGTTTTTTTGCCTTTGAATCTCGATCACTAAAGAGATGGGCGATGTAATTTAAATGCAAATACATTTGGGTTTCCACTGAAAGAATGCATGAATGGCGCTATTTTAAAAAGGAACAGGGTTGTGTTTGTTTCCATTGTCTAAAAGCTCTTTGTATGCAGACACATTGTCGATTGAGCTGACGTAATATGGATGTTACCTCTTTGGGTTGTAATTGGTAACTGTTAGCACACCAATCTTTTCTTTTAAATAGCCGCCCATGTCTACCCTTCAAAAACAGACAACTTTGGAAATCGAAAGTTTTTTTTTTACATTGTTGTGCGGTACAATGTATGTGTATACATATGTAATTCGTGGCTGGCTCTGATATATCTGACAGTAAACTGTAAACCACCTGTGAAAACCTGTGATAGCATCAGTTTTTATCACTTCGCAATCTGTGATAGAAGAGTGCTTAACAAATTGTTAAGTTGTATGTTGAGTAATTAAGAGTGAAAGGGTAAAATCCCCAAAGTAAACCAAATAAAGACTCTTTCAATATGGGTTTTACATTTTGCCACGCAGCTCACATTGGTCTGTTATTGCCGAACTGAACCAATGAAATGTCATTTAAACGCCAGTGAAGGCAGAGAAGATAAATGCTGGTTGGTCAATTACGCCAAACACAACCGACTCTGCTGTCTGTGCAGAAGAACCAAAGGAAAGAAATAAATTAAAGGATGGAGAGACAAAGCGATTGCCCTAAGCTTGTGACGCATTGTTTCCCCCCTCCAGCCTTGCTATCCACCTTTTGGAGGTCACTTTGTGGTTGTGTTTTGAGAAGATTAGGAAGAAAGGGATTACTTTGGTAGAAATCAAAAGCCATAGGGGGTGTACTCGACAGTCTGTGAGCTTAATTATAAGCAAGTCGTATTGTGCTTTTCGTCTCTGTGACTATGTTTGTTTTATGTGTGCGTGTACCTTCTCCTGAGGTCCACGTGACCTGCTTCTATGGTACAGGTGCCGTGTGACGCGTTGTGTCTTGGTCGTTCCTGCTGCACAGCTGTTATCTGAACAGTGTTGCTGTACAATTGACTGGGTCTACATGCTAACATGTTCCGTTACAGACAGCAAGGCCCCGTCCTTTGGGAGGAATGTCATCTGTGCAGAAAGCATTACACCAAGGGCTCAAGGCTTTGACAGCCTGCTTTTACCATCTTGACAGGACTCTTCCAGCTAATGAACAGCATGAGAGACCCATAGGCCAGAACGTACAAACTTATGGGCGAAAACACACACACACACACACACACACACATAGGAATGATAAGAAAACATCTTCCCTCTTTGCATCTCACAATTAAAGTGTTTTTTTTTTCTCCAAAATCGTTAATTGGTCCCTAACTTCCTTATTATGTAACAGGTGAGTATAAATTAAATGCAGCATGAAATAACTGGCTGCGTTTAATGACTCATAGATAAATGCTCATGCAAAGGGAGTTATCCGACAGATTTAATTAATTAATTTCTCTCTTTGTCGGTTTGTTGTCTTATCTTGTCCAGTCTCATTTTCATTGTGTCAGTGTGTGGGATGTTGGATATGCCTCAGTTAATGCCCTGTTAATTGACTTCCCTGTGTATTCGTCATTAAATAAAAGAATTTTTCCTGCGGCCTCCTCGTCATTTTCCGCGTTTGGGTCGAAACCTATTTTTTTCTGTATCAAACTCTCAAGCCCATCTGCAAAGATTGGATAAATGACGCAGAGGCAAGGAAAGGGACATTTGAGGAATTGGGAGATTTCCCATGAGTTAAATTGCTACGTCAACTTCGCCTCAGAAACCTCCTCTTCCTGGTCAGCACTGATCCGACATCTGAGTCATCAGTTGTCAGCTGGCCTCCCATTCCTCAAATAGACATGGCCAAGCTTCAGTGTGGCCTTCTCTCTGTGGATGTCCTGCAGTGTGGTTCTAGCTGTCTCTTTAGCTGCCTTCCTGCCTCAACCCATCTCTGTGGATCTGTCCTCCTCCTGTGTGGTTGTTCTACAAAGTGTTACAGCTTGAAATGCATATTTAAATGCATATTCATGTATTTATTCATTTATTTAATTATGGCTAAAACGGCATTCCATAGAAAGACACACATATCTGATTTCCGTGGGACAAACTGCAGTTGTCTGAATTGGATCCTGAATTCCAGTTGACTGAATCTGGTCTCGAAGCCCCTGTTCTTGAATCTGGTTGTAAAATCTAGCAAACGGGTTCAGCAGCCTGCTGAACGCCATCATGAAATCTCCTGGTTCCAGTCAAATGTCCTGTCCTCAAATAACCTGTAAATGAATTTTAACCTGTAAATGAATGAAAGATATTACTAAGATACCCCACAATGATGCTGCAGATGTTCGTGAACAGCGACTTGTAGGTCTTTGGGACACAGAGGATTGCAAGTTATATATTAGTGTAGCTAAGTAGGTGCATAGTGTGTATTCCTGTGAAAGCATAATCCCCTAAAGTGGCACATACAGGACTGGATCTGTGCTTCCACTAAAAAACACAGGAACACTTCAGAAAATTATTGTTCCACCACAGGAGAAGTTACTCTTTTAAATAAAAATGTAGGGCACAGTCTAGTGCTTTAATGCATATGTTGCATATGATACATAGGATTTTAATATACATACTGTTTTAAAAAGTCATGTAAAACAGCTAGTGTTTAGAAATGCTATTCTCATTTGCTGTGTTGAAATTGAAACGCGGGTTGTGCTATTTCTGACACATCCCTTCTTAGAGTGTACTCAATCCAATCAACTGCTCTAAAATCTCTCTCCCTTTTATTTCTACAAACCACACTCCACGGGGCGTTCAGTTGCTTTATCAAAAAATGTAGATACGTCAAAGCAAAACATAAGATTGTAAAACAGCAGCAGGTCGCCTCCCCCCCCCCCCCCTCTCTCTCTCTCTCTTCTGCAGCAGGCGAACAGGTCACGGCCAAAAGGGAATGAGGGTGTGACAGCAGGTACCTTTTAACTGATGCCACTATTTGCCAGTCTGGTTGGGGAGGAGCCCAAGCATTTTGTTCACAACCTCACCACAATGACACTGTTGATCAGTATGAGCAAGTGCATCTGCGTCAGCCATTGAGGGAAACTGAACAAGCATTGAGGATGGGATCGGGTTGGTTTTGTGGATTCCTAATGAGAGCTTAATGATTTAGGTTAAAACTGTGCATTTGCTCAAATAGAAGCACTTTAACAGCATCATTTTTATTCTGCCATCTGTGGGTTTATCTCACTTGCTATACGTTCTCCACTCACATTCACTTTCTCATGGAAATTCAAACCAATTTGTCATTACCAGTTATCTGTAATTATGCCCACTTTAGGATGCCCTGTTGCTGACCCTTTTTAGTAAATTGTATAGATGTCATCACTTAACTACGGGGTTTTAAAACACTTACGCCAAGTCAAGTAGCCTGCCATTTATAGAACTAAGGGTGAGCCTGTCTTTTATTTTTCCAGAATTCCTTTGACTGCTTACTTAAGTATATTCTGTCCATGCGGTTTATCTGTCTCTTTCCCTTCATGCCATTGGTGTTTCAATCTGTCTTTTCTTTTCTACTCATTGATCATCCTCTTTTTCGGTCTCTGTCATTTCTGCCCCCTCATTAACAGATCTTCTTTCCACAATTTTTAAATATAAAAAAATAGATTAAAAAGATTTTGTTATCAGCTCAAATAATTCTTCTTGATCATTTTGTATATCTCATGACGATCCATACAAGGTTGTTATTCCCCAACCATATCAAATACTTGCTGATGTTCAACTAAATCAAATAAAGAATAAATCTAGAACATTTTGAAATAACTTCTGATGTTTATTTACAATTGCAATATGACAGCAGGTAGGAGGAACACTGGGGCCGTTGCAAACACGTACAGATTGGATAGATTGGAAGAGTTTGTAAGATCTGTGGTGGACCTCAGCCATAAACTTCTTAACTGTTCTTAGCAGATTCTTTGGGAGACAGTTGGCCTCCAATCCTTGATGGCACGACCCCAGAAAACCAACCGTGTCGCTGAACAGAACGCCGGCTACTGCCGACTGAAGATAGAAGATCTGCAGGGGCAAGCTGCTCGGACTGAAGAGTCTCAGAAAGAACAGTCAGCTCTGTCCTTCAGTGTTGTGAGTCCGCTCCAGTTTTTTATTGAAATGGACCCCAAGGTACTTGTATAAGTCCATCTTCTTCACTTCCTCTCACTTGATGACAACCAAAACAGAGGACCCCCCCCTCCCGTTCCTCTTGTAGTCCAAGCTGGTTGGCGTTGCTGATATTGAGCGTCTCACTTCCAAGTTACCCATCCAACCACCCATCATCTGTAATTGCTTATCCTATTCGGATCACAGCGGCAAGGTTGGAACCCATCCCAGCTGACAATGAGCTGAGATCGGGTAAATTTTCCAGATGCATTTAGAGAAAACTTTCCACCCAAAAATTCAATCAATTCCTCTTATCAAATTCATTGAAATTATTGTATTAGTCTGAAAGGATTAGTCTGGGTGTCAATATGTTTTACATGTTGTGTTGTGTCTTTTGTGATACATAATTGATCAAATCCTTCTGCTGTTCTATTCGCTTCCTCTTCATTTCATCCTACTCCCTTATCTGGTTATTCCCGTGGCCTCTGCAGAGCAGATGTCAGCGTGCAGCACAACATGCTGTTGGTGCTTCCCAGGTGAAGGGTTCAATCACAGAGTGGCTGAATGGTGACAATACATTTCACTTGAATAGCTCACACACCGTGTGCAAATATTCTGCTATGAGTCATGTTCTGGCATAAGTACTTATTTTGGATGAAAGCAGTTTTTGCATTGAATGTTTCTTATTGTGACGCCACTCATTGCAGAGACTGTGACAGACTATCAACTCTGTATCCACCCACACACTATCTTAACTTGTAGAAAAGCTTGTCCCCATTTATTTTGTATATAACAGGCCACATGCAGGCATGTTAGGCACAAACTGATCTGCAGGGTTGTGCTCTGTTTTGCTTCGGCTTTCAATGATCAAATGAATTGATTGATCAATAGAGCTGTTTACATTCACCATGAAAAATTTAATGAACAGATTTTCCTCACTTTGTGTAGGTTCTTTAAGTCTTTTCATGAATCTGTATTTGTATTTGTCTTATGGCCGTGGCTTGTTTTCACATAATACACACATAAATCTTTTTTAACTAAAAGAAATCTTCCATGGTCTGTCATATTGTCACTCTTTATAGTAGTGTTGTTTCAGTACGGGTATTGAAATATTAAGGCGTTTTTCGTATAGAAGTCCTAATTATGGTTTTGTGAGCACATTAATAAACACTGCACAACAAGCGTCATGGCTTTGGGTTTGCATTAATGATTTACAGGTGTGTGTACAGGTGTGTGTGTGTGAAGCCACCCATCTCTGTGGAGATGGGTGGCTTCAGGCCAGTGTGTCTTTCTCAGGCTCGTCTATAAAACGTTACGCAGAAAAGCGCTGTTAGCGAAACCATCAGCTGCAGGCAGCTAATCATGATAATTACCTGAGATACCAAAGGCTTCAGTGAGGTGAGGGACGCTTGCTTGCTGCTTGTGTCAATAATCTTTTTTCCTCCTTTGATTAGTTCTAGTGGGATTGAGGAAAGCAGGTGATTATGTGGTCGCCGCTGAAATCTTCTAGTTGGTTTGGACACAACTGATTCGTATGGAGTTGTTCAGCTAGGTTAGGCACATCAAGACAAGTAAAATGCTGTTGTTCCATCGCTGATTGTTCTCATATTTCCATTGCTTCGCTGAAAAAGTACACCTGTTTCCAGATAGAACGGGAATGGTATTTAGTGTCTTCTCCGAGCCGTCAGCAGTCTTGGTTAGTTCTGCTAAATTGAATTACTCTGAATGTAGGACCATTGTTACAATGATGTGAAAAATACATATATCCTCACTGGCACATAATGCCTCGTTGTTGCTCCACTTCTGCTTTTGAAAATCCATCCTGCTTTGGCAATTGCCTGCTCTTTGTTGCATAATTACGGTAAAATATAACGCCGTGTACACAAAACAAAACAGAAGCAGCAGCTAATCTATGTTGAATCATGCTGGCTAGTTTGTAAAGTAATATCTCTGAGACTTTCCAATCACCATGAATCATTAGACCTTCCAAAACAGCAATGTAAATACAGCTAAAAACTTTAACCTAAGCCTACATGTCCTCTGGTCTCTTTTCTATTCGTCCTGCCTAAATGTTTCCTCTCTCTGCGTGTTTATCTTAAATGATTTAGCCTGAAGCCCCTGCAGCTCTTTCACGAGCATCTCATGTATTGGGCTAACCTTCGAGCAGAAGTATCTTGTTTCACACCCGACAGGGAAAACAGCTCCTCAGCTGCAACGTCGACACAAGCTTTGGTCTGAGAGTTTCTAAAGAGAACGATGGTAGATAATTAACACGGTAAAGAATTCTGCATCCTGTTTAGAAGAAAGGTTCTGCTTTTCTCCCAAGTGATAATGACACTTTTTTGCAGTATTGCATAATGTGGAGCTGCCTGAGGGCTATATTGTATCCGTCTATGGTCGGTTGTGTTCTTTTATTACTTTCATTCTGCTGTGTTTTCGTTTCTCGTTCCCTGCCCAGCTGTCTTTCTCTTCAGGACTTACAGGCTTCGCATCTGAAGCTGTTTTCAGTGTTCCCTCTGTGTCTCTCAGCTGCTGTTTTAAAGCCTTTCTTTTGTGCTTGTGGTTTGTAGCAGACTTACTGTTGACACTTCATTGTGGGAAATGTCCATGAAAGTTTAACATATGAGGAAATGGCAGAGTTAGTTTTTCTTTTCTTGTTGTTTGCAATTGCAGGATCAGTGAAGGACCAGTGTAATCAATTTGATCTAATTAAATTTATGACTGATTTATTGTTTTCAGATTCTTGCAGAAGTTGTAATGTGGAGATAATGATTGAAAGGAACTTGCTCTATTATATATCTATCTACAGTATCTATTCTGCACTAAATAAGCAGTGCTGTTAAGTAAATATAGAGGTGTGTAGAATAGAAATACTGCGTACCACCGATGAAATCTGGAATGACAAAATAATTGACTAAACAGTATTCAGACTTTGTAAAATGAATAAAATAATTGCTCATGCAAGATTAATGTCACTGCACTCCAAGAGTTCATTCATCACAAGATCTGCACTTTTCTGAGTGCATTTTTCTAAAAGATCTATAAACTAGTGCCACTTTGGATAAACATTGGCCCTGAGTACCACTTCTACTAACTGACTGAGAATTTCCATGACGTTATTTGTGCGTGCCAATGAATAAATGGATGCTCCACACTGTGTCGTTCAAATCCAGAAAGCCTCTCCATTCTCCAGTTCATGTTCGTTTTCCACGTCGCTGTCAGTTAATTCAAAGGGGCACAACAACATTTCTCCCCATCATTCCATGACTGTGAAGACCCAAAGCATGCTTGATAAAGGATGTCTATCTAGACGCTTTAGGATTAAAATCCTCCAATGTTCCATGTGCACAAGATCAGAAAAAGCCTAATTATTTGGCACCTCCTAAATCCATTCTGCGAGTGTCTTGCCTTGATACGATATGACACATTTGGTCAAAACATTCATTCCTGCACTGGGAAAATAATTGAATTTGATTACTATTTCCTTTCAACTGCCTCTACAGCTGTGCTCCTTTTGATAAAGCAGTGAGGCTTTCTCAACGTGTACATGTCCTCTGCTACTGAGGAATAGATAACTTTAAGTCAGATCGAGGTGGAGGGACGAGGTTTTCTCACAATAAGCACATATCCTTTTATGACCAAATCCGGTATTGTTATATTGCTTCTAAACATTACGGAATATCTTTGTTTCTTCCAGGCCACAAATTTCAGATGTTAAAAAAAGAAAGGTCACTGTAAGATTAGTTACTGCGAAATATCAGCACCAGGTGGCAAACATTTAAATGCCACCTACAATTGGAAAAAGGTTTTAAGTCTAAAATGAAGCTGTAAATTCGAGATGTATTCATGCAGCACTTTACAGAGACAACTCTACAGATTTTTGCCTGGCTTTAATAATGTCCGTGGACGCAGTAGGCTTTCCACTTCAATGCAACAAGTCCCACATTATTCCTTTGGTGCAATAGCATGTATGCTTTGAGGTATAATTATATATGTACCGACTCAAATAATGAAATCCCAAATGGATTGCTGCTATTTCTGAGCCAAATGTAGGTATATTTGTAAGTACATTAGGGATTATGTTCACATAAAAATGACATTATGGCGACTCCCCTCTCAAGTATTAGAGTCCCTAGAAAGTTAATCATTGTTTTCTACAAAGTTTTAATTAAGATTTATTTTATTCATGTTAAAACTCCACATTATGTGAAGTTAGTATTAACATGGAACCTAAAGGTATATTATCTTAGCAGAGCTCAGTCGAAAGCCAAATAGTACCAAAACGATTGACCATATCTCATTCGTTAGAAGAGAAGGGATTTCCTGCAACATTGTCATCACTGGGAGTTTCGTCTGTATGTTGCCTTTGTGTGTTTGCTGGTTTTCTTCAACATACTAGAAAGAGTTGTCGCTAGAGTTGTTGGTGCACTGCCTATAGATGTGAATGTCATTTCAATGTTGTGCGTCTGCTTTATGTGTTATTGACTAACGTGCTATTGTTCTCAATATCCATACCTGAAGGCTGTCCAATGCGACTACAGACCAACTGGGCAAGGCTGCTGTAGGAGTTGAGTTAAGTGCCTTGCTCAAGGACATGTTAACGGCCCACATTTAATTCAATCTTCCCTCTACCTTTGCTACCAGAATCGGTTCTTCACACTGTGTTTTCCGATTTCTCATCACACTAAATAGAATGTTATTCATTATAACTTATGGTTTCCATCGTATTCCCTGTACTATACATTATTAATTATCCTTTCAATAAATGCTAATCAGTTTTCCATTTGACCTTAGGAGATGCTGTGATTAAGCCTTGACATTCTGGTTCCACCCCCTAAAAGTCCCAAAAGGTTAGTTCACCACTGGCCAATAGATCTCTTAATAAAAAAGGGATAAAAATATCCTCCCTCGAGGCAATCCACAGGAGATATGAATTTCACTTCTTTGCACTAGATTTTGCTCTGATGAACTGCTCAAAGTTTTAATACAAATCTGGACTTGGTACCTGGTACTATTCCAGTCTGGTGCTGCTTTAGCTTCAGAGGGGAAGAAAAGAGGAGTACAATAAGCAAGTAAATATTAATCAAGAAGATGGAATAAACTATTCTATCTTCTTGTATGTAATAATGTATGTAAGAAAATGACAAACAATTTTAAAACAATTTAGTGAAACTATTCCATTCATTTTATTTTGTGTAGCCCAAAATCGCAAATTACAAATTTGCCTCAGAGGGCTTTATAGTCTGTACACATCCTCGGTCCTCCCTCACATCGGGTTAAGATTAAGGGCAAGTTAAGATGATGTGTGTCACCCCAATTTCCAGTATTTATTTCCATGTCATGATCAGCCTTCAGTTTATAGAAGGAAAAATTAAACTATAATATTGCATTAGCAAGAGTTGTGAAAGCAGGGACACAAATAGGGAAAAGTAAAGAGTTTAAGCAGGGACTGACTTCATATCTGAGGAAAAATGTTAATTTCAGTCCAACTTGCCGTTTTACTTTATTGTGCAGTTGACGGCTGCAGTGTTAGTGTAGCATTTTCCCTCAAGGTCTCAGCTGGATGTTCCACGTTGCATGTCGGAGCGCCCATCGGCCTGTGACAGAAAAACAGAGGCTGAACGCTGGAGCTTTGGACTGAGTCAGTGGAGAGCATCATCTGCAGCAATCTATTGTGGGTTTTTCCTCCTTGTGTCTGCTGCAGTCTTCCCCTGTTGTCACAGACAAACAACCCGGCATTTCTGGACAACACAAAGTGTGAAGCACCCTACGCTAACCCTTAAACACAAACTCCGTAACATTCGTCCTCTCAAGCCTCGAACTCTTGAGCGTGGGCAGAGCTGGCTGAACAACGGCCCCTGAATAACTAGCGCCATTAGAAATGCAGACAGCTCCACTGTAATTGGAAAATAACTCTAATGAGTGAGGCTGGAAGCCTGACAATGGGCCACCAAGCTTCAAGCCTGGGAGTTTGTATTGCTTTTTTTCCCTCTCAGAATGGTACACATTTAACACTCTACGTGTGCTGAAATTCTGTCAGTGTATCATGGTGGAATTTCCCTTCTCACCACAAGGTACGGTCAATGTGTCACGATGGATTAGAGCACATTAAGTGAGATTGATTCACTTTGTTGCCCCCCAAAGGGGGAAACACAACGTTTGCAGTGTTGTGTTGCAGGAAAAGGAAACAATGTGCAAGTAAAAAAATGAAAATATGATTGCAGTATAACATCCTTTGCAAACATTCACACCTTTGAACCTCAGAAATTGGGTCTTTTATACATTTTTATATGTACTTTAGTTTGATTAAAAGAGAATAAGGGCTCATGTGCTCATACAAATGGTGCCATTTTACTATTTTAAATCTGCCTTTTTCTTTGCTGTCACAAATTCAGCCTATCTTGAGGCTCACCATGTCGCTGCTGTCAAACGTTACATCTAGAGGCAGAATAGCTGTGCCCTGCTCCCCCCCATTCACCTCCAGTCATCCTTCAGTGCGCAGGTTAGGCTCATCACAAATCCACTCCTCATCTCGTCCACATCTGCAGCATTCTCTTCTTCTCATTACCACAATTGTCCGGTGTCCATGGCGGGGTTTTCTATTCTACTTTCAGCTTCATCAACCCCCTTACAATATATGACGTAAAGATGATGTGTAATTAACATTTCTCATCTGCTTGTGAACTTGTCAATTAAAATATCCCTCGTCCAAACACTAAGTGTCTTGTGATTGAAATGGTGCGAGACGCCACCTATGTGTGCTCCATCACAGAACAGAGTTTACTCCTCTCCATGTTTACCTTTATTTCTCTGTGATTCACAGTAGAATAGCGGCAGCCTCCCTCTATCTCTGATATTACACAATGGCCTTTCCACGTTTCACAAAGACTGAGGTGGGAATCTTTCTGAGCTTCATGCTGAGTGGCAGGCGTGATGACCCTGCCGGTTTTCTCCTGACCCTCTACATTTAATCTGGCATTGATAAGGCAGGGCGGAGAAAATAAGCCAAATAAGACGCAAGCGGCAAAAGGCAGCAAAGCAATAACTGAGCAGTGACAACGGCCGCTCTGTGTTTTCTGCATCTAAATAGGTTCTATTAATTCCTTTTGACGAAAGCTAAAATATGTGTTACACATTGAATTAGGTAGCTGTTCTCATGCGCCATGCACATTAGCTCTGGGTATGAATCTGGTAATGATTAGTGCACAACGACTCATAACCTGGAACTTAATTGAATTGAGGTAGAAGTTTTTCAGGGTTTCATTTTAGCTCATGCAGACTGTTCATTGTAGTGTTCGGGGCTCGCTTTGTTGATAATGTACTACTTAGTGAAACCTTGTTCAATTTAATTCAATTCATTTTATTTTGTATAGCCCAAAATCGCAAATTACAAATTTGCCTCAGAGGGCTTTACAGTCTGTACACATGCGACATCCTCCATCCGTCGGTTCAATGACAATGGTTATGACAATTTTTGCCAACATTACTCTTAAATATACACACACAGGGATTGTACTGTTATGGTCATAAACTCCCCCCAAAACCCTTTTTCACTGTTTCTAGTTAGCTAATATTTAGTGAGACTGTTGTCATGTCATCAAATGCATTTATATATCACAATAGTGCTTTGTAACTGTTTTGAAACAGGCACACTTATGATGAATTATTATGAATCCATTTTTATTCTAACGTGAACCCCAAAAAATGTGTGACATGTCCGCAACCTCTCAACAGCTGTGGCGGCAGAAGGCTTGCAGGCAATAATGCCTATGGAAAGCCAATTGGGACATTTTCTCATGGTGAACAAATTAAACACATTCATCTGTGAGGGGTAGTTTGTATCTTAAACACGGAAAAATACTTTGAGGGTAGTCAAACTAATCTAAGGCAGGTATTGAAAACTGGTGTTGATGCCCTAAAAGTCACATTTTTGATATTTTTCCAAAGCAACTAAGTGGTTTTGTTGCCTCGAACGAGGTTTGATATACATATTCAAATATCAACTTTGAAGTCTTATCCAGTGTCAGAGTTTCTGTTGCCCTAAACCAACATTTGAAATGTTTCCGTTATAAATGCACAACCACGTGATGTGTCATTTCACATGTTGCTGTGAGATTGCGTTGTGTTATTCTGCCATGAGGCAGACAGTCTGCGGTGTCGTAGCTCGCATGCATAAACACTGTAATGTGGCGTTTATATTTTATTTGTTTTATTCATGCATTTCTTTTTTTTTTCTCCTTACTGGGTACGACCAAACCCGATTGCTGACCTAAACTGCGTAGGTGTCAAACTTCATTTAAAAAAGGCACTGAAAATTGAGATTCAGCTTTACATTTTTTAAACTAATTGGGAATTCGCAGTATTGAGTAGCAGCAGTGCAAACTGAACTCTTTGGTGTCACAGGCAGGCCAGAGGTGAACTGTGCCAAATGTGAACGTGTGAAGTGAAGTTTTGATGTTCCACTTGTAACTCCAGTTGCTCAAAGAATTTTACTCTGCTCTTATATTTTACATTGAGAATAAAAAGAAAGAGTTTAATTAAAAAATTTTATTTAGCCCCTTTTTGTTTACTTCCCAATTTTTGTGCATCCTATTTGAGGGCCGGCGGTATATCAATCTAGTGTGAAATGTCAAAGATCGAATTCTGCCCATTCATCATTCATCATTTATCCTGCAGATTTCTTTCTGCAAAAGGAAAGGAAAACATTTCCTTGCCTGCTCGCAACTAGGAAATTATATACAACCCTCATTACTCAGATGCACTTCTAAATCATTTCGATTTTTTTGGTTTCAGAAAAAACCTTGGTTAGACGATGATTTATTACAACCTTGCTCAGAAAACACACACACACTCGGATACACAGCTGATCAAAGTGCTAATAGAAACATACTAACCATTACAACAAAGTGACGATCAGGCAGAAATTCAGCGCCTTTCCACAGTCATAAAGTACCTCCATTTCCAATAACCCTGAACTGAACCTAGATAATGTGAAAGGAGACAGGTGAGTTGAGTGGGTGGATAGAAACATTTATAGGTTTGCCTTTTTGTGTTTCATGGCACTAAGTTCCCTTACGATATCCGTTCAAGCCATTCATAACTTCTTCAGAGAACACCACTTTTCTTAGGTGGGATGGCTAATCGAAGCACGCACACGCATGTACGGATGCAGAAATTAAAGAAAAAACTAGAACACTTAATATATAACCGGAGTTCGTTATCTGTCCTCTTGCAGTGGCCCTCCATTTAACTGCTCCATTATACATACGTGGGCCTGCAGAATCCACATATTTATTCAGAATCCAGCTTCACTGAGCCAAAGTTAGAAACCTGCTACGAGCGCTTTCTTTGCCCAAACCACATCAAAAACAAAATGGACTTAGGCAAAATGTCCACGGCAGAAGAAGGATCTGAACATTGCACCACTGTGTAAATTATTATCCCCACTCATGTAAACTATCTGGCTGCATGAATGTTGCAAAGGATTGATTGGAGTACAAGGTTGCAAAGACATTTCAATTTTTCAATTTAACTGGATTGCCATCATCTTCTGCTGCTCCATCACATTGCATAAGCACTTGCGTGGCCTTAAGTTAACAATGGATGAGAAGGGAGCTATTACTCTTCCCAACACACTCCCGTAAAGTCCCATCGTTGCCTACGCTTAACCGTTTCATTTCTCTTCCCCATCCCCTGTTTCCTAACGTTCTTTGTTTATAATGTACTTCTTGTTCCACCGACGCCCATCCTTCTATCTCCGTCCACTATCCCAGATTAATCTAGATAATGCTTTTGTGCAACCGGGCAGAACGAGGGCGACTAAGATGCCGAGAAGTACAGGGACACACTGAAGCGCAATACTCTTGCCCATGCATGTAAACACACATACACAATAAAGCACACTTGCAACAAGTGATTGTGCATTGATCTAAAAGCTTTTACTTGATCGCTTTACGGTTGCTGTGATTCTGCAGCTCAAAAGAAAACTAATTTGATTTACTTATCCTGTGAATGAACTGGGTAACCCTGCCATAGCACTCCCTTAATTAGCAACTAGATCTAAGCAAGCTGGCAGGGTGGGGCATTATGGGATTGGCTAGTTGCGGAGGTGGAGGCTTTCCGCTCTATCACTCAACAGCTAACACCGGAAACCGGGAGAAGATGCAGTGGGGAATGGGGCAGTGCAGCTCGAAGCCTTCTGTCAGGACTCCAGAAACATTGCTCACCACCTATTTCTTTTCCAGATCATTTCGTCAGTGGGAAACACAGATTTGTGATTCTCTGTAGTTTTGTAGCCAATACTGTATAATTCGGTTCATATATTTATTAGCTCTTTTAAAACGGGGTTTTTCCATTTTAGTCAACACCTGTAATAGATATATATATGTAACCTACTGCATCTCTTGGTTTTTATTCTTCATCTTGAGTTCTCTGTCTTTGTTTTATCTTACCGAGATACTGCTTTGATCCTCGTAGGATAGCATTTTAGGGTGAGAGCATCTTCAATCATTGTATCATCGGATTTGGTGTGATCTCTGTCTAATGAGCCTGCAAACGGCTGCTCACACATGCTTTTCTGAATAATAGATGCGATAGGACGGTGGTTCCACCCATATTGAACCAGCGGGAGAGGAGAAGGAAAAAGAGGCATCACCTTTCCGTAGATGCTGCTTCCATGCTATTCCTCCTTGGCCTCCAACGGTGCCTGGCATCGCAGGTATCCGCGTACATTTCTGCAGGAACTGGGTGACGGTGATGGAATTCATCCTTGAGTGGATATCATTTGTTTTATAAACATGTCCCTACATTAAGTCTACTCTGTTTGAAGCTCTGACAGCAACGTGGTACCAAAAGCTGCTACAACTTTTGTCACTTTTACACAAATGCTTAGTTGATGGAAAATGTCTGAAATACTGTTACACATCCATCCATCTCATCTGTGTGCCCAGAATATACAGCATAGATTGGCTGTTTTATACTCACATGATACAAAATGAGGAATCTGAGATTTTACTTTTTCACTACATTCTTTGAAGTCAGACAGTATTGGTTGCAAATAGGGGAATTGAATCAGGATGAAAGAGCATGCAGCCACATACAGTTGCATGCATACGTGCAGTGACTAAATAAACTAATATTCTATCTAGTTATCTGTAAGATCATAATTCTTAGACTACATATATAGTTTAAACAACACATCTCATATACCTCACAATTCTGACATATTGACCATCTTTAAATCTACACTCTCCTACAATTAAGTGGTCCTACTTCTCTCTGTGTTCTTTTTTCCCGCAGACTCTGAGGAAATCGGCATATTCTGTTCTCCAATCTGACATTTCTTCTGCTGGCCTGGCTCACGCGCTCTGATGGCTGCGCTCCGATCATGCCTCTTCACCCACTGCTCTTCCCAGCGGAAGATTTCATCTGCTTGCATAACTGAAATGCAAAGATACCAAGAGTAGCTGTGCGGTTAAGTAGACATGCAACTGGGGTCGTGTCTGTTTTAGCATCTGGTCATGGGTTGCAGAGGAGGATCCCTCTCCCGGGATGTACCAAGCGCGACAATTGTACCCTCTTGCCAACAAGGAGGTCCCAACCTCAATGGGAATCCATATTAGAGAAACTCTGAAATATATAAGGACACTTTTCATCAACATAGTAAGACCCTTGTGTGCAGACCATCTTTGACATTCATGGTGTACTGCCTAAGTGAATGATGAAATTAGAAGAAATAAAGCCCTCGCTTGAATATTTTCAAATTAAGATTTGTAACGCTTTCCCTGGACAGTACTTGTCAAAAGGGACCTTGGTCGGTAAACAGATTGTACTGTGTTGAGAGTGGCTGTACACTCTTTTCACACTGAACAACACATATAATAATACAATATAATAACAATGACAACACACATAGCCCTAAGCAATTATATAAGACTGTTTGTGGTTAATCCTATGGAGAATAGCACACAGAGGTCTGCTGGAACTAATAGATCATTTATTTTAAAACAGAGTTGTGAGTAAATGCAGACATACAGCAGTACAAGCTCAGACAGCAGTGAAGACATTCACTATTATCACTATGCAGGGAAAGCCTGTAAAAAAGTATGATTCTAAAAGTAGCCGAACAGATTTTATGGATGATTTTATGGATCAATGTCATTATTAAGAAGCTGCTCGGAATTCACTGATGGGCCAAACACATTTAGATGGTCCTTAATGTTGTAATATTCCGTTTGTCCCCTTAAGTCTACACAGTTTCCTCAAGCACACTGACTGATGACAAAAAGGTGGAGAAGGTCTGCCAGCAACCCCTGTAGTCAATAAGTTAACACAGCTTTCAGTCCAGATGTGAGGGGAAATTACCACAAAACTCACCCTCTGTGTAGCCAGTTCTCCGAGTAGTTACCTGCATAATGCGTTTTCTCAAGGCGTAATTGATAAATGGTTGTAGATACATTTTTCTTTTCTTCTCTTTAGATGTGGGACGAGTGACAAGTGACACTGCACCTGCATAGAAAATGTATTCCCTCACCGGTATGAGGACACCGGTCTGACTTTACAGTGTTTGGCAGATAGATTAAAGGGTCGTGTATACAATGGATTGAATTAGCCAAAGTTCAGTGACATCATCTAAATATGGGGATTTTTTTTTTAACAAATAAAGAAGAGCCAAAACCTTATGAACAGTGTGAGGGAAAGGAGCATGACTGTGTGCCAGAGGTTTCATTAACGGATGCAGCTCTAATTTTTGATAAGGAATTCTGTGCAAAAGGGTCAACTTATGAAAAATGAAAAATGGTTAGAGTTAAATTTACAAAAGGAACTATGAAAACCAACGGTAAACCGCCCCCGGCGAATAACTGCTGCTGTGCTGACATATGTCACTGTGACATTTTTACAAAAAGGTTGCCGGAAGAACAGAAGAACCTCTTACTGAATTCTAACCCATGTAAGAGGACGTTAAATAATTCTGAATTCATAAGAATCCAAAGCAGACTTAGGTAAATTCTAAATTAAAGGTAAAAAACATCCTGTATAAAGAATACATTTAAATAGGGAAATAAATGTCTGAGGCAATGTGGTTAGGTGGAGCTTTTTCTGATGAAACCTTGCGGCTTAACTTAATACATATTTCCTCCCAAAGGAGTTAGTTGAGGAATAGAGGACTGCAGAATACAGAATATGATTTTCGAGTGGTAGAAAAAAAGTAAGGCAGACAACATGGACAATGTCCACCCATGAACCCGACCGAGCGCCACAGAAAGCAGGGGGGCATTTTTTCTCTGTTGGCTGTGGGGTCAATTGGTGGGTAAACTCCCAGGCTGCGGTGGGTGGCAACGGTACAGCGAGGGCAGTTAGCTGAAACAACAAACATCGCCTGCAGAGACCTCAAAAACAGCACAAAGAAAGAGTTGCTTGTAGTGTTCAATCAACCGACGTTTACTTGGACATTTTTAATGACTTGCTTAATTGAATTTCAAAGTAATTAAACTTATTGATAGAAATATGTGGCCTACCTGTAGAGTTAATTATGTGCTGTAGGGCTTAAAAAGCATGTAATTATGAAGATTCAGATTTATTAAGAAACATCAAATGAGTTTATTGCAGGTCGACCGTGATGTTAGTCATTGAAGCCTTTTATATGCAGCTGTGTGAATAACCACAAAAATTACAGAAAGTACGTTCTGTATTTTAAGAGAGTAAAATCGACTGTATATGACGTACCAAAACTACATTACTCGCGTTAGAGCTGATGCATCTTCCCAGAAGCGTCATCTGCAATACTAATTTAATGTCACCTAATTCTATTGTAGCTTCTTTACGCCTAATTATTATCTTAACTCAATGCATGCAGTTCAATGCTGTTCTCTCAGTGCATTAAGCCATGAATTCTTCCTCTAATCTCTTGGGCTTTTTATCATCTCTTAAAACTTGTTACCTGCAGTAAGCCTCACTTTATCATGAAAGGTCTCCATATACTGTCCTGCCATAGAACGAGTCACCAGCTGCCTCGAGGTTCAGGGCGTCCTTATGGCTGTAGTCCGTAGTATTCTTTATTATTCCTATTACGGGATTTCATTGTTGTTTTCATTTATGTTCACAGACAGCAGGTAGAGTGGGAGCCTCAAAGGAGAATCAGGACCTACTGCAACTGACGGCGGATGTTTTGCAAACCACGACGCGGGTTGCAGACGGAGGTGGCCGAACCATCTCAATTTTGTGCCGCCTGCTGGAAGAACTGGACACCCAATGTGTGTGGCTGACAACATGCTCTGAGGAATATCTCTATTTGATGTACCACCCAGGAGAGGATGTGGGATATCAGTTTGTGTATCTGCATGTTCAATTTAAAGAGTGTTAATATTTGAAATTACTCCTAAATTATTCCTATCCTTAACCCGCTGGTGGCGAGCTTGTTAGTGCTCATTAGTCCTACGGTGTGTTAGGCTCATGTAACTAAACACACAGCAGAAATAATAGTTCTTGTTCATAGGCAGAAAATTGTAGTTTGTATTAATTCCATCAAACGTTTCAGCTGTGTTATTGAGCAGAAAAGCACACCCTGAAAATGGTACTGAGATCACCGAGGCACATCTTTTCATGTTAACAACAGGGGAGCTAGTCAGCTGTTAGCAGTCGCTGTTCAGCAGAGTCAGGTTTTTGGGTAAGCCACACAGAGTGGGGGAAAACATGAGAACTTGACTTGGACATTCGTAGTGATCAGGTGTGTTTGTTTGTCTTAAGCAAGCTCATTGTTGATTGGCTGCGATGTATTCAGAACATCACTGTATACTATAGGAACTGTGCTCATAAGCTGTGGAATGTCTGAAAGCCCAAATTGTGAGTGAACTGAGTGTCATCAGAGGGAGGCTTAGTGACACCAGAAGTTTTGGGGACTAAGTCTATTGTGTTTGGGTTGAAGACCCCAAACAAAGAGGGCTGAAAGTTCCTTTGAGAACTGAGGATTTTGCGTCCAAGTCTCCCTGTAATATACTTAAGGAAGATTAATGACTCAAAAGACTAATCATTCAAACGGTAGGATGGTGTTGGCTTGATTAGTGCCATCGCTCCGTTTTATTTTGCTGCATTGTTAATGTTGTTCTTCATATTTAGGTTAATCCGTGTTGCTAAAAATACTGTTTATTTCTTTAAGCTTGACAATCGGATGCGTTTGCTCTTTGAATATGCTTTTTGCATAGTTGCTTCACAATTCACAATTGATTTTATGTATGAGGCACAATAGACAAATACACCCACACAAATATACAAAAACTGACAGAAAATACAGAAAGAGAGAGACTCCAAGTGAGAAAAATTAGGAATAAGGAATTCTGTGCAAAGGGTCAAGTTATGAAAAAAGACTGTGGCGCCAAAGAGTGAGAAAAATTGGTTCTTTAAGTTAGCAAACTACCTGGCAGCACCTATTAACACAGCTTATACACGTCATGGTGCTGTACCATTTTAATGGTAGGGCCCATGTACAAACAAGTTTTTGTTTAGCAAAGCAAGGTTAGGGATACTTTGAGTCTGTGCATACTGGGGTCAGAATACGCTGCTAATATTATCAAAGAAGATCTCAAACCTAAAGATGAAAGCAGGAATGGAGCAAAACTGAGGTGTTGTTTTTTTTAAAGATCTTAAAACTCTTTGCTTAGTTGTGGAATATTTTACATGTTGCACTCTGTCATGGGACTGATTATTTCTTCCAGAGAGGAAATACAGTAATGTTGGAGATTTTGTTATTGCTTGTGTGGATCTTAGGTCATATCCATGGCAAAATACCCTAATGAAAAATGACCAAAAGTAAAAAAAGTAAAAAGAAATAGAGAGAGCATTCTTTTTTTTACGCAAAACATTTGTAAATGTTTTCAATTTAACCATGAGGAATCCATTGTTCACTGACAGATTTGGGTTTTACGGCCCAAAAAGACAAAAATTTGTTGCACTCTGTAAGGCAGCAAATGCCTTCGCCTGGTTCTCTTAAAAACTGCCTTTCAAAGACTGGATTATTTTTATCTTCAGGTTTCATTTATCTGGTAATTATTCAAATACATTTTAAACACAATTGCCGATACAACCAGTATTTAATGATTAGTAAACGCAGCGTGTGGTATAATCAGCAGATCATCTGCGTACTCTCCAAAAGAATGTCAGCTTCGCATTTAAACATTTTCATCTGAGCCGTGCTCATTTCAAGACAGACTTGTTTACCCAACCCACAATAATTGTTGATACCATCCTTTTGCAGGGGACAGAACCAATTTCAAAAAAATAATGTAATGAAAGTGTGAGGAGGAGATCTAAAACCAAGAAAAAAAGAGAACAACATTGCTCCCATGATGTATCACTATCAGCGTCCCCTGTTGTTCAGCTCTTTATTACCTGTCAGGGTCAATCTCTGTGAAACTGTTGGATAGGAGGCAATATTAACTAGTCCTTTCTGCGCTCATACAGTAGCTTACTGTAGAAGCAGCGAGCATAGCAACGCTGTTTTAATGTTTCCATGGATCAACCATCAATTCACCTCACCGTTTGGTTTAAGGACACTTCGACATGTGGTCAGTGGGAGCTTGTCCGCACGTGGTGCAGGTAATACACAGCATCACTTTGTTTGAAGTTAAACCAATCACAGTCATGTGAACACGCAGCACAACAAATTCTACCTTTCACAAAGAAATCAAGAAGTTGTTGTTCTTCACGCTGTGTTTACTCTCATTTTGTCCATTCGGAAGGAGGTGGAGGCTGAGAAGAAACAGATTACCTCGGGGCAAGTGAGCCCCAGGCACAGTTTCAAAGAACCACTTCCAATCTAGGACACAACGCTCACAGGAAGAGCCATGGCTCTCAAGAAGAGCCATCGGGATTACTCTGTAGTCTGATTAACAGGAACAGAAGAAACACACAGTGTGCTGCATCTTGTATGATATCAAGCTAAGAGTTATAAATTAAACATGACTATCGTAGTTGTACATACTCCTCTGTTCTTTTAGATCATTAGTTACCTGTGATGAATAATTCATCAATGTGGCTATAAATCCACTTCTGGGCCGTAATTGTACGATTTTGGCCATTTATTGTAGTGACGATGATTGAAGGAACAGCGCGTTCTTTATAGCAAACTTCTATTTTGTAGGATGACTAGATTTTATCTAGTTCATCACATTTGAATAGAGAGTAGGGACAAGATACAAGATAAGATAAGTACTGTTCTTCTCAAGCTCTGCTTCCAACCCCTGGGTCGTTCTTTGACACGAAGCATACCAGTTGCTCCATGTTTCATGTTGTGTTTTCCTTGTGTCTGAGAAAACAGACTTGTGACAACACACGTTATTAAAAAGTATTGATCTCATGTTATTTTAAATGAAAGAGTATGAGGCTTGTTTTTTCTATAAATAATACCTCTTGTTGGGGTCTTTCTAATAGGCAGAGTGAGGTCACCAAGGGTCATAAATTTCATCTCCTTGCCTTACTCTTCAAAACCTCATTGATCATCTGTCAAATCCATGAGCAGAACTGTCCAATCGCGTACAAAGACCGAATCCAAATAGTTTCCATCTGAGCAGTCGTTGCCGTGAACCGTTTGAATTGGGCGGGCCATTTTAGAGACGTTTTTTAGTAAGTTTGGTAACAAAAGTATGTTTAAAAAAATGTACATATCTTTGTTTCGTGCAGCTCTTTAAAAGTGGTCTCTATAAGAAAACCCAGCGTTTGTATGACCCATCCGCCAGTCAAGTGGACTATTATGCACTTCATACTACGTCAGTTTCCATAAGCATCTAATAGTGGTGCAGAACAGTTTACGCTGGAGTTATTCGAAAGCAAGGTGCATCCCAAAAACATGCGTGAGAGTTTAATGTTGAATGTTACCACTATCAAAAGATGTTCCCATCATCTTCATGCTAACCGAAAAGACACTCGTTGGCCTCTTTACAAGTAAGAATAGAAATTGGCATTTCTCTCTACAAATATCATCTACCTAATTATGTGAGAAATTACCAATCATTTAACAGAGTGATTCGAAAATTGGCATCTGTCAACATTTCTTTACATCGGCTCTCCCTATCTGAAAACAGTTTTAGAAAAAAACACCGACATTTCTTTACATTATTTTAAGCCCGTCCAGTCTGCTGCAGATGTGGATGGGTAATGTCATGAACCGGGTGTCCTCCTGTTTTCCTTCCCCCTCTGGACACACACACACACACACGCTCATCCACTCCCAGCTGCTTCCCATCTCGTCACATTGCCTTTGCTTAACCTCTGTCTCTCGCAGCGGCCTGCCTGACGTGGGCTGTCCGCGGGCTGGTGAGCTCCCCCTTTTGGACCTCGCCCGTTGCACTCGCCGGGATCTCCCGTCGCCAGCCCGGTGCTCAAGTTCTTCAGTTCCCTTTTGTGACTTTCAGTTTGAGACATCGCCCAGCGGATCCTTTGTTCTGTTTTTGCCTTGGCCATCCTGAGTTCATTAAAAGACTGCACCAATCTCTGCATTTGGGTCCTCTCTCTCCTGCACCCTCACTACAGGTAAATATACAGTCCAGACACCAAAACATTTGGCTTGTGGCGTTTAATTGACTTTCAGTCCCCCTCGGGAGACTATACCATGCACATACAAACTTAAATAAATACTTTTTAGTCCTCCACGCCAACATTCATGTCTTCCTTCCTCTGCATCAGACTTTGATTGTTGATTCCAGCAGGTCGTTGGGACAACCCCACCACAAAATCTATAGCGGCATCACATGAGGCGTTTTCAGAACTGTATGCACACTTTCAGTGACTGGGCCATGCTTGGGGAAATAATCCATGTTTAATGATTCTGTCTTTTGAAAATGGAGACAGCTTTAGAAGGCGAGAAGTGTCGAAAAATAAATAACCACATTGCTACAAGCGCAAAAGATGGGCGAGGCAATCGGTACAGACTGAGACATAACAATGACAATAGAATGGATTTTGCACTGACAATCTTGTGTGATCCCTTCACTCTTTTGCACTGGGATCCAGTTCTTCCTGTACTTTGTTGACATTTGTGCTGTAATATTTTTTCATCGAGCAGATAGTGGTTTGTAATATTGATTACACTCCTGATAAATATTGATTACTGTAATATTAAATACTGATTGATAAAACTCCCAAGACTTCCCAAGACTTCATATTCCCAAGACTTCCCTTATCCTATTCATCTTCACCAGTGATCAGGTTGAAACAACTCCATGTTCACTTTGTACTTTAGCTTTGAGTTGAGTGTCCTGTGTTTGACGCCCCGGAGCGACTGATTGTGGCGACTAAACTTACAGTGACATCATATGTGTGGCCTCATGACTGATCCCTCCTCACAAGCACTTCACTCACACCCTCAGCTATAGAGGGTAAAAGGACGGGGTGGGGGTATAAATGGGCAACCTGAGGGACAGTCAGGTCTCCTAAAACAAGCACGAAGCACACTTAAAATGTATGAGAGACATCCGGCTGTGTTACAATGTGTTTTCAAGTAAAACATTTTATACATCTTTTTGTACAGATCATTTGTACGACGCCTATCAACACTGCATTCAAACACATATTATCAAATTAATGATTCTATGAAGGAATTGTGTGAAATATATAAATGAATTGCGTATTGAGTATGGACATTCCTCTAAACCTCCTGTTTGACCCGTTACCTCTGCACTAGTACTCTTTTCAGCTCAGTGGGTGACAGGATTCTGTCTTTTGTACTGTAATGTAAGATTTGATAATGGCAGTAATGACTGCAATCAAACCTTGATTTACATTTTAAGTGCTTTGTTAATCAAAATTTCATCGTAATCTAATTGTCATTTCCCGGGGGCATGTTTGGTAAAAAAATGTTCAGATGGCATATTTTACTGATGAGATTTAGGACAGTTTTTTTTGTTTACATTGCATTGCGGCTGGAGTCATACAAAGGTCGATCTTGTTAGACTTCAAGTGATGAGTTTCAATCTAGACAGCAAGTAGCAGGACCAATCAGCATCCTAATAGGAAGCCCTGGCAAATACAGCCGCGCCGTAAGTGTGTCTGCTGCAGCAAAAAGTGGCGACTGTTGTTTCAATCAAAAAAGAAAGAGGTTAGAGTAGATGCTGCTTGGAACCAGTATGCCATAAACTTATTTTTGTCCTGTCAGAGATACTATATGATGGTGTGCAATGCTAGAGAGACATATATTTGAAAATATTCATCTATATTTTGAGTTTTAACCTCAGCAGTGTAAGAGGCCTGCGGCCAATTTGGCACATTCTGCTGTAATAGATTTTAAAATGCATCTGTAACAATTGCAGCCAACAAACTTAATTCAGTCCATGTCCACGCTGGGCAATGGGTTTTCTAATACTTATATGATCTGATCAAAGAGAATGGGATAATCTTCTTGTCTGATGAAACGCGGATAGCAGACAGATGAGTAAATTGATATTTGAACTTTCCCTTAATGTGAAACTAAATGACTAAAACTTATTTTTGCCAGCAGAAATATAAAATATGCTACAATTATCATAATATTGAGGCTGTACAACAAGCCTAACTGGGACTGGAGGCAATACCAGAGGGGCAGAAACCTATTTTTTATGTCTTTCCCTTGTGGACTTATGATAAATGACTGCTGTAAAGGATCTGAATAAGAATGAAGTGTGTCTTTCTCTGCATGCGTGTCGGTTCATACCAACAACAAGAGCATGTGGACTCTAAAACAATCAACGGTCACTCAGTTTACATTTATATTCAGATTCTTTAATTTACTGGCCTTCAACCATGAGGTGGTTCCATTAAGCGTTTAATAAGCTGCAGGGGCATGTAGCTCTTAGCACAGTGTGCTTCTTCATTACATGACGGATCTTGATATCATGCAACAAAAAAAATCAATAAATAAGCACATTAGTATTTTCTCAGCGGAAGAAAGCAGTTTCATACAATAATTATCTCTGCGTATCAGCAGATTGTTTGCTGCTTTGCTCTGATGTTTTCCGAAATATGGTAAAAAATAACAATACAAGTGTAATGAGGGGTATAAAATAAAACATGTTTGCATTTCAGAAACATGTAGTTTACACCCTTCGGTGAACTGGCTTCCACTTATGTGCTTATTTGGTTTGGCCTAATTTAACTCTTTGAATGCTCACTGTCTTAATTGAAAGTTTGTATTATCATTACAGTGTCAGTAGTTATAACCGTAGCAGAGTTGGTTCTTGCTCTTTTTTAAATTGATTTATTTAGCTAGTCCACGTCCCTAAAAGACTACGTTTTATTCATATTGCAATGACTTGCTGAAGTTTGGAAAGGTAATAAGATGGTGTAGTGTAGTGTGAGAGTTGTTTCTGACGGCAGTGAAAGACAAACCCTGAATGAGTCCTTTGACTCCATCAAGAGTTTGAAGACAAAAGAACTGGGCTACTCCGACTACTTCTTTCTAGTCCTTGCCATTGGCTCATGACATGTCAGTCAACCTGAAACCCTGTCGCAGCTTTGACCAGACCCCCCGGGTGTGGCCATCAGGCAAATGGTTCAGAACACCAATCTGCAGCTAAATCAGTAGAAAAAAATGAATTCAGTCTCCATCCATTAGTTATGTGGCCATTAACCAAAGTAGTTCACACATTTAAAAGTTCAGATAATGACAGCGCTTGATGGATATTCTGGGGATCGCTATTTATTTCAATTTATCCTGAGGGATGCTCAAAGTTGAGGCAAACCATCCGATAGTGGTGGAAGTGTCAGAGTGAACCAAAGGGGTGGAATAACTGACAGCTATGAAAAGCTGTGAATTCTAATAAGAGAAAAACATGGAGCATCCCCAACCCAAACACATGTGTCAAATGTGAGACACCCAGAATACATATTGGCGATTTGCAGTTAGCAACCAAGCCTTTCTGGCTTTTCTAACCCACAATCCTTTGTGCATCACATTATGACAAGAGGCGCCATATCATAAAAAAGTGGTGTGTCCCAATAGAATGCATGCTGTTTACACCTTTTTAAAGCGTCTGTGG
The DNA here is from genome assembly GCA_021346845.1 of Apeltes quadracus. Taxonomy (NCBI): domain Eukaryota; kingdom Metazoa; phylum Chordata; class Actinopteri; order Perciformes; family Gasterosteidae; genus Apeltes; species Apeltes quadracus. The sequence continues at coordinate 8,824,430 of CM037930.1, read as the reverse complement.
TATGTAGTAAAATGTAAATATAAAAAGGAAGCGAATTGCAACACAGCTCTTAATCACATTTCACTCGAATTTGGGTTCCTGGGGTGTAAATAAATTAAAGAAAAATACTATTTCAGAAGCAGTCTTTCCATAAAGCATGTGAGTCGACACTCGACACTGACACACATTAGTCAAACCAGGAACACACAGTCACGTCTTTCGTTCTCAACCCTTAAGACACTCAAATTAGGAATCCGGCCATGTTCAGGCGGCCGCTGAGGAGGCGCTGAACTCCCCCTTTCTGCCCCCCTTCTTTCCTCTTCCTTTGCCCCCTCCCTATCCTTCCCTGCCGTGATTCCGTCGGGGCCGGAGCCTCCGTCCACTCTCCGTGCGTCAGCGCGCCGACTCCGTGGCGGCTCGGGACTGAAGCGCACGCAGCTGCTCTCCTCCTCCCCGGTGCTCGAGGCTGCACTTGCAGGAGGGGAGCTCGCACTTTCTGCTGCATGGATTTCACCCGTGATGTACTTGTTATAAGGGGAGGGGGGAAATACACTTTTTCATCTGGATTTTTTTTTTTGTGGAAACCAAACTAACTTGCAAATCCTCGCCCGCCGGTTTGTATCAATGTGTTTCACGTGTGCGCGCCGCTCACGTTGCGCTCAACAGTGAGTTAGACGCGCACGTTTTACGCGTGTGATTTCCCCTCCCCGCCCCCCAGTTGATGAGGCTGTTGGGGGTCGGTGTCTGAGCCCCGCAGGATCCGCCTGTCAGAGGGCATCGTGACTTCTGGCGCTTCACGAGTGGAAGAGGAATATTTCCCCGGAGATGCTGCTGTGGGTTCACATACTGTGCGTTTTGCCTCTGACTGGAGCGGCTCCTTCTTTGACAAATGACGAGCTGGACACCGGGGTGGTAAGTTTGATTCATTTTTATTTCATTTGAAGAAAAAAAAAAGAAAAGAAAACACCTATACACAAAGTTTTTGCACTGGATTCCACCCGTGGCGCACCCCACAGTGGCGTGTTACCAGACCCGTGTCTCGTGGAGGGCAGTTTGCCCCACTTCTTGGATCTCGGAATAAACGCCTACTTGTCTCTACTTGATCTGAATTTCTAAAGCAAGCAGCGGTTCCCTGCACAGTGGGCACACTTGGTGCTGTGGTCTATACATCTCTACAATGGCTTGCATTAAATAAATAATATCATACTGCTCCATATCAACCTGGTCCACATCATGCTGACATAGTAGGGGCCGGGGGTCACTTCCAGCACAGGGACACTTACCTGATGCCAAGTTTGAACAAGTACTGCATTCAAAACACGGTTGTTTGGAATGAGAAGGCACGCAGCAGCAGATACTACTGAACTAACTCAATAAAAGCTGGCATTATTATGATGACAAATTAAAATCGCCCAGTGTTCGCTAAGGAAATGAAAGCTTACGCAGTGATATTTTCATTGGTAGACCCGGAGTATAGTTTTAAAGAGCAGAGCACCAGCAGATTAAAAAAGTATCTCCGTGATTGGTACTTGTGACAACAACCTCATAAATTGCTTGTTTTAAAGCCTTTTAATATCAACACACATTTCTCATTTGGATGGATGGATCCATGTTGATGCCGCTCATCCAACTTCCAGCTCTCCAGTGTCTGTTCTGGTCTCTCCTCATCTTGTGTCTTCGCAATGATTAACCTTATTAGTAATGACATTGCTGATGTATTTATTTTGCTGGACCACTCACTTTAACTTTCTGCACATGTGTGTTGCAATGATACACGCTTAGATGTAAATGGGAATAGTCGTTCAAGACTAGAGTACAAAGAGAGGAGCTCCGTGTCAATCAAAGACGAGCAGAGACAAAGGTCCACAGTTGCTGGTAGGTTTTCATACATCACTGCTAAAACCATTGAGGAAAGTGGTTGCTTTTAACTTATTTTACACTTGAGAATCCGAGTGTTGTTGGATGCGAATGCGGTTTGGACAGGCAATCCTTAAAGCTGCCTTGATACCATCTCATCCTTTATCAAGCTCTGTTTGAATGTGTGAGCCAACACTTGGCTTTTTATTTACCCAGCAGAAACAGAGCCTTTGGGCATCGCTGGAATTATTTTTCCTACCACACATCAAGTAGGAAAGTTATTATTGTTTGGTTCCTGGATGGATTCCCCAACTTTTGGACGAAACAACTTTGTTTTATTTCGCACCCGAGGTTTTCAACTCTGCTCATCATCACTTACTTCTTCTCTTCCTCATTTCATGCTGTGCCACTAGTTTCTATGAGTTCCTGTGCTGGGAGCACCAGTCCACAGTTATTATTTTTAATTAATGTACAAACCAAACAATGGAGCGTCGCCTCACAGCATCTTTAGCAATTCATATTTTTTCCACAATAAAATGTACAAACCAATGGAAGCACATGTTGCTTCTCCCCCATTGAGAACTGCACCCGTCCGACATGCTGCTGCTGGCATGCACTGTGCGTATCCAGCTGTTGAAGTGTATTTGTTTGCATTGTTTTAAAGCAAAGTGAAACTTGCAAGATACCAAGATGTAACTATAATTGGCATGTTTTTGATACGTCTCATTTTGCCGTAACCTTACGCTAATGATGGGAAAAGCTCCACCTTGCAGGTTGAAGGGATTGGTGTCTTGGGCTGCAATAAATGTGCTGGCTTTTATTTCACTCATGATTTGACTCTCATGACTCTTTTATCAAATCCATTCGGGCATGTTAACAAAGTTAGTTACATTTTAAGCAGGAGCGCATGTGTAAAATCTAAAGGTAAACTGAACGACTTACAAACGTCATGTCCAAGCATACAGTCAAGAATAGTTAGAAGTATAATAGCCTTTAAAGTTTGATTGATCTGAATTATTGATGGTTTCTCGAGTTGTTATTTTTGTCTTCAAGATCCCAACACAAAATGACAGTTTTCCCAATATCCTGTTTAACGACAAAGCCATCAAATATTCCATTCATAGTGTTAAAAAATAACACCCCTACACGGGAAGCTGCGAATGTGTTGCATTCAAATGAATACATGCTTGTGAAAATAGTTTACAAATAATCTTTCAGCGATGAAAAGATTACTACAGAATCAATCAATAGCCGCAGCGTGTGAGTGTGTTTTGAAGCTCTCTACGGTGCCTTGTTTTCATCTTCGGAGCAAACGTGATCTTACGCTTGACTGTCATGACTGGTCTTGTTAACAAGAGCAGACACAACATTTTTCTCTGGTTGTTGGCTCAGTGTGAAAGGGCTTTAGGTCGACCAGGGGATTTGGAGGCACAGATGGACAGATGAGCACCCGTCCACTTCCCCCTCCTCCCCCATGACGGCCCCGATGGACTTTTAAATAAGACCTCTCCCTCCTTGATGAAACTGCCCTCAGCTGTTGAGAGCGGGATAATTGCTTATGTGAGGGTTTGAGGAGGTTCTTCCATAGTGGCCCGGTTGTGGTCATAAGTGCTGCACATTTGGGACTCTACCCGTCTACCCACAGAGCCGTGTCCTAACGCCAAGCTCTGCTGCTCCCCTGCTGCATCCCGTGGCTTTTAGTTGAGCGCTAAATGTATCTATCACTCCACGTAACTACTGTTCACCGTAACTGAAATTAGCCGAGCCACAATGTTTAGCGCAGCTCTAAAGCATCAAGCTATTGTGTTTTCTAGCTCAATAAATTACTTCTGTGGACCAATTTGCAACTGCAGGATTTATTTGAAGTTCTGCCCCACGACAGCTATATCGTAACCAACACTTTGCACGTCATATCATTTTACTGTAGTACAGAACGTCCTTAGAGGACCAGTCGGAAGCAGCACTGAGCTTTAACTATTTTAACTATAAGCTGTCATCAAGATGACCACATCTGCTCTGTATGAAAGCTAAAATACTTTTTAATCCTCTAGAAACTGACCTTGAGGAAGGTCTGTGAAGCACTGAACTCCCTCTCAGTGAGAGACAATATATTTCTGTCATTTATGTGTATAAAAACAAGTGTGCAACATGATGGGACCACCACACCCAGCCTGTCTGCTTCGAAGTCTCATTTTGCTTTATAATGTCTTTAATGAGAACACCATCTGGTCAGGATTGTATAGAACAGTGAGAGGGAGGGGGAAAAAAGGAAAAGCCTGGTAGACGCCACCCTCCTCCGCTAGAGTCCCACTAACTCCCGCTTCCTGCTAGGCCTCATGATATTGGGTTCACATGCAGCTTGCCTGCCCGGCACCAGTACGTCCAGCCCCTCTGTTAGCTCTCTTTGCCGGTGCACATTTCACCGGTGTCCTATTTGTTTCCTCAGTCTTTCAGTATATTTCTTTCAATTTTCCTCTTCCAATCTGGGTGGGAGGTTTTCTTCCTCCAGCACGTTGTGGCTTGTTTTGATTACACCCATGGGCCCAGAGGTGGAGGGCGCTCAAAGAGAAAACTGGATGCTGCGGCAGTCAAGTACGACGAAGGTCTTGCTGTGCTGAAATAAGAAACCAGCTAGGGTAGAGAAAGAAAAAACATGGAATTCAAATAAAGAGAATATATAATTGTGACTGCTTTCAATGTGTGAATGTGTCATTGGAGCATTTTAGGAAGAGAGTTCGCCTTTTCCATTTTAATTGATTGTTGTAAAGAGCAGATGAGTAGAAGAGCACAGTATGCTGGTTACAATGCTTGCAGTCTCGTGCAGAATCATTAGGCTACTTTTAGCTCTGCTGTCCCATTGCCATCACGCTGCGTGACCTTTCCGTCCCATCGTGGGGATCATATCCAGGGCAAGGACACCGTTTTTTCTTGGGAGATGACTGCACAGCGTACAATGTATCACGGTGTAATCATTGACATGGAGCAAAAAAGACGGTTCAGCATGTAGCACAGTCACAACCTCTCGAGAGGAGGGCAGCACTGTGGAGACCTGTCCTTCAATCCGCTCCTTTCCATTCCGCCATCGCAGCTTTTCTGAGCGTTCTCCGAGGGGTTGCAAGTTTCCGCGGAGCCTGTCGGAGTTCATAATACCCTCAGAGGTCATTTCAACAAAGATTTTAAGGGCCCCAACGTTTTATTGGCTGTCACTGCAGCATGGCGGTGTGTGACTGATGTGTGGCAGCTGCAACACTTCAGCTTTACATTTTTAGTCAATGACGAAACCAAAAATAAATTGGGCAGATTCCGGACTTAAAGTCAATAATAGAGACAGAAAGGTCAACCAGTTGCACTTTGTTGGTAGCGGCTTGAACATTTCAGAAACATTGCATTTGTCTCTGGCATTGTCTTCGACCAAAGTCGTAAATCCCTGTCTTGTGCTGTTAGAATAATTAAAGAGTTACAGAGACATTTTACAGGGAAAAATCTATTTAATCGTACAAAAGCTCTACACAGTGCCAGGTTGTAGCGGGGGGGATGTGCTGAGGCTTCTTAATGTGGGCGGGATCACTTTTTACTTGAGGCTCAGGATATTTTCTGTGGGCAAAGGAAATTTTTACATAAACCGGAAAGAGTTTTTGCCATAAAGGCATCGCCTGTGCGCAGGAACTGTAGCTTACTCTTTGCAAACACAACATTTAAAGTCTCCCCCCATCCCTCGAAAAGTGCACGTCCCCTGCCCATTGTACCACCTGCGGCAGCATCACATGCGGCAGTGAAAAACGAAAGCCAGCCGCAGATTTGCACACTTGGTTCACCTACTGTCTTTTCATTTTTTGTCCTCTGTTTTCGTAGCTTCATCTGCGTCCTTACACATTGGCCGGGGCCTGGAGGCCGCATCCACAAACATTTCGAAAAACAGCAAAAAAATTGTAAAATACAAATAGAGGCCAAGGCGCCTGCATATAGAGAAACAGACAGATACTTCTAACAGATGACCGAGAGAGAATACTTTAGTAGTATTCACTGACCAGTTTAAAACATCTTTGTGAAACAGGGCCCTGGTTCTCTGGGCGCATTCATGTATGTGCATTTAATGTGTTGTGTAAAGAATCAAATGTATTCTCTCCCGGCTGTAATACCTCATTTGGTACTAAATTGCATTTCATCTTTATATTTGCTTAGATATTCAAGAGTTGGTAGAGGAAAAGATTAAATGCACCCATATTCTGTTAAATATTATATATTAATGTACAGAAGTCATGGATTTAATATTGTGGGTAAGGAAGTACAGAGTTGCATGCGTTTTCCAACGGCTAGAACTTACTTCATTACTCGAGCAGACCCAGTGTGGGGCTTCCCATACAGAAAACCTCAAATCAACTCCATGTGGACAGTTCTATTTTAGCCCGGGGAGCCCCGCCTCTCCTGCTTGTCTTTGACCAGATCAAGGTTTTGGTTGCCGTCGCTATTCAAAGGGCCGACCAGATCTTGTAATTACAGTGGTTTCTGGTGTTTTGCTTGCTCGCATGCTGAAGACTACAATAATCTTTAGCCCTGCCAACTCAACCTCCAATAGGCTGCTTTAATAGTATGATCAAGAAAACCAAAAAGCATCAACAAAGCTATTCCTAAATTGCTTGCAGAAATTGGCAGAATTATACAAATTGTGGTTTTGTATGTGTGTGTCTCTGTGCGTGTGTATCTTCTCATGTGTCGCTGTAAAACGTGCGCATGCTTGGTTGCTTGCGTGTGTCACTGCCACAAGGGTGATCTCATAGTAAGTCTCACTTGGCCCTTCTTAACAAGCCATAGGCGAGCGGGTGGTGACAGAGAAAGAAAAGGGGGTAGAGACGAGGACGACTGCGTTTCGTGGCCGAACTCAACTTGAAGACCGTCGTTGGTTCATGATCGGACTTCTCTGAAGGTCCAAGTGAAATGAAGAGATCTAGAAAGCCGACCAAGAGAGATTGAGAGGGTGATAGAGATGAGATATGTCTCCATCCAGCTGTCACTGGCAATTGGGCCAATTTCCTTTTTAATTCAGTGTTGATACCTGACGTTGTGATGAAGAGAATATAATGAGCCACTAACAGTCTGTTGATTCATCGTTATTGTGTCTATTACAGTCGGGACTAGGGTAAACTTTACAGAATAGAGCCATGCTCCTTTAGGGTTTAGTTTAAAAATAGAGTAGCATACGTATAGAGACGCATGTCCATAATATGCCTGGGTATTTTCACATGTGCATACATACTGCAGACATGCCAGTTGCCGGAATTCCTCAGCTAACACCAGAAGGAGATTGTCTCCTTTGTAGGAGTCACTAAGTGTTTTGTACCTGCACATAGTATGCAAGTAGAATCCCTCTAAAAAAAGTATGACGGAAATGTATGTTCCTTTTTTAAAAACTTTAATGTATCACTTTATGCCCAAATAGATAACTTTGCCACACGCAGAAGCACATGTAGGTCAACACATTAAAAGCCTTAAGCAAATACCAGAACAAAGTGAAGACTCACTGTGGTGATCATTTTTGGTCAGGTGTCTGAGGTTTGTGATGTATTTCCTTTACAGTCTCTTATCTCTCTTAAATGCACCATCGAGGGATCTATTCAAGTTTTATTCACTTCTCGTGTCCGTGGTCTTGGGAGCACTGCAGTGCCACATTACCATAGATTCATGGAGGAAAAAATTTCAAAGAAGGTTTTGGGTCTTTTTTCCCTCTGTGGAGCGGCTGAAATGTATGGCGGCGACGGGGGAATGTCCTAATTGGCTCAAGTTTCTTAACTTTAGTCTATGACTGATATTTCTTTTCCGTCCCCCTTCTCTTATTCTTCTTCTTCTCTCCTAATATCACCCTTCCCTCCTTCATTCAGTCCCAGACGTCTCCATCCATCCATTCATACCATATGTTTAGCTGATTAATAGCTTCACATATCCAAGATTGGATAGTGATACAGGATTTTGTTTGTTATAGATGAATCTTTGTATTGGCAGGGTGATATTTCCATTGTGCATTATATTGCCATAGGAGTGGAATAATTCAGAACTGATAGTATTTGAATGTACAAAAGGATCCAATTTAGCTGGCCTTAAAGACAGAGGTGAGTTGCTGCAGGCACAGATGAAGCAAATTATGCTCACGTCAAACCAGGCAGGGATCAACTGCCTCTGCAGAGGTTTTTAAGGTCCCTAAAAGCCCTGCTGTCAGAAAGGCCAGTCACCATTGCATCATTGGTCTACCTTTCGATTGTTCTAAAATCAATCTCACAAGTATGGTGAATCAGAATCATACTATTAGTTTTGTGTGTGTCATTTATTACGTTTCTGTTGGTTGTCTGGAATGCTTCTAAAGACACACACACACACACACACACTAACAGAAATGCAGTGTCAAACTCAAGAGGATGAGATGGATGAGGCTTGTTGTGGCAATTTCAGCATGATCAAATTGTTCTTAGAACGGCTTACACATGCTTGATTAGCAAGGCCCTAGTTTGTCGCAGTGCATCTAAATATGTTCAGCTTCGACCTGGTTTATCTGAATGACCTGGTTCCTTTTCGCCAGCCTCCGTTCAGCTTTTCTCCTTCTCACTATTTTCTTAATTCCTATATTTGTTTTTCCTCAACCACCCTCGGCCTTTCTCTCCAACCTCTCCCCATGTCAATCTGTCTTGGTATTCTTGTCACTTTTCTTACTCTGCCTCCAGGAACTTAGTAGATGAGTCGTAGCTCTGTGTACAACCAGCTGTCCTTAAACCAGGGCTTAGAGGATCTACTTACAATCGCATCGTAATCGCTCATTCAACACTGTGACACACGCAAACATGCAAATTCGGACCCACGTGTCTCGTAAATGACATTCACTCTGACTGAAAGTGGACTGTGTGGCTAAGTATCATTTCAACATTTCAGGCCCGTGTCTCATTGTGTACTTATTGGATCTGCAGGGGAGAAAAACTGAGGCCGTTAGAGCGGGGTGCCATGTGTGCCATCTGCTTGCAACATAGTGGACTTGAATCTGCTGGGAATCAGCATTCACTGCTCACTGCGTGCAACCTGAGGGAGCTGAATAACAACTCGAATAACTTACCGTTTTCCGTTGAATATAATATTTTTTGAAAAAAGTCATTTGAACTAAACTAAGCTGTTCCAAATGTCAACGTCATCTTTTCTCCTTGTCAGCCAAAACAGCTGTTTATTTAATGTTTGGATTGGGACTGAAAAGTTTCATAGATTTTTAAGATGACAAAATTTATATAATATATCCACTATATATATATATATATATATATATATATATATATATATATATATATATATATATATATATATAAAACAGCCTCTTACAGAAGCTCTTTGTTACATACCGGTATGTAGTTGTTAAGTAGATTCAAGGCCATTTGCCAAATCCATTATGCATCAGCAGGAAATTCCAATACCAATGGTGCTAAATAAGAAAACTGGGCCGGATAATTGAAGCTATAAAAAGAAAGCAATGGTGTGGATGTACTGGAGCTCCGTTTATTAACATGAGGTCCATTGTTTCTATTTCCAATAAATACTATCCAGGTTTCTTTTTTTTAAATGAAGTAAAAGCTTCAGACAGATTTTTGTACTTGCGGGCTTCCCAAGGTTGTTCCATGGTGCAACAACATCAAACATTGGATTCCCCTTAACCCTTTCATATTAAAAACTATTTAAAATAATAGTCCAGATGTGACAATTAAATAACCTCCATATGTGATCGAGGGCATTCCCCCCCCCCCCCCCCCCCCCCCACACTTTGTGGACTTCAGATCATTTTAAAAAGAGAGCAAGTTGTAAAACACGTATGCACTGCAATGTAGAAAGCAGTGAGAGGAAAAGTGAGGAAAATGCATTAGAGTGGATGGATGATTTTGAGGCGTGTATTAATTTTCGCTCCTTTACCGCCTGGCAATCAATTTTCTATTGGATTAAGGGTGTCATTCGGGCCGCATGTCCGTCCACCCCAATTTCCATTTCTTTCGATCCGCATATATTCTCCCGCTTTGATCCGATCTGTTTGCACAGATGAGACTAAACCCTCATTTCTTCAGTGAATTGTGTTTGCGCTCAGGATTTGCCCTTGGAATGGTTCGTCATTCAAACACACTTGAGGGAGGTTTCATTCCCTGGGTCATACATCCTCCCAGTGTAACATTGTAAGTTAACCATCCCTCTCTGAATAAGCTTGTGATATCAAATTTCAAGCCGCTACAACTGCTGTGAATTATGATACCATCTTTGTGCCCAAGGATGTTAAGAAGCATAAGATTGCTTGTATCTACACATGGACTCGTTTTTTTTATCCTTACCGTCATCCAGATGCATGGAAATGAACTATAACGGATACAACATTTGCTCTTTGTCAAAGCAAGTTTTTTGTTGTCAGGATAATATGTTTACAGACACCTCCAGATACTGTCAATCTCATACAAGAGTGGAAAATTACACAGCTTATTTGCGGTTAGCAATTTGCAGACTCTTTTTGAGGTCTCCATCGTGACGTTTCCTGACCACAGTAGCTTGCTTGCCTGATGGTTTGCTTCACATTCCATTTCTGCAGCAGAAATATCTCTATGCTTTTAGACAGGTTCGCACCCAACCCATAATGCAACACTCTCCTAATGTAACGCGTTGTCTCTGCAGTGGAGCTAGATACCCAATGGATTCTTAGGGAGAGGGGAACGTATAATGTAGAGGTTAACGTGTACAGCACAACCCATTTTATCAGAGGTAGTTTGCGCGGAGCTTCAGCATCTAAAACTGCATTCGTCACCATAATCGTCACTATAATTGCTGTCGGGCACTTGCTTGAAACATATGCAAGGAACTAAATCTGGCCCAGACACACTCCGTCCAGAAAGTAGCTGTCATTCTTGCGTGAGTTGTCGTTAAAAAATTGCTTTCCACCACAAATAAGCGCTGTCGTCCCTGTTAACACTGTGACAGTGGCCTCGTCTCCTCGCCCCCGTTCAACGCTGCGATCCGCCTGCTCATCCGTCCAGACGCTTCTCCGATCCTCGGTGCCTGCGGACTGGTGATGTTATCACGGCTAGGGGAGATTTTCAGCTAGCATCTGTTTGAATAATAAATGGATAATCTTCAAACAGTCCGCAAGATCGGCCTCGATTTTATTTTATCATCTTCTCGCTTGACATTTTCCGCTCCGCCATTTAGTCTTATTAGGTCCGTATCATTTAATCAGTTAGTGATCCAGTGGAAGTGGCAGAGTTGTCGACGCTCTGTACCACGTCTCCTGCGGTACGGCCCATTGACGACTTGGTTGCATGGATAACCTTTATAACCTTTAATCAGATGGGTTTTTTCAACATTCAGTGGGTTTGTTAAGCATATTACCTCCAGCCGGAGGTACGTATTTTGAAAAAGATGCATACATTTCCCCACTGCCATTCCTTCTGTCTGCACAAAAAAAAATGATCCTGGTATGTTCAGCAACGACAAGCAAAGAGGCAAACCACTTTATCTTCAATTTGCAATTCACGTTTTATGACAGAGCACGCACATGTCAAATTTATTCACCTTCTAAAACCTTTCCTTCTGCTCTCCTGCAGCTTCATAGCCTGGATGTCGGCCACAGCTCCGACCTAATCTTTAAGGTCGCAGGGGAATAAAGTAGACAATGTAATTGTCTGTGCGACCCTATGAGTGTCAGTTAGGTCGCAAGGTTGAATGTCCACTGAGTCATTTCCTGTGGCTGAAGCCGCAGATGAAGGGGCTCAGCAGCTGGTCATCAGCGCTAAACAGGGACGTATTGTTGGAGGAAATGTCCATGGTGGAAAAAACAGATTCTGCTTTTAAGAGATGTTTCCTTGGTGATACCAAAAGTCACAGAACTCATTGTGCTTGCGTGTGACTGTGTGTGTGCACGCGTTTGTGTGTCTGTGCGTCTGTGTTTTGTACCGTCTGACTGAATTGCATTAGTGGCGAGAGAAAGCTGCGGAGTCACATGGCTGTCGCGGCTCGTCATTAAATGGTGAGCACAGTGTGCGACCGGTGCTGCACTTCGGAGTCTATTTGTGTGACATGCTGTAAACCGTGAAGTACCCTAAGATTAAGGACTGGTTCATTTTTCATAAACATGATGCAGTGGTTTCTATTTTAAGGTCAAAGTTAAACAACAATTACTTTTGACCTGCCACACACAGTAACAGGAAACCCATTCTTTGACTCAACAGCTGCGAGACGGGTGGATATTTGCAGAGTCTGGTGCAAGTGTGAAAATGCTGGCTGAAGAGTTCAAATAAAGATAAATATAATGTGGCACAAACCAGCTATATATGTTTTTTGGTTGTGGAACCCCCCCCTTTTATTTTTTTTCTTTGGTATAAATCGCAAAACGAAGTGCACTTCTAACATCAGTTTGCTGGTAAAATAGCTAATTATCTGTGTAGATATAGGAAATTTTCTAATTTGAAAAGATCCCTAGTGATTCATAATCTTTCATTACTGCGCACAACACCCTGTCCAGCTACTGCTTGTAAGCAAGCAGTGCAAGATGTCTCTTGTTCCCTTTGCCAGTGTTTTGCACCACAGCTAATCAATCAAACACAGACACGTTGCTCCAGCTGAAAGTTGGATACTCCCCTCCCCCCAAATCCTTTTATTCTTCCTTTCCAATTACGAAACTATTAACAATACCTTTTGAAAAAAGTCCATTGACATTTAAATGTCTTTTGTATTAACGAAACACTTACAAGCAGTATTTTATTCAATCACCAAACCCTGTCTTGTCCTTCCCGAAGCCTGCACACCTCGCCGTCTCCTCCCTGCCGTTTTTAAAGGCCCGCTGATGTATATGCACTTCAACGCTTCAAATCTGCGCCCACATTAATCAATGTCTCACACACATGAAACTCTGCTTTCTAATGCAAATCTCTTTTACTCCCAGACTATCGGCCGTGTTGCAAAAAGACAGTGAGAAGTTCCCTCGCTTAGTTTGCTGTGGCCACGGACACAAATCATTCAAAATATAATTGAATAGGGAAAATTCTGGGTAATTTTCTTTGTTGAAACAGCTTTATGCACGAAATGTTAATACATATTTAAATGAATGCACATGAATGTTCTACTCCAGACTTTACTGTATTAAGGGATTACAGGGAGCAGAGCTCAGGATTACTGAGATACATTTTCTTTCACATCCAGATACCTCGGCTTAGACTCAGTATCTCAAACCCCTCAATAGCAACTCAACGCCTCAACTATGTGTGTATTTGTGAGATAGTCGAAAACAACTTATGCGTTTGTGAACCCCTGTGAATTATTGTTTAGGTGTGATTATAAATAAACAATTTACAGCTCTTCTCACACTACACAAGTGTGCATGTCTACATACTTGTTTTCATGAGAAGTATAAATGTAATGGAGATAAATTGATGTCATGTTGCAAACTCCTGATAGCCGCCTCAATATTGAACCCTAAACCTCTGCCAGCTGACGGATAGTTTCTCTCTCATGGCATACATCCTCATATAAGCCAAGCAAGGCACTGGAGGTGTGCACAACTTGGGAATGTAGGACCACACATTGATCAACAGATTTGATAGAAAGTGTGCCGTGAGACCAAGAGCTTAATCTACTGGGGCGATAGGCTGCGGAAAATTGACTGCTGTTGCAATCGGCGGTACATCAACAGACGCGTTTGATTTAGGAGGCTGTCTAATTGTACCACAGTGAAGAGCATCAGCACAGCCCCGTCCCCCGCCAAGCACACGGCGAATGATGAATGTCAGCTGACTGACAGGGATGAAAAGTGTTGCTCAGATTGATGCAATTCAGCACAGCCGGCATTATTCAAATTGAAAGAGGGAAGGCGTCGTTTTGCAGAGCACTTGAGGGATTCTGCTAATGACATTGTTCTCAAACATGTCTGTATAACAGTTGGTGGGAGAGAAAAATAAAAGGCTGCGGCTGTGAAGGAGACTTTGGATTTTTCAATTTCGCTTTTTCCAAATTCGCAGTTTAAAATCAAAATATGTCGTGAAACGGGTGAATCCGAAGAGTTTTTTTTTTTTTTTGAAGGGGGGGGTTAACTGGCCGGCCAGCGTTTCGGAGATTGGAGGGAGACAAGAAGAAAAGGTGATGTTGTGATCTTCGCAATAAAACATCTTTGATTTGGCGCATTGAGTCTTGGCCTATCAGCGTTGAGATTACATTACATTACATTACATGTAATTTAGCTGATGCATTTATCCAAAGCGACCTACATTCTACAGCGTCTTCATTTCTACCAGTTGCTGATAACAAACTGATTTAAAAAGAGATTTGCATGGTCTAACATAAAAAAAATAGTGAATGTTTGCTGTATTTCTGCTTTTCCTGCAAAGTTAGCCGGGAGCCGGAGTTCGCTCCATGGATACTGAGGGTGGCCGTCGTCTTCTCCTCTCTCTTGGCAAAAAAACTAAATCATATTTTGCTAAATGTCAAGTGTCTTCTTTAACACCAGACTTTGGCTTTAAGTTAGAGAAGACAGCACTTTAATTCCACACAGATGATTGTTGTCTTCACCTTGGAAACGTCTTGTTTTGGTGTATTTTGGAGGATCACAAATCAAATTTGTAAACAGTAAACTACTTATGTTTTGCGTTAAACGTTCATTACATTTTAGTCAGCTTCAAATGACAGTCGTTTTCAATATTAACAATATAATTATTTTTTTCATTCATGAGTTGAGCAAATAATTTCGAGTGAACCCACCTTTTAAAATTTGATACACCTCATTATTTTCTCCATTCTCAGACAAAACAGCATGTGACTTCCTCTAAGCAGCCGAGCCTTCCATGACATTAACATTTCTCCCTTTATTATTCCTCCAGCACACCAATCAAAACGGAATGTTAATTTACCAGTGCCGTGTAGCTCATTGTGTCATGAGGACAGGCTAAGTGGTACGTGTGTGACCCTGTGTGCCTGCCGCTGAGCCAGTGCTCACACTTTAGCAAAGCAAGGAAACAACATCTTCTTTCATTTTTACAAATGATGAGAAGTGATTTGATTAAAAAATAACCAATTTTTAACCTTTTTCTGATCATTTAAAAAGAAAGGATATATTGTTGGAACCATGTGCTCATTAAACCCAATTTGATTTATATTTCCATCCATCTGTCACAATGTTTTTCAAATAAATGCATTTCTGTATATATTGTTTTTGGAAATGGATGTCAAATAACTTTTTTATGGGCAGTCTTGGTGTTTTTCATTTATCTCATTTAAGATCGTTGCATTTAATGCGTCTCTGAGATATAAACAAATTACACTATTTAAACTTCACTTACAGATCATGGTTTTAAGACAGTTTTGTTTTTGCCCTTCTTTTTTATTCGGGCTACATTACTGAATATGTTAATATGCGTGAACATAGAGACCTATATTTGAAGTGCAAATTAAAGACACGGTTTGATGCGTCTATTTTCTCCTGAGCTAGTGAAACAACAACCAGCTAAGAATCCTGATGTAATAGAAGTTCAACAATCAAGTTTGAAGGAATCCTTTCCCTCCTCTTGTTTTTCTTGAGACAACATTGTTTTTTATGCAGCTTGAAGCAGGAGTTGAACTTTACACCGAGTCCTACAAAATGTTCTTTCATGTCTTATAACTCTGGCAAAGGAAAAGCAAAAGTCCAAACTCTTTTTTTAATGCAAAACACAACGCAGCCATCACAACATTGCTGCAATAGTTGAGAGAAACAAGTTACCCCTGCAGCATCAGAGGTTTAAGAAATGTTATCCTATTCCTATTCCTCTTATTCGGGATGCAGTATAGTGATGCACATCCTTTTTGTGCATTGATAGATTCTATGTAGAGATGCTAGCGTTTTGTACTTAGTGGATCTTAATGAGCCAAAAAAAAGACCGAATGAATCAGCCGCCTGAGCGCTTATTGTTAATCAGTGACTTGCAGAGGATTCATTTGCTACAGACCAGTTTCAGGGTTTTTCTCCCGACCACATCAGTCTTTCTTAGGGTGAAGAACCGAAGACCAAAAGCAAAAACATTTTCCTGTTCATTAAATTTGTAATGCTTATAAATCCTTTGTCTTCTTACATTCTTAATCGTCTCCTTGAGCCGTCACTGTCCATCCACGTCTTTTGTTCTCCTGATTCAGAAATAGTTCTTTGTTCAAGTCATATGACTTGTGTTCATTCTGTTGAAAGTCTCAACTAAACCCAGTGACATGTATCACTTCGAAGTGTTCAGCATGTTACTGAATTGGTTGGCAGGCTGTCCTGCTCTCTCCCCAATGAGCTTCAATGGCAGGCTTTAAATGAGTTGCTGGCGCCACAAAAAAGTTGCATGTGTTGAGTGTATGAAGAGGGCTGTGTAGACATGGCAGATGCAATCCATCACTGGCACACCTTGCTTACAGAGAATAACATAAACCTCCTCTGGTCTGTTCACACAATGCACACAGGCGTATGCTTGGCTAAATTGGTTAAATTCAATCACGTCATTATTTCATTAATTGATTGTATAATAATAGCAGTGCTTCCCCTATCATCATATCAGGCCCCAGCCCCCGAACCCACAGACATCTTTTTACATTACATCACATGTCATTTAGCTCACGCTTTTGTCTAAAGTGTCTTACAATAAGTGCATTTCAACCGTAGGGATGCAAACTCAAAGAACAAGAAGCAAGCGCTATTTCATTATTTTTATGGACTATATCTTCATTGATTTTCCTCAAAAGTTGGTTGAGCTTTCAGACTTTTCAGACTGTTCAACTGTTTCAAAATCGTACATTACGTTTGTTTGGGGATTTCACAAGGGAGCTGCCTTAGTTCATTATAAATCTCAGTATAGCTGCAGGCATTTGGGGACATCATTAGAGAGCCAACACGCAACTGTACATTTTTGCTGAATCGCATTGTGCTGCAGCTATAAACTACCTTTATTTTTGCAAAACATAAATGGATGAGCAATATTTCAAGTTTAACAAGGTAAAAATGTAAACTTTTTTAAATGCTGTTTAAAAATCTGGGAAAATAAACTTCCTAAATGAAATAAGTGCAACAATTGATCAGAAAACTGATTTATGTCTTTATTTTGTTCCTGCTCGATTATCGTTGTGCACGTTTTACTGCCGTTCGCCCTGAAATCTCTGCAGCTTGCCTGTCAATCAGAACCAGGAGCACAAAAAAAACGGATAAAATAGGCAAATACCAGACAACACAGAGCTACGCCTTGGCCTCGTCCACACAGAAAGGGTGCCTTGCTTTTGCTCTGTGTCCTCAGCTTATTCACCACGAGGCAGCGCGTTTAGTCTGACGGAGACGCGTGAAGGGAAGATAGGAAGAATGCCGGGTTTGACCTCTGAGAAAAGGCCAGAGAGAGAAGAGCAACCTTCAAGTTACACTCAGCTGGGCAGCTTTGAATTGCAGCAACTTCATCGGAATGGAAACATATTCACAAGTTGCAGCTTCTCATTGTATTGAGGTAATAAACATAAGTGAACTCTGATCAAATCGCAGCGTCAATCAATAGGAAAGAAGCCCGTGCGTTTGAGCCAACTTTGCACCGGCCACATCCATTACAAATATGACAGTACACGTCTACATTTGTACATCTAAGAATTCTATGTTTTTTTTCTGGAGAGCTAGTGCAAAAGAAATGACTGGCAATGGGAGCTTTCTTGTGCTCCAGAATGCCTAACCCGTATTTGCAACATATTGCATGTCATCCCTCTTGTTCCTCTGCCTGTCGTTACTGTCAGCAGATCGGTACACACTGCACACCCTGTGGAAGAACACTGCGGGGACTGTAATTTTACATGCCAAATGGCTTCTGATGCGAAAGATTATGACTTTAAACACACCGACTCTAAATTGCTTAGTTTCTAAAGCGCAACATGCAAGCCCGTAACATGTGCACATCTTGAGCTCTCATGTTGTACCCTCAGCAGCTCTGGGAAACTTTTGAGTCGTTGAAATGCTCGTTGTGACCCTTGAACTCTCTGTCTGCCATTCCCCCCTCGCCCAGGACTGGCTGAGTAAGTTCGGCTACCTCCCGCCCCCTGACCCGGCGACCGGTCAGCTGCAGACCAAGGAGGCCCTGACCAAGGCCATCAAAGCCATGCAGAAGTACGGAGGGCTGACGGAGACCGGAGTCTTGGGTATGTGGCCGTCTATTTGGGGGAATCATGTGTGATGGATGGTCATTTGACCCCGTTGGAAGACAATTATGAGAAGAAACGACATGCTCTGATCCAATCAATTACAGAACTAACTACAGCCTTCTGTCGTCTTTAGACCAAGCCACTCTGGGCCTAATGACAACACCCAGATGTTCTCTGCCAGATGTGTCTGAGGCCGAGGACACAGTGCGCCGCAAGAAACGGAGCCCGACGCCTCAGAACAAATGGAACAAGAGACATCTGTCCTGGAGGTAGGAGCAATGACATATTAGGTCTCATAATCGCCAGGTTGATGACGTTGCATTACTGTAAGGAACAGGGGGTAAATTAGCAGAACTATTTGTGCACAGAGTTGCACTATTCATCTCTTCAATTGGGGAAAATACGCACATTCCGTTAAAGACTACGGCCATATTATTTGGATAATCAAGAGAATTACATGAGGAAAATCCTCACCTTGAGTTTGTGTTACATGTTTTGAGTTTCAGCATCAGTTTGTTTATTGCCGATCAGAGTCTCGCGCCATTTCGCTGATTAGAGAAGTCTTCCTCAATCAGGGAAATAGTTTGCCCTCTGAATCAATTTTGGCTCAAAGGAAAGGCACTTAGTAAAATTGGCTAATTAACTGATTAGAGATTTTTAATAGAAAACAAACACGTGTGTCCTTTCAGTAAAAGCTCCGATACAATTCATTTGAAATAGAAACAATTTTCTAAGTGATTGAAAAGTCATGAAAACCTTGAATACATCAACTGGATTCACTGTAATTAAATTCTAGTGAAAATAGTTGTATCTCAAGTCCATCTTAATTATATTGAATTTACAAGGTGACAGTCACCCTGCAAAAAAACATAAAACAGTATAATCCTTCGAAACATCCCAAAGCGCTCCTGCAACACAATGCGACTCTATGATGTTCAGAACCAGCAGAACCGAGCCTCTGCATACCGGAGCTCAATGCACGACTGCCTGTCTCACATCAACGCCTGCAAACATCTCAAAGGCTCCAGCAGGAACACTGCATTTAATAATCTATTCCGAGGAAAGGGATTGTTGGCAATCTGTTTAACACGGCAGACCACAAAAGACAAGTAGGTAATGCTGCAGAAGAGGTTCTCGTGTATTGTACATGTAAAGATTTTTCACTGTTACATGTAAAGATTTTTCACAAATGCAAGGTTGATAACCGTTGCTGTTTGCCAATGTAAACACCATACAAAGATTTTACAAATACAGTTTGAACCCACAGGTGGTGAAAGAATTAAGGCAAGTGTGTGATCCCCAAAGAGCAGAAGCTCTGTTACAAAGAGAGGTTTGTGTTGTGTGTTTGTGATGTGGGTGTCCCATGATGGAGTAATATGGATTCGTGACACCTGAGAATCGGCAGCCTATAGTGCTGGACAGCAGAGGGGGAGGCAGTGAAACGTGGCGGCTCGGTGGGGATTCGCACAAGCGTTCAGGGCCGATTCCACCGCAAAGCGCAAAAAAACTGTGTGTGTGTGTGTGTGTGTGTGTGTGCGCGCATCATTCCAGACATCAGGAGAGCCAACACGTATTCAGTTTACATGCGCATGCACAGAAGGCAGTATTCATTTGCCTCACTCCTGGTGGAGTTGAACTTTCTTTCTCTTCTTTTCTTTTTTTTCTGCTGCGAGCCATAAAACGTGCTCCTGTCAAGCGTCTTTAGTCCTTCAGTCTAGTGGAGAGCCTTTGTATTCAGAGCACTCAGATTTGTGCTGTAGGAGTTGTGGATGAAATACTGCAGCTGCAGATCCAGGGACACAACACAGCATTGATATTCTGCATATAGTTTAGCCACCTCTGTAATGCTCTGCTCCGCTTTTTGGCTTCTGTCTTATCCAACGTACACCGTAGCACTTAGTGTCGTGATTTACTCACTGCCAGGTTTGGCAAATGATTTTTATCATCCAATATTTCATGGTGTCTTTGCTTTATTAGATTATAAGGCTGAACAGGGCTGACATAATTGAGATAATGCTCTAAACATCTAATGAGTCCGATGCAATCTGACAGCCGTATTAAATATTAATTTTTTGATCTGCCACATCAATCAGATTAAAGCGGAAGAATGACTATTTTTATTGCTGCAACATAAATATTGCATCAATTTGTCCTTTTTAATCATTTCATTGTTCAGTTCATGAAGGCAAGGTATATGAAACATTTGGAGGGCAACGTGGTGATGAAAATTAAAACAGATTTCCCTTCACTAAGTCGTTCCAATTATAGCATGACAGTGGCCTACTCCGACCATGAGCTAGTGATAGATACACTTTGTCTCTAACCTGGTGAAATTAGGAGGAAAAATTCACTTTTAAAGTGATACATTGCTACAAAAAGAAAAACATTAGTATCATTAACTAATTCAGCAATTCTAAGCGAGGCAAGTTGGTAACATTTTACGACATGCCTACTTTAGCTTTACTCCAGGTTTTAGCTTCAGCTGTTCAACATCCTCCACGTCTGTCTTCTTTTCTCATAAGTGGAATGATGATTTTCTCAAAAGTGAAATGATATTCATTCAGGGAGTGAAGTTAGTGACAGCGTGGGCTCCATGGTAGCGCTGACAGCTTGGCGGAATAGCAGCAGGGGGACGAGGCAAAGCGAGGGATAAATTGCTGTGGAGAAGCTGACACAAAATACAAGGTAATTATCCAATATAATTGGTTTTGACACTGCTTTTTATTCAAGTTTTCATGTCCCAGATTGCTAATTATTCTATTCATATTTAAGTTATTGGAGTTTTGTATTTCAAAAAGAGTGTATGATTGATAAATGCTATACAAAGCTCTAGATTAATAGGAATAATCATACAGCAAATATCACGTTTACAATATTAGCAATTAGTTTTTTTTACATTAATATTGCAAGCCTTACTTTGAATTACTTGTGTACGCCTTCTCCTATCACTGTGGCCTGGACTTCGAGTCTGTGCTCATGCCACAACGATCAGCATGAAATGTGGAGAAACAACAAAGTAATTATGCTTGCGCCCACATGCTCTGATTAAATATGTACTGTAGCTGTGCAAGAAGATGCAATATTGTATTTTACTGCTCCATAGCGCAGCTCAGGCATTTTATGCTCATGCTTTCCGTATTGACAGAAAACTTGACTTTCAGTTAGTTATATTAACTTACAATGAGAAGAGTATTCCAATGCCTGATTTAGCTTGTCGCAAATTTACAAATTGTAAATTGTCTGTCAGGCTGGCACTTCACATTCACACACATTAATCACATCATTTTGTTGAAAATGGGATGAGTGGGAGGTAAGTGTCAGTTGTTTCATACAGTGAAAAAAAGATAATGCATTAGCCATTGATTTTTAAGGACTGCGATTCAATTAATATTTTGTTTTTTCCCGCAAGAGAAATGCAAGTAAATTATTTTTGTGATGATGCCTGCAAGTCTTTATGCCATAGCTGAGCCCTTAATCCCCAATTTCTTCCTCTTACACACACCTCCGTACAGCACACTGCAATCAGCTAAGTATGTTGCATCCCAGTTGTGTAGGAGTCCACTGTTAGCCCATTACCTCGTGTTTTGCCCGTTATCACAGCAGACAGCCTGGCAGTCATTAGCAGCCCAACTGATAAGTCAAACGCATAGGTGTGTAGCGAGATTATAGAAGAGATTGTGACCAGGATAACAGAGGAAAGACATAAAACAAGCAGGAAACATGGAGAAGACGATAGCATATTTTCTTTCTGCATTAGAAGAAAATCAACGACTCCCATCCATCGCTTCAGACATCTCTCTAATGAAGTCAATGAGGTGGGCACAAGAATGGCACATGGAAAACACACTTAATTGCAACAGAGATTCTTCATGGACGTAAATCCCCAGTGGGATCGTTGCCTTGACGTTGTGTGGCGTTTGTATTGTTTTAGGTTTATCACGGCGCCCTGCAGCTCAAAGCCTTTGTTCTGTGAGGCTTGCATGGTGCAACATGGAGCTCTGAACCTCATGCAGGTTGGAAAGAGAATATGACGTAGAGCCATGTTTATAACTCAGCAGCAGGGGACCATCAAAGTTAGTTATAATGTAAAGAATTCCAAGTCCAATGTGGACAGATCTAAAGGAAAAGTCATGATGATCACAGAATATACATCAACTTCATCTGGGAACGATATTTCATCGCAGTCCAAAGTGGTGACTGGTATGACCAGAAATACTTCCATAAACTATCTACTCAATCGATATAACATAACTACTGTGTTTTTTACTGAATGAAAAGATGAGGCCCATTTCAACGTTTTGCTGGATTTTGGATGTGGCATCGTGATAACAACCAAACCCATATGATTTATTTATTTATTTTCCTTCTCACACAGATACACTCCTAAGATGTCCAGCAATCATCCGCTAGTGGGAAGCTATTGGTGCACAAATATTTTGAATTAGTTTTTGCAAAAAGGGACAAAGTAGCTGCAGGTTTTGTACAGGAAACTCGGAGTAAGCAGAGATGTGCATGTCCCTGGTGGACTATTGTTTTTTTATGAACAATCTTAAGTAATAAAGACGAAATCTTCTTAGTTAGGGAAGCTTGTACCTTGGGATTCCCCCATAAATGAGCTATATCTATTATTGGCCAATCAAGTGCTTCTGCCAACAGTTTATTGACTTGGCTCATATTTTTAGGTCTAGACTCTCACATTTATCTCCCCGCTGCCATTTGAGGCCACCAACCTGTGAAATTGCTTGGTGGAACCCTTAAGAATAACTATAACTATTGTTGAGTGTTATCTTATTAAGAGGGTATTATATTTTTTTCTAGAATTCCCATTGCCGTCTCTGAATTGGTGACTTTGATTGTCGGGATTGACAGAGAAAGGGGCATAAAAAGATTTGAGAGAGGGAAGATTCATGCGGAGCCTTTATATTTAATGTCTTTCATCTTCAGCCTGAATGACATAACTTGTGTGTGTTTGTAGGTAAGGGAAGTGTGAAGCATGTTGGTAACACATAGCATGCATCTGTGTCTCTGTCAGCAAAACATTTTTCCTGTTTGTGAGTGTGTTTGTGTCCCTATACGTGTGTGCATGTACAGTCGCACATCAGCATATAAATCAACGTCTGCATATGAGCTTTCAATTTCCAGAGTAATCAGCTTATGTCTACGGAGGGTAGCGGAGCACCGGAGAGGAATATTACTGTGTGTGTGTGTGTGTGTGTGTGTGTGTGTGTGTGTGTGTGTGTGTGTGTGTGTGTGAGGCTCTACATTTTAGCATCACTTTGGATGTCAGCTCATGTCTCCGGGGTTCAGCGGAGCCACAGGAGGTAAGAGCCTGCAGAGAGGCTGAAGGC
Source organism: Apeltes quadracus (assembly GCA_021346845.1). NCBI lineage: Eukaryota > Metazoa > Chordata > Actinopteri > Perciformes > Gasterosteidae > Apeltes > Apeltes quadracus. The sequence continues at coordinate 8,801,085 of CM037930.1, read as the reverse complement.
GCGAGGGGGGGGGGAGGGGGGGGGCAAATGAGTCTGAGAGCTTTCTTCGTCTGCTTCACTCTCTTCTTTTCACTTCCGCCTCTCTTCATCTGAATCATCTTTCTGCCTGCAAAAAAAAAAAAGGCCTGTAAGAAGTACATGGAAATTAAAAGCCAAACAGGTGAAAATCGTGTGTGCGGGTTTGTGTGTCTTTCACCATAGGCTTAAGCTTATGCAGCGTACACACACACACACACACACACACACACACACACCTTTCCCCACACTTGAGCCTTCTCGAGAGGGGAAACCGTGCCACGGAACTCAATAGGTTGGGAAAGTCGTAATCAGCTTTCTGTCCGTCCAACTAATTTCAAAGACTGTTAAATTACTTTTTTCCTAATCTGCGGCGGAGGAGGTAAAATGGGCTGCAGACCTGTTTCTTGCCCGTTGGCCACATCCCACACCCCCAATAACTTGCATTTGAGTGGAAGAAGGACCTGAAACATGACTGTGATTGAAATTGTATTCCGTGCAAAAAGCTGGAAGGTTTGTCGCCCTCTTTGTTACCTGCGATGATGTTTTAAAGCAGTTACATTTGGCTGATTTGTGGGTGGAGTGTTTTTTGGAATCCTTGCAAGTGGGAAAAAAAGCCCAGTGAGCAAACTGCACTGTTGAGTTTATGGTAAATACGAAACATGCTGATCAGCATTTCTCAACTGGGGAAAGCCCCTCGAGCTTTGGCAACTGTGCTGTTTGTTTCATAGACATATTAATGCAAGGTTGTAATTTCTTAAACAAATGTCCCATCGTTGTCCCAATGTCCCAAGTTTCCGGTTAGGATTGTAGAGCGGCACATGTGTATTTTAAGTTTCCTTTTTCGTAAATGTAACAAAAATTGTAACCTAACCACCGTAGCCGACGTTTTTTAGTTGCCAAACCCGACCTTTACCTCAAGCACAGTTTAGTTTTCCACAACCACAATCTTTCTCTGACTGTAATCATACTGCAGCTGCCATTCACTGATATTGCAGAAAGTGGTATTTTTGAAACGGTGGCGTCGGACCAGCAGAATCCTCTGTCACTAATGTGTCCCTTGTGGGGTAACCATGACAACCCTGGGGTACGTTCAAAGACTCGATAGAATATTTCTAAACCCTGGGCTTTCAGTGCCCAGACAGTGTTATCCATTTGGAAAAAGTACTTTCCCCTCCAAAAAAAACCATTAAGTGTTGTCGGACTGGAATTCACCTCTTAGGCTGCATCGATGCTTCCCCAGCATTTAAAAGCAAATACCAGTCCTTTCTCTGCAATTTTGTTGGGAAAATTTATATTTATATATGTTTTAATTTGACACTGTGTACTATAATACTTGATAACAAAAGACTCTCAAAGTCTACCTAAGGACATTTGTTTAGACAATACATTATATTTTATGGTCGGTGAATGTAATTTCCAGTTTTATAGTACGCAACATAAGCAGTAAATTGTATTTATCATTCATTTTTACAAATATAATTAATGATGGAAGACCCGATGGTCTCTTTATCACAATGGGTCAATCACTGCTATAAGTTGACACCAGCCTATGGAGGAAAGAGCATCCATAAAATGTGTTCCTTACATATAATGCCCTTCCTACGCCTGCTCTCTCTCGCTCTCTTTTTATCTTATTCACACTCCTGTACCACCGTACATGCTTGTAAAACTTGTAAAGAGCTTTTGTACCAGGGTATATTTCTTTGCGGGGAAGGAAAAGGAGACATCACATTCTGTCGGAGATGGATATGTCTCTGTGTGATCACTAATCCCTCTGAGTGCAGCAGCCCGGAGAAAATCTGAAATTCAAGCAACTTGTCACATGGAGAACAACCTGTGATTCTGAGTAAAGTTGCGACGGTCTAAGATGAAGCCATGTGGAAACATTGTTACCAAAGGGAGTCAGTCTCTGTCTGCTTTTTGTTGCTCATTATCTGGCCTGCGCCCTTGTGGTCTTTCCGCCCTTTGTTTCTCTGCAAATTGTACACGGACATGTGTTCTCCTGAGATATATACTGTATGGGAGTGTCCCCTAGTTACATTAAGAAATGAATACTAACACCATGATCCTAAAATGGTTTAGTGCTGACACTGGTTGAGTCTTGCAGGCACTGTGTTTCTGTCTGACACACACGTGCACTCATATTTCAGCCACTCACCCTCAACTTAAACTACTGCTCATACGTAAGTGGGTTACTATTGGTGTGTAGCCATCTGTTTCAAACCACTACAGTGAGCTGTCGGTAAGGACAAGTATGTGCAGCAATTCCCAGTGATTGCTGCACCAGCCCGAGAACACCTCAGATACATTCATTAGTGCTTAGCAAAGGAAAAGCCTCAATTATGAAGCATGAAGGGTTGAATTCAACCGACTCTCTGAAACTTTCTTCATCGTGAAATCGGGTGATTGAACTTTCAAAGAATCTTAACAGCCTTGCTAGAATCAGAGCAATGTTTTCAGCCATTGTCCCGTCATGAAACGGCCCCGTAGTGGCTCCCCGCAGCACTCACTGCCATATTCTAACCTCTTGCATGCAATTGCAGCATTAATGAGATGTATCCTGGTGATTTGACCGAAGGGCCGTTTTAGTTTTAGTGCAGCTACATGCAGAAATTGATGTTCTTCACCGTCCATTTTTATTTCAGTCCTGTCAGTGTGCTTTTCGTTTCACACTTTCAAGGACGATTTCTTTTTTCTGTTTATACTTGTGGAATTTAGTCAATATGTGTGGGACATCTTTCCTGTAGTATTAAACTCCTTCTCAGGTCTATGACAATCAATATGTGAATCAATATTTATGTTTTTGCCCTTTTTATTTTGCTTTGAGGGGTGTATTGCTTCATTTGATGCATGACACGGCACTTGGAAAAGTGGTCAAGATTGTTGATACAATCAAGCTGTTCAAAAGAACAGATTTTCTGTCCTAAAAAGGACCTGTAGCTGATACAAATATTTCAATGTTGTGACTCTCTCTTGTTAGGTATTGATTTTTTTACATAATACAACAACACCAAGCAATTTGGAAGACAGCGATAAGATGTCTCTGTCAACACCATGAGCCTTGATGAAATGTCCCAGGGCAGCCTGCAGTGGTCAAGTCGCTTCTTGTATCTGCAGAGTGCTTTTGTGAGGAGAAGAAGGCTGCTTACCGGCAGAGCAGCAGCAGGAGGAGGCAAGGACTCGGTAAAAGAGAGGCCAGATGGCAAACGATGGAGAAAGGGTGGGGATTTCAAAGGAGGAGAGTAAACAATGTTGTGGATGGTTTTCTGTTTAATTCTTGTCCTGTTTCGGTGAGAAGGTGATAAGATGAGGAAAATGAAACAAGGAAAGTGAAGGGAAATCTAGCCCGAATCTATTTCAATTCACATTCTATTTACTATTTATTATCAGTATGTGTGAGCAGCGGGAACACCTAACCATGAAATGTAAACAACAATGGAATTACTATATGCAAACATCCTTTTTGTTTCTGTGCGGCCCCAGTGGCAAAGTTTGACCTCAATGCTTTTCTATTTCCTTTCATTTTCCTGCAAGTAGCTTTCCTTTTCCTCTTCTTTCTTTCTTTTTTCCTGTGCTCAGCTCTTTCCTGTGCATCTTCCTGGTTTGCCCCATCCACAACTTCATTTTTATACATGAACACTATATTATAATCTGTCACCCTTACACTCAATGTCCTATTCTTCTATCTCCTAGCTTGGATCGTACCTCCCTTACCCTTTCCTTCTTCCTTGTTCTTGAGCTTGCCCTCTTGTTCCTTGTCTATCATCACCCTTTCCTCCCAGCTTTGCCCAGCTCTCTCCTCTTGTCTCCGATCCTCTGCCTTCATCAGCCAGCTCTTCCCCCGCTCTCTTTTCTTGTCATCGCAACTCCTCCCGTGTCCGTTGCCTCCTGTTCCTCACACCGTCTCGTCTCTGCTTCCCCTATGTAACATACCTGTCTCCCTGTCTTCTTCTCTCAGGGTGAGGACCTTCCCCAAGGACTCGGCCTTGCTGGGCCGGGACACCGTCCGAGTCCTGATGTACTACGCCCTGAAGGTCTGGAGCGACATCGCGCCACTCAACTTCCACGAGGTGGCCGGCAGCGACGCCGACATTCAGATAGACTTCACTAAGGCCGACCACAACGACGGGTATCCCTTCGACGGGCCGGGGGGCACGGTGGCACACGCCTTCTTCCCCGGGGAGAGGTTCACGGCCGGCCACACGCACTTTGATGATGACGAGGCCTGGACCTTCAGATCTTCAGGTGAGGAATCTTGCAATACTGAATGCTTTATTAAACCAGTGCGTGGCATTCATTGGAAGTAAATAGACTCTACTATCTAGCGGTTTATTTATGTTTTGGGGGGGGATTTGTTTTTCTTGATTTACAATTAGAGCTGGAACAATTTGAACGAAAGCCAACTTTTAGAACTCTATCCATAATATATATTTGAACAATTTCTTCTTCTTTCTTTGGTGCTTCTCAATATGATATCCAGATCATTAATACAGCAACAAACTACTATTTGTAAGTACAGCTATAGGCTGGAGTTATTGTGTTTGTAATCAGACTTTAGCTGTGCTTTGTTTACACGCATGGCCATGTACATGTTAGTTCCTGTGAATCTCTAATTTTTGGCGATCTGCACTGTGCAACTAATTGCCAACAAGTTTTATTTTTTACTTAACTACAATTGACAGGTTACTAATGGTAAAACTTTCCGCTCATTGTAATATTTCTGCAGATCAGAGTCACACCAGTTTTAAAACCTAGTTAGCTGTTGGCTTTTCTCCTTCACCAAAATGAATTTGATTTGGGTTGCCCTTGGGTTGAGTTTCTACTTACCGGTGGTTGCCCAGAGCCAGGATCACTATTATCTGTTGTATTATTTTTGAGTTTCTTTTTACTTGTTGACACACAGGCTGGGTTTGGCCCATTCAAGTGAAACACTTTCATGGTCATGCACTGTCATGCAGCGGTATCCTGAATGATCTGGCCAAATTACTTTCATCAAACGTTTCATTTGAAAGAGTGTGATTACCCTGCTGAGGGAGATCTGCGAGTTTGAAATGAGGACAGAATGACAGCGGCTCTAAATGGAATTCAATCAGTTCCGCCAATCAAAAACAGACAGGCTCGTATTAGAGGTATCCATTGTGCCTTGACAGCTCCACAAAACACCACACGCTGCTTGTTTTTTTTTTCGGTTACCTCCGCACATTCACTTTTTAATACATTAACTCACTCACCGACTTCTCTGCAGACGTCGTCATTCACCTGCGTCCTAATCGCACTCCTGCAGATGGGGCTTGTTATTTCATGGATAACTGTGAATTCCAGAGTCGTCGCCTTCTTTGTGTTAACTGGTGCAGGTCTATTTTTTAAAAATGGGACATAATAGTCACATTTTCTAAACCTCGGCGGTCTTGTCACCCAGCATCATCCTCATTTATCCCACTGTCCTTAGCTCTTTTTTTTTCGTATAAAGAGGGAGGGGGCCTGGAAAGCAGGAAAGGGCAGGAGAGCAGTATGAGTCCACTCATCCGGATGAAATGAGCGGCTGGAGTGATCTAGTCGCGTTGAATGCATCGTCGGGCAGAGGCGGTCACACGAATGACGACATGAATCATTGACTATCCTTTTCTCTGACTCACTTTCTTAAGTCTTCCTTTCATCTGGATGACTACATTTGAAATGCCCTTCCTCTCTCCTCTGCTCAGTACCTATATTCATTTCTTCTTTTTGAAAGAGGGATGGGCAGCAGAGGAGAGTAAGAGAGGTAGAGTAGAACTCCAAGAATGAAAGTTCGTACTTCTATGACACAATAATCAAACTATAGGTCCACCTGCCAGTGAGATAATGCCCTCCTACTTTACCAACTCAGACAAAATCAAAATCCTCTTTGACCTTTAAATTGCAATGTGACAAAGGCTTCAACATTAGTTTCACGCTTAAGTTCAAATTGTTCATGCAAGAACGCACGCGAACACGTTTTAGTTGAGATTAAGCCAGGATACAAAATAAGGAAATCCAATGAAGCATTGTGGCAAAAAATTCTATCAGGCTGCTTTATAGGCTGGGGTAAAAAGCAAAGGATCGGTAGACGAGTGTATTGAGGGCGCTATCCTCCTAAGTTAATTTAGCATCTGGCAATAACTGTTATTGGCACGCCGTTATTCAGTGATACACATGCGCTGGTACACTAAACCCATCAAATGAGCAAAAGGGTTGTAACAATTTTAGGTTATTGGTTATCTCACAACCCCACTAAAGCCCCACAAAAAATGTTTTATTGTCACATGTTACTTAACTAGCGAGCTGCACTTAAGAGGAGGCACCGTGGGCTTCGGTAATAACTTCGGTGAGTAATTGGGAACATGATGCACAGTCTCCCGTCACAGACATGAGATACTGCTGCACTCAGTTGTTTACACACTAAGCGACGGTACCTTTTTTCTGTAAAGAAGTTTAATCCTCACCTGTGACTGTCAGAAACACATATTATTGAAAGGTGCTGAGGCAAAAAAAAAAACCTTTCAGTTTGGCATATGATTGCTATGTATTTTGAAGGTTTGGTAAAAACAAATTTGGCTTCTGCATTTTGGGTAAGAAACCTGGAATATCATGGTGCGGATTGTGTTGTTTTATGTATTTCGATTCAAGAAAGAAACTAACGTTTGCAGATTTTTCATTTTTGTACTTTATATTTTGTTTCAATAAAATTGCAAATAGTGCCTAAGCATGGTAGGAGTAATTGTTACCACCATGCAGCCAAGAAATGAAAGGGCTGTCTAAGGGTTGTGATGTGTCTCCAGGTGTGAATCCTTTATATCCTTCAGGTAGAATCAGAGTTGTGTTATTTCTGTACACGCGTTTCTCACTTCTCCATCAGGCATCCCAAAGAGAGCAATTCCTCGATAAAGGAAAAATTCATGACAAAACCTGACATGAACAGCGAAATCTTTAAGCAATCAGTAACTTCTCAAGCAGTTGCGCTTGCAATATGAATGATTTTGCCACACAAATCCAATGTTGGTAGACATATACACTTACTGTATGACTTTCAGTGCTTTGTGTACATTGTCTTGTGCAATACACTGTGATAAACAGAGCCTTGTTACATTTGAATGGACCAGTGCATTGCTTGATACTGCTTTATTCTCTAAAATGTCCGTGGGCCATTGGAACAGACTTACATGGATTTTTAAAGCATATTTGTTAATCAGCTAGTTTTTTTTGTGTTTTTGGTTTAATGTAATTGTCATCGTTCTGCTGTGTCTGCATTTTTCCAGGTTTTTCTCAAGATGTTCAGAGCTCAGATCACCACTTGACATTTAGTGTGCGGACAGTTGGTCTCAGAACCAAGAGATCGACTGGTATTGTTTGAAACCAAGAGGGTTCAGTCTCTTGTCTAATACCTTCGAGATTGTAAAACAAATTTTAAAAAGCAGTATGTCATTCCAAAATTGGTTTAAAGTATGGAAATACTTCGCTGTGCATCGAGACTACCAGGCCTTCAGACATACAGGCAACTTGAAATTTTGAAAGTTCGAGTGAAAGTTGTTTTTTTTTTCCATGAAGATCCACACCCCCGTAGTGCATTTTGACCTTACGTTTAGACGCTGTGTGTGTTTGTGTACGTCCATCCCAGCTGCTGAGTCTTTGAAAGGGCCAGGACCTGCATCTCCCTCCTTTGTTTCCTAATGTCAGGGCTGTGAGCCATATGTTACAGGACAGTAGCTCAATCTGCTCCAATTAGACCTCCCACCAGGCCGCAACAGGACAAGTAGAGGATGTAGGGAAGCTTGAGTGTGTGTTGGGGTGTGTGTGTGTGTGGAGGGAGAGGGGGGGTGGAGGGGAGAGGAGGTCAGGAACAGCTGCATATATGTAGGTTTGGTTAAAAGGAGTTGGGCAGTAAAGGAGGTAGTGGTCAGAGATTTTTTGCTATGCCCCAATCCAGATGCTTTCCAAAAGACAGTTATTTTGCAGGTTATGAAAGTTCTACTATATAGTGATACAAGTGTATTTAAGACCTTTGTAGTTGGATAACAATACAGTAAAAGTACAAACTTAACCGTAGAATATTTTAATAGCAATGCTATTTCCTTATATATGTTTTATGCGTGAATTTAATCTAGATTTTGCCAGCCGCGAATAATCCAGAGAGACTGGAGGATGTTTGTTCCCATTGTGTTCCTCTAGTAAAGAACCCTTTGATGTGGGAGAAATTCTATGAGTCTTTGGACCTGGTTGGACGTCAGTTGGGCCCACTTAAAACTCGTCTTTACTCCTAAAAGTCATCTTTAATTACCCCCCCACAGAGAGCGACAGACCTCTCTTCTTCTCCCCCAGCATCATCTATTTGTCGCTAATGCAAAGCCGATGTCAGTATCTTCGCTTCTATCTGCCGTTGTGCTTTTAAGACCTTATCAAACAAATCCTTAGCTGAGTAATTGCCTCTACTAATTACCCTCCCTCATCTCTCGGTGCATTGTTCACTGCAGGACCCTGAATCGAGGTCTGCCAAGGCCATCTCCTAATGCGTATGATGATGTCGCATTTTGGAATATTGAGCATCACGTATAGCGAACAGGTTCACCCCTGCTGTGTGGTTGACAGTTCCGCCCTCCATTAGGAGTTGGGTGAGGGCGGAGTCTGTGAGACAATTAAGTGGCGGTCTGGAAGTGTTGTTTTTGCTTTGATAGGCAGCAGATTGCTTCTGTGATTTAGCAGCCTGCGAGCAATCTGCTTCTGCAAACTGATTACGCCGACTAAAACAAAAGTGTCATTAAGCAAGTGAATTTTTCGAGACATTAATTTTTTTTCCCTCCTGGTGTGGTCATGCACGATCATGTGTAGCTCATGTCTTCTGCAAAAAAAATGAACCAACAAAATACTATTGGATAGTTTAATGCTTTCATATTGTAATTAATTTAAATTCCTTATCAGATAATAGCTTTTCTCAATCACATCACATTTTCCTGAACTGAATTTGCCTGAACTTCGTCAATCTAATTCTCAGTCGCATGATACACGCAATCTTTTTGCAATCTTTTTGCAATCTTTTGTGTACTTCGTGATTGAGGCAGCGGGGCCATTACTACTCTGTTCAGATAACAGATAATTTATCTCTCTGAATTTCCAGTGCAATGATCTCCATTCCATGCCATTGCATTCTCAACCTGAAATAAAAATAAAATGTAAAACGGTACAATTAACAAAATGACAATGGCAAAACCAATATGCCCTTTTTAAAACTAAGGTAAATAAACACAAACAAAGGTGTGTAATTTAATTGTTAGCCGCCACATTTTTCCTGAGTGGTTCTTATCCGACAGCATCGCAAAAGTATTCATTGCACAACAAATTATCCTTATTTGGATAGTCTGAATCCGGTCTGTTCAAACCGTCATACTCACTTAGAATGGACACAATAAAGGTATTGGTATAAAGCTGTTGTAAACATTGTCAAACCTTCACACGCCACGAGGGGTTGAGAACCTGGATGGTACCTCGGTGTGTCAATTTTGACAGAGCTGAAGAAGAACGAGGCAACCACAGCAGAAAGTGATTAATCATGTGTTCCAGGAGGGTGCTCCAAGCCCATCATTTATTTATTTATTTTGCATATTGCCCACTTCTGATCAACTGTCTCGCATACGGGCAAATAAACATTGTCTTTTCCATTTAAATAGGGATTTGGACTATAGATTAAGTGGCTAAATATGTATGTATTTGTATGTATAAAATGTCCTAGACTATATGCGTTGTCTGGATATGGTATAAAAAAAACAGCACCACCAACTGTTACCCTTTGTGGTTTGTGAAGAAATACCAAGAAAAACTGATATTTAACAAATAAGTGCAGTAATGTGAAAGTGAAATGCACTGGGACCGCTGTAAATTCTTGGTGATATCAGATGTATTGTTGAGGAGAACTGCTGAGGGGAAGAAGCTTTTATGGCTCCAATTATCCCGAGTTGCTTCTTGGAAGGGAGAGTTAGTACCATGTGTGTGTGAAAGAAGTTGGTAATGATGTTCAGTGCAATCTTCTTTGGGCCCAAAGGGGGAGATATTTTGGCAATGATCTCTGGTTACTCAATTATTTGTGCGCTTTGGGTTCATCCAGAAAGAGAAATGTTTTGCCTGATGGTAGACTGGGTGTTGGCTGTAGGCCACAGCACTACCAGTGATCACTCGTACTGTATGTCCTTAACTGCTGCATGAATCATTATCCCATCGAATAAGCCTTCTTGATGTTAAGTAAAAGGAGTCCTTTAAAAAGGTTATACTTTCCAGGAACGTGTAGCCTTTGGACTGTCTCTACAGAATTCTGTTGATAAACGTAACACTGAAATAGAACGAGGTAAGAGATGGTTATGTGTTTCCACTGTAATCTACATATTTACAACGTCCTTACAATTTAAGACATTTCTGCAACGTGATTCAGTAAATATTTGTTTGAAACTTATAGGGATTTTGTAAAGGGCTGGTGCAAAACAAGCAACCAGGGGGGTCTGGAAGATGTAAGGTCTTTAAACATGTTCCCTGGCTACCAAACGTTACTCCAGACTCATGTTGACTGAGCTAGTTGTCAACAAACATGCCGGCCCTGTAGGCAAACCTCAGGGCATCAGCTGAAGGGTGTGTGATGTTTTTTTGAGGTAGCCGTCATTAAGGCTAAGATCTAAGATCAAAGTCGCTGTATCCTGTGATCATAGCTTTTTGAGGAGTGTAGGAATGGAAGACATGAAGAGTTTAGAGGTCTATTAAACAAATTCCCATCATCATCATTCGATGATAGAATTTAGGGGAAAATAAAATGCCCTGAAGGCTGGCTGGTTAATCCAGTGGAACAAAGATGGAATCCCTAAATATAAAAGAATTAAATAATCTGTCAAGTTAAACACAATTTTCCCAGTCTCTCTATCTCTCTCTCTCTGCCTTCATGAATAAATGCGGTTCATCCGTCTAACTCTCTCTGCTCCTACTTTGTACACAGGCATTGCGTTCATTCTGTCAGCCTCCCATAGACCGTGAATATGATGACATCGTACATACTCTGTTCTGAGCCGCCATTCTCTCTCTCTCTCTCTCTCTCTCTTTTCTTTTGTCCACCTTTCCTCTCTGCACCATGTGCTCCTGTAGATTAGAGTTGGCATTTGCCTCCTGAAAACCCCAACTGGGTCCTGTAAGCACGCGTGCATGTCCCAAGCCGAGGCCAACCTTAGGTTAACTGCATGCAGACTTCAGCTCAGCCACCGTGGGACTCTAAGCTAGCTTGGCTTGACACGCTAGCTCTCCATATTTTTGCAAATCTAAATCTGCGAGCGCAGGTTTTGTCCTGCTTGGCAGAGTTTGGGAGGTTTTTTCTTTTCTTTTTCTTGCTGAACATAGAGGGAGGGATGCTTTAATGGCACAGCTGCCTTTTCAGGAATCTCTTTTTGATTGGGAGCCCAGGGACTCGAGCAGTTTTACCATAGTTATCTCACTACACCACATGCCTAACGGCACTCAAAGCCTGAGCTGTCTGTCATGTCTCTTATTTTGTACCATAAGCAGATGAGCTGAATCAGTATAAAATACCTGAACAGGGCTTTGACCCGGTCAATGTAGGACACCGAGTAAATTGGACACATTTCCAAAGACATCCACAAAAGATTACAGTATATTAGCCTTCAAAATATATATATATATATATATATATATATATATATATATATATATATATATATATATATCATTAGAGACTGATTCTGTTTGAGTGTCTGCCTCTCTGTCTCTGTCAGACTCCCACGGGATGGACCTGTTTGCGGTTGCGGTCCACGAGTTCGGTCACGCCATCGGCCTGGTGCACACCTCCGCCATCGAGTCCATCATGAGGCCGTACTACCAGGGTCCCGTCGGCGACCCCCTGAAATACGACCTCCCGTACCAGGACAAGGTCCGCGTCTGGCAGCTCTACGGTACGCGGGATTATGTAGTCGACTATGGTTTCATTTCTATTATCATTTATGTCTTTTAAAAAAAAGTTTGCAGACGTGGAGAATGGTGTTTCAGTAAATGCTTTGTACGGGAGAACAAAACAATATGGCCATATGACTATGAACGGCACCTTTATGAGTGAAAATAGCATTATGTTTGACATTTTTGGGTAGTCCATGTTCAGTTTGTTTCGTCACGAACATTAACGCTATGCTACACCACATGCTGGCTGAATCAGATGTTCATTTGAGTCTTGAGGTGTTTGTGCCTCTCCTAGATGTCTCATCAGTGCAGAGAACTCTCTGTGTGTCTGAAAGAAGAACATCGTGGAGACATTATTTTCTTCACTGACTCTTCTCCACTGACCATATCTCAAGAGCCTCTACTGTAACTCTGCATGTTTCCCGGATCAGTGCTGGAACCAGTCATTAGCTGGTGACTGATCAGCAGACTGAAGATACAAAGGCCTCCTCGTGCAGGAAGCAGCAATTGATGAGCTCTGTAGAGAAAGGTTATTGATTCAGTGATGCTGTGAATGGTTTAATTGGACCTCGTTACGTTACAGGAAACGGCAGTGTGAGCAAAGACGACAGAGAACATGAAGAGGAGTGCAGCAAATGCCAAAGAATCACCATAATGTTGCTTATTCATTTGAGTTGACCTTTGTCACCTTCCTAGGCGTCAGAGACTCGGTGTCCCACACAAACCGACCAGGCGGCTCCTCCCAGACGGCTGAGCCTCCCGTCCTGCTGGACCTTCCTGAAAACAGATCCACCGTCCTGTAAGTACAGGATGCAAAGATACTTGAAATCTAATCTTTAATCGATCCAAATGCAACAGTACAACAGAAGAGGTAGGAATACTTGGCATCTTTCACATGCAACACAAAACAATCTGGCACTACACTGCATCATGAGATTCACTTTGGCTCGTTCGATAATCGGTCGGCCTCCATCCCTCATGTTACCGTGGTGCTCGTATCGTCGCATTAGTCGCTGTGTAGTCTTTGAGCGAAGGCTGAAACGCTTTTCTTTGTTGATCCCATCCAATCTGACGGGGCCTTCGCTGCAATGGCCAGATGAGTGCAGCAGAGAGGACGCAAAACGCAATGGAGCAGCTAAAGTAGCAACTAAAGTAACTCTTGCGGCACAGTCAACTCAGGACACATCTGATTAGCTAGAAGTGCTGCTCTCTAAATTTATGTCTTGTGGCTGAAACGCTCAGAAGCTTCTTCATTCTTTTTACCTTTTTATATTCACTATATTTTCCTGTTTCAATTTGATATACATCCTTATCTTGGCAGGTTTACACAGTCATGAATAGTATCTACTGTATATCAAAGTTAGGGAAACAATAAAAGTATCGCTACTTTCATATGAACACAATACTGTTAATAGGCCTCTAAGGCGGTATTTTCTTGCAGGGTTACTGTATTGGATCTTGTTATAGAGATTATTATTCTGATGGTTGCCTTTACATCCGCGTAATTATAATGTGATAATGTTTACATTTTTTTAATTTCTTTGCCTCTTCCACTGAAAGATATTAGTAGTAATGATTCCATGCAGGAATAATCAACATTTGTTGCCAAATAGAGTTTGTTGGTTTTTCATAGGAAGTCATAATTGGCCAACAAAGCAAATTAGCAAAGATGCAGAGCGTGAGTTTGGGAGCTCGCCTGTCTAATTAAGTTATTCCCTGAAGCTAGTTTGGCTGCCATCGACTTTTTGTCTTTTAGATTATCGAGGATAATTTGGCTTAATTTTTACCATCTATGTATTTGAGTGCACATGTGAGTCACTCACACATCTAAACCATCAAGCACTTACCTCAAGGTAGACTCCGGGGGGGTCCAAAAAAAAGACCTACACATACAATATATTTATTTGCAAGGTTGGTGCAATTCAAATTACATGTAAAAAACCATGTATATGCGTACATCCACTACAGTAAACAGCGGCACAAAGAGGAAGGGCTAAGCCAAACAGGCAGTTGGGCAATATTAAACGCTCTTCAATATTCTTTTTCTCTTCACTTTTAGACGGCCACTCCCATCATTAATCATTTTCCACTGACTCAATCGGGGCATGAGGTGTGAAAAAGCTGGATTAGCTCTGACAAGGGCTCTAATGCTGACCACTAGGCTGTGGTGTTGGGTTAATACAGCTTTGAATCAGACCTTTGTTGGTAATATAAGGCCTGGCGGGTTCTCCCTCTCTCATCATTGGAAGGCCAGCCACGTCAGTGCTTTAAATCTCTTAAAAAAAACAAAGTACAACTACACTGAGGGATCTTAAGGTGTCACAGCTCTCCTCTCTAGTTTAGCCTGGTGTCCCTGGTAGGCGTCCTGGTGCTAGATGTTTTGAAATATATAAACATTCTTCAAAGCACATAAACGTCAATGAATGTGGTGTTCAAACATTTCTAATGTCCAACTTTACATAAGAGTTCATTTTTTTCCCCTCCTGATCATTCTTCATTTCTTCTTTTTTCACATTTCTCTCAGGCTGGCTCGAGATGCCCCAGACAGATGCAGCGGTCACTTTGACGCAGTGGCCCAGATACGAGGGGAGGCCTTCTTTTTCAAAGGTACTGAGTCACAAAGGGAGGAAGATGGTCTCAAGAGCTACATAGCTGCTTGGTAGAAGAAAAAAAAAGAATTGGCTAAATCATCTGAAAGGAAATCAAATTACAAAAGGAGGGAACATGAGAGAGGACGCAGACAGTGGAGCAATGCAGAGAGACTGCAAATCCCCCCACTGACAAAAAGGCTTGCATAACTTCAGCAACAGAAGCGTTAGGAAAGTATACTGAGCTTTAGCGGACATTTTTCAAACGTCAAGCGTTTTCATATCTCGGATATGACATTAAGAAATGTTTGATTCGCCGTTGCAATCATATTGCCCTTTTGAATGTTATTTTTTCAGACGTCTGATTTGATGAAAGTGAAGATTTTGCTTAAAATTTCGCAAATGTTAGTGTATTGCTTCAATCGGCCTATATAGCCTATATACCACTTCAAACAGCAACACACAGCGGGAAAGAAATAATGCATATCTATTTAAGATTAATAATAAATTCATTAACTTCTTCAGTCAAATCATGAATAGTAACGGCCATTCTCATCTGTCAGTATCCTAAACAGTGCGCATCCTCCTAACTGTTTTGTTCCTCATAGGGAAGTACTTCTGGCGACTAACGAGAGAGAAGCACCTGGTGTCGCTGCGCCCCGCTGAGATCCACCGATTCTGGAGGGGCCTCCCTCCCAATCTGGACAGTCTGGATGCTGTATATGAGAGGCCCGGGGATCACAAAATAGTCTTTTTCAAAGGTACACTAACAAAAAGTATTGCAACCTACTGAAATCTGGTTCAAATGTGTCAGTAAGGATCTGCAATTAAAGGATTTAAGGTTCCTCCTTGTTCTCTTTGTCAAAGTAAAAGATTTAAAAAAGAGAAAAATACAGATCAAGTTTGCTACAGGGACTATTACTACTATTATTATTTCATTTTGTGCGAGAGAAAATAAAAGATGTAAATGTAATATGGGAAACTTTAAATGGGTGAAGAAACAAGGTCATGTTTTACTTTTGATCTAAAATGTGTAACAGCTTTACTGCCAGAAAATCTTTTCCCTTAGCGGCGTATTAAATCGTGTGTAAATCTTTTCATTATTTCATCAGAGTCTACTTAACATTTTTTTTTTATGTCTCTCATCTTTTTAAATGTATCATCTCAAGTGCGTTCACTTTCTACAGTGTGTGTGATGTATGCCCCCTGCCTCCAGGTCTAAAGTACTGGGTATTCAAAGACAATAACGTGGAGGAGGGCTACCCTCGTCCAATCAGCGACTTCGGCCTGCCCTTGGAAGGAAGTGGACGCGGCCTTTGTTTGGTTGCACAACGACAAAACGTACTTCTTCAAGGACAGCCAGTACTGGCGCTACGATGACCACCTGAGGCGCATGGACCCGGGCTACCCGAAAGACAGCACGCTGTGGAAGGGGCTGCCGCCGCAGCTGGACGACGCCATGAGGTGGTCCGATGGTGAGTGACCCGGAAGACGTGTCACTTACAAAGGCTCATAAAACCCACAGATGACATCTTATTTCAAAAATAAAGGGATTCTCTTTTTGCGCCGTTTTTTTAACGGTATATTTAACGGTATAACTTCCCTTTAGTTCCTTCTGCTGAACATCTGAGTAATCTCTGTCAGTTTAGAAGATTTGATCGGTCATGCACAGGGCTTAAAGAAAGGCAATCATGGCCTTTCGGCCGTTTGTGCACTTTAATGTGTCACATAGAGTGAAACCAGTTACTTTGTAATTTCACCTCTTGTCCACAAGATCAATGATCTCACTCTTTGCCAATAACCAACGTTTAAGAGTAAAGCTTTGAATTGAGGCAAGCATTGCTCTGGGACTTAAGGCAACAGTATGCTTCAAGTGATCACCTGTGTCTGAAACACCACATTCCAGCAGTGGGTCTGAATGGCTGTCATTTAGATGGGGTTGGATAACGCATTACATAAAGTGTGTTCTTTTGTGTGCTTATGAAGAGCAATCTGCGGTGCTCTCTCCTGTGCTGAAAGCAAAGAAATCTTAAAGATTTATATAGTAACTTTCATGAGCAAATGTCTTTTATAATCAAATACAATCCAGGCATACAACTATGATTTCATATTGTAACATTGAATAGCACCAAAGCAGATGCCCTACCTTTGTCTTTCTCTGTTTCAATAACTTAGGAATAACAAATGGTGGCTTTTCTAATTATTTCGTAAATTCTTCAAAATAATTTACATGTAATTAAAATGCTCTGTTATACTTAAAAAAGAGTCCAATCTATCTATGATACTGTAATTGCAAAAATATATGTAGCTCTTTTTCTAATGCTTCATTGTATAACCAGTTCATTAAATTGCAAGTGCTGAGATGGCGAGGCCATGGGATACGCACTGACGTATAACATTCTGATAGTATGTTCCCGGTGACCTGGCGATAGAGACTCAACAAGTTTGTTTTGTTCTGTTGACGTGACCTGTAACTAACTGGTGTGCCTCACACGAATAGCATGTTTTCTTGTTGACATCACCTGTGACTGAACTAAACTATAAGAACGTCTTGGCTTGACAGAGAGAGGAAGGACAGAGAGAGTTTGTGACAGTCTGCGGAGCACGTAGCTGTCGTGACCTTCTTTCCCTTGCAAGGACATAGACGGACAAAAGACATATTTGATTCAGAGCCTTTATTTGTTATTGTGCAAAATGTTCCATCACAATACACTGAAAAGGTGTGTGAAATTAAACCAGTGAAATTTTTTATAAAATTTGATTGTAGAGGGGCCCTTATTGATTACATTTAATGTATAGATGATGAATCACCACTGTCTCTTTCTTCAGGTGATTACGTTTTTCAGAGAGAAATAGAGTTGTAACACAGCGTACTGGTAACTGGTCGCTCTGGTATCTGCTGGTGCCAAAGGCAAGACTGTGCAATATCCTTCTTCAGGGAAATCCTCAAAGACAAATGAATTACAAAAGATATATGAGACGAGGACGGCAACAATTACGCAAGTTAGCAAACATGCAGCCTGAAGTGTTGGATGAAGTTTTACAATCAGATCACAGTCCTGAGACAACTTTCCAGGAGCAGTAAAATGATGAACTAGTTGGAATCACGTAAAAGTGTTTTTTTAGAATGGCAATGAGTGTGGATGAATGTTCATGGCCTCCTGATTCTTCTGATCAGTTAATACCTTGAATTTTCATCTCAGATCACTATTGAGTTGCTATTTGTGAAGCCCCTCTCGGGATGAATCTGAATTTTTTTCTTTGGTAATATTTTGGTTGGTGGCAAAACGGATCATTATTTCATGAAGTGTTAGCATGCTAACTGATAATCAAAGATGGTTATAATTCTACCTTCTAAACATCAGCATACTCGAAATAGGATGGTGAGCATGTTGACAAAAGCAACGATGGCAAAGCAACAAAGGTGCCATTTCCTTTGAATTGCATTTTGATGTGTGACAAATATCCAATTGTATCTCTCTGAGGTATTGTGTGTTATATCGGCGCAGCGCATGTGGTCCATTTTGGCCCCACAGCTGCTTTACATTCACATATTGGAGCGTGTTCAAACCATGGACCTAGGCCAATGCAATCACACCGATCAGCTGAGTGTCAAGGTCGAAACGCCGTCCTCGGCCACTTGATCACGTAGACCAGGGGTGTCAAACTCATTTCAGTTCAGTACTTTGACCGAATGAGGGCACCTGACGAGCCGACTTGGGGGGGGGAGGGGGACGATCCGACCGGCGGACGGTACAGCCGACAGTTCACTGACCCGGCTGGGCCGCATTGGACGGCCAGCTGGGCCCCCGGTGGCGTGTGCGATGAGGCCAATCGCACAGTCACGACTCCCCCCCGACCCCCCTAGGCTTCACCCACCCCCCCAGTCATTATCACCACAGAGCCTGCAGGGGGTAAACATGGAAACCTACACGCACAAACACACGCAGACAAACCCTGGGGCATTTCAACTGGAGCCGCCCTGTGTCTGTTTCACCAGCTCAGGATGAACAGAGAGGAAGGACGGGGAACAAAATGGGGGATTTGACAGCCAGAAGTCAGGGACACCTCGTTCTGAAAATTGCCATGGTGATAATACCGTTATCTGCTGGCATCTGTAAGGCCACCAGGAACATTTCTACCACCGAGTTATGGTGAGAGCTTCCATATTATCTTTAATCCATAGAGGAAGCTCGAGTCAACCAGCCAGCATTCATAATTTAAGTAGCGTCTCATGAGTCAATTAAAAGTTACAAAGTCTTTATGTGAGGGAAGCGATTCCTATAATGAATCTTGGAATCAAGAATTGACATATATATTAAACACATATTTTAAATCTATGAAATTTCATATTTATGTTTAAAAAAAACGGTAATAGCGAATTCAAGGAATCATTAACATTGAGAGCGTTGCCCAAAAACTATTAGAAACACAGTGATGAGCATTGTGCTCATATGCGTCATTAATCATACAAGCTTGAATATCCGGAGGAGCACCTCAAATGATATGTGTTGTGTACCTACGCAAATGGAATTAACCTCTATCAAATTTTTCTACAGTAAAGGGTATATTTCCAAGCTGGTCATGGTGGGGGACTTTTTGCAGCGAGGACTTTGGGGGAAAGCAAGAATTTTCTTTGCAACGTGGAATTCAGCCCTATGGGTTTGGACACCCGGTGATCGTGATGGATGAGGAGAGTGACTTTGTGGGTGTGATTATTCTTCTGTCCATGTCTTTGTGAAGATAAAGTTCAGCTCTAAACTTGGTGGAAGAGAACATTTTTGGAAGGTGAGGATATAATAAATCATTGAAAAGGGCCTCGGAGCATTTTGGGGACTTATTTTATGGTTAAGGCAGAGCTGAGAGAAATGAGTCCTCACAAGGTTAGGGGCATGATGCCTTTGTCTGGGAAATGTAGAGCTTATACCTTATTTTTATTCCAACAGGCTGCAGCACAAGTTGGATTTATCTAATGTTATGCACAGCAAATGGACTCTACAAGGTTTTGTCAGGATGAAGGTGGGGAAGAAGACCTTTCACAGAAGTGAAAGCTGCTTTAGCACACAAGTGGCTAAAGCAGCTTTCACTTCTGTGAAAACCCGACAACTTTACCCGAACGTGTACATTTCAGGTATTTTTTGTTTTTCTATATTCAGGGTTTTCTTAAATACGAAGGCCAGAGTAGTTCTGTCCTCGTGCTTGTCTTTGTTGCCATCCTTGTGGGAGCGAGTGGCCTTCCTGCTGACAAAGGGTTTCTTAGCAGTTCGGGCAAATGCACAAAGAAATCATACAGCCAGATTTTAATACTCAAATAGGATATTATATTTGACATGGGTCTATAGCAAAGGAGCATGTGGCAAACATATTGCCATTAATCCTCTGAACCGTATTCATCATAATTTCACCCAACACTTTTTGGAGGCTTTGTTCGTATGAAGTGTTGTTTTGATAAGAAGCACTAAGCCTTTAGTTATACCTTTTGTTCTGCCAAAGCCCATTTGCCATTTTAGAAGCAATAATGAATTAAGTACCCTGAAGTGAAAGGAGCAGCACAGTTGGGGTTTTGTCAGTAATGATCTACTGTCATATTGCAATTACGGTGTCAAAAATGCCCACGCGGGGTTGATGTTTTCAGTACGGCAACAAAGAACTCACAAAATGACAATAATCCTTCTTTGTATGTACTTCCAACCCTGTTTCATTAGTCCGCCTTTAAATAGCACACATGCACATTAGGAAAGTATCAATGCAATCAAAAGGTATCATTTGTTTAGATTCTTCTGATAACTTCTACTAAACGCCGAAGAACATGCACCTTTTAAGATGATTGTCCATGCATGCTCTCGCTGGTGTTTAATGATCCAGTTCCTTCTAACGTTGGTGCTCTCGCTTGCAGCTGCCCCACCAGCACAGTCGTTGCGTGCGGCCTCCTACAGGACGCATCTGCCACCTTAATTATACTTGGTCCACTTCCAAGTTGGATCGCCACCCTTCTACAATACTTAACTGCGACAGATAATAAAAGGTTGAGACACCACACGGTGAGGGGTAACCATGAAGTGTGTCAGCTGGATTTTGTTGTCATAAGGAGGTATTAAAGCCCAAGGCACCAACGTTGCAGCGAGAACATCAACCGCTTTTCTGGTGATTGGTTTTTACTTTAAGACTAGTATTGTGTCAATACCCTGAGAGCTGGTGTCTTTTTGTAATTTATGTCAAATGGATATA
The DNA here is from genome assembly GCA_021346845.1 of Apeltes quadracus. NCBI lineage: Eukaryota > Metazoa > Chordata > Actinopteri > Perciformes > Gasterosteidae > Apeltes > Apeltes quadracus. The sequence goes on along the minus strand of CM037930.1, from coordinate 8,780,302 downwards.
ATGCCTTTTTGTAGGGTGTTCATCTCCGGTAATCCCATACTGTCTTGAACAGGTGTACCATGTGGTTTGTTAATACCAGTGTCGTGCAAACGCACTATGCCCTAACCCCCATCAGATGTCAAAATCCCACCTGTGCTATCGTTTTGTTTTGGCTCAAACAAAACGATAGCGCTTCATTGGTCACTGGTTACTGGTCTCTGATCCCACGGTTGGCCCCCTTATTGTTAATACATGTTAATAGTCCCATTGACATTAAGATTTAGGATAATCCTATATGATTCCCACAGTGGGGACTAATTTGCATTAATACCAATTGTTTATTTTTCATACTTGCTAATAACAACCCTACTGCCAGATCCCAGCAATGTGTTCATCTCTTGATGAGTATTCCACATCAGAATACAATTAATTCTGCACCATGAGGGTATAGTAAATCAAGTATACTTTGCTCTCTCCGAAGGCTCATCGTACTTCTTCAAGGGGAAGGAGTACTGGCGAGTGCCCAGCAGCGACATGGAGGCGGAGGCCGGATACCCCCGCCTCATCGCCAAGGACTGGCTGCTGTGCACCGAGATGCAGTCGGACTCTCCGGACACGGAACCCAAGAGCACGGAGACGAGGGCCAACGGGCGCCGCCAACCGGACCTGGCGGACAACGGGTACGAGGTGTGCTCCTGCACCTCGGACAGCGCCTCGCCTTTGGGAGCGCGCCCCTCCCCTTCGCCCCTGTGGCTGCTGGCGCCCCTGTGGACGCTGGCGCTGGCGCTGCGCTCAGAGCCGCTATGATGCCAAAGCACGGGACAGAGTTCCTGAGCTGAGAGGTGAAGGGCCAGACGCTAGCTCAGTGGAAGCATCTTCTGACAATGTCTTTGGTATCCTTTTGTGCTTATTTTGGTGGTATTTATTTTACAGGTCATGCAGTGGGCTCTGCCAGCTTAGGTAGTCATTAACCCACACATGCTTTACAAAGTGTTTTACTCAAAGGTCAAACTGCCTCATATGCAGAAGGAAAATATTTCAGAAAAGTTTTCAGAATATGCGCTAAGGGTCATTTTTTGTCTCCATGCGCAGCAGGTTTACAGCTGCAATGACTCATATACGTTAAGTTAAAGGTATCCTTGGATGCAGGCAGGTCCAAAGGGGAACAGCGCACCAACACACACACACACACAAACACACACTGTGGCCTATTTTATCAAATTATAGCAGACACCTTATTACAAGGTAAAGTTCACCAAAATTTGTACAAAATTATTTGTCAACTGTCAAAATATTGTCAGCACTTCTTTACGCCACAACCTCGTTTAACACATCTCTGACGTAACGCAAGTAGAAAGCCATTTTACTATTATGTAATAATTTATGCTGAGTTAAGAGGAATATATTTCAGTTCAGTTCAATACAAAACTACGCATTGTGTCTTTGCAAAAACAATCAAGCTCACTGAATGAATTCCTCATTTGAAACTTTGTCGTTTCACTTTGTCGATTTTCCAGAGTAACAGGAACATTTAAATTGGTGGTTATAAAAATGTTATACTCGTTTACTTTGCTGTGTGTACCTCTAACATTCAGTCAACAAACTTTTTACTATGAGAGCCTTAAGGATGGAAGAATGTGTAGGTGGATGGACTGTGTGCCCCAGTTTCCTTCTCTCTACATCCGGTTCAAACGCATTCCCTCTTGCTTTAGTTATATTGTTTGTATTTAGGTAAAATAATCATTTATCCTGTTTATATAGCATTGCGTTGATCAGGCCAGACCGAATGAAGACCTAGAGCTCCAGGATAAGTCCCAACATGGTCCGTGGATTTCTTGCTGTACAGATATATTTACCGATAGACTGATATATTTGAGTTGATGGTTCTGCACTCACTGCATAACCGAGTGGACTGTGTATATTTTAAGCTGTGTTTTATAATGTAAAATATTTTTGTAGAAAATTAAAAACATCTGAATTACTTTATTGGCTGGTCACATGAATGCATATGGAATCAGATCATTTTGACTACTCAGCGTGTCTGAGTGACTGCGTAATTGGCGCCATTGAAAAGGAGGCCGGCCTTGAAGGCAGATGAAGGTAACATGGCAGCTTGCAGACACCAACTGGGAGCTGCTCTCCATCTCTCTGATCTTTTCTCTTGTTATGGTCAGCGCTGCTCATCAGGAATGCAAAACCCAACTTGTCAATCAAACCACAAACTCGCTCTGAAGTTCATTCATGAATTTGCTGGCACAAAATTATAACACGTCAGGAAAGTAATCCAAGAAATCTTTAGCTGCACAGATACTGCTAATTTACCAATCACAGAAGGCAATAGGATGCTTGATTCCTTTGGAGATGATTATTGGGAGTATATTGAATTTAAAAAAGGATGAATTACTCAAAAACATGCAGAGGAAGTAGCATTTTTCTGCACTCACACTAGTTTGTTGGTTCTCAGTCAGCAGGCACAATCCACTGCCTCTCAGGGGTCAGTCTGCAGCTTGGAGTCCAGAAGGTAAAACCCTGCGTGATTTGAATCTTCTTTCTACGTTGAGCCACCTAATTATCTTTTTTTGATCACCTAATTTCAACAGCTGAACAGTAAAAATATCGTTTGAAAAGATTTAAAAGATCTGACACTGTAAACTCCCCCCTCAGAGACACTGAACTCAACATATTGATATATTTATTGAGTTTTCATCAGACACGAATATGCATGTCTGCAACTATCACCCAAATAACTGCAGACCAAAAAACATTATTCTTGAGGTAAAATATTACGGTATCAGTTTTACGGGTTTTAAAAAGACCCTCAATCATTATTTCTGCAAACCGCAGCAGTGTTCCTTCCCTGCTGTCGACACACTCGAGTGGTATTAATTAACTGGCTTGTCTCAGCAGCCACCAGAAAAACACCATGCACCCACAGGCAAATGCACTGATAGGTCGCCTTCCATTTTTACTTCCTGTTTGTCCAGACACCATTTGCAGAACAATTTGATGTGTTTAATGTAGTAATATACTGCAATGTTATTGTAGAAACCTTTTCTTTTAAAAAACACCGATTTCAGTGAAAATTCAAAAACAGTGTCATCATCTAAAGAGTTCCTTGTGTAGTCTCCCCACGGCCCACTCACAGCTTGAGTCTCCAGATGGGCCGGCCTGAACCAATCAATTACTCTGTAACTGAAATGTAGCAGAGTTGAGGAGCTGCTTGCTAAGCCGAGGACGTTGCAGTGGGGTTGTGTAGCCTATAAGGGAAGAAACAAATGGACAGCAAGTGCTACATTAAGGGGCTATGTGTCTTTTTTTTAAATTATTATTATTATTGAATGCGCTATTTATGTAGTCAACAAACTAGCCCAAAGTTCCTAATACATAAACCTGGGGAAAAAAATGTACATATAATAATTTTCTGGGTGTTTAAATCGCTCGGGTAAAATTAACCCCAATGGTAAAAGATGTTAGTTAATTTGAAGGTAACAGGAGAGTTAATAGACAGACAAAGGGTTGGACGCAGGTAACTGATGACACAACGCTGGGAAGAATACTGATTTAGAAATAGAATCATCTCCAGTAGAGCTAGTAGCAAGAGAGAGAAGCCAGTTAGCGGTAAAGTTTAATCCACAGCGGTGACAGGGAACTGTAATAAACGGCAAGCATTGTATTTGGAAGGAAAACCAGCAGCATTTAACATTTGGTAACTAATCTTTCATTTTGTATATAATATGTGTAGATATGGCACGTCAGAAAGACAAAACAGAAGGAGGTTGGTGTATAAACTGTCCTGGCTGTTCACATCAATGTATTTACGTTTGCTTTCTCTTCCAAAATCCAATGCTCACGTCTCTTGACCTGCCATATTTTTTTGAAGTGAAAACGCCACATTCACAAGTCTCGTGGATTAACGATAATGGGGTTTTTTTCAAGCCGTTTTCTGCTATTACGAAATGAAATCCTGACAGTATGCGTCACAAATCAAACACATCTGCTCAGGCAGGTGCCAGTTGTCAGATCAATGGCCAGATGCTACTACCAGAGAAGGGCTAAGCGAAATCAATCAACCATGTGTGGGACTTCTGTGTGTGTGTGTGTGTGTGTGTGTGTGTGTGTGTGTGTGTGTGTGTGTGTGTGTGAGAGAGAGAGAGAGAGACACTTACCTCAGACCCAGTTAGTGCTCTGCAGTGCTTTCTGAATTCTGAACTGTGTTCTCTATCCGACACACTCCCACTCTGTTTGCAATGCTGGTAGCTTGACTAACCCCACACGGACACTGTGGTTATTTAATCCCTCTCCATTCGCTTATCTATCTCTCTCCCTGTTCCTGGCTCCCTCCCACCCTTGTTGTGGGTACATTTGGCTTTGTGAGGACCACTGGAGTTTAATACCTTCAAAGTATTGAAAGACATTTGAATTGAAGTAGGCGGTATGGTAAGGTCTGAGGTTAGGCATTTAGTTGTGATGGTTAATGTTTGGTAAGAGCTGCAGGGGCATATATATGTGTGTGTGTGTGTGTGTGTGTGTGTGTGTGTGTGTGTGTGTGTGTGTGTGTGTGTGTGTGTGTGTGTGTGTGTGTGTGTGTGTGTGTGGACATTTGGATTTCAGGATTGCCATCCACACACAGGAGGTGGCTGGTCATGGGGGAACGGAGCAGCTGTTGTTGTGGCCGTCCATTTTGCATTTTGCCTGTCCTTGCGCACACATCAAAGAGCTTGGATTGGGGCCCCTGGAGGTGGCACAGGTGCAGAATACACAGCACAGACCTTTAAAAACCTGACAAGCAACAAAGTTGAAGCCGTAGGGGATGCTGCAAGGTAACTGGATGCCAAAGCCGCCTCTGGAGCACACGATAACCGGCTCAATTTAAGTAAGCTGTAAAGGATGGTTTAACTTTTTTGAACTTTGATAAAGCACAGAAAGAGTAAAAATCAAAATACAGGGGGATTACGCATGAATCCCACCATTTAACACCTACAAGCATGTAACTTAAGACATGAGTGGGTCAGTTAAAACAGAACAAATAGATAATTGGCCAGGCAATGGATCCTTTCCTTTAATCAAAAACAGCATCTGATGGCCTTTGTACGAGTTACCAAAAGCACAAACTGGGAACATCCAATCAATCAATGTGAGAAGAACCCGACTGGAGCAATTTCCTGCAAAACTTTTCCTGCAAAAAATTGTGTGATGGGATGGTTGTAGCGATGGGATGGGATGCCATGGTGACAAACAGTCACCATGGCATAATACTTTATTACTCGTAGTAATAGTAGTTGTGGTTGTGGTTGTAGTCGCATTAGAGTAATGGTTTTCTATTCGGGTGTTTTATGAGGGTTAATTTCAGGGGCCCTTTCATAATTTAGTCCCATCCCCTGCATGTGTTTCTGAATCACAGACTCTTAAATAGAGTCATCACGAGTGACGGCTCATATTAAAGCAATGTTTATAGAAACAGACACATCAACTCCAGATTCACTGTTAACCCATTGTAAATATGCTGAGACGTAATCCTGTTTGTTAATCTCTGCATCTCCCGTTTTTTGCGTGCTGGCGCCCTCTGCTGGTGGTGAAATAGGACATTTTGCAGAGTGTGTGAGGTCTGATCAGTATTCCGTGATTGGATCACAGACCAAAACAAGTTCCACATGGGTTCAAGCGGGTTAAAGCACTTTTAGTGTTTGCCTGACGTCCCCCGAGATTTCCCCGGAGCCCACTGATGTGTCGCGGATAGCAGAGATGTCTGCAGGCGTTTTACCTCACATCTTCTCCCGTGTCTTCTTAAATATATCTGGGCTTCCGTTCAGCGACTTGGACTAAAGTCTGTCTCGGTGGGGCTTCCTTAGACCCCTGTGTCAGTTTTTCTTAGAGGTACAGGCACTTGAGTGTCTGAACTGTTAAACTTTACTTTATTTTGCTTTGGAACCTCTGAAGCAGACGGATCTGCTCGGAGCCCTCCCCCGTGGCCCTCGCCCATTTATTATTGTATTTTCCCCTGAAGGAGAAATGTCCTTTCAATTTCTGTCTACCTTTTTATCTTCAGCCGCCCCTTCCAGTCTCTGCAGGTTTCCTCTCTTCTTGCACACTCTCTGAAGGGCTTCCTTCTCATCTTTTAGCCATTATTCCTTCGCCTTCCCTTTGTCTTGACCTTTCCTTCTCTGGCTCGCCTCCATTTGTCTCAACACGCTTTGTGCTCCAAATCTGGAGGAGTCGTTATCCCCGTGCATCAAATCTTTGAGTTATAAAATGTCTCTTTTACAGCCCTTATGGTATATTTATTCCCATCCCTTTTAAATTTACCTAAACGTAGTATTGTATTACAAAAGGGTAAAATTAATTTGTTTAATTTTGCCACTTTCTATGTTAGTTATTCAGCGATGATCAATGCTGGAATTCATTTAATTAATTAAGCTTCACACAAAACACCTCTATAATTAATAATAAGAGTTCAAGTTAGAAACCAAAAATCATAGTCTGTCTTTGTTCTTGCGATAGCTGAGAATGGCCGTCCTCCTCTTATTATGTTTCCCTCAGTCAACTGGCATTGCATTTTGAGGAATACTTTGCATTATTATGTAAGATGCCAAAATGGTACTTTTCATAACTGCATGTATCAGCTTACTCAGCAGATCGGAGAACTGATCTGCAAAAGAGCTGCCTCTCCTACAGGCATTTAAAAAATGCATAGATTGTATTTAATATATATTAGATATGACATGTGTGTGTGTGTGTGTGTGTGTGTGTGTGTGTGTGTGTGTGTGTGTGTGTGTGTGTGTGTTGTATAAACGTGCCTAAACATTTAGTTAAGTTAATGGGTGTCTAATGTGATATTTACACGTGTAAATATTGGGAATTTGCTAGTCTGTATTTATTTGTCACACTGAGTGAATAAGAATATAAATGAACACTTACACTTTGTGGAAACATGCGTTTAAGTTGACATATTAATATTAATACTTAAACAATTGTGAGTGAGTGAATCATATATTAAAAGCAATTTGAGATTTTAAAGAATCCAGCAGGTGGCAGTATCATAAAATGAGAGTTTTATCTTGTAGTTGCCATATGATGGTCAATATTCCCACTTCATAGAGCATTTTACTACTTCATAGAGCATTTTACTACTTCATAGAGCATTTTAAAAAATGAAGTAAAAGCTAGTTAATCTTAGACTAACTTCTATAATATTGGAAACATTATTACATCAAAACAAATTTGCTTTTATTCCACAGTGCAGCATCACAATTGTCTCTTAATTACTTTTTCGGATCAGTTGTACATTTTATGAGCTATAATGACACAGCGGTTCTGGACACTGTTTGTTAGATGCTGGAGGAGGTTTTCTTTGAAGTAATTAAATATATGGATTTTTCCTTCACACACAACCTTTCTCTATAGAAAATGACTCGCTTTGGTAGTATCTCGGATTATTCACCTCACCCAAGGCGGTGAACCGATCACACAGCCGCGTCCCCAAACTAACACCCGAGGGTTATGAACTGCATCTTCCAGCTGCAGTTTAGGTTAACTCTACGAAACAACAGAAACCACAACATTTCCTGTGCAATGAGTTATTTTTTGCAGCATATCCGATGCATTACAGAAACACTACACTAGACAGATGTAATGCAGGAGAGATGCTACAAACATCTAACATAAACAAATGGGATAACTGGACATCTGCAGTTTACTCTTTCGTTGTTGCAAGTCACAGGCTGAAAACAGAGATGCAAATCACCCAGAATCCAATGCAAGCCGTGACAGTATTTCATTTGCATTCCCATTATAACAATGCCCAATCATGCTGAAAAACCATTAGCTGAGGCAGATGGTACTGATATGTTCTTCCACACAGAGTTGACTTTGTATAGTTGCAGAGGTGACACGTGCCACAGGCAGCAACAGACTGAAATCCATCTCTGAACCAAAAGTTGATTTGAGCAGAGGAGAAATGTTTCAACAGGCGCACGGTTGCAGTCGTAAAGCTCTAACAAAGGCTGCGCGTGCTGTGAAACCAGATGACATTGGATCAGCTAAATAAGGTGGAAATATTCCACACCACTCATTTAGTTTTTGCTCGAAATTCCACTCTGTCAGACCGCATCATTCATTCTGTATTCACAGATGTATGTATCGTAGAGCTGAACCATTTGCTCGAAATAGAAAGACGGAACATATTTGGTACATTTTGAAACCTCAGCCAAGAATAAAAAAAGTTTTCTCAATGAAATCCATTTAGTATTAAACAAATTGCTCGGGAGTCTTTAAATTTGTTTCCTCTGAAGTCCTGAACTGCTTCCTCCCATCAGTCATGCATATAAACGGGCCGCTAACTGCTTGCTCCAGCAAAGCGCCCCTCCCCCCCTCCCAGGGTGGAAGTAACACGGGGCGGGCCCAAATGGCCTCACAGGATTACCAGCATTGTTTAAGGCTTCACTGCAACTCCCATCACCTCTGCAATCTTGTGATCTGTTCTCAATACACAACCAGAGCTGCCAGGAAGGGACATGTCTGCACCCCCCCGGGGGCACTGTGAAATCCTGCTCCCTGTTCCTCAACTTGGACTGAAGGAGAGCATCTTGTATGCGTCTCAGGCCTAACACACACACAGTGTATGAGTGCACCAGATTCGGGTCCCAGGGAAATTGCTCTCTTTCATCAGTATCTACAAAATTATTTACAACCCCTCAATTTTTCTTCAAAAGATAACAAGGGCCAGGCCAAACAAACGGTAAATCAAGAATACACACACGCAGGGATTGTATGTATCTATCTCTCTGTGGCACTTTTATCGGTGACTTATCTTCTCATATTTTTTAAAGATAGGCTTAGAATAAAGTCCAAACCCCTTTGTTCGTGGCTGTTTTTGTAACCATACATTCCAATAATCAGGCAGTTGAACTAGATGAGGTAATATTCTCACCTGGCCCTCAGACTACACTCCCCTCAGCGGTTCTAACCCCACCCTTTCTGTGATGACCAATCGAGTTTGCCGGGATAGAGACCCATCTGAGAAGATCTGAAAGCAGCACTTTGTCTCAAGACTGCGTTGGTGTTGTTAACAGGCAGGACAAAGTAACAAGCAACACGTTTCTGGTAAGTTTCCCGTTATCAGATCTGGACTGCGGTGGTTTGGTCAAATGAAAGATTTATGAATGAAAGATTCATTCGACCGTGAAGTATTGAAGTTCTTTCATTAGTGTTCATTTGAAATAGCTTATAGGGTGTGACCATCTAAACCGAGTATTTTCCCCACAGACCAAATCGAATGTGAGCGATGCCCCGGTCTCCTCCAGCAGCCGACTCGTACCAGCAGGACCGCATCAGGATGACCCTGGAGAACGCTGATCTCTGGAGGTCCTTTCACACTATCGGAACAGAGATGATTATTACAAAGCATGGAAGGTACCAATCCTAGCCGACCAACTCTACTTCTACCCTTTCTGCTTTTTCAGAATCCCAGTAGTGCTCTGTGTCATTTGTCACGAAGTCCGGAACCTACAAGAAGTGTCCTATGCCAATTTTAAAGAGCAGAGGAGTTGCACATATTTTACACAACTCTTTGAAAATATTTACAACCATTCACAACTTTGTGTATTGTTTCAGGAGGATGTTTCCCCACTGCAGCATCAGTCTATCGGGGCTCCAACCTTTTGCTAGTTACGTCGTCATGATGGACATGGTCCCTGCAGACAGCTTCAAATACAAGGTAAGAGCATTGAATACTGTAAGCACCGTAGCTGATCGCTAGGAGAGGAAAACCAGCAGATTGCAGAATGCAAAAATGCAACAGCTCAGACTCGGGTCTGTCCGCGCTGAGCCGCTCGCGGCTGCATTTCAAAGCCTTTCATTGCTTCCTGTTTGTGCAGTCCCGGCTGGAAGCCTCATCAATTAGCATCCCTCCTTATTCACGATCGGTGAATGAGTAGCAGTCGGCCATTCATACGTTCAACGACTCTTACACCAACTGCTGTGGCCCATTTGGTCACAGATATTGCTTACGGCACACACTTGAAACAAAGAGGTACATAATAAAGGGAAAAGACTTTAGAAGGGCTTTGAGAGACTTTGCTTTTTGGGTAGTGGTGAATTTTTTAATTTAACACAATGCCAAGAATAGTCTTCCGATATTTTCATGCATCCTTCTCTCTTGAATTGTAGCATCCGTTATATGGTTAAAAAAAATGTATTTCATGCTTGGGCGAGACTTTTGATTAATTAGACATTCCCTGAGGTCTGACGCTTGATACCTGTTCCTCTGCAGTGGAAAAAGGAGCAGTGGGAGGCCGCGGGGAAGGCAGAGCCCCAGCCCCCGTGTCGGACATACATGCATCCGGACTCCCCTGCCCTAGGAAGTCACTGGATGAAGCAGCCGTTGTCTTTTCTCAGGATGAAGCTCACTAACAACACGTTGGACCAACACGGCCATGTGAGACAGCGTCTCGCATTCAGCGTTCAGATGACGACTCCAACGGATGCGCAGATTGAACCTTACCCAGGCTTTCTCTTCTCACCCGTCAGATCGTCCTGCACTCCATGCATCGCTACTACCCCAGGTTCTACGTCACCCAGGCCAATAGTCCGTACACCATCTGCTGGGCCCCGTTTCAGACCTTCTCCTTCCCAGAGACAACCTTCACTGCAGTGACGGCGTACCAAAATCCAAGGGTACGTGCTCGCACCGCAGATTTACAAAACTTCACCCCAACTTAAATGGGATTGTTATCAAGGTTTCATTTGACAAAAACACATTGCACCACCAACAGTTTGGCAACGATCTATTTTTGCTTATTTAAGATCACCAAATTGAAGATCGACCACAATCCCTTCGCTAAGGGCTTCAGGGAGGGAGGGACACACTCCCAAAGCAAAAGGTAGGAATACATTAAATTATGCAATTACTTGTTTTGTTTTTTTTGTATTTAAATTGAAGATGGCCATATAATTATTGTATGGTTTTCAGGCTAACACCAGCAACATAAAAAAATGGAATCAAAATGTGCAGAATTTTTTTAGAGATGCTTTGAGAATATCAATTCTTTCCATAGGGGTCGTTCAAATGGAAGCCCTCCGCTAAAGAAAGCCGCACCAGACAGGAAAACCCTTTATAGTCCTCCTGGTAAGTTTTCGAGAATTACGACAAGGTATTCCTTTAAAACGCTGTGTCAGCCTTATTAATCATTGCGATTCTCTCTAAGGCCTACAGAGGATGCCCTGGAGCTCTGAGTCGGTGGAGACAGAGTGGGATCCGGCTTCCACACAGCAGCCGCTGAAGGGGCCTGACCTTTCCGCCGTGGCTGTGGAGCAGGACCGGGCTGAGAGTCTACTCGCTGAGCCCGTGGAACTGCAAGAGTACGATTACAGCTGTGATGAACAGATGGTGCCTGCATCCGTGCCATACCCGTCTTACAGGTGATTTAAGATAGCCCACCCGGGGTGAGATCATCACTCTCGGACAGCGGAGACAAATAAAATGCAAACCGACGATCCGTGAAATGTAAAACTCTGCCTTGCTTTTCATCCCTGCAGGAATCCCTTTCTTTCCTCCAATCACGTGGAAGCGGCGCACGCCATCGCCCAACCTCCGTCTCATTCCCAACACAACACCCAACAACACGGCTACTACCCCCCCCACCAACACGGCCAGGCGGCGGATTGGAGCCAGTACCCGCTCTTTCCCTACTCCCGCTGGTGAACATTGCAACAGTGACTTCACTGATGGAGGATAAAGTTAAAGCCTGGAAGGGATCCTGTTATTATGACTGACTGGCAGTCCATGTTAAAGGTTTATCAATGTATATAGTGTTTTATAGTTCCATGTATTTCCAATAGCTTGTACTGTACGTGGGGGGTCACTATATACATATATATAGTGTCTGACCTAATTTGTTATGACAGTGTGAAATTACCAGCATAGTCTGGCATAATTTCTTCTGCAGAAGGCAGCAACGTCTGTGCTGTAAATGTTTTACGAGAGAGAGAGAGAGAGAGAGAGAGAGAGACAGAGAGACAGAGAGACAGAGTCCTATCTATATCTAGAGAGAGAGAGAGCATATCTGGGACATCAACAGCTTCAGGGAGCAGACACTGCAAATTCATTTTCTAGAGCATATCAACTGACATGTTTTTTTGTTTGATAGACTTTTCTCACTGTTAAAAGATAATAATAGAACGGCAACCTGAGGAATGGCGCCACACCTAGAGAAGATCAGTTTTCAGTCGGTTTCTAAATGATGCTGAATTCAAATCCGTGCTGTAAGGATGTATGGAAGTGGGACATTAAGATTCCAGGGTGGTTCATTTTTCGTTTATTTTAAGTAGCCTGGGTCATTTAAGACACCCGCAGTGTTCATCTCAGATTCCTCTTACCTCGATGTGAAATAAATTGTTCAATCATAATGCACCAGATTCCAGTAACTAAAGTCATGTAGGAGTATCTCACTAACAATCATAAGATACGTCTAAAAACGTGATAGTATGTTATGATACAATATGTCCTGGAAGTCTAGAATGCTAAAAAAAAAAAAAAAAAAAAAAAAATGGGAAAAATTGTAATAAACCATGCTCATGTAATCATTGTAATACATGTCGGATAATGTTTAGTATTTTTAAAAGAAGTCTTGGTATAACACGGTGAGATAAAAAGTTGTATTTTGTAAACAAAGTTGTTTAAAATAAATCAGTCATATTGTAGAATGCCAAAAAAAGTCTCAGTCATAGAATAGTATGTAGTTAAATATGCTGAAGAAAAGCCCCTGCAGATAGCTTCTATGTATTCTGGTTCTTTCTGCTTTTACAAAGGGACAGTAGTCTTCAGTGACTAAACGTTCTTGGGTTATTTTGACCAAGTTGCCATAGTCTTCTTTCTGTAAAGGTACTCGGGGCAGCTGCCATTCCGGAGTGTGAGCTGGTAATGGACTGCAGGAAGGCTTTCATTGACCGAGCGCTCAGTGCATATCCCGTAAACACACACAGGCACAGCCGACATGCACGGAGCCCCGAGGGGAGGTCAGGCTCCGTGATTCACTGCGCTCATTCCCACTGTTGCAGTCTGGGGCCAAACATCGATCCGCTTTAATGACAATTTAACCTTGCACGTTCACACAAAGCACAGGACCTACAGGCCAAAAATATTCAGCATCCATAATGAGTTTCAAAAAGGCACAAAATTAAAGTGTATAACCATGTTGTGTTTGAAGACTTACCAATAGTTTAGTGTGAAATTGTAGCATTTTAGTCAGTCATTTACTGTGGAGCCATGGCCATTATACCCGGAACAGTTTCACATCTTACGTATGCTTTCATAAAGCCACCATTAACTGTTGGAATCCTCTTGCATGTATGAAACGGGGCTTTAGATAATCTTTGGACTTGGGGCCGCATGAGGTTACGTTTATCTCGTATCCGTATAGCAGTCACTAAAAAGAGGATATTGCACATCTGAAAAGGCCTGGCTGTAGTGCAATAATATTATACATCAACTGTCTAATGGAATTCAGAACGCCATACTACTAGCGGTAACAAATGATGACTTATGACGTAACATGGGGACGACATATTACCTTTTGGATGAACATCATTAGGAGCCTTGTATGTACCTTCTTCAAAAGGGCTAAATAAACAAGTCATAGAACTGAAACGCCGCCCTTGAAAAGTTTCCTATTCCCATTCTCTAGGTCAGAGGAGCTGCTTTTATTAGCGCTTCATTAAAATTCATTAATTGCTTCCCTTCTCCTGGGCGCAGCCACGATCCGAAGTGGAACTGTCAAAAACTAGAGCAAGAGCAGCTGTCCTGTGCTCCAGATACACAAGGTGTGACCCCAGGGTGCAGCAAACCTCCCCCCCCCGTCTGTTCAAAAGACAACACGCAAATAGAGGAGGGAATTTAAAGAAGTAGACGTAAATTTTATTTACTTGTTCTGTACATAAAGGGTCAATACCAGCACAGGTGTTAACCATGGGCAATATTAACACATGGAAATGGTATAAGAAAATAAAAAGGCACAATTTTCAATTCTTAAGTAAAAGACAGGCTTTCCTAGAATATAAGTAGAGAGCACAGTAATACTGTTAATGCCATTACAAAAAGCAAGAGAAAAGCAAGTTCACCTCATCAAAAAGGAAATAATCAGGGTGTATTGCTTGATTAGTAGATTTCATTAAGTCTGATGAGGAGAAACCCACTCTGGCTCCTTGGCAGACGCCAGGAGGGATTCAAAGGAGATAAACCTTGATTCAACAAGGATGAAAATGGCATTAAGCAGCATTCGGGCCGGGTGGAGCCTTTCCCCCGGCCAAGAGGTCATGCACAGAGGCAACCAGCAGGCATTTTTCCCTTTTGTAAATGTCACCGTAGATACTTAAATTTAATAACGTCATTTTAAGAAAATGCACAATTTAATAGCAGACTAGCGGAGGTAAAAAATAACAATTTTAAATCGGGATACAACTAAAAGCGGCACAATATTACTCTGAGCGAATTTTCGCTACTTTTCTGGGGTAGGTGGGGGCATTTTTACAGCAGAAATGTAGGGACCAACACTGCATAGCGGCTTAATTGGCTGCTCGTACTGGTGAAATTGGTTGCAAGACTGTAGGAACAAAGATGCTTCCCCAACACCCTGACAGTTTGCAAGAGACCAATTGTGCACGGACCAAATATCTAAATTTATAACGATGGCTGAAACATGCATCAAAGAAAGAAAACCAAAAAAAAAACACATTGAAGAGAGGATTGCATGCACCAACAGATGCATAGATCTTACTCTCTGAAAAAAGGCATTGATGGGATTCTCATTAGCTCTGCTACTGAGCCGTTCCACTGACACTGGAGATTCTCACAGCCTTCAGCCGTTTAGCCTGATTCTGCGGAAAAGGTGCTGGCCACTGCAGTTGCCACTTTTGGAAAACCCTGTTCATAGCATGGCGCGCCTAGGCAGGAAGTCAAAATACTTTTTCTAGTCCTGCAGTTGGAACTAAAAAGCAACTATTCTCCAAGCAACTTCCTTTTACGTCAAAATGTATTACCAAAGGACAGCAAAGTGTGGTGCAGAGTGGACACAGTTACCCCCTCTACGACACATCTTGTCAAGGTCCCAAAATAGATTTGATCATGTGGCACAAATAGGAAAAGGATGAAAACCCTCATGGCCCGTTGTGTCGTATTAATACAATATAAATAAGTCGTCAGCCAGACATGGGCCAGGTGGAAGCGAGATCTACGATGTCATGATACATCCTAGAGCTTCCACAAACCTGCTTCCTCCTGGCGCCAGTCACACAATGCGCAAGAAAAAAGAATATTTAAAAAAAACACAACCTGAATAACTCATGGCCAATATGTGTGTGCATGATGGTTAAGGTACAACAGTGACTTGATTGTTTGGAGAAATATCATTTGACTGGCTGGTTAGCTCCTCGTTGCCTCAGTGCTCTCCCAAGTCCACAGGGACATTGCTGTTCCCTACTTAAACAAATGTAACAAAACACACCAACACGTTCTATATCCACAATACTGTGAAACATAATATTCAGAGAACTAAAAAAAAAAAAAAAAAAAACATTGAACTAATGTGGTAAATGTCTATTATGCACTCGCGCACACGCATACGCATACACAAACACGCATACACACACACACACAGTGATCTGGAAATGAATCGGACACTAATGGGGAAAAATACACTGCCCAGCTTGGAGCAAAGTCACAGGAAAGGGAACACGGAAAAGAGGGGCACTTTTTTTTCCTTTTTTTTTTTTGGAAGTTTTGAACCAAAGTCCAAAGGGCTGTAAACAGTCAGAAAGCCTTGCAAACGGCTGGGAACAACACAGGGGCCGCTATCATGGTACAGCCCCAAGCAGGCAAGCACGTAACCGTGGTGACGCTGGCGGTAAAGGTGGACACAGCCAGCGGAGTCAGTCTACAGGAAATACTGACGAAGCGGTCCGGTCCGACTCCTTGGTCAGTCACCCTCATCCGGGTTTAGGGGGTCTATGATTTCGACGTGGGTGAACGGGAAGAGACCCCTCCGTCCGTTTAGCTCCCCTTCCCACTGGCCGCTGATGTTCATCCGCGTAACCAGGACGATGTCTCCAACCTGCGGGCAGAGGGACGGGAGGCAGAGTTACAGGAGGAGCATGGTTTAACAAAATCACGTACAAAGCAGAACATTTTTAAAAAGGCATACATTTCTAAAATGAAATAATCCCACAATGGTTTAGGGAGCCTCTTCAGAGCCGATTTGGCCGACCTTTTGGCCAGATTGATGCCGAGGCGTCCAAGAACGGGCAAAAGGGAAGTAAGCGGAATAGTCCTTGGGGACAGATGGTGAGGCTTCGGTGAGCCGCCCTCTGAAACTGGTACCGTGTCCTCTGTGTATTTAATGTGGGGACACAGAAGGCATCTGCTGGCTGTAACGGGTTGGTCCTTGTCACATGACGTGCAATGCACCACTTGAGCCGGTCTATATATCATACAAGTTTTTGCGCTGCTCGGTGTGAACTCCACCGGCCTCGGTTATCGAAGTTCAACTCCTGTGACCTTTCGACTGTCGAAATCATCTGGATAAATTAGAAGCAAAGCAAACAAAATCCGTCGAATCCACGAGTCACTCATTTCTACTCAAAGATGAACACCTGAATATGTTGCACTGCCTTCTTTGACTTTGATTGTAACACTTACAATAAAGCGTCATTGTTGGTAACCACGGACAGAACTAAAAAGGGTCAATAAATTAATTGAAACCGTGAGCTGGTGATCAACTGCGACACCAGACTTTATTGTAAAGAAACACAAGAGAAGACATGTAGCGGAGTTAATAACCTAAAACAGCAGACAAAATGAATGACTCACGGCTTTTTCTTTATAAACTTTCTCCAAACAGTGAGCAAACCCAATATCCACAGGATTTATTCACGCTTTATTTTAATAAAAGCCTCTAGTGGGATCCCGCTGAGGTTTGAACAGAGGAGCGGTCCGTGTCACTGAGCGTGACCCCAATCTGTTAGAGACATATGCGCTTCATCAGGATTAGAAGGGTAAAGTAACAAAACAAAAAAAGACTTTATGGAAACGAGGATGGTAGGGCGAACGGTTTGCAGCGCAAGAACGAGGCTTCAAGGACACCCAGCCAGAGACATTACGTGTAACAATAATCCAACGACGCTGCTCTGTAAGAAAACCTCCATGATGTCGGCTTTAACAGAGATTCTAAAAAGACAAAAAGTGATTTTAAACTTACCAGATCAATATCCAACTGGAATTACATCCCATACTTCAAAAAGTTAACATATCAGAATAGGTTGATTGTTAATAATGCAGACTTTAATTATTCCAAGTATGTGGATGTTGTGTTAACAGCAGTGAATCCGAACATATCTGGTCACATGTACAGACACAATGCAAAAGCTGGGGCTAAAAGAATGAAGGCCATTCCAAACAATAAATCCTAGATTTATGTCTGCTAATTTAAATCGTCAAGTTAAAAACACACAAGGAGTAAACCAATTCTTCATTCTGATGAAGAATTGTTGGGAACACACATGAAGTCCTGTTCCTGTTTCACTTCTTCAATGCATTTGTGAGCACACACAGACTATTGACCTCGGTCTCTTTGCGATGACGATGAAACGGTAGTGCTATGTGAAGACTTCGACAGTCCTGAATCATTGTTACTGTCCGTCTGAACAATATTTCTAGCATTTCCCTCATGTGACTGCAAATATCAACTAGAAAAGAAATCAAAAGCAAAAAAGTAACACAAAAAAGGGGGAGGCGACTAGATTTATGTTCTTAGACTGCGCCGCTTAACCTTCTGAATGAATACCCATCACCATGTTGACTCATGGTCCAAAAATACACCTCATCCCAGAGTCCTCACAGCACAACGTGCATCACAGCTCCCACAATGTAATGGCCGGGTCTACTTCCTACTTCCACTGACTCACTGTGACGTCAGTTAATGGCAGCAGAGGGGGGCCGACCGATCCCTTCTATTCTCCGCTCTCCCTCGGGGGCATTGCTGCAGCTCAGCCTGGTGTCAGAGTGGAGCCTTTTGGAGGCTCAGTGTGTGAACGCTATGCATTACATGACACGCTCAGACATGTTAGCACAGTCAAAGCAGATTTGTATTAGCCAGAGTGCACTCCATGGAATTACAATAGAGCACTGACGTGCATCGGTGCTAGCCTCTGCTACTTGGAACACCTAGCACAGGTTTTGAGCCCGAGCTTGACTACGGGTAGAAATGGGGCTCCACTCAAACCTACAATTGGAAATTCTGATACAATATTGTAGCCAGTCTTATTTAACCACTGTCAAAGTGTAGTCTCCAAAAACATACTGAAAAAAATAAGCTGCAGACATAAGGCCTTCAAAAAGAAACATGGCAGACATTCAGTTATTTCAATAAATGCTATCAAGTACCAGCTCACCACCATTGAAGCAGCATGCAGCACAATGACAGGGCCCAGAGCAACAAGTTAAATGGATGAACATGAACAACAATCCCCTACAAATGGCTACAAAATGGAGAGTGGCTGCAGTCGGGCTAAGAATATTTTTGTGTGACCACACAGGAAATAGCTTGCATCTTGACACCTTTGCTCATGTAAAAGGTTTTTTTTTGTTTTTTTAAATGGCAGCAACCCCTCAGTCAACCCCTTTTATAGAGTCATCCGGCGCCATACGCTGTCCCTACTGACAGACACACATTTGAAAGTCAGTTTACCTTGAATGAAATAGAGCTCAAAAGTCTTTGCCCACTAATATCCAAAACGCACAAAATATCTTCCCAACTCTCTTCATACCGCCGTGTTAGATATTACAACCCACAAACAGAAAACTGAAGTTTGATATAACAGGTGTGGCTAGCTTGGAATCAAATTTGCATTTTATTGGATGTTTTCAATTTTAAAAAGTGATATTTCAACTTGTTGGGATAGAGTCGACCGGTTGGAGATGATCTATGCGATGACATGAAATATTGTTAATCCTCAAATCAGACAACCTTCTTCACCTCTCCCCTGCATGGTCTCCTGCTGGGGACTGACTGAGGAATCACTGGTTCAATTCTCTTATTTGTGGGTTGATTAACAATACACATATAGAAACTTGTTGTATGCCATGTCACTATTTCCCAAGAAATTGTAGATTTCATATTTCTCAAAGCCATGGTGTTCATCATATGGAAGAGGGTGTGGTTTCCCCACTCAGCCCCTTCGTCCACTTTTCTTTTGCATTATAGAAAATGATGCCGTGGGTGGATTTTGGCACAGACCTGGGGGGGTTAGGATATTGGTACATGGTAAGATTACTTAATTTGAACCAAAAGAAATTGTGTTCCATGGCCGCCATTAACTTGAACCCCATAAAACACTTGAGCTCTATTAAAAAGGCACAATTTAAAGAACAGCAAACTAAGTCACTGCAATCTCCTAGACAGGCAGAAAAGAGACGGAAAGATGACAAAAGACAAAACAAATTTCAAATGGGTGAACTCAAAAAGTACAATACCTCTAAAGCAAGAGCCGTTTTGTCATACGCGCATGGCACTCGTTTCTGGATGGCCTTCGCCATGACCGGGCCGTTCTGCATGGAAGGTAGAGGGCTGTTGACCACTCCGGCCGTTCCAGGGGGCAATGGCGATGGCGTCTGGGGCTGTGCGTATGCGTGGACGAGAGAGTGGGAGGGCTCTGGGATCCCGTAGCTGTTGGAGTTGCGAGAACCATGGGGGGGCTGGCCAGGATGAGGCGACGGTCGTACCAATTTCTCCACATAGGGCACAGGGATCATCCCGATACGTCCTTCTTTACTCTTGGCGCTCCACCACTGCTCCTCTGGCTTCTCGAGGATGATGAGGATTTCCCCCTTCTTGAAGGGAAGGTCCTCTGCATCGCTGCCAGTGAAGTCATATAGAGTCCGCACGTACTCCAGGTTGTCCTCTGGGCCTCCTACGGGCTGGATGGGAGCACTGACCGTGCTTTGGGTACCTTGAAAGATAGTAAGACAATACTGAGGCCAAGTGAAGGAAGTGACTTGATTCAACTGCATCCCATAAGGAACTCTTACACATGCATGTTTACTAATAATGTAGCGTATACAAGCAGTTGGCCAAAAGGCTGGGATGAACAATCCATATAAAAAAAACTTTGAGCTATGCAAGTACATGAATATGTAAACTTCACCAGCATCTCTGCCAGGGATCTTTTCCATACTTAAAAAAAAAAAAAAAGGTATGGGGACTCAACACAGCCTCTCTTAAAAACACACACACACACCAGATGAGCGGTGGCAGGGCCTGTGTGAACGAAAGCGCCAACAGCAGGGTACTGACGTCTGACAGAAAGTGGGTTGCTTTAGATATAAATAGACCACCTACTTAACCCGGATTACCTAGTCTTCGGCGGTAAAACATGTCTACGGGGTCAGACTGGCACTCAGCAATCGTGTTTTTTTATTTTTTAAAAGGGGTATTCGGGTGGCTTTCCTACCTGGGGGCTGGCTCTATGAGCGTGGTCGTGTCCAGGTAGTGGATTTTGTAGAACTCCAGGAGAGCGGAGAGGTGCTCGAATTCTTGGTCGCCGATCTTAAACCTCTTGCTGGGCAAAGAGTTGATGATGTAGTGAGACACTTTGGAGTTCTCCGACACCGACAGCACGTAGTCGCCGGGGCAGGTCGACGAGTCCCGGACGAGAAACATGCCGTGCCTCTGTCCCTGTAGCCGGTTCTGCGCTTCTTGTCGCGACACGGGTCCAAAATACCAGGCGGACCGATCAGACGAATCGAACCGAGCGGTTGACATTTCCGTTGTTTAAAAAAAATATAATATCAATCTAAAAATAAGGGGAAACACATTACAAAAATACGACGAGGCAATAAGTTAAAACGCGTGTGTATGGTTGGAGTTAGCTAATCACAGTAAACAGGAGAATTTAAAAAGGTGCAGGGCAGGGCTCCCTGCGAGGGGTTCTGTGCACAAATGCTGCAGGCTCCGTAGACCTCCGATTAAAACAGACAACAGACAACAAAAAGAACCTGCCGTGTTCCGAGACAGGCGGCGACAGGCTTGATCCAACTACGAGAATGAGAGAATGTGGTTCCTGTGTGTTTGAACGGCCAAAAGACTAAAACACTAACGACATCGACGGAGAGCAAAGCAACAAATGATCGATGTAGCTTCCCCTTTTCGTTCCGCCTTCCGAGAAACACCAGGCGTCTCTTGAAAATGATTGTATCTCCTTTAGGCAGTGTCAGTTACGAAAACCGAAAAAGTGGTCTTCCGTTTTTCATCTGATAAATCCTCATGTCAGCCCAAAATAAAGTCGCCCGTGGCCACTGGTCGGAAACGAAATGATTAGCTTGTATCTTCTTGATCTCACGCTAGGCTGCACGTCATGGAAATGCGTTTTTGAATTCTCTTTCACGAGTCGGAACAGACTTTTGAGGCAGCACAGCAAAAAAAATGGCGGCCCGCAACACGTCCACACACAACCAACCGACTTCACAGCAGCAGTTGTGCCGCAGCTCGCGCGTGTACTCCTGACTCTCTCACGAGGGATACCGGCTTAACGGTTTTGTAATTTGTACTTTCCCTTATTTCTGCCCCCCGCCCTTACCCGAGCCGCCAGAAGTACGAGTACGAGACCGAAAAATGGCGGCGGGAGGGCAGGTCCCACTCTCTATCCGCACGTCACCGACGCCCATAAGTGGAGGAGGAGGAAACGGGGTTGGCGGGGGACGAGGCCACGCCCCCTCAGGTCCTCGAACGAAGTGTCAATCATGTTTCCGTGACACAGCTGCAGAACATTTTGCATGAAAACCATAGAGCAGTGACGTCATCGTCCAGGGTATACCACCAGCATTCAAAGTCAGAAGATATTGCGGGTGTGTTACTATTTTTCACTTTCCTATAGTTATAGTACACTTCCATATGTGCCAAATTAGTTCACTCAATAAATTACAATAAATTAAATATTAATACTATTATAGTGCAACTTCTTTCAACACAAACGATTGGTACGTCTCACATTATGTTGTACATCCATATCCTGTAGAACTCAGTCAGAATAAACCGTGGGTGAAGAAATACCACAGCAGAAAAATACCCGCTTGCATTTAAAAACGAGTAGCAAACAAGTAGCATACTAACAGCTAACAGCATTATGTGCAGGTAGAATTTTGCTGTTGAAGTTGACTGTGGGGGTAATTATTTCAACTTTTCTTTGTTTTTCAATTTCTAAAATCTTACAGTGCAAACTAAATAATAACACTCATTTTGATCTAAATATAGTGCATTTACATAAATATGTGTTTAATATAATATAAAAAGTAAATAAGTATGCCGACACTCTTAAGTACAAATACATTTACTTAAATACTAACCACACTGTATAAATCTACAGACATCTCAAAGTAAAGGGCACTTGAGAGCTTTAGATCAGTGGGGTTCCCAAGGTAGAATACAATTTTACCTTCCCTACGATAACGATGTGATGATAAATGGGTGGCCGCAGTCATGAGTTTCACACCCAATCAAATTGGACAACTGAATTGTCATTGAGGGGTTCCCTGGCAGCCTTTTAAACGCAAGTCGCTATTTATGATGTATATCTTTTTACCCTCTTATTTTGTAGCTTACTGTGGCCCAAAGAGTGGCTCACATGCCTGAGGTATAATATATTTGCTCAGTCAACAAATATTTCACGCCACCACCCATAAACACATCTACACCTTTCCCTTTTTTAGTTTCACCTTGTCATTTAACTTCCTCTCAATTTCAACTCATAAGTATTATCATGCACAGAACTGTGCCAAATTGATTTGGAACTCCCCAACCCACCACACAATGCGCTGGAAGGGAGGGTGTGAATTTAAATGGAGTGCATATAAAGAGGGATCTAAAACCAAAGAATATATTGGAGAACTGTGATTGAGCTCAAGTTGTCCAATGTGACGGGTCAACTACTGCTAATTAATGGAAGTAGATTATATAAAGCTGCACCTCTCTTCCTCTGGATATCGAGGTTTCAGCGCGCATGCATCACGAGGCTGCAGCTGGTCCGGAGCAGCTCTCATCACTGCAGCGCTGTGTGAATGTTAATAGATTCGCACCCACTGGGTCTGAATGGCTCACGCCTGCCAATTCCCACCACAACGCAGTGATGCAAAAAATAGGATGGACACACACAAGCAGGGCCTCTTCCTCCACAAAAACAAAATTTTAAGAGGGCTAATAGAGGTGGATGCCTACCGTTGACCTCTCACAAGTGCAGGGGTTAAACCATTCAATTGAATATGAACCTCCAAACATTCCAGTATGGATTCTTTGGTTGATTATATGAATAATTTCTGTAATTATAATGAATACATTAATTACATGCAGAATATCAATCAAATGAAGTAATATATTGTACAAAGTTTGGAAATGAGGCTGAGGTAAGTAATTGAATACCTGTGTGTAAGTGGCCAAACATATTTAGTCCCTGATTTAATGCTCAGAGAAGTTTCTTCAGAAACACCACCATCTAGTGTTTGCACACACACAGTTATTTACTTCATTAAACATAGGACAACTGGCCCTGTGAGATGCGGCCTGAGGTGGGATTCGCGTGGAGCTTTCCAGCTCATTGATTTGATTTTGTTTGGGTAAATTGACTTGTGTTGAGTTCAATGCTGAGAATAACACTTGGCTACATTTGGATTTAAGTTAAAAGATAAAGCTCTGTTCTTTTGAAGCCGTTAACTTTCTCACGACTATGCACCAACTCACTGAAAAATGTCCACACAATTGCCAAAAGGTGAATGGCCTTGTTGTTGGATTCTGAAAAAATAAACAGTTGATTGCTTTTATTTTTCAATTTAAGTTAAGTTTTGTATTGCGGTGTGAAGTGGTACTGCAGGTGCACGGGTGGTAACTCACTGGCCAGTTAAAGCGGGACACCGCCCCATAGAGCAGGAATACAAACCGAGACAAAGCGGGAGCATGAATAAGCATGCATTAGAGATGTTTAAAATGTCCCGTAAATATATACATAGATCTGAGATTGTCTTTCATCTTATTTTCATATGAAATATAAGAGCTTTTTAATCTATATAGTCCTTTTTTAGTGTTCATATTATCTGTCCATTGTGAGATAATCTCTGTACCTCATATAAACATGTTGTAAGACATACAAACTCGTAAATAAGGCTTTATAAAGCTACGTGTTGCAGGAGCTTTTTGATCCTGTCAATGCACCGTCCTTTTGAAGCGGTCCCTCTGCACAGCGCGCGTCCTCCTCTGCCTCTCTGCCACGCTGGCGCTAAGGCTCTGTTTGAGGGCCGGGAGGACCACCGCGGACCGAGAGGGCCCGAACCTGGGGGGGCAAATACACAGGTTTAACGGAGAGGGACGATATTGCTCTTGGTCAAGAGTAGCACTGGAAAAAGCCTCTGTTTTGGTTACCAAAGGCAGGAATTGCAATATTAGGAAGAACTGAGCAATGTATTACCCAGATTTACATACGTTTTTTCCGGAAACGTTTGAACACCGAGCTTTGGAAGTTTATTGTCTTCAGAAGATTTGCTGAGAAGTGCAAAAGAACAGAGATACCCTTTTTTCACAACTGTGCTATTTTATTTTCGAGGAATACCGTACAGTGTATTGGTAAAGATCACCAAATGTTATACGTCATCAATTTACCGGGTACCATCAACAAGGTAGGCCTTGGTGAGAATGTAGTTTTCTGGGGTGATTTTCTTGCTCAAAACAATATCTCTCAGCAGCGCCTTCACACGAATAATCTAAACAACAGAGTCACAAACTCATGTAATCATCTTCACAGAAATATCTATAAACAACATAAAAACAACCAAAAATAAAACAAATTGTATAGTTTTCTAATTCCAAGAGGCTGGATAGGAGGGGGCGGGGGCACTTACTTCCTGAGACTGTAAACTGTTAGCATTGTAGAGCTGGCGGATGATGACTTCACACTCCTGTAGCGTGGGAGCGCGCGGCGGGTGGGAGGGATTGCTGTGGATGCGTAGCGGCTGCAATGAGGTGATGAGGCCGCCCTTCACGTCTGCGCCGAGGTCCTGACGCGTAGAGCACAGGGTTTCGCTGCCATCTTCACTGCTGGGAGTGAGATAATACCAGATAATCGGAATTAACATGTGAACAGTTAAAGGCCGTTTTTTTTCCGAACGCCTCGTTCGCGTCACCTACACGTTATGAATCGAGACTCAAATGTGTTCTTTGGACTTGGTTATAGAAAGTGATCAGAGGTATCGGAAAAATATGTCTTTTTTGGCCTAAGCTCCTTGGAGCTGAAATCTCTGTTAAGTCTCAGAACTGGCTACCCAACAACATCTCAGCAGCTCTTTTCATAAATGTATCACAATGTGGAAGCGGGCTAACTGCACTGCATTGAATTCCATTGAGCCTATGAAAAATCACACTCTAAAAACCCAAAATGAGAATTGTTTTAATGAATAGAACTTTATGAACGGGGCACACCCAATTAGGGGTTAACATATTATATAATGTATATTTTTATGCAACAGTACATGGCATGGGACCTTCCATATGGCTCTTTCGATAGAGTTAGAAGAAATCCATACCATCATATCAGGTGAATAAGATCAGACAGACAAATAATTACACACGTATACTGGCTGTCCACTCTTGATTTTCAACCAGATGTTTCACACCCCTTTTGTGAACTTGTTATTCTCCTTCCTGTGCTGTAGCTGTGGTGCACCACGGCATGCTGGGAATAGATCGCTCTTTGTTTCACCTCTTCTTGGCGACATCTATGTTCTGCTAATGTAATTCAACATGTGCATTTCACACGCCGTTATGTGCTAGGGTATGTTATTACAGTGTTGTACATCACATTTCATTTATACGGCGCTGGTCTCATTTCAATATTACCTCACATTGTACCAACAGACATTAAATCTGTGCCCCACTTTAAAGCCGAGGTGGTTATGTAATAGCAAGCGATTTATGAATCTATTTGGAAACTACCTCTAATTAATAGTGTTTTCAGCAGTGGATTAAGTGATTTGAGCACTCCACACAAATGATTGATTTAATATACGCCCCTTTTCTAAGGTCTTAATTGGAAATGGTAAAGTAGTCTTCTCAGAAATATATAGTAAAACTATTAACCATCAGTACAATAGTACAAATAACACAACATAAAGTCCATTTATATGTTTACTTCAGGGGAGGAGCGAACCAGAAGCAGAATGTATCTAATTTCTTTTAATGCCCATTCAAGGTGGGCCTTAAATTTCTAGCTTGATATTTGAATAAATAGTAATTAATCATATGTTATTTGATGCATTTAAAAAAAATCTGAATCTGTGATGTGTAATTTTTTCCTTCAGGCATTTGTAACACTACATGTCATTCCTTTGAGGTAGAAGAGGGGTACACAGTAGTGGTATTCTATACAGCTGAGTCGCATATTTCCTAAATGCTTGTGGGGACTTATTGGGAAAGTTATTTAGAACCTTTTTTATTACCATTATTCAACCCTTGTAAATCTCATAATAAATCTATAACCTTTCCATAACTGCCCCATGCGCCATGTTTTAAAACATGACCTCTCAGTAAAGTCTGCCTTTGGAGTTTTTTCTTTTCCCGGGTGTTTCTGACCGTGAATAGCCGCAAATGCCATGGCTCAGGACCCGAGGAAGCGCAGAGTCAGGTGTGATGCTGGTTTCCCAAAGAAAGCTGCCAGCAGTAACACCACCGGCCGACCATTCACTTTTGAACCTAACACGACCCAGATAGCTGCATGGACATTCACCTTAACGCTTGGTCATGTGCGGTTCGTGTGTCCTGCAGCGGCTCCTCCAGGTAGAGTCCCGTACGAGCTTCACGTCCCTGAGCGGGTGGTCTGTTGCCTCTCCGACTGTATGTCATCCCTACGAGAAAGAGGACCCGAGGCTGGGATAGTTAGAAATGATTGATAGTTATTTGGCAGCCGCGTTTCACCTAACTGGCCTGGCATGAGATACCAACCACTAGAACACAACCTTTCTTAGGATTAGCTCAGTGATGGACTGTGAAGATAAACATAAAATATATACATAAATTGTAATAGATTTTATCCATACCATTAACTACACTTTAACGTCTGCATTCCCACGAGAACAGCATTAGAGCATAACAGACAAACATCCATCTTACCTTTTCTACTTGACTTCGGAGGCTCCATTATCAGCTTGTACTGCAACTCTGCAACATCCACATTAAGAGTGCTTTAGCGTGCATCATTCACGGGGCCCCAACTGCACAAAGACAGATGAGAGCTGAGAGTCTCCCGGTAGGTGGTGAGATGCATTTATATGGAACAGCATGTGACCTGTTCAGTAATGGGAAACTGGATCGTTGTTCACCTCCCACTGAGAGAACATCACTGCCCTGGAGTTGCTATGCAACCACGGTACCTAGATTGAATGTCTGTCTTTTCAGCACCTTATTAAAGACGGACAGGTCTTTTTCATTAACTTAGATGCGTTATATAAATGGTGTCCAGTGGAATCAATAGCAGGTTAATAAGTTGACACCTTTTAAAAGGAGAAAAAAAGTTATAGGTTCTTCTACTTCACACAGCAGCCGATTACGTGATGAACAATTTTGTCTTTGGAATGAAATTAGGTACCGTCTTTTTATCCATAAATGAGACTATTGATTAAAAAGCATTTTTGTCTTTTCCCTCTTCAAAAATATATATTGTACATAATGTGTCTCACTTTAATACATGGTACAGTCTCTAATGTGATTTATTCCCCTTCGATTGTCAAGAAAACACAAATCATGTGCAAATAATTAGTAGATTTCCAACCTACTAAATAGGTACAATATCGGGATTCGTCTCCACTAGTCTCACCTTTATTCTCCCGCCTGAGATACTCTATCTCTGCATGGAGCTTCTGGAGGGTGCCCGTGTGTTGTTGCTGAAGGAACTGGATATTCTTCTGCATGGATGCGACGCGGGGGTCCGCGTTCACGCAGCGACAGCTCACCTCTGCTGCCCGGCTCGCCCCGCTCCTCGCCGGCGGCGGGAGGACTCGCAGCTGTTGCTGGTGGATCGCGGGTAAATGCGGTGGAGAGCAGGACTTCCCGAGAGTCCCGACTCGAGTCCAGTGAGGCAAATGCCGCACCGGTGGGAGGTTATGAATCGACATGGCTCTGGTTTCGTCCAGCTAACGTTAACGTTCAGCTAACGTTGTTGAGACATACGCTAGCAAAAGCGACGATTAACGCCAACGTTATTTGTTTCTGCACGAGCTAACGTTAATGCTAACGTCAAGTGTAGGTAAATGGAACAAACTGGCATTGTTAGCAACTCGTGTTATTCCTCGCAACAGCCAAAGAACTAGTTGGCAAAAGTCTGTGGCTTATAAACCAGTCGTCCCTGACCTACCTTCGCACTCATTTGACACGCGCTCCACTCACACACAACGTTACCGTGACAACCAACAGGCGGCCGTGAAGTCCCGCCCCCGTACAGCTCTGGGACTGGCTGCGGCGTACATGACGAAATATAACATAGGCGTTTGATTGGTGCAGCTGGTTATGGGCAATCTGATTAGTTTCAAAACATGTTTTTCCCACTATCACTTAATAATAAATAACAATAATAAAACGCTTAATACACATAATTAAAACACATAATGTTAAGTCCCCAAATTGAATTGGTCCTAGCAGCAGGTCAAGTGGGTCAGCAGCCATAGCGTACCTACTGAAATGCCTTACCAGTCTCCCCTGTAACATAGTCCATGACTATGGAGACAAATAAGGAAAACAATTTCTTGTGAATGTTATATAAATAAAAAAAAGGAAACTCACTTCATCTTAAGACAAACAAGATGATCTTCCTTTCACTTTATTCACGCTGCAACTCTTAAACAGTGAAGGTTACATTGCACACAGGGACACTGAGAGTGTCTGTGATAGATATGACAACATTAAAATGTGTTTGTAACAGTAAGAGACAATATGGAAGATCAGAAGAAGGCCTATTCTTTGGATATGTATAGATGCCATGGTGCCATTCTCTCCATTACTGCGGCATCACGTAAACTACAGCAATAACTTAATTTACAATATTTACCAAAACTGAGTAAAGTGAAATAAAAAAAATGAAAACATTGAGGTATGCTCTAAGCAAACATACAAACGAATAATCCAAATCAATGAGAGATGTATTATTGGAGTTCACAGATCACGTCGTATCTGTAGCAGAAGCCCAAACTCTCGTTGGGAAAGAGTATTCTGCCCAAGGACACATGCTTGGAAAAGGGCACGACTCTGCACTTAATACACCACCCTTTTGTTTTATAATATCATGGCAAAAACTGCACAAATTATCTTTTGACTCTCCACAGATACTTTGCATTCAGATAGCAAACAGCAACTTTTGAGTGGAACATTAAAAAAGTGAGACATGCATCAGCTTTATAAAAAGGTAACATCTATCTATCTGTATCTTCTGAGACATCGTCATTACTTACTGACAGGACAGAAAAGCATGTGGGAGAGACAGTGAGGCAGAGTAGATATTAGGAATGCACACTCCAACAAACATTGTACACATGCAGAATGCTTTTGGTAGAGCTATACCGAAGAAAATGTGGAATAGAAATATTGGAGAGAAGACGAAAGCCAGGTAAAATATAATATACTTATATCAGATTATTTCCTGTATTCTGTTCTGCTGACACTGCTACTATACTGGCTTCAAAAATATCCTCTTAAGCTATCTTCAGCCCTTACCGTACATCAAACAACGTCTTCCAAAAGAAGCACACAGTCGCCATGTTAGCTCATTTTAAAAAATGCAGAAGGAAATGCAGCTTAGGGAAAATAAAGCTAGTTACACATTTAGAAAATGAGATGTTCATTGGATATTGTTGAACTTCATACACATAATCAACTGGAGTCTAAATCAAATCGTTCACATCTAGTTGCAGAGCGATGGCGTTGGTTCTGTATGTAACAACCCCCACTCTCCACTTCACACATCCATGCCTGTTTCCAAACTTCTCTCGGCCAAACAAGAAGTTTACCCTTCCCAACCACCCAACATTTAGAGTAAAAGCTATGCACTTAAGTTAAACAATACATAAATATATTAGGTAAAATACACTTGTACTAGCACTGCAATTCAAATGGTCACTTTTCAAAACAAATAATTGCAACCCACTAACTACTCTGACACCAAACATGGCAAAGTCAACGCAAATCATTTTTCAGTGTAAAGCAATTTTTATTTATTTTTACCATCAAAAGAAATGTCTCTATATGGTTTCATAGCTTATGTCATCGCTTCGTCAGCATTCTCACGTCTAACACACATTGCCTCGACAGCAACTATAATCCAACTGAACTGCAACGAAAGCATGGGATAGAAATCTTTAAATGGGCACATAAGTCTATAGGGAAATAGAAAAACTGGACATGTTTAACACGTTCCACACAAGATCTCCTCCTACAGTACTTCAACAGTGCAAAAACGTTCAGACGTGGGATGAACCCTCCATTTTAGTAACAATGGGGCCGTATTAACGTTGTCTCTCTTCTGTCAGCCCTACATTCAAATTTGATTGAACTTGCTCAGCTCCAATATGATTGATAAATAACATATGATCAGACAGAATACGGAATCATGTGAAGGCATGAAGAATGCACTCCAGGTTATTGCAGCACATTTAGCATGTTTTCAACCGGGGAGGCTAAAAGACTGAATTAAAAGCTTGATTTAGCATCAAGCACTGCGCTAATGATTATGTTCTCTGTTGCCTTAACGCCAGTCGCCATTTGAAACGCCAAATCTCTCTTGCACTATGGTTTCAACGATGGAACGTGGTCTTAAATATTACGCCTAGAATCAGTAAAGTGACTCCAACCAAACCGGCACGGTTACACACAGTTACTTACAACAAAACACAGTTTTGTAATAGTGCTAGTACGCCCTTCCAAATAAACCGTCGCATTGCTATCTAAACTTCTTGTCAGCAAGCAAGTAAGAATTGGATAAATACCAGAAATAAAAAAAAACCTGGAAAGCAAACAATGGGTTTAAGACAAACACACATTTGATGAGATTGATATTTGGACATTGCCGCCCTTCATCCTTACACACCCTTTCTCTATATGTATAGTTTAAGTGTACTGCAGATACGGTACCATCCTACCAGCTTATGATCTTTGTAAAAGATCATATTTTGTCAATTGTCAATACATTTGCCTAGTGCAAAGTTGTAAGATGGGTGTGTGTCCATAGTACGCCATCTGTTAATGTTTAGTTAAGTCTTGTATGAAGGTATGTGACTACTTGGCAATAATCAATCCGGCGTAGCTCTCGATGAGAGGAATCTTCTTCTTGGCCAAATATACACTTTCCAGCGAGCGCTGGAGCAGAGTTCCTTTCACATAGACAAGATTGCAGACATTCTTAGGTGCTACGTGTCCAACACTGGCACGAGTTTAGTGCTTGGAAAAGTCACTGTCACCGCCCAGAACTTGCGAGGAATGGTGAACCATTTAAAAAGAGCACAGGCCCCAATGGTTAAGTCAAAAACTGCCGGCCTCGTGGTTTCTCTTCAGAACAAAAAATAACTTGCGAGTTGAATCCACGAAGTGTGTGTGGAGATTTGGTTAGTTGGTAATGTGCAAAGGACCCGCAGCGTGGGACTGTCAAACGCAGAGTCCCGACTGCAGAGCCGTGAGGCGGCGTTCGATGCACTCCTTACCTGCGCGCAGAGATAGGACAAGACAGAGGGTTAGTGAGACAAATCCTTTAATCTGCGGGGAACGTCGCACTACGGTGCTCAGCGGAGACTTCCCTCCCTCTCACACTTACATTTGCTAACGCTGAGGATGTCGTCCTGTTCAGTGAGCAGCAGAGACAGGCCCTCCATCAGCAGGAGAGCTTTGTGGTAGCGCAGGACGGACGCTTCGCCCTGGTGGAACATCTCGTCCAGTGCAGCCGTTTGAACCTGAGGGGAACACCAGGAGTCAACGTGTTGACTAAAACACCGACATCGTCAATCAGTTTTTCTTTTGCCTGCTTTGTGTGGTACCCTTTACTGAGCGAGTACACACTTACAAACATTAAATCGATTTATAGAAATACTTGGAGTGGCTCTAGTGGCCTTACAATAATGCAAAGTGTTTAAATACTTTGGCGAGCCTAAAGTATCAGTCTCTGAACAATTACGCTTTTGCCTGCTGGTCAATCACACGCTCCTCAGTGATCCAAACCAATTTCCAAACCCTCCGCCCCCCCTACTGGCTTACCATCTGCACAGTGTGGCTGAACAGCAGCCGCTCAGCGGTGATGGAGGTGATTTGGTCCATTAAACGGTGCTTCCTGGAAAAGAAGCGCTCCAGACGGGCGCTGAGCGAGCGACAGGAGGCCACACTGGACTTGTAGATCTCGTTCAGCCTCTTCACTACTGCATATGGACATGAACGCATATCAATACAATGCCAGGACACTCGTTGTACATTTGGGTTTTCATGTAAGCAAAATAGGCCTTTACAAAAAAAAAGACAAATGGATCCTACTTTGTTTGACTGTCGAGGATGGGTAGAGTTTGCCCTGTTTTACTTGCTCCATGGCTGTGTGAAGGGCAGTGGACAAGAGTTCTGCAGTCTTAAGGTAGAGGACCAGCTGTTCTGCATGACTGAGGAGAGAAACACACACATACA
This sequence comes from Apeltes quadracus, assembly GCA_021346845.1. Classification (NCBI taxonomy): domain Eukaryota; kingdom Metazoa; phylum Chordata; class Actinopteri; order Perciformes; family Gasterosteidae; genus Apeltes; species Apeltes quadracus. The sequence continues at coordinate 8,747,606 of CM037930.1, read as the reverse complement.
CACACACTAAATTTAGATTGACCACAAGCAACACAATGGTGGAGGTAGGGAAATGTCTCTGATCAATTTATAGAGAAGGTGTGTGGTTTTTATGACTAAGAAGGTAACAGAACATTAAGGAACGTAAATGCAACCGCTGGTTATTGTGCAGATCTTTCACATTCACATTCTATCACAGGTGCCCCATTATCAAACTCATCCAAATGTTAGAAGGCCTGACATGTCCTCCCCTTCTTCCTGACTATCATTATTCTATCAGCCTGTCTTAAGCAAAAAAATTCAACTATACCAATCATGTTTTGTACAATCAGGGTCAATAGCCATGAGCAGGTTCCACAAATCTGCCAAAAAAAAAACTCACTTCCCAAATCATTTTGGATATAAAAAAAAAAAATAAAAAAAAAAAAATAAAAAACAGTTTGTCTACAAGGTTATTTTTTAAATATTTCCCCCTCGCAGGAGATCTACACTGGATTCATTTTCTATCCAAATTGGATCAACGGTATCATAGCCATCCACAAAGAGGTGATTGATACAGCCTTACCTCCACTCTCGGCTCAGTGAGCTTATCTGATCTGCTACCACGCTCTGCTGCTGAAGGAGGCAGGCGTGAGAAATGTCTTCCTGCTGCCCCAACACCGCGACCCCACAGGCTCCGGCGACCTCCATCAGACAGCGGGCGAAGTCCAACGTGAAGCGCAGGCTTTGCACAGTGTCCGTATGTTCCTGCTGCTCTCCCGCAGAGACAGGAAGAAAGACAAGAAAGAGAAACTATTATTATGTGACTCAACATCGATTTCCAATTAAGTCTGCATTGGTGAAATGAATGCAAGAATTAACAGGAGGCGGGTCAATCAATGCGTCCCTCATATTCCACATTATGCAAATTTACCACAATGACTTGTGCTCCTATGTGTGTTTCGTATCAAGGTTTAGTGGGAATGCACCCCTGATTGATATACACGACAACGAAGTAATTGCGACGTGACTAAACAGGATGCCTCCTTTTTCCCCTGCTTTCTCGAGCTGTGTAAAACACTACTTCTCACCTCCATCAGCGTCTCCTCCGGCAGCTCGGGCGCCTCGAAGGTAACGCGGCCGCCCATGTTCGCCGTGATAGGATCCGTGAAACCGTAGCGAGGGCTGGAGGGAGCCTCAAAGCCATCCAGATAGGTGCATGTCTGGGGATAGCGGCTTGTGAAGGAAGCTGCAGGGCTGACCGAAGTGAACGAGCCTGCAGGAATCAGCAAGTCAAAAAGAAATGTATATACATAAATGCTAGGTTTCTTATGTTTTAATCAAATGCCAGGCTTTATCTCTTCTCTTCAATGCTCTAAACTCAAATTACCAATAGCTACATCTCCCCATAGCTGGGTTTAATAAAAAATAAAATAAAATCAGCCTTTCATAACGCCTCTATGATATTTAATTAAGTTTCCATATCATGGAAATTGAAAGTAATATCTTCCCAGTGCTGTTGAGCAATGAACAGAGCATAACACTAATGCTGCTGCGTAGGTGGAATTTGATCCCTGCTAGCTGCAGAGGGGATGCAGAGACAATTGACTATTGCATTTAGTTGTGTAAGAATGTGCATGAGCTACCTGAGTATTTCCTCTGTCTGGAGGTGTGAGGTGGGGAGCTGGCACTGGGAGGAGATCCCACAGTGAAAACCACCTGGGCGGGGCTGATGGAGCCAGGTGTGAGACCTCCACCACCGCCCGGCGGCACTACGGACAAGAAACGAGCGATGAGTGAAGGCCGGGGATGGATATCGATCGACAATTCGGGTGTTCCAATAAATGCTCCAAAATGTATTTCAGAGAAGCTCTCCTGTAAATTACATAATTAAAAGATTCTTTGCACAATATTAAATACAATGAGCCACGTAAATAAACAGAAATCCTGAATGCTGAACTGTTAAGGCAAATCGGCAAGAGTTCCCACCCGTTATGTCAAGGGTTTTCTCAGAGTTCAAGTTCTCCGCGGCGTCTCTGTCCCCGACAGGTCCGCCTGGTCCAAACGCAGCCATCAGCAGCATGTCGGACAGACGACCTGCACTCTGAGACCTGCTCCAGAGGGACGGACGGAAAAAAGGGAAACGGCAACGAGCGCTAGGAATTAGGCACACATCTCTTTTCTTTGCTGCCTATTTCCTCCAAAACAAAACGTTTTAGACTGCGGGCGCACCAGTCTCTGCGGAATGTGCAAGTAAACAAATGCCTTGTAACAACATCACGCGTAGAAAACAACGACAAATGCAACAATCTAACCTTCCGAAGACTTTTGGGTCATCGCTCCGTCTGTGGATGCAGTGGGCCGGCTGGACGACCTGTGTGAGCGCTTGCTGTCCGACGTCCCTGGGCTCCGGTGGAGCCGCCCTGCTGCAAGGCGAGCCGATGACCAGACCCTGTTGTGTCAGGAAGGTCACGAGGTTTGGAGAGCTGGGAGGCTTGGGGAATTCAAATGGAGGGATGGCCTGCGGGGAGAGACAGAGACGAGCGGGGGGAACCGCCGGTTTGTCGACATTCGTCTCCTCAGAACTAAGCACACGCGCACGTTTTCTCACTCTCTGACGCGCACCCACGGCGCACACTCACCCTGGAAGGGGAACCGAGGATTGTGGGGAGGGGACTACGCTGCATGAGCTCACTGAGTCTGGGGGAAGAGTGCAGCGGGCGGAGAGTCTTCAGACCCGCCGAGGGGGCCACCACCGGGTCCGAGTGCTGCTTCCTGATCTTTTGTTTTCCGGGTGCGCTGGTGCACTCCAACAAGCAGGGGGCGCTGTGGAGACGTGTGCCGAGTCCCGGCGCCTGCGGGTGAGGCTGAAGAGCTGCGGGACAGAGGTCGGATGTTTCTGCTTTTAGGCAGCAGGTGGTAACACTATATTAAACGCCAGACGAGACAACGAGACGAGAAATCCAGACAAACTGCACAAACTACGAGTCGTGCTTAACTCCCACGCCGCCGTGCTGCAAGTCCAGACCGCTAAGAGAACGCGCCAGCATGAGGCACAGACGAGTGGAGAGCAACTGGGGGTGTGAAAAAGAGTTTCTGTGTGCGTGGGAAATTGGTTCGTGGTCTCAACGAATGACTTTTCAAAAAAGTACTAAACTGTTTGACTCAGAGAAACATTGACAAACGCTGAACCACAAAATTATTTCCCTTTTTGTGTGCACTTGAATTTTCTGGGGCGAACTGACACGCAACCAAGTGAGCCGTGTGACTTTCTAGTACTGCAGCCAATTACTTTATTATACTAGTGTTTCCCCTAACCTTTCATCAAGAGAGCGCCCTGCCTTGAAGTCTAGAATTATATAAATATACACGTATATATTCTGCGCAAGGTAATCCACGTCCATGTATCAGGAACAACACATGTAGGATCTGTTTTGAGGAAATTGCACTTAGTTTCTTGTCCTTCTGGGTTTTGTCTCCTAGTGGTTGAAATGCACTTAAAAGCGTCGGCTAAATGAATGTAATGTAATGTAATGCAATGTGTGCGGACAGAGACAGGAAGCTGTGACACGCATCGGGGGGCGTGGTTACCTTGTGGGGAGAGCTGGAAAGGTCTGGCGCCTCCGAGGGAGAGTCTGCGATTGGCGTGGAGCGCCCCCTGTCCGTAGGGGGGCGAAGGACCGGCCCGAGCGAGGCCCAACGAGCTTCCGCTGCTGCAGCGACGCACAGGTGGGGACAGCCTAGCGACACAACGTTCACCGGTCAGTCATAGTATTGGAAGTGATGCATCTAGATCAGTAGCAGTGGTACCGACCGGGGTGAGCTGTCCAGTTTGGTACAGTGCATGTTCTGCTCCATGCGCTGGTAGTTCTGCACCTGGGTCGGTACTGGGATGGGCAATGACTGACCACCGCAGCTACTTCCCGAGAACTCACTGGGCCTGCCAACGACAGGTACAAGAACAGAGTGGGCCAAAAAGACTTGAGCGATGAGAGGCTTAGTGTGTTTTACACAGCACCACCGGTCTCAACACAACCAAACATATGGAACTGAGCCGTTACCTGACAGGATTTGGAGACCCGCTGCAGGAAGGAGACAGTGGGGGGGTTTTGACTTGGCCACACAGTCCAGCAGACGCTACGAGAGAGCTAAATAAATAGAGGACACGTCATTAGGACTTCATCGAGATGCCATTGAGTAACGGATAAGACAGCGGTGTTCTCCAACATTATTACACAACTACTTCAAATGAGCTTTTATGCGGGTAATGGAAATATATGAAAAAGCATTGCGCCTTACCCGCTGTTCATCAGGCTGTCCTGCAGCACCTTACTCTCACATGTCAGCTCGCCCGCTGGAAAACAGAAAGAAAATTGGAAGGAAGAAAAGAAAATTACAAACGAGACAAAAATCCAAACTACAGCTAAAGCTTATAAAATGCTTTTCACAAAAAGTCCACATAAAATCAAGTCTATTCAAATAAATATGACTTCAGTAAGACTTCGCACAGTGGCATTTGGTATTCAGGAAGAAAAAAATGTTTTCTCACTGGTGAAGTGAGCCGGCACCATGACAAAGTCGTCGGTGTCACAGGAGGAGGAGTTCTTGCTGCTGCCAGCCCCTCCGCAGGAGTCCTTGAGCAGAAAACCGGCGGCCTCCTGGTTCGGGGAGGCCAGAGCTTTGGGACGCAAGTGCTGACCTTCGGCAAGAGACTGCTGAAGGGACGGGAAGAGGGAAAGTCTTAGGTAAACAGAGACAGGAAGCCCGAATGTGGGAGGAATAGGTATTGACTTGGCTCGGAAACACAAGTCTCAGAGGGATGGGTTGGGGGTGGGGGGGGGTGGCAGACAAAATAACAAAGGGGTAATTAACACAAACCGGTGGAGAGGCGAGGTGAGATGTGGAAGAGCTGCTACAAGAGCTGGCCGATGCCGAGCTCGGGATGCAGGTCATGGACACAGCAGGAGTTGCTGCGACCAAATGCAATACACGTGTTAGACAGGTCAAGGATACGCACATCAGGTCAGACGTTTACGGCGTTCTGCTGACAAAAGTAATCAAATGTGCTTCACTGTACTTCTCAATCTAGTCCTATGACGGAATCATTTTACCATTTAGATAAAGATTCAGTCCTGTTGTTATTTTGAAGGTTACTCTTTTAATTCAGTTTTTTAATAGATGCACATTTTCTCACTTAGTGTCAATGTCAATGCGTTATGTTTGTTACACTGAAAGTGCAACAAGTTTATTGTGTATTCTTACTTACACTTTTTCAGGGATGAGCTAGCCTCCAGGAAAGGATGACAAAAAAACTCATCTGCCAACGGCACAAGCAGACAAACAGAATTAGTAGGAGTTGGTGACGCGGAGCAACAAGTCTGCACAGTACCGTACGCACGACTCACAGACACGGCAATGCACAGGGATACTTGTTACTGATGTCTGTTGCCCGGGTAATGAGATGAGCATGTATAAAATGCTACATTGCCAAGCTAGCCGGGTAGATGAGTTGCATTCATTTTCCTATACTCAGTGTGCACTGACCAAAGTCCATGCGGTCCTTGTGGTTGCGCTGCAGCAGACCCAACAGCAGATGCCTCAAATGGCTAGAAGTCTCTCTGGGGATGCTGCGAATGGTGCACATACACAGGGACAATCTTAACGGCACTGAAACTAAAATAAATGATCCGTCTATACTCGTTTCAGATGATTAATAGCTAGCTAACAGCTTACTGTGGTTTCATTAGGCAGCTGGGAATGTGTGAGCCGTATATATGGTCATTAGGTTTGGATTTTGGGGATTTGTTTGGAGCTTGTCATCGCTAATAATGTTGTGAATCGACTGCTGTTAAGCTGTTAAAACAACCCAGCTGGCAGCATTCATGTTTAATTGAGTTTTATCAACACATTGTCAAAGATAACATGGTCTCGCAAGTACAGGTCCTGGCTTCACTTTTCATTTGGTAATCTATTCCGCATAAAATCAGGTCATTGGAACTTTAATTTCTTATGAGTAACATCCAGAATAAAAAACACAACGGTTTAATAAGCTGTCATTGTTAGTCCTTACTTGGGGCTCAGGGTCTTGTTTTTTTCATAGAACAGCCGCAGGTCCTGTGGACTGCTTGCCTGAAAAGGTCAGAGAGGTGGTTGACAAACATCTCACATCTGTTCACACACACACACACACACACACACACAAGTCATACAAAACACTTTATTGTCACACTTCCCAATAAAGCAAAGATTGGAGCTGGGTCAGATTAGATAAAGTAGTCGTGAAAGACGTTACTTGTTTCGTCATCTTTCACGTTAGCCATTTTTCACATGATCTGCAGAGAAGAGACTCCCTGTTTAAATACTTATTATACTACAAACATACTGCACTGATTTGGTGGTAACACACTTGGTTTTGTAACTATTTTTAATTACAGCAGGTGTTTCCCAATTTTGGACCAAATTAAAATATCTGCTCTAATTCCATTATGCAAACGTCCTTCAAAAATGTTCTTTTTCTTTGTTTTCGGTTTTCCACATACCCTTGTGTCTTAAAAAACAGTGAGAGAAGTCAATTGTTAATTGACGTCTTGGGTCAATGGAGTTTTGCTGGCTCAGCCATAAATGACAATGTACGTATGGATGAAGCAGATCATATTGCAAAACAAAAGAACATGAGTTGTAATAACATGTTTACCTGAAATGGGGCCTTTCCAATCAGGCACTGAAACACGATGGTTCCTATACTCCACAAGTCAGCCTTGGCATCATAGCTTTGGGACATAATGACCTCAGGCGCCTAGAGGGGAAAGAAATAAAGCAACATTGCGACATTTTGGTGGAAAAACGTATTCCACTAACTTATTTACTCACTTATTTACTTTAATTGTTGAACAAATAAATGAACCATTGAGGAAATGAGTTAGTGTTACCCACGCTGTGCAATGTATGCATCAGATACTGTGTTAAGTAATCAGAACCATGCTTACCATGTACATGGGGGACCCGCAGAGTGTTGCTGCCATCATGTTGCTCTGAAGGTACCTGGCAAAGCCAAAGTCCGCTGTGACAAAATGTGAAACAATTCTCAGATTAAAACTAATGAAATTGGGAAAAAAAATAGAAAAGAACTCCCAGGAGAAAGAATGAAGGTGGTTGCAGAACAAAAATCTATAAAACTCGTTTCCCACAGGTTCCCAACTGAACAGTCTCTATTTTTTATACCAATAAAACTGCAAATCGTAATACCAACAATGGTTGAGAGGCAGATGCTCCCCAGCTCCACCGTGATACTGGTGTCATGACGACGCTCCAATATCCCACTGGGGCTCAGCCCCCAGGGAGGTCTGCTTAATACACCACGTGTTAATCAAGAAGCCCAATTTTTTGCACACATCAAATAAAATTCTCAAAATAATCCCTGTGTGGCTAATCTTATTATCCATATTGTTGGATACAGATAACTAATATTCACGGGCACGCAGCCATTTATAAAAATACATCATGTTCCAGTGGTCCCTTTGGCCCTATGACGGTACAATGAGTGTAAACACACTGTTTGCTAGTGTGACTGTGACAGTTTTCCCAGAGTGGTGAGGACAATAGCGTGTGGGCTTTACACTCGCACAAGAAAATCAAGTCCCTCCCCGAGGAACAGGAATTAATGGGTTTAAGGATTAGCAGTGTTTCCAAACAGCCACACACCCTCGCTGCGAGTGCTGGGGCACGACACTTTCCAGAACACGGATTCCTTGTTGCCAAACTGAATTCATCGTCCATGGTGAAACGAGCCAAACGCAAAACAGACTGGGAACAGACTTTGAGTCCTGTTGCTACCAGAAACGAGAGGGATTAGAGGGAAGGTGTTTCCAATGTGCTTTGTCATGCGACTCAATGACTTTCGGTTTGGCTCCTGTGGAGGCTCCTTGCGTTTCAAAATAAAATCCTAAAATAAATTTTTTTATTTTTATATCTCAATAAACCTGTCTGCCTATTAAGTTTGCCTACAGTTTAAACTTCCCTCTGATCTAAACAAAAAAAAATAATAATCTCAAGGTGTTAATACACGCACGGGCCATCACGCCGTCTCTCACGCGAGCCGACCTACCGATCTTGATGCAGGTGTTGTTGGAGTGCGACTTGCGTCCCGGTGGGTAGGAGAGCAGAATGTTCTGGGGCTTGAGGTCCCTGTGGATTATGCCTTTGCCCTGTAGGACCCTCATGGCCCCTGCAATCTGCTGCAGGAAAACCCGGATGGTGTCTTCACTCAGCGTGCCCTTTGCTGCGGAGAGAAAAGGTTTATCGACCACAAGCCAACTCTGATATTCTAGGTGTCCAACAAGGTTTATGGATGAATTATGGATGAAACATGCTGGGGGGGTACGGCAGACATTTCAGGACGAAAAAGAAACCACACTATTTCTAGGGCTCAGGTCATAATCTAATTTGAACTTTTCCCCTGCGTCCTCTCGCATCGCCCCACTGCCACCTCCTCCTCCCCGTCTCCTCCTTTCCTCCAATAATTTCCCTCATCTCACGGTGGCACTATGTGGTTCTATGTGAGAGCCCCTCCCGCGTCTTGAATTTCTCACTGGGCAGGAAAAAAAAGTCTTGTCCGTTGCCCAAAGTGGTTAGTGGATTAAGAAGCACTGTTTGTACTACGGGTGCCTGGCAGACAAAGTTAGCAGCTACAGCTATAATTAGTCGGCAAGTGTCTTATTTTGCCTGCTGCCCGCCCCTCAGACGGGGTGAGTGCAGTGGCTATTATGAGCTCTGCACTTTGTGAACCTGGACAGAATTCAGGACTTTGTTAGTTTGTTTGAATAGTAATGAATGAAAAGCATATTTGAAAGAGGTAGTGCACTTTGTGTGTGCAAACAGTAGAATCCCGGAGGGATGCATCTATGGGGTTTTATTGCATTACATGTCATTTAGCTGATGCTTTTATCCAAAGCGACTTACAACAAGTGCATTTCAACCATTCTAATGTCTCATTTGAGCAGCTGACACCAAAGCACCTAACCTGTATCATCAGAGCCGGGGGATAAAAAGGCAGCTTCCTGCCGTCAAACATACAGCATAAATAATCTGCGGTGTGACCTGAATGGCAGCCTTGGGGCAGATGTTTTTCCGTTGAGTTGTTCTAATATTTGCACACTTTCAATCATCCTGGTGGAATTGACAAAGTTATAACAGGATTCTCCCTCTTTTACCAATATTCTTAACTAGCAGTTGCTTTCCAAATATTATGATTCTAAGCATATTTGTAATGTCTTTTTTGAGTTGATTCTGTGTTGTAAATGCCAGTGTGGAACAGCTGTTAGTGTGATGATCTTGGCCCTTTAAAAATAAGGAGAGGCTTGATGAGCGAGGACTCCTTCTTGTCACCGAGCAGCAAAGATGACTTTTCAACATGCGTGCAGTTATTGTTTGTCTGAGGCATCTGGAGCTTCCAGTAGATGATTTGTCACACTTACTGTGTAAGTAGTCAGCAAGGTCCCCCCCGTTGCAGTACTGGGATTAGAAGGAGAGATGAAAAGGAATAACCTTAGAACTGTCGGGTAAAAACGGATGTGTAACCGCTCTGATATCAGCCTGCCTGTGAAGGGACTAGAAAGCCATGAGATCAGAGCAATGATTACCTGAAGAGTGATGTGTTTATCAATGTATAGCCATGCTCTTACCAATATGAATGAATCAAGGAAAGGACACCGTGTGATGTGAAAGGTGGCTCTAAAAAATGAATAGCATATATATGCATAGGAATATGTGTTTGTGTGCATTATACAGACACATACATGCACACAGCTTTATCTATTCAGTTTTCAATGATATAGTGTGGGGTTTAATTGCATTGTATTACTTTATGTGGTTTGTGTTCTGGAGGCAAAAGAGGAAGCAAGAATATAAACATTCATAGAAATAATAAAAAAAGGCTTTCCCGCAGTATTCCGTATTCATGGTGAATGGTGTGAGATCTGGTACCTCTGGCAATACATGTCACTTTGTTGAAGCCCAAGCTCTTCTGTTTGTTTGGCAAATGTGTTAAGACAACATTGTATCTGTACAAATGCACAATAACAGAACCACCAGGCTGGAAAACAACTCAACCCAAACAGCAGCTGGCATGCACCTTAAAACACTAAAATGGCCAACTATGTTGTCCAGAAGTATTTTTAAAGCAAAGTAGAGGATTCTCAAATATAATGCCACCTGAGCATCATCCAAATCTCACACACATCTCGCACCACGTGGATGTTACCCAGAAGCCATTTGCCCCCGTTGATGCCTGAGGACAGAGCTAATTATAAACCCGGCCCCGTCAGCGCTGCCCGCAAAAGGCTGCGACGACGCGGCGCTCAGCAAACAAAGCCGCACATCGCAGCGAGCTTACCTCCATTACCAGGTACACGGAGCTGGCGGTTTCCTAAAGGAGCAAGAGATAAGAGTGGTGGGTAAACAAACTCATGTCAGTGGCAGACAGAGGAAAAGGAACAGGTGGCACTTCTGCTGCCCAGCCATTAGGTTGCTGCGAACTAAGCTGGTGGACCGGATTGGGGAAATATCAAATTTCTTAAAAAAAGGGTTGTCGAAATGTTGGGGTCTGAGAAAGAAAGACACAAGATGCCACCGGGGGAATGAGGGCAAATTAAAGCATTGATTTAAGTGGTAATCTAAAACTTAAAAAAAAAAAAACGCTCTGCTGGATTATTGCTGATCCAAAAAGCTTTTGCTCAATCAGATGGACGGCTCTGACGTCGAGAGCATTTAAAAACAGTGATATCCGGAACAAGTGAGAGACCACACTCCGAAGGAACTCACCAACAAACTACAAACAACCTGGATGTGTTTTCTTATGTTTTGGGCATTCAGAGATGATCTAACAACTCTTGTGACATCTATTATCTCTCCTCCGCCTCCCTAAGCCTGTCTGAGGCAAGAGCTGTGAAAAAGAAAACACAGCAAGGCCGACTTGACAAAAAAAAAAAAACCTCTTATCACATGGCAACAGATGACTGCGGACTTTCGCTCTGACCTCCACGCAGTAGCTTGTTGATTCTACCGGTCGGGACCCCAGGCTGTTTTTCTATAGTTCAGCCGAGTCAGGCCTTTTTTTTGGAAACTAGTTGTCGTTAGCTTTATTGAAGCTGGACGAGCCAGGCAGAGAGACAAAACCATCCAGTTCCCACCGGCTGTCCCTGTGACAGAGGCACCAGACTTCACTTCTGGTGGATTGTGTTGCCGTGGCGTCGGAGGGAATCTATTCTAGAACATTAAAACTAGGAATTAACTCTCATAGTTGATTAAGAAGAATGATCTTTAAAATGCATTTCTCTGGTGTCCAACGTTTGGTCATTTGGGTTGGGAGGTGGGACTTCCGGTAATATTTGACCATGGCTGGGGTCTAATACGGGGTTTTCATCGAAAAACCGGATCCTGTTCATCAAGCAATGAGAGACACTGCAGTGAAAGAGGATTAGTTGGAACATTAGATGTTCTTTAACCAGATGGCAAGGCGTTATCAATGGAGCATGAAGACCGAAGGCACACACGGCGAGTTTGAAGTGTGTCTTTGTGTCGTGAAAAGGTGGCAAACTTTGTCTTGCATTGAGCAGAAATGCCGCTCAGCGGGAGCAGAGCATTTGACTGCAGACAGAATGTTAACGTCAGAGAGGAATAAGCTCACAAAGGGGAGGAGTATTTACTGAAACTTTCAAATGTGTAGTACACGGGAGGTCAGCGGAAAACAATTCAAAAAATGCAGCAGAGCCTTATTTAACAAGTGAGGGGGGGGAACAAGACTATTTAAGCTGCATGAGAACAAAGTGGGTCATCTGGAACAGACACATCCGGCTACCCATCTGGTGCGTTTTCGTGAGCATAGACTGAGGGAGACACTGCGACGTTAAGAGGTGTGATAATTATGTATGTAAACAGAAGCATTGACAGGGTTAAATCAGCCTGATCTTCACATGACCCAGATACTAGTCTCGAGAGCAGCGTACATACCTGAAAGTCCAGTAACGCAACAATGTTTTCATGCTTCAGCTCCTGCAGAGAGGAAATCATGAAAATCAATTTTCTTGTGCATGTTTAACTTAAAGCGACTTTAAAAACTTGGCTCGTTCAGAGCACGTCAGACCCTGTGAGATTTGCAGAGAACATAACATTTACTTTCACATGACTCGTGCCCCAAAGATACGATCTCGTCACGGCGATAATCCCCATTTGCATTGACATATGCCACCTTTCCAGCTCTAGACTTGTTCACTACAGCACTGGGAGACTATTCAGAGCCTCTGACTTACTTTGAGTATTTTAATCTCTTTCCCCAACAGCGTTTGGGATTTGGCCAAGTTCTTCTTGTTGATGCACTTCACCGCCACCTCCCAGTCGTGTTTCTAGAAGGAGACATTGCATGCTAAATATTGGGCTAACCACAAAGCATTGTGTTGCATTGCATTGTTGTGTGTTCATTAGGATGTACCATCTTGGCACGACTGTACGTGTTCAGTGTCAGTGGTGCAAACACCAATTGGTTACAATCATAATCACAAATGTTTAATACTTGGATGTTAAAGGGAGGAGACATCCCTTCTTCACAAGGTTGGTTACGTATTGCCTGCTCGGACTGTAATGTAGTTGTTGAGATAGTTTTCAGGACCAGCCAGTGACTCTTTATAATTTCCTCTTTGTCAGTATATTATATTCACCTCTTGTCGTAGTTGAATGTATACACATTGCAATGTAGATTCTAAGATACCACCATCCTCTACTGTTGAACAAACTGACCAAAACCATTGAAATAAAGCCACACCAATGCTACAGGCCTACATTGCCCCTGTGTAGCATCTGTTTAAGCAAATGCGATGCATTATGTCTATGTACTACCACTGCATCCATTATCTATCATGAGATATACTCTTGGATTCGGGGCATGTTGCAACTTGTTTATTAATGGCCTCAGCGTGATGCTTCCTTGGGTTTACTGCTCTACTTTCTATTTCAACAGGATAATGGACGTGCAGCATCTGCCAAACCGGCCGAAAGATAAAACGACGATGCGTGCATTAATAAAAGGTCACATAGATTACAAAAGAAGCATTTGATCCATTAACTGTGTGGTTTTATTTTTTTATAGGAGCATCCTGTTCGTGCTCTCGGGCCTCTTAAGGCCGTACGATGACAATAAATACACCAGCTGGCCAATAACATGCGACTAAAGGCGAACATTAGCACCGGACCTTTCTACATCTTCTTTGAAACAGCAAATGCGAAATACGTGTGTGTGTGTGTGTGTGTGTGTGTGTGTGTGTGTGTGTGTGTGTGTGTGTGTGTGTGTGTGTGTGTGTGTGTGTGTGTTCGTACGTCAAATGAACAGAAGACCAGGGGACACTGACCTCTCGGTGTCTGCCTTTGAAGACGACAGCAAATGCGCCATGTCCTATCAGGTCCTTCCGACTGAACTCGAATTTCCCCACCGTCTCCATGGCGCGGGTCTAGTAAGGCGGGTGGGGCAGCTACTCGAGGGACGGACAGGCGACCGGGCGCCTCGGAGCCCCCCTCTGGGTCGCGGTCTCCTCCGTGGGGTGAGGGCAACAGCAGCGGCGGCGGCAGCAGCAGCAGCAGCGGCGGCGGCGGGGATGTCCAGCCCCTCGTTCACTGGCCACGAGCTGCCTTCGTGACAACAAACCGGCCTCTTCTCTCATGTTCACACGCACGCGTTTTGGAGCGTCACACCCAGCAAAGGTCTGCGGCGATTCCCATCGCGGCCGAGACGAAGTTAGCGAACTCAACAAACGTGTTTTTTGTGTTGTCGTCGCAGCTCTCTGACGTGCCACCTTAAAAAAAGAAGCTGGCTGCGTTTTGTTTATATACAAGAGGGTCCTCGCGTCTGTCGTCCTGGGGCGAAACAAGCGCTTCCTGTGGCCTTAAAACGAGCGAACACCGTCCAATGACCGGAGAATAATGTATTTGGTGTTGTGTATATCTTGCAAATTCGCAGTCGCCTCGCCGAAAGTCGAAGAATCGATGGTCCCAACAAAGCAGACGGCGTCCAGCTTCTGCAACAGTGCGCATGCGCAGCGGAGCTACAGCTGTAGGTTTGACGTCACGCCCGTGCTGCTCAGTCATAACGTGAAAGCGGTTTGACGTTACTTTTAGTTTCGCTAACGAATTTACTTTGGATTTAAAAACCGGGGAATTTATTTACTAGGAATTAGAGTAGCGGGGCACAATGCAGTCGGAATATGAATTAGTAATCGCGTATTAATGTCCTGTGAAATCTTCGCGTAAAACTTAATTATTCAATCATTAATAAATAAATTAAATATAAAATATCTTCGATTAAATTAAAAGTAAACGACAATGTTGTCATGTTTCACAGTCTTTACATTTTTTTTTACCAGCTCCTGATTTATAATATTAAAGAATTGGTTTCATTTATGTGGAAAATACATGAAACATAATCAAAAGCATTGACTGTTTTTACAACGGAGGGATTAACCATTAAACATTAACCATTAACCATATATCCCAATTTTTTGAATTGGTGACCTCACAATTACAATGTTATTTAACTCACCACTAGGAGAGGAACGTGACTATCATCACGTTGAGGATTAACATGATGATCATCATGCCTTATCACACCCTCCGCAGGGGAAGATTCATCACCAGCTGAGAACTAACTTTATTTATCACCTGATGTGTCAACTGATAATTTCCTTGCTAAACAAAAGCAGTTGAAAGCATTAGAGCGGAGGACTGGGGAAAAAACGAGGATAGAAAAGGCCTGAAAAGAAGGCCACTTACACAGATGGCCCGATGTAACTAATGTAACTATGGAAACCAAACGGAGAGGAAATCAATATTATCGGCCATCAAATATGGGAAAAGACATGTCCTGCTGATCACAAGCTATAACAAGCAGTATCACACAGATGGAATTTGAATGGAAAACTATAATAAAAGAATGCATATTCATCATGTTAATTCAGAATAATTTGCATACAGACAGAGAGGAAAACAGGAAAAAACAAGCACAGCACAAGGGTGAGTGGGGGGAGGGGGGTTGGGTGAGGGGAGGGTGAGGGGGAGGTTGCTGTTAATTGCAAGGAAGGTGATAACAGCGGAGAAATGCAAAGCCACCAACAGACAAACAGTGGAGGGTCAGGTCAAAAAGTGTTTAGTTGACAGAAAACGCAGCAGCTCACCTCCAATTAAGATGTTTTCACAAAGGTAATATTACAGCTGATAAGACTGTTTAGGAAACAATGGCATACTCACGCTTTTCATACACGTCTGTGTCTTTATATAACTGCGTAGTGATACTGTTGCGACAAACTAACTAAGAATCCAGCTGACCATCTGTTCTTTGATCTCCAGAGTTTCCCAACAGGTGTACACAGTATTGTCTGTTTGAGTATATAGGGGATTGCTCACTGGTGCAAATTAGGTTGATGAAATACCTGAGATGCCTCTGTGACCAAGATTTAAATAAGACGGTAACAATTACTATATGATAGTCGATCCGTCTTATGGTCTAATAATATGCAAGCTGCGTAATGACCATTTAATTAAGTATCAATTCCTCTGAGCGGGAAACTCTCCAAGAGCTCGAGCAAGCCAAGGTCGAGGGGAAAGAAGATTGCTGCTGTGGGAGATCTCAAGTCGCTGAGCCCACTGCCTCATCACTTTAAATAGAATCACCTCTCAAGGAGGCTAAAGCCAATATGAAGTATATTAGTTTCAATTTGTTTGAATGAGTGCGTGCATATCTGCCGAATACAGCAGGCTTAATGATCATGTTTTGTCCTTGAGAGGAATAGTCTTATCACAGTCAAGATCAGATGATAAATGTGCTCATATTTAAACGTTATACAATGAATGCAAAAATACTGACATCAATTCCAATTCTTGTGAGTTTCTTTTGAGTTCAATTGATGCCCTTTACGTATTTACGAAGGTAGATTTCTGTCTTTAATATGCAAACAAAAAAACTTTTCTTGCATTGCGAACCTCCCAAAAATGTAAGTAAAAATATAGAAATTGAGAATAAATCATTTGTTTGTTTTGCTTATGAAATTTGCTCTCGAAACATTTTTTTTGTTTGCATAATAAAGATATTTCCCTAACACACATGAATAGGAGACAGTTAATCTGCCCGGGAGGGGGACGAGCATTGAAGCACATGCTTGTGCATGTTTCAGTACCACAGGAGGGTGGTAGAGCACTACAAAACTGAGCATATTGATCACGTTGCCCACCCGGTTCACTGACAGCACTGATAGGAAAATGTCATGGAAACAGGTCTTACGGGTCATTGTATTAATTTTACAACTTAGTTTATCCTAGTCTTTGAAAAAAAAAATCAATATCATGAAATACAGTTTACCTGGAGAAAGAAATGGTCTGCAGTCATCAAAGAACAGCTTTTGAGAATTTGACTTGTAGTAGAAACATTGCAAAATATCTATTATTTAAAGGTGGAAGGCTTTTAAAGTGTGGAGGCTTTGACGAGTTGTTTCCTGGCTGATTTTCAGTGAGATGACAGCAGGTCATTGTGTAATGCTTGTTCACTATTGTCCAACAATACTGCCTCATGCTATCATGAATTACTTACCCAAAGCCAAGAGTCTGAGTGCTTAGGGGTTCGCTGCGTGATTTCTGCTGACAATTTGAAGTTACATTCATGCTGCTTTGCGTTCACATATATAAAAAATGTTGACCGTGCTTTTACTCAATCAGAATGATCGATTGGCTCTTCCTGTCTCACACTAAGGCGCTCCTGTTGACGGTTGGTGCAAAGTCCTACAACCGGTATTCACTGTAGTTATTGAAGGAGCTCCAGAGGGAGCAGTGAACCAATGCACGTGTACAAACGTGATTCTTTTCTGAAATTTAGTTCTTTATGGAATATTGTCACACATAATAAATTACTCCTCGGTTTCTCTAATTAGGATGACATTCACCCACACTAACACCCACGTGTCCACTCTTACGCTCATACACACACACACACACACACACACACACACACATACATAAGAATCACGTTCATACAAGGGCACAATATTATGAGGGCGCTTTGTTATATGCACTGTAGCCATGTTTAACCATCACTCAAGGACAAATACGCATATGGAAAGCACATGAGACTATTTTGTTTTTTTGCTTCCCTTAAAAAAAACCGACAAGCCATCTTTGACTATGTGTTCCTTTTAATTGTCTATCATCTTTTGCAGTAGATCAATACATTCCATATCTGAAATAATATGAATGAAGGGTGCGTTGTTTGTGTGTGTGCATGTGTGCACCCTTTAATGCTTTATGGCAGGGATTCCCAAAGTGTGGAGCGTGAGCTGCGACCAAGGGGTACGCGAGAGGAAAAATGTAATGGCGGTCAGTTTTTTTAAGTGGGACTTTTCCATTGACATATATAAAAGGATTTTTTCATACAATAAAATAACATGGACAGTAAACATTTCCTTTGTAATCGTCATTGTCATGCGTGTTCTGGTTATTTGCGCATGTTTAAACATGAGTCTTTATATGGCGATAAAAGTTTTGTTGCGTTTTTTTAAAGTGTGAATTGGGGGTGCGCAGGAAAAAAAGTTTGGGAACCGCTGCTTTATGGGGACGTTAGCTCAAAGCGATGTGACGGGGAACCGAAACGAACAAGGAGAGGTTTAGAATAGGATGTAGGTTGGGTAGGTGTTTGTGAGGCAAGAGCACAGTACAGTAAGCATAATCCTTTCATTCAATTACAGCCCACACAATCCCCACCATTAAGAGAAGCAGTGAATGAAAGAATCAAAATGTGTGTGATGTAAATCTCAGTTAATACTGTTCTCCTGAATTGCCAGTTCTTGTATCTCTTCATTGAAACCGCCATTTACCACAAAATAACTTCATCTCCTTGACCCAAGTCTATAAGGAGCTGCTGCCTCCTCCAAGGTCGCTCCCTTCCACTCAGCTCATATCAAGTGTTGTGGCACTGTGCCCTGCTCATCTCTTCAGTCGAAATATCAAGCAATACAGCACTTGGTGAAATGACGGCCAACCTATTTTCATCTAGATGTGTAGAGATCACTTCTTTTTCAAACCCATCTCCGTGCAGAAAGGAACTCTTAAGACTTGATCAGCGTAATAGTTTTGTCTGCATGATCCTTAGCAATGCTCAAGCATGTGATACCGGCCAATAAGTCACGGCAGATAATTAAACCAAGAAGCAGAGAGAAATTCAATACACTCTACACGGGTTCTTGGACTCGTGGGAGACTATTGTATTCGTAGGCTGCATATAAAGCTTTCTAAAGCATCAATGGGTTTCCACCTTAAGTACAAGTGATTGAGTGTGTTGACTGACAGTTGTGTCACATCATAGACAAGCATGACATTAATGCAGAGAAGCTGATTAAGGCCACGCATTAATTCCTTTGAAAAACGACTTTAACCTTTAACCCTTCGGTATGTTCAATCACTAATGGGTGACTCAATCTTTTCATTCACTTGTCCTAATTTCTAAGCCGGATCCTCCAACTTCAGAGACAAAAGAGAAACAAGGTTATGTTTAGCGGTGTAAGACTTGTGTGGCGTTCCTCCGGTTCTGAAAAAAGAAACCAACGCCAACTTCATTAAACGTGTAATCTTTCTGATGGCCACCAGGGGCAACACCTCTGGCTGCAAAAGTAGTCCGATAGTATGGAGATCTACGATATAATTACTAAACTTTTCAGTCGATTTATTACCTCATTAATCATTATAGGCAGGAGGCCCTAACCCAATCAATACAGCATGAGGTTCATTTAGCAATGTATTGATTCATTTGCAATAAAATGGACCAAAAAAACAATGGTATGCTTGAAATTGATCAATCACAGTGATTTGGAATATTTTTGTCTTTTTCCACAATGTCGATTCAGTTGATGAAGTTAAATGTACGACTTATTAGGCATTTTTGTTTTGTATTCAGCTCCAGTCTCTCTGTTTGAAATCAACCAGGATGGGGACCAAAATGATCCAAACACCTAAACATCATTCAGACTGCGGTCCACAAATCATTGGTTTATCTCAAGGTGACTTTTCTGACTTTTATAAACATTCTCAATAACAGCATGAGAGCTTTTATTATGCATACTGGTCTGCAATAAACCAAGATGGCCACCAAAACGACCAAATTGTCTAACAAATCATTGAAATGGCTGTCCACAAATCAATGGGTTGCCTCACGGTGACTTTGCCAACTTTTACAAGTATTCTCAATATTTCATTTTGCGAGGACGATATAAAGGGCTTCACAAAGTTGCATTGCATTCCTTTTACACTGCCAGCCTGACGATGGTCACAATTATCCTTTTTATTCCAGTACATTCTTCTTGTTCAAATATGCCGCCTGTAACCCAAAATAAAACTCCCCTGCAGTGTTTGTTTGATTGATTGGCTGTGGTATGTGAGTGGCAGCTAATTGCGCCGCAAGTCCCTGAAGAAAATAGTAAACTAAGCTTATTAAGTGACATCTCTTTTAATCTGATTTCTAGCAACAATTATTATAATCTCAAACTATAGCAACCATCCATCCACATGCTTGCACACCGCGAATGTTTGCATGCAAAGCAGCAGACCGTTTTTGTTTATTTTGAACGCCTTACTGAGTCACGTTCGGCATCACCCTTTGGATGATAAATAAGAACAGTTGGCCTTTGAAAGGCATGTGTCGGTGGTTTTATCTCAAGTGGAATATAGTCCTCAT
The DNA here is from genome assembly GCA_021346845.1 of Apeltes quadracus. Taxonomy (NCBI): domain Eukaryota; kingdom Metazoa; phylum Chordata; class Actinopteri; order Perciformes; family Gasterosteidae; genus Apeltes; species Apeltes quadracus. The sequence continues at coordinate 8,727,898 of CM037930.1, read as the reverse complement.
ATTCAATTCACAGTCTCCACCCACATCTATTCACCAGGGAAAGGCCAGAATGACTGGCTGTCAAAACCAGGACAGTCTCATCTCTCATCAACTGCCAAATATTCATCTTAAAAAAGTATACACATATTTACTTTGTGTTTTGAGGACGGCATTGTCACTTCACACATCGTACCTTGTATCACATACAGCCTCCTGTGTCCAACGCTGTCCCTTTTGTCACAACACAGATCAAGGCCTCCGCTTCGGGCAGCACAAGTTGGAGACGATCTGTTGCGCCCGGTCTGCCGAATCCATCCACTGGTGAGGGAAAGTGTTGAATTTAACATAACCTCTGGAGGGAAATTAAGACAGACGGCTGCCAGAGCTTAAGTTTGACAAGTGTGCCAAATAGTTCTCTCGCCAAGCAAGCTCAAAGCCGCTCCTTATGTGAACCCTCAGATCCCCCTCACTGTCAACCATCCACTAGGAGCCGTGTTATTGGCAATATCGCGTCTCCACAGCGCGGGGACTGTGGGAATGGTTGCGTTTAGGTTTTTAGAGAAAGTGACTCCCAGGAGTCCGATCTAGCGTCAGGATGAAACAGAATGTGTTTGATTTCTTTGTCTTTAGTTTGTTTCACTGTTTAACATTCTTTAAAACTCGTTGAGGGTTCCAATGAGATGTTCCTTGCATAAAACGTGCCCAGGACATTTGCCATATTTCCTAAGAAATGTTCCATTTCTTTATGTGTGTATTTGCGATGGGATCCGTCGGGACTTGGCTGCCGGCCCCGGCAACCTGCAACAGTCTCAGTTCAGTGCATCCGGAGGCAGACCAGTCTAAATTCTAATGATGCAAACCTGCCTGGCTGGAGAAAATTGTCCAACAGTTGTTAGAAAGCAGTGCCAATCAAGACCCTATGATGTATTCATTAAATCTAGTGAGAGAAATTAAAATAATTATTTAAAAGGCAAGGGGAATCAAATGAAACAGTTTTAATTAAAAATACAATTTGATATAACCCCCTTCACACTTTGCTGAACAAACACACGTTAACAAATGGCCCGCAGACAAGGTGAGCAGCTCAAATAGGATCAGGTGACCAAACTGCTGAGAAGTGACCCGAGGTGCAGGAGAAGGTCCCCTCACCGCGGCTGCCGATCCGCACCCGTTAATGAACGCGTCTCTTAGCGGCGTCATAGAGCTGCCTGCGAGGGCGTGACGAAAGGGAGACGCGGGAGGAATCACAACGGCTGCATTCTAAACTAACGTGACAAATTAGTGGAACATTGAGAGGCACGACGGCAGCAGAACCTATTACGTGTAATCTCAGTATGCAAAACAGATAATGAAATTGCCAACAGAATAATAGACAAACAAGCCCGAGGGTCATTGGAGCAGAAATAATAGATGCTTTTAAAACTTATTTCGACTTGTAAACAGACTGAAGTTTAGCCGTGCGTGTTCTGCCAGGGGTCTCACCTTGACTCTTGGTGAAGCTAATTGGTTTCCTTTTAAAAGTCTGTGATTGACATGGGAGGGTTCTTGGTACGCGACGTTCCTAAGCACTTACCGTGGTTGTTTACCCCCCTCAAGCTCGCTTTGATTATTGAAGCAAAGCCACCGAGCCGCTGTATACCTTTTTAGATCGTTGCTTCTCTGACGCAGGACTGCGTCCCCGAGGAAGTGTTGGCGTGTAAAGTGCACCCGTGTAAGCGGTCAATCACAGAGCCACACGCAGCGAGCGGGCGCCGTGGTCCGACCTTTGCCGGAGGACAACATGCAGGACATCGGAGAGACTGGAGGCGGCTCCCAGTGGGTGTTTGCGAGCCGCCACGTTACCCTCCGCCGGTCTTCCAGGCCCTGCTCAAAATGCCCAAAATAATTTCCACACTAAGTCAACACGGTGAATAAATTCATTCATATAACTTTTATTTTTCTACAAAAATATTTTACATTAGAAAAACACACTTTGAAATATACACAGTCCACATATTGAAAGTAACCGTGGGACATCTCGACTCAAATATATCTGTGTCTTTATTTAAATTGTAGGTAAATATATCAGCAAGAATAAATCCGGTTGCTATATCTCGTGAGGTCACCAAAAGGAGCTCGGATCGATGGAGGAAAGATTCCGTGAACTTGAATCTGATAATGCGGAGTCACAATCAGTCCGTAATTATACGTAGAGTACTACCAAACCAGTACAGCCCCCGATGACGGCTTTAAAATGATCATTTGGAGATACTTAAGCGGCAGTTCCTCAAAGAGTAAAGGTAAGAGATATAAGACGGGGGGGGGATGGTGATAAGCGACGCTGGGAAACACTTCAGCTTTCACACCTACAGGACTGTGGACGGTGTTCACCCGTCTACCGGTTGCCATTCATTCGTCGTTCTGTCAACATCCCCGGCCTCCTTTGTTTAACTAACTATTAATCCCCACTACATTGCCTGGATTCACCTGTAAAGTATCTCCTGTACATCCCTCATCTCTCTGTGTACCTCGGTTTGAGTAAAGCCAACCACCGTCATAACCCTCTCTGCAACCAGATTAAACTTAAACATAACGACTGGAAAAGATGGCGGGCAGTAGGACGCCTCACAGGAAGGTCCACTTCCCAGGCACTATTTAGAGCACTAGCTTGACATTATGGGAAATATCTCCGCTTGTGCTTTCACGCAGAGATACGAGATCAGTACCATTCTTACGTCTGTGTAGAAGGTTACAGCCTGGTTAGCTTAGCATTAAAACAGGGAACGGGCAAACTGCCTGTCTAAGTCTGTACTAAGGTAACGAAAGCCTGGTTATCCAATTTCCCCGTTTTCCAGCTTTGCACTAAGCCAAGCTGCAGCCGGATATTTATCTCGGCAAGAAAGGAAATGCTTCTCTTCAGTTTCTCCAAATGTTGAACTGTTCTGTTCAATGAATTCATCCGTCACATATCAACATCTGGAGTTACAATTCAACTGTTGTCTACATCCAGGGATGCCATTTGTTATTGTGGTAAAGTGGTTCGACATAGGAAAAAAAGGAAATGCTTTTGCTTTCAGGACAGACCCACCCAATCAGCGTCCCTGCTCCACTACACAGTTTAGCCAGAGATAGAACTTACGGTTCCGTGTAACTCCATTTGTGAAGCGTGGTGCTAGCATTGCGGTGGCCCACTAGATATCTCCTAGTGTGACAATATGACAACCGTATGCACTATCCATAGAGCAGAGCGCTTTGAATGACCATTGGAATGGCAAGTGAAATAAATAACAGGAAAAAAATGGCAAAATAACAAACCAATTGATATTTATACAAACAAAATGTTCCAGTTTGTCTTTCGTCTGAGTCTCCACCGCCTCCCACCAATGAGTCTACGTCTTGCAACCGTCTTGAGAACTCTGTCCCGTGCTTTGGCATCATAGCGGCTCTGAGCGCAGCGCCAGCGACAGCGTCCACAGGGGCGCCAGCAGCCACAGGGGCGAAGGGGAGGGGCGCGCTCCCAAAGGCGAGGCGCTGTCCGAGGTGCAGGAGCACACCTCGTACCCGTTGTCCGCCAGGTCCGGTTGGCGGCGCCCGTTGGCCCTCGTCTCCGTGCTCTTGGGTTCCGTGTCCGGAGAGTCCGACTGCATCTCGGTGCACAGCAGCCAGTCCTTGGCGATGAGGCGGGGGTATCCGGCCTCCGCCTCCATGTCGCTGCTGGGCACTTCGCCAGTACTCCTTCCCCTTGAAGAAGTACGATGAGCCTTCGGAGAGGGAGAGAGACGGAGGGAGAGAGATGCTGGTTACATTTCTGCTTCCGATAACTTCCTTTCGCTCTCCCGTTTTTCGTATTTCTCCTAACCCTGGTGATTTCTTCACGGCCTTTGTCTCGCCTCATCACACACTGATCGTTGTGAGCTCCCGTTCATCTGTCTCTCGTCCTCCCCCTCTATCGCTCTGTTGTCTCTGTGTGCTAGGCTTGTGGAGGCAGCCTAAAGGCAGATAAATGCTTTCATGTGGCTCCAGGTCCCCGGGTCCAAAAGGTGTGCGTGTTTGTGAATCTGCTCGTATACATACACGCATTTGTATGGGTCTTTCCATATAATTGGGGATTGTGTTGGACTGTCCCCTTGTTTGCTCTTGGCCCAGTCCCACACACACACACACACACACACACATCAAAGAGCTTAAAGCAGGACCTGTGAGACTGGGAAAAAGCCCAGACATATCACAGACCTCCGAACACTTGACAGGGAAAAGAGCTTCCACCCGCTCAGCGGGGAGTTCCTGCGGGGCAGAGTGGGGATGCTACCCGCTCCCATTGAAAACCGCCTGAAAGAAGGCCAGACTACCTGCCCCTAATTTATTTTTGTACCGATTTTGAACACCTACAAGTGCTTAATCAAAGCGTAATCTGCTGCACCCTTAACTGGAGGGGGGGATTCCTTATGGAACGCCAGGCTAAGGCTGCCAAAACACTGCCAGCTTTAAGTAAACATTATTTATCCCTAAGAGAAGATGCTATGCTCTCAGCATCTGACCTATTGTGATTGCTTAGGAACAGTCAACCTTTCTCCAGCACCCAGAGACCAACTTTCAGCTCCAAAGTCTTTGTGTGACCGAAGCAAATGCCACGACCAAGCTAAATAATTGATTTAAATGTCACTTTCTTAAGACTGAATCCATCAAAAAGTATGGTATTAGCTCAAGGAAAGAAATAGAATCACAACATGTGTCCCCGTTACCATGACCACAGCACACTCTTTACATCTTACACCGTTATCAGGGAGAACGGCAGTCAACTAAAAAAAAAAGATGTAAGAGCCATAGAGCCTACTTTTGTTCCTTTTTGTTCCGTTTCAGAGTAATTTAATTTGGAATTTAATGCTGTTTTTTTTAATCCGATGATTCGAAAAATAATAGACTGATTAATCAATTTTTGAAACTTTTGTTAGTTGCAGCCCTACTGCAGCGCATCTCAATATGTAAGCATGTAACCATATCAAGCTTATCAGCTGCCCTTCATATGTTGTAATTCATTAAGTCTGACACCATTACCCTCCACATCCTCCACATGCTGTACAGTGATTAAATCACAGTCATCTAGGCAATTAACACGCTCTTAGCAAGGGACCCCAAATCTTAGGGAGTGTAAATAATTAGGGTCGCAAGTTCTAAGTGTGAGAGAAACATTAAAACGCTGCAAATGTGATTATTCTGCAAAATGTGTTATGCACACTATCAAAATACAGGTCAAAATAAAAGGGGTCAGTTTATAGAAGATATCATTAAGTTGTTAAATTATTATTACTACAATTCTTTTTTTAGTGCTCACTAGTAATTAGTCATTATAATGGGCTATGTCATTGTAATGCCACACATAATTACACACACACACACACACACACACACACACACACCTTTTTACTCTCAAGCGTACGCTTGGCTGTACCACTATAGCAAATGCTATATTTCATTGTAGGTGAGACCTGAATATTGTACAGGCACAGATGCACACAGCCTATAAAGATTACTGACATGGCAGATTCCGCCGTAACATACTCCAATAATGATCACATTACCTCACCTGCTGCTATGAAGCTACCCAGAGAAATCTTAGAGGGAAAGAGAGAGGGATGGAGGCAGGTGAGGGAGAGAGATAGGACCGGAGGAGCACACACACACACACACACACACACACACACACACACACACACACACACACACACACACACACACACACACACACACACACACACACACACACACACACACACACACACACACACACACAGTAATTAAATATCAGAAACTAAATATGCATTTGAGCTTATGCATTTAATTGGCATAAAGTTTACATTGTGAATATGACCATGAGCTTTCCTTATGACTGCGCAAATGTATATTGATGAATTGGATATTATGAGCTTATTTGTACATGCATTAAATTTAAGGTAACCATTTTTCTTTTTATTATGTTCAGTACTTTCAGAATCACGCTATTTTGAATGTTTCTATATTAGCATTTTTCTAACTCCTTTCTACTTAGACAGTTGGTCAATTGGAAATCTACAACAAAAGCAGATTGTGTAACTGAGACCAGGTGTTAATATTCTGTTGATCTACCTGGTGTGTGTGTGTGACACCGATAGAACATCCATCTGTTGTTGCCTCACAAAACCCTTCACAGTAGTGTTCTTTACACTGAAGAAGAGCTACTGTACTGGTTGATTCATATTTGGCAGATTTACGTGCAAAAAGGTTTGTTGGTAATCTGCCATCTTGCAAATCACATCCTGGAAGCGGTGTGTTTGCATGTGAACTGAAGGTGGACCACGCCATGGTTGAGCGATGCTGAGGCGGAGGGCAGCACGACGAGGAGACGGGTGCAGATTGGGAATTCTGTCATATTTCGTGCAGATAGTTCATGTCCTTAAAACAAAGGAGCACAGGATTTTAGAATTTGGACTATTTTTAGCGTTGTGAGGTGAGGCGAGTGAGGTCTTCTGGATCTATTGATTGTGGCATGCTACAATGCTTTGTCGAAGGGTTTGGTCCCGCTTCACATTTTGGGCCACGCCTTTCACTTAAAGAGTTTGATGGCACCGTCGGAATAAAAATAGCAACGACTACTGCAGCTTTAGCTCGCTTAAATATATTGTAAAACCATACATTTACGGTTACACAACTCAAACAGGTGGTGTGAGTGGATTCAAAATAGCGGAAAATACATTTCGTTAACTCAACTTGGAGGAAAGAGAAGCAGAACTGGTATAATGACTCACACAGGGAGGTAACTGAAGCAGAGTGTGAGGGCTGATCCTGAGACGCTCAGAGCCCAAAGGCAGTCTGTTGAATGTCGAATGCAAGACTCCCCAAAAGGGCTGAAATAGTCCTTTCTGCCGCTGGTTCAGCTCTTTTAGGGAACAAAACCGCAAACTTGTTCAACTGCTCGGCTTCTCAGACCTGTCAGACGGTGGATCCGTAGAACCGCGTCAGGATTGACAGCCAGACATCGATTGCCCCCCAGGTTAACGACGGAGGAACCCTCTCAGTTCTCGTTCGGATGAGAGCTTTTCGAATCCCACTTTGGTGTCTCCCCCCGCACCCCTAACCGCCCGACTTGCTGAGTCAGTGGCAGCAACACGGATTAATGAGGACGGGGAGGCCGGCCTGCGCCAGGATTCGGCACTCTGCTGTGCTCGCAGCGTACAGGTCAATGCTGTTGTTGGCCAGACGGTAGTTTTTACAACCTCTATCTGGTAGACCGACGGGGCATCTGTAATCCATAAAGTTTGTTCTCTGTGAAGCTTGGGTTACAAGAACTGCTGCAGCCCTAAATAATGTCCACATCTGCCAGACCCCATCCTAATATTTTACTGATCATATTTTTCACATAAAATCTGTTTACTCTAAATTACTTTAAATTATATTATTCAGTAAAAACAGGTTTACCTAACTTTGCACAGTTTATTTAGAGCCACACTTCATAAACATTTATTTCTTTTTTTACAGGTTTACCACTGATGGGGAAGTTTACAGATTTTTTATTGATTTTTTTAAAGCATACAAATGAGTGAAAGGCAAATACCAGCACACGGTTCTCTACAATTACCTTTACTGGGATATACAACTTTTTAATTCCCCAGACCCTGATCCAGTGCCGGCCCGAGCCTCTTGGGGGCCCTAAGCAGAATTTTATTTGGGGCCCCCCTCCCACCACGCAGAGTCACCTGTGCTAGAACATTATTGGCACAAATGTAACGCTATAATGTTATAGCAAAAATTATAAATAAATACAGTGAGGTTATAATACAAAACTAGGGCTGCTTGCAGCACTGAATGGGCCTTAGCCTCCCCTTGCATTTTGGGGGGGGGGCAGCGGTCAGCCAGACACGTGGTCAAAAAGTGAAGAGAAGAAAAAAAAGTCTGGTCCAAGACAGGAATTAAACCCAGATCTCTGGCTCCCTGACCGGACACCTTATATCTGAGCTATCATTCACACTCGCTGGCTGCTTTCATGTCTCATGAAAGGACAGATTGCAGAGATTATTTCTTCTCTTGCTAATTGACGTCTCGTCCGGTGCACAGAATGAAACCGTTCATTTACAAACCCTCGTCATGAAGTTAGCTGGAGTAAATATGACAAGAAGAAAAGCGTTATTTTTGCGGGTCACTCACCATCGGACCACCTCATGGCGTCGTCCAGCTGCGGCGGCAGCCCCTTCCACAGCGTGCTGTCTTTCGGGTAGCCCGGGTCCATGCGCCTCAGGTGGTCATCGTAGCGCCAGTACTGGCTGTCCTTGAAGAAGTACGTTTTGTCGTTGTGCAACCAAACAAAGGCCGCGTCCACTCCTTCCAAGGGCAGGCCGAAGTCGCTGATTGGACGAGGGTAGCCCTCCTCCACGTTATTGTCTTTGAATACCCAGTACTTTAGACCTGGAGAAGACAGACACAGGGGGTCACAATGGAAATGAGAATCATCCCCTTCATAGTGCATCCACCAAATTACAAAAGAAAGAAGAAAGTCACATTCAAGTAGAGATATTTACCTTTGAAAAAGACTATTTTGTGATCCCCGGGCCTCTCATATACAGCATCCAGACTGTCCAGATTGGGAGGGAGGCCCCTCCAGAATCGGTGGATCTCAGCGGGGCGCAGCGACACCAGGTGCTTCTCTCTCGTTAGTCGCCAGAAGTACTTCCCTGAAAAACAGGTTTGAAAAAGCCTGAAAATTCTACACAATGCCCTGTAAATACTTTGCCTAGATAGGACACTGTGCAGTGTCTGCGATACTCACATTACAGACTCCTATCCCCCTGCTGCAAACAAACAGGAGCAATATACGTTTGGCTCTTACCTGGGACAAAGAGCACTGCGAAATAAGGCAGTTGGGCTCGTGTTTGAAAGGATAAGTGTGATTGACTAGAGAGTACTTTAACCAATTCACATCACATACTGTTATCGTTTAAGAGAACATCTTCAACATGTTTAACATGTTTTGGTTAAGGGAAGCCTTCTTACCCAACAGTAAGCCAATAAGAAAGAAGCTGAGCAGATAACTAGTACACAGCATGAGCCTGTGATAGTGGCCCTGCGAGTCACACATGACTTTCCATCGATCGCTGGATCCAGTATTCTGCTCAGCCTTCGTCCTCTACTCTTGCACTTTATCTCTCTCCACTCTTTTTCACCCTTCGCTCCCGGCGAGGCTCTCGGTTTATCTGTTTCTGTGTCATTGTCTCTCGTTCACGTTCCCTTTTTAGGCTAAAATACCTTTGAAAAAGAAGGCCTCTCCTCGTATTTGGGCCACGGCATCAAAATAACTGGTGCATCTGTCTGGGGCATCTCCTGCCAGCCTGAGAGACACAAGTTGCAGGATTAGATCAAATTTCAAAATACGAGTGTCAAAATACGTGTTCAAGGGTAAATACATTTTTACATACAAATTATCTGTGCAGTTTTTTTACCAAACAATTGGTCAAAAAACAGTTAAACCCAATTGCCTAACAAATAAAACAACCATGTAATAATTGCACCCTCCTACTGAGAGAGCCTGAGTTGGTTTCCTCTAATTAAAAAGGTTAAACAAGTTTGAACAAAAACCGGGTGAAATGCCGTCACGCCGACACGACGCCGTCCAGCGTGCATTTATCCTGGGGGCTAATAAGCGATTCACTGACGTGGCCGGCCTGGCAATGATGAAGCCATTAGCGCCACAGGGCTGCCTCTGTGAGTGAGAGGCTGCCAGCCCTCGCATTATCCACAAAGATCCCCATTCACAGCGATAATAGCGCAGCCCCGCGGCCTAGTGGTCGGCGTCCGTCACCCTCGTCGAGCGCGAGCACGCATCGAGCCGGATGGAGGTGGCGAAAAAGTGAGCGAGTAATGAGGGCAGCGGGAGGCCGGTACCAACGGGGGGGGGGTGGAACTGGAGTGCAAGTGTACGCGTCGAGGTCAGCGAGAGGGTGCTGTTGTCAGCACAGCTTCAAACGCCGTTTGATCGCTCACTAAGCAAGCTGCCCTCTCTTGATCCTATTAATTCAGGAGACCATCCGAGTACCGTCAACTCGCCTGCAACCGGAGCAACCGCATATTATTGTATAATAATATGTGAATTGTATAAGAGTGTTTTTACTTTGAACTTATTTTCTGACATACGTTTTCAGACACACAGCAGACGAGAGACTCTGAATCCAGGTCAACCCTCAAAAGGCACGTATGGTCACTCATGTGCTCTGCAGTGGATCCGTCTCCACAAAAGGATGATTTTAACAATTGTTTGAGTTGCACTAATAGCCCCGGCCTATTCTACTTACAGGAGAGTGGATCTGTTTTCGGGAAGGTCCAGGAGGACAGGAGGTTCAGGCTGTCTGGGACGGGTTGCCAGGTCTGTTCGTGTGGGACACCGAGTCTCTGACACCTACGGGAGGAGATGTGATGAAGGATCAAAAGGCCCTTGGTTGACAGTGGGCTCGTAGTTTAGTCTCAGTGGTCTCGGGCATCATTTCCTGCAGTTCATTCTCATCTTCACGGCAATTAGTTTCTTCCCGGCGCACTGCTGCGCTGTCTGTCAGTCCACTGTTTGATAAGGTTAGATCCCATAAAGTCCAATTAACCCAACCCTTGTTTTCACTAATCAATAACCCCGCTCCGCAGACACACAGGGAGCCGGTGGGTGGCTGCTTCCCGCGTACCGTAGAGCTGCCAGACGCGGACCTTGTCCTGGTACGGGAGGTCGTATTTCAGGGGGTCGCCGACGGGACCCTGGTAGTACGGCCTCATGATGGACTCGATGGCGGAGGTGTGCACCAGGCCGATGGCGTGACCGAACTCGTGGACCGCAACCGCAAACAGGTCCATCCCGTGGGAGTCTGACGGAGACAGAGAGGCAGACCACAAAATCAGATTTTTTTTTATCTTATAGCCGGACATTGATGATGAATAAGTGGACATTTTAAAAGAGGTTATCCTGTGTCTCTCATCCGGGGGTTGTGATATCTTTAAGTTATCACTGTCTATCTTGTTATCTAAGTGTTATTCTGTTCATCTATATGTAAATGTAAACGCTAGGGAATAAATCAGGAGGATACGCATCCTCCAATTTTGAATGGCCTGCCTGATCTTTTAAATTTAAATTGAGTTATTTAGGTGCAGTCAATACAAACAAAGCAGCTACAATTTGCTGCACACAGCATATTTTACTTGCTTATAATAATTATTCCTGTCCAGCCTTAACGTAAATTGCTTAAAAATAAAATTGCACACTCAAAACCCGAGGCACGGCTCCTCTCCTCGCTCGCGAGATTTCAAAGTGAATCAACAACCTTTTGAGGCCGTGACAGAAGGAAAACAGAAGCAAGATATGCAAATATGAGTAAACTACATTATCGTAATAAATTATATCATAAACCACGAGACTTTTTACTTCAACGGCAGCAATCTCAGCTGCACCGTCAGAGAGATCTTCTGTACCTGAACTCATACGACCCCCGCTAGCTTGTTTATCCCCCTTTAGGAGTGAGCCCCATAGGTTGGAAGTTAAGAGGCGTTACAGCCGGCTCTGGTGGCTGTCAGTGCTGTAAGGCATGTGGTGTAGTGAGATAACTATGGTAATACTGCCTGAGCCGCTTGGCTGCCAATCAAACTGTGAGTGCGGAAAGACACCTAAAAGAGGGCCGCGGGCTATTCAGGCACATTTCCCTCGATGTTCAACTAAAAAAAAATTAAAAAATAAAAGCCTCCGAAAAACTCCTTGTCTGGCTGTGCTTAGCAAGACAAAACCTGGGGTTCGGGGAGTTGAGATTTGCAAAAAATATGTGAGCGCTAGCGTGTCGGAGCGCAGCTAGCTTAGGGCCCCTTGGTGGCTCGACTTCAGTCCCCGATCCCGTTTAACCCGAGGCCGGCCTCGACACGGGGAACACGACGGTGCCACGCTCTGTCAAAAGACAATTGGAGACATGCACCTTGTGTTTAGAGCACCTGGGACACTCCGAAGCCAAATGCCAACTCCAATCTGCAGGAGCACGCGGAACGGAAAGGGAAGGTGCATGAAAGGACGGCTCGGGGGGGAGGGGAGCAGAGGGAAGAGAGATTGGGAACAAAGTCGGTACCATGTCATCGTGTTTACAGTCCATCTGAGGGTGACAGATAAAAATCCTAATGCCCACGGAGAAAGTCAGAGCGGTTAGATTTGGGTGGATGAAAGAGACTCATTGAGTCCGTGTCGGAATGAGAGAGAGAGAGAGAGAGGGAGGGGGAGGAGGGGGGAGGTTCCGAGTAACCAGTCAGGACCAAACGGATTTTACTGCATGACATAGTTAAATAGACATACAACCAAAAGAGCCGTTTTCTGGGCGTCTTCTGATCCAAAAGGTATTACTTTGACAGACAGTCGCTATAATAAATTCAGAGGTACCGCTACCTTGGTTGGAGCGTGATGTGTTCGGATTGCTACGAACACAGCCTGCAGCACTTAACTAAAAGTTTTATAAGGACGACGCGGCGTACAGAAGAGGGAGAGAAGTAGGAGCACAAGGAGCCGAGGGCCATCCTTTTCATCAAGTCCTTGTGGTCCTGTGACCTTCCATCACCTTGTGCAACTCGCACATTTATATCTTTAAGCGGAAATTGGAGTTCAACATAGTGCAAACGGCAAATGATAAACATTAGGCGTGTCTCAATTTTAATAGAATGATTGTTCAAGCAGAAGAATTGCTGCAGTGGTCGTTCCTGTGAGACTGAAATTATATTCCCATGCTCCCGAAAAATCGATTCTGGTAATATCTGCGGACACCATTAAACCGTATATGTATTTCCTAGGTTGTTATTCTTAAGCTACTATATAAGTATATAAGAAAGTACCGTGAATGCATAATTGTATGCCATGCTCCAGTACAGCTCAGGAGAAATGAAAAAGGTGTCCAGGGAAATGAAAATGAGACCTCTTCAATTTGAAATATTTATCGAAGTATATTGTTCATCCAAGTTACACAACATTTAAATTGGATCACACTTCTTGATATCGCATTCATGTGTTGTGTAGTTATGACACCTTAAATGTTACAATCACCAAGATCGTCTTGCTGACCTTGCATGCCAATGGACTATACTCAATGAAAACCTTTACCCTATAAGCTAGTTTGTACTTTCTGTATAGAAAACCCACAAAGCGGTACTGAGATAGCAACTATCACGTGGAGAATTTAGTGAGTAGAACTAGAACTCATTGTTCTCCAAGGTCTTGCAAATGTTGAATACTGTGTTGCTTCAGTCCAGAATGAAGGTGTTTAAAAAGATTATGAAGTACAAAGTTCAACAAGCCAAACTCTCAAGAATCAGCTCGGTATCTTGTTTTTTTTTTTATAGCACACAAATAATCGCTTCTGTATTATCAATATATTAAACTCACAAAAAACCCTAATTTTGTTCTGAAAGAAATGTTACACAATCAAAGGCGACAGTTTAGAGCGGCAGCGTTTTTTTGATGGCATGTATTGGCTGCGAGTACCAGGGGACTTGGGTCGCAGTGCAGGAGGAAGTAAGCAGGAGGCAGATTCCTCCAAAAAGTCTCATTAGACGTACATTTTACCCTTAAGTCATTAAAGCAACCTTGAATGCGGGAACATTCAACAAGGTGCGTTCTCGCTCCCTGTAGAGATCGTCTTCTAGGCGAACCATCCTTTCAAACAGTTTACTGTTGGAAGCATCATTCTCCCTGCACAGAGGAGGAGTTTTTCAGGAGTTTGTCAACATAGGAGGTTCTTGATTGGTTCTTTGACCCCTTTGTCTTTCTCTGCAATCTACGCAGATTACTCCGTGAACTGTGGCACCGTGGCGTCATGTCGCGACGAGGCCTCGGCCAACTGTGAGGTCTAATTGGAGCCGATTTAGCCGCTGGAACATATGTTTCGCAGCTTTGCGGCTCAAAAGCAAATGAAGAGAAAGTAACACGGGTGCTGGTCGCATCATAGACTCACCAGCTAGATCACTCAGGGCCATGTGCACCCCATCCACAAAGCCTAAAGCTCCATCTCTAAGTCGGGGGGCAGGACATCATTATTTTTTAGTAGTGTGAGCTGTGAAGAATTGTGTCTGATTGGTATAAAATCAGGGATCCTGATGGTGTCCTGGTCTACGTCAGCTATTAATAGGTGATAACGACGAATGGGGGAGTTTGACATTTTGGAAGAATCCTTTTCACGGCTGTCTTGAGCTGGACGAGAGGAGTAATACCACAATGTGATATTCATTGATTGTCATCATCAGTGGAGGTGTGGGTAGACATCACAGAGCATCACAGTCATATTTTATGGTCCAGCAGAGGCATTTGCCTTCAGCTTTTTCTTGCCCCAAAGGGAAAAATAATATTTTAATCACTTTAACATATTGTGTCTCTTTATTTTCTTCCTAATCATCTGTTTGTAGCCACTCTATCCTTGTGAAAACCCCATGGAATAAGTCAACAATAAAAAAATATATAAACATACGGTACATTTTAATTTATTTTTGGAATTGCTGAAAACCAGGATTCCGTATTTTGTTTATGGCAGTTGTAGGATATTGAAGGGCGCCTTTTGTGCCTCCTAGTAAGCTTGCGATCAAAACCACTCCGGCTTTAGTCACTTACTCTGAGTCCTGTGTGTGAACCACTATACGTTATATTCATAGATCAAACCAATTCAATATTAATTATAGAATCTGGAGCGTGAACAAAGGATAGAGGCACAGCTTGGCAGCAGATTGCAGTCAGCGTTCTAGTTTTGGATGTACGTAGAAGTCTTGGTGAGCACGAAAGTTTGAAACTGTGGATTTTCAGCCTCTGTTTTCCTGAGTTTGTTATATTAGTGGATTAGTAGATAGTTATTCAATCTTCCCCTCCGTCAGTGGTTGGTCTTCTACCCTCAATTGGGCCGCACAGTCCTTCACCCCTAAATACGACACATGCATGTCCACGCACGTGAGCCCTGGCACTCAAACCTCCTCACCTGAAGATCTGAAGGTCCAGGCCTCGTCATCATCAAAGTGCGTGTGGCCGGCCGTGAACCTCTCCCCGGGGAAGAAGGCGTGTGCCACCGTGCCCCCCGGCCCGTCGAAGGGATACCCGTCGTTGTGGTCGGCCTTAGTGAAGTCTATCTGAATGTCGGCGTCGCTGCCGGCCACCTCGTGGAAGTTGAGTGGCGCGATGTCGCTCCAGACCTTCAGGGCGTAGTACATCAGGGCTCGGACGGTGTCCCGGCCCAGCAAGGCCGAGTCCTTGGGGAAGGTCCTCACCCTGAGAGAAGAACACAGGGAGACAGGTATGTTACATAAGTAAAGAAAGACGGGTGGATTACCGGGTGCCTGGGTTGTCAGGTGTGTTGCGTTCACTTCCCTGGAAATCCCTGCACGTGTTTTCAGGAAATTCGCCCCATTCAAGTTTTACACGTGTGCTGGAGTCTCAAAAATCCTGAACATTCTCAGTATTCAATCTTTTTGGCAAAACTTGTCTTGATGGTGTTAAATTACTGCTTCTGTCGATCTTTCCAGATGTTTGTATAGACACTACAGGCATTGTCATCAATTAAACCACAGCAGTAACCCTTCATTCAGAGTAGCTTCAGTGTCGTCTTTGGTGGACAAGCACCTGAAGTCAGTTTTCAAAGAAAATATATCTGATGCGTCTCCCACACAGTCTCCCAATAAGATTAGATCTCATCAGAAGTTTGTCCACGACTTAAGTTCACCTTTACGTGTTTTTTTAAAGAGTAAAGATTACTTTACTGATGGCTGAGATCCTTAGTCTGAACTATTTTGAGTCAAACTTCTGTACACCTTGCTCAGCAGCTCTGTCTCGTTTTATCTCTGATTTTATTTTACCCATTTCAAGCTGAAATTATTTTGTGTCTTCAACAGCTCTTCAGCGTTCGGCCACTTATCTTGTTTTGCGCGTGCGCGCACACACACACACACACACACACACACACACACACACACACACACACACACACACACACACACACACACACACACATATATAGAGCCAAGCTGACAGACTCTTCTCTACCTGAGTACCTCTTCTGGACTGATTTTCTTTCAAGGAGCACAAAAAGGGGGGGAACAATTTCTTTGAATATTTTTTCTTCAGGCCTCCCTGTCGTTCTCCTTCTCTTTGCAAAACAAAGTGTGCAGTTGCTTGAATATTTTTTTTGTCCAAGCTCACCAAACCTCACTTTATATGGGCGTCATTCTTATAAATATTCACAAAGAGTAGATACAAGGGCTACAATATTATATATTATATAAGGGCACTACACAAAACGGGGGTAATCACATTAAAAACATAGAGAAGCAAGAATGGAAAAAAGTAAATAAATCAGAACAACAGCAGTAATAATAACACTAATATTAATACTAATGACAATAACAAAAGGGGGACGTAGAAGTTAACGTGACACAGCCGAGCATTTAGCCGTCGAGGAGACAAATACTTCCCTCAGGAGTCGCAGTAAAGTCAAAGTAGGACTTGGATTAACTTTGCCGGATGGACCATTTTTCTCCGTGTCTACTGGCTGCATAAATAAGCAAGTGTTTGCTGAGTGGCGATAACACGCCAGTGCAGTCTTTATGGTAATTGCACGTTTAAATTCACAGTAGATTTAGGCCCCGTCCGAGGTATCTCCCGCTGGGACCTCGACCCTATAATCACCCCTGGTGCTGTGAATAAGGCAACGCTACGGACCTTCTCTCATGACTCACTAATGAACAGTAATGCCCATGGTCGTAATAAGCCCTTCAGTACAAAAGAAGAAACCATCACCTCTCGCATCTCTCCTTTCCTTTTTCAAAAACATCTTGGTATTTTGCTCACAGCCATGGTTTCGGGCTGCGTTAGCGGCTATATCTTCCTTCCGCTCCTCATTGCACTTGAGCTGTCTGTTTTTCTGCCGTTACCACACATCCGTCGACGCGAATGAGTCCATTAGTGCAGATAATGAATGTAGTAATTAGCCAATAATTCATTCAATAATTAATGTATTAATTAGCCACTATGTTGATGTCGACGTGTTGTCCCAGAACACACGGGCGACTAAATCTTAAAGCGAGGTGGTGGAAGTAGTTTGAAAGGGACTTTTACTTCATTCAGATGCAAACGCGTGCTGCTGGTTACTTCAAAATGAAATCGGATTGAACTTTTTTTCTGCGAGGAGACTTGTGATGTGCCCCCAGTGGGATTTTGTTGATTTGTCTAAACAGTCCATCTATTCCTAGTTGCCAGAGCGCATGACCCTCAATGCAAATCACAAGGAAGCCAAGGTCACAGCAAATGGCTCATTCTTCACCGACAAGTCACCTGCTTATTAGTCCTGATTCAGACGGACGACGGTGGGCGGCTGTGTGTGTTTCAGTGTGTGTTTGGGAGAATGTTGAAGTGGAGAGGTCCATCAAGGTCGGAACAATCCTGCCTTGCATTTCAGATGAACAGAGGAGCCCCGGTGAAGTGCTTTTTATTTACATGAGAAGACTACAGGTGGCGAGGAAATTGACCCGGCAGCCTTTTCGCAGAGGCGTCTCCTCGCCGCGGGGTGGACTTCGGGGAGCGCGGCTGGTATCTGGTATCTCGGTTTGAGAATCTCCAGCCCCGATTTTAACAACCTCATGGATTACGTTTCAATCGAGGGACTCGCCGCAATGTGGTGCCCTCTGTATATCAAACAGTTTGCCCTGAAAATCGGTCCACAATTGAACAACAGGGGAAGTGAGCAGAATACGTTTGTCTCATATGTATTATTCTACTCGACTGAAATATGTAATTGTATTCTTGAACAAGACGTCAAGATGGAAATTATGATTGAAAATCTCATTTCAAATCATCCTCTCAGGAGTAAAATATGTTATTCCATCATATTCCGTAGGACTCAAATCAAAAGGAATAGTTCTACCAGTGAGGAAACACGCAAAGCCGCTTTCTGAAACTCCCGAGCATCTCCTGGTTCACTTTGATCGCAACACCTCGGTATGTCGCTGCTACGCAAAGCTAATTTAATGCCGGCTCTGGCTTCCTCTTCAGTTTGGAGACATTCGAGTGGTTTCAATCCTCTCAACATACTTCGCAACCAGCCAAACTTTTAATCACAAAGCTGCTGTTGCACCTCAGGGGGGGCAAAACGTCCCGCCTGAGACTGATGGGCAGTTAGGAAGCGATGAGCACAGGAGCCGTGGGAGGAAAAGATGTCAGGAGTTTTTTGGGGTCCGCGGCGTAAAGCGGGAGTCACGGCTGGCTCAGTGTCTGAGGCTTCTGACTGCGCACCATCGAGTCCCATCGAGTCGGAGAACAGAGTGTCCCGTCAGACCTTTCCACATCAATCAATTTTAATACCTCCATAAAGAACTGCTTACATCGAAGCACACGCCAACACTACCGAGCAGGCAGTCCCAAATCGGCTGTGAATCTCTGGCTGTGGGTCTTAGCTGACAAACAGAAGGAGCAGGAGGAAGAAAATGAGGAGGAGGAAAGAGAAAGGCTCGTTTTTCACTGGGAAAGAAAGTATACATGCAAGAGAGGAAATACTGGAGTCAGTGTCACATCACTCAATACGATTCTATACTTATTCTAAATCAAGAGTAAACCCGGACTATTCACTGTGTCCTAAATAAGTTTTATTTTTATTTTTAATACTACTGACTTTTTGGTAGGTTTATGTTTGATACGAATCAAAGAATATTATATAATATCAGAATATTTTATGTACTCGGATAACAAAAGAAATAGCTCTGTGATTGTTTTTAACCCTAAGTATATTAAGGTTTAAAAAACACAAAACAGCTCACATAGCAGTGATAAACTACTCAACTTTGTTTAAAGCAAGGTCAATTGTATTCTGAGAAATTGCATTTAGTGAAGATGTTTACCTCTCTTAATTATCTCTGTCAAAAAAAAAAAAAAAATCCTCAATTTATCAAGTTGTATTGCAATGCATTTTACATGGACTAGACACGTTACATTTAGTTTTGACTAAACGGTGCACTTCACAAGACTTAGTGTGTGATTTTAAAAGCGGTTTTACATTTAGGCTAGTTGGTGCTAGTTTAGCTGTATCCTTTCTGTTTGACAGAACAGTGCATTTGTTGATTAGGCTTATGAAGCATGTGCAGTAGTATCCAGAAGGCACAAATTCATGTGTACACTTGGTATACATGTAAATCTGCTTGCATGAGTTCCTATTATATTATGGAACTGTTCTTGTTATAAACCACACATCCTTGAAATCGATACCTATACGACCTCTATGGTGAGCAAGTATTCCTCCACCTCCAGTGCTACGTAAACTTTTCTACTGTGCAGGGAGGTGTTTTCTCTCCAAACATCTGGAAATGTGTCTCCACACATGTGAGAGCTGAAAGCAGGAGGGTCCTGAAAAGCTGATCTTCAGGCGTCTGATATTGGGTAGTCTTGGCTTGGCAGCGGCGGCGCTGAGATAAGAGTCAGATAATAAAATATTCGGGTCGTAAAAACAGCAGGTCCTCACAGCTCTGCGCTCGCCGGCTCCCCTGAAGCAGATGTTTGCGATACGTGCAACAGCTTCGGTGCAGTGCGATGCTGCATCGCTGCCAGCTCGGGCTGAGACCTAACGAGAGCCCCGATGCAGTCACGTCCTGACCCCGGAGAGAACCCAGAGTCCCAGACTGAAAGCCGCCAGTGGGGGGGGATTACTTCAACGAGGCAATGCCACGGGGCAAACTCCGCTGCCGCGTGATCAATAAACCATAAGCATCCTGCTCCAGGGTGACAGGAGATCCATCCCTCTGAGCTCGTCCCCAATCGCAGCCTGATTGGTTACTTCTCCTTCTTGCCGTTGCGTGTGGAGCATAAAAAGCAGCGAAAGAGAAGAAAATAGAGACAAATGTTCTTTAATCTCGTTCTCTGAGAAAGGAGCTCACAACTTGCGTCATCTGCTTCAACCTCTTCGCTGGCCGCCCTGCTTTTTGCAGTGGGACGTGTGCAGCCCGTCCATCATCAGCGCATTTAGACCTGCTTTCTTTGATCCCCGTGGTGCCCTGTGCCAATTTTGCTTCGTTGACCCGTGTGCTCGCCCGCTCCGTGACTCAGGAGGCCGCAGCGCCTGAAATAAAAGGCCTGGCTCGGTTACATGCGTTTAGGTAGTTGGATTATGTCCACGGGTGCATCCTCAGCATCACATATTCCGAGCGCGCAGCCGGCGAGTCGACAGCCGACCTGTCGGCTCCTGATGTGATCTGGCAGCCTGGTGCTCACAGCGTCTCCCGGCACAGCAACACCCCTCTGAGCTGAATTACCCGGCTAACCTGTCAGCAATAAACAACCCTTCTCCTTATCTAAACCGTGGCAATTAACCACTTACCCTTGTAAAAGAAAGACCCCCCACAAAAATAATGAAAATAACTGTATACACAAATTCAACTTTCCTTTGGGCACCTTGTTTGCCTTTTGGGTGGGGATTATTTTTTGTGTATGCCAACACGGTCTAATTAGTATACATTATGTGGCTCTTTATGGGTATTTTAATTACAGACTTTGCATGCATATTCAAAACAAGCCAACAGCACTGGGAAACTAACGCGGCAGCGGGGAGAGATGACCAAAAGCCACGATGTGCGCCTGACAGCAGGTGGCCGGCACCGACCCTCTACGAGCAGGGAGGGAGAGAAGGAGCCGGCTCCTCGTGGAAGAGTTCAAAGGGCTGCACGGATGACTGACGAGCCAGAAGGGAGAGGCCGACGTTCAATCAGCAGAGACCAAAACAGTTCAGCAATTTCACATTGCACAATTTGAGAGCAATGTACTATGAAAAACCATGTGAAAATAAAAATATATGGTAACACGAATATTAGTCAAAATGTATGAAATTAAAAGTAGATTTTCAAATTTAAATACAAAAAATAAATGACAAGTCAAATTAAATCAAAACCTAGGAACATTCTTCAACTGTGAATTAATTCCACTTCATTAATTCAAATAAAAGGAACAAGAAGCTGAATCAAAAGGGCTGGCTGGTTTTACGTAAGGGTTTAAATATTTCAACAGTTCCAGCAGCACTCACCTCCTCAGGCAGACCGCGGCTAGCTAAAAGCTAACAGCTAAAAGCAAACAGCTGCGTGCGGGAGGAGCCGTCGGGTCGCACCGCCTCACGCACCGAGACCCACTGCGTTACTCCGTAGATTGTTATCCAATATAACACCAGCTGATATCAGCCCTGACAGCTTGGGGCGACTCGGCCTAAACCGTACGTTCTGCCCTGTTGTCATCCGCGCTTTCCGCACTTGAGCTGCGCGTTAGCCCGGCCTGACGGTACAGCTGCGTTTAACCCCATGGGCCGTGTTATTCAATCACGTGCAGTGCAGTCTGTATAGTGCATTTTAATGTAAATTGTATTGTTAGGAATCATACAAAAGGACTGTCGGAGTAGAACCGCATAGACCTTCAGATGCAATTACCGTACTGTGTGCAAAGAAAAGCCATTCCGTGCACTTCCTCTGAGCAAAATTGATCCAGACACCAACAGATTTGTGCCTTGAGGAAGAGCGGCCTAATCTAATCTACAGAGGCTGCACAGATGGAGGAGAGAATGGGTAGAGAGTGATGGTTTGTGTGAGCGGGACGGAGCAGAATGGTGTGATAACCTGCTGATATTTGACACAGATGAAACACAAACACAGAAAGCTCGGTAGTATTTGTTCGCACAATACCATACTTATAAAAAAGAAGAACGGTATGAATGGGACACATTTGACTTGACAATCTCATCTTTGTGTAGGACCCTTCAACACTGAGGTTGACTGCAGCAGTAAATGCAATATCTTTTACTTCCCAAAATATGCCTCGCTGGTGATCTCAACATCATTTTTCTTTTCTGTAACCTAAGAGAGTGTCAATCACACAGCCGGTTCCCTTCATCCTTACCTCCAGGACAGATGCCTCTTACTCCACTTGTTCCGAGGGTTCAGGCCGCGCTTCCTGCGGCCCGGCGTCCCCTCCGCCTCAGAAACATCTGGCAGAGAACATCTGGGCGTTTTCATCAGACCGAGTGTGGATTGGTCTGAGGGAGGCGGGGAGGGTGGGGGGGAGAAGATGGGTAACTGACGGACTAATGGAGGAACATTAGCCGCACCGAATATTAACACAGCACAGTTAATGGCACGTCATTACATCAGCTTACAGACAGCTGCCGAACACATGACCACAGATTATGTTTGACATCATCGCAGCCTCAACCGCCACGGTTTAGTAGCTGATTGCCAATGAGTGGCAATCACACTGCGCATACGCGCATGTGTGCCAGAGTCCGTCTCACACACGTGCTCTGTTCGATTCCCTCTGAGCCTCACAATCACACTCCCTCCCCCCCCCCCACAGCAGCCAGGGTCATACATTAGAGTCGCTCGCCCTGTCTACAGTTGTGTGCGGTAGATGGAGCGTGCTTTGTGTGTGTGTGTGTGTCTGCGATTGACGCTGACATAGACTGTGTGTGTAGTATGGAAGAAGGTTTACTAAATCAATAGTGTTTTACATTTACCACGATGATCAATCACCTGGCATGCAGCACTGCCATTCCGCTTGCCTTTCACGTGTGACATAAAGTGTGATTTATATAAACAAGCTGCCGTTGGCATCTGTCTGATCTCACGCAATCCAAAAAAGAAATAAGGTGAAATGCATTTTACCCGCGTAGGCTGCTGTGTCAAAATGATTGACTCAAAACTGCCCTTCTCTAAAGCCATATTGTGTCTGTGTGTTGCTTGGGTGGGATTCTATTCCCCCGCGTGGCTCATATTTTCTTCCCCGGGGTGAACTTTTGAATTCACGCTCTCCCTCGCACACAGTCAGAAACAGCAGCTGCGTCCGAAGCGCCGACATCATCCTCGCAGCCACACACCCAAGACTCCGGTCTCCGTCAGCCCGCCGTACTTCTGCATGGCTTTGATGGCCTTGGTCAGGGCCTCCTTGGTCTGCAGCTGACCGGTCGCCGGGTCAGGGGGCGGGAGGTAGCCGAACTTACTCAGCCAGTCCTTAGAGGGGGGGAAAAAAACGACAGAGTTCAAGGGTCATCGCGGGCATTTGATAGGAGCTCCCAAGTAACCGCGCCGGTGCTGACAGGGCCCGACACCTGTTCTGGTTTAGTGTCTGCCATGTCCTTCAGGTTGGTGCGCGTGTGTAGCCGCATCGAACGGTAACGAGAGGAATCTCTGTCTGTCTGTCTGTCTGTCTGCCTGCCTCCCGGAGCCGCTCAACCGATGGAATTCACGGCCACCGGGCGCATTGGAGGTGGAGTGCAGAGTGGAATCTGGCGTGGTTTGGAAACGTGACCAGTTTAATATTGATAAACTTTGAATATAACAAGCACAGCACAGCTCTGCAGTCCAGCATGGGGTCCGCAGCACCTAACTGACTGCACTTCGCTTCAATCCGTTAACAAGCCAGAGCAGGAACGGACCGTCGGCAGCTCTGACACCACTCTCATCAACTTCAATCGAGTGTTTTTTTTTTTTTTTCTTCTTCTCCAAACTAAGTCAGACATTTTGACGTTTTGAGGAGAAAAAGCAGAAATGCCGCTAAAAGCGTTAACGATGCTTGCGTTTAATATGTATGAGGGTATTTTATTTATATTTTCTCTCTCTCTCTCTCTCTCTCTCTCTCTCTCTCTCTCTCTCGTCTCCATGACCTGATAGAAAGACTGGCTGACAGGTTTTTAGCCAGGTAACAGCTCCGGGATCAGTGCATGCTTTACATGACTTGCTTTTACTTTTTCCATGACTGTTTGGGACATGTACTTTATTTGGAGACATTTTGACCCACGTGTATCACCAGTATTATGAGGAAGAAGAAGTTAGATTGCGCATAGAAAGCAAGAGAGTGAAGAATACGTGTCTGAATGTCTGTGATGACGATGCCATGTGGTAGAAACTTGGATCCGAGGGCAGAAGTTAACTATCACACACTGCAGGATAAAAAAATGAATGATGGGACAAAATGTGGTAAACAGCGAAGATAAAAAAAGAAATGGCTGATTCTGGAGTCTGAAAAGCATCACAGGCTCGGCCTGTTGACGTGTGTGTGTGTGTAGAGGGGGGGAGGGAGGGGAGGGGGGGTGGTTTCAAAGTCAATGTGATTGTTGGGGTTGTTCTGCTGAGCTGGAGGTTCTAGCAAAGCACTTTCAGGCTGAGAAGCCACCCGGTGTCAGCATAATGCTTTGGCAAGATGCAAAGACACAAAAAAAAAAAATAGATATCAGCCAAACTGAGCCGGTGGTGAAACTTTCCCTGTGAGACTCTCGCAGCACAGGGTCAGCTACAGAAACACCTTGGCATATTATTCTTGATTGTATACTTTTGACCATACAATGTACAGAAAAAGAACAACATGGATGGAGCTTCACAGCTTCACATTCAAAAGAACTAACGACGTGTTTCACACAAATACAAAATGGAAACAACATTCATTACAACCACACTGGCCTTGTGCGCCTTGGGGGGCCTTTGCAGAGCAAAGGAAGCAATTTCTGCATACGCGTCCGTGCTGAATCCACTAAGATGGCATCGATCAAAGGTTCTGTCTCCGACAGCGTTTTAAAGCAGCGAAAGGCACATTTCAGAGAGACACAATTCAAGGGGTGTTTCGCAAGGCTCGGCGCACTAGAACAACAACAACAACAACTTGAAATGAATGAAAAAAGACATCACCGGGTCGCCGGGTCGGAGTATCAACCTGAAAGTTAGATGTATTAATTAATATATACTGCCAGGTGTTTCTTACACAATGAAGAGACATTTACAGTATGTTGCATACCTCGCAACCATTAGCAGCATGTGTGTGTCTCATTTTTAAGATGAGGTGTTAGATGCCCGGAATAAATGTTCCGTTGTAAAATGCATGACCCTGTGATAGCTGCATTTGATTACCTTAAAAGGTTTGTAGAACGGAAACATAAAGCAGCCAATTCGACAACTTCAGAGAGCTGCTTGTGTCACACTTACTCAAAAGGTGCCGTGAGAAAATGAAGAAGGGGGGCGAACACAAGAATAATTGTCTTTGACACATTAACGCTTAGTCCGAGAAAGTTACAGAGCAGCCCTTTTCCACTTCCAAGCTTCTTGTTTTTGTTTCTTTGCTAAACTAAGCGATGTTGACAACGCCCATGTTAAATAGTCTCCAATATGCCGTCATTGTGGGTCCCGTTCACAATAGGCAATAAAACAAATGTGGGCTCCACGCTAAGAAAGCTGCTGTTGGTGCTTGGTTCAACTTCATAAGAACCAAAGTTAGTAAAATTCAAAAAACAAGCAAAAAAACAAAAAGGTCAAGACCTTAAATGTGAAAAGGTCATGAGTTCACCTAAAGCCTCTTGGCAACCATAAATACGACACATTTCTTAGCGAGTAGAAAAATATCTTAAGATTTCTTAAAAAACAAATAAAGCTCACAAAAGCAGGAAACGTAGAAGTAAGGAGGTCAAGACTGGCACTGAATGTTAAAAACTAATAATCTGCTAATGAAAAACATCAGCATTCAAGGCTATGCGTGTGTGTGTGTGTGTGTCTGTGTGTGTGTGTCTGTGTGTGGAAGGCCCTCAAAAACCTGTATGATCATCCGACTGACTGCCGGAAGTGTCCACCGCTCACGTTTGGAACCGCACGGGCAGCGTGAGGTTCAGCGTGTGCATGAGTGAGTGAAAGTGTGCGAAAGAAAGCAACAAGACGAAAAGTCAGAACTTAACCCATCCAAACACACCGATCTGATGAGGCACGCCGGGGGGGTGGGGGGCAAAGAAGGGGAGAGGTTTGGAGACCCCTGATGAAGAGGAGGGCGTCGGGAGTCTTAAGATATGTTCATCCTCGGGGAGCCTTGTGCTGTGTAAGCTTGTAAACATCAAAACAAAACCACTGACTGGTTCCACACAACAAGAGAGGGAGAGAAGAACGA
Organism: Apeltes quadracus; assembly: GCA_021346845.1. NCBI lineage: Eukaryota > Metazoa > Chordata > Actinopteri > Perciformes > Gasterosteidae > Apeltes > Apeltes quadracus. The sequence continues at coordinate 8,702,007 of CM037930.1, read as the reverse complement.
GAGAAGTTTGATTGTTTACTTACTTCCTTTCATTTCATTTTGTATTGTGCTTGTCCATGTGTATTAGGTTTACTCTCTCATTGTGTTGCTGTGTATATAAATGCTGCTGTGGTGAAGAAATGCCCCCTTGAGGGAATAATTTACTGCATCCATCTTTCTCCACCTATCTATCCATCTTCATGCCTTTGTTTTTAACAGAGACCTTTGCAGGGACTTGTATTGATTAGGGCGGTGTTGTTGGTGGAGTATATAAAGGTTAATAAATTAAATGTTTTGATACATGAGACGGTGGTTTTATGCATCATTTTGAAGTTTAATAAACACAAAAAGCAATTTGAGTCTAGATTTTGAGAGTTTGATGATTGAATAATCTGTTGTGCTGGCAATAACAAACTAAACTGGCTCATTCATGAGGAATTAAAGACTCTCATCCTATTAAACAAACCATTTGAATATCAATCACTCAGCCGGTGTTACCTTTCATTCCTCAACAAAACGCACCACATTTCTAGATGCATGTTTGATTTATTTTTGCATTACAAACCAATATTTTATTGCACTGTGATGCAACATGATCACGAAAGATGAAGGTGTTTTTTACTGAGCGCAAATCAGCATCACTCTTTAATCGGTGGGTCATTTAGCCAAGTATTTAACACAAAAAAGGGACTAGGAGCCAGGTGAACATTGGTGTGACGCTGCACCACGCAAAGATGACGCACACAGGAACGCACATTTTGTCGTTCCACAGTGAGGGCGACCCTTTAGGCCTGTATTCAAGGGGCAGAGCACAACCACACTGAAAGTTGTGCACGTTTGCAGGATGAAGCATTTGGTGGCGACTGTTCGTTGTGCGTTCAAAAGCGTCAATGCTTCTTTATGAGCCACCTTGATCTCCCCCAATTGTTATCCTCCAGTAATGAGGCGAGAGGCGGCGGAAAACGTGACCACGCACACAATCTGTGTGTACAACAAACATTCCCGTCGGTGTTATATTGCCAGATTATTTTTTATATCCTTAAAAGAAAATCATTTATTTTTCCTGCCCTCACCTTATCTTTCTTTTTTCAATAATGTTATTGATTATATAACATAATCATATCCCCATGAATCAACACTGTGACCATACTCCGCTTCTTACTTGGTGGATTTAATAGTCTGCAAAGTACAAAAAGAGAGCTATGAGAGATATGTTGATTAATAACAAATCGATAAACACTTTCTTAGGCTATTAGCCATGGCCTTGCGTAAAAAATGTTTATTGCACCAATTACAAATCCAAACTTTATTTATTAAAGCAATGACATTTAGCCAAAATGTTATATTTAGGCCTTTTCATTTTACTCGGCACCAAGAGAACCTTTTGCCAGATTAATACATTCAGGGGAAAGAAACTATTTTATTCTGAAACACTGGATTGGATCAGTGACAGGAGGATGTGAGTGGAACAATCACCTCTTAGGTCACCTAATGTGGTCGTCGGTGCAGGAGGCCTCATGTCGAAGCATCCCAGAACATGCAAAGGGAGAAGTGTCTCTTCTATCCACGGAGTATATCCCAAAGTATTTGATAAAGCTTCAAAGAACTCCGCTCCAGAAAAAAATAATCCACTTTGCATTTCAGCCACACTTCTTTTTTTTAAAGGAGCTGAACATCAATCCAACGTAGATTGTCAGTTTAGCCCTGCCATGATTGAACAGTTCTTACGTACACATGCTCACACTTCCAGCCCGTCACCCACTCGGACCGGTTGTTGATATGTATTGAATCATCCCAGGTTCTGCAGCTTTATTGCCTCCTGCATTATCAGTGAAATAAAATGTGTCTGCTGTGATATGTGCACGGGGAGGACTACAGCAGTGGAACAACTACGTGCACATTTCTCCTTGTGTCATTTCTCCATCTCCTCTTTGCATCTCCTCTTTTTTTCCAAGTATTCTCATTTTTCACATCCGTTTCTCTCGAGCTTGGCGCTGGCTGATCGGGCAATGCCTCATGTGCAGACCTGCCTGTTGGGATGAAAAATAAGAGCGACACCACGCAGTAAATAAAAAGGCTGTGACCACGGTGACGGACCAGTTAAAACCGGTCCTGTAACAGAGCCTTCTGTATCATACCCCCCAGCGTCACGCAACACATCCTGTGGGAGGGTGACTGACTCTCTTTCCTCGGCGGGTCAAAGGTCACGGTCGGCCGCTATATAAAGATCAGTTCCATCCCTCCCGGTCTGACAAACTATTCCTCTGTTTTCCCCCGACGAGCAGCCGCTGAGTCCCTTAAGGCCCACTGAGGAGGAATGAGACCCCAGAGGCCCCCCCTCGCCCCCCCGGCCCCCTGATGGAGTAGCTGCGGCCGCTCCGGTGTTTACTGTGCGAGGGCTGACCTTTGCTCTCCAGCGCGATCAAAGGTGGAATAGGGATGCAATAAAAGCGGCTTGCTGCACAACACTCCTGCAAACCGACTGAGGAGCCTGGGAGTTTTTTTGGATGCGTATCAAACGCCTCGCTCCTTCCAGTGAAAAAAGACTAATGTTCAGGAGGAGCTCTGAAATTGTGTGTCTGCTCGGACAGGAGCAACTCAGAGAGACATTTCACTTCCCGCTGTCTTTTAAAAATGGCCTCACGTTGCTTCAGGGATTGTTGGAGCAAAGTTTTGGGGGATGAAGTGTTTTCCCCATGTCATTTGTGCAAAGTTTCTACAATTTATGGGGTTTCTTGTAAACAAACTAAAGCTATGGTTTCATTGTTGACACCCCTGGGGTCTCTTACAAACATGTTCACTTCTAAAGCTCATTCAATAAATAATTGAAATAATGATGGGCCAACATCAATGTTTGATTGCTAGCGATGCCCTTTTGCTGCCTTTGTTTGAGCGGTACGATCATCAAACCAAGGTGTCAAGGTAGAAAATGACAAAAAGACCGACGCAGTTGCAATTTTTAGTCTCCAAAAAAAGCCTCCCTCCCCCTCGCCTCAGCCAAGCACATTCCTCCCTCGGATGCTGTAGCTGCAGTCGTGACATCGTTCTCCCAAGCAGTTGGAGCCGCTTTCCAATTCGATATCCCCGGTTTATTCGGAGAAATCGCACGCTTAAGAGCGTGAGACTGGAATGATGTAGCATGCGGGTGTTTGACTGAGGAGCTCATGAAGATCGAAACCAACAGAGCACCAAAAAATAACAGTACTTCCTGAAGAAATTAAGGATTTCCTTTCAGCATGGAAGCTGCCTTCCAGCTCCTCCAAGCTGGCGGGAGGAGATAGTGGGAGAGAGAGAAATTGCAGGTGATAAAACTGCAGGGCCTTATAAAACACGTCTGCAGCAACAAACTAAAAAAATAATGCCGAGCCTCTGTGTCATCCGCTTCCCGCGATGCGTTTACACCTGTTAGCGAGTGGGAGCCAGACTCCGACTCATTGGTGTGGAGGCAATCTGGTCATTAATTGAAAAAGAAATGTAAAGTCATTCAGTGAATCCATTCAGAACGCTGCTAATCCGGTCAGCATTTAAGGAAATGTCTCAACAGACGGTAACAAGTAGAAGATGTGCGTTTCAGGGGTTTTGGTAGATTTGGTGAAATCGCCTAATTCTGAATGTTAAAAACTGTCGTTGTACAATGAATTTAATGCCACAGACTTGACGAAGCCGTGTTCTCAGCTGGTTAAGAGTGTGTGATACAGCGCACAGTGGGGCTCTGTGTGCACAACGCTGACAGCATATGTTGACCCGGAGGTCACGCTTAATCACAGACGTTCCTACAGTGTGTCCGTGTGTGTGTGCGCGAGAGACAGACACCCTTCCAGGCATGACGTGGGAGGGCGTAAAAAGGACCGGTGGAATTGAAAACTGAAAAGAGGAGCGTCTCTTACCGCTTTATCTGGCGGCATGTGAGCTTTAGAGGACAGGGGCACACAAAGAGAATGAGCACCATGCCGACGGATAATACCGGCATGCAGGAATTGATTGACATTTATAATTCAAGCTTTACAGCAAAAAGAACAATCACTATGTGCAGCGGCTGTACAGAGTAGCTTGCAATCAGAAAGATGCAATACTAAAAAGGAACACACATGTCATTGTGCGTTTGTATATTCATCATGTTGCCAGGAGCAGGAACCATGCATCTGCTGGATGGGCAACATAAAAGTGGGTGGTGATGTGTGGGTGCCATATTTATCAGTCTCCAAGAAATGTTGAATTTGCCATCCTTCTCTGCTGAGCCGGGGAGGCATGAAGGCAGACGCGGAGCGGCGGAATATTTGAACCTTATCTTTCGGATGAGGTCACGGATGGATGGTGAGCAAGTTCGTTGCGCTCTGCTACCGTACTCGGCCCCCAATGGGGGAAGATGCAGAGTACCGTAGAGTGGGCACCGCGACGGAGCCAATGATGAGGACAGGGAGGAAGGAGTGATGGAAAGAAAAGGCACTACTTTTGCCCTCTTTCCTTCCCTTTTCAGCCATGCCGGCAGTCCGTCACGAGTGATGCCCACAGATTTGGGCCTGACAGAAATATCTCCATAACTGCGTTGGTGCATACAGACGAACTATATTAGACATTCATGGTCCCCAGGAGCAGAGATCCTTCTTGGAGATCTCCGCATTTTTCTTCTGGCGCCAGCTTACGGTTGACTTTAATGGCTCAGAGGGAAATGACAATCCACACAATAGTTGTTCAGCTATTTGTTTTTCGTGATCATCAGGATCAACGTAGGATTGATTCCAGTGACTTCAGGGGTCCAGGCCTTTCCTTGATCAGTAACATAAATTGGTTCATGACCAAATCAGCATCCTGATATCGGCATTAACCTCATACAACCTTCAGGAGACCGTGGAGCAGTTCAGGCATCCGGCTGCTCTCGCAGTAACTCGCCCTCCGACGCGGGCACAGACACCTGCATGGACTCATAAACCTAACATTTGAAAACGTTGGAAAGGGCGGAGTCACGTTATTTTTGTGCTCTGTCTGTCACCAACATCAAAATCCTACTGAAAATGTCAAACGCATGTCTGAAGTGGTGACGTGAGAGCGGCTTCGGGCAGCATTAGACTCCACGTAAATTGAAGTAGGCAACAAAAAGTGTTAATGGCCGTCTAGACATGATCTGTTTTTTTTGGACCTGTCCATCATTCCTCTCCTTAGAAAACAGTGAGTGTCCCTCTTGCGACTGATGTAAGAGATTTAAATAGAATTGAGAAAGAAAAAAAAAAAGTTTTCAAAGCCCACTTTGGTGGCTGATGACAATGAAGTCGTCCTCCGGTTTCAACAGCTTTCCGTGAGTGAGATAAGCCAGATGTAGAAACACTTGTTTAAATCCATAAACATTCACTCATGCGCATGTGCATCTGTCACAAGCACACACAGATTCGAATTCACTGAACCTTTTTCCGAGATCTTTCTTACTTTTGCTTTTGAGGAAAGTGTCGCCGAGAAAGAAAGAATTTAAACACATTTGTGTGTATTGACCCGAAAAACGTAGACTGCTAAATAACAGCATGGTCTTTTGGGTTAAACGCACTTTACATAATTATGCCAAGTACCTGCAGATCTTTAAAAGGCCGCGGCGGTTAATGTGCATGATAACAGCACACTCATCGAAGCCCTTGCGAGTTTTAATACAGGCTGGAAGTCCAGCCATTTTTTTACTTTTTTGCTGTGAGATCAAATTTGGCAGAAGCCCAAGAGGATTGATGCTGCAGTAAGTGGTCAAGCAACATTCATCAACAGGATGTTCCTTTCCTTTTGTGTTAATGCTCAATACTTTTGGTGAGTATAAATTGCCCGTGTCATCTTTAAAAAAGGTATTTGACACAATGAAATTCTTATTTAATTAAAAAATGTCACTTAAAGTGGAAAACAAGTGGGCAAGCCAAACTTCCGCGCCGTGCGTCACAGTTCAGAGGGCATCCTTACGTCATGTTCAATTCCTCCGCACTACCTCAGGGGTGTGAACACGTGGTCTAATGCTATTAATTCCATCAAGGAGGCGCCCGTTCACAGCCGTCGACGCAAGCTCTCCACGGAGTCGACCTGCTGCCTCTCCTCTCCTTGCGCAGACATTTCCGATCAAACCAATTCTTCATTCATCAGCTGCCAATTTTCCTGTTGATGCAGCGTTAACGGCATGCGGATATTCGGATGGTTTGTGCCTCCCGGATCCAATCTTCAGATGAAAATCATCATTGTAGCTTATTTCTTATTTATTTATCTTCATAGCGGGGCCTCCTGTTGCAGGAACAGCGGTGTAGTTTTTCCATCTTTCTGGCAAACCGAGTGGCCGGACCTGTTGCCGTCTGCATGCTTCGGACATCTGCTGCCGTTACCCGGGCTCACCGGGGCATTAAGTGAAGCCAGTTGCAAATGGTTTGGCAAGCTCTCAGAATTTCACATGAGGTGTGTGACAGCTGGCTTATGAACGAATGGGAAATGGAAAAACGCACTTGTGCTCGAACAGCGCCTTCAGGAGCGTTTCAAACCATTTTGAGCGCAACATGTCAGTCACCCACTGACACCCAGTCACACGCTGAAGGTTCCCACTCGTTTGATGCCCCGATGCCAAGTGTGACCTGCCCATCAGGACTAGCTAAGCCACACACACACACACACACACACACACATATATATATATGTATAAAAGCAATACCTTCAGTGTAGGTGGACTAGAACACGAATCTAAATCGAATCAGCCTTTTACTTTGTGAATCAGTGTGTGGACCAATAAACAGCAGATATTACATCGGGGGGCAGCTTGCAGAGAAAGCCCTTTGTGAGCAGAACACACACAAAAGGTACATTAGATATATTGCTGTCATTATCTGATAAAAAGTAGGCATTAGAGATGATACATGGAAGCTTTTATAAGTGGACAACGGAGAGCCAAAGACACCACAGCTGCACATTCTGTGCCCTCCAGGGAGTGAAATGGCAAACAGGGTACTTTCATTTGATGATGTACCCTGTACTGTATATAAATCATTACTATGCCGACGCGAGACAGGATGCCGTCTGCGATTTTGCTTCAAACGGTACTTTTCCGTGCGCTCCGCTCCACCGTGGGAGTCGGAACAAATAGAATGTCATCTTTACATAACAGCGCTTCCGTTTATCCGACCTCGTCTGAGCCGGGAGGGATTGAGTGTCGGATAAGAAGCCGTTGATGTGGTGGACGTTGTCGGCCGAGATAGAACAGTATCATTTTCCTGAGGGGGGGGCCCGGGGTTGCTCTGAAGCAGATGGTTACCCATGGGTTGAAAGGGTCGGCCGAGCACTTCGTGCCGGAGTCAAGGTGGAAAGCGGTCGGTTGGCGCCGCAGTCCGACTGCACGTTACGTCCACACACACACACACACACACACACACACACACACACACGGGTCTTCTCTCCTCGCAGGACAGAGTGCTTGGAAACGAGCCCACCGCATTCACAGCTGTGTTGCAGCTTTACACTGAAAGACGACTGAAAATCAACTCAAGTGTTTCAGGTCACTAGTGGGTCGCCTCGTCACCCACATGGCCAGTGGGGCTTGTGCCATGGACAGGTTGTACCGGACGTTACAGTTACAGAGAGTACAGTCTTTACAGAAGGGATCCCCTGCTGCTGCTGCTGCTGCTGCTTCACGTGGCGTCCATGACCATGTTCATGGTAGTCATTTGACAGCTTTGGGACAGCGGAGGAAATCGTGAGCCTATTGTGAGTGCAAAAAACAAACAGGAAGAACTGTCAGGTGAGCTGGACACACCGTATACAGGGCTGCAAGGTTGGCGTCAGAATCCAAAATCGGTCAAAATGAATCAATATATTTGGAGACGTGCCCTCCTCTTCTGTCAGAAGTCCATGATGAAGATGTTTTGCCCAATCTCAGCCTGGTATAAATTACACAACAACGTATGGTATGCCATCTGACACCATGCGGTCTGCACAGACTGCACAGAACACATTTATGTGAATATGCTACTAAGAGCAAGTGAGGGGTACAAAAAGTGACAGAGCATTGATGCGGCTGGTGGGCTGAGATAAAAAAAACAAAAACAGAACTTTCGAACCAGGACATTGTTTCCCAGTGTGTTGAGTTATTTCTAAGTTAACATGAACACGCAGCAAACGTCACTCATGTAAGTTTCATACACAATAGTCTTCCTAAATCCAGCAGCATTTGTCGGCATTTCATCTAGCTGCAGTCTTTTTAAATGCGATTGCCTCTCGCGACATTATCATCACATTATAATCAGTTAACAATCCAGGATTACCTTTATGCGTCTTATATCTCACCTGATTGAACTCATATTCCGGGCCTACCAAGCAAAAACCACCGACCTCGTCCAGCCAATGAAGGAGAACTAAGGATTGGTGTGTTCACGCCTTCTAGGTTGTTAAGTGACACATTGTTCAATCGCAGCATGGCCAAAAGCGCTGATCGATCGACTAGCACATCCGTCTCAAGCTTCACTCCGCGTGAAGCGGACCGACGGCGGAGGAGTGACGCGTGATGACATTAATCTGTCAGAATCAAAAGACACCAGTCTCCGAGCAGATGGCGCACACCCCCGGCCTGCTGAAGCACTCAATCACCTCATTAGACGAGTCCTTCCATCCAACGGGCTTATAATGGAGCACACGGCCGACTCGTCGGGAGGATACGTTCTGCTGGATGTGCTTGTTCGCCACTTGATGCCGAATGTCAATGTTTAATTACACATATCTAACTCTCGGATGTGATTCAAATAAAATGTAATTAAGGGAAGCAGCGACGTGCCCGTTCCGACACACATACATACACACACGCGCAACTGAGAGTGAGAGTGTGACAGCGAGGATTAAAAATACGGCTGGTAAGTGAATCATTTAATCCCCGGCTTAGAGACAGCTGGTTCTACGAAGAGTTGAGACTCAGCCGGCGTCTGCCAACCGAGGCGGAGGAAATGGGGGGGAGAGAGAGAGACAGAGAGAAGCGAGGGGAGCGTTTAAAATCGGTACCTGTCCCTCCTAGATCTTCGACACCGAGTGACCCAGACGTGCCTGGTTAATGGACACTGCCATTTATTCAATCCGTTATATATAGAGCAGTGAAGGACAGAGGGTTGGTAATGGAGGGAAAGGCAGAGGTGCTGGATGTGGACTGACAGAAACGCCAATGTGATGCAACACCCATAATGTCTTGGGCCGATGCCTGTAGGGCAGGGTGACCTGGCTGGCCACACAGGTGACACAACACTGCTTGAACCAACATGGACGAGTAAATTGGGTTTAAACATTTAAAAAAAAAGATGTGTGCTCTACTTACGCAACATCAACCATACACACACACAGGTCACAACAAACACACAAGACAGACGCCAGTCTACTCTTGGAGAGCAATTCGGGGCTGGTCACCTTCCTCGAGTACACCTCGACCCTCCACCTGAACCACAGGCGCCGCGGTACTCCGCAGTAACTCACTGCATGAATCTATCGCCTGCTGTCACTGGACATGTCCGCCGTCCGCCACCATCCCCTTCATCCAATGTAGTCAATGCAGCTCAGGGCAAGTGTGCAAAAGTGTGCACAATGGGTCTTTCCAAAGTCGCGAGCGGGCCAGAATGCACTGAATCGAGAAGTAAGCAGCTCAGCCAGGCCTCGCACGGTGGCAGGATAGTAAACATTTCCATTGCTGGAACCCCATGTATTCCATGGTGCCGTGGGTCCAAGTGTGGATTCCAGGTGTGACTGAAGTTGAAACAATACTTTTAGAAACTGCCATGCCATCCCACTGCCAAGTCCCCCAACACTGCAGGGAGAGTCATAACATGTTTCCATGAGGAAGTGGGTTAAGTTTGGATTGTTTTTATTGGAAAAGCCAAGCTCTTTTTCCACATTCACAATAAACATGTAATTACACTATAAAGTTTGTATCCCGCGGGTGCATGCCCCTCTTAGCCCTGCTTGATATCACTCTCAAACATCTGTGTTGGGTTTTAAGCCCTAGTAGGAACCCAGCCCTATGTAGCAGTGGGTAGTTATTCCTGTGTTTCAAAGTAAAGAGTGAGGTTGACGTAAGGCCTTTTTGCATGACTAGTATTACACGCGGAGTCGTTTTAAATGATTGCAGAAGTCTTGACAGAGTTTTCTGCCATTATGTAGTTTATTAAAAACCTCCACAAAAAGTAACCTACCACATTTTGCAAGAGGTCATGTGACGACATTAGTCCGGCGTGATTCAGCATCTCAGTAATTTGGAGTATAGAATATCAAGCTTCGATGAATAAAACATTTCACAGCATTTCAAGCTTGAATTCAGCAGGCTCATCTCAAGACCCACTGGAAATCCCATTAGTGTCTGTGCGAGTGTTAAACAATTTAATTATATTCATAATTAGTTAAAAATAACTGTTCACCTTTAACGGTAAATTAACCAAAGCGTATATTTTGCGATGCTCCGTTTGGCACAGCCCCACCGGTTCATACGTCCGAGCACAGATGTGTGGCTTAACGCATGGTGGACACTTCTAACAGCTGTCAGAGCGCTGCGGACTCCTGAGGAACATTGGCCGGAATGGCCTACCAAAAGCGCATATTTTATGTGGATTCTGGAGGTGAGTCACGCAGAGCGCAGGCAGTGAAAGAGAAGTCGGCCCTAGTTTTGAGATAAACAAACTGATGAGCCCCACACTGCAACTGGAGATCATTTTAACATGCAGAAGATTCAATGGCTGTGCTCAAACGGCAGAGTGGATATGTGTGTGTGTGTGTGTGTGTGTGGGAGGGGGTGGGGAGTCTTTGAAGTCCTCCCTCTCTCTCTGTGGGAGGTTCTGTGGCATGCCACCCGGCCAAAGCCCACAAACAGGAGGCTCGAGTAACGGCTGTCCCGCTGTGGCCTTCATCCCCCAACGGCGTCTAGAATAGGAAACACGCTGCGATCCCACACACGTATAAACGCGCAGGCCTGAGCTCTTGATCTACTTGACATGTCCCACGAGCCAACCACGGCCCAGAATAATGCTGACTCCAAGTGTCCGTGGGAGAGGGGCAATTTGCAAACCCATTTCTGTAGGGTCAAAATAAAGACAGATGTGCTTCCTCTCCATCCGGTCCTATGTATAGGTTAACGGCTCGCGTTGCGCCCGCGTGAAGTTACGAGGGACGCCGTCTCTGTCTGCTTCCAAGTTCAAATGAACTGCAGGAACATATACAAGAGTATTTACGGACCTCATATGCAATTTATAGACCCGTGGTTATGGCCGCGGTGCCAGAACATGACACACACTGAGCACTAGTGGCAACTGGTCTTAACACACACACACACTATAGATGCATGTTGTCCCATGCCCCTTAAAGCCCAGAAGGATCTTCATAGCAAATTCAAAGGCTCTGCTGGCAGGGACAAGTTGTTTTCAGTTCCTGTTAAGTTTAAAGAGGAAGCAGGAAATCTCTTTACAATAAACATTCTACACCAAATGCATGCAAATAATAAGGCGGCAGGCCGGAGAGGGACTTTCAGTACAAAACGTGTGACGTGTGTACAGTGGTCACGCCTCCAGTAAAAAGCTGATCTGTTGGTTTGTTGCAATATGACGAAACAGGCCTTTCTGTTAGGACCCTGTGTGTTGCTCTCCACAGCGGACTGTTATAACCATTATTCCTTGTTGACTTATACCAAAAACAAATTGCTTTTTCAATTAATGGCGTCTGTGTTGTGTGACTCGCACCATGCAGTGCATTCAGTGTGGGCGTCGCTGACGGCCACACTAATGCAGTTTTTATTGCTTCGTAATCTGATCATACATTTCATATATAAATCTACGCGGGGGGGAGAGGGGGGGTGTTAACTGCACTGTGTCAATTTAAATCAAATTCAAAAACAATACAAGTTGCGTTTTCAATTTGCCTAGGCACAACTAGCAGTCCAGCAACGAAAGTAAAAGAAACTATTTACAAATACGTAAAATATGAAGCTGAGCTTGAGCAAATATTATTTAAATATAACTTATTAGCTGGAGATATTAGCGTGTGCATTGTCAAACTTGGGCCACGTCCTCCTGCAGCAGGATGTCATGATGGTCACGCAGTGTCAGCCACTATTTAATGTCCCGAAGCTCCCGTGGTACACATTGGAACTAGCACGACGCTATGCGGCATTTGACCCAAAGGTAATCCACCTGGAATTAGCGCAAATTTGCTGAATGCATCAAACTGGCGAAAGCCGAGGCGGATTTACATTTTTTTATGTAGTCCTTATTCCCTCTCTCCTCCCATGCAGCACTCAGGGGTGTTGGTGCATGCCGTCTACGCGCCACTTCTTGCATGCTGAATTGGACTGACAACAACACGGAACACCTCATTTACCTGTCAAGCAAACTTCTCATCCCTATACGAGGCTCCGGAAAACCGGCACGCGGAAAAACATCATCGCCCCCCCCCCCCAAAGAGTCAAAGTACGAGGAAGTAATTTCCCGACAGCTGTGAAGAACACACACTCCTTGGTATCAAGCACATTTTTGGACAACTGAGTCGTTGTCTGACTAAGGAGTACCAGAACAACAGAAGAGGTAGGATGTCGGTGTGTGTGTGTGTGTGTCTTTGATTGCTGCACCGGCAAAAATACGTGAGCTGTCTGGATGTGTGCTGCTTCATTAGAAACTGAAGCTGAGGGAGAGGGAGAGAGATGCAGCGATGAGGACACAGCTCAAACTTCAAGGCTGAAAAACGGGAAGTTAAATAAAAAACAAAAGGGCTCTGCTTTCCGATGCGGCTGCAGCCTCAAGAATGAGGTCAAAGTTCACACTTTGGCAATACCTCTGGCCCGGGGAATGAAACGGGTCAAACCCCCAAGACACACCAATGTGAACGGGCCCGATTGATTTTGCGGCGCTTCCGTTCGCGTCTCCCCTCCTATGGATGGGGTAATAACATGTTTGGGTAGCACAGCGAGACACGTCGCACCATGGAAGTGAATCCAAGTGAAGAACATGTTACACATCCGAGCCAGACAAACGTTTTCAGCTCAGTTAACTGTTGTTATTCGGAATCTCTGTAGAGGGTAAAATATGAGTTATGTATGAACACACGGGCTAGAGAGAGAAGACAGAGACTAAACACGTTTTATGTTGTAGTATGATTTGCCAATTATGAGTAAGATTCAACAGAGCGACTGTGGTCGCCCCTTAATTAGAAGAATGGCTGTGAAGGCTTAAAAAAGGTGATATACAAGAATATGTTTGTTTAACGTAACGCAACTGGTTGTTTTAATGTTTAATGACGTAAGTATATTACACACAAATATCAAGATGCGTCTCTTTACAGCAGCTAACAAAAGATACCTTTAAATAGCTGCCCAACTATAACAATGAAAAAGTACCAATCAAACTAAGCAAAGAAAATAAAGTCTAAAAACAAACCAAACAACCCATCAATAAATAACGAGAAGACAAGCATCATGAAGCGGCAGCGTGGATAGAATGAAAACGAAACCGTAACTGATCAGTTTCCCGTCATCTCCTTGTCTAACCAAATCATCTTGACAACAGCACAAAACAAAGCGAAGCTTCAGACTGTGTGCATCGTACACAGATGGGTGAAGGCCGATAAAGGAGCGAGAAAGCCCTACAGAAGACCAACAAGTATTTAAGTGTGTTTGTGGCGCCACAAGCTTCTTAGTGAACCACAGCGCTTTACTTCAAACAGCACAGCGGCAAACAATTGCTTCTAGCGTACGTGAGGAACATACCTCTGAAGGCGTTGGGCGATGTGATTCAACTTTCAATTTGTCCTCAGTACACAGATGAAAGCATTTGGAATGTCTCTATCGTTTTTATAAGATCATTGACGACCAAATCCCCTCGTTCACACGAAATAAGTAAGAAACCTCTCTTTAAGTTGCATGACCGTTGGTAAAAAATGTCTAATTGAATGATGAAATAACCACTTAGAATGCGGCGGCGGTCTCAGCCCACGTTCACAGCCAACGGGAGGAAAAAAGGGCCTCCGCGTGCTCACATCTGCTTGAACATGGGCGTTAAAGCCAGAGAGGCCGTGGGATCGGAGAGTTCATTTTGCAATTCTCTGCAGTTCTAATAAACCGCGGCATCAAAAAACACAATCAATACACAGCCGCAGCACCGTGTTAAACGCGTCGATTTACTGCGAAAACTCAGAGGGAGTCATTTCAGCTGACAGCTGTCGGATGCGCACCATCCATTTCTATAAAATGGCAATCTCTGGGTCACGGCAGAGATTAGCTAATGAGATGGGGGTCCCCGCGTCTCCAGGTGCAGTTTTGAATCGCTGACGCTGGAATATTAGATATTTTGCGTGACTTAGTTTTTATAGAGCAGGGGTCCCCAAACTACGGCCCGCGGGCTCGGACCATGCTCAAGACATCCATGCACAGGGGGACGTCGTTGAGGATAATGGAAGCCTGCCGAAAACTTGAATTACACAAAATTAGGTATTCAAACACACGGTCCGCTGTTTACCCGGCGTGCCGCATGAATCACAATTGAGTGGTTTTCAGTACAAGGGCACCAAATAATTTAAATAGAATTCCAACAATTACAAGTTGTTATTTTTGTGTCCCTTTCTTAGAAATATTCAACCGAGGATCAAAGGCCGCTTCAACGCCTCCCCGAGGCTGAATCCGGACACTCCTTTCATATTAATCATGATCAGCACCCTGAGATCACTTACTGCGTTGCCGCCCTGCTTAAATTACATTTTATATTTAATTGATAATTTAGGTTGTTTACGTTTACTTTTACTGATCTATGGAATTACCATACATGAGGGGATATTTTATCACTTCAACCGATCAATTGAAGTCAACCTGAAATCTATGTTGTCTTCACTGAACTTCTGAACCCTGAAACTTGACGTCATCACTACGACATCCGCGCGGCGTTTACACTACTTGGAAAAAAGTTGGATCGCTATTTAACTTGTTATCCTTTCGGTAGGTATGTGATTAGTTCAATTGTCACTTAGGGAGAGGCACACTGAGAATCTCCCATGGGCTGGAGAGAGAATGAATACCTAATTAGGCGATGAATAATTGCTGAGTTAATGGCCACCTCAAGATACGATCTTGAATGTTACAGAAACTCTCCGAATTAATGGGGCTCTGTATTGTGCAGCACGACAGAGCGATTCTGCTGCAAGTTGCAAAGTCATATTTTTATGCCTCGATGCTCATTGCAGCCGAGAGCTCATCATAATTCTGATAAACGCAGGGTTTCCACCAGCTTTTCACTGGCTAGTCCTCCCTAAAGGTCAGCCAGCCAAAGTTGTTGCCAACTTCAGGGCTAACCCGTTTCACTTTAATCAGCAAAACACAGGCGTAGGTCTTTAGAGGTTAAGGCATTTGACACATTGACAAAAATTATATATATAAAAATAAGAGCCTGGCCTACTGGGGGGTAGGCAACTCGGTGCCTGAGGGGGGCTGCAATACACTGGTAGCTACAGGGAACCCATGCAGACAAGCACAACCACGTGGGAGGAGGGCTTGGACTAAATGTCCCGGATTTATTCTGTCTAAAGTAAATGTATTAAGTCTGCCTCCCGCTCTGCATCCCACAAGTGCCTGAGCAGCGCAGAACAACCGTGGTCAAAGACCAACAAAGCTCATCTTCCACAATTTGGTAACAAATTCACTTTAAATACCCGATAGTTCTACCGTGAGCACGTCTGTCATTTGCAGTTGTATGAAAGGTTACAGCAAAAAAAATCTGTAGCTCAACATCTGGTGCAATAGCCAATTACCGCCTGCAGGGGCAGCTGTGAGCCCCCAACTACCCACCAACCCACCCCCCCGCCCACTCCTAGCTGACCAGAACAGAAGAGTGACTGCAGCTGCGGCGGAGCGTTCCTCGTCCGTCATACTCAGAGACCGGCTGTCACGGCAACGGACCGGCCGCACAGACAGGCAGCCGGTGGAGATGGAAGAGGTGAGGGGACGAGAGAGCAGCCTCCGACGGGGCAGAGAGGCATGTGACCTGCTCAGCCCCTCAGCATATGAGGGGCCGAGCTTTTGCTTATCGATCAAGATGATCGATAAGCAAAATTGGAGTGTTCAAATCCAAGCGGCAGCCGCTTGCATCGCCTACGCGCACCCGAGCGATTCATCCGTCTTTTTTGACATCTTTCTTTCCCTCTGCATTTCCCTCACATAAACATTCAAAATGGGCCTTCATTTTGAGAGCACCCACTGCTGGAATTGGATCCCGAAAGCACACAAAGTGTTGATCTTTTCCTTTTTCCGAAAATATATTTTGCACGAACAGTCCTTTACTTTGATATGAAATAAACTTAAAAGTCAGCAGTGGCCGTCGCTCCTGCGGCGGTGGTGAAAATCTTCATCTCTGATGAAGCAGCAACCTCTTTTTTTCCCGTCCGTCTTTGTACACACGCAAACACACACGTCCCACATAACAACCTTCTACTAGTTTCAGATGGCAAACTTCAGAGAAGCTCTGTTTTGGAGGGGGGGGGGGGGTGGTGGGGTTCCTCCAGCTCAGTTGGTGGTGTCTTCCTGGATTATTATAACTTTACCATGCAAGCAACTCAACTCGCAAAAACCACTGTAATTACAAGATGCGGGCAGGCCTTCGAATAGCCCTGGCAAGCAAGACCATCATCAGTTTTATGGCTGAAGCGGACGGCTCACTCAAAATAGGACGTCCACATGGAGACAATTTGGGGTTTTCGACATGGGGAGCCTCAGAGAGAGCCAGCCAGCTCGCTTTTAACCTCTAGTCACGGTGGGTCATGAAACCAGTGCGTGCCAATGAGCCAAACCGGGAAACTGGTCCACATGAAACTCGCCTCCTATGACATTTGCCCGTGCGAACAGTCCTCGAGCGAACAAAAGTAGGAAAAACGCACACGCATTACTGTGATTCATAAAGCATAAGAGAATGCTTTATGAATCTCCCTCACCGCTCCATCGCCTGTTTGCATGTCAAAGGCTCTCACAATGAAACACAATCTGAAGCAGCGCCATTGGCGCAGCGAAATTGCTTTGCACCACCCACGGAGAAGGGTCTGGTTTTCATGGCCTCACCAGTCGGCACCTTCAAATTCGCTTTACGCGTACGTGTCACACGGGTGGGAAGCGAGGCGCAGACAGCTGGGTGGCTCATTTAGATGAGGAGGTAAAGAGGGAAACGTTGGAGCGAAAATCGTGACGTCACAGAGAACACAGAAGCACATCCGTCTCTGGAACCAGTGAGTCTGGTACCAAATGCATATGTATGTGCCCGGTATGTAAATATCTATGAGTTTAACCGAGTGGATTGTGCAGTATCGGTCAGCCACAGCTGCTTCACAACTTTCTCCCTCACATCATTAAATTGCCACGGCGCTCTGAAGTGGGCATGACAGAAATATGGGTTAAATGGTCAGCGGCCTCCGATTGTGCCGCAGTGTCATTACACACGACCGCTTGCTTTGATTTAAAATCACATGCAAATGGCACTGGGCTGCAGCTAGATGAGCCTGGGTCTCCCCCTCCCTCCGGCATTCGATCAAGTTGGATGTGGTGAGACCCTTCATGATGGGAGATACACCGGCATTAGGACTGAAATGGCATCATATATAATTGCCAGCACCAAACTTCTATTCGATGGCTTTTTAGCAGGGCGACTCCTGTCCTCGTGCACTTTGCTGTGCTCTCAACGCTCCATAATTTGACAGCAGTGTTTGAAGTGCCGACAATCTCCTGACATTTAGCCAGGACTTTTTTCAAACCACTGTCTTTCAGGGGGACACAGCGATGCTCCTCTTCAGACAGTGTGCTGTGCAGGGTAGATGTCGACCAGTGCAGCACATGCTGATGTATATGTGCACAAGTCTCTAACACCGGACTTCTGCCATTTACCCAAACACATACACTTCATTCAAAAGATAATTATTATGGGGGTAGAAATCATCAAGATCCCATTATATTGCACTTATGGGTCAACACAAAGATCCCTCTGAATCGAGTTCTTAATCTATTCTGCCACATTTGATCTGGGAACCCGAGTGTTGCCATTACCCGACGGCGTCGCTCAGAAGCCTCACAGCTGCCCCGGACAGACCTCTCAGAAAACTTGAGGTGACGGATTGGAAAGGAGCCGATGGAGGGAACGGCTGTGCCCTATATATCGCTTATATCGCACGCTGAACATTCGCTCTCCGTCAATCTCGGTGGAGGAAAATACACTCGCGTTTTCTAAAATAATCCCATCGCTCTGAATTGGAGTCCCAAGATGCATTTCTGCCGTCAGAAGGTCACACAGCGTCATGGAATTGGGACAGCGGTGCTAAAAGTATCCTTACGATCCAGGCCGATTGCGTAATAACCAATTTAAATGCAAGGCAGCATCCAGTCAACATTCATGCAGGTTTGCTCACGCCAACATATCGATCTATGCGATATGCCCGATATCCGTGAATCAAAGACAACATTTTGGCTGAGATGCACATGCTTTTTAGATAATCCTCAACGAGTTGTGTCAGTGCTGAACCCCCTCGTCCGTTCCCGGACGGTCTCCCATTTCATCCCCAAGTCTCCTCCGTCCTTTGACCTCCGACTGTGATCAGAAAACCCCCGCTGTGAGGCTTCTACGTGACGTGCAGGAGACTAATGGGAGGAAAGAGACCCAAAGAGGGAGGGGAAGGGACTGGTGCCGCGCCGGTGGAACGTACTCGCACATTTGAGGGCTAATGAGGGCGACGGCGGTGCCGTTGGCGGGCGGAGAAATGGGGCTTGGAAATAAAATGATTCTGCCACAATATCAGTCAGAAAAAAAAAATGAATTATTAAAAACTTTTCCATCTTGCTCTACACACCAGAAATTCCAGAGCCATTGTCGGCTCGCAGGATTAACGGTACTTGAGGGGGGCGGAAAGAAAGTGGATTATTTTATGTTTGAAGCTCGGGTCATATTTTGGTGCAGAGAGCTCATGCTCATTGTTATGGTCTTAAGAGCACGAATGACCCAATTACTGAAGCCATTATGTGTGCTAGCGAGCCACATCCACAATCTTTTTAGCAACTTTGCAATTCTTTAAACCCTTCAAAATAGCTCCAAAAAACGATCGTAAACCAATTGGGGGGATTTTGAATCAGAAGGATAACAGAAAGGATCCTTGTGGGACTATTTTTTTTAAACACCCAGTTCCTAAAAACCCCAGTTGTTTGCATCAACATCAACATGGGCCGAGACATTGGGAGCCACTGGGGGAGGCGTCCACTTCTCCAAGGGGAGTTGATGCCAGATGGTGTTCTCATTGAAGAAATTAAAACAGCACAAATGGAGAAAATTGACTGGCGGGTTTGGTCGGCACGCGCTCCCACAGTCGCCTGTGGTTTTTCCACATATGAAACCCAACCGGCTGCTGGGCGTGCGGTAATTCAGGTCGTTCATCAGCCGCTAATCTGTTCGGCCCTCTCCCGAATAAAAAAGGAGCAGCCGCGAGAGTCCAAGTGAATAATTCCTTCAGGAAGCTTGGTGGTTCTGTTCCGACGAAGAACAATTCTCCTTGAGAGGAACATTACACGACGACTAGAAAACACATTACGGCACGTCTTTTTCTCTTGCCGTTATGATTAAAGGTCCCTCCAGCGCCTAAAAGGGCAAATCAGTTCGATGCAGCGATACATCAACCTGCAGAGGAGCGAAATGAATCCCCCCCCCTCACCTACACGTGCATGCGGTTCGGCTACTTAAAAAAGGAGTTGGTGTGTGGTTGTCATGACGACGCATGTCATACAGGAGATGCACAATCTGAACGATATGGAGCATATGTGATGGAGGGAGTTGGCGGGATGGTAGCAAAAGATTTCAATAAGATTGTTCCGTGGTGACGTGGCTGGTGGCGGGCGGAGCAGCAGTTGTGATAACACACACGCACGCACACAAACACGCATGCATCTGCAGTAGAGAGAGAGAGAGAGAGAGAGAGAGAGATGGGAGCAATCATCTGATCACATCTGTACTTTACAGGCTACAAGAAATCCGTCATTGGCCGAGTGACCATCCTCGGGGCCGTCCGCTCTGATACATCTTCTGCCCGTCTTTTCCCTGATGAACTCGGAGCTGTAGTGAGATTATATTTTCGAGATAAAGTGCCTTTGCGATTGGTGATCAAACTCACTCTGTTTTCACAATGAATAAAGCTGCAAAACTTCATCTATCACGTAACTGAAGGCGCAGTATGTCGAAATAAAATGATTCCCCTTTATCATGAGGCTTTTCAGCATATGGTGCGATAGCTTTTTTTTTTTTTTTACGCCAAGAAAAGTTCCTCACGACTACTTCTCTAGTGCGGGAGTCACATGCCGCCTCTAAAACAGCAGGAAGGAGGACACCCTTCCCCTGGAGCATTACACACACAGAAGAATGAGAGCTGGGGTTCCAACTATTCTCTCGGGAAACCCCCCAAAAAAAACAGTGACCTGCCCTACATCTGCGAGCACAAAGATCGTCCCACCTGCTTGCCCATCAAGCTGCATGTGAAAGGATGAACTAGAATGTTACTTTCCTGTCGTTGCGGTTTCTGGGCTCGGGAGGTTACTACACAGAGCCTTTTCAGGGGGGAGCGGAAGGGTTTCGGCGAGTAGCTCCTCAGGCGCTCCGGTTCTTCAAAGTACGCGTCGAGAAACGCGCTGCGGTGCCGCGGAACGCGCTTCTACCGGAGATGAAAGTTCTACGAGGCACTGAAGCTGGATCATCGTCGAATGACAAAAGGGGAATATATTCACATTGTACCCTCCATGCAGGCCTATTGGCTGACTTGGTACGCGAACAGAGATTTTGGCCTGGGTCTCACGGCAATGTAAATATTATTACACAAACTCTGGTGACCTCCACCGAGAGCCATTTTCCTGCCTTCAATTCCAGAGAAACAATTGTGTGGATAATTGACAGCCTGTATCCATCACAGGACCGGCAGCGCTGCTTTGCAGTTACTGGCACGTGAAGCGGGAACGGGCATCAAAGACATCACAGCGGGAGTAATGGCCGTCGGACCGCAGGAAGACCACAGCACCGCCTCGGACCGAGCGCATCATATGGCTCTTTAGAAACGGAAGAAAGCGTGTTTTCTCTGCAATGGAAAAATGGTAGAAAATGACTGTGTTTCTCCAGTGATGGTTTGCCCATTTCTTCATAAAGAATAGTCAAATGACGCAGGCGCGGGAATTGCAGTTTAAAACTTTAGACAACAATACAAATATTGACCCGGAATCATTAGTTAGCAAAATGGCGTTCTTTAAGAACTGTACTTCACAGGCTTAAAAGATACGAGTGGCCACCAATACTGACATTTGCATCAGTCGACGATCGGTTGGATTTACGAAAGAGACATTTTCACTTTTAGACTTAACGACGATCCTCCATGAACCCCAAGATAAGATAAGAGAAGCTGACAAGGAACAAAGCGTTTCTTCCCGTCGGTTAAGAATCAGTTAAGTACAAATTCCTGCCAGGTGTGCTCAAACTAGTTTTATTTGGAAAACAGAAGACAAAAAAATATATATTTGGAGTGAAGCTGCGTCAGACCAAGTCCACATGTCAAGGTTGTTGACATGTGGATTTCTTGACACCTGTCAAGGTTGAGCAGCTGTCAGGACACGTAATGTAAGCTTAAAGGGATTATTGTCGATCAAATTTCTTTAGATAGTACACACATGTCATCCCCTACATACTATTTGTTAAATTATCATACAGGCTGAATTAGGGCAGAAATAATAGCCATGAAATCTGGCTGGCAAATGCTTGCTACTACGCAGGTAGTAGCAAGCAAAAAAAGGAAAGGTCCAGAGAAAAGCACAAAAGAATGACATTAATGGAAACGGCTATTTCAGTGCTTTTGATCAAGTATTTATGAAGAAAAAGACATAATCCCCAGTGGTCGGTTTCAAAAGAAAGTTTGAGTGCTGAAAGACAGACAAGAATAAGAGAAACTTCCACTTCAATGTGGAAGAAAGAATCACAAACAAATGTGGCAGCATTAAAAAAAAAGATCAGACTTCCCAAGGAATGTATTAATAACCTTCCATTTTATGTCCAGCATATACATCTATCAATCAGAGAAAATGCACACATTGACCCAGAGGGCCGATTTGCAGGTCTTGCTCCTCGACCTCAGTCTTACTGCGTGCTGTAAATGCTATGGGATGATGACGAATGACACGGGGATGATGACCAATAACATTACGGGTGGCTTCCTCCATTACTAATCTAGAACATCAGCCTAAATGAAGATGAACTATCTAATTCATTGGGCGGGGGTGGGAGTTTGACGTGAACCGTCTCAAGTCGATGGTTCGCTCCACCAGACGACTGTACGTGAACCTGCGCTTTAAAAACAAAACAGAGAAGCCCATTTCCAAGACACGACTGAGACGAGCTGTGATGAAATACAACTCTTAATTCCTTCACGTTGTCCCATTGAGCCGCTGCTGGGATTAATACGGGACATATTCACTCATGTATTTCGTACGTGCAATTCGGCAAACGCATCGATGTCTTCTTTGTTTTTCTATATTGGATATATAGAAAAATATTTTTCCGGAATGGAGGGCTGTTAAATAAAGTTCACATTTCACGTTTTTTGTTTTTTTTCTGTCCATCGCCCCTTTCAATGAACCTGCAGAGCGGCGTTAAGATTCCGAACGAGCATTCAGGGAAGACAGCGCTTGCTTTTTTTTAATGCTCGGTCGAGAGTAGCCGAAGTATTGAAGCGCCCCCCCTGCACCTCGAAGGAGCCACATTAGAGTAGGTTATGACAGAGAAGAAGAAGAAAAAGAAGAAGAAAAAAACACACGCACAAGCAAAATGAGCCAAGCACTATAGCAGGACCCCGCATAAGTAAATTTAAAAAGAGAAAACTTACCACCCCGGTGTCCAGCTGCTCGGTAGTCTGGGACGGAGCCGCTCCAGTCAGAGGTAAAAACCCCAAAATGTGCACCAGCAGGAGCATCTCCCCGGGAATGTTCCTCCTCTACTTGCGTGAGAAGCGGAGAAATCACGATGCCCTTTGACAGGCGGGTCGCGCGTGGGGCTCAGACGCCGAGCGCCGACAGCCGCATCCACGGGGAGGGAGCGGAGGGGGGGAAAAAAAAAAAATCACACGCTGACACACTGGCTGTAAACGATGCGCTGAACAACTGTACCTCACTGTTGAAACACATTCAAACCGGTGCCAGCCGAGAAACGTGAGAGCGAAAACTACGAACAAGTGGTCGCAAAGCCGAGCCGAACTGCGCTTCGTGGTCTCGCGTGGAGCCCGCAGCAGGTCATATTCCCCCGGAGTGAGACGCACGAGCTGCCGCTGTCCGCTGGAGAAGGAGAGAGCGGCCGCGTGCGGTTTTGTGTTGCGGGCGAGCAGAGATCACTCGCAAGTTGGCGACTTCAATCTAGTTCACTTCCGGCCGGAGTGCTCAAAATAAAATCGACGCTGATGGAATTAAAAGTAATACGTGACACGAGCGCACTTCCCCTGCGTGTTAACGAAACGTGTATCAGTGGCGTTTACCGGAGATGGTTTGAGATTAATTAAATGCATTTCAGAGCTGTTGGATTTGTGTAAATTCATGCCAAACATTTGCTGATTGCAGTAGTAAAAATACAAGTTGTGTGTGCTCTTTACGGTTTCATATCTCTTTATTTTGTCTTTATAAAACCCAACTCCAGGGCTGTAACAACGGCTGTCTTGTGTGAATTCATTAAACTACTTCCAAAATGTTTTAACCGAATTATTAAATTCATTCACTTATAATTAATTGACTGTTATCTTTTAAATGGTCTATTTAATCAATCAATGAAGAGAGGCAATGTAATAATAGGGTTTTGACGTGGAGCGGCATACACATTTTAGCCTGTGCTTTTATTTTGAAGTTTAGTTTTCAAACTTCCAGCCGTTTACAATATGACACTTTGGGATATTTCTGAGTTTAATTACACAGCTGGGATAATATTTGAGTTTGGCTTGATGTGCCCTTTCAGTTAATCTGTTTGCCCCTTATTCATGTCATCCAAAACTATATAATCAATAACATAATCAAAGTCGGGCCATATTGTTGCAATAGTAATGTTGTGCAATCTGATAGTGGGAAATAGATGGGCATGAATATACATCAGTAATTGCTTCTACTGATAATACTGTTATGATACAAATTTAAAAAGAAGTTAAATAACAAGCAATTATTTAATCATTTTCTCAGTTTACATTCAATATCCCAAAATGGCTGTTATCCACCATCACGAAATGTCCTCCAGCCACACAAAAACCGTATTAGTTGTAGCGGTGCTGACCTGTAGACGACCCTGCACCGCTGTACTCACACCTCTCTCTGGAGGGCCCATGTGAAAAGGACTTTGTGGATTGGAATTTCAAACAGTTGAGCTCAATTGTAAGTCACCATTGACTGCCTTCCACAAGGTGAATTATCCATGTAAGGCTTGAAGTGTAATGCAGATGCACACACACGCCTCAGAGGCCTCCCGCATGCAAGCGGCCACGTGCCATCATCTCAACTATTCTGTGTGTACAGTCTCCTTAACCTGCAGTACATTGACTCTAATTGTTCACAGTCTTATGTCTCCACTGTAAAGAAATGCATAATGAGTGTGTGAACACAAGCGCCTGCATACACAAATTAAGTGTATCCAGTTCATCTCCAGGTGGACCAATTTAATTTTTCTTTTTGAGATGGAATTCAAAGTAATACTTAATGGTTATATTCTTTTTTTCCCTCACCGGTAGGTCCCGATGTGGAGGAAAGAACCAAGCAATGCGTTGAGGACCCAATTAAATATAAGTAAATATAGCTCAATTTTTGACATACAGAAAGGGCGCTTGTCACTGAAATGCACAGATTTTGTGCACCTCATTACACCTCTATATTCCTCATGTTGTGTGTACAAAAACAGAAAGGTAACTGCAGAGATATTCTCCATGAAGACATTACCGGATAACCGGTTAACAGACACAAACCCATCAGCGACTTTTTGCTTCCCATGAGAAAAAATGAATGAATGCATTCAAATGTTATGATAAATATCACATTTCCCTCTATCCCTTCCCTAATATGGGAACATTTTCATCAGTCAAGCCACAAAAGGCCACACATGCATCCACACCTCCTTGGCTCGGCTTATTCAGAGTCTCTACAGCAGTCGTTCATCACCGGCGCACAGGAGAAAAACATGAAAAATGTCTTTCTGCACATTTGTGGTGTTTGCAGAAGGCTTCAAATTCAGTCCCAGTTAGACTCAAAAGCCCCATATTATGATAATTCTAGCAGCTAAATATATTGTATATGTCCGCTGGAAAAGAAGTAGCCTCAGTCATTCAGTTGACCATTAAGACGAGCCCTCCCTTTACTCGTCTCTGTACAAGTGCACATTTCACCAAGAGCACATTCAGAAGAACATATTGCGCAAAAATGCTCATTTACCTTGTGTCAGATCGTGATGTGTATGAAAACCCTTTGCTCGGTGTGGAGGCGGACTGGCGAGCGTCTGTCGGCCGCCGTTACGTTATCGCTGTATCGCTTTGTGCCAAGTTGGCTGCAGAGGCCTTTCACTAGTGAGGATGAAAACCTGAAGATGAATTCATATTGTCAACTATGTGTCCGTGCCATCCAATCATGTCTTGTATTATAGGGGAGGAGTGACTTTGATGTTTTTGTGTAGACGTGATGTTTCATTAAGGAGACAATGTGTGCTGTTCTTAATGATGTAATTCATACTTAATGAATTTTGCATTCACACTGTCAGCTCTACTTAATGGGCTTTCGCATTAGATAAGTTACCATTGCGATGAAAAAAAACATAGCACAATGTTCATCAATCTCTTTGTCTTATCTGCTGTGTGTGTGTTAAGTTTGAATAAGGTCTAAACTTTACTTATTTAAATACGCCACAATATGCTGTGTCAAGCTTGTCTGTATTTATTAACTTTCCCATGCAAGTGTATTTTTCTTTATAAGATCAGGATCATTATCATAAATGATCCTAATGATGATCATTATCGTCATTCAATAAAGAAGGGTCAAAACAGTCGAGAAGTAAACAAAGCTGCAGTACCAGGACCGGCCTCAGTGAGGAGTCATGGCAGCTTCCCGGCCAGCTTGACCACGCCCATGGGCACCTGGGCCTCTGTGCTGTAGGATGGGAACTTTACCCCTGCACCACCTGTTTACCCAATAGACAGTACTTAACGAGGATCTACCAAATGAAATTGGTTTGGATATAAGATCTCCGGTTTGGCTTTGAGTCCTGTTTGATTGTTCCAAAAAAATTACAAGCTCTCTGTAACTGCTTTATCAACCGTTTGAGAAATGAGAGGGAACATTTCTGGCAGATGTTTCTAGGTAGAGTATTGGTGTAAATGGAGCAGTTTTAGTAGCTGTTAAAACCTCTGAGAAGCTGATAGTCTGTATCACCACGTTTACTGAAAGAACAGTAGGCGGCGTTCACAGAGATCAACGTGAGTGCGAGACATCTTTGAACGCAGGGCGGGTTTGCTTAGTGAAATCTCAATCGAATGCACTCAGACTCCGTTTCATGTTGTGAGCCCTGAATCATCTCTGCACGGGGGATTCTGCAGTAGTTCATAGGAAGACTCTGTTGGCCTTGTCCTCAATATTCCCTCCAGAAAGGTATTACATTTATGATTCTAGTTGTAACACAGTGTATGAGTCCTCAGGTAACGTTGGAACTAACTTCCAGACTTTCCGTCAAACAGATCCATCTGTCTGTCGTAAGTTAACATTATGTTTACTACTCATAATTAACCAATATCGTCCTTGAATCGACAACCACAAATCGTGATACAAATCGAATCGTTGTTAAAACGAATCGTTACACCGCTATCGTTACACCGCTATCGTAATACAGCGGAATACAATACAATCCATATGCTTACAACACAATGGAGTTAGAAGCTATATCATTCACCAAGTGTGATGCTGCACAATCAGATAGAAGCTCACTTCAGAGCCATTGACTTAAAACAGCAAATCAGTCACTTCTGGTTTGCAAGCAAAGTTACCAAGAAGTTCCCCTTTAAGACATTTATTTGAATGTGAGGCAGACCTGATGAAAATACTCCTCCCAAACTGTCTCCACTCATTCTTTTATTTTGACAAAAGACTGCATTTTGGTCACAATCTTTGAGCACCACTGCTTGTTTTACATTCACTGTGGTGCAGCAGCACACAAGAAAAACTCATTTATATACAAAAAGAGTCCTATTGAGTTGTTTGGTGTTCAGTTCTCCCTTGTCCTTCAGAGAAGGGGAACAGGGCATTAGAAAAAATAAATATATACAACTTCCATCTAATCATCTGGGGAAGAATGCATAGAAACAGCCTGGAGAGGTCACTGGTCCATCATGGGTAGAGAGAAATTTTGTTCCACAATAATCCAGAATCTGTCACCCTGAGGACGTTTGAATGTGGAAAACTTCCATTCAAAGTTTTATTGCACTTTTCACATTTAGCTAAAAGTGTTCTTGCATCAATTATGCCAACATATAAGTGATAATTACGTGGCAAAAGACCAAAGCAGAAGCTATTGATGAAGGCTGTTATAAAAATCTATGATGTATTTCTATGATTTACTGTATTCACTTTCCGAGACACATAAACTGCTTTATGCACAACGAAGAGCCAGAGCTGAGTAGGGCCAGATTGCTGCACTCCTTTTACGATAAAGGCCTCATTTTTAAAAGCTGCGTTCCACCATGAGATTATTTTACATGTGTTTTAGTGATTACAGTGAGTGTTTACAGCATGTTTTCACTCAAACAACGTAGCCACATTGAACTGCTGTAGCTGCTGTTCATCCATAATTAAATTGCCCTTATTGTAACAGCATCATAAAAGTGACTAGTGCGAGGATTTATTGATACATATATTAGTATTAATATATCCACCAAGGTAAAGGAGTCATACACAAGGGTCATTTTTAAAGTCTGCGCATGTGGAATCAATTAAGCTTGTGTTAGATTTTTAAGGAGCGAGCCCGTTCATTCATTTTGGCTCCAGTTCCAAATTCCAGTTTTCAATAGAAAAGTTGGAATGAATCTGTACTCAATTAAGTTACATTTTTAGACCTGAATAAAAATAATGGCATAGATAACATATTCCCTCATTCTTTGTTTTTGCCACGGGTTACATGAGAAGATTGATACCAATCGTTTAACCTTCAGGTAAATATAATGCAAAGAAATACTCCAGAATCCCGACCCAGGATAAAGATGCATTTATTGGTTTATGCACCTATGTTTTTATGACTTAAAGTTAATATCAGGTTTGTTGTTTCACCCTATTTCCTGTCAATGCGAAGGAGGACGTCAGACAGCAGCCAAACGAACCATCATTCAGCACTCCAACCTTCCAAAGGAGGAAACATGCCAGGTGTGTTTCTGAGGGAATCCGCAGCGCTCATTCCCCTCTCTGTCCTCTAAAAGGCGGTGCCCGTTACTGTCAGTGTTACCCCGGTAGAGGCGGCGAGAGAAAAGAGCCCCGCTCCCTTCTTGAGACTGGCACGGTTTTAATAGAAAACGTGCTTTGTGTTGAGAACCTGCTCGTCTCGCCGGCAGCAGCGCCCTCGGGCCCTCGGGGAGGGCCGTCATTGATTTAGATCAACAAGACACTCCTTCTCTTCTCAACGGGATCCACAGGTGGGCCGGCGCTAACATTCATCACCGAAACATTATCAATTCTCCTCCAGTTTCCCAAACACGCGACGGCTTGCCTAAAAACGTGCTACGCCTGGTTTACATTATGCTGGCCCCTCGTAAAGTACTGAGGGCAGCTTAATTAATGTGCTGTAATCATTTCTAAATGGGCGGGTGGGAAATTTGACTCCACATAAAGTCAGGAAACATTAGAAGAGAAAGCATCTGACAAAGGTCACACAGTAGGCAACCTAGAGTTATTTTCAGACAGAAAATTAGCGGCATTTTAACCTTGAAATAAATATTTTCAAAGTATCAAATCTGAACGTTAAATTGAAAGATCATATCGGCGATATTAACCCGCACAATCACAGCCAAATTGGCCTGACCCGCTACATGTTCTTTTAAACTAATTTGAGAAGCTGATATCAGAAACTGGTCAGAAACGGTTGCCACACAGGTGATTGAATGAACCACCTGTCAATCAAAGTATTGTGGAAGCCATTCAGGAGGAGGGCGAAAACATTCTTTCCAGCCTAAAAAAAGCCTGACTCCTCTTTGCTCTGCTGTTCTGATTTAACAGATGCTATCGTAGCGCCTACGCTAACCTTTTCAGGAGCGGCCATTGTTGATTCGACAGTCGCACCGGACACACAGCTGCCGCGTTGAAGTAATGCAATGAAAAACACTTGGAGTGCCGTATAGAAGTGCCACATAACCCTGACTTGTGACAGGGAGCAATGTTCTGCAAGGCTGCCGGACGGTGCATCCGATCAGAGAGAGAAAACCATTATCCGGGCTGAACCTACTTACTGCAAATGGTGTTTTAGCGGATTAAAGGTCCACTACGCACCCGGGGTTGATTTTCCAGCGAGGCTCCCCCCAGAGGCCAAAAATAAAAGTGCACTGTCGTAAAGACGCTCAGCTGTTCTCGTTTCTCCGTTGAGCCAGGCCCGGTTGATTTGAGCTAGCAGACATGCGAACGCAACGAATCACCGATGTTCACCCGTGTACGAGTCCTCTCTCTGTCCAGAGCCCTTTTCCTCTTTCTTGCCTGCTCTGACATGGGCTTTCGCTGTTTTGTCACTGGTTCCGCCATGATAACTGCACAAATATCAGCACTGCGCTACGAGCCCAAGAGTGTATGGCTGAAGCCCGCAGCCTCCCCTCTCATGCCGTAAAGCAAGACTCTGTGGGGGCGACCCGACACTCCTGCAATTGCAAGTGCGGTATTTCATCTACAGACACCCAGGGCGGCCGAGAAAACCTTTGTTCGACCTGAAATGACTTAATGACTGAAATTAGTTAATCATCCAAAACAGTATGGAACATATTAATTAACTGAAAAATGTTGCATAGTGTTCCTTTAAGTTGCGTTTTTGCTCATGATGCTGTGTCTTGCACATTGCCGTGCTACTTTTCCGTCTTGCCTGTACCTCATGGCCACTGTAGTAGTAAGAGGGTGGTCCTAGAACTAATGTCACAGCGTGCACCTACATTATTCTGCTTTCGTGACATGCACATTGATCACTGAAGGCTTTCCATTTTCCAATTTCCAATTTCCATTCGTTGTTAGCAGCAATAGTATGATTGCATGCTTGATTAGATCCATGACTACAATAGGCTGGAAGAAGGATGCTGCTGCAGACAGAGAGGAGAAGGTAGACGCCAGAGGGCCGACTCTTCTGAATGAGCAGCAGTGGAAGTGGGATACCTAAAAAAAAGGAAGGTCAAGGGGCTGCATATATCTACACGCCGCAGATCTGCATCTCTCATTCTCTCTGGTAATCGGAGTCGTAGCGCGGTTACGATTGGTACTCGTGCCCCGAGGAGCTGGAACCACACCAATAAATGATATAGCAACAAACTAATGTATTTAGGAGGCCCTTGGATACGACCATACAGAAACTCATAATGACATATAATTGAGGTCATTCCTTGAACTTTTAAAAACATGTTGCTCTCCTAAAGTATTTTACAAACACATTAAATCACTTTCTGCTTTTGTCAGTTTTCCCCTGACGTGACGTTTTACACTTTTGGATACTTGGCAGCTCATTTCAGTGGCCTCAAATGCTTTCAGTATCACTTTAAAATTTCTGTTACAGGTGGTCTGTTCAGCTTCCATCCTTCAATGCTAATAAGTGCCAGATCAGGGAAGGCTGTCGTTGCAATGGCTTTCCCTCAGTTTGACGTTGCCGGGACGCTGCAGATAACAAACAGCTGCACCATAGGGCATGCGGCCATGCGGCCATGCATCGTGGAACGAACTCCTTCTGTTTCTCAACATTCCACTTTCAACCGCTCTCCACAGATCACGCTGTTCCATTGGCCGTGTTATTCACCTAATTTGTATTTGTTAGTGCGCACCGCTTGCATTCATAATTCCACTATGTCTCGCCCGCAAGACAATAAAAAACATTGCCAACTAGAGATCAGTCCTCCCATTGCATATTCTCTGTATGTGAGGCAGCGCCTAAGTGCTACAAGGTTACATCCTCTTCAACAACCAAAGGAGTCACCTGAAAAGCACTAGCACTATTTACACGATAAAGTGTTTTGGATCTCTCTCTCTCTCTGTGACATTGATGTGAGAGTAAACACAGAAGAATATTTAATGGGAAACAAATGTTCAAATCTAAACCATGTGAGTCTGTCATTATTTTATGCTTTTTTCAATTCAGCCAAGGAACCCCAAGATAGAGAATATTCCGCAGACCCCCCCTATAATATGTCCCAGTTCATTTTTTACACTTCTATAGTTGAGTGACAAAACAACACAGGAAAAATGTATTGGAAAGATAGAATAGATATATGTACATATATGATATATTTCAAAAATATTATTGTTGGAGTAATGAGCGTATTGTATAAAATAATAGTACACATGATTATCATGACATTTTAATGACTGAATATGACGCACTGATCCGCAGACCCCAGTTTAAGAATCACTTGCTTATAATTTATCATGGTAGCTTTGTACATGAATCCCTACACCAAAGTGCTTTCTTTCTCTCTTTCTATGGATCAGACGGAATTAGGCCATGGAAAGACCCTAAGGAGTCCAATTAAAGGCTCTAATATTTGCAAGTAACAGTAAAGAGACGGTGGGGTTAATAGCTATTTAGTTACACAGCTTAATTACTAGCCTGCAGCTTCCTGCAGTGATCAGGTTTGCACAATGGCATGTTAAAAGACCCGATTCCCCTAAATGCATGTCTCTTATCCTTGAGAACAGGAGGCACACATTTGGTCAAATGTTCAATTGTAACTCCACAAGTGGTTTAATAACTTCCTTAGATTGATTTTTGTTTAGAGTGGAGCGGCAACAATGAGAGATGAGACGACAATGAGAGCGACAAGAGAGAGTTGGAAAAATAATAGGGGAGAGAGAAGTCAAGAATGAGATACTTAGTTTTTTTAAGAGGGTTAGGCCATTACATTACTTACGTGGAGGAGTTTACAATGCCAGATGGTCTGGCAGTGACAGTTTTGCGGGCCGTGTTAAAGGCTCGGCACGTCCTCTGGCAGTTTAGCAAATGCTTATAAGGAGACAGACGGAAGGAAGTTCTGACTACATCTGCAGCCAGCTTCTTGCTACTGTCTGCGGTGGTAGTTCCGTTCCTTTTGTTCCGTATTTTTATGTTTATTTAAAAAGGCCCCCTTGCTTTTATGATGTGAAATATATCTTGTATTATATATTTGACTGGATACACATTTAAGTTGTTCAAACACAAATGTGTTTTTTAAAGTTCTCACAAACCAAGAACATTGCACAGTGAAATCTCTAACAGAGCTCATTAATATTGAATTCATAAATATTAAATTGATTTTTAAATATTAATCTCCTCCTATC
The DNA here is from genome assembly GCA_021346845.1 of Apeltes quadracus. Classification (NCBI taxonomy): domain Eukaryota; kingdom Metazoa; phylum Chordata; class Actinopteri; order Perciformes; family Gasterosteidae; genus Apeltes; species Apeltes quadracus. Next base: position 8,669,504 of record CM037930.1, on the reverse strand, counting down.
TGCACATCAGCTGATTACCTTTTGAGAGACGGTGAGTCACTATTATCATTATTTAATTATGCTAACTTTATCTTAATTCTTAATAGAAAACACAGGGAAATCCGTCTGCACAATTATATTTTTTATGAAGCAAGGTTAACAAAGGTTGTCAGAATTGACACAATTGTATTCAGTCTGTAAATCTGCTCTTGGACTCAAGTCCTTGAATTAAATGAATCATCAATTTCTCCCTAAGTTAGGTCCCTAAGCTAACTTTTTGATCAAAAATATCAATGTACAATCATTGGAAATATAAGGCTAGTAGCTCCAGCTATTATTACATTGTTACAGATATTGTGAAGATTAATACCATGCACTCAAAAAGAAGCTGTCTTGTTCTGATTCCGATATTAGTATCGGAAAAGCGTCAGATACTGCCGAAATGCTGGCATCGGGTATCGGCGAGTACTGGAGTCCAGGCTCCGATTCGATACCACGTACTGTGTCTCTTCTTCGCCGCTTTAAAAAAAACTTGCGCTGTGCTGCCATCAGCAGCTGCTGTTTTAGAGGGGCGAATTGTTCAAGTTTGATCAGGAGCTGACGTCAGCTAAACGTCAGGAGCTAACGTTTGCTCAGGAGCGGACGTTAGCTAACGTCAGGCGCTAACATTAGCTCACGTCAGGCGCTAACGTTAACTCAGGAGCGGGCGTTAGCTAACGTCAGGCGCTAACGTTAGCTCAGGAGCGGGCGTTAGCGAGATCCAGCGTTCTACTAGCGTGAACCGGGATTGTGGAACGTCACGCACGGCAAACGAACCTAGCTAACGCTATCCGGGCACTCGTCTCGGGCAACTTTCGCTGTACCGAACAACACATTAGATTTGAACTGTTATTGTTACGGGTCCACTTATCCGGGTCGGGAACTGCTACTGTAAACGGCCGTTGGTCTCGGTGCTGCTCGGGCTGTCTTCTCTGTCATTTGCACATTAGCTCAAGAGCTATCATGTCGGCGGTTTGGCAGTACTTTACAGTGGCTTTTCCCACTAGTAAGACGCCGACATGCAACAAGTGCAAAGAAGCAATTTTGAGGGGTGGCACGAGTGCAAATTTCAACAGCAACTTAATCAAACATCTGAAGACGCGTCACGCTTAAGAGCACAACAAATTTACCAAAGTTAAGGGGACTCTGGTATACCAAGTACCGATATATCGGTACTTGGTACTCGGCCGATACCCACTGGACATATATCGGTATCGGAAGGGAAAAAATGGTATCGTAACATCTCTAGTCTTAACCTTTTTTTCCTGATCACTTATTCATATGAACAGATAAAAGAGCCCTGCTATGGGCCTTACAAAATATTCCAAAAGTTCTTTCAATTCCTCCCTTAAATTAAAATTAATGGAATCATCAGAGTGCAAATAAACAAAGTGCAGCGTTTCCGTTCCACTTGATTGCACACGGATCGTTCCCGGTCTTTCTGCAGTTTATCCGTCTTCTTGGTGGCCCGGTGCTGTAGAGCTTTTTGATTTGTAGTTCATCAAATCTTTTGACACTGCGCTGACCGACCGTTGACTCAGCTCCTCATTCTGATCTTCCACTTGACTTGATAAATAAATTATTTTTATTCTCCATGCTGACCGTATCCCCACCTCACCTCGTCAGCCCCAGTTCAGCTTATAAATGCTGCTTGATTATGTGTTTGTGTCCAGTCTTTGTTTCAAGCTGCCAGTGGAAATAAATGAAGAGCAAAGAAGTATATTTCTGGCACTCTCGGTCCATAGAAGCACCAGCGAAATCATCCTGGAGCCTGGAAAGATCCCTTTGTGGATTCAGTTCAGATCGACCACATCCACAGCTCCCTTTAAAAATATAACAGATCCTTTCACCTTTTTCTGCTCTATGTCGCCGTTGTTGGAGTGGCCTTGGGGGTTTAAAAAGCCAGGCTATAGAGAATTCAGAGAATGCTCCCTAAGCTGCTACATCATTGTTGTTGTAGAAAAAAAGAAAGGGAGTGTACTAGGCTGTACTCTCTGTTGAAGGGACTCAGGGTCCTCCACACTGTCACCATAGAGACTGTGCAATTATGCATTGCATGGTAGCGGACGTTTCCCAGATGTAGAGCTGGGCACTGAAGCCAGAAATAATGTTCCACATTGCTCCAAATCCTTAAGTGCCTTACAAATCTCAACTGTTTTGTCATGTGCCATTGAGAGTTCAAAATCTTGCCAGTCTTTCGCAATTTCTTGATTGGCGCCGTTCCCGGCACAGATGCCCTGTTAGAGTGGTCATCGGGGTCTGGATTTTTTCTCTTACCGGCAGGCCTTTTGTCTCGTCTGAGGCAGAGGGCCAGCAACAGTTGTGGTGCTTTTCACACGTTTCACATTCTTGTGATCATTAAAACAATGGAGTTCCCTGTGGTACACTTTACCCTTGATTTAGATGTCTGTTCCAATTTCCTTGCACTGAAAGACATTTTCGATCACTGACATTCATTGTGAACCGTGACCATTCAGTCTACACGCGGCCCTCGTAAATGCTACATCGAGTGATGCTTTGGAAAAGATAAAGGTACCGTTATGAAGGAGAGGACATTCAAAATGTCAGTTCATAGATTTCATATAGCACAGTACACTGGCAATCTTCAGAAAGCACACTTATTCCAACATTTATAGGCACTTTCGATATCATACTCGCCATTGTATGAGGATAAGTGGATCAAACCAAGACTTTCATCCAGGAGACTGTTGGATGCATCCCATACAAAACTATCTACAGTTGAGATTTCGTCACGTGTCATTAGTTATGTGAGTTGCTAGTCACGTGACTAATAACGAGGCGCGTTGGTCAGTCAAGTTAAAATCGACCCTGCCGTTATCCTAATTATATCCCTAATATGTAACAAAAGCTGCTTTGATTATATTGATCCCATCCTAACACAGACCAAGGCAACATTCAGTTATCCAAATACAAATGCAGTGTTGATATATTGCAGAGGACAGTTCGGCCCGTGTTTACCCTTCCCTTCCCCCAATCAGCTGCTTTTGGAGATCAAACACAGTCAAACATACTATTAACTATTCCATTTAACACTGGAGAGCGCTTAGATTTTTAAAATAGATGTTCTTTTGTACATCATAAGGTCATCTCAGTCGGGTATTACTAAGGAAAGTATTATCTTCAGTCAATCCTAATCGTATCAACTCTGTGCATGAGCGTAACAAAGGATTAATTACAGGATGAATGAGGATCCATAGACGTTCCTATTTTTAAATGTAACTGGATTATTATCCTCTTCTTCAGGTCTTTGAAATGTTCTGAGCTTGCCAGACTGGGATACCTGCCCACAGCAACTAATGTGTCCTTCAGTGAGCAATAGAGGAAAGAGGAGAGGGAAACCATTATCCTCTACCAGAAGATCCCACATTCAGGTCTCGTTGCATCGTTTTGTCTGACTTTTTAACCTTCCTCTGCCACCTATTTCACTCTTTCTTTGGGTCTCTTTCCCCCACGAGCATGTCCTCCTCTCTCTCTCTCTTTCTCTTCACCTCTTTTTTTGTTGTCTTATTTTCTCTTCCTCTCGGGTCTCTTTCTTGTCCTAAACAGCTGTATATCATTCTCTTTACCCTTGTCATCCTCCCTTTGCCTCTTTGCCGTCACCGTGTCTGTCCTCCCTCCCCTCATCTATCCTTCCACCTTCATCGAATCCCTCAAATGAATATAGTTAATAGGCCCCGCGTTTGTGCAACCGAGTGGAGCAAGTGCAATAAAGATGTGCACGTAAAACCCCCGCACAAAGCTATATAGCGCGTATATGCTCGTGCACATGCATGAAAATGTTGGTGTAATGAAGCACACTACCGGGGAAATCAAAAACACAAAAAGGAACAAAGGACTTTGCTGAATAGTGGCTCTGATGATATTGCCACTATCCCATAGGGAGAAGAAAGAAGTCTTTGATTTATGAGCCCAGTGATTTGATTGGGTAACCCTTTCATAGCACTCCATTAATCAGAATCTGGATGCCAGTAAGTGGCAGGGCGGAGAGTAACAGAAGGCAGTCGTGGGGTCGGGGCTTTTTCCTTAATTACCCCACTATCTCTGGTGTCTGAGGAGACAGAAGGGGCATCAAAGAGCATGTGATATAATGCCCAGAACACACTCCACCAAAGATGCAAGAAGAGGATTTCTCATCAGCTGCTGCTGTATCCTTCGGCGCTGAAGTCCCCGCACCTTAACTCAATTCTGTATCCTAGAACGCAGCAGACAGGTCATGAAGGGGAGAATTAGGGTCAATTACTTTTGTTCTTATAGCAGAGGCCCAGTGCTGTTTTTAAGTGCTCTGACTAATTTAAATTTCAATTAGCTTTTTTCCTCATTTTGATTTCCATGAGCAAGACATTTTTGAGGCGGAGGGACGATCCTGGGCCGGCACTCCTTGAAAATGGGGACATAAATTTGACTGTCAGGGGGCCCATCGCAGTCTCCCTCAGCACATCCCGCAAGACACTTAAAAAGTGAGCACTACCATCCCAGCTCGGCTCTGCGCAGGGCCCCTGAACCACTGAAGAAGTATATCAACCCGGGATGTCGTTACTTTTTCAAAAAGTTTGCCGCACTTCTGAATTTTCTGTGTGCTGTTTTACAACTGCACTAAAGCTGTGTGTCTTGAGTGGGGAGTCAGATGGGGTTTCTAGGGCCTCCGGCTGTAGCCCCGGTGTTACCTGTCCGCTGCTTCTGGAGGATAGGCGGGCTCATCAAGCTTGAAGAGCCTTGATCCTCACAAATATCCACCCGCAGGTGGAGGCAGGTTGCCTCCCCGACGGGCACGGGTGACCTTCCTGCCACAACTCCAGGCAACTTCCTCTTCCATGATGGAAGTTTTGAACACGGCCCACTCAGATGCCACGACCGTAACCTCCAGGCGAATGAATGACAAATTGCTCAACGGGGCCCAAAAATAAAGCCCGGCTGTCACGCAGCGTGTGATAAGTGTAAGAAAAACAAAAATGAACATCAAGCAACAACTGCATTAAGGCAATGACAGGCCGGGCAGATGAGCCTGCACACAAACCAAATAGAGAGAACAAGGAGAAGAAAGAGGGGGGCGACCAACCAATTTTACAAGGTAGTTATGGCCAATCCATTACAGGCCCAAAGCCAATTAACTAAGTACCAGTCCGCTTCTGTCTGGAATGTCTTTTCCTTGCTATCATCCCTCTGCACATTTCTTTATTGTTTCTCACAGCATAACAATGAGGCCACTTTCACATGGAAAACACCGGCCCTCCCCTCTCAAAAAGCATCCTTCTGGAGAAGAAATGATCTGACCTGTAATCTTTGAAGTAACAGATTTTCCCTTTCAACATCACACGTATTTCCTGCTTATCAGCAAAATGCCTTTCGAACAACATTAACTATTTAACAAGACACGTAAATAACTTCAATTTCAGGCTTAAACTTAAACCCCCTCAATGCTGTGAATAAACGCCCTCTGCTTTCAGCCAATGTAGCAGCATTAGCCAATGTGAGCTTTCATCAATCAGCATTCTGATCGGTTATGGTGCCACGGAAGCAGAACCCATGGTTGTGTTCCGTTGAAATACTACATATGCTTTTTAATTCTGTCACCTATTTTCTCAGTTTTCTCACTCATCAAAAAATGAGTTGGACACTGAATACATCAATTTTATGACATTACATGTCATTTAGGGGACGCGTTTATGCAAAGCGACTTGAACAAGAACAAGAAAGAAGAAAGTGCAATTTCATCAAATAAGTCGATTTACAACTTGCTATGGATAAGAGCCATTGTATGATCATTATATATTAATGAAAGTGCTACAATTCTGTAGAAAACTGTAAAAATAGGGTGAGTAGAGTTCTCGCAACTGACTGCTTTGCTCTTTTCATGTGATAAAGAAATATGGCAGTAGCTCATTTGTGAACACCTTACTGTAATTATGCGTAGATTTTATTGTGAAATCATTATTCATTAAAAAAATAGTGTAGTAGTCAGTTAGTTTTTACATAGTGAGCGGACTACACAAATATGTTGCTGCCTTGTGGAATTAAAAAGAGGTTTTCAACAGCACAACAGAATTCTGCAGTACAGACTTCTAACTCTTCATGATGGGTTGAGATAATTTGGTCCTCGTCACAATCTCACTGCTGCCTCTTTTGCCAATTTGTTAGATGGATCTAGGTTAAGGCGTAAAGAAGCATTAGCAGATATTAGTTCACATCTATTCATCTTCAAATTAATGAGTATGGAAGCGATCCGTTTTGACTTCATTTAAATAATAAAAAAGATGAGCGTACAGAGAGCTTTAACTAATCACGTCAAAGTGGCAGCGTTTAATCCATCCAGGAAATCATCTGGCCTCCCCCATCCTGCCTTGGTTTGTATGTGTATGTGTTGCTTAGCTCATAACATGACAACACTAAATATATATTTTGTTACATTTGTTACATAAAAAAAAGACATAAACCGTATGTCTTTTACCCTGCAAATAAACATTTTAATGAGTCAAGATCCTCAGTGAGATAGTAACAAATTCGATTTACAAATTACAAATATAAAACTTCATTATTCATTCCCCAGATGTCTTCAAATAAAATTGGTCTATGCTGTACAAAAAAGCAAAGGAACTTAACGAGCAATCCCTCTCAGCTTTATAGGAACCGTGTGTCCCAGAATATTATTAGGTGACAAAACGTCTCTGCAAACCGCTACAGGGGTTTGCCTCGTTCCCTCGCAGCCTGTGTCACATGAAGGAGATGAAGTCATCCCTGCCGCCTGATTGAAAGTCAGACCAAGACTAACATGATATCCTCCGCCTTCGGATGCTCCGTGTAATGAGTCTAGAAGAAGCGGCTCACACATGGTTTGTTAAATAATAGATGCGATGGGCCGGTGGCTCCACCACCGGTCCACTAGCGTCACTCGTGGAAAGGATACGAGAAACAACAACAATGAAGCTGTTAATCAGAACTAAAAGGAGAACAGAAGAGCCGCTGTGGTTCTTCTTCATGCGTATACTCACTTACGACCTTTGATCCCTTGAGCCCTTAACCCTGAGATTGTCGCTGAACAAGCACCTCGATGCACATGTCATTTTTTCCGTGTTTCTTCTTGTGTGTCTGAAAATGAGCGAGCTCATGATTGAATCTGTGCTCTCCTCTCCGAAGTATCAGCAGCCAACGAGCTCGAAGAGGAGTTTTATCGTAAAGGCTCCATGATGGGGTAGAACACGCAGTAACGCTTTTACAATGGCCTAGACTCTATGATTAAGTGTCTTCTTGAACACTGTGTACCAGAGCTATTTTTCCAGGTGACGGCAAAAATAAAAAGTTGTTAAAAGATGCTATATGCCGACGATGTACACGCTGGAGACATTTATTTGTTATGATAGACTGGTGAGGGAGTTTGTTGTTCCAGAGCTGCTCTTAGTGGCGTTCAAGTGGCAGAGCGCTTCAACAGTCAGTTAGTTAAACTAACACCGTCCACGCTTCTGAGAGAGGACATCGTTCCATGGTCGCGTCACCTTAAGCAGCACCCCCTGGTGCCTGGAGTCAGTACTTCAACTGGCCATAGACATAGATATTTATTCTCATTGTGGGGGCCATTTTGTAGATACTTGTGGCAATACGACTTTAAAAGTTAAAAGAATATCATGTAGCATGGATTTTATGGTTTGTGTTTTGATAACGTTAACAGTCATTCCATTTTTCAACAGAAATACACCGTCACATATAGAGCCGCTTCACGTGTTTGCCGTACGTGGTGTCATATTGACATCTGCAATCCATCATCAACATGGATAATCAGCTCTCTAGCCTCAGCAAGAATACCAGTCCATCATAAATATAAACCCACCATCTTCAGTCATCCCAAGCAGCGATACGATCTACAAACTCTGCCGCTCCTTGTCACAGCATAACAAAATCAATCAATCAATGGCGGCACGTTTCGCTCTGCCCAACGTGACTTCACACCGACGTACGGCTAGTGGAAGCATCCGACGGCGACTCAACGCCAGGCTCTGTGGGGCTCCAGCTAAACTGAGTATGCGTTTCCCCTTGATGGCATTAAACACTGAATGCTCAATTGCCTATTTCATTTTTTCCTAAACGCATCGATCCCTTGATCCCCATGAGCCCATGTGATCAATCCATCAGCAGCCGTTGAGGTTATTCAGCCCAAATTACAATTGATCTTTGAAAAGTTGACTGCAGGGCACCAGGCAGTAAAGCAAGTCTTCTTTTTTTTAAATTTTCAAGCTCAAGGAGAGCTGCTTAAGTGAGTAATATAGGAGGGACTCATGCTCTGTCAAGTGAGCACCTCGGCCAATTAGATATAAGCTTAGACATCAATGGGATCAGAGGAGAGGATTTGACTGCTCTCTCTCTCTCTCTCTCTGTCTCTCCCACCCGTGTAGGTGGGATGGTTTTGTGGCAAACAACTTGTGCATTCCGCTTTGTTATATAGAGGAGATAAGACCCTATTGTAGTGGAGGCTATTCATGGTCTATTGCTTCTGCAAGGACGTTTCAAGGGCCGTCCGTGTCAGGATTCACTTATCTGTCTGAATTAAACCTGAGGTATTTATCGCCACCTTATGCACCCTAAACAACCATTTATAAACAGTTTCATTAATTGAGGCACGTTTTTTTTTTTTTTTAAACTTGCATTGAAAAAATAATTTTATTCTCAGCCCACTGTTGAACCGGTGCACCGTGAATACAAGAATTTGTTAATTCATTCACACTGGGACTTGTGGTGCTTCCATGATCTTTTGATTACGTTTCCATTGAGGATTTGGAAAAATGATTATACGCTCCTGGCCGCCAACATTCACAACAGGCATATCTGGTCTTATTCCAGAAAACATAATACATCCTGTTCTATGGATACGGGCTAGTTTGTTTTTGTGAAACAATACCTATTGTATGGATTGCCATTACATTCTCACATATATACTGGGTCACCCAAAGTCTACGTAGACAAAGGGAGAGCAGGCGAGGGAACCATGGAGGAAACATAACAGTAGAGATGAAATTTAGTATGGGTGTAAAAATGAACTGTAACTGGAAAAACTACGTGACATTTTAACAATATCTCGTAAAACTATTCTCCTTCTCCTTCATTCTGTCCGATTATAATAAGATTCCAAGGACTAGATAAGATGTCTTGAATGTATCATCTATTCATTTCTAGCACATGGGCTGCCCTCCCAATCTTGCTGTTAGAGCCAGACCATATTACGTAGTAGGCTCATCATGTCTGTTACTCAGAGATGATTAAGGCTGCTTTCCTGTATTCTTTTCTCATGAGAATGTGTGCAGAAATGCAGTGTAAGGGAATCATCACTTTAAATAAGGCTTCTTATATTTAATGGTATTCTAAAACGTACTGGCCTGGAAACCAAGGTCACGTTTTATAATTATTATTACTATTATCATGACAAGGAAAATGATTCATTACTACACATCCCTTCCTCCCTCCCTACCACATATTAAATACAATATTGTACGTGGCAGTCTTTTGTTCCAATGATAGCTTTACATAAATAAGAATCGTAACAAAATGTGGATTCCCTGTGTTACACAAACTGCAAATTTACAGTTTAATGTTGCATCACTCTCGGTGACTTTGCGCCCTATCATTCGTTTCATTTCTGTCCGTTTCATTTCTGCCCACCGGCTCTGACATTGCACATTTAGAATTGCAACATTTATGGACAAAGACAATCAAAGTTCAATATTTTTCACAGCTGTTTCAGGAAATCATCTTCAGTTTCCCTTTCTGCAACTAAGGCTGGCCCTCTGAACGTCTTTGTGGCCTCACGTTGTGGCCATGCATACGGAAATCCATGACGTTAACATCAAACAACTTTTCACGTCTCAACCACACAATGGATCATCGGGAGTTAATAATGCATGAAAAAGTTAGCAGTTATTAAGATAGGAGCACGGTGTGATTTACATGATTACGGTTCATGTAGAGTTCATAAACTGTGGTAACTGACAAAGAGAGTCTGGCAGGCTGCTGCAGACTTTGTGCACGTACAGCCGTGCTACACAAACTCTCCCACTCCCTGATACCACTCCACCACTGTAGCTCCATGGCCCACAAGACAATTGCTGTGTGTAATGACCCGCTGTCCTGTTACTCTTGGCTGATCCCTTTCTAGCATCCCCAGGGTGCTTTATTTTGCCAGCCTCGGCGAGCCTGTGCAGTCGGTTGGATCCAGCAGGCAAACCCCCACACAAAAGAATCATGCGACTTTAATCTGGGATGAATTGCCATGTCGGTTCATTTCCAAATCTGACAGTTTTGCTGTAAACTGTGCATTTCAGTTGGTATGTATGTTACTCAATGGATGGCTTGTGATATTTCATCCCCAATCTTCAAGGATAATTGATGATAATTGATGGCACTGTCGTGGACATTAACATTATTCCGCCCTCAGACCCGATGTTCCTAATTTGTGTTAAATTCACGGGGGGGCCCATTTGTTCTGCCAAAAAAACCCGTGTCATTTAATTCCTGACTGACTAATGATTTGAATGACATTCCGTCGTAGGATTACCACAGATGCCCTCCAAAATGGTTTGATGGATGGTTCTTGGGTGTAATATTTCATTATAGATTGTTGTCAGGTGGATGGCCATTTCAGAACATAATTGCTATGCAGGGGTGCAGCCGACTGCACACTACGGACTCATAACCCACACACTTTTATACATCTCTCTCTCTTATATATGCATATGATGAAGCCATTTTAAATCCTGAAACAGTGGTCCAACGACTACAACTGAAGGATAATGAAAGACCTACAGGTTAATTAAAATAGATACAGACAGTAATTCTGGTTTTACGTGACTGCTGTGAAAATAGTGAAAAGGTCCCTTCTCTAAGGTGACACCGGATGATCAACGTTGCAAGTCACCTCAGAGAAAAGAGAGAAGCGGTTGAATGTGGCTCAATGTCGGTGTTTATGGCTCCGCCTCCGCCTGAGAGTTTGGGAATAAGTGGCAGCACCTGAGGTTCAAACTAGACACGGGCAGCTGGAGGTGAGAGGATATATAGAGAGTTATTGTTGTACAAACAGTTGGGATATTTGGTTGGACATTGTGAAAACGAAATAACTGCCTGCAAACTTAAATCTGAGTCCTCGTGTCAAGTTAAACTAAAACAAGAAGTTAACTTTGTCACTTAATCGTCACGTGAGTAAATGTCTTAACACTCATGCATTTGTACTTAAATGTAAGAGTGGTAACCTATACTTAAAATGTATAATTAAAGGGTCCAAAATGCTACTTGTGCCGTGTAATATTGGTGATTCAACGTAGCCATAATCTCAGATGTATCAATAATAGCGTGTGCTAATAATGGACCCTTACCTCATTCGACCTCAAGAAGCACCTACGGGGAAACTTGGTCTGACCCGCTGAGCCCCAGGCAGTCTGCTCAGTGAGCCCATGGCCTTCGCCGTGTTTAACGGAGAACATGAGTTGTTTCCTCTGGTCTGCCTCTCTAATTAAGCACTAACACGGCTGGTAAACTCTCAGCGGTCCCACAGCTGGTGGCAGAACACCACCTCACTCGGTCACCGACGCTCCAGGGCTGAGGATTTGTGAAGAAAAGTTGCATGAAACAAAATATGTTAACGGTGGACAATGGGGCGTATTAATACAATCGAAATATGCGAGCAAGCAGCAGGGGATCTGGTCAATGCAGCTGTCGTCAAACAGAAAATACTCTACTCTCTGTAGAACTCACGGAGGGGCTACGTGCCACAGCTCGGTTATTGCTCTCTGAGCAATGATGTTATAGGCACACACATGGCTGGTTTGGTCAAATGCCAGATCAAAGGCCCATTACTGCTATTAAGTGGAAACCCAGCAGAGCCATCAGGCCTGCCACTCAAAAGGAGCCGGCGCGGGTTGCGACCTCCCTCTTTGCTGGATGTGGCGTGGCTGGTCTGTAGTCGAACAGCAATTCGAGCGCTGCTGCTCTTTTAGGAGAGAAGACAAAAAAAAGTCTTAACACACAATAGAGGACATTTCTTCTCAAGGAACAGAAACGGTTGACGTTTCGCTTTAATTGCCTGGCAGGCAAAAGAGAGTCGTTGGGCCAGAGGTCTATGGGAGACGTGAACCCATGGCGCCCTTCGGGGTTGTTAGTGTCCCCTGTAGAGTTTTAATGCCTCTTATTAGTAGTCATTCCTGACCCATCAGTCCAACGAGTTTGAGCTGAGTAGGACACCATGCAGAGGCACCCTTTTATCAGGAGATATTAGATGTGACTGGCCTGGAAGCTTGTTATTAAAAAAAAACTCATTACCTCAGCTAGCGTACCATAGAGAACTCTCAGAGCAGCGTGAACTCTGTGATATAATGTTAAAAATAAAACTCAAATATCTTTTTCATGAGCATTCCAAAAAACAAGAAAGTCTAGAGATCAGATCAGCGAGTGTAAGCGCAGCCTTTAGAGTGGACGCAAATCAGGCGAGACCAAAGCGCGGGCTGTGCACTGTGGGAATGACCGGCTCTCCCTAAGAAATATTCTCACAACAGAATCCTCACACACGAGCAGTTAAGCACAAACAGTTCCAAAATGGTTCCATCCAAACAGGCGTCAGAGGAGAGGAACAATACCAGCTCTGCGGCTTCAGGCTTGGCGGCCCGCCTGGTCAGGCATTCAGCCCCACTCATTAGAGGGCCTTTCCAATTAGCGGTGCTGTCTGCGCTGCCGCCCGTCACGGTTATTCAGAGCCCATTGTTCAGGCGGCTCCGCCTGCGTTCCAGAGTACAGGAGACGGCGAGGGTGGATGTGAAGGAGTTCATGTTTTAGGGAAAACAATGGCATGCCTACGTCGAGTGGGGTCCCGAGACGCAGGGCTGTTGGTCCGTGAGGGTCGTCCAAGAGACTGAAAGACACGGCAGAAAGAGAAAAAAACGTGGGCTACGAACTGCCGTCGCCGGCGCCAAGACCAAAGTGTCTCCTTCTGTGTCGCCTTCTGTGTCCTTTCCTAGTTTCATCGGCTTTCTTGCATTGGGATTGCATAGAAGGCGGAAGACCTAAAAGGAAACCGTACCCTCCAAAGCTAGACGAGGTCCTGAAGTCACTCATGAAGGGAGCTAGGGGAACACATCCACAGGTCTAAAACTAAAGGCTACCCGGTTGTTAAGTGGTTCTAACACCACCGGGGAAGACGTCTCCAAGCTGAGTGGCCCCACTAAAAGGAGAAAGAAGGTCAAAATGAAAAAGATGAGATCGGGCCCAACCCTGTCCATAACTGTACTGGAGGTCACTAATGCACAGTGACCTGGAAGAAAACCAATCATTTTAGGTCCACACACATCAACCCAAAATCGTTTGGTAACATTTTGGGGAATATATAGTCATAATGTGTCAAAGAAAGTCCTCACCTCCTAGCAATGTAACATTGATTCAAACACCGTAGTAAATTTACACAGAACTTTGACCTTTCGGCTGGCGGCCGTGACGAGACCTTTTCCGTGTTGACTTGTCCGCTGGTCTTCCTTAGTGGTGATTTGGCAGCACGCAGAGGAGTGGGAATAGAGACGGAGGGTTTCAGAAAGAGGGCAGGTAAAGATGCAAAGCCTTGGAAAGAGTGGAAAGAGGGCGAGGCAGATGTCTCTGGCGGCTTTACAAATCCCCTTACTTTATTCATACTAGCTGGGGAATAGAGCAGAGCACGATGTACAGAACAAGTCTTTGCACAAAAACAAACAAACAGTGTTTCCCCCTGAAATAATTGACTCTTTGGAGCGTTTTGTGATCTGGTGAACAGTAAGAAACTGACACATCTTGAGAAAGGATAGGTTTAAAAATATATTCATGTATTTCAGGACAGAAAATCATTTTCATGACAAGCAAGTTAGAAATTGACCCAGATCCCCCCCCACCACCCCCTACTCTTTGAGGACTTACATCCAAACATCTTCTGGGTTGTAATCAGAAGTGGTTTTAACATTATAATTCTTACAATAAAAATAACCTAACAAGTTAACGTTAATATTTATGTTGTCCTTCTGGGCAGCGATACAACAAAAAAATCCACTTAAGAGAGGAGTTCCAGATATTTGTTCTATTATTATCTCAAATTGGATTATATTGTAGGATGATCTTATCCTTTACAATAAATCCTCTATAACGCTGGCCTCACGGCCAATTCCACAGCAGTAGTGACAAAAAAGTAGTCAAAAGTAGTCAAAAGTACCTCCTGTACATCTAGACGTTAAACTGATTATGACTTATGAGGTAGTGTACGGGCCGAATGTAATGACGGGTTCATTTCCTTCATGTCTGTCTTTTCTCCCATATCTGTATAATGTCTCAACTTGTCACAAGTTTCTACTTCCCACTCCCCATCCTCCCTTTATTATGACTTTACATCTCGCTGTTTTCCGTCTGTGTTTCTTTTTGTGACAAGAGGAAGGGGAAATCAATGGCAAAATACAACGGCATTCACTTTCAGGTGAAATTAGATACGCTGCCGCCATTCCGTCCCTTTAGAAAATGTCTCTCTGCTTAGCTCTGTTTATAATAGTTTGCATGTGCTGTATTGTGTCGTCAGGACAACAGATCGGCTTGGGGCTTTGATGCAGGTTCATATGAGATATTCCTACCAGGGGAAATGTGTTTTCGGTGCAGACTGAAGCACTTTGTAAAAATAAAAGCTTCCAGCAAGACTCCTGTTTAATATATTGCTATATTACAGAGGTAAATGTTCTGCGAAACAAATGCTTTAACTTCATTCATTTCTATTTCTAGTAGTACTTTTACTAAAGCAGGATTTTCAACGCAGGGCTATAACTGTGTACTGGTACGTTTACCTAAAGGATTGGCACTGATACTTCATCCCCCAGCAAACAGCACATGGGGATTTTAGGCATTTAATATAACATAAGCATACTTTTATGATGCGTTCCTATCACCCCACCTTTTACAGCAATAATCACCATGGAACAAAGTAATGAAAAAAAAAAACTGAACCTTGATAACAACGTCACTTGAAATTGCTTGCTTGCGTTGATGCAAAACCTTGACAGTGTTTTGAACTCCGTCCCCGCTGTTCATATCAAAAACAGAGCACAAAAGGAAATAAAGAACGTATTTTATTGGATGGTGATTGTACTGCCAATTTTGAACAGACTTCAAAGGAATGCACTGACAAAAAAAACAATAGTTTCGCAATAGTTACCGCGACTTTGAATAAAAGAACCCTCAGCAGTGGAGAGAGGACTCCTCTTCATCTTTCCCCACAAGCATCATTACCATTTGCACATATTCTCCACGGTAAACACAAGTATTCTTTCTGACTTTTGAGTCTTCTTTCCGCAGTGAATGGTAATAAAACCTTTTTCCAATATAGCTTAAATATAGTCTATTTTTTGTGACGCATGTAATTAAAGAGTTGGTCAGTAACTAAATTGCCTGGACGGTCTGTAAAAAGCACACTTATTCACAGACTTAATTTAAACCACAAAAGGTCACACACCAGTTGAACAAAATTAATCCTGTGCTTGGTTTCCTGCTGGTCTTAATTAAAATGTGGGCAAGACTAGAATAAATAAATCTCCAACGCTCCTCATCGACTCAGTACGATGTATAACCTCTCCAAAAGTAGGATCTCAGCCAAGCCCATTGAAATGTAGATTTGGCGGGAAACAAAAAGCTGCTGATCGACCCGCCATTTTCCAAACGTTCTGTGAAGTTCTTAAAGTAAAAGTCCTAAAAGTCTGATTTATCGTTAGTTTCTTTTTTTCATCAGACTCATACTGTGACCCAGAGCTCCAAACTGTCTCTGTAAGACTGACTGGGTTTTTTACAGAGATTTAATGTGGCTCAGCTTGGGTATATGAAGTAGAAAACGAAGGTTGATATTTATCTATTTGTATTTTGTTTTTTTTAATATGCGCTTAATATTTTTCAAGAGCATAGCTTGAATAAAACAAAACCCGAAGGCCTGCATATGACAACGACCGCACTCACAGATTTTATATTACATTTAAGATGAAGCAGTTCTTCTTTAAAAATGTTCAAAAGTGAAAATAGAAGAAGCATACACAAAAGACACTTTCAAACACGTCAGATACGTCCTTCTTCCTGACCCAGAAAAAATGTCAAATCAAGAACTGATCGAACATACTTCCTCTATTTTCATTATACAACCTCAGTCTGCAGATTTGGCCTTGATAAATGCCAAGGTGCCGAGTTTACTGCATGGCCAGAAAGTATGCGTTCACCTGCAGATTTCATTGCGCTTGATGGTCGTCGCCTACGAAAACAACTTCCTTCTTTTTTTTCCATTTCTGAATCAATATAATATCCTGTATCTTTTCTTCTCAAAAGGAGCCAGGATTGTTCATCTGTCAATGACAAAACAGGAAAGCACAGAGATCTCTCCATCGTAAAGCTACGGATAAAAAATTTAAAAAATCTTAAAAAACAGGACACTCTGACACTGATTTGGGGTAATGCCAGTGTATTTTTGCAAAACAAATCTTTAAGGAAAGTACTATAACTAAATTCAACATAATAAGTCATTCAACACCAGCGCCATTGTGATTAGAGGAAGCAGCATCGGCCCGGATGGCTCGATGTCGGGAGCTGGCTCCAGTTTGCATTCAGCTCACTTTGAGGACAGACAAAAAAGTGGTAATGACAACAGCTGTCCCCGAGGACAATGGCTGCTAACCGAACGGCACCAGCGGAGCCAAGATGAGACATCGAGATTCACAGGACAGGACACCACTTATAGTAATTACCGAGTGGAATCACATACGTCAGTAATCACAGTCCTCCAAAGGCCCTGCTCACGGGTTCCGAGTGAGATTCGTGGCACAGGACTTTTTTTCTGGATCGTGTCTATTTTCAGATTCTTCCATCTGAAGAACAAGATCTGTCGACTTCCAGAAGCCGTGGGCTATATCCCTGCTGTTGATGCACGGAGACAGGAAAGTGATGGCACTAAATATAAATGCAGTGCGACAGGTGTGTTTGTGAGTTTACATTGTTTGTCACACTGCTGGTGCTGAAGCAAAATTCACACAAACGTCTGAGTCGTTACACTTGTTTGAGCGATCGTTTTTGACTAAATGTAATTTGAATTACTTACAAATGCACTGCGAAGTGATTGCACGTTGAAATCCTGCACATTTAAGGCTTATTTGACAAAAAAAGGGATACTCTACAATACCACAGATTTGTGGATAAAGGGCCGCAGGGTAAAGACAGCAGAAAAAACCTGTCACAGACAACCATTGTATTGGGAATTTTACAAAGGGCAAATGGGATGTACCTCAAAATAACACTGCTAACCAAACCAAAAGGACGTGTCAATTATTTTCTATTATTCTCAAGTGAGACATTTTCCGGGAAGGCAGGTGTTTTATTGACTGTTTATCCCACGGTTACATTTGTCTACTACATTTTAAGAAGTAGGACAAATAACTATTGTTATGCAGGAAACAGGAAGCAGATAGGAATGGCTAAAATGCTTGAATAACACATGGTAGCACATTACAAGCGCGTACCATTCGTTTGTTAAGAAAATGGCAGCTATGTTTTGGTGGAGGTGTGATAAGTCTGTCTGTTTCCCTCTTCTTTGACACAGCGTGACACAGAAAGAACATTGAGTGCTACAAGAAATCGCACACAAGAGAGCGGCTGAGTAAACAAACCGAAGAAATCGAAACAAGCACCGACTGTCCAACTTCATTGGTGTCACAGATTGCCAAAGCGAGGTGCGCGGTGTAAGCAACAGGTTTGAGGATCAGAGGGACTTCTGAGAAACGCACCTGTCAAGTTTCATGCAAAAAAGACTCCAGCTGACTTAATCAAATTGTCTGGAACCAGGTTCCTGTGCAAGCATCATTATCACTACGAACCAAAGTTGAGTCCAAAAGAGCTGGCAGCGGAGCCGAGTCGACGGTTTTACTGACTCCTGAGTTTATAACAACATTTACGGCGATGCAACATTGACACCACTCAGCAGGTCAAAGCACATCAAATGAAATGGCCCTTTCAGCTCAGCCGATCGGGGGGGAATATGCGAGGCACCGAGGATGAATGCACGAAGAGCATTGATGAGAGTAAACACGTCAGCTGACGGGGAACGCCATGATGGCGATTGAGTGAGGACAGAGGGAACATTCGTCCCTAACAAAGACATAGCGGTCTAACTAGGAGTAGCCACGAGCCAAATGATAGCAAAGAGGCCTTATGAAATGGAATGAAAGGAAAGACGGCGAATCTCCCGGCCGTCTCATCTTGCACTCCTTTTGCCACCGGGACTCCTGCCATTCTGCTCTCTACCTTCTCACGTCTTAATTAGACCAATGTGTCTCTGTCTGGGCCCCTGGCCAAGGTGGCCTCACCCCGTGTGCAGAACTCCGGTTGGCGGTCAGAGCACATCAGTCAAATCCACTACAATAAGCTCACACTACACGGGAGCATTTCCTGCAGCCACACACACGGAAATGACATTTCGGTGGAGTCACTCGAGTTGAATCCGTCGATCCGGCGGTATCAACACTTAGCGACAAAAAAAGATTAGACCGGGGATTTAATCATCTTAAAGTTCGCCTGTGAAATCATAAATATATACGTCATTAGTTTTCATAAACATCAATTGCATTTGGGAACGGGACCCTTCCTCTGCCACCTCGCCTCCTCCTCAGGTGTCTCACTGAATTACGACGCATCGAGGCCCCGTTAAACATACAAATCACTCTCCCTGCCCACGCGCCTCTCTCTAACTACTTGCCTGAGTCACTTTCCTTCTGCCCTGCGAGTTCTGCTCCTTCAATGTCGGAGTCACACACACACACACACACACACACACACACACACACACAGCATTTATCGCTGCCTGTGTGAGTTAATGAAATTGCAAATGCCAGGCAGCCATTTGTCTTGAGTCCGTCAGGGCAGATGTGCTGAGCTTGATTTGGCTTCGCATAAAATGTGATTTGATGTCGGGTCCGGCCATTGAGGTGGTTAAAGACACCGTGGACAGAAGTGGCCATTTAGAGGACTCGTTATTTCCAATTATTTTATTAGCAGTGTTAATAATAATACAGTATTTACAACGTGGTCGCAGTCCGTAACCCTTTATTTGAACTTGTCTCACGTAGACTCTTTGTAGTGGGAGGGCGCTGTTGACACTTGACACTAATGTGATTGGTTTAAAGAAACACCAACAAGGGTTTTTCCCCCTCTCCCCATTGCATAATGCGCTGACACAGCGATACGCTTGGCTATGTGAAAGCATCTCATCTTATAAAGATCTTATTAAAATAAATATGAGTTATGTTCAGTGTTTTTGTATTTCAACAGCAAGTTGTTTCAGGCTTCTCTGTTTGTGTTCAGCTGACGTTTCCTCCGGTTTTTGGGTGGACCAGGATCCACTAAATGGAAGTCATTGTTTTTCGTCCATTCAGTTGCAGGCTCTCAGTGTGCAGTAAGTGACAAAAGCTCTTTACTTATTTAACTTGAAATACGTTAGATTCTAAAATCGAACACTTTAAAATCATCACTTCACCGTGGTCCCTTAGGACAGGAGAAAAAATGGTTTGTATTGATCAGACGTGATCGAGAGAATAAAAAAACACTAAGCAGCTAAAGAAACATATCGTTGCTTATCGCTGCATCCGAGAGGCAACGTTCATCTGGAGTAACACTAAAGATCCCCAAGGGAGGAATGCATGTTGATAACCTTGTTCATCCATTGTTAAGATACACAAACCTTGGTTTTCACTGCCTTTTGCCGTTATTTGACAATCAACCCGACAGAAGTTATAAATAGTACCACATAAAGGTATGCACCTGTTTGATATGAGAGCAATATACAATAACATGAATTACACTGATGAAACCTAATCACACAGTGACCTTTATAGCATTTATTTCAAGGGGATAGCCTCCTAAAATATGACGGCCGACGTTCAAAACTTCATCCAAAAACCTCAACAAGCTTTGAATCTAAATGAAAAAGGACCAAGCCGGTAAATCTGAACGTAGGTTTGAGCGATAGCCGTATGCTTCACTTACAAGTCACGATGCAAATATTCATATTTCAGCACATACCATAATCTTTGGATCTGGAGTTGTGCTCCCGGACACCTGATGAACGTCAATCCAACGTCCTCTTTTATCTTCTACTAAAATAATAAATAGATGAATGAAAAGAATTGAGATGAGGATCCAATCAGTTAAGTCCAAAGCAAAGGACCGAAAGACGCTGAAACCGGGAAAAATATATGAACATATTTAGACGCCTTAGAAAGGGGTTCGCCTCATCACGCACACGTCTCCCCTCACAAGACTCACACTTATCAGCTCTCAGTTGAAGCGTACAATTACTTGTTGAAAAATGTTACGGAAGGCTTCAACGGCCGGCCTTATCAAAGCCGCTGCAGCTGGGCAGATAAAGGCCCAAAAATAATCAAATAAGTGTCTTCATACGCATGCATGATTTCCCCGATGAACGACTGTACTGTCTTGTACAGTCTCACAATGTTAAGCATGTATTTACAGCGCTGACCATTTCACAATGTGTGGGTAGGTGTCGTTTTGCCATTCGACCCCACCTGAGGTGTTACAATGGTCGCGATAACTGATAATCAGGTGACTGCATGTGAAACCGGTGCCTTGCAAATGAATGCGGTAACAGCCAGCAGATTCTGTATTTTTGTGTTAGATCCTCCTAATAAAAATAGCAGAGATTACAACTGACTGCTTTTGTATCTTGCACCAGGAGTGATAAGAATCTCTGCATTATTCATGGTCTTTGCCCAAACGTGCTAAATGGATCAATCTGTGTTAACGCAAGAACAATCTTAGGAATAAAGGACCAAGATAACGATGCCATGGGGTGCCCTTTGAAAAACAATAATGAAAAGTATGAAAACTAAGGAATATATTTTAACCTATCGTCGTCCCCGGGGAACACCTCATTAAGTCCGATAAAGAGTGGGAGACAGGCCACATTAGATCTCGCACAGCAGGAGGCGGTTTGCTGCACAGTCTCGGATGAAACTCGGATGTCGGCGGCGCCACAATCAAAGTGCAGAAGCAGGTGTTTTGTTTATGGCAGCGGGTGGGAAATACTTGGCACAAAGCAGTCTTTGAAATACAAGAATCACTGTGTGGATCAAATATTCTTCACAGAATGTTAAGACAATTCCAATTTCTGTCACTGCGTGCGCCCGGCAGACGTGAGCGCTGTTGCCGCCGTCCAATCGTATCGCTGTACTCTCGTTTTGAGCTTTTCTCTGAGATGCTCAGTTCCGTGGCCTCAAAGTGTGGAACTACAGGTGAAGTCTCTCTGGCATTGTGGGTACCAACACACGGTTGGCTGTTTACATCACATGGCGCCCAGCCTTGGTGTTACCACATCTCTGCTTCCACTCTGTTATTTCCAACATGCTTCTCTGTGTGTGTGTGTGTGTGTGTGTGTGTGTGTGTGTGTGTGTGTCACATAGAAAAGGTGCGTTTGCTGTATTTAAGTAAGAGTTTTAGCATAACAAAGGTGATCGGAGTTAATATAAATTAATTTCCTTATTTGGATTAACGTTGTCAGTATAGTGCTTATTTCCTTCCAATCTTTTTTTTCCTAATGAAGATAATGTTTTGCCCTATTTGGAAGAAATACAACACATTTTTGGGGGGATTGGATATATCTCTAAAGATTTTCCCCACATGACCAATAATCTTTTTAACTGTCGTACAACGGTCACAAAGACTTTATTATTTTGAAGAAAGGATTTCGACATGGTAGAGCGACATCCACTTCATTCATTTGAATCATCTACGTATGCAGTGTTGAGCAGCAGAATCGGTGAATGCTTGTTTTGTTCACCTGCCAGACAATGTGTCATGCGCTGAATACACAAATCTATTTCTGATCTAATACAAACAATGATCGCATGGGATGAAGTGCTGTGTTTGTTTGACCCGTCCTGAACGCCATGTCGCTCTTTAGAATTCACCCTTGGTAAATATTCTCAATTCATTATTTCTCTGCTAGTTGTGTTCAACTGCTGCACTTCAAAAAAGCAATACAATTTGGGGGAATAAATCAGAAACCCTTTGAGACAACGCGCACTGAAAGCATTTTTTTTTTTTATCATTGATTGATTCGATTATAGGACCCAATTTCCAGAGCCGCCGACCCCCGGACTGCCAGGCAACAGGCCGCACGCTTCACTGCCGAGACCTCCGATGGGATGTTGAACGGAAGCCCACCTGGGCACTTTGAGTGTGAGCGAATAACTCGGATGTCCAGTCAACATCAGGCAGGGGAATGACGGCGGTGAAACAGAAGGGTATTGTGCATCCTCATGGCCCGAGGCGAGAAGAAGCTTTTTTTTTTTTTACCTCGTTGGCGCAGGTCGTGATGCTCCTGAAGGTGTTGAGGAGCAGAACATATTGACTTTACTTAAGAGGAGAGTAGTTGGTTGCTATTTTCAGTGTCAATTCATATGTGAGGTTCACCTCCCACGACTCAAGGCCCCTGTGGGCTTTCAAGGCTGTTGTAAATGAGAGGACTACTTAGTTCAGCCCGTTTGAGGGCCCCTTCAGACGGAGCAGCAGACACATAAAAGAATATCAGCACTGAACAGTTCTGCTCGTCTGATTCATCAGCCGTTACACTGAAGTCAGTAGAGCCAATGGAGGCGAAGGTTTGTGGGCAGTAAACACCCACAAACACTTCAATCTTATCAGTGTATTTCAAATGGAGGACTGAAGGACGCCGACACTTTGCATTAAATAGTTTTCAGCGAGGAAAAAGAAAGAAAGGAGGGATAGCCACTTGTAAATCATGATTGACATTTTATTAACAGTTTGAATTAGAAAGTTGTTTTGCATTAAATTTCATTACAGTACGAACCAGGAACTGAATTAAAAAGGCCACGCAGTTGAGCTTGAAGGGACAGGGGAGAAAAATGCAGCGGGCTCCTGCAGCAGACGGGCGAGGTGCAGGAGAGCGGAGACGCCCGGGGGCGGAAATGAAAAAAGGGAAACCAGCAGCGGAGAACAGTGGATGAGGGAGGAGAGAATTGAAGTTGTCAGAACAACACAACCCTTCATAGAAGAGAATACAGACCTGCGGCGGCGTTACACAACGCCAACACTGACTGTCACCACGTGGGAGGAAAGTCTGTTTAAAAACGGGATGTTAAATAACGTATGGATTACTTCCACATTTATACCGAAACATGCCGACTACTGAAATGTCGCCCGAGGCGCCGAAGACGTTTTCAGGAGGTCGGGCGGGACACCGGATGGTTTGGTAATCAAACTGAATGTGCAAACGCTCAAATCAAGGCGAAATCATAAACGCAGGAGGAACACGGGGAGACAGAACCGATTCAGGCCAAACGAATCTCCGGGGCAACCGGAGGATGCCGCTCGCCGGTGGGAAGCCGGAGCCGTCTTTAGGAATTGGGAGGCTGGAGGGTCTTGGAGGTGGCGAGCATGGCTCGCACTTTGGCCATCAGATCCTGAAATCAGGGCAGACAGAAAGAGAAGGGGGGGGGGGGGGGGGGTTAATGTACATCTCCATACGTATTTATCGGATCACTGTGAACATGAACTGCTCCCCGTCGGGGCTACAGGGAATCAGCTGTGCAGTCTGCAGCTGTCAGATACTCTAAGCTTATTGCTTTGTCTTTCCCCCCATCAGCCCCCCCCCTCCCCTCCCCCATGTTGAAGGTTAACATACGGTGGGAAATATTAGAGAGTTGTTTCGGAGCGTGCTTCCTTCCCTGGGGCCATCAGGAATTCCTTAATACGGCTTAAAACATATTTCAAGAACTAAATAATTCCCTGTAAGCACTGAGAAGGAAATCCATCATCTCCTCCGCAAATCTGTACGTGCATAGTCACCTAAACCTCAACATCTGACCTACTCGGCTTATCTGCAAATAGCTAAACAAACAAACAAACAGGTACTCTCAAATGCAAATGTGTATTTGATTGTGGGGGGGATAAAGCAGCACTACCGCACCAAATGCACTGCATGATGGGAGACAAACAACGTCTCCCAAGTTAAATTAAATGTGATTTCAAGCTTAACGACGGCCGTCGTTATATTACATCATGTAAAAAAAAAAAAATCCTATTTTCCGCTTGAGATCTGGATACACAAACACTTTGGTGAGCAGAGACTTGCTGTCGTAAGATGTTCCTACTTTTAAATAGAAAACATGCGTAATGTGTCGTGATATCTACAATCCCAATATACGCAAGTAAAAACGCAGTAGTGATAATGAGCAGAGTCGTGATTCCCCAAACACTGGGTCTATTTCAGCCGTCTAAATAGGAGTTTGCAACGTCCATTATGGACATGTTTTCATGACCACATGCATGAAATGAACATTGGGATTCATTGAGGGTTCAGGACGTCCATTTACACGCAATTTCGCTCTCATGATTCAAAGATGACTAATGACTGATAACTGGGTCGCGATGGTTTGTCACATGTGAGAAGTGCGTCCACTTTTCCAATAATCACATCTCAACTTCCCAAATCAGCTGCTCCTCGTCAATTACGGGCTCTTTAAAGCAAACAAGAATAAATACCAACAGGTAGGCTGAGTAAAGTTCTCGTGCAAAAAAACCCGCTTAAATCAGCAAAAACATAGTTGATATAATTCAAATCATTAGAATAAGGAACTGCCACCATTTCTACCTTTTCAGGAGGAAAGGTTCAAGTTGCCAACCATGCAGACAATGTGCTCGCATTGCTGAATAGTAAGTGTTCATTCACATCCTCGGAGTGATTATTCACACATGGACAAATATTTCACCCTTGAGCTCCACTGACAGAGGAGATAAATTAACAGCTGTGATCACGGCGGGAATGAGCCGTCGTATCAAATCACTCAAAAGGCAATTTGTCTCCAAACCCTGGTGTATCTGAACACGCACACACGCACACACACACACAGTGAAATGTGATATATAAAAAAACGATCCTCCATATTATTAATGGCAAGTAGGAAGTTGTTTTACAGTTGAGTTTCAATCAGTTTCACAGACCTAAAAAACAAACAGAAAACGTCTTCAGTTCCTTCTTCATCCTCCACACATTCACACACCTCCCTGGGAAATGTTCTTTTCATCCCACTGGAGGACAGATAGTCGGGATGGACTCAGCCACGCGACCCTCTAAGGATAAGCGCTACAGAGGTGACACACGCATCATCTCAGAGCCAAAATGACTCTCAAAGTGGACACGGCATCCATCACACAGAGTAACCTAAACAAACGCAAACCACAGGGCAGGAGACAAAAAGGGAGGCGAATGGGAGACCGGTTGAGGCGACCCGGCGTCCTGAGGAGGAAGAGGAGACCGTAAGGCAGATGACGATGAGCTGACTAGTTCAACTCGTGTTTGTGAAACACCACAGACGGTCTCTGCGTAGTTGGTGGCTGTGGGTCTGCGTGCGGCGGGGAGGGCGTGTCCTCCAGAGCTCGCCTCAGCCAGCTGAAGCGAGGAGACAAAGTGCTTATGGGACTATGCGGCGGAAGCGAAGCGATTCGGTGGCGTTTGTGGGCGTCCACAGGTGATTGAAACGTGCGATGCATCCGGTGAGCCGGACAGCCGCTGTGTCACGTTCTCTAACACACACAATGTCACACATCTGATGAGTGACATCAAAACTAGTGTGGAGTAACCTGAAAGTGTAAAGAGGCATATAGTTTTAGATTGAAGAATACTGTCAGTGATGAGATGGTTGCCTGGATGTCTTTCATCTCGGGTTCCTGATGAATCGAGGGGAGTTGTGCTGCATGTTTCCACATCAGTCCAAATTAAGCAAATGAGCAATAGGACACAGTATTGCACTTAAGTGCTGTTGGAGAGAGGCAAGCCAGACGAAAATAGATTCTAAAAAAAGACTTAAATTGACGAGAAAACCGGTGGGACCATTTGTCCTGATGAGAAATGACGTCAAAAATGGCTCAACAACACTTAAAAACAGCCTTTTTTTTCCTTCAGTGACGGGGACACAAATGTCCTGAGAGGAAAGCAGAAATAACTCAAATACGTATTTAAATAAATACATCTATTAACCTGTGCACTCTACTTTTCTCCCCATTGTCTTCCGTTAACATCTGGAACTGGAATGTGAATTTCAAGCAGCCTGATAAACAGCCAATCTGTAGTCATTGTTATTTTAATTCATCAGTGTGGAGTGTGAGGTTCAATTTTGTGAAGTATTTGCGCTCCACTCATTCAGACATCGCATTGGGCTCCAACACCCCAAAGGCTCCGTGCGTGAACACAAACACAGACCCATCCCATTCAATGTAGCGCACACCAACGGATGCTCAAAGCGTCCTCATTCCGACAATCGTGCGGAGCCTACAGTGCGATTGCTGAAGGTTTCTGAACGAAAGTGTCTGTTTTTAACGCTCGACGGGAGACCGTGGCTTTGGTCGACTCAACGACAACAGCCATCGAGTTCAAAACGTATCCAGAGCTTCTCCACGCACGATAAAATGTCTCTGCACAATCTGCAGGCGAGGAGGCAACGGAAACGCCCAGAGGTTTGGGAACAAGTAACGAGGAGAGGATTTTTAGGGAAGAACAACTGCATGAACTGAACCTGTGGTACCTCAGTAGAAGTGTCCCTCTCTCGCTCCTTCAGCCCGAATTCACAAGCACTGGAAGAGGGACAAATGAGCTGCTCCACAGACGGGTCAAGTCCCACTGACAAAGCGACCGCTTCTGTCGGGAGCGAGTTTGCCGAGGTCTCTGCCACTCAAACGGCCTCCACTCTTCCCCCTCCGAAACGCTTCTGCTTAAAATCAGCGATTAACCGCCGGGCTCCAATTCCCATGCATCGACTACAGGATATAACTTGGAACACACACACACAGACACACACGCACGCTTCAGTGGCGTCCGGGGGGTCGAAAATGCATTCAGGTAACAGATAAGCTAATCTAAAAGATGCAGGTGAGAAACTGGTACTGCTGGAGCAATTCAAAACCCTTCAGGTTAATCAGATAGTTGTTGCAGGTTTAAACACATGAACCGTGATGAAACATGACTGATGTACGTGTTGCATAAACATACCGGCGCTACAGCAGTATCTGGATGATATGAAAAATGAATTCAACTGACATTTCCCTTCAAAAACAAGGCGGCACTTTCTGTTTTTTTTACCTCTTTGCATGATGGAAAGACGTAAAAGTACTCTATGTGCATCTGGAAGGCTGCATAGTTCAGCAGAGGACATATTTGTGTTGGAAACAAAGAACAATACCTGAGTTATTTTTGACTGAACCGAGGATATAATGGATGAGGCCACTGCCTTGTCTTTCTCCAGAGAACCACCCCTGTAGAGAGAAGAGAGGGGGAGGGACAGGAAGAGAAAACCCAATCATGTTAACAGGAGAGGCTATACAATATTCATGATATCATCTGAAATGTTCAAAGTTGGAGAGACATCAAGAGCAGTAGAAGGGAGAGCAGAGGGAAAAGACAGAAAAAGGAGAGGAATGTTATCCAAAAAAAAAAAAAAAAAAATCCAGTTCCACCCCGAAGCAAAAACTACCACATTGAAAAGTTCATATTCGTGGCGTCAAATATAAAATAATGGCCAAAATCGCAGCGCTAACCCTTAACTTCTTCAGCCCGTCCTGAAATCTTCTTATTTAACTCTTTTAACTCTTCTTATTTAACTTTGCCCAAAGGGTTTCCGTACAAGGCTGATTAAATACTCTTTTGCAAACTGGGGTGCCCCAAACCCAGATGACTATTTCCTACACTTTTAATCTGCGTATGTGGATGAGATGTACTTCAGTCTCCTCAGGTGGCGATGCGGACTTAAACACTTAAGGATAACGACGAGTTAGGAGCGGAGGGGGAGGAGGAAAGACTGCAGATAGTTTCTTTTTGGGGATATCAAATCGCCCCATTGGAGAAGTATAATTTCGGAGCATTGGAAAAATCAGGGGGCAAAAGTCAGCACATAAGAATATTTCAAACTGCCAGCGAGATTATGCGGAGCCGCCAGAGAGCGTCCGGTGCCCGGGAGGAAAGACACATGAATAGTTCAGCTCCCTTCACGTCCTTCGCTTCATGAATCTGTAAAATCTCCCTCCAGGAAGTCGACGTAGGGAACACGCAGCAAAGAGTTCCATCTTTTATTCTCTGTCATCTTACCAAACAAAGGACTTTAACCGGCAGGTTTTTTTCAACTACTTAGGATATGTAAATAATTGTTAATATTTTAGCACTTTAATCCCAAACTTTCAGCTCAATAATTTATTGTTTCTCATCTCTTTATTGTGACCCGTGGCAGAGAAAGTTGCTAAGTGAATGTATGTCTGTGATGCCACAGGCACAAGAACAAGTTAAATGCAGTGTTGATGCTCTGCTTACTACAACTAAAGTACGACATTGTCTAAAATGTAAACCTCAGGATTTTGTATCTGATTGAGATCTCTAATAAGTCATACATTTACTGGCTAACTATTGCTTTCAATTGCGCTTTCTGCTCACGCAGAAAGGATATATCTAGAACTAACAAGTCAATTCGTTCATGATGACACAACAGAGCTAATAAAGCTAATGAAAAGGAGTCAACCATTGCCTTTTACAGCGCTTTTAAAACATAGTAGGGTTTTCCTCTGTATAAAACATCCAACCCGTTGAGCTTTTTATGGCTTGCTTAAAACTCATAAATCCCCAATAGTGGCTGGTTTTGTCATTTAATGGAGCGATGCCGCTCTGCCCTCTCCTTTCTGTGTGACGCAGCAGATATCTGGAATAATGCAAAAAGCAACACGCTCTTTCCCTTCGTCCGATGTTCAGTTGGTATAATTTCATGCTCAACACTGATGGCCTTTGACCTGAACTCTATAAAAACCTAATAGTCCCCCGACATTGAAGAGATTATGTCCATGAACTTCTTTTAAATATTCATTGAAATAGTTCCTGCAGTCACGACACACACCAGCTGGAAGTTCCTTTGCCCCCTGATCCCTTCGCCCTGTCACGGGTTCATGAGAAGAAACATCAGATTCCTTTTCCCTCTCAAAAGGCTTTAAGAGATGTATTCATCATTTACGGATAAGCTGGGGCGACAGAATTGCATAATTTCCTCTTTCTTGGACACTGAAAGGATTATTTGCGTTTCTTCGTGGATTACAACACAGAACGCATTCACTTTTTACATTTCACGATTTCAGTTTGGAATAATGGCGAACGGAGACCTACATTTCACCAAGCAGCGTTTCATGCTTCGCAAAGTGGATGGTAATCTCTTAAGAAACCGTATTAAAAACATCCCTATGGTATAACTTATCCAGCTAAGCGCAAACTGTAACGAGGGCTGCGGCGCACCGAGGGAGCGCTTCAAGGCCGAGGGGGAACCCTATAAGGTACACTGAGCCGGCTTATCAGGGGGGCATTAGACATTAGCTATTTTCACAAACCAACATTTCTGCAGATAAACCAACAATACTAATCGGCTCGTCCCAGAGAGGCTTCCTTCTCCGAACCGTCGCTAATGTTATTCAGACGAGCATTTGAGATGAAACGGAAAACAACCTTCCACGTCGACATCATTTGCCCCCGCCTGCTTTTATGGGTCCGCTCGCTGCTCCGACCGGACGCATGCGAAAGGGGATCCTTTGCACTCAAACTCAAAGTTGCATGTCGTTATCTTGTCGTGTGTCGGCCGAACCAAAACAGCAACACGGGGTTGCAGATCGGAAGAATGTTAGGACATGCAATGGCCTTGTGTGAATGCGGAGCTTGGATTTAACTCAACATTTTAGGGCGGTGAAAATATTTCCTCAACCCCACCAGGAGGGCACAAAATGAACCGTTATTCAGGGAAAACTACTTGATACATGAACTGGAGGCTGCGTTGGACGGATTAAAGTGAGGAAATGAATGTAGCTGGTTTCTGTGGATTGTCAAGAGACTCCTTCACATAATACGTGACATAAATCAAATGGTTTTGAGAGCTGCATGATTTAACATTTGCAGTAATGCATATGAAAGCGCCGCATCCGACTCTGTTCTGCTCTTTGCCGGTTGGAAGTTTCACACGACTTCGTCCCGCTACCCGTCTCCTCTGTTCACTGACCGATCCTCACCGCACAAAGACTCTCTGCACACGGCCGCAGCCTCTAAAGCATGCCTCTGGAAAAATAAAAAAATGGACCCGATGAATGCAATGAACTCTTCAGTAAACTGAAACCGCGTCTCTGTGGAGCGTGGCGCCTGCTTTGCTGGTGTTGTGCTCGCCTCACTTCAGCTTGTGCAGCACGGCGGCTATACGCTTGGTTCGGGAACACGAGACGGACGGCGATTTGTGGGGAGTGAATTAGCCTCGTGTTCAAATTGCAGCCCGTGTTCAGAAGTTGATGTATTCAGCTTTAATTGTCTCTTTGTTGGCCATTCTTCAAACCAACAGCCCGTTGGCGTCGGACGGGGCGGCGAATTCCTTCGTGCCTGGCGACCTTGAAGCGGGAAAGATGTTGGGTGTCAGCCATGGCATCGCTGGCTCGTTAGATTTTATGTGCGCGCCGCTCCCGTCTACGCCGGGTACGGAGGTCCTTGGGCAGACTAGAGTTTCACAAAGTCACAAAGCTCACCGTGACCCTGAGTCACCGTCTCGCTTCCTCCGCACACGGCAACGGCGTTTAGGAGAAGATGAAACGCCCCGTTTAAACAGACTGGTTTAGGTGAACACACTGCTCTAACAGGATTAGAGCCGGTATGTTTTGACACCTGGATGGCAAAACTCAATGCCCAAAAGAGGGCATCCACTCTGGCTATATACCCATATATAAATGGTTTGATGCATCACATTTGGATTCCAAAACATATTTTGAGATGGCACCACTGTCTAATCACAGCACAATACTTACAGATGAACAAGACTTGTATTAATCGTTTTGAAGCAGATTGATAAACAACTGTTCCACGTTCACAATGGTGGTGACGGATCGATTAATCATCCTCTTCATTCATTGAGAGAATGGGGGCCTGATTTCAGACTAAAGTAGGCGCCTCGGTTAAAAAATGCTGAAATGCTCGCCGTTGGGCTCTTTTGTTGCCGTAGCTACCCAACTAATCAAGGTATTGTAGTAAAGCTTCAGTTGGTTGAAAATGGCTTCCCTGTGTCTCCGGCTGACCTCATTCATCCAGGTCACTTTAAAACGGTCTTAACTGTGAGTGCAACTAGTTTGGCTTCAGTTGAGAGAGTGCCGAGTGAAGCGAACTTTCTCTCTTCAACCAAACAAAATCGTCCTTGGAAGTCAGATTGCGTGAGCTTACTCTTCTATGTAGTTTTCTGTATCACTGTTTAAAACCTTCCTGACACTTTAAATGTTGTTTTTTTTTCTTTTCCAAAGGCTAAATGAAAATACAACACCATCCAAATGCAGCCCCATGCACACCACTTCAACAGGTGGAGAAATAAAATCATTGTTTATTCCTGAACAACAACAATACAAATGTGCTTTTAATAAAGACCTAGTGTTTGCCATCATCCTCAGGTCTTTTTCAGGTGTATCAGCAGTTTTGACCGTTTGCTGAAATAGCTAACCGCTGCGTTTGGCTCATAAAAGACAGAAGATCAAAAGGCTTCTACCGATCCAAGAGATCTAGTGGCCTAACTGAGAGAAATATTAAAGCAAAATCAATGCATATGGTATCAATCTCCCTGGCTGTAAGTCCTCCCAACAAGCACTCGTTTCTTTAGCGAAGGAAGACACATCCAAGTAAACTAAGGGAAATCAATCGATTGACAGTCAGGCAGCCGGTTACCTGGAGTGGGCCAGGCTGGAGGCGGGGCTTGCTGACGGGGACAACACTCTGCCAGACGAGGAACACGGGGAGAGAGAGGAACCCGCAATCTGCATCTGTCCCGAGGACGACAAGAAGCTCCTTTTCTTCTCATGCGGGGACCTTGGGCGACAAATGGGAGAGCGGACTGAAACATTGCAGATTCGGACAGCAACACAATACAGAACACAATATATCAAGGGCAGGAACGGCTGTCTGAAGGCGGTGCTTATGTATTCAGCAAAGCCCCACTTTAAATTCAAGCAAGTACAAGCCGTCCATCACATTTTCCCTCAGTGGTCATTTGGGGATTAAGTACCTGCCCTGTAGGTATGATGGGTAAATCTACTCCTACAAAGATACAAATACACACCGTATCATCGAACACTTACTGTTGGAATGCCGCTGCAACATTCAATGCTCTCAGCTACAACGGAAGCACACGCTGCAGACTCGTGACATCTGCCGTTCGCCTTACCTGGATCTGGAATGGCCCCTGGGAGGGTTGGAGCTGCTGCTGGGATGGTGGCGCTCCCGCTCTCTCTCGTCCCGTCTCCTGTCCGCCGAAGGGCCCCTGCGGTCCCTTCTCCCCGGGGAGCGGGACCGGGAACTGGCAGATGGACAAAGAAGGCGTGAGAGGATGAGAGGATGGGGGAAGGCGTTCACCTCTCAGGGGAGGAGCGGATGCATTTGAAGTGCAGAAGACGGATAGAAGACCACGGCCGAGGTGCAAGAGGAAGAAATAAAAAAATGTAATGTAGGTTTTTTTTTTTTTATGGAAATTGAAATAGACAGAGAATGTCTGGAAGGGATTCCATTAGACTATCGGCCGAGGTGGATGGGGAACAATTCACATTAAGTCAACACAGATACCAATACAGTTCAACTGGGCCACAAGACAAAAACACATATTGTAATTCCTTGAATTACTTTAACACACATCATAGACCTAAAATATGTAAATAATGTTTTTCAAAACTAGTCTGAAAACAAAACGGCATTAAATATTTATGGCCTATATGTGAGATAAATTCTCAGATTTTGCATAAAAGGGCCGCCCTAGATTAACTTTTTCCACTGGTAGTGCATGCACATCATTTACAGACATGAACTCTGCAGGATTAGAGGGGAGATTTATAACCCATTTCCAGGACAGCAGAGTTAATGTCAGCTTGAAAGCAGCATGATCAATATTTGAGGAATAAAAAAGGCAGAAACAAAGCAGCCCAATCTCTTCCTTTGATCACAACCTTCCATTCAATTTTTAATTAAAATGTTCTTTCTCATACCTTCCTTTAATCCTCCCTTTCATAAATTTCAATAAAAATAGATAAGGTGAAAGTCTTTTTCCTAAAATAACTCATTCATCTCTTTAAGATTTAAATAGTCCCACGGGGAGAGGGTGGGGGGGGGGGGGGTGAGGATAAATATGTATGTGTAATCCAAGCGCCCCCCCTGAAATAACGTTGACACTTTTTCGGCCCTGTCACGGAGGCCTCACTCACCGGGACCTGCGGGACCTCCTGTAGGCACTGGGGAGGGAGTGTTTGCTCTTCGACTTCGACTTTGACCTCGACTTCGATCTGGACCTCCTCTTGTGTTTTTTCTTCTTCTTGTCTTTGTCCCTGCCTTTGTGCCGGTCTCTGTCTCGGTCTCGGCCTCGGTCTTTTTCTTTCTCTCTCTCTCGGTCTCTCTCTCTGTCTCGCTCCCTCTCTCGCTCCCTCTCTTTGTCTCTCTCTCGGTCGCGGGCTCTCTCTCTGTCTCTGTCTCTGTCCCTGTCTCTGTCCCGATCCCGATCCCTGTCCCTTGCTCCTCTGGAGGCGGTGTGGGAAGATGAGGAGGACGTAGGCTCCCTGCTGCGATGCCCCCCTTTGCTCGCCACGCCCGGTCTTTGGTCCGGAGTGTACGCAGGTTGGGCAGACGGCGCTTGATGGGGCGCCGCGTCCGACAGGGCCGAGAGCGCTTCCTGTAACTAGAGACGAAGGGAAGGAAAAAGATATAAGTGAAGGCACCGTTCAAACCGAAACATTTATTTTTAAGTGGATGATGTATTGGTTATATTAAGACAGTCCTTCTCTCTTCTTATCATTAAGGAAATTGGAATGTAATTCCCAAATGCTTGATTTCAAGCATAAGTAGATACAAATTTAAAAAAAAAATGGACTAAATGCACTAAAAAGGGGGGCAAAATGGGATAAAAACCAGCTGGCTGAGGCAAAGTCATAGTCCCTTACTCTGTACTTTCGGGGAATTATTACTAATTTTCACACACATTAAAAAGCGGATTCAAATGAGTCAGTTAGACAACACAGTGCAGCCCTCCGGCTTCACAGAGAGTTACAACTGTTGGCTGCAAAGTGCCTCTAATTACTCCAATGTGGGTCCTTCTGCTCATACAAGATTGACCTGCTGCCGGATTCCCACTGAAGAGACGGCTTCAGGCCATCAGTGGATTGAACACTGCAATAAATCTTCCACGGTTACATCTTTCAGGCTGGCTTCACCCATGTATGCTTTCATTGTACCAGAAGGTGATCACATTGCAACCACATTGCACTGGTTGCAATGTGATAAGTGATGGAAAGACAGCAGACAGCAAGGAAATGAATGCAGGCTGTGACTTCAATCTCTCCAATTCAATCAACCCCATCTGCTAAAATAGGTGGAGCGTAACAAGAGAGGGAGGGAGGGACAGGAGGAAGTAGAGAGGGAAACGACAAACAATGAATGAATGAATGAATGAATGAATGAATATGAGAGAGTGCTCACAGCAGAGGACAATCAATAAGAATCTAAATAGAGGCAGGAAAGAATAGAGAGGAAGACTATTTATCGCACCTCTCTATTTGCACGTTACCAGGGCTTAGGGATCAAAATATATATTAAGAACAACTATTGATACGAGGATGACTTGAATTAATACAATAAATGTCCAATTCTTTAAAAAAATATTATCCATTTAATACAGTATGACAAACTGTGAGAGGGACACTTTTACACAGTAAAGGAGAATTTACACAAAAATACGCTCGTAGTCACAACAAAGATCAGACCATTACTGCCTCACTCATTTTTCAAACCTCACATAAAATATGAATAAACAAGTTCATTCAACTTCTTCTCAAAAGTAATGTTATTTTTGACATTCAGCGGGGAGAAGAGGGTAAACCTTTCCGATGTTCCCGATGGTCATTAATCAAAGGCTTGGCCTGTAAGATAAGATGGCAGCCTGCGAGGGAGCGCAGAACACTCTTATCCCTTCACATCGTCGCTCCCTTACTGGGGATCGGGGCTCCCTCCGTAAACGTGCCGCCATGTCTCGATGAGCGCGAGACAAATGTTTATGTTGATCACGGCCGAGAAAAAAAAAAAAAAAATACATAAAAATCAACACTTTAATGGTGTGTGAAGAAGCCGTTCGAGGTCAGTGGATTGTGATTGGGCAGGGAACTGCCATCTAATACGGAGACGCCGCTGGTTATTTAACAGGTTTGCACGAGGAAGGCCCCTTCAGTCAAGCGTTCACGTTCGTCCTGAAACCGACAGTCCGAAACATTCTGCACCATATTGCAACGGCCCGTTTCCCGGCTTTCCAAAATACAGCAGAAAAAGGCCGCTACTGCGAGATTCACCTCAACTGGAAGTTTTTGGCTACTTGCCTTCAAAGCCATTCTGACTATTCACTATTCACTCGCTCCTTTTTCACGTAACATTAGTGCTTCATTCAAAGTGCTTTTACTGATGAACAAATCATTTCAGGTCTGCAGCCTTGTGCCATCCGATAAGACTCAAGGAAGAAAATATGCACGATATATAATGGACTGTCCAATGCTCACTAATAACTAATGTTGGTGGACAGAAGAAATAAATAAAACTTAGAATGAGCACCAACCAACACAAGCTGAGAGCCTATAGTGGCCCATACATTCATTTATCACATCTATGGACTGATCAGCAGGCCAAAGCTGGTGATTCGTTGCCTTTAAATTGTCGGTTTTCAATATAATTCCACGTGTTTTTCAAAATCATATCAAAATACATTATAGGGGCCAAAATAATTGGATTAGACCCATCTTCCTCCACATTAAAACATGTTGGATTATCAGCTCTCTGAAGTGCAAACTCTGCAGGTGTGTATAAATAACATTATAGAACATTAAGCATTAAGAAAACTGACACAAATTTCTATGGGATAAAATTAGGAGAAAAAAAAAACCTGTTACCCCCATAAAAGATGAGAAAACAAGCGGATTAGCTATTGGGAACGATTCAACTCTCTGCTGTTTGCGTCAGTCTTTGTTTAAAACATGATTGATGATGAGCCAAGGAGGAAAATATACTCTGCGTCTTCATGGGGGCGAACAGCTGCGTAGCGATGAACTCATTCAGCACACAAATGCCACCTTTTCCTGTGATTGATTGGAATTGCAGTCACAGTCCATGCTTAGAGCTGCTCATGCACGGAGAGCAGTACGAGCACAGGAAACAATAACAATACGCGTTATACTTCCTCTCTGCAGAAAAGTGACCTTTAAATCTATGCCGACTCTCGATACGTGTGACTGATTTTTTTCTCGACGACGATACCGTCGTCTCATTATCTGTTATCGCTTCGTTGCATAAACTGAAACCTGCAGTCAATACAACAGCTGTAGGAGTTCATTTTCACATGATCAATAATGAACCTTCATGGAAAAGAAGAACACCACGGCTGTTTTTAGTATGGGTTTCTTAGCCAGCGGTATTTTCTTATTTACTAAACCTCTATTACGACCAAAGGAAAAAAATAATCTGATGCAGCAAAACTGTGCGTTCGGCCCTGCGGGTGGGAATGTCTGAGCGGGGCTGTGGAGGTTAACGGTCTGATGAGGCACGACTCATTGTGCGGTCACATTTGTGCTTGTTTATCCACTGCCACTGCATCCTTAGGGTTTCCTTATGTACCGTGAGCTATGTCATAAAAACACAGCCATGTTGTTTATATTCGAGAATTCTATAAAAGTGTGAACAAAACTGAAAAGAATCTCAAACTTTGTGTGGAAATCAGAAAGCTCGGAAAGGTAGTTGGTAGGAAAGGTAGTGAGAAATGTGTCATGGGCGGCAATGCAGGTCAGCAACGCAGGTCAGCTCACAACTTTTTATTAGACTGGTATTCTCTGTGCTAAGAATGTCCCGAAAAATCACATGCTCCTGCCAATCTTGACAAAGAAAACAGTACGATCAACGTAGGTTGAAGCAGAAGTTTGAAAATCTAACTAGAGATGTAATTAACGGACAGTGTTTTCTTCCGATATCAAAGTTGATTTTTTACTATGACTGCGACTTCTTGCAGTTTGCCCGCTCAAGTGGCTCAATGCAGCCTGATTTCAAGAGGGAAAAGTGAGACACCTGTCAGAGTCATGTTGCCCGTCACCTCAAATCCTTTCTAATGGCCCCAAATGGTTTAACCCTTGCCATGATGTACCAAAGTGCAATCGAAGCAGCTTGGTTCTCTCGGGCATCACACACAGTAAAACTGTCAAAGTGAGATATTTGATCTGCGATCGTAACTTCTTTTTGCCGTTTATTTCCGTTGTAGTTAAAGATGGGAGTGAGCTTTTGCATTGGAAGTCAAACAAACAAAAAAGGCACGACATGCAGCGGAGAACCGTGTCGGAGTGGATCGACCGTTCACCCACCTCGAGCTGTGCAGCCGAGTCCAGCCCGGCTCGCTTGGCCTCAGGCTCCCCGGCGAGGGGCCCGCGCAGCGCCTGGAGGAAGAGCGCCGCCTTCCTCTTCCTCTCGGCCTGCAGCTGCTTCTCTTTGGACTCCTTAGATGCCTGGGCCAGCTTGTCCCTGGCTGCAGCGGACAGGCGGTCCTCCAGTTTCTGCTTGGCTAAGGGCGAGAGGGTAGAAACAGGTGAGAGGTGGTCCTTGTCCGCTTGTTTCTTTTACAGACACGTAGGGAGGAGAAAATCAAAGGCAAGGAGCGAGAAAATAAAGAGAAGGGAGAGGGAGAGAGCGGCAAAAGGTTCCTGACCTAAATAATAAGGCCTCCCTATGTGGGAATAAAAGATAAATACAGAAAAAGCAAACTGGGAGGGACGATGTGGGTGAGGAAGAGGTGACAGACAACAGAGTTAAATTGGGCATGGGAACTATGCATGGTTTTGACAGATGAGGAGATAAAGAGACAGAGACTGGTGGGGGGGGGGGGATGGATGAGTAAAGAGAGCGCACCAATGAGATGAGTCACACAGAGAAAACCGAATAAGTGAGACATGGAAAACAAGACGAGATGGTGAAGTCTAAAGCAAATGCTGGCGGTAAACAAGGTGTGGGAGTTCTGCGACCGCGGGGGGGCTGTGGTCATCTCTTTGCGATTAAATCCCATTTCAGTGCCGTGTGAACAGCAGCCAACGCCGTGCTGCCCAGGCCGAGTCCGACTGGTGTATTATTCAAATTAAATATTTCTACAATCTGCGGATTAACAGATCAACGAGAAAGCGTTACGTACGAGAAGAACGTTCACTGCTTCTCGTACGTGGACATTTTCACACCCGATGATGTGTCGTGTTCGCGGTCTTTATGTCATTCTTCTTTTGCTCTATTTTGGGTGTCAGCCACCTCCTGACGGGCACATCTGGCTCCTTAGCGCTTAAATTGTCCACGATGTTCAATACCTAGTGGCACATTTAGAAGCCGTATCGCTATGAGCAACCTCGCACAGATTTTACATTGTTTTCTGTGACCCGTTCAATGAATGGACCACTGATAGCATCTGTAATTACAGTTTATCTATAACATCCCTGATTATAACTTCCCATTGATTTAAGATACATAGGCATTCAAAGTCATTGCATCACCACCATTAGAAATGCACTAAGAAAGGATCGCAGCAACGATTCTTGCACTTATCGCTGGGAGCCGCGTTCATTGTGTGGCTTCTTTCCAGACCATCACTAGAGATTAGCGCCGTGCTGCCTGCCACTGATTCTCCTGCTATCTGATCAAGTTAGGCCTGCTGACTGACAGCCACTTTGCCGCACAGCAAAGCCAATTCAGTCAGCTATTTATTAGGCTTTTCCAGCCTCTCGCTCTGGCTGCCGAGAGAGAGAAAGAGAGGGAGAACATCGCTCTCTGGGATTGTTTCGACGAACCTAAACGGGGAGTAACGCGGTTGGGATACAAAAACAGCTAACGGTGTTCTGTTACGGCAACAGAAAAAAGGGGGATACCAATAGATTTATTGAAAATAAGATGTTATGTGCTCTTATGGAGCACAAGCTATTACAGGTCACTCGATGGCGAATCTAAAAACATAAATACAGGAGTTTCTCAAGAGAAATAATGTTTCAACTTTGGCACAATAAGTAACGCATTTGTGTAATTCCGCTGTCAGTTTCTAGCATGTTGAAAATGTTTACCGGTCTGTGACATTAAGACTCGTAAAAAAAGCAGTAGCATGCTCGCCACACAGAGTAAAAACCTGATTTTAGTGATTCTTTTCACAAATCAAACTAAACGACGTAATAAAAATGTATCCACTGTAGGCAAGACTTTTAATATTGCTTTTCTTATGTGCAGTTTTTTCTTCCCCTGAAAAAGCATTTCAGTATTAATGGCGAAGGCTTTGAGAGGCATCTTGGGGCCTACTCAACCAAGTATCGAGTCACTTTAATATTCACAGTTTGTTCTTTCATTTTTGAGAAAGGACATTTGCATCAGCATCTCCTGTTTGTCATTTCATAGTTCAGCTGCAGGACAAGGCAAAGCGTCCTATTTGGAAAGCTGAAAAGGGTACAATCGGCCGCAAAAGTATAACGAGATGCAATGAATCAACTTCCAATATAATAGCTTTCAGCTTCCAGAAGCAAAGCCTATTAGTTATGAAATGAATAGCCGGTGATACATTACAATACATTCATATTTTAGAGATGTGAGTAACCTTGAAAATATAATTGCCAACATGTACCACCCAAGCATGATGTTATAAGGTAAGCAGAGTTAGAGGCCATAGGTCCCTATGAGGACTCTGATCAGAGCGAATGTAAACCTTTTACAGGACAAAGAATGCTTTCTGTGAGTGTGTGCGTTCTAACGTAGACAAAAAAGTCAAGTGTTTCTGAGTGCAAAGTCACTGAAGCATTACTTTAGGTGGGGAGAAACAGAGGAGAGGGAGTGTGTAATGCCACACAGCCACGAGTGAACAAAGGAGTGAGACCGAAATAGAGAGAATACATCTCCATTAGGCCTTTGGAGAGAGCCGTGCTGTTGTTTGCGGTGCCACGCTGCTCATGTCTTACTGCGGGGTACACCCTGGTGAGAGAATTTATTATTCAGAACCAACGGATTTATCCATCTCCGCTCTTCCTCTTCTTCCCACATTACAACCCTCCCACATAGTAACAGCACGCCGGTGTGTGTGACGGAGGTGTCTCCTGTGAGCTCCTGCACTTAGTCTATGCTGTCACAGAGAATTTGAAATTCTCGCAGACCTGCATTTAATAGCCACGGGGCGGAGGGAAAGGATGCCGACGGTTACCTGAACGCACAAACGCACTCTCACAATATATATATTTGTTCAACCAAGTAAGTTATCACTCTTAAAATAATAGTATGTAGCAACGCGTTACATTTTCACTATATCAGTATTTAAAGAGAAATATTGGCTGAAGCTGTGCAGGGATCAATGTTTTTGTTTACATTTATTTTCCATTTTCTGATTTTTGAATATCGATACCTTGTTTTGCCTCCAACTCCTCCAAGCTATGGGCCGGTCTTTTCTCTTCGGGTGCAGTTACTGGAGCAGGCTCCTTATCCGCCATCAGAGCGCCGCCCAACAGAGCTTCCAGGCCCTGCTCGTCCAGCAACTTCAGGCCAAAATGGATGATGACTTATGGTTAATGCCAGATTTCACTACATACCAAACCACCCGTAGGTCTGAACTGAACTGCACCTTGTCCTCGTCGGAGTCGTCGTCCAATCGCACCCGGTTCTTCTCCAGCGGCAGCATATCGGTTTCCTTCGCTTTGATGGCGAAACAGATGGGGGCAAAAGGGGCTGCGATGGCACAGACAGAGAGAAGGAGTAGTGTGCTTTAGAGAGAACAAAGCGTATTCAGAAGTTCATAACGGATACACATATACAGCTTGGATTCAAATCTATTTTTTTGACAAGTTTCATAGTACAATAAAAAATGAACGAAGTGAAGTTTTTAGGAGTTGTTTTGTCAATCACAAGTGTGTGACAAGTTCACAACAGAAGGATGAAAGGGCAGGAGGAAGAAGGAATAAAAAGATGGGCAGAGATACCCCAATAGAGGCGAGAAAAGGAAAGAGAAGACGCAGAAAAGTATGCGGACGAATAATACGTTTGAGAGTGAACAGACGTACACAAAGAGACGGGCATAATACAGTGAAGAGGGAGAACCAGACGGAGGGACAAAAGGACAGCAACAGCTGCAGCGGTGTGTAATCAAATACAGACAGTACAGAGTGTGCCTCATTCCCTCAAGAAATAACCCTTAAATCGCACTCTGATCCTTATTGTAGGATGCCGTATAGTTTACTTGTGTGCTACTCGGTGCAGTTATTAGTTTTTTTTGGCCTCCGTGAGCCGTTGCCCCACCGATGGTGTGGGAATGAATGCCTCATTTGCATATGAGCACGTTTATGGATCCCGCCAGCGTCTTTCATCTTAGCGTAGACATTTCCGAGCCAATATCACCAAACTAAGGCTACGTTCACACTGCAGGCTGAAACGACCCAATTCCGATTTTTTCTCCCCTATGCGACCTGTATCTGATGTTTTCATGACAGTCTGACCGACACAGAACCGACCTTTTCAAATGCGACCCAGGCCACTTGGGCACGTGGACCCAATTCCGACACGTATCCGATGTTTTTAAATGCGACTTCAGTCTGAACGGCCAGGTCGCATGTATCCAACCTGTACGTCACTGATACTCGACAAACGTTATAATGCGCCGCCGCAGACGTGTCTCTTCCTGTGACAGAGTTAATCGAAGGCGCTCACAAACATAATCGAAGGTGGATCGCGACATATACCAGAGCTAAAAAGTCCTCCGTTTAAATTTTTTTCTTAAAAACGAAAAGATTGTAACTTCTGGCTCGGTTGGCAAATAACTTCAATATGTTTAATATCACCAGAGAATGTCTAATATGCCCGGAGACGGGCTCTGATATCATTTCACTGTTGACATCCATGTTTAGCCAACAAGTGACGTCATTGACCGTTGAGTACTCACTTCTGGGTCATTTCACGTTCACACAGGAGATCACATACAGGTCGCAATTAATTAGAAATGTGAACGGCCTTGCAAAAAAATCGGAATTGAGCATTAAGCCCTGCAGTGTGAACGTAGCCTAAGTGGCTAGCATGAAAACCATCGGACTCCCAGGCAGCTCTGTGTGGAACCACCAACACACACAGCGCAGTGAACATGTGCATGAATACTTACGTGAACATAATTAACTGAATGGAGAGAAGCAGAGTGAAATGAAAGCGCTAAAATGTTCCGTGCACTCGTTCCTACCTTTTGCCACCTGGGCTGACGCGTCAGATTGAAGCGTATCGTCATCCACAGCCTCATACTGGATTGCACCGAGAAGAGAAAGGCAATAAATAATGAATGCAAACGTGTCTGTATCAATTTCCTCGTCCTTTAAACTGTTCACAATTGTTTAAAGCGGCGTCTAAAGTTGTCTTGTTTTTGTCTGCAGCATCTCAATGTTATGGGTTTACCGGCAGGATATTGACAAGACGCGTGGTGCTAAAAATACGATTGTGTGGAAACCTGCTGTTCCTGATTTCAACATGAACCACTTCTATGACGGGTTGGGAGCGCAGCAGTAATACGTGCACGTTGGTGCCAGGGACGCTTCTAAAAGGAAACATCCACAGGAGCTGCTTGTTATTTGGTTTGTCCCAGAAAAGGAAAATGCTGTGAATGCTCGTTGGTTGTATAACAGCAGCGGCGGAGGGATGTTAAAATGTCAGAATGCGTCACTCCTCTCCAACGATTTCCAATTAAACAAAAACTGTTGTATCTAAATAATGTAATTAGTAATCTGCCCAGTTCCATCTGCGGGCAAGGTTTGCACCTGCCTAGTCGTCTCCCTCGTATGTCACGGAAAACGGGGCCGCGGAGGAGAGAGGAACAGCCACTGCCGACAACAATAACTATGTATGTGGCCCAACGGATTCCTTTAAGCACATTGCTTTAGTGAAGGAACTGGGTAGAAATGAAAAGGTCAATGGACCATTAAAAGCAGCGAACGACTGTTCAGTCGAGCCAATCTTCTAAGATGAAAGACTTGATTTCATGCCGTCAGTGCACAGTAATGGGAAGTCTGAAAAGACGCAGACAATGAAAATGATTAGCTCGTGTGCAGCAGCGGCCTGTGAAGGCGAGCCCACATATAGAGTTCGGTTGTGTGCAAAGGTCATATAACCACAAACTCTCTGTAGTGGTACCTGTGGGCCCATTCTGATGGGATGACAGGTCACACTGGTGGGATGTCTTACCATGTTTGAAGGATGCTTCAAAAAGGAAGCGCCCGATGCAGCTGTAAGTTAACAGTGCTTTCAAAAGTCAAAGCACTTTACAGTCGGCCCGAGAGAATAGAACTACTATAAAAAAAAAAACCTCTAAAAATCAAAAGCTCATGGGAGAAGCAGCAGAAGAAAACACACTTAAAACCATTCGAGAAAAAGAAAAAAAAAGCTCATCATTTGGAGTTTGCAGGAACTCCATTGTGTTCACATACAAAGATAAGCTTTATCTTAGCCTTTGGAATCCTGGGATTACTTGTTTCATATGCTTGGCTGTGTAGACACAGGGCAGTTTTTATAATAATAATCCTCCACTCCGGATGAAAACATGAACCAGTGTTTCACAAGCAGAGCTGCGAAACCTGCGCTGGTTGGAGATCACTCGCTTTACGGGAAGATGTAATCTACAATACAAAAACCAAGATTAGCTGTGCATTGTGGTAGAAGGACGGGCACTTTTACATGCCCAGTGTTTGACCTGGCTTAATTCAAAATTCAAATGAATGATGATTTGCATTGTTCTGCTTTGTGTTCATGTTGTTTAAGTAAAGCTGCCACAGTGTGGTAAAACATACTCAGTAACCTGACGTGATGGTTGTTGAGAGTTCCTTTAAATGCATTTAATAATCGAGTAAACTTGAACCCCCTGTTGTGATATGCTCATAGATGCGAGTTCACATTAAGTGCCCTATTTTGCCCTAATTGGCTGCAATGCGATTGAGGTTTGAGGCTTCAGTTTGCATATTAGCCACAAAAGCTCTGGCGAACCCACACGTTCTGCTCGATGCTACCAAAACAAACGACAAGGGGCGCTCAGAAGTGGAGCGGCACCAAAGACTCTCTACACAACTTCTAAGCAGATCTCTCCAAACAGGAGGCACACACACACACACACACATTTGACAATTTACAAAATGCTTATTGTTTGAGGAGATGGTTTTATTTATCAATTCAAGAGTGGCAGATTCTGAAGATCGTGAAGATTAGAATGAAAACACCAGTTAGCCGCACGACTTTAGCTCGGTCTCAGTATGAAAGGATCAAATATAGTGCTGGCTGAGCGGGGCGTTATCTGCCTCCCATTACCCACGGCCCAAATTGCAAACACAGGGCAGTTTTTTTTTTGTTAGAAAAGCTGAGCAGCTGCTTGTTGGAGTGGCCAGAGCGGTGTCATAATCACGTTCCTCTGCACGATGAAAAGCCAATGGATTCGAGTCATCGGAAAACGAATTGCTCCTCACAAAAAACCCACTTGTCACTTTCTACCTCTCTCACCAACCAGACTCACGTTGACATTCCGGAGAGTACCCGCGGGCACGCATAAGGGTACGCATGTGTGGAA
This sequence comes from Apeltes quadracus, assembly GCA_021346845.1. Classification (NCBI taxonomy): domain Eukaryota; kingdom Metazoa; phylum Chordata; class Actinopteri; order Perciformes; family Gasterosteidae; genus Apeltes; species Apeltes quadracus. The sequence continues at coordinate 8,624,766 of CM037930.1, read as the reverse complement.
ATGCAATTGTCCACGTCCCGAGCAATATGCTCATTACGTAGATACACCAATGCATTTCCCCACACACCCCTACAATCACTTTTAATTCCCCCTCCCTGTGAACCCGGGTACACTGATTGAATACAGATGACAGAACACCAAAGCACAGAGATGAGACCTGGAAAACACTCGCACTGAGGTACTCTTGACACATTCTGGCAGATTCTTGTTAGAAAACTGTTTTGCCCTAAGTAAGTGAATTTAAAATTAACTAGAAACTAGATGTATTCCTTCCTAACAGCAAGCCGGTGGACTTTGTTTGGGCTATTCACGTAAACCACTCCGAAAATGATTTTTCCAATTGTATCTGCATCGTCAGTAATTCTACAAAGTTATGAGCCAATTTATTTGGGGTTTTTGGGGGGCGAATAACTGCAAAACAAACCGAATAAAATAAGAAAATCCTTTAGTAGTCCCGCAGCGGGGAAACTCACGTCTCATGTCGAAAGCCTGGTGTACCTGCTGACAATATGCAGTGTCCATTCATCTTAGTTGGTGTTTTGCGAGGGATTTTCAATGGAGACCTTCCATTAATCTGTGCAGTTACTAGTCTGTGCTTTGTGTATTCACTTTCATTTTGTGAAGGACGCAACATTCGTCACTGATAAAGAATAAAACGATGTAGAACTTGTCCTTGCGTCTGTTCGTAAGTCAAATCTTTTTAATTTAAAAATGCCTGCGCTTTTCAAAAACAAACAAAAAGCTATACAAGAAGAGATTTATAGTTCAAGAAGCCGGCAGGCATCTGCAAAATCCTTCAATAGCTATTAACTATACATGGGGCTCAGTTATAAAGATTTGTAAATCCTACAAAATATATATATATAAATGAACAGCTTTTTCAAAAGTCTCAAACAGTATCAAAGTGTTTTTAAGGAAATGTGTTTGAAGAATGTGTCTTCAATCAAGCGCTACATTAGGGTTGTCACAATAGCAAAATTATGAGTTTCCACGGCAGCAATGTTATTACTCTTCTGTCACTAGACCAATTTTTTATTCACTTTTATTCAGTTTTTATCAAAATGATTTATGATAAAAAATTGTGGCGACAAGAAAGCAAGGACCCTTCGAATGACTGAACTGTGCAGAAGTTCATGGCGATGTGTTAATTGTAGTAGTTAAATGTATCCAACACATGGGCCGTTATTGCTAACATCCTAGAGCCCGATTCTTATACACAAAAGACAAACACACACATATAGATATATAAAATGAATGCATTACCTCTGGGAAGCTTTTTCCCTCCTTCTGCAAAAAGTAATTCTTCCTAAACTCATAATAGGTGTTGTACTGATTCCAAGACTGCAGGAAGTCAAACCTACAGGAGACAAAGAGAAGAACACAAAGGGTTTGAGATGAGAGGTGAGCGCTCCCAAAAGACAGACCAGAAGAGGAAGAGTGAAATATGTGAGGGGAGAGACACTGAAAAGAGTTTCTAAAAACCTACTATGTGACCGGAGGCACACATGTATTGCTGGTAAGGACACTTACCGTGGATCATTCTTGGCACGGACGCTGGCCTCAAACTTAAGGCCGTTCCTCGCGACGTACTCGGCCAGCTTGTCTATGACGGGCTGGGTGTCAGGTGGGGGGGGGATGATGGCCGCTGTTGTTGTTGGTGTGGAAACTGGAGCTTCGGGTTTTGAACTGTTTTTTTTGGTGGGAAATTAGACGATGTTCAGATGAGGGAGACATTTCAGCTATTTAAAGAGCGGTGATCTTTTGTTGCCCGTCTAATTTCTCCATCAAGTTACACAGTTCGTTCAAATGATATTTCATACTCATAATATCACCAGAGCACATCATGTAAAAATTATATTCTAGTCAAAAAGAAAAAGAAAGAACATTGAGGTCTTGAGTAGGTTCTTCGATAACAACCGTATCAAATTCACTATTTAGTTCTACCTGGCTTCTGGTGGACCAGCGGGAGCCGCAGAGACGGCGACCTGAGAGGGGGCTGAAGCTGGTGCTGCCACGACAATAGTGTCAGACGGGGCGGGTGTGGTTCCCAGGTGAGGTGAAGCCTCAGAAGCTGTTGGGGGCCCCATTACACCGGGGGGCATACTGTTGTAGTAGGCGCCGGCATCTATCCCTGGGGGAGGCGGAGCCAAGCAGAAGGTGCCATCCGGGAGCATGTAGTAGCCGTAGTACGTTGCCGCTGCCTTTGCTGGAAAAGAAATGAAGGGGACAGTATTACAAACTGTGTACAATTCCACCTGGTTAACGAAGCATTATGGGCGAGAGGTAGTACAAGATAAATAGTATAGGTAGAAGATATCCAATAAATAAATCATTTATAAAACAACATCATTTCATTTTGTCATTTGACTGCCATCTACTGTAGCTTACACACCAGCTATGAAAAGGTACCTCTTACTACAACAAAAGCTGAACCGTCCCTTTAAAGGCAATACTTTGCTTTAGAGTGCAGGATATTATTCTTGTGTCCTTTCCCTGTGTAGTTTAGCTGGCAAGTAAGTACAGAGAAAAAATGTTTTTAATGTGAAATGATGGCCTTTCAAGGGATGGTTTTAATTCCTTCAAGAGTATGTTCATGGCAATCGTTTTATTTATTCGTATCCATTTCCACTTCTGTGATGAACATGAAAGGGTCACGAGAAAGTATAGAAAGTATTCTGCCAACTGAAGTACAAACTGTCAAATCAAGGCTCCTTTATTTAAGAGTAAAAATAAGAATATTGCCATGTTTGTCAGTGTGTTGAAATTACATTGAATGGCAAACACAACGTTAGAAAGAAGCTCTTGAGATAATAAGTTGACCTCACACCCGTGTTTGTATCTCTTTTCTATAGTATGAAAGTGTTTTACGTGTGGTGCTTTTGTATTAACAGACACAAACCAAATGTAACATGAAACTAAGTGGCCACAATTATTCAAACTAAGCTGCTGCTACGGAAGGACTGGGCTGCAGCACGTCCGTGTGGTCAAACCTCCTGAGTTGAGTGGTCCAGCAGGGTTTGCCACACAGTTGTGATGTGCTTTCTGTTGCTGATGCTGCTCGAGTCTTTTGTTTTTATGGTTTGTTTAGAGATGAACTTACATCAGCGGTGGGAAGAGAATAGATATATCAAGATGTGAAGCATGTGTGAAAAGCTCATCTCGCTTATCAGCGGGTTTGTGTTACAGTTTCGTTATTGAAAAAGAGGGGTGAAAAGCCGGAGAAGGACAAAAGAAATTGTCAATGTCCTCGTTGGACGGTGTTAACACATTAGTCACTAATGTTGATGACTTTCATGACGCATCCAATTTTCTCCGATAAGGAAAATGGAAAAAGCACAACAGGAGCATTCATTTACAACCTCGAAAAATGTCAAAAAGTCAGATAAAGGCTTAAGATGTAGAGGTGGAGGGTGATTGGTTGAATGGTATTGTCAGATAGATGGATCGCAACATTAATAATCAGATGGCTGGATTTATTTGTTGGATCGCCTTTAGCGTTGAAGTTACTTATTGTCTCCGGAGCTCCCCTTATCGTAGGGTCAGAGGCAGGAATTAATACAGTATATTACGGGAGACAACCCAGCACGAATGAGATAATACAGGGTGTGGGTAGTGACTTGCTGCATTAACATTGCGTGTGGGACGACAAAACTGCTTAAAAAGGACAAGAGAAAGCATTTCTCATTGGGCAAATCCGCAGACCCCATAATGAGCAGCAATGCATAGCGATGGCATTAAGCAGCCGGGTCATCCACAACCGATTTAGTAATATCAACCAGCCCTATATCTGCAGCAGGAGGAAGGTTAAAGGGCATTCCTCCAAGACTGACTGAGGAACGAATAAATTGCAGTAATGGACAAGTTAGTGCTGACGGTTCAGCGGGGGCCAACGACCATGGGTTTATTTAAGCGACCATTTCAGGGGAGGAAGAAGACATAAGTGTGATGAATACTGTAGTATATATATACATGCATTTTGTAGAATTCAACAGAAGTACCATTGTTTTATTTAATTTATTTGACAGATGTATTATTTATTGATCTTAATTAGATAATTCATCATTCTGTGTCCTATAGGTCCGCCGTTGCAATTCACAAGTAGTTCTTGCCCTTATTAACGTGCGCTTGAGATGTCAGGTACATGTTGAATGAGACCACCGGCGGGCAATCTCAAATTTAAAACCGGTGTTGAATCCCTAATTTCTGTATTAAATGAGAGGTTGTGTTGACAAGTAATTCTGTCTATTTAAAGTCCTTGAGTTTTTATCCTTATGTCTTTTCTCCTTCCTTATGCTGTCATTGTTTTTTTGAGTGTTTATTTGTAGGTATGCGGAGAACAAAGTGAAGACCGGAGTCAAATCCCTGTAAGTATTAGTGGCCAATAAAGCAGATTTGGATTCTAGCCTTGAGGATTTTGTTTTGCAATTTAAACTCACTTTTCATCCTTTCAAAAACATACTTTCTGGTCCTATTACTGTAATAAAGTTGTTACCATGCCTTTGATGCAATATCAAAAAGGACAGGGGTTAAATTCAGTGATTTGTTGTATTCTGGTCGAGGCGTTATACGTGTTGCAAACGTCCATGGAAGCTTTTTAGACCCTGGCTGGTCCTAAGGAAATGTGCACACGTCAAGGACACGGATCAATTTCATTGTTATCCGCCCCAGAACCCGGATGGAATAGAAAGTGTGGAACCGAGAGATGGTTCAAGTCAGGTCTCCTGGTTTTCAGAAGGAGGTGTCAATTTGACTTTGCAGAAAGGTGTTGAGAATTCCTTTTTTATCAATAATAGATTATGCTCAGCATTAATTAGCGGGGAGCTTTATTGAACAAATAGCAGTGGCAGAACGCTTAAAGCAGAAACAGCTGACTTTTTTGGTGTGAGAGTGGCGGACCATGATCTGTTGTGCTCTGCATGTAACCTGGTGGGGATCCAGAGTGGCTGGGATGTTGTTTTTGATGTGATGAGGAAGCACTTTATCAAAATGGGGGTGTGCGCCAAAGGGCGGCAGCCACCTGGACTGGGAAACTGCAGACCTTTTAGGTACAGGCATGACTGCATGCACAAGCTTTTTAGTTCAGCTAAAAGCTGAAGAACAGATCTATGATAGTTTGTAGTCGAACTTGCCACGCCCCTTTCATTCAATTTCATATACTTGGCACCGATACAAAATTGGAATAGTCAAAATGACGTAATCATCCTTCCTTGTTCCATTATTATATTCCTTGCCGTGTATGACATCAGCAAGCAGGAGGTTTACATCAACCCAAGCTGTTGCCAAGCAGTGTCGTTCCGGTCTGTACTCACGGTCAGCGTCGGGCTGCGCCGGTGTGCCGGCGACAGCTGGGTCCGCCACTTCTTCTGCTTTGGTTTCCACTGTTGCTGTGCCGTTCCTTTCCTGTCGGGCTTTCAGTACAAGTGCTGCCAGAGGATGGTCTGGGTCCATTACTTGAAGAGGCTGCGGAAGATGAAAGCTGGTTTGATATAGAACATTTATCACACTGTGATGTTATATTCTTCTGCAAGAGCCGTGGAAATCGCACCATGTGCGTATTCTGGGAGAGACTGAGCCGTTTCAGGGTTGTATCATAATAAATACAGCACATATTCAAAGATGTGAAGTCAGAAACTGTGAAACACAGAGTAAAATTCTCCCATTACATAGAGAATTTCATAGTTATCCCCATGAAATATGAATTAAGAAGCCGGGCTAGAAAATTAGAGTGGCTGATGAGAAATGGAAAGCCCTGTTAATGGGAAGCAACTGTCGGACAGCTTGGTATTAAAAAGAGCTCATTATATTTAAAAAAAAAAAAGAAAAAAGAAAATGAACGTGCCTCCACGCTTTACGCTGCTCTGTCAAAGACTAATGACTGCCCTGACAACGTACATGAAAGCACTGGCAAGAAACAGTTATTAAGAGAATGCATTTAGAGACACGGCACAGCTATCGGGATACAAATGGGATTCACATGGCACGAGACACTAGCCTTTCAGTTAGAATTGGCAGCATACTTTGAAGACGTAAAATATTTTCCGTTTGATCTGTGCCCAATAACAAAAATCAAAATCAATTAAATTCCCTAAATGCCTGTTTTTCTTGACTTATTTACACGTTTTGGAGACGCATGTTTTTTCCCCCTGGGACAGCATTCCAATATAAGTAGCAACTGTTGGACAGGTGAAGCTCCACGTAAATCTACGGGCTACTTCCTATTTACATTACCTTCACCAGCTCCTCCAGGCGAGAACACCTTTTAGGGGCAAACAGGCTGGGATGGAGGTAATTGCCATCTCCGTCGTCATCTGAATCATCAGAGTTCGATTCTACATGAAGCAAACAATAACAACAACATGATGAATATTCGCATGAGCTTTTAAAACCATGTTCAACGCACAGCATTGATGTACGTCGCGCGTTACCATGGTGATCGCTCTCATGTGGAACAGAGGTGATATTGCTGCGTTAATTGCAGCACGTGACTTTGGACACAGGCGGCTTTCCGCAACTCACCCTGCGACTGCTCTTGCTTCTTGGCGGAGACGATGTTGTATCGACCTTCCTTCATGGCCCGCAGGATGAGTTTGTAATAAGGGTTCAAGTAATGGTCAAAGCGGAGAAAGTCAAACTGGGAGTTGTTGGACTGCTTCGCTTTCAGGACGATCTCAAACTGAGCTCCCTGCTGAGACACGAATTTGGCAGTCTTCTCGATGATGTTATGGGTCTTGATGGTTGCCGGCTACAAAAGGAAAAGTACAAAAATGAGCACGTATGAACTGAATGTGTCCAATTGTAAAACCATTAATACGTTTTTAACTTAAAAACTGTAGCGATATCTTGCAGAAGCTTAAAACTGAAACGAGTTGCAAAAACCAGTGGGCTATTCAAGGTGGAAACTTTCAATGGGAATTAATGGGAAATAAAGGAAATTACATGAGACGATAGCGGCTGTACTTAAACAGCAAAGAACTGGAGTATAAACTGAGTTTAAAGTAAAAAAAAAAAATCTATAACAGCAATATTTTACAATGAAGAATTGGTGAACTGTGTACTGTGCCTCAGGCTACTATCTTCTGGATGAATTAAATAGCCTAAAGATATATAATATATATTCCCCCAGTGATACTTGCAGTCTTTTGGCTCAAACAGTGCAGTGGTGTTAGCAATCTGGACTTAGCATTCTGTGTTGTATGTGTAATTTGTATTTAATGGGTTGCTGGTAAATGTAAATATGATGGTAAAGTGTGATGCTGAATGTATTAAGCAGGGTTCTAGGTCAATTGAATCAACATACAAAAACATATAACCATGTATTCTTTTTTTCTCTGTATATAAAAGGATGGCTTCTATTTTGAAAGTGGGGAAAATCCCCGAGCAGGGGTATTGGCATTTGACCTTCTTTAAACTGTAATTTATATTGGCCTTTAAATATCTATCGCCCTCCATAATTTACAAAGCGTTTGAGTCAAGTGAGTGGAACTTATGGCACATAACTCTAGAATGCAGCCCACGTTTCATGAAGGCTTTTGGACTGAAGGCATTTTCATGCGTGGCCTTCTTTTTATTCCAACGACAATTCATTTACATAATAAATACACATTGGGTAAAAATCTGTGAAACAAGAAATGATCAATTACTCATTCCTTATTGTGTCCATTGTGTGTTTATAACGATTAACCAATTACCAAAAGAGTGCAGAGAAGTGCAAGAATTTCATGAATACGTACATAAATAAATAATAAATAAATCATCTGATTTCATGTGTTTTTTTGGTCCTTCATGTTTTAAATATACATTTTTTCATGACAGTCTAAACGCACGTGTCCCGTCCGCCTTGTTTGCCTTTTTTTATGCCACCATGCGTTCACTGGTTATCCCGTTTTTTATGTCACATTGCAATGGCTTGTGGGTAATTCCCTTGGGCCAAGTCAGCATCTAATGTTGATTTAGGGAAAGGGTTCATAAAAGGCTTAAAATGTCTGCCTGAGAGCCCTCAAACACTCAACAATTTGACAATGGGAGACCTAATCCCTGAACGAGCCAGCGGGAGCACCTCTTAGTCGCAGTGCGTAACGGTGCAGATTGGGATCGGGCGCATGTCTTCCATGCAATCACGCGCTGTGAGCCCCGCCTCATTGCAGTTAATGCGTGCAGGCAGCGTAACAGAGAGCGGCGCAGTGAGTGCGCTTTCATACTAAAGATATGCAAAATCGTGTTGCTTTTTATGTACAGGTACCGCGGTACCTTTTTAGTACAGCGCCGCACAAAAAATACACGCTACGTAGACATATTATGCAAACCAAATGTCACAAAGCGGCTACATAGGAAGCAATTGCTTCAGTGCAGGCCTACGTGCAGCGGATACCCCCTATGCAGCTGCATTTTTATATGTTGTGTAGATATAAACGTGGAATGAGGCGAACACTAGGGCATTAATGTATTTAACACTCACCAGTTCCACATCAGGAGGGATGGTGAGTCCCGGAGGAGCAACAAAAGGTTCCTCGTTCTCCTCAGGCTCTGCCTCTTCTATGCATACGAGGAGATAGTAGGGACAAAAAGAAAAAGATGAACTTGTGTTAGACGTAATGACAAGTAAATATAAAATATAATTCAGTTAAGCAACAACTTTAAATTCATTTTGAATATCTAAAGAGGGTAAAGCGGGTGAAAGAGGGTAAGGGTGACCCACGTGCCCTCCAACATTTTCTCTGTTGTACAAATATATTACCAAAAAAGACTCATACAGGGCAGGCGGAAACTAGATTAACAGTTTGCACTGTTGAGTCTACTCCTCAATTCAAGACAAAAAATAGAGAATCCATCATTCGCAGCCATCCCATAGATTTCACCTGACTTGTCGTATTAGGTGTGTCACAAGAACAGTTTTAAAGTCAGCTTTTGGCTCAGCCTGAAAGCCAAGCAGTTTTCACAAGTTTGGATTTAAAGAGGACATGCTCTTCATTATCATCGTGGTTGAGTGGCTGTGACGGATCATAAAACTCGCGCCCCTGACCGGAGACACAGATTGGATCAGCACAAATGAAATGCAGAGCAAATGTAGCTTTTCCATAGAATCACATAGCTTTTCCATCACTTCGTAGTCGGAGTAAAGCTGGACACCATTTTTGAAAAACTATCCTTTTACTTTATTGAAGTAATTTATCAGGTTTTCAAACAAAATGTCAAGTGAAAAGGAAATAACATTTATATTTGTATCACTCAAAAAAAAAAAAAAAATTGGCAGGTAATGATCGCCAGCAGAACGTTATTTCACAACCTTTCAAAGCTACAGTTTGGTCACACATTGACCCAGCAGGTCTATCCACAGAGACGAGGAGGCGCTCTACTTCCAGAGCTGAGGAGGACAGCCATTAGTCCTCCATAGATCGGAAATATGTTTTCCAGTGAAATAAATTCCTCACACAGCTATATTGCACATTGAAATGATGATGGATATGTTGATTATGTATCTCTATACATTTTGGCCCAACAACCACTTTGAGGCTACAGATTAGAATTGTGGTTGGGTATATCTTGATATCTATCATGTATTTTTGTGATAATGGCAAGGACGATGAAGAAGGGAAATAACAACAAAAAAAACAACATATTGCAGGAGGGATTAAAAATGCCAAGTGTCCGTGTTACATGAACCTTGCTTACTTACTCCTAAAGGACTAATTCTACTTACATCGGGAGGTTTATTTGGCAGATGTAATCATAACGTGCAATGGCTCTACGCTCTCCCCAGGGAGAAGCATTGAGTAAGACCTCAAGTTTTCGGGGGATTTTTTGTTTGCGCACCTTGCTGCGAGTCATATCTACCCTTATAAGCGGTGTTCTGGTTTTCTAATTGTGCCGCATTGTTCCAACAGAAAGTGTCCGTGCATGTCCCAAAATAATCTCTATGGACACATATGATCACATAACTGAACTACCCGACTCATTGCGAGTGACATGTTCTCACCGCATTCCCTGTTGGCTTCGTCCTCCACGGTGGGCTGAGAGGGATCGTAGTAGTCGGCGCTGTATTTGAAGGCCACTGCATTGTAGGTGCCTTCATCAGCGAGAGCCTCACTCAGACGTTTGTACTCCTCCTCTGAGCAAAACAAGAAGACACACGGTGAAGAAGCGTTTACAACAAGGTTGATGATCACATAACTCAAAACCAGACACACCTTAACATTCAACTATTAGATATAATGTTCTGTAGTATCTATTGTGTTACTATGTATAATCATTATTAGGTTGGGACAAATTTTGGTTTGGCCGCAATCAGTGGGGGAGTTTGGAGCGCTTCCCCCTTGTTTTAGCGTCTTTGCATTTGGAAAACCACAGGACCAGCTCCAGAACAAGGTGGCGTTTGCCCAAATAAAGAACTCAGAAACTAATTTATTTGGTCCAGCTGCGAGCAACTGTTGATTTCACTCAACCTTTTAGAAAACATATTGTAGTCGGGTCAAGTTAAATAGGTTTTTATGATCCAAAGTAAGGCATTTGCTATTTTGACCTAAACACTCATTCTATGATTATTGGCATTGATATGTTTGGGTTGAAATATTTCTCACTAATAATAGATGAGTTTTTCTTACATATAAAGATCAATTATGTTAATGTCAATTACATGAAATGTTGGTCCTTGTACAAGGTGGTGAGCCAAATACATATGATTATTTGACCCTAGACAATAACCCTTTCCAATTGAAATTCATAACGAACTACATCTTATAACAGAAGCAAGGGCGAAATTGCCACTAAAAATATCAATATTTCTAATGCTTTCCTCCTCCTGTCTCTTCAGTGGACAGACGGGTAATAGCCTCAGTGATTGGGGTCAGGCCTCCAAAACCAAGGACAAACGAGCCTGGGGAATGAACCTTCTGCCGTAAGTGTGTGTGTATGTGACACAAATAATTAGCTCACACATTCTGTCCTGGCAGTTTAGGCATGAGACCCCATACAAACTGTGGCTTATCAATGAATTACAGTCATAAAGACGGTCTTTCAGAAAGGTGCTTTGTCATCAAAACAGCCGGTTTCATTATAATGTAAAACGACTGAGATGCAAGTATCTGAGGGTTGAAAGTGATTTCCATAGAAATGGCAGCTGTTGAGCTCAGACTCAAAGACTCATTTTGAAGGAGATGAAAAGCTGAAAATGTCTTAGAGGGGGCTGGAAATCATCATTTTGGAAGCTGAGATTGAAGTACATGCTATTCCGTCCGTACGGGCAGGTTTTTCATATGTGAAAACCTGGTGTTTATGATAGCAGTTTTAGATTTAAGATAATTCAAACCCTGACTGCCCGCCTAGGAAGAGAGTGAACACTTTATCTTTGAAAGCAAAGACAGAAATCAGTAGCAAAAGGCAGAAACAGAGGACACTTTTGGAGTTGACAGATCAATGATTGCAGTTTATGTGCAGCAGTTCCACCCCCGAGAAAGTCTGTAATTTTCTTTTTACTACTACCAATTCAAGAAATCAGAATCATCCAGCGGGGCCCGTTAGCAGCAGATTGACATTAAAGTGTGCCATAAGTGTGTGTCAGAGCTGGCAGCACGCCCACCTTGTCTGGCCTCCTCTTCCAGCAGGTCGGTGTGCAGAGCCAGGTACCTCTCCTCATCCAACAGCGCCTCAATCCTTGCCTCCTCCTCCGACAACTGGTAGGATGTATTCCATGACCCGCTGTCATACTCTGAGAGGTCGTGTAAGTGACCACGGCCATCGTATCTGTCGGATGATAACAAGGATTAGAGGGACGGGAGTCGACAAGGCGTGTTATACACAATATGGACCTACTTACCGAGGGAGGGGGACCGAAAACCCCACATTTATATTAAAATGCTCTACCTGTAAGTCTCTCTAAAAGGAATATACATGTAAAATACTTTATGGTAAAATGTATCAAAATGCAGACAATGTAACAATGCGCTAAATCCTTGGGATTAATTGTTGATTGTGCTCTTAAGATACCTAGCAAGCTCTCTGCTGCTATTTTGTTCTTGGACAAGTCTTACACAGCAACAACCTTACATCAAAAGAAAAACAAACAGAAAAAAGAAACAAACAAAGCAACTCGCCTCTTACCTTACAGGGTTCATTCCCCCCTGTAACACTCACCACTACGTCTACACCTGCAAAGAGAGTTACATTCACACAAGCCCGAGCACATAAATACCTATCCGCAAGAACCCAAATGGACGACATTTTCCAGGGTTCGTCCCTCTACGGCACTTCTCAATGGCAGTTTCTTCACGAAGACAAAGAAATGGGGTGCTGTGGTTGGCATTCGGGGTTTGGCCGGACCCCTTAGCCTACCTTGCTGGGGGAAAACTGGGTTATGTTATAAACACACACATACAAAAGGCTTTACAAATGAAACACAAGTTGGGTCACAGCAGAACAAGGTGATTCAAAAGATAAATGCACCATTTTTAGATTAGAAGATGTCATGTTATGTGCTCTGCATGGAGGTGGATGTACAACATTCCTGCATGGCATGCAGCCACAGTTTCGTAGGGATGTTAAACACACGGTTTAAAATTGGCATTGAGCTATTTTGAATCACCTTAACTGCTGTAACTTTAGTCTTGGTTCAAATTTGCTCTGGCCTTGTGGACTGCGGCGCCGCATGGCTTTGTGTACACTGTTCTTCTAAACTCAAATCTTGGAAAGGAGAGAGAAGGAAACATCTTGTGTGTTGTACTCCATCATTTTATTCTACTATTATGTGGGCATGTGCCTGGGCTAAGTGTTTCCAGAAGATATTACCTCCAACATGCCAAGATGCAAAGCCCACTTTAAGGTAGCAGACGTCTTAGAGGTTAAGGAATTTAAATATGTTTGCAGTGGTCTTTAAAACAGACGCTATTTGCCAGTGCATGAGATACACAGCAAAATATAATGCAGCAAGATAATTATTAGCTCTGCAACAACCCACAATCATCGTGATACAATGTTACGTCACTGTATTGACATGTTGTGTTGGACTGCAGAAGCTCGGCATTGTAGCGTTGAACCGTATAGAGTTCAGCATCGTGGCTGATGTTAGCAAACTATCAGGAGTTTGCATCTCGACAAGTTATTCTAGACGCATCAGACAACATTTCGTTGGTCAGTTCAAGACATCCAAAAACAAGTCAACAGAGAAGAAACATTCGTCGCCAGCTGCAGGTATTTCCAAGCTTCTGCAAGACAAACTCCAAGAGGTCCCTTGAACGTTGAGGCTAACTGTAAGGACAGATGGTTAGCATAATAGTTCGGTCTAAGTTTGTTCAACCGACCTATCAATCATGATGCTCTTTTCCCCCATCCATGGGATGAGATGTTTTCCGTGTTCATGGTAAATCGCCTTTTCGTCGTCTGGAAACAGTTTGCAGGCGTATCCGAACACCAAGAGGTCGGCGTATTTATCACTGTCACTCACATCCTTCTTCACCGGTTTGTTGTTGTGGTCCTTCTTTGCCGCTCCGCGACGATACATTTCCCAATTACTCGTTAGAGCCGAATGAATAGCCAAATAAAATAGTTAGAAACAGTATAGAGACGGATATCTGATAAGCAAATGGCTTTCATGTGGTCCAAATGTTACAATTATCCGTGATGTTGCAACCCAAAACTAAATTCTACGTGCCGCCCGTCGCCATGTTGGAAAGGAAGCAAATGCACCTACGTTTCCACTCTGCGGTTTCGACAATTTAATCTACTTTCATAAGCTTTGCCTGGATGAGATACAATTCTACAAGAAAATAGCTATTCATTTATTTCAACCCTTTGTTTTTTTTTAAATAGAGTATATGAATCGTATTTTTGCCAGTAAAGTAATTTGCAGTTTACCGAATGTACTAGTGCTAAATGGACGTGACTGAAAACTCAACCCAGCATGATGTATACGAGGAGTAATAGGATCAACGTCATGAGTGCACTTGGGTTTAAATATATTCCCATTATCCCCAGATAAAGATATATTTCGGAAAATGAACTCACAGAGTGTATACATGATAACATGTAAACTCACACATTTTTGCAAAATTTAGTTTATGTTCTTTAGTTCTTATGCAAAACGCAGTATATAAGACCTAGTAATGTTACAATCATTTTTTTTATTTTCATAGACAAGATCATTGGACTTTTAGCTTGCATAACTAAGGAGAAGAACGCAAAGGGTAGACAGGCCCTTTTTGGGGGTCCGTGGATTAGTCCCCATCACAACATGGCAAAACTTTTAATGTTCATTTAGTTGTTTATTATTAGGTCCTGTAAAGTAAGACGATGTGTTCAGTGCCGACGCTCCGCACACGCACATCACGCACTGCATGTTAATATGCAAAACCAAACTCACAGTAATGCAGCTCCGCGCTGCTCTTATTATTAAAGAGCTGGTTCCTATTCTCTGAGACCCCAATCCCCCTCAGCGCAATTAAAGTTTCCCCCGATGGGATCCAAGGTCCAACTGTCTTGATGCTCACTTTTACGCGCACGGACAGTTTGGCTACGAGGAGGAAGCAGAAGCACAAAGAGGGGAAACCGATCCGCGTCACGAGCGCACGCGCACCCCTGCGAAGTTCCCGCACTAAAATGTTACGATGTTTCTGTGTTGGATGACGTTCAGAAATATGCGCAGTCTGCTGGAAGGCTGCTGAATAGCTACTCTGATGTAGTGACACTGAAGATCGCTAGATTTCAAGAGTTTAAGTAAGCTAGCAGTAAAGTTGCATTCATCACTATAAAGGGGGGGAAATCCTTGTCCCCCCCAGAGATGAAAATAATTTAGCAGAGGGGGGAAATCCCCCTCACCAACCCACAAATCGCACCCTGGTTACAATGACAACTGTGCATCTGTTTCAGTATGTTAATGTTTGGGAGAGGCAATAGATAGACAGAAAGATTTAGATTATATTGATTGATTGATTGATTGATTGATTGGCGGAGGGTAATGGAAATGTAAGGTAATAATTAATGCAGCTATTGTGTGTTAATTTGTGTACGTTGATTACAAATAAATTGAAAACTTAATGATATATGAAATACAAACAACTTTAATCTGAATTGAAAAGAAAAACACAGGGTCGCAGGGTGTGGAGGAGGACACAAAAAAAATAGGGGGACCACGCAGTAATGAGCAGAAAAAGGTTCCATCTTGAGACGGACAATGGGTTATTGTGCATACTGTTAAAAAAAACAGATATAAATATTGGTGCTCTACTAAAATGAGGGAATCCAGCTCTGTAACCACACAGCCATCTCTCCATATTAGCCTTTTCAATGGCATAGCACCCAGCTTCTTTGTGCTTCCTCACCCATTTAAGCATCACAGCCTTGAAGAGAACACTGGCAACCACTGGATGTTATTGAAGAAGCTGATCCAACCTACAGTGCTCACCTTGTTTTGGTGAGAGAACGCCCTTTGCAGCCACGAGACAACCTAATCGCATTTTCACACACACTATGTCTTGGGAAGAACACATTAGTGGATGTTGGATCGGGATTTAAGAAAACACAGCTGCAGCCGATCTGAGGTCATCATTAAATGTGACTAAATGTGACAATTTAAGAGAAAAGTTATCCATGAATAATAAGTTGTAACTTGGTTGGGTCCCAAAGGTTAATTTCCAGTTATGTTTTTTGATGGATAAGATCAATAGTGGAAAACATGTTATGGCTTCCCGGTTCTGTTCATGTCCTTTTCAAGCATGCACCTGCATCAATAAGCTCTTACACACATCTTTCAGGGCAGATGGTCGAATAACAGCAGTACAGTCTTTTGCTTTCTTTGATGCATGCAATCCTGCCAAAATATCTTGGGAATAAATAGCACAGAGAAGACTAATCTTTCTCTCAATATGTTAATGGCCTTACCTTTGTAGAAGGTTTTTGCAATTCACGCTTAAAATGTTTTCTATCAGCAATAGTTCCTCCCACGAGAATACTTTAATTATCTGACCTACAGAGCCATAGGAGAGGTCTGGATAAGGGCTAACACATAAAACAATCACACTTAACTAGAGATGAGTGGATGAATGTAGATAATTGCATTAATTTCCCAAACACTCAGTGTGGGGCTGAAGTGCTTTGATATGATCATTAAAATTTAAATGAAAAAGCAGAATTTTAAAAACCTGCCACTGAAAATAAAGCACACTACAAAAGTTACATCTTTAGTTGACCATTCATTTGTCTCACTCTCCATCTGAGTTGGTTGTCTAGGGAAGGTGGATTTGCACTAAAGTCAACACAGATCAGTTGTCTAAACATAGTGGCGATTCAGTTTAGCTTGCAGCCAGAGCGTACATTGCAACACTTTACATCAGCCTAGGAGAAGATACTGTTGTTCTGCTGAATTGTGCAATATCCTCATTACCCCGCAACACATTCACACATCACTGTGTTAAAACTGTGGGAAAATATTGGGAGGAAGAGCCATTTACCAATTCCTTTTTTGTTTAGAGGACCAATTCAGAACATAAAAGAATGATAAAACAAAAGAATGAATACAGCCTTGCCTTAACTGGGGAAATCAACCTGTTTCATTGCAATAAAAAGGCTTATTAAGAACTTATTTTAAGTCCAATAAAAAATTGAAACATATGAAGTGATTTCTGAAATAAGCAGTTCTTAACATAGCTTTTTTATATGGCATCAAACCATTGGATGGATGAGTAATGTGTATTTAAGATATTAGTGCATTCTATGTTGGCCAGATGTGTTTGTGTTTACGTTTGAATACATTCAAATGTATTCACTATACTTACTTTAATTCATGTAGATAAACCGCCGTTCTATTTAATGTTAAATAGTTTGTCACATAAAACTTGAAGAACTCATGCATCCCAATGAAGTATACCTCTGAACTGGCACACACTGGTCCCATTAAGGAGACAAAGAGCATTGGCTCTCTAGTTCTTTCCACAAAGCTTTTATCTCCCCCCTCTATTATTTATAACCCCTCACTGTGTTTTAACAAAATATGTCCATATAGGTTAAGAGTAATGCATTTGCAAAAGCAGAGGTTGAAACAAGTACAGAAATAGAGAATGCATAAAAGTACTGTTGTGGAGTCTGTCTCTTGCACAAATATACACTTAATCTTAGCATAGTTCATGTATTTGGATTAAACAAAAACAATGTACATCTTTACGCATGAAACCAGTTATTGCTCTCCTATCACAGCGCCTGCACTGGATTAATGTTGGTACATCCTGATTTCATGCACTATTAATTCATTTCCAAATGTAAAATGACATGTTTTCTTTTGTATACTCAAATACTGCACATGCATATGTTATGCATGTCATTTAGCACGTATTAAGTATGCTCACGTTTAACAGCTTGTCACACAAATCTGCCCTAATTACCACTGGTGACGCATTCCTCTTTTAAGTGTTCTGAGGGCTGGTATTTAGGACACGCTGGGCTTTCTTCATAGGCCTTCTATTAAGCCAATCACTAATCACTATGTGGTAATTAAATGCCTTGAAGAGTTCTATTCACAGATGGCCAAAGAGCCAACCAGGAGGTGGCTAAATGAAAGCTAGGCAGATGTTTAGCTTAGCCACAAAAATCCCCCCAACAGTAGTATGTGGAAAGTTATGCCCCCTTTTCTTCTGTCTCCCTCGTTCGTACGGCTCGCATCACAACGTCTGGACTTTTGTGAAGATATAAGCAGGAGTAAGCAGTTTGAATGTCAAGACTACACAAAATGTGAAATAATTCAGCTGCTGGAAGGGGGTATATTTTGTGATATTTTCATTGCATTTTAATTGTAATGGTGCACACCATTGCATGTTCACTCACTATATGGTCTCTTATCCACTCATTTCCAAACGAGTTAACTACTGATTGATAAATTCCTGCAGTGAACATAGATTTAAAGTTGCCAGTAATATATTACATTGTTTGCCTGCCAAACTGCCTTGAATGCATGGCCTTGAATCATTTATTTGACTTATCTGTGATATGTAGACACGGTACTAAAATGTATTTAAACTATTTATCAGTATGAAGATCATTCATAAAATAGATTATCATTATTATGTTACGAATATCATCATGGTTGGTAGAAATATTTATCCAGTAGCATAAATATCATAGATGATATCATTATAATACACTTTATTTTTTTTTCATGATTCACCAATACATTTAGTTAATGTATATAGTGCTCCAAATTCTCTGCTTTAACATTCCCACACACTTAATGAAAAGTGGATTGCACAAACAAGTAAGTATCAGTAAATGCAAAAATTCAAATATGGGAATATCTGAGCACATCATGCTCACTCACTCCATTGTGTGTTGTTCAGTCAAAGCCTGTGGTTTTATTTAAAGGGAGTTTTTACAGTGAAAGATCAGGGTTCAGCCAAGTGCCTCAATCTTATAATTAGTCCACAGAGCCGAGATTACAAGACTATGTAGTGAGTCCACATTGGGAACTGGGAATAAAAACAACATCTTAAAAAAAATATCTTTGCAGGTCTCTATTCTTTCATATGTGTACAATATATTTTTAGGCAAACATCGGTCAGACACAGGTTATTTATTTTAATTTTACTATGAAACACATTGCTGTGATACAATAACTTTAATTAAAAAAAAAAATCCTAACTATGTGTGTAAAAGGGTACATGTTATTATTTCAATACTTACTGCAGAAGAATACATCTATACATGAACAATAGTATCAATGTCTCCCAGTTAACATTTACAACCTGATACCAAACCATTCGGCTCTCAGAATTAGACTGCAGCAACAACATGAAGATGCTTCATGTTGAATGCTTGAATGCTTGAATGTCTCGACTTGAGTCTATTCTTTGATCTTGTTGAGATGTTCTCGGAGAGGATTAATGTGTCACATTAGATACTTTTGCTTCTGTTGAGAATAATATAAATCTTCTAGCTCCACATTTGTATGACACCATGAATGGAAAATGCAAATCACTCCACATTTAGACGCTTTGTTTTTTTCTGGGTACGCGTGATACAAATACAGAAAGAAAAGTCTGCAGCATGGGATAAAATGTTGCAAATGGAAATTGAATGCATTGTTGCAGCAAAGTGAATCCAACTACATATTGAGCCAAATTCTCATGACTAAGCGTTGAGTTGTTTTGCTGATACAGTGATCTTGGTCCGACATCCCAAAAGCACAGTCAGAACAGACTCGACTCTCCCTGTCACCGGGTTTGTGTGGTGTCACACAGCTTGAAAAGAGCAGACATGGCTCATGTGCCTTTCACTTCAAGGGTTGTGTGATCAATCCAGGCGATGCCTTCTATGAGTGGCAGGTCCGACAGGACATGAGGAAACGGGAACAAATGTCTTGGTGCTGCAGCTGCCACTTTTACTTAGCAGCAAGATGACTCAAGCTGAACTGTGCTGCGGAGGCTAGTGGATTTATTGAGATTAGGCGGAGGCTTAATGGGATCCCTAAGCTCTTATTATTATCTCACAGACCCTAACAAACCCTTCTAGGTGGGGATGGAGAAAGTATGAAATTCTTTTTTGAATATGTATAGGCCTCTCAAATGAGGCCCTGCTAATCTGTCGTGAATGGGTCGTTAATGTCGTGATTAAGCCTAGATAAGAAAGATTTGAGCTTTTATTAGCCATAGAGATCTGTCATAAAAGGTGTTTAGACACAAACTCACGCTCAATGAGCAGATGAGAAACGAGAACGAGGTAAAGCTGGCCGAGAGGATGAATCCATGTCTTGGATCTCAGTTCCTTATGTTTTGGTGTTTTTACAGTAAACACAATCCTACTTGTAAATTTAGGATTTTACCAGAGTGACAAGCAGTGTGTCTGTAGCCGTGAAAATAACGAGTTTATAGTGATGAGTAATGATTGAATAATTGATATATTCCAAATGTCATCTCTGTTGTAATTAGGTTCATGTGGATTCAAGGGAAAATGTGACATAGTGAATGTGCTTTCATTCGTAAAGTGATTGTCAAATTGCACACAAGCCATGAGTATATTTAAATTTGTATTTGGGTCTGGGTTAACCCTGCTTAATGTCGTCTGATATGTTTCAGTCTGTGTAGATAGTTTTTCATTTCTCAATTTATTTTTCATGGTCTCTTATCAGACTTTTTCTACACTGAAAAATTGTTCCAACTCTCAGTGTCGTTGTCTCTTTCCTCCAGCTTTCTCTTTCTTCTCTAACTTCCCGACCGCTTAGAGCAAAGCTTTTAAATTAGATGTTTTTTAGTTAATTAATTGATAATTGTACAGAAGCTTCTGCCTCCTAATAGGGCTCTTGGCCCTGCTCTTCCTCAGCGAATAAGCAATAGACTTAATTGTTGAAACCTAAGGCTCTGAGGTTCGATTGTCATAGTTGTTTTAATATTACTATCATTTATTTGCCCTTCAATAAATTTACGGAAAGCAGGTTGAGCGTAGCCACCTAAATAATGCTTATGAATTTTCTCCCACATAGTCATATTTCTTCAGTAGAAATTAATTACACACTCAAATTAGAAGATCCATATTCCCTTCAGGACTGCAGCACTTTTAATACCTGGCGCTTTAATACCATCAGGCCTCATCCCGTCTCGACAGTCAAAGTTGACATACGTCAACGTAATCCACGTTGGCTTCTACATACATCCTAGGCAGCAGATCTTTAATATGAACTAGTATTTGTTTTTGAAATTTACCAAAATGTAATATTGTACCATCTTTATAGAGGTAACTTTTGAATAATCAATGGGTATACCTTGTTTCAGTAAAATTGACCTTTTCCTGTGGCCTTTTACCATGAATTCATTGAAAGGCTGTGTGACAGCAGCTCTTGGGAGGATTAAATTACTTCCCATTTTATCCTTACTACTGTCTCAGAATATATAGATGCTTCCATAAAGACCAGACATGGCATTTCACTCGCTGGGCCAGCAGCAAGAAATGGAATCACGGAAAACATCTGTGACCACAGCAGAGATCAAACACTCAAACACTCGCAAAGCAGGCAGTTGATCAATTTTCAGTTAGAGTGGAATGGAAGCTATGTTTACATAAGTAACTAAGCAACTAACTAACAACCTGCAATTCGTATTATGCTGCATTAATGTCTTCAGGTCTTCAAGTAATGGTCATAATCTTCCACGTGAGCTACTCAACAACAATACTTTTCTATATGGAACCCAGTGGACAAATGATTCACAAACAAAAAGTAATGGTTTTGAAAAACCGTTGAGCCTGTAGCTTAGGTTTGGAGTGCCATTTAATTTAACCTTCATTTACCAGAAATTGAGATAAAAAAAACAACCAATCATTTTTTCCTATGGTCGGAGCTGCAGAATAGCAGAAAGAGAGCAAATAACATTTCCCATCAGCCCTTTCTGCCGAAAATGCTTTTAGTGAAAATAAGAAATAAGCAATGAAAAACAACGGATAAAGGGAATTCAAAAGTGTCTGTCTGCGGACTGTCCCAGTCTGGTGATCACCACACTGGGGCAGCCAGCGGACACACGCCGGCAAAAACGGTGAGTCTTTCCCTGAGCCAATGATGAATAGGACAATTCAGTGGCACCGACCGGGCCGGGGTCAGCACACTGCAACGGGCTCATCCTTCATCCGGGCCTGGTTGGAGTCTAATGAAATGGCCGCCTGACAGTCTCTGACGGAGAGAGCACCGCAGGGCAGGAGGATGACATATTTCAAATACTGGACATCATTGAGGAAGATTCAATCATTGAGTTTAAATCTTAATCAACATATTTAGGTGGAGGCAATGATTGAAATCCCAGCATGTTGACTTGCTCTGCTGAGTCTTACAGTAGTGGACTGGAATCGACAGTGTTACTACAGAGTAGGAGAGCAAGGGCCCAACCAGCTTAAAACCTAGTTCCTCTATTACTTTTGACACACATGTGACACATGTTAGAATGAGCCGAATGTGTTGATTTTGGTGCTTTGTTGTTATTAGCTGTACCCTCACAGCCTCCTGTTAACAGGTATTAAGCATTAAAGCACTGGGATACTGGGATGATATTTTCATAATTAGTCTCACAGCTAATTTTCTGTGTGGAAAAGCGACTGTACAGTGTTTCGACCAAAGAAACTATTTTGCAGTGGGTAAAAAAAAAAAAAACAGAACATTTTTCAGATCTCCATTAACAACTGAGGCTGCACATCCACAGAAGGCAGCGGCAATCGGACCCCATACAGAAGAGCAAAACACATCCTCTGAGGACACACAAAGGATGGAAAGAAACAACTCGAGATATAGTCGAACGATTGAAAGTGTCATGACAATGATTTATTGTCTTGCACCCACACCCTATTACCGTACACTGTTTGTATAAAGCATTCAGCACATGGTGCCTCTGCACAGCTGCTGCTGCTGCTGTTGAGAATATTTTGTTACAGAATAAATTTACCACTTAGGTTAGGCTTTGACTGTGTGTGACAGACTTACGGTCTACTTTGTACCTGAGTGTTAACGGTTCTACAAGGCAGCCATTGAACGGAGATAATTATTCTGTGTCAAGTGAGTTCTTATTCTCCTCCACCTCGTTTTGTTCTCACCCCACAGAGCAATTTAGAGCTTGGTGTATCTGGATAATTTATTAAACAATA
Organism: Apeltes quadracus; assembly: GCA_021346845.1. Lineage (NCBI taxonomy): Eukaryota > Metazoa > Chordata > Actinopteri > Perciformes > Gasterosteidae > Apeltes > Apeltes quadracus. Next base: position 8,602,179 of record CM037930.1, on the reverse strand, counting down.
AGAAAAATGGTCTTATTCCAAGTTTCATCCTTTTTTACACATAATCCTGCCTTCAATTTGTTGCTGTTATCTGTTATCTAAAATACGGCTGTAGATAGATCCGTCTTCATTCATTCACCTGTTTTTTCATCTATAACAGGCCTTAAAAAGATTGGATTTTGATTGATAGGGCGTTTGGTTGGCCCATAAACTGATTGACCAAAGGGCACACAAAATTAATACAGAAAACCATCGGCTGAGCAAGCCTGAGCAACTCCCATGTGAATACGTATGCTCCCTTGTGCAGGTGCACGAGACAGGTTAAGACAAGGACTCACCATTAAAAGCTCCTCTACGGAGCTCAGAGAGGTAAATAAAGGAGAATTTTGACCACTACTGTGTAAACATTGTTTGAGGAATGGATGAATAATGACTCATAATACATAATTCATTTGACTTGTAAAATATTTAAATCTGCCAATGAAAGACTACTTCTGCAAGCTGATGCAACGCCAGAATGCAAATGCGTGTTTGTAAAATGTATTTTTCGGTTTGGTTGTTGATGACAACAAAACTAGATTGAAAACGTCAACCTTTAAAGGTGCCTGAATATGAAGTCAGCCCGACACCTTGAGAATCGCTTTGCTGCTGCACAACTGTTTTAATTAAATGTAGTGGAACCAAGTTTGTCTTTTTGACAGTTTATTTGTGGCGCTGCTTTGTGAAAATAGCTAGCATAACACTCCCCCCCGTTTCTGTTCAGTCAGTTTCTTCTTCTGCAAGCCGTTTTATGGACATGCCGGTAATGAGGATTTCATTTCATCACAGTTCACCTGAGCTGGGGCGGTTGAAAAGAACAGAGAGGAGAAAAGCGAAGTTTGTGGGATTCTCTCGACTCCCTATAGGCTCCGTGTGGACCCGCAGGCAACGGAGAAAGCATCTGCTCAGGGCTACAGGAGGAGCAGCTATTCCCTTGCATCATCTACTAAAATTTAGGATCAGGAGATATACACATCCTACTTGCTGAAGGCCTACGGTTGAAAAAGTAGTTCACCAATTAGCACTGATATGACATTCTGGACACGATAATGACTAATTAAAATACCTTAATTCTTTTTTTCGCCATGAAGGTACCATTCATTTATACCTTTATTTCGGTTTTAATGAGATGACCTGTTAGGAGTTGAGGAATGCAAAGAGTGGAAATACTGTAATCACCAGTGCCTGTAGGGAGTCAATCAATCAGCAAATTCTGAGTTCAACATAAGCCGCAATAGCGGAATTAATCATGATAAAGTACGGTCTGAATTTTCCATTTTTCATTTGTCAAAATGTCATAGAGAAAACAAGACAAGCAGTGATGATTGAACACATAATAATTGACGGGTAATAATTCAAATATCTGATAGATGGTTCAGAGAGAAGGCACAGAGAGAAAAGGTTTCCAACCATGTTTTGTGGCAAACTGAAAACGTCTGAATCTCCAGACCGTAGGAAACGTGCTGTTTGTTCAGTGTTCTTGTTGCCCTCACAGAGAAGCTGATTTATTAGTCAATTTGTGTCAATAACGCATTTTCGGAAGCCATACCTCTCATTACTGGAGATGGAGAGCAGAATTTTAATTTGTTTTGATGGTGTAATTAAGTCTCATAAATAGCTCAATCTTGCCACACATTATCAAAATGTAATATAGGATACAGCTGTAATATTTGTGTAGATGGAAAGTCAAACTGTACGACAGAGCAGAATGAATCACTGTATTAATTACTGTTTGCAATCATGATTCATTTATGAAGTACATACATGCCAACACATACAAGAAAGAAATCTGCTGGAGTCATTGGAGAATATGTGAAATGTCTTGCTTGTTTTGCTTCGGGTTTAACGTTAAAAAGTGAAATAAAACGAAAACAGCTCAACTCTTGCATACAAAAATGTAGAACTTGATTTTTCTAAAAAATGGTTTACTAATCATTACTGCTGCAGCTTGTTCACGTGATGGAAGTTGATTGTGTCTGTGGAAGCTCACAAGGGATCAAACCCAACTGGCTTTGCTTTAGAAAAAGAAGCTTTTGCATTGACTGTGTCAAATCGCCCGATTCTCCATTGGGACATTGTGATGTGACATTTCTTAATGGAAACTGCATGAAATGATGTGTATGTGAATACACTTTGATAGGGTTAGTGGCGCCATAATCAGAGTGAACAAACCACATCATCAAATATTCTAAACACCAACATTTACCTTGTGGTCGCTTTTAAACTTTTCCACATTGTAAATCATTGTGGACATGATTAATATAACCGTGTCACATGATGTATGTGCACAGCATGAGCAACCTTCCCAAAATGTGAACGTGCACATGAGCTTGTGCTGCACATGTTTATGTGTGTAAGGGAACCCTTGTCAGAATGTGTTGGAACGCTGAGCATTATTCTGTTTCCATTGCATAAATACAATCAATAAATAAAATCCTGCTATTCCTAAACTTGCAAAGATGTTTTGAATTGCTTAAATTTGTTTATTTACAAATTGTGTGTGTCCTACCAGCACACAAAGTACTTATGTCCCTAAGGATCACTTTCTATAAATGTATTTCTTTGAATGTTTAGATGGTTGGTTTGAACACGCATCCACGACAATCTCTACATCATGTCAAAGATTTTGTTTTGGACCTACTTATAGATGAGTATGCTAAATGATGTTACATAATGAATGGTAGAGCTTTTGTTTGCGACACACAAGTAAACTGTTATATAAGAAAAGGTGTTTAACTGTGCTGGCACACTGCTGATGGAGGGGCACTATACACCAACCGTGATGCCTCATCAAATACCCGCCTGTCAAACACATCACAACCACTCGCTTGTGCCTCCACCCTTTCAAAGCATCAAATTAGTTTTTGTGACACAGTTGCAGTAAAAACAACAAGTACAAATAAATCATCGCTTATCTATTCAAAACCTTTGGTGAACTTTGAAATAGAAGCAGTTATTGTGCAGTTTCCTGTGATGAAAAACAAACAGAGAAATTAAAAAGTAAAGGTAAAGTCCTAAGCTGCAAAGTACCAAGCTGTTTTTTTTTGTTTCCAGCTACTTCTGTCTTGTAAATCCACGGCTGATTATCGCCACTCACCGTTTCACATTAGTTCTCTTTGAAAATGAACTGATGCTGTATTGTCAGTTACATCAAAGTTGGTGGCTGACAGAGGAAGGAAAAATCAGGATACTTTGGAACATTGTTCCACATTACTAACACCTCCCTATATACGATATTATAGATAAAATATAATGTTATTTTTGGCTGCAGCTTCCACTTTTGATTTTTGTTGGCTGTATAATTCCCTCACACAACTAATGATCACATGCTTATGAGAGACCTGAGTTAAATTACAACCGAAAAAGTATCACTGGGTGTTTCTGCTGTTCGAAAGGAAACACTTTGAAAAGCAACAAGGTTTATTCCTGGTGTCCAAATGACAGTCATTTGATGTGTGTTATATGGAGGTGGATGATGAAATAATGATTTCCAATTTCTAAAAAAACGTACCTCGGTTTTATGGCATAGCTGAGCAAGCAGCTCATCCAAGCTCTTTCCCGTGAAAAGCCTTTTCGTTAGGATACTCATTGCAACCACCCACACCTTTCTTATGGATGCTCACAGACACATTTTTAAATGTCCATGTAAAAGAACACTGCTAACCATGCACACTGCAACCTCCAAACCCCTTTGCACATCGCCTCAATCCCATTTGTCTGCCAATCTTCACCTGATGAAGGTGAAATGAAAAGAGCTAGGCCTCCATCGGACAATTTGAGAAAGGCATAAGTGAGAGGTGCAGAGCACCACCCGCAATAGAGGAATCATCTTATTTAATATGATATTAAAGTAGAACTCTATTTGCAGCGAGGGCTGGTGTTCAACACTTTGCCTGAGAGAGCAGCAATTACATCCAGTTTGGGGGAAAAATAGACTTGCAGGTGGTGAGTTGTTTATTTGCCTTTGACAGATAGGGACAAGTGCAATTGACATGTTTAATGTAGATAACATTTCACTGATGAAATGAATCAATATCTGTTACCTCTGGCTCTTGTTTATCGATAACAAGCCCGTCCAATCAAATTTATTTGGCTCAAATGTAATGATTGGAAAAGCCTGTCTGGACATAGTCTGCTACCTGTTACCGCTGTCTTCCACAAGCTGCAAGCTGGACCTCTGTGAGTAATAACAATAGCAATTTATCGTGTACACGTTCATTATATGCATTGTCTAATTACAAACAATTTGGGGAGTTGCTTTGGATGGCACAGTGAAGGAGCTGTCCGTTTTGGCATCTTGCCTTCCTTTTTGCAAAGTTTAGCAACTTTCAGAGCCAGTTCTAACAGCTATTTGGCAACATTAATTTGCCTTTTTCCATTGGATCATTTTTCAAATGGTGTATTCTAGTGTATTCTTACTAGTTTCTCAAGGTTAGCACCCGAGGCTCTATGCTTCAACAACCTCCTCCACCAGTGCGAGCTCCTCATACCAGGTTTGGTATTGATGACTTTTAATAATTTTGTTTTGGTGTGATAACTTGTCGACACAGAGATCAAGGATCACCATTCTCCATACACGACAATGTTAATCTCTCAACTGAACAGGAGCAGAGGCCCTGCCTGCAGCTTATGGGGCTTTGTGTAAAGCCAATATCGATGTTTTTAACTGTTTCACTGCATCACCAGAAGCTTTTATGCTGTCTGGATAAGGTGGACATAGTCATAAAATAAGTGACCACACCAGTATGCAATAATAGAAAAGGAGAACCACATTGCCCTTTGGAGGTCCTTTGTTGTGAGCTGTTTAATATAGTACAAAGGGTTTGCAAGGCACTAAAACTGAACAGTTTGCATATATCGTGCTTTTGAAAAGAGGCCGGGACGTACTGTATGGTTGACACATTTTAGTTGTTGCCATAATCTTCACTATATAATCCGTTATATGTTTTACTCTAACAGTACCTTCAGTGAAAGCAGTTCACGTGTCAAATATCAGGGATACAAGCAGTACAATTATGGTGTTGTCCTTATTTTTCATTGGAAGATTGAGTTACTTTTCCTCTGCAGTATATTTAGGAGTTACCCTGTTACATGTTTACAGGTTGTGTGTCACATGTCTTTAATTCTCTGTCAGTTTAGAGAATGCAAAACCAACCATTTCATATTTTTGTATATATATACCATGTCAGCTTGTTTCTCTGGGATTTTTCTTAGTGGAACAAACACTGAATTCAATGTCAGAAATTCAAGCATTCAAGCATTGGTCTGTCAATGGGCTGCAAGACAGTTGTGGGTCAGATCCAGCAGTATTGATGTAAGTGTATTAACTAGAAAACCAGCAACAGCATCAACATTCAAACAGGGTTTCCCCTGCTTTCTTGAGGATTTGTAAGGCTCAGATGGCCACTCTGGACATTGGAAGTCAATACTTGAGCAAGAAGAAACCATAACATTGTCAATATTATATTTTAAAATGAGAAATATCAAACCCCCCCAAGGTATAGAAAGCTGGGGCATGAGGCATCTTCCCTGCTAAATTCGAAGTATGGTTTAGATGTATCTATATGGTTCGGATCCACGTCTCTTAAGAGAAACACTTCAGCCTTGGTTATGCTTTCCACATGGACGGTTGGATGAAAACAAGCTGGCGTGGAATCGTGACGAAGAAACCTTAACATATTTCTCCTCGGAGCAAGCAGATGTTCTAAAAGCTCCTAAACATGACTCATGGTGCATGGTCAGCACAAAGGGTCCAGTGGAGGTGTTTTCACTTTGGCCTGGCATGGTCCTCCTTCGTTAATGATTCTGACAAGACTCACCACACTGCAACTGTGACTAACAACACTTAATGATGAACTAACATGACGGCATGCAGAGGAGCAGTGACCTTGTACTCTGAGCCCTCTCTCTAGGTTTTTACTGTCTCCAGACTCAATACACACGATGATCACATGATGTCGGCTTACAAGGAGACCTGGATATGGGGAAGACAGAGCAAAGACAGAGGAAACCTTGAGCCAAAAACACAGACCTGTATAAAACAAGCAGGGAGATCACCTGCATAATAATTACCGACGTGGGCCCATGATCAAATTACCCTGGGCTGGCATTGAACAATCGGGCCGGCCATCAAGCACCTGTTAAACCCCTGATTTTACGGAAGTGTAAAATCATAATTCACCCCTCCAGAGGACCGACCTTGGACGGTGTAATGCGTGGTGGTGTTATGCGCCAGCAAAAGACTGGCACAGCTTAGCTGGTTGTTGGGAAGAGAAGAACATGAAGCAGCAGTTATTTCCCAATGCGTGTCCTAACTGAAAAAAGATGAGCTGCAATAGCCCTTTTGAGCTATTAACCAGAAGGTTACAATTTAATAGAAATATGTTTATACTCGGTCAAGAATAAGGAATGACAAGGGGGCAAGAAAATTAGATTGTTGGTCATATTTATTATAAAATATATATTAATTCAATTCAATTCAATTCATATTATTTTGTATAGCCCAAAATCGCAAATTACAAATTTGCCTCGGAGGGCTTTACAGTCTGTACACATGCAACATCCTCCGTCCCAAGACCCTCACATCGGCACAGGAAAAACTCCCCAAAAAATGAAAAAAAACCCTTCCAGGGAAAAAAGGGAAGAAACCTTAGGGAGAACGTCAGAGGAGGGATCCCTCTCCCGGGATGGACAGACTGCAATGGATGTCATGTGTACAGAATGACTCATACAGATGTAGAATACATTCAATTCCTATAACAGAAATGATTCAAAGAATTCCAAGTAGCCGGCCAGGTGTACGACAGGACCACTGCAGGGGCCACCACCATCAGATCGAACCACCATCCACAGAAGACTGTGGGGAGGGAAAGCAAAGATTTTAGGAAAGGGTAATAGTGATATGAATCATATTTAAAATTATGATGATGATGATGATGATGACGGCAGCAGCAGGTATTAAGAATGATTCTATACGCTAGTAGTTTGACGGTATATTAATTGGCATTACCATTAGCATTATTATTTAAAGTGATATGTTAGCAATATAGCTAATGTAACATAGATGGACAAAAAAAAACAGAAAACTGTTTTATAACGTGGGGCTGCATTACATTCGGTTTTGAGTTTAGACGTTAACATGGTAAGTAGTTGGAAGCGAAGCATAAAACCTAAAGGTTTAAAATTGGATCAATGTGATGGTGCTTTTTCTTGTTTCAGTTAGATGTCTGGTTAATGCATTTTGATGAAGTAGCTGGAGAAATGACTTCTGTGATCTGGAGAAGTCCTGCACAGAGAACTTGAATAACTGAATAACTCTCTCATGATTCTGACTGGCAGATATTTATTAGATGCCAGTAATTATGGGTTATTTTGTTATTTACATTTCTGAGGGAATCAATTCCAATCTCAACAGGGTTCCAAAGCCAAAATCTGATGTCTCAAAGTTTTACCTTTTCTTATAATTGAAGTAGTTTATGTTAGTTTTATAACAAGTTAGCTGTATCAGTTGTGTGACTTCCAGTAGCTCATTTCAACTAGAGAACTCTGATTTATGTCAAAAACAAGAGAAATGGGAAGATTTAAAGGTAAAACTGTAGTATCAGCATTAGAATGATACATTATACATTCAGAACAAACTATATGACGCTAAAAATATGACACATTTGAATTAAAATGTACCTTGGCCTTTACCACAATGCATTAAATTCTTAACATAAGAAACAGTATTGGGACTTCAGGGTGGAGCACGATTAACTGTGACAACCCTCCTCTTCCCACATTCTATGTGTCCCTGTGGTTTTGGTTGTCTGTTGCAGTTGCTGATTGGAGTGTCGTCAGCTGGATGAGCCGCACAATTGAGGATTCATAACTCTTAAAGGTACACTATGCAACCGGGGGTTGATTTTCCAGCGAGGCTCCCCCCAGAGGCCGAAAATAAAAGTGCACTGTCGTAAAGACGCTCAGCTGTTCTTGTGAGGTCCGCTCAGCCTTGCAGCCTTCTTTCTCTTTTAGCTCTCGCCAATGGGAAAAGGCTTGCCCGAGTCCTCTCTCTGTCCAGGGCCTTTTCCTCTTTCTTGCCTGCTCCGACATGGGCTTTTGCTGTTTTGTCGCTGGTTCCGCCATGATAACTGCACAAATATCGCCACTGCGCTGAAATGACTCATTTAATCATCCAAAACGGTATGGAACACATTCATTAACTGAGAAATGTTGCATAGTGTGCCTTTAACTAAAAATGTTTTAGGTTTCATTCTTACTACCACCTCCACTTTTATACGTAAGGGGTCTATCTGAGGCTTTTCACTATACTTGAGAACACAATACAGCCTGGTAGAGAAAATTAATAAATAACGGAGAGAGGGGTTTATGCTAAATGACATAGAAACAGGGAGAAAGGAGATGAGAGAGCAAATGGAAGACTTTTCTGAATTCTATGTTGAAAGCACACAGCCAAAGGATCAAACACAGACTACGTAGGCTACGTTAGTTGCATATCTCCACTGAAACTTTGTGGCTATATACTTCAGCTAAAAGTCCTTTTTGGAGTAATTTCTGTCGCAGCTTAATGCATCACCTTGAAATTGATTTTCTATGTCTCTATTCTCAAAGTAGAATGAAAACAAACAGAAAAGCTAGAAATACGCAAATAATGGTTGATTCGTTCACGTGAGTATAATTCTGAATTAAACACTCTGATAGAGCATGTAGTGTATGTTTTTGTTCATGTCTGCTTGTGTATCAAGAGGCCATTATTCTCTGGTGGTCACACAGATTTATTAACCAAAGACCAATCCCTCTCCCTCTCTCTCTCTCTGTTCTTTCAAACCCACTTGTGACACCATCTTGGACCCGTTAACGAAGTTACCAGTACCAGGAGCTTATGCCCTCGAGAGGACTGAGTCTTTCCTGCTGTCAGGACGCATTGTTCCATCAGGGAAGAATAAGAGATAACAAGATGGAAACAGCAGCCTGACCTCTGAAAAGACGCATAGATGAAAGGCAAAATGGAAAAAGACAGACATGTAAATGAGAAAATGTGGAACGTTTATGATCTCAGGGAGTTTGAAAAGGACGCATAGGGACACGGGTGTTTTGTTAGTCCTTCGCCTCTCCCTCTCTCTTTTGTTTTCGGGTGCTCCCCAAAGGAAAAGTATCATTGTCCAATTGTCCAACAGTCTGTGGTTGTCATACAAGTCTTTCAGCACTGTGAGGAAATCTATATTTCACAGATTGCTGTTAATGTTGTTGACATGTCTATCTTGCTCCCTCTTTGTGTTTGTGCCACTTTTCTTGAAACATGATGCTTCTCTTATCTTTGCAATATCATGGCTTCACAAAAAAAACATTGTCAATCATGATAAACTGCTCTCACAAGGGCTGTGATCAATTTGCTGTCAACCCTGGTGTAATAGCTGGACACAATAAAAACACAAATGGTTCAGCAGCGTCGTAGAGCCAAGTAACCACCTGAAATATATATTTTTACTAACAGATATCTTTAAATGACTGGAAGCATTTTGAATTTACACATACAAGGTAAGAACTGCATAGTATCACAGGCGTTAGGGAGTTTTTATGACATGTGAAAGAGATGAAATGCAAAACAGGTGAAAATCTATATTTACTGTTTATTTTAAAAGAGGACTTACTTCTCAAAAGAAACGTACAGACAAAAGGGAAATTGAATAGAAAATTGAGTATCAATAGTGAATTGCTGAATATTAAACCAAGCATGTATTCACACCAATGGCAATTTTGGTAATAATAATTGCAACATGTTGTTTTTTATAGATAGAATGACTGAGTGTAAATTTCTTTTTGAATTACAGGGCAAAACAAGATTACATTACACCGTTTTCTTGTGTACTTGACATTCTCAGGAGCAGTCAGTCACCTTGTTTTATACAATTAGAATCAGACATTAGAAAAGCAGCTACACCGAAAGGCCAGTAAGGTGTATGAATAATTCTGATCCACGTGGAATTCTACATGTGTGCAGTATAATTGGATTGGATTTCATTAATAGCATTCTAAAGCTACCGTCGAAAATTAATCGACTGTGCCGTTTCGCCCTGAAGCCACAGAATAGCAACGGTATGATGCTAAACCCAAAAAAAGCAGTTTCTGATTTGTGAATATACTTTTTTCTGTAGCCTTTCTAGTTGCAAGCCTTTGTTCATATCAAACCTCGGACGTGGCCTGGACGTGAATTCACAATAAGGTAGAATTCAGAAAAAAAAGAATAAGGAAAAATGTATTACCATAATGTGTCAGACATGCAAGGAGTTGACTTGGCAGTTGGTACGTAACAACAGAATATTCTGTTAAAGAACTAGATGTTCTAGTGAGATACCATCTCATGAACAAACACACACAGTCACACTCACACAATGATGCTACAGTATCGCAAAGGCTCGGCTGAATTCAATTCACGAGGTCTAGTGTGTGCTTAATAGTTTGTAACGCAAACATTTGAAATGGTTGGTTCGTTTTTGCTTTCATTCCATTGCAAAACAATCATCGGGGAATTTAAACCAACTGCGTGCCACCCGCCTATTATAACAATGAACCCAATGAACTGAGTGCAGAGGAGAGCTCCTTTACATCTGAAGTGTACAGAGGAGGAGGATTAAACAAAGAGAATACATATTAAGTAATACAAATGAGGGAGGGCAAGTGGGTGGGTAGAAAATAGTACGAGCAAAGAGGGTTGAGATCGGGTTTCAACAATAAATAATACATATCTGTGTAAGCTTTGATTATATTGCTTTTCCATTTGCACTTGGGAAAACAACTGAATAATTGACGAGTAGAAATAAAATTTTGAGTTGGCTTCCAATTCATATTCTCTCAAAATTCCTCTACATTCTATCTGAGTGTGGTAAGATCAGATTCCAGACATTTTTGAGGATCTAGAATTACCAATTCTACTTGCATTTTTTAGCAAAGCATAAGATGTATATCTACTTCCTCAGAGAGGCTCATGAATTTTAACAAGCAAGATCATAAAGATCCAATTCACAATTTCAGCTGAAAAAGTGGTGTGTGTGTGTGTGTGTGTGTGTGTGTGTGTGTTCCAATGATTTGCTTGTGTGTGTTATTTATGTGTCTGGGGTTCAATGTACCACAGTAAAATCGGCCATTTTCAGGTAACTATGTGCCTTCATTTACAGAGTGATGCAGTGACAAGACTCGCTCGGAACCTCTAACGGGGTGTTGAGAATTGACTTGAAATAGGTCATTACTGCGCAAGACCTTCTCATCTCCAGCAGTCTCCCTCTGGTAGCTTCTGGAGATCAAAAGCTGTCATAGAGGATACAAAGAGATGAGACAATTTAAAGGAGGAATCCCCACAACTTTCCAAAAAAAAGTCAGGGAGGAAATACACCTTTGGGCGGCAAATGTCATACTTGTTGGCGCGATATAACCCTAGTTTCAAATCAATATTATTTTATTCAACAAAAAATGCATTATTAACAGAATGTGGTTACAGTGTTGATTGTGTGTATTGTGTAGCAGACATATCCCTGCTATCCTATTGTGTCTTTTAATACCACACTCAATTATATAACTATGTTGGTTACATCTTTACAACTACCGGCTGGAATATTTTGAAAACGTTTTCTTCAAATGCCCCGTCCATTAATGAACGTTGTCTTTCATTTAACTATAGACGAATTGGGGCAGCGCGTGAATGAACCGAAAGCCAAAGTGGGGAAAAAAAGAGGTTTACTAGATATCCGTCATCCGCACTCAGTGAGGACGTCTTAATAAGGCCATAGACCTCTGGTCCGGGTGTTTGTTAGGCTAGTGAGGCTGCATTATTCGTTCCGTTTTTGATGATGTGTATTTTTTAACAAAGTTCGGTCATAACTTTGCTCACACGGTAAATGTCTCTGAGCAGTCTGCTGCTTGTTGAGGAAGCCTGCTGAACCAACAATACTCCCCTCAGCTCTCCTTTTTAAGTGACCCATATGAGTCCTAAAAAAACGGGATGAAGTTATCAAAGAGATTAACCAAACATGTCTCTTTTTGTAGGGCCCGACAAACCAAACTACAGTCTCCGCAGCGGTGACTGAAGTAACGCGGCGTGAACCGCCATTGGAAAAAACGGTGTCTCACATCCCGGGATTGTCAAAGAGATCCAACAGTGCGTGAAAATAGCCGCTGCTTCACTTCTTTTAAGAAAATGTCAGCGGGTGCAGGCTCCCCTGAAACCACATTCGCTATCAAGGGCCAAACGTAATATTATAAAATGTTATGACGGCAGCACTTTGTTGGAGCAGCTGAACTGCATTTGGAATTAGAAAGCTGTGAAATGAAACTGGAGGGGCACTGGGGTTTGAAGTTAAGTGAGGACCAAAGAATGAAGAAAGCACAGCAATGGTTCAGTGGCTAATGTATTGTAAATCATACTGGGTATTTTCAAGTGTTTTTAGAAATTCCATTTCTATACAACTGAAATGGTTACTTCTTTAAAATGGATGCACGTCTCTGTGGGAAACATGTTTTGGGCTTAGTCGAGTTGCAGCATTAATTAAACATGCCATTAACAAAATCCATGTTTAGGCAACAGAACGACCTTGTTAGGTTTGGTAAAATGTTGTGGCTTATAACAGGTCTGTTTGTTCATTTATTTAGGTTACTGACGTAAATTACAATAGCTCAACATTAGCTTTTACTTTCACAGCCTCTGACTCGTTCCCCACATAATTCTGGCTGAGTGCGTTTCTACCAGACTGCCAATGGAAACACATTTGTTATACGCCAAAAACTAAATGGAATCCATTATATTGAATACATATCATTTGGTGGTACTAGATGAAAATATAAGGGATCAAAAAATCCATCATACTGTACTTCAGGGCAATCCATGGAGGGGTTGTTGAGACATTTCAGTCTCTAATATGCTTGTGCATCAGCAGACGCGTATTCCGGTCCACAGAGGCCGACGACCGGGGATAAAATAATTAACCAAAAACACAATTTAATGGTAAACATATGTTTAAGAAAATGGCATCACCAACTGTGATAGTTTTTCTTAAGCACAAAGATAAGGTGGCATCAACATGACAGATGCACCAGTCTTAATGCATGTAAAAAAAATGTGAATGGTGGGGAAGGAGGACTGAAGTCAACAGCCAGCAAAAGAAATAATGACTAGGGATACTTAATGCAAATCAAACCACGCTCAACCGTAGCTCAACAAAAACAGGTATAAAACATTACGAGGTATTGTTCTTCTTTAGTTGCAGATTAAACACTGAAACATCAATGTACGAGGCTGCCTAACATCAGTTGCTCAGAATATACATTTTGAAAGAGAGCGTCTCATATTGGCAGTGGCAGACGATACATCGTACATTTCTCGACTCGAGCAAAGTCCCCCATATCACATCATCTCTGCTCCTGAAATGGAATAAGAACAAAGTGTATTTGCGGTTGCATGCCTGTGTGACAGCGGGAGAGAGACAATTTACAAGTGTTTAGGGGTACTGCCAAGTTATAACTGATGTTCAATTTGATGAATTATGGGCTCTGGGTCTTTGAGTGAGTCAAGATTCCATCCATGATGCTAACCACCAATCTACATTTTTCTATAATTGATTAGGTTAGACAAGCAGCAAAAATTCCACAAGTTGTACAAGGGGAGGGGCAGGAGGATATATTGAATGAAAGAGGAAAAGGAAGAGGCCGCCATCGGGTCTGAAGAGGGATTTGATGTTACAAGTAGAAAGTTCAGGCTCTGCTGCAGTAAATAGATAAACAGATATTTTCAGTCTCGCAGTAAGACCTAAGACAACCTGTGGTTTTGATGGAAAATAGCATCGCCTGCAGCCTCCTGTAAATATTCATTTTCAGTGCTTCCCAGAGCTTTCCAGCACACCCGAAAAATGAGCAATAACAATTCTCATTTCAGTGATCTTCACTGCAGTGATGAAAAGTGTGTTTACACATTCCTGAAATCAATCATTAACTATGTTTCTCATTAATATATAAAAACATGTATGCATTTCAAACATTCGTCATGTACTTAGAGCAACTAGAGGGTAAGGAGGAGGTTTTATTAGGGACACATAGAACTTTATTTTTATTGTTTGAGGTTGTGAGGTTACAACGATGCACTTTCATACGAGGAGTAAACAGTATGGGAGCTCTCTCGGTCGCACGTTTCATTTGTTGAGAAACACTGATCCTTTATGTTGAATCATCCTGTAATATTTATTTTGTCATGTTTCTTATAGTTGCATGTGATATTAGAATAAAGGAGACTATTATTACAAACAGTGCTATTGTTGCCAGCACCATGAAAGCACTTTGTGGAGAAAAAAGGTGGTTGAGTGATGATGATGCACCTAGAACACGCAGCTGTGCTGATGCCCACCTCTGTCATCCCTCAAAAGGGCCACTGATGGAGTGTCTTATATTTCAATAACTAGCAGACACATCTTTAATTTCTTCTATGAACTTTCGCTCTAGACATTTCGCAGCACATCCCATTGTCCGAGTGAATTGAGCGGTTTTGTTTCGTAGATCAATTAAACTTTTCAATCGTAAGAGGAGAAATATGTCATTTTGATTTCCAAGTTAACTTCTAAATAGCAGAAGATACCAAAATTGGTATTACCAAATAATAATACAAACTGTAGCGGCTGCTGTGCTTGAACTCTGCAACAAGATTGACTTTCTGATTGTTTAGAAATGAATAAAAATGTCCTTTACATACATACAAAATTATTTTAGATATTTTTGCCTATATCGCGGCTTTGCTGTTCTTTCTATCTATCCGTAGTTGCTGTGATGAATGCCATTTGATGGTGGTGGAGTGTTTTAGCCTGTGTGTTGTGCTAAAAGATGCACCTGGTCATCAACCAGCATGTAGGAACAAACAGGCACACTCCCCACGGCTTTCAAATGCGGGATCCAACTGTCAGGTCAGCCAGGCAAATGGAGTTTGGGTCACATGCTGTTAATGTTTGTCATGTCTGTTTGTTTTGTGGAAGGGGACTCTTGAAATTCCACCGTAAAAAGAGCAAAGAGCGAAAACTAATCAATATGTGCTGAAAAGGGAAGGAAGGAATTGCTTACTTTCAGGGTTATATGTGACACAAACATAACAAGTCATGGATGAAAGCAGTTCAGTTGTATATTCAATTTTTTTTGCACCTGATTTTGAAAAATGTGCAACTTGGAGGGCATTCTCTCTGCTGTAGTATGTTGTCTGTGCTGTAGATTTTATTTAGAAAGAATAATTTAAACTGTACTTCCAAAAACTTTGAGTGAAGCCCAATGCTTTGATCTTGTTCTTTCTCAGATCTTAAAATATTACCATGACATATATTAAGTTCTTGCAAAGAGCAGGATTTGCCTTATTGGATATTATCTGAATGTTGCTTCATTACTTTGGCATTAGCTGATGCATTCTGAAGACAACTTAAAATTTGTTTATTTTCAAAGATAAATAATTTGTGAGCCATTGAACCATTGCAACTAATGTCAGTTTGTGAAATGAATTGGTTGCTACATTGCAACATTTTCAACGTGTACCATGATTTGTTGACACTAATCTAGTTAAACACACGCACAGTTACAAGCTACAAGCTATTTTATTTTAAATGTACCTGCTGTATGAAACGCAGAATGCTAAAAAATCCAGATTTTGCTGAGAGCTTACAAATTTTGCATTTCCAGGCAACACTGTCCCTTGATGATTATGCTAAAAAGCAATTCATGATGAGTTTGAAACAACACATAATTTACAAAGATGCTGAGGAAATGAAAGAGCTCTGCTCATACAAAACTAACCTTCAGGACTGATACTATTAGAGTTTTAGCAATAAAGCAAGTTTCCCAAATTGCTTAGGTTCAAAAGGTTTAAAAAGCCCCTTTTAATTTTTTACCTCATCGTATGAATATTATACTAAAAAATGTTTTTCTCTAAGCATGTTATTAATACATATTAATAATTATTGGATTACAATTATTTCCTTCAGTAATCAAAAGGTGTACAACCTCTGATAAAGAATGTGATGAAATACCCGATTGCCATGTCGAACAATACTAAAGCCAAAACTAATATTACGGTGCCTTGAATGTTATCCTCAATTGGAATCTGTTAGGTAGATAACATTTTCTTGTCATGACCCAGTAAGACGTTGAAGGAAAGTAAATGGTTTAAAGGCTCACTTGCCTGTATTTTATAACAATCTTACTTCAGATTAACCACATCAAAATCCATTCTTTTTATAATTAAGAGCAAAGAGAGAAATGATGATATTAATATAAGATAGTATCACTGATGTATTCAGAAAGCCTGCTGGGAAGAGCTTTGCAACACTCAAAAAAAAAATATTATTACAACCGGGTAAAAATAGAAGGAAAAAAAAGAGAATCTCGACTAAATAAACATTCCATCACCACTGTTGACTCTAACAGTTATTGAATAGATTTAAGTTGCATTAGATTTGCCTGTTATTTTCTGAGGCTGGGACATGTATTTCTTCATAAATTACTTGGAGTAAATATGGCATACAATACAACAATTTTTTTTTCAATCTACGATGATCCGCAAAGGCTCACGGCGTTCTGCATAACCTGTGAGTGGGAAACAATTGGCACGCAGAACGAAAACGCTACTCCTCTCCGAGCGTGTGGCTCAGCCAATACACTTGGGAATGATGCCTGTTTACACTCCAGGGCATGTCTCTATAGACGTATCAGTTGGATGGTGCATCTGAACCAAAGTTATTTGAGAATCTAAAGGGAATAGTTTGACCCCGAATAGAAAAAGAGCGGGGGGGCCTGATTTGGCAGGCTGCTGTCTGCTGGACTGAAAGACATTATTGTTCCTTCTGATCTATTTCTGCCATAAAGTTTTGTCCCACTTTGTTTGAATTGACAACATGAACAATATAAATGCAGCAAAACTAGTTCTCGGCACTGCAATGTTGATTATATAAGCTTGCCGTATCACCATTTGTTTGGCCTATTCTTACACTTATTTTCCACAATGCAATTTTTATGAAATTATAATATGGCTTCTCTATCATTGCTAGGAATGTCTGTCTTAAAGAATGTAAAAACATCTTTTATACCATCTAGTACGTTAGTTTCCACCTTGAGTCCTTCGAGCTTAGTCACACTGAATGTTTTGCATTGCATTCACTTTGAATGCCCCAATTTTTATTAACAAAGAATGTTTTGCCAACTCATTTTCAACTCACACAGCACGCATGGTAAACTCTCAAAAGTTTTTCTTGATGCTGCACAACGAGTTGGCAAAACATTCTGTGATAATAAATAAGCAATTGTTCTTTAAAAGTGACAAATATAACCCTGGAAGCATCACTTTTGCAACGCTGTTACGACATTATCTACGTAATCCACGCAGGCCACGGTCACATTCATTGAATTAAAATGAAAATGGGAGCCAGTAGCAGATTGAATGTGTGAATATGTAAGTGCAACACATTTCAATCTGCAGTTCTTGACGTTCAGCAGTGCCCTCTAAATTAATTTACCAGACCGAGCGCCAACAGGGTCCAAAGATTAAGGAAATATTTGACATGGTATACCAAATTAATATTTAGAGGATTTATATGTCATTTTGTACAAAAATCAGGCTGACAATGATGAGTGCATTTTTCACAGTATGTTTTGGCTTTTCTGATGCCTGTATTGACCCTCCTGTGTCACACATTTGAGCACATCTTATTTTGTTTTTGATCCCACCTGCATGTTTACGCACCCTCTTGTCATTTCAGATCCTTCCACATCAGCTCATTACCCTCATCTGGTTCTCCTTGGCCTTCTCCTTGTCAGCCACTCACTATTTAAGCTTGTCACATTCTGTTGTTTCCTGCTAGATTATCTTGCGTGTGTATGCCAAGTTTTCCAGCTTTTCTGAATTAGCCTATTTCCTTCTGTTCTGACCTCGCTCTGGATTTGTTTGCCTACTGACGGATCTCCCGGGTTTCTGACCTTGCCTGAACTTTTAGTAAAATCTACCTGTCTCGCCCATCTTGTTGGAGTCATGCTTGGGTTCCTTTGTGCGCCGGTACCAGTAACCATGACACTCATGTCTGCAAATTGACAACATCTAAAAGTCTGTGATTACAATGGCGGAAGTGGCAGGAGATAAAGTAATTTTAAGTGCATAAACACAGTAAAGGGGAAAATAGAGTGAATTTTATTCAAACAAGCCCAACGATGATTATGCAGTTTGCGTGTGGGCTTGGCATACATTTGCCTTTTGCTTGGGAAGGCAAATGTATGCCTCCTCCAGTTGTCCTACGGGAGTTACAAAGAGCCCTCTGCTGTTTTGCATGTGTTGTATTAGTCTTCCAGGCAAATATTGGGTCGAATCAAACAGTAATCCTGAGTTATCTCCCATTTTAGTCAGAAATTAAGTCAGCAAAATAAAGTCCTCACAGGCGTGCATATTCATTTTTAAAGGTGACGTTGCAGCTAGTATATATTTATCTGTAACGTTAAGGTGACAAAAGCAAGGCAACCTGCCAACCAAACCACTTCCTTTCTATTTTCAACCACAGTATTAAAAATATTGTGATAACAAGACCGCCAGTACATCAGCTATGCGATGCAGTGATTTCAGAACGAACAAAGGACATAAAAAGTACAAAACAACACAAGTACCGGAGGAAAGTGGCGACGACAGACAAGAGTGTCTGAAAGGTAGGTACACAAAGGTATTTTACGCTGTTGGTGTAGAAAAACCACTCAGTCAGATTACGTCAAATATTTGTAGGATAAGTGAGAGTTATGTGAAGGGGAAATCTGAGCTCCCATAAGTCCCATAAAGTTCATAAAGCTTTGAGTAGAAAATCTATATATCCTGTTTTAGAGCGAGGCCTGGGATCTTAGCACTTCACTTGATACCCACTGCTGCTTGGTCAGAAAGAACGCACAACAGCAGCATTGAGCAAAGTAACACAAGAAAAAAGATCAAAAAAATTATAAAAGAGCAGTGATAAATACAAAACAAGAATCCGCATTAACTGAAATTAAATTTGATATATACAGACATATATCTAACATCTCATTTGTGAATCATCTCATGCAGATGGGCGGAGTGTAAGTAGGTTGACCAATTACACTGACTGAGTTTCTACTGTGTTCATTCTCAGTAAATCTGCAAATACTTGAGAGTAATTTCCCTTGGGAAGCTCCGATGGCGGGCTGGAAATGGGAAAATTAACACCTGTCATCGACTAAGTGATCTTTTTTCCAAATCCCAAGAAAAAAAGCTACCTTAATCAAATGATAAGCTGCCTGGCACAATAGATCGTGAATGGACTGACAACTATACGTATTGAGAGGACCACAGCTGGGGATGTAGACGTCAAGGAACTTGTGAGCTTGTTTGGTGAGTGACTGCTTTCCTGGTGTTTGTGGTTTATAAGTGGCCGCTGTGCCGACCGGTATTCTCCTAAGAAAACCAAGCAATATTTAAAAGTCTATGCTTTTTTTCTATGCCAGCTAGCACTCATTACTACACACATTTGATTATTTTTCTACATGTGTAATTTTCTCTATTCTTGGCACTTATCGGACATAACACAACATTCTGAGCTCATCCGGGCAGATAAATGGTCAGAGGTCCGCAGTCTGCGGCCAATATTTCTCTTTAAAAATAGATATAAATGGCAGTCAAAGCAAAGAGGGGTTTCTTAATCTTAGACACATTTGAGATTTAGTTTGAGTGATACTTGGCCAAAGAAAGGCAGCTTCTTCAGAGGCCAACGCTTCTATCACCATATGTGCAGCATTATTGCTTTCAGTCAAGGACATATTTGGCCAACTGCCTCCTCCTGGCCGCCAGGTACACAATTGGACAACAAGAGATGGCAAATGGCCACTGTCAAATGATAGTCTCTAACACACGCAATGATTGGGTGGACAAAAAAATCCATAACTACGTCCATTATGGTGAAATATATATATATATATATATATATATATATATATATATATATAGTAGAGCATGTGTCCTCCCTGGAGAAAATATTTCACCTGCAAGCTATCACAGTCAACACTAATCAGACGGATGTGGGTGGATATCCTGTTGGACACAGTTTATTAGACAGCTAATTACAGGCATGGACAAACTGCTCGTCTAACTGTAGGGAATATGACTCATTGGTCTTATCATCTAATTAACACTCAATGTCTCCTGTCACATCTTTGTATGTGGAGTTGAAGGCATTCAAAAGGCAATGAATTAATTCAACAATTAATTTAACAGTCTTTCTTCTAAATAACCAAATAACTCACCTCCAATGTAACTCATTAAATTATCAGTGGGTGTAATATCCAAGCATTTAACAATGAGATGTGTTTTGTCCGTGGCGGCTAAGCCCCTGTTGATGGAATTGACGGGTGGTGGGGGGGGGGGGGGGGGCGACGGACATGTGAGGACCTAAAATGTCAGAACAAAATGAGCCCATTAGAGACAACCTGCCCAAAGGCCGGCAGATTCCAATCAGATGGTAGTTTAAAGGTTATCGAAAAGTTCAGCACAACACTTTCCTGGGGGTTAAAATGAATGACTGATGAGCTGCTGGTCTCTCTGTGCTTGTAAGCTCAAATGTCTTATGAGACTCATAAAAGATCAGATTTTCTACAATCTTGCACAACTGAAGCCATATCAGACTTATTATCCAGTAAGCACCGCCTCCCACTGGGTCAGGTCTCTTCAAATAAATGTCACCAGGATTTAGAAAGGTAATTGAGTTTCTACTCTTCGTCCAGTCGAACACAAACCCCGACTTGGTTAGGTGGAAGACCATTTGTGATAATAGCAAAACACCCAACACATCCAGACTTTTAGCAGCTGCTAACATTGATGCATTCAGCTAAGGCCAGAATTAGTATATACAGTATTTATGTAGAGAATAATCCTTGGGAGCTCTGAAGCAACAATGTAGTTAAGAATGATGTGTTGCCAAAAATGCAGAAAATCCCAAAGTAGTGCTACAAGCAGAAACATCTACCTCAGCTAATGGACCCACATCAGTTGGGTACAAATGGGATTCACAGCTGGAGTGCTAATCAAACCAGATGTGCAAACGTTTCATCAGGAGCCGTACTCTAACTCATTTTAGAGGTGACTCTCATCCAATCACTCATTTCTGCTGACTGCTGCTCTACATTTACCAATTCATTAGGTGTTTTTCGTGCCACACAACTATTTCTTGTCCTTTTAGAAAAATCTGGATACAAGTAATGGATTTGGATAATATGCACTGCTTTGATCAGTTATTGCAGGTTTTCATGTGGCCGACAAAAGAAAACGCTCGGTACTAAAAACGTCATTTTTGTTTGTAGCATACAGGTAGCCATACGGTGTACAGATGCCCTCTGAATATAAGAAAGGAAGAAAAGTTATTCACTAAATAAACAGTGCTGAACCAAAAATAACAATCCTGTAAGAGGTTACTGGCGGTCCGAGGGAAATTAACAATTAGTATCCGATTAATCTATTAGTTCCCCACATGTTGCAATAGTGCGCAAATAGTTTATAATATGATTAATGAAGAGTGGAAATAAAAGTAGAAGCATTGAATTGATAGTTGAAAGCTCTATATGGGTAAACAGTGGAAACATACAGCTTAAAGTAATGAATTAATAGTTGAATAGCTGAAGAGTAATGATTAACCAGTAGAAATATTTCAATATTTTAAATAGACAAAATATTTTAAATAAGAATAAACTGTTCGAAACACCTAAGAGTAGCAGTACATTGATAGCAGGTAAAAACTCTACGACATTGACCGTTTGATTGATAGTACAGAGTTGATGATGTAATAAGAATATATTCCATAACCTAAAATTCATGCCTTTTCCCACTGCACAAGTCTTTTCAGCCTATCATCTCTGCTGACCATTCGCTCTATTACTTTTATTTTTTTAATCTCAATTCTTTCTTCTTCATCTATCTGCTCTCAGGCCTGATTCCCTTAAGTTATTTCGTAATGAGCAGTGAGGGAGTTGATAAATAAAAAAAAAAAACGATTCATTATTGATTCCTGCTTTGGAATTTAGAAGTTGTTGATGGCTTCTCGTTGGGACCTTTAAGTTGTATATCATAGTCAAAGAGGCACATGTGTGGGACCATCGAGGGCCTCTTCAGGAGCAAAGCTGGCAGATGATTTACGATCAAACATTATTCCAAAGCACCAGAACAACATAAACGTATTATCTACCATCTTGGCAGCAATTTCTATCTGGATTGAATCCAACATACAGAGAAACATACATCTTGTGTTGGCCTGTTGTGCACCATGTTGTTTGCAGAGCAGGCCGAAGATCCCGACATCAGCAGCTACGTAATCCTGTTTGTAATGTTGACAGCAGGCACTGCCTTTAAGGCACAACTTCATTTGAGCTAAATAACTATATGTGATAGAGAATCATCTCCCTGCTTCAATTTGACTTAAAACACTATTGCTTAACATTTTGGGGTTATGTGATGAAATATTTACTTCGCTGCTGCCACTTTCTAGACTAGAGTGTTACTCCAAAGACCGAAACTACCACTGCTATTAAGAGAGTGACTTATTCACCATCTTCCAACCACAACCATTTCCGTCAGCGGCTATTGGATTACTCTTGTTTAGCAAAGTGTGTGCGCTTAATGCGTCTGTAAATGTACAAATGTTTCCTGATGTCTTTTTCAATAAATAAAACGTCCTTGTCTAATCACTCATAAGTGTATGCTGCTGTGTGAAATGTATGTCGTTGTTGGTCAAAATCTAGGTGCTGAGAAAGTGCATTAAGCATTCAAATATGAGCTGCGGAAGCATTATGGTATGGTATGCAGGGCTCGGATTTGGACAAAATCATCCACTGTTGATTGAGTTGATATTACACAAACATGCCTTCTCCATCGGTCCCTCCCAGCATGCACAGCTGTTCCTGCATCTATATGGCCCCCTTTCACAAGAGAGCTCTGTACACTCTGCCCTCCTGCCCACACAGTCATCTGCTGCAGGTGCTAATTGGGAAACTGCTTTCCTTGTTGCTGAAGCTTCCACTTGTGTAATATTTAACTTAGAGTGATTCCTGTTTAATATTTTTGTTTGCTGATGTTTGTTAGTTTTGATTAATCCTTTTTCAATCAGCCAGCTTTGGCAGAAGCAAATAGTGGTTTACTACTATGTATATGATTATTTGTGTGTGTCATAATACTTACTTTTTACTTTGATAGGCAAAGAATCACTTGCACAATACTTAATTATTTAAGATGAGGGTGCTGTCACAATAATGACATAAATGTTTAGATCGGCAGTTAGGCAAAAACAACTATCAAAGAGCAGGTTTCTGAACCTTTGAAGATAATGACAAATAAAAAGCCAATGAGCAACGAACAGTTTGCAAAACACTCTTGACATACATATTTGCATCTGCAAACAGAAACCCCTCACATCCTATTTGGTATAAATTAGATCCAGAGGGCATATTTGGAAACCAATAAACCCTCCCGAATGTGCTGGTGTCATTTAAAGCGATCCAGTGTGTTTCAGGCCCTGCATCTGCGGGGCTACATATGGTGGGTGTTATGGCCATTGCTCAGTGTGTCTCTGTGATTCATTTCCCTGTCTTGATGCCATGCGGTCATAGTAAATGGATTACAAATCTAGAAAAACTAAACTTAAGACCTGCAGGTTTATTTTTTCTTATATTTAGGCCTATAAAAACTCAACTGTGAATGTTTAGGGCGGCTCGGCTCATGAGCTACATTTTAAGTGACCAAGTCATGGATTAAAAAGGCTAAATATCTATTTATTCATTTGTGTATCTTTATACTGAGTATACATTTGCAATATACAGTATGTTGGCATGCATTTACAGTACTTCTTGGCTGAACTTAAAACCATTGACAGTCGGCCTTCCAGTGTTGCTACGATATTACAAACTTATTTTAGATTATACAAGCTACCACCGCCTTTGTGATCTCCAAATCCGGCTTCTGTGTATAAGCATGTGATCGGCAGTGAGTGCTGCTGCCGCAGGCGCATCCGTCACCTTCTGCTCAGAGCCAAGGATCGCCAATTTGCACTACTGAGTTTTCTGTTAGCTCTCGTCGTCGACAGCGCATGCGAGGATATCCGTCTCAGAAAAAACGTTATTCTTTTTTCAACTGCAGGCGGTTTACCGGCGCCGCCTTGGCGATCAACCGGTCGACCGTGATCGAGCTATTGCGCACCACAGGTTTAGGGGTCCAAATTCAGATGGGAAAAAACTGCAAAAGCACTCAGCAGGGATCGAGCCCAATATCCAGTGAGCTCACTGACAGGAGCTTCATTCGGATATATTGGTTCCTCTCTTAGCCTCAAATTGCTCATCGACTAAATAAAAAGGTGGAAAAGAAAGTGGAGGTTTGTGTTTTAAAACGGTAAAGGTACCACATCCTCTGCAAGAGTGCAACCACACTCCACCTATATAGAGAGACTTTTGGCTACCTCTGATTCAGATCAGGCTGTAGTCTATTTCCTGGACACCAAATATGGGTGTTAAAAAGTGTCACCCATAAAATACATCTGTTCACAATCTCACTCACTTCTCATTTCCAAATGAGAGGAGTCCTCAGCCTGTTTTTTACTTCCAAACATGGTCTCTCCATCTAATGAGAAGGTAGAAATGGCCGAGGTGCAATAAACAAAAGGCTGATTGAAGAGGAGAACGTTTTCTTAACTTGACTGCTACAGAAACTCAATGACAGCAGTTTAACTCTGTTCCCTGTAGTGTTTATGGGAAATAATCAGTTAGTCAGAATGAGAATAATGAGGCTGGCTTTAAGATTAAGCTTGGAGAGCAAAGCAGTCAGAATAAATTACATTATTTTCATAAAGTCCTTTTTATTATGCAGCATTAAAATACACAACCATTGCTAAATAAAGGATGCCTGAATAGCAAATAGAAAGGTAGGGTCAGAAGTAGGACTCACGATGCAAACCCAGATTTCAATTGAAATGGATTTTAATAAATCAAAAGCTTGCCTTTTTCATGAAGAAAAAAGAAAAACCTCCAACTCACTGACTTACAATAGATAATGCCTCTTTCCTCTCAAATTCATTGTATCTACAATTGAGGGGCAGATAGAATACATTATGAACAGCAAACAAGAGCAACACAAGATGATACATCCTAGTGGAAAGTGCAGTAGCAATGATGCATGTATTAGGGTTAGTGAATGTCAGGGGGGGGGGGGGGGGGTTTTTTTTTTTGGACACTGGACTTTTCACAGTAGGCTACTAGTATAAATAACAAATAAAATATGTCTAAAGCCTGTTAATATGCAAAACCAATAAAAAAGTAATAGGCCATCACTCACAGTAATGCAGCTCCGCACTGCTCGTATTATTAAAGAGCTGGTTCCTATTCTCTGCTACGACCCCCCCCCCCCCCCTTATGGCGTTATATTTGTGCCACAATCCTGAGCGCATAATTTTAAGTTTTGAGCACAGAGAACTATATTTTAGCAAAGAAAAACATATTGCCCTCTTCATATTAGCTGCCCTCTTCACAAACTCGTTTTGTGCGCGCAGGCAGCCGTTGATAACAACTATAACCAAGTCTTAGTCCTTGAAAGAAAGAAGACAAAAGTTTTGTGTAGTTTCTGTATTTTGTGTTGTTTTCTATTATTATTAAAGCTTGACAAGATGTACAACAGCACTTTGGGAAGTGGTTGTCAGTTACTTTGTGCAGAATGTTTTAAAAGCTCCACTCTAAATGCAAGAGGCTGTTCAGCTAAACTGTGCTAATGACGACACATGCAAGTGTAGTCGTTGCAGATCAATGGACCTGAGTCATGTTGAAGACTTCCAACAATCATTTTTTTTTTTTACCGACCAAGTCTGGTAAAGACCATTGTTCGTTAGAGAAGAATGAACATTGTTTATGTGGTTGGTCGCTCAGAAGCTCGACGCGTGTGCAGGTCTGAATGCTAACTAGATGAGTCGTTTCCTGAACTATGAAGTTTACACTAGTCTGCCTCCCGTGAGGATTAACGAGGAGGGAGCGGATTAGTTTTCTAAACCTAATGCTACTGAATACTACTTTATAACTATCTTTGAGGAGCGGGAAAATAACTAAAAAGAAGATAAAAATCAATAGAAGTAAATCGTGTAGTGCTTCTCAAGGAAACTCTTAACATTAGTGTAAGTTAAAGGGAGATTTGCTCGCTCAGCAAAACTGTGCTTGTCAAACAAAGATTAAATAGGATTAAACAAACGTGAAGATACATAAAAGCTTTAACAACGCAGGAACCTTTCTGCAACCATTCCTGCTTTTAGCTGATTGAGTAGAACTAAAAACAGCGAGCCCCTCTAAATCATCGTTCGTCCACAGACGTGGAGCAGTGCAAAAAGCTCTTAGAATGCAACGAACATCTCAGCCTGTGCGCTTTCCGCACTTGCCAGGAATCATTTCTGTAATTGCTGCGGCCTCTACCACATTTTTTAATTTCTTCAAGTGCATCCGCTGAACTCCCCCTCGCTCGCGGCACGTCTCCCTCAGGTCATTCCACCCAGCGCGGAGAATTGAAAGTCATCTCAATCAAGCATCCTACATCAATACAGTTGTGTAAGTCTGAGCAAGACAGCACTCTCATCAGTCACAGAATTTACCCTTATAGGACCAGCGCGACCCCTGAGATTAGAAAGCCGATGTCTCAACCAAAGTATTTTACTGCTCTCCGATGATTTCCGGTAGTAACATTATTGAGCGGATGGTTTCATTTAGGAGTCTGTCCTTCAGGGGGATTTAATCAATTCAACAGGAATTATTTTGTTGTTATTCAAGAGCACAATTAATGTTTTGCATATTTTATTTTAGCAAATCCATTTGTTCCTACCAAGTTGGAGAGATACAAGTACAAGTATTAGAAGTAGATTAGAAAGAGTGATAAACTCAAGGTTTATCTCAATGTCAAACTGGTTTTCTTCAAGGAAGAATAACATCCTGATTCATAATATGAAGTAAAATCCTTCTTGTGTTTTTCTATATTGAAAACCTGTGATCGAGGATGTCCGTTCAATTTTGTGCATTTTCATTGAAGATGCCAACAAGTGTGCAGCTGTTTTTATACGTGAACAAGATTGAAGCGCACTAATGCCATAGAGAAACACTTTTTCTTGTGTTGAAGGTAAAATGAATTGCAGCAATAAGCCAGCTACTGCATGGGTTAGGATTTCTAGCTGTCAACATAATAAATACAGTTGTACTGTTTAAATCAACTGTTCTTTAGTGTGTGTCAATGTCAATACTGTCTCATTTGTTCACGTTGCATTAGCTTTTCATTAGCGAAGCATCAGACCTGTGATTGGAGCTCCATTTAGCAGAACAAGACTCCTCTCTGGGGGAAAGGAATGACATTAAGAAGAAAGGGTGCAAAATGTCTTTTAATGATTTCAATAAGATTGGGAAGCCAGACGCTGAGCAATATCTATTTCTGCCAAAGCCCGTCTGCCCCCTGATCCATGACCAATCTGTTGAGGGCAAATAATATGCAGAATGTTATAATCCGTTTAATCGCTTCTCACATTCGAAGGAGTGCAGCAGCTTCCAAAATGCCAGGGAAGTGGCAGACAGATAGCGCTTTGGATCTATTTTACAATCCTATAGCTCAGAGGGGTTTTGTCTTTTATGAGAAGAATCTGTACAAAAGACTACTAACCCTCTTGGCTTTTATTCAACGGTTTCTTCTCCTTGCCAGGCCTTTGAGTATCTGAAATCAGCTCGTGTTCAGTAGCTGTCCAGTCCGTCTGCAGCCCAGTTTCTTCTTTTGTCCCCCAATCTCTGTCTCTCTCTGCTGCATACACACAAGGACATGTTTATTATCAAGTATAGAAAACTCAATAGATGAGGATAAAAGGGAAGCATCCTTGCGGTTTCAGGTCCACTAGGAAGCATTAAAAAAGTTACAATTATTTTCCCTCCCTCGCAGGTGAGGTTTTGACACAACTTTAGGAGCTTATTAAAATATGCTAATTTGCTATGTTTCGAGTTCAGGCAATTGCTCAGCAAATCTTTTATTTCCTGTACAAATTGTGTTTGCAAATGTTAAATCCAATAAAATTTCCATTGCACTGCGTTTTTATAATCCCATTATTGTGGGAATTCATAATACAAAACTAAAAACCAATGGAATGAACAGCAATTCAATCAACTTTGAGGATGGGTCCAAAAGCTTGAATTATTTAAGAAGTTAAGTTCAATTCAATTCAATTCATTTTATTTTGTCTGTTTATTTACAGTCTGTACACATGCAACATCCTCTGTCCCAAGACCCTCACATCGGCACAGGAAAAACTCCCCAAAAAATGAAAAAAACCCTTCCAGGGAAAAAAGGGAAGAAACCTTAGGGAGAACGTCAGAGGAGGGATCCCTCTCCCGGGATGGACAGACTGCAATGGATGTCATGTGTACAGAATGACTCATACAGATGTAGAATACATTCAATTTCTATAACAGAAATGATTCAAAGAATTCCAAGTAGCCGGCCAGATGTATGACAGGACCACTGCAGGGGCCACTACCATCAGATCGAACCACCATCCACAGAAGACTGTGGGGAGGGAAAGCAAAGATTTTAGGAAAGGGCAATAGTGATATGAATTATATTTAAAATTATGATGATGATGATGATGACGGCAGCAGCAGGTGCCAGCAGGGCCACGGCCTGAGTCAGGACCAGGGTCCTGACGGAACTACGATCTGCAGAGACCTGCTCGGCAAGAAAGCACAAAGAACTCCCGGGAAGGAGCTGAATTAGTCATGTGCATTAATGCAACGTGGATTTTAGTAAAAGGGGAGAGAGAGAGAGAGAGAGAGAGAGAGAGAGAGAGAGAGAGAGAGAGAGAGAGAGAGAGAGAGAGGAGTTCGGTGTGTCCTAAGAAGTCCCCCGGCAGTTTAAGCCTATAGCAGCGTAACTAAGAGCTGGTCCAGGCAAACCTAAGCCAGTCCTAAATATAAGCGGTATCAAAGAGGAAAGTTTTAAGCTTTATCTTAAAGGAGCTGACTGAATCTGCCCCCCGGACTGAAAGTGGAAGCTGGTTCCACAAAAAAGGAGCTTGATAACTGAAGGCTCTGCCTCCCATCCTACTTTTAATAACTCTAGGAACAACAAGTAACCCAGCATCATAGAACACATTTGGAAGTTGACTTCCAAATGTATGTCTATTCTAGATAAAAGATACTAACTTGATGGCATTTACCTTTGGGATGAGACAATTTATACATTTTTTCATAATGATTAACTTAGCTATCAAATGCCCTTGAGCTTATGAGTTTATTAATGAATTCAATATCAATACGTTTATTCAACACAAAGAAAAAACTAAATCTTTATTAACAATTTGAGTAACATTTTTGTTACGGAGTTGAATATTTTTTGTGTAGGAATAGAATTCATCAGGATTACCAATGTAGGTTGTGCTGGTTACTTTAGTAACTATTTTATTATAATACATTATTTCATGTTGTAACCAAGGTATTTGACGATCTGAAACCAAAACATCTTATATTTTAATACAAGATGAGCCATCTTCTAAAGTGGAGAATGCTGAATCTGAGCAATGCTCAAGAGAAAAAAAGGAGATTACACACTGACCTTTTTTAAATGCAATTGCACCGCTGGCAATCAGTGACCCAACACTTCTCCTCTGAATCCATCTATTATATTGATTGCATTTACTGTTTGCAGAGTCCTTTCATACAGAAAACCTATAGTTTTCTTCGTTGAGGGCCACTGGAGACTAGAAATATGAGTGGGTCATCTTTAATCATGAATGACAAGAATAATGATTTTCATCAACGTTTTCTGTCGACTAAACACAGCTTTAGTCTTAAATATCGACACATATCAACGAGTAGAGGTAAGCACATATATAACACATATAATTGCTCTTGCATAAAGTAAAAGCTTTTCACTTGACTTCTGCCCCTGTGGGTTACTGCTTGGAAACCTGACATGACCCTAAAGTACAGAGCTTTGCGCTGTGTGCAGAAAGCATCGGGCAGGTCAGGCTACCTAAGTCAAACCTAAGAGAGGAAACAGAGAAAAAACAAAGGCATTAATGAAGCTCTGCTGAGGAAATAGCAACGATGAGGGTACGGGGATGAAAGAGAGAACGCAACGAGAGTATACTCCCAGTGCATTGTGGGAGGACAAGAGCGATCAAGCTGTGCACCTTGCTATCCCTTCTGACTCATGAAGGAGGGTTGATGCCTGGCTGCTCTGAGACGCCGATGAATAACTGACTTCATCCATCTAATCCATCAGCAAGGTTGAAATGGGGCCTTCAAATAGAAACTCCAGGCCTGTGAGACGAAGGGATGTGTCTCTCAAGGGTAAGAAAAATATGTTTTTTCAGCAGCAATGATGATTATAATGACATAATCCAGAATATGTGCAATTATAGTCACTTCACAATGCTGATAAGGGGGAAAGGAGGTTTTTAAATATAATCAATTGAGGCCAGTTTATTTTTCTGGTGCAAGGAGAGATTGTTGGTTTGTGTGGGCAGTCATTCGTTTCATTTATATACAAATATACAAATAAATATACAATTTACTACAGGGTTTCTCTCTAATGCAATGTTTTTGTTATCTACTGAATTTAATGAATCTAATTCCAGCACTAGTTGCTGTTCATGACCTAATAAATGGGCCATTCAAGTCATTTAATGGGTTGTAAATGTTTATTTTTCTATCTACAGGTTTGATGTTATCTTATAAAGGGACAATTCAGATGTATTCAGCTGGGAGGGAGGGACGGGTGAGGAATTTGTCCGATGTATAAAGTGGAATCCATGATCTCATAAACAGGGTTATTCAACTAGACGTCAAGAGCTTCCTGGCACAAGGAGAGCATTCTCTTTACAACAGGCATACTTCTTAATACCACTATACAAAGTGTTGCTCATTTTTGACCTCATCAAACTTCCCTCCTCTCTCGAAGTTGGTGCTATTATGCCAAATCCCTACTCTGTAATTCAACAGTAATTAAAAATATAAAAACTACAAACTTATTGCAGCACGAATGATTAAATAACCAAGGACAGAGGAATCTTGAGTTAATGCTTGTCTCATTAATTCAACTAAAGAGCCCAAAGTACCAAGCGTTTTGGTTATAACTCCCTTCTGGGAAACCAGAAATGCCAAGACATTTGCTCAATATTGATATTTACAAGATTAAATGTCTCATACTGCTCATTGCATCCTGCTCTGATCATTTAGCGAAGTGTGCACACTGCTTATGTTTATCTTCGAGGGATACAGAGAGAAACAAATTCCTTATCATGAGCTCTCCAAATAAATCGTAATCAAGCCCGTGGAACTGCCATGGATACGGTCCATGCTGGAGTCTCCCATCCAAATCTGAGAAGGAGCACTTGTGCTTGTATTTCTAGATTAGTACTATTATTGTCATTGTTATTACCATATATTACTTGGCATACGTTGTATACCTGGTATTGCCATTGGCAGAACAATATTAATGTTGCATTTAATCTCTCACAGCCTTAACCCTGAATGTCACACTATCAAGATTATTTGGCTATTATTTGATTTAGATTTTCTCATATAATGGGAGTTTGTTCCGCTTAAACTTCTGTGGTCAATTAGAGCTGGGTCTCATTTTGAAGCACTGCTGTGATCAACTAAAAATAAAAAAAACACCCTCTTTCCCTCACGCACCACAGGATGAAGAAAGAAATGTGCTGCAAATGGCTAGATTCCGCTCGCTTAAGATGATTTAGCCTTCACTTTCCACAGAAGTATTGATGCATTCCATGAATTAAAAGAGCTTGTATTTGTTGAGTCATGTTTGTATTTGCAAGACAAGGATTTGGGGGAGAATAGTAGTCCTACGTTGTGACTCGGCTGGTAGATCCGTGTCGACGGGACACAAGTGGACTCCGTGGATTGTTTGACAGCACTATTGAACTGAAGCATTTTTAGAGTTTTATCAAATAAAGACCGAACATCACCCTTGAACGTTATGACCATGCACTCTTATACACCTTATTGCTTGAGTTTAGCATGTTGAAAAAAGTTACTATGTAATATGTCAACGAATGCTTTAAATTACCTTTTCAACATGCAATGACAAAAATGTTCTTTTTCAACTTTACAATCTTTGTTTACCTACAAAGTGAGGAAACTACTTTAAAAGCAGGCAATTTTGTAGGCCCCTGCTTGAATCGCCGTGATGAAAAGGGCCTTTTCTCTGGAACGACTTTGTCTATGTGAATTGATTTTGCTGTATGAATAAAGGGGAACAGCTGTGGGTGTGATCTGACTGGAAGCATCAGTATATATATGTTACTAGTTAAGAAATAAAGGACCCTTGCATAAAATAAAGAATATTTATTGTTAACAGCCATGATGCGATGCGCCGTCGCCTCACAGCTAGAAGCTCCTGGGTTGGCCTCCACCCAGCGGCCTTCCCGGAGTCGGCATGTTCTCCCCGTATCCCCGTGGGTTCTCCAGCTTCCTCCCGCAGGCCAAGGACGCGCTCTGGGGATCAGGTTGATTGGTGACTCTTCATTGCCCGTAGGTATGTGGACGTGAGTGTAAATGGTTGAAGGATAATCGGCTTTGAAGACGGATGGATGGAACCATGTCCTGGTCTTCTGGGTGGAGAAGGGTGTTGATGATCTTTGCACTTGTCTTGGGTGGAGTCGAGGCTTCTCAGTTTAACCTGCGACACTTTACCCTTGTTTTGTTTTATGAAACCATGTATAAACTTATCCCTGGTCTTGGTTTTTTATTTTGTCCAGTCCCAGTTCCAGTCGGTATCTCAAAGTTGATCAGAATTAGGCTTTTTTTAAATGAATGTATGCAGACAGGCAATGTGGAGCCACCAATGTGGAGCCACAGTTCCACATTGGTAGACTCCAAGCACTGTCGTTGGTAATCCAGTTCTTTGAATTTCTTTTCTTCCAGTTTGTCATACTTCTGCTGCCAGGTCTGGTTGTTCGCCGTGAGATCAGCACTTTTCACAGAAAGTTTTTCTGTGGTTTCAGTGAGCTTCAGAGATAAACTCTTGTTTTCCCTGATAGTCTTCGCCATAGCCTGTCTCGATCTTGAGCAGCTTGTGTTCTGCTTCCAACTGGTGGTTTTCGGCCAGCTGCTTGTGCAGCTCGTCTTGAAGAGAACCGTTGGTGGAGAGCAACCCTGTTACTTTGGACTCCAAGGACTGTCGTTGGTAATCCAGTTCTTTGAATGTCTTTTCTTCCAGTTTGTCATACTTCTGCTGCTAGGTCTGGTTGTTGACCGTGAGTTCAGCACTTTTGACAGAAAGTTGTTCTGTGGTCTCGGTGAGCTTCAGAGATAAACCCTTGTTTTCCCTGATAGTTCTTGTGGAGTGTAGTAAGCGAGGAGACAAGAGATGCAGATGCGTCAAGTCAGCTTACGTTCCACTTTAT
Organism: Apeltes quadracus; assembly: GCA_021346845.1. Classification (NCBI taxonomy): domain Eukaryota; kingdom Metazoa; phylum Chordata; class Actinopteri; order Perciformes; family Gasterosteidae; genus Apeltes; species Apeltes quadracus. The sequence continues at coordinate 8,568,706 of CM037930.1, read as the reverse complement.
TACATTCTTCCAAACTCAACTAACTGTCGAGTAGACTGCCAAACGAAACTAACTTGAGTCAACTGCCAAACTGACCCAACTGGTGAATGTCTGTCATTTGTGGGTCACCACACAGGCCCCCCCAGAATTCACCCAAAATAACAGGAACCCCAAAGAGACCATGACAATATGTGCAAAAACAGAACGTGCTCATAACAGTCAACGCCTAGGGGGGCGGACCATGCGGTCATAACGGCTGTGCTTAACCGGAGAAGTGCAAGTGGTGAGGGGCAGGGCAGGGGCAGGAGCAGGAGCCGAGACCGATGCGAGGGGGCGCCCTCGACGCGGGGGCTGGCCCAGCTGAAGCAGTTCGCCAACATCCACATGAGCGGGCTTGAGACGGTCTATAGCTACCCGCTCAGGCCTGCCCCCCTATCCACAACAAAGTTCTTAGACCCTCCCTCCAGGACACGGAAAGGCCCATTGTAGGGGGGCTGCAGCAGGGCCTGATGGCCATCGTGGCGGATGAAAACATACTTTGCCGACGGCAAATCCTTAGGAACATAGGACTGGGGAAGGCCGTGGCGAGACGTCGGAATAGAAACGAAAGCGTCGGCAACGTTGCGGGACACAGCACGATGGGAGGCGACTGACCATGGGGCCGTGGCATCCGAAGAAACTCCCCTGGGACGCGCAGGGGTTGGCCACACACAAGCTCGGCCGACGAGGCGTGAAGATCTTCCTTGGGGGCGGAGCGAAGGCCAAGCATCACCCATGGGAGGCGGTCAGCCCAATCGCCGCCGGTAAGGCTGGCCTTGAGCGCGACCTTGAGCGCGGCCTTCATGTCCCGATGAAACCGCTCGCAAAGACCGTTGCTCTGTGGGTTATAGGCCGTGGTACGCTGGACCTTTACCCCCAGGACCTCGGCAACCGCAGTCCAAAGCTCCGATGTGAGGTGCCCGGGCCACCTCAGCTGCTGTAGTGGAGGACAGGGGAACCACTTCCGGCCACCTGGTGGTCCTGTCTACCATGGTGAGGAGGTAGGTGTAACCCCGGGAGGGGAGGAGTGGACCAACCCGGTCCACATTCACATGATCAAAACGCCTCTCAGGCACTTTGAAAGTTGCCAAAGGGGCCTTAGTATGACAAGTCACTTTTGCACGCTTGCACGCCACACAGGTCGCAGCCCAAACCTTGACGTCCCTCCACAGGCCTGGCCAAACGAATTAAGCCCCCACCAGCTTCGTAGAGGCCTTCACCCCCGGGTGGGAAAGTCCGTGTATGCCATCAAAAACCTTATGCCTCCAGCCAGCAGGTACCATGGGGCGCGGCCAGCCAGTGGATACGTCGCAGAGGAGTGTAGCGTTGGCTGCGTCAAACAGCACATCTTCCATGAGCAGCGCCGTGGGGGCCGTCCTGTAGGCTTGTACCTCAGAGTCTGCGGTCTGATCGTCAGCCATGGATGCGTAGTCAAAGCCCAAGTGGACGGATCCAGTGATGGCTCGGGAGAGGCAGTCGGCGACAAAATTGTCTTTGCCGGCCACGTGCTGAATGTCAGTGGTGTACTCGGAGATGGCAGAAAGCTGGCGCTGCTGTCGACCAGACCATGGCTCCGAAGACTTGGCCATGGCGAACGTCAGCGGCTTGTGGTCAACGAAAGCTGTGAACCTCCGGCCTTCCAAAAGGAAACGGAAATGACGGGTGGCGAGGAAAAGACCCAGTAGCTCTCTGTCAAAGGTGCTGTATTTCCTCTCGTTGTCACGGAGCTTCCTGCTGAAAAAGGCCAGGCTCCACCCACCCACTGCTCGCACACCGCCCCCACTGCGTAATCCGAGGCGTCGGTAGTAAGAGCAACTGGGGCGGTAGGAGACGGATGTGCCAGCAAAGCAGCGTCGGCCAGCGCAGTTTTGGCAGCATCAAAAGCAGCAGCGATCTCTGTGGACCAGTCCAACTCGTCCACCGGCCTCTGACCCCGCAAGGCGTCGTACAAGGGTTGCATGAGTTGGGCCGCATGGGGGAGGAAACAGTTGTAGAAGTTCACCATGTCCAGGAACTCCGGCATGGACTTCACAGTGCGCGGGCGTGGGAAACCAGCAACGGCCTCCACCTTGGCATGGAGAGGGACGGCCCCCGGCGGGGTGACGTGGTGGCCGAGAAAAGTGATGGACGACCGGCCCAACTCGCACTTGGCGGGGTTGATGATGAGACCGTGCTCACTGAGCCGGCCGAACAGCTGTCGGAGATGCGTCAGGTGGTCGCCTGCGGACGCGATGGCCACCAGAATGTCGTTCAAGTAAACAAACAGGAACGGCATGTCCCGTAGCACGGAGTCCATGAGGCGCTGAAACGTCTGCGCCGCACCCTTGAGGCCGAAAGGCATCCGTAGGAATTCAAAAAGGCGTGATGACTGCCGTTTTGGGAACATCCTGCGGGCGGACGGGCACCTGGTGGTAACTGCGCACCAGATCCACCTTTGAAAAGACCGTGGCACCAGCTAGGTGGGCGGAGAAGTCTTGGATGTGCGGCACCGGGTAACGGTCGGGGGTGGTGGCGTTGTTCAGGCGACGGAAATCACCGCAGGGACGCCAACCACCATCAGCCTTGGTCACCATGTGCAGGGGCGACGCCCACGGCCTGTGCGGCGCACGATGCCGAGGTGCTCCATGGTGGTGAACTCCTCCTTGGCAATCGCAAGCTTGGCTGAGTCGAGGCGCCGTGCTCGTGCATAGACTGGGGGGCCAATCGTGGTGATGTAGTGCTCCACGCCATGCTTGGCCACCGCCGATGAAAACGTGGGCGTGGTGATATCCGGGAACTCAGCCAGCAGGCGTTGATACAGGTCACCGGAGGCCAGCGTGTTCAACAGACAAACCGCCCCCACGCCCCCCCCAACGTACAGGGGTACGAAGCAAAAGAGAGGGCGTCGATCAGACGGCGGTTTGTAACATCCACTAACAGTCTGTAAGCACAGAGGAAATCCGCCCCCAGGAGCGGCGTAGACACAGCGGCCATGACGAAGTCCCAACCGAAACGTCGGCCGCGCAAACACACTTCCACATAACTTGTGCCATAGGTACGAATGGGCGCGTCGTTGGCGGCATCCATCGGAGGGCCATGCCCGCTAGCCATGGTGTCCGCAGGCTTCGCCGGCAGGATGCTGCGCTGAATCGACCAGCAGCCGCCGGCCGGACAAGGTATCCGTAATGAACAACAGCTTGCAGTCACGGCCAGCGCACATAGCTGCTAATGAGCGCCGGCCCTGGCTTTTACCTGGAGTCCAAAACTGCAAGGCTGGCGACACTGCTTGGCCTTGGCCCCAAACCTGGAATGGTAATAACACCACCCATCCTCACGCTGCCGGCGGGCTGTTGCAGAAGCTGCAGTTTCCGGGCCGTCCTCCGGGCGTGGGAGCGAGGCAGACGTGTGCTGGGGGGGCAGCAGCGCGTGGACAAACTGCTGCCGGTTGGCGAGGAAAATCCTGTCCGCCTCCAATGCCAGCGCTCGATAGTCTCTGGCAGAAGTGAGGGAGGAGCAGGCCAGTGCGGTGCGCACAGGCGCTGGCAGCTGCGGCAGGAAAATGTGGGTGAAGAGGAATGAGGGATCCGCTGTCCCCAGCACAGCCAGCATCCTTTCCATCAACTCGGACGGCTTGCTATCACCAAGGCCATTCAGGGCCAGCAGGCGGTCTGCTTTCTCCAGCTCCGACAGTTCAAAAAGTTGCAACAGGAACGTTTTGAGCGCGTCGTACTTGCTGTTAGCCGGAGGAGCCTCTAGCAGTGCCATAGCCCTGGCCGTCGTCGAGGCATCCAAGGCCAATACAACGTGGAAATACTTTGTAACGTCCTGCGTTATTCCTCTCAGCTGGAACTGAGCCTCGATGTGTTGAAACCACGGCCGCGGGCTGTGCTGCCAAAAGTCCGGTAACTTAACAGTGGCAGCGTAGATAGCACTGACATTAGCCGCGTCGCTAACAGCGGCCGACGCCGCAGCCGCCGCATTCTTACCACCGTCGTCGTTCGAGACAAGAGATGGAGATGCGTCAAGTCAGCTTACGCTCCACTTTATTACATTCTTCCAAACTCAACTAACTGTCGAGTAAACGAAACTAACTTGAGTCAACTGCCAAACTGTGGGTTTGTGGGTCACCACATTTTGTGGTTTCAGTGAGCTTCAGAGATAAATCCTTGTTTTCCCTGATAGTCTCTCTTGAGACAATCTTGAGAAGCTTGTGTTCTGCTTCCAACTGGTGGTTTTCGGCCAGCTGCTTGGGCAGCTCCTCTGTGGTCTTGGTGAGCTTCAGAGATAAACCCTTGTTTTCCCTGAGAGTCTTCGCCATAGCCTCTGTCTCGATCTTGAGCAGCTTGTGTTCTGCTTCCAACTGGTGGTTTTCGGCCAGCTGCTTGTGCAGCTCCTCTGTGGTCTTGGTGAGCTTCAGAGATAAACCCTCGTTTTCCCTGCCAGGTCTGGTTGTTGACCGTGAGTTCAGCACTTTAGACAGAAAGTTTTTCTGTGGTTTCAGTAAGCTTCACAGATAAACCCTTGTTTTCCCTGATAGTCTTCGCCATAGCCTCTGTCTCGATCTTGAGCAGCTTGTGTTCTGCTTCCAACTGGTGGTTTTCGGCCAGCTGCTTGTGCAGCTCCTCTTGAAGAGAACCGTTGGTGGAGAGTAACTATGTTACTTTAGACCCCAAGGACTGTCGTTGGTTATCTAGTTCTTTGAATGTCTTTTCCTCCAGTTTGTCGTACTTCTGTGCCACGTTTGGTTGTTGATCCTGAGTTCAGCACTTTTTAAAATTAGTTGTTCGGTAGTCTCAGTGAGCTTCACGTCGCAAACGGAAATGACGGGTGGCGAAGAAAAGACCCAGTAGCTCTCTGTCGCTCTTCACGTCGCTACAAATGCAGTCGAGGACGCCTCGACCGCATTTGTAGCCGTCCGGCCAGTGCTTCGACTTGCGGGGAGAGGACCCGTCCAGTGCTGCTAGCAGCCCTAGTATTACTATTATTATTCTATGACATTTGTTCTTGGTTGGTATAGGGTTGGTCGACCTTCCACACTCGTTACCTCAGACTTGTTGCGAGTGGACCCTGAAGTTGTAGAGGGACGTCTTCTGGTCGTCCCCCCAGTTGCTCCTTATCCGCATCTTCACGTGGCTAAACAGGTCTCCGGCCTCATGCTGGTCAGAGACGAGAGAGACAAGTGAATGAAGGGAATCGTGCTTTGCGGCAGAGATACAGATGTAGTTTAGTTAGACCCTTTAGCTTGGGTGCTGTGTATTTTCACGATGAAAAATAGATTGAAGGAATTAATGAGGGCTAGGAAACACAATTTACAGCATGGGGACATTTGCCCTCCTTCTGATGAGTGAGCCAATACACGTCACATTAATTATACAACATTTTACATTTTGGTTCAATCAAGGCTTGAAGCGCTTCAGTCTGGCATGTTAAGATGAATCGTTTAAAGGCTGCAGCTTTGCTGGTAACTCACTTGTTTCTCTTTGTGGCGGAAAGAAGAATGAGTAGTGATCAGTGAGCTTGGATCAATGTGGCTGGTGCGATCGTTTTTCCTGAGCAGAAATGATCAATTCTTGTGAGTGTTTCCTTTTATAGGCAGGAAGGATTCCATTCTAGAACCGGCGACAGAATTATAACCGTTATTCTACAGAACGTTTCAGAAATCTATATGCAAATTGGGTTTAGAACATATAAATATATGAACTCTTACACGTTATCAATTAAGTTGTATCAGTTGAATCACTTGCCCAGTAATTAAAATGATATATTTAAATAATTTGTAAAAACCTTTTTACAAGAAAATGTGTAATTCACCAAATATGCTGATTATACGTTTTCCAATATTACTCTAATAACATTAGATATTTACCTAAAATGGCCAGAATCTAGACTAATGTCTAGTTTAAAGTTGAAAGGTTAACCGATTTTAAACTGGATCCTTTTAAGATGAGAATAGAATAAACCTGTTTACATATTCAACCTTCCTCACGCAGTGTGGGTGTTTTCAATGAGTCTATAATTAGGCTACTGGGCCTGATCTATTTGTACCAGAGATTTTTTTACCTTTTAAAAAATTGTCACCTGGGCTAAAACTCCCTCTGCAACCCTGATTTGCATTTGTTTAGCTCACAGCATTTTCATTTACATGTCGAAGCCTCCCCTAGAATTAGGAGGAGGGGGGTCATGGGGAGACAACTGCCGAAGGAGGCCCACGTCAATTTCCGACAATTTACGGCAGTTTTCGGCCTTGCCCGCAAATTGCCGAAAACTGCCGTAAACCTGAAATTCCACGACAATTTACAGTGCTGCATACTCCCGAAAATCCAACTTTTCATGCAATGTTCTTACCTCGCTAATATTCGTCTCAAAAGAGTGACTCAGTAGAAAGACTTGAAACGTGGCTGTCAGACTAATGAACAATAAGCTCCTCATGCCTGAGAGAGAGAGAGAGAGAGAGAGAGAGAGAGAGAGAGAGAGAGAGGAAGACAATCCAACCTCAGGATCTGCTGCCGACACCTGGGAGCTGACCATGCAAAGGACTTACAGGTGTAGGCCTTTTATAATCCTGCACAGGCCAGCAAATCCACCACCTTTGATTGAGGTTAGATCTCTTCAAACACAAAAGCCGGACAACGCTCACAACACAGCGCAAGAACTTCCCAGGGCATTTTACCTTGGTGAATCTGTCAATCGATTTTCTTTTCTTTCTTAGTCCTTCCATATAGGTTGGTGCAGTAACATCGTTTAGAGATAACTAAAAGTTTGGCTCAAGTGCAAACCACAACAAGTAAATTATTGTTGTGGTAATAAATTAGTAGATGAATAGATGGCAGTACACTATGACTAAATGCTGAGAACTTTCAACCTCTTTCAATACCATAATAACAGAGACTACAAGGCTCAACATGTTACAAAGCACTCGGTCAAGACAAACATTGCAAGTAATTTAATGTTTGCAGGTTGTTGCATTCCGTTGCATCACGGTTGTTGTTCTGTCGTTCTGGTCTTTACATAAATTGTTTTAATGAAGATGAAGCAACAGGCAGGATGTGTTGCACCTGCCGTATGTGCCACTCAGTCTTTGGATAGGATAGTGTGAAATAATTGCTTTTTGTATTTTTTGTACAAAACTTACTTGTGCTCTTATTTCATTCATTGCAAATGGATTTGGAGTATTTTACATGTATACAGTATATTCTGTATATAGATATAAATGATATTGAACTGTTGACATCAACTCTGTGTGAATGTTAGAGCACCATCTCGGCTGAACGTCACCGAGGCTTTGCACTGTGTTTGTTGAAATATATATATATTTTTTATTCTTCACATCAGGGGCTTTATTTTGCATGAATCCTCAACTCAACATGAAAAACACATTTCTTACAAGTTCGCAGCGATATTCCCTCTGTTCAGTGTGAGTCCAATTCAGATTTCCATCCTTCTTCTTGTGTTTAGTCGTCCTGTGTTTCCCCATCAAGTAGGCCAGTCAATAGGAGACAGCAAAACAACCCCCTCCCCTTGCCACATGCCTCTGAGCAGGAAGAGAGCTCAGAACGAAGCGCCGGAGTGAATTATCAGGAAATATCTTATCTCAGTGTCTCACCTTACCAGGTAGTGCAGTGTCACCTGCCTCAGGGATAAGAATTTGAATATATTTGACAATGCTCCGTTTTCTGCAGCGTTAGTTATCTTTTAAAAAAAGCATGGTTCTCATGTGTGTGGACTTATCCTTATAATGGGATCTAACTTGCCACTGGAATGGCCTTATATCACATTGAAGTGATACAGTTGTAATCTAACATGGCTGAGAAAATATTAAGCATTTTGTTGGTTTATGCACACACAAGCTTCCCCTAGCATTACCACCTCAGAGGACGGGGTAACAGGTGGTAATGAGAGCTGTCAGCTACAAAATAAAAAAAGAAACACTCCCTTTAGTTTACATCTTGAGAACGCCAAAAGAGCTTTTCTTTTCACTTTAGTGTCGTTGTACTAACCTTGCTCACCTTCCTGTGAGCATCAATCTAATTTGGGAGATTGTAAACTGAAAGCTTTTATGCTGAAGGCCATAACGTTCTTGATAAATCAACTTAGACAGCAGATAAATTAACTTGTACATGTACGGGAAGGATAGGTTGGATGGAGAAGGCTTGGATCGTTATTAGTCTTTTTAAATAAAATCAATTACACGTCACATTTTGATTCTCCTATTGGAGGTATTTACTTGATGTAAGCTGCATGCCCAAGCTCGCTGGCCTCTTTAGTTTGAGGACCAATCACTATAATACATATAACTATTCAGCATAGCATGATAGAGTATATGATTGCAATCTGTCTACTGTCTTTGCATTGGAGGGTGGGATATGAAAGCTTGAATATAATAATAATTTTAATAATAAGAGTTTTAGCGCTTTGGAAGTAGTATCGTCAACATTTTATTTTGAATGCGGTGGTTTAATTTATAATGGATAATGATTTTGGTTGAAAATGTATATGTATTTGTGTATATTCATACATTTTCTAGGTTTATGTTTGAGGTTGAATTGAACCATGCCATGCAATTTAAGGGTAAACACACGCATTATAAGCACACATATGAAGATCCAATTGATACTCAGCATTGTCTATGGAAGTGTTGCGTTATTTTACAGTATAGGCACAGCATCACGTTGACAAAAATTCCCCCTGACCTCCCCCAGCAACAAAAACACAGGCAGCCTCTCTCTTCCCCTCTGGCTATACTCACTCCCACACAACACAGAGAGGATGGTGCAGAAAGACGGAGGGATACAGGAAATAGCATTATTTCCTCTCTGCTTCGTCCCTGCATACACTCATTTATAGCTGCCAAGGTCTTATACTGTTGTTGGTAATCCTCCTACCTCCCCCTTACGCTGTGGGTGTCTCCATTCTGTCCGGCCTCTCTCCTTCTGTCTGACTTGAGAACTCTCACACTTTTTCTAGACTTTCTGACTGCAATGACTCCCTCTTCACATCCCTCTCAGGGTTTAATTAAACCTTTTTCTCCAAACCGATCGTTAAAGCCAGCATTGGGCAATAATTACATTATATTTTATGGTTAAAGACAATGTAAATTAGCTTCAGGTTCATTCTTTTAAATTGGTGTAAATGATTTCAAATGATTTCATCATTTCCACTTCCATTTCCATTTCCACCAATGACTGGATCATACAGGACATCAAACAGTCAAAAAAGCCCCATCTGTGACATAAATTCAACACACCAAACCTTAAATACCCAGGGCCGCATCAGGAGCATGTTAGAGCTGCAGCCAGAGACGGCGTTGACCGACCTCAGAGCAGGTCAGCTCAGCCGGGTTTATTGACAGACAACCACAGCCTGTGGTCTTTCTGTCTCTAAAAACATAGTGAAAATATTAGAAGCAGAGGATTCCAGCTGCGCATGCATAGGCACTGTGCTGTGAATAATTCAGTGTGTGGGACACTTGGCCGCTTCAGCTGTTGTTGTGGATGCAGCGTAGGAAATTAAGCGCGGCGACAGGAAGAGCCCATATGTAAAACAAAACATTATGCACGCACCGGATTTAGCTTACAGTACAGTTATACAAATGCAACAGTTCTTTAGGGTAAATGTCTCATTTATTTTAATTTTAGATGTGAATGGAGTGAACACAGAGTGCTGGTTACAACCACCATCAAACAAATGACATCTATTCCTCAACTAAGAGTGGAAAAATGAAGTAAAAGGAGCACTAAAGATTCTCTGGCTGTTTTTGTTGTGCTCAAACGCGCTAATGTTGTCCTTAATGCAACTGTTTCAATCTGTCATCCATCTGTATTCGTCCAGTTTGCCCTGCAGCCATGGGATGCAGATCCTACACTGCTGCTTCGACAGGAGGAAAGAGCAAACTCGTGCTGTCTGTTTGCTGGCGGCAAAAACATCAAAATAAAAAAAGAACAAGTTGGTAAAAGAGCAAAATACTTGCTTATACGAAACGTTTCAAGGACAGTATGTTTTACTTTATGTTGTGTCTGTTAGAGATATAAAGATTATACGGATCGAGTTGATTTAACAGCTGAGGGCACGAAGGTAAAGTCTTAAAATGACTGCAGACTATTAAAGTCCAGGGTAATTTGCATGAAAACTTTTTAATAAATCTTTGTTGTGGAACAGCATTGAGTCATGTAAGCAGCAGGGCATTTTAAATCAGAAACATGTCACTACTTTTTAGAGAATACTCAAACTGAAGTGTCTCTAGAGAAACAATTTAACTTGATTTGCAAGCAGGAGTGAAGTCAAAGTCCTGCTTTTGAACAGTGCATCGCAGCCTGGTGAACTTTAGAGAGCCAGTTCAGCGTGCGTCGCTCATGATGACCTAACACCCACTGAACCAAAGAACAAGCCACTCATGCACACGCACGTACCGAGTGGAAAGGATAACGAGTGAGTGACTAAACAAACAAACCCACTGAGCCAAATAACAATAGCAGATTCAAGCTTTAAGCTGGTGAAGGAGGGACCAAAAGAACCCAAAGCGTTGTCCATGAATTGGACCACTAATAGTTGGTGAATCCCAAAAGGCCGCGCTACTTAAGAGAGCCGGACTTTCCATTTAATTTGACATGAGTATACGAGACGTACAAGAGTGAGAAGCTAAGCAGCTTACACGCAGTCAGTCACAGGTAATTTAATTAAGGCCACAACAATAATAAATGAGTCGTCTGATGGCTCTGATTTAGATTGGAGATGAGAGTGGCTATAACTGACGTAACATAAGTATGGTTATGTGTCACGGCTGAGGTAGTCATGTTAATTCAAATGCTATCAAGAGGAGTTGTACAGGTTAAGTGAGGTCTTAAACAAAACAATTTCCATTTCTTGCCATTGGACATTGCTTTTAGCGATGACAATTTAAATGCAAAGAATTGCTCGGTACCTCCAAATATATCCTGATATTCAGCCCATGTATTAATTTCAGCCTATTGATGAAACTTGTGAATATTGAAGCAAAAATGACTATTGCCTTAGTGTTGGTCAATAAATATATACTATACAAATTTCCGTTCCAAGCAGCAACCTGGTTGTAGCCTCAGGAGGACAAAATTACAACACTACTACAAATACAACTACTCTTTCTTTATTAGTCATTCATCCAAAAATGGAGGATTTCAAGCGCTCACATAGGAGATTCTAAAAAATGTTTTGTTCAGCGGAGGGAGGAATGTGGAATAAAGTGTTTTCACAGTGCAAAGAAACAACCGTTTGCCGCATGCATCACTTTTTATTTCGGAAGGGTACAGTAGAGGAGGAAATGAAATTGGAAAAAAACAAGATGGCTAAACAATGTCTGTGGATCCTTTTCTTTGCTTCGGACAGTGCAACTTGAGAGCACACACACTCACACACGGTAGCTTGCACTCTAATAATCTCAAACATTTTTTTTACCAACTGTCAGAAATATATGAATTCAGATAATAATTAATTATTCATGTTTTAAAGCTGATCATCCAATGTTGACTCAGCAGAATATGTGTGAATAAAATTACTGAAAGTGAACAGAATGTGAGGTGACCCTTTGACTTTGCCATTAGCATTGACGTGCTACCCTCCATTCTGTTTGGTGATACATAACACTTGAGTCCTCAGGGATCAATAACTCCTCAAACCACGACACGTAAAACCTCATTAATAATGTAACACAGCAATTTTAAATGATAATTAGTTCACATTCCCTTTAGAATATAGAAATGGGACACATACACACAAGCATTTACAGTATTCTCTTTGAGCCAATTGGTTGTCAATGACCCTGCCCTCAAATATGATTGCTATTCAGAAGACAATTCCATGCGCTTTACTGAAGAACTAAATTAAACAGTTGTTAGACAAGACCTTGATCATTTCCCCCAACAGCTATAATAAAATATGAATGTTCTATAGTTCAAGGGGCATCTCTACGGAGCCCGGGAGGTGACATGAAAAAAAAAGGTTATGTACTTGGGACTAGGTTTGACTAAGTCAAACTTAGAGGCACGCCACAACTAGGCTGTGGTTCATTACAAGTGTCCGATTTAGGCGCTCGGTTTTCGGGCACAATTTGCTAACTTTGAGGGTTGTCTGGAGCTCCAGGGATCGGCTGTGGTTCATTACGAAGCTCCAGGGTTAGCAAATTGTGCCCGAGAAAGGAACGGCTAAATCGGACACTTGTAATGAACCACAGCCTAGTTGTGGCGTGCCTCCGCGGACGGAGGGGAACTTTCGCGCAAACCTAGTCCCAAGTACATACCCTATTTTTTTCTCATGTCACCTCCCGGGCTCCGTACATCTCTGATGTTTCAATTACGCAGAAGAAAAAAAAAAATCCAAAAAATCCTTACTAGCACGTCTCATGTATGAATCCGATTGTTTAATAGCTGGACTGAAGCATGACAGAAATAAGACTGAAGGTCAGACAAAATGAGTTTGGGACCATGGTGAAAGTACTGTCCAAGTAGCTGTCCCACGATTGGCCTGGTCAAGGGATATGGTTTGGATGCATGACTCATCTAAGAGACTGCCGTCTATGTGTACTGATGATTATATTCTTTTCTCTGCGGTGGTGTTATTGAATCAGTTATCGGTTTGAATTCTTGACAGCAGCCTGCTTGGTTTACCTAGAAAACCATCCATTGACTTGAATGCGACAATCCAACTGCTTCGCAGGTAGCTGTCAAAATTCCTGTCAGCCGCAGCACGTGTCACTACCTTTGTCCGAATGCGATTTCTTCTCTTTTCAATACTAATGCGGCGGTTTTATGAATTAGTGAATGGTGTTCTTCAGAGGAAAAAGTACGTAACGTTCAAGTGGTAAACAAAAGCACAAACCTTTCCAACTTACAGTTTCTATCACTTTTTATGCACATGCAACCGTTTTTTTATTTTTTTTATTTGTGACCAGCTTCACGTGCTTTCTCATGTCGGTGCTGTGGCAATCTTTTATTACACTCTGTAAAAGTAGACCTGGGTGAGCAAGTGGCCTTTTTTGGGGGGAAGAGAATGAGAACGGAGAGGGCCATTGCATCCCCTGCAGGGGACGGAGTGCCCTAATTGCGGTGTGGCCTTTGGTCGCCACGTGTGAAAAATGATTCGGTAAAGGATGTCATTTGAAGCGGCGCGGTTCGGCAGCTACGTCAGGCCCCCGAGCACTCTTACAGTCCCACTGTTTTTAGCGCTGGCCCTGTATCGCTGCGTCTCTCTCTGCTATCGCATCCAGCCTTCACATGTTCCCTCACACCTTTTCTCTTCCTCAGGTCTCGCCTCCTAGTGGCGTTTTTATTGGGCTTCTTTAGAGCCAGATGTTCCTCCTGTCTCCCGCTGTGAGCGGGAGACAGGAGGAACATCTGGCAAGATACTTCCTCTCCAATTTTCAGCGCAAGATACTTCCTCTCCCATTTTTCTCCCTATTTTTAACCCTGTTTTTCATATCCTCTGTTTCCACCTCTATTTCATTCCCAGGATCTCTGGCGTTATAAACTCTCAACACATTCTCCAACTAACTTCCTCTGCCTGTCGTGTAATACGAGCCACCTAGTTCTAAGTTGCGCCAACACTTTGAATTAAATCGGTTTTCAATATCCGCCACACAGGAGATAAGAGGTGTGTGGTGGAGGGGGGGTGGCTCAACTATAATCAGCGGTGGCTCCCAGTTTTGCCGACTATACACACATTGACGTAAAAAGAGAAATAAAAATTGCTGCCATACTGAGTTTACGCCTGACAAACAACATCCAGGCTGACATCTGACACTGCAATTTGTAGTTCCGCACAGAGGCAAGTCCTAGCCCTATGCAGATACATTTCCAGTACAGGCCTATTTTGCGAATCAACCATGCTGCACAAAGTTGTGACGCAGAGACTGCCCAGAGTTGGAAAACAGCTCAAAAGAATGAAAATGAATAAAAGCTGTGATGTGGCAGAGTGTTTATGGAGAATATGAATGAAGGTAGCATGCAGCTTTTATTCCTCCTAATAAGCCCCCGAGGCTGGGGAACATTTTACAACCAGTGTCTGCTCAGAGATGTACATTCTGCTTCTCTTTGGGGTGTGTGTGTGTGTGTGTGTGTGTGTGTGTGTGTGTGTGTGCGCGTGCGTGGGGGTGTTAACCCATACATAGTAAAGTAAGTCTTGTAAAAAGATTTCCCATGTACATCTGGCCATGAATCAGACCGTCTCTCAAATGTTATGCTTGATAAATACGTTAAAGCGTATTTGTGTGGATGCTTTTGGGGCGCCTCACGTCAAAGGATTGGGATCTGACTGGCATTTCAATGAGCCTCTACAATGACGTGATGCAATCATTACCCCTCACTAAAATTGTCCTCTAATTTAAGTTGTGTATATCAAGTGTCAGACCGCTATATATTAATGGTTTGATAACATCAATGGTGTGAAGGGGCTCTGTGTGGTGAGGTTGAGGAGTATGTGTATGTCAGGATCCATCTTGTTTTCAAAGGGGTCCTTCAAACGGCTACACCAAACTCATCCGTACGTACCTGGAGGACGGGAGCAGTTGCTGTAAGCTCAGGGATACTGTGTTCTTTTGGGTCCTGGAGCGGTTACTAATGATTGGATTTGTTTGTAGCAAAATGGATGTGAAGAACAGAGGGAGTATTCACACTGGTCATGAAAGAGAGTTACAAAACAAAAGCTAGTCTATCATCATGAGTAAATGTATTTTTTTGTTTTACTTGAAAGAGACAGTCGGTGACAATGTAGTTTCAGTAAGTGTTAAAATCAGCCGGCAACTGAATTGATATTCATAACCTCAGTACACATGTTAACTGAGGTCGTCTTAATTGCTAATCTTTTTCAGCCTTTGTAATCAAATGTCCATCTCTAGTTTTGTTGTAAATAGCTAAATGAAACGCATGTATCCTCTTCAGTCACCATATTGTCATTTACTTTTGGAGTGCACTCCCAAACCTGCCATTTTATACTGTCACAATTTTTTAAGGACTGCATTGTCTTTGGTGTATATAGGTAGCAAGTAGACTCAGGAGAAGTAGTAACAATGGAGGCATCACTCCCAGCTTTGTCGCCGGCACATTTCAAAGATACTGGAAACATTAGTTTTAAGGGGTGTAATTCAAATTGGTTGATCCCTTTTTGCCCTTCATAAGCATATTAATAGTATTTTGTTACACACATGGCATCAAGGCATTATCTAACAATGAATTGCAGTTGCCAACTTAGATGCCATTGGCACCACGCAATTCTCCAGAAAGATTATACATAGCACATGCTGCGCTTTCATTTAAATCTTTGCAATTAGGACCTGCGCATTTGCTTCACCGTAATCTGTGTACCATTCGTTTTTCAAAATAAAACCAAAACTCAAAAAACTAATAATGACTTGTTTCCTCAATATTCATTTCCAAAACCAAAAGGAAATAACGGATAACAACTCGTTTTTCCCATTTGCAATTGTGTGCTCAAATGACAAATGGAAAAAACGGTTTCATCCCGTTTCATCCAGTTTTTATATGTTATATCGCATGCACACACGAGCCACCTCCCCGGGACGGGCCGGCTCTCACTTTTATCGCGCCACGGAGTTTCGTACCGAGCTCTTTGACTCGCGCACGCGTTAGACCCCGTGTTTCGAGACGGGTCGGGTGGGTTGCCAACATCGCCGCTGACGCCTTTTACGAGAGCCGGCCCCCGCCCTGGCGACGCTATACGCGTTTGGAGCGCACTGCGGACAGTCCGCCCCGCTCGAAAAGTCGCGCCGGGAGCGTGGGGCCCCGTCCCTCCCCGACAGGGAAAGGGGGCGCAGTAAGTAGTCCACGGCCGCCGGAAGCGGCGAGGTGTGGGGGGGGAGCGCTGTAGAGCATGCGGCTTTCGCTGCGGAGGAAATTCACCACGGCCAGGGCACAGGCCAGCACTGGTTCAAATCGAGCTTCAGAGTTGAGAGCCGAGCTTTGAGCAGACCATGCCCGCCCGTAACGTAAGATCACTTGGGTACTTTTTTGCGTCACAGAGGGCAAAGGAACCGTCATTTTTGAGGTTTTAGTGACTTTTTCCCCACCAGGCCGAATGGAACAGAGCTGGGACAAGGGCTTCGGTGCGGCGTCTCCCCGCTTCCAGTGCGGGCCTGTGCCCTGGCCGTGGTGCATTTCCAAAGAGTAAAACCAAAGAGACTGCCGTCTCCCGCCCGACGATCCGGTGGAACAATCCACCCCCATCACCTCTTCCACAATTTTAAAAAAAACCCGAGAACCGGGAGTAAAACCACGTAGAGGAAGAGACTGCCGTCTACCGCCTGACGATCCGGTGGAATATTCCACCCCCGTCTCCTCCCCCACCATTTGTAACAAAACCCGAGAACCGGGAGTAAAACCAAAGAGACTGCTGTCAACCGCCCGACGATCCGGTGGAACAATCCACCCCATCACCTCTTCCACCATTTAAAAAAAAAACAAGAACCGGGAGTAAAACCACGTAGAGTAAGAGACTGCCGTCTACCGCCTGACGATCCGGTGGAATATTCCACCCCCGTCTCCTCCTCCACCATTTGTAACAAAACCCGAGAACCGGGAGTAAAACCAATGAGACTGCTGCCTCCCGCCCGACGATCCGGTGGAACAATCCACCCCATCACCTCTTCCACAATTTAAAAAAAAACCCGAGAACCGGGAGTAAAACCACGTAGAGTAAGAGACTGCCGTTCTACCGCCTGACGATCCGGTGGAATATTCCACCCCCGTCTCCTCCTCCACCATTTGTAACAAAACCCGAGAACCGGGAGTAAAACCAAAGAAACTGCTGTCTCCCGCCCGACGATCCGGTGGAACAATCCACCCCATCACCTCTTCCACAATTTTTTAAAAAACCCGAGAACCGGGAGTAAAACCACGTAGAGTAAGAGACTGCCGTCTACCGCCTGACGATCCGGTAGAATATTCCACCCCCGTCTCCTCCTCCACCATTTGTAACAAAACCCGAGAACCGGGAGTAAAACCAATGAGACTGCTGTCTCCCGCCCGACGATCCGGTGAAACAATCCACCCCCATCACCTCTTCCACAATTTTTAAAAAAACCCGAGAACCGGGAGTAAAACCACGTAGAGTAAGAGACTGCCGTCTACCGCCTGACGATCCGGTGGAATATTCCACCCCCGTCTCCTCCTCCACCATTTGTAACAAAACCCGAGAACCGGGAGTAAAACCAATGAGACTGCTGCCTCCCGCCCGACGATCCGGTGGAACAATCCACCCCATCACCTCTTCCACAATTTAAAAAAAAACCCGAGAACCGGGAGTAAAACCACGTAGAGTAAGAGACTGCCGTCTACCGCCTGACGATCCGGTGGAATATTCCACCCCCGTCTCCTCCCCCACCATTTGTAACAAAACCCGAGAACCGGGAGTAAAACCAAAGAGACTGCTGTCAACCGCCCGACGATCCGGTGGAACAATCCACCCCATCACCTCTTCCACCATTTTAAAAAAAAAACAAGAACCGGGAGTAAAACCACGTAGAGTAAGAGACTGCCGTCTACCGCCTGACAATCCGGTGGAATATTCCACCCCCGTCTCCTCCTCCACCATTTGTAACAAAACCCGAGAACCGGGAGTAAAACCAAAGAAACTGCTGTCTCCCGCCCGACGATCCGGTGGAACAATCCACCCCATCACCTCTTCCACAATTTTTTTAAAAACCCGAGAACCGGGAGTAAAACCACGTAGAGTAAGAGACTGCCGTCTACCGCCTGACGATCCGGTAGAATATTCCACCCCCGTCTCCTCCTCCACCATTTGTAACAAAACCCGAGAACCGGGAGTAAAACCAATGAGACTGCTGTCTCCCGCCCGACGATCCGGTGAAACAATCCACCCCCATCACCTCTTCCACAATTTTTAAAAAAACCCGAGAACCGGGAGTAAAACCACGTAGAGTAAGAGACTGCCGTCTACCGCCTGACGATCCGGTGGAATATTCCACCCCCGTCTCCTCCTCCACCATTTGTAACAAAACCCGAGAACCGGGAGTAAAACCAATGAGACTGCTGCCTCCCGCCCGACGATCCGGTGGAACAATCCACCCCATCACCTCTTCCACAATTTAAAAAAAACCCCGAGAACCGGGAGTAAAACCACGTAGAGTAAGAGACTGCCGTCTACCGCCTGACGATCCGGTGGAATATTCCACCCCCGTCTCCTCCTCCACCATTTGTAACAAAACCCGAGAACCGGGAGTAAAACCAAAGAAACTGCTGTCTCCCGCCCGACGATCCGGTGGAACAATCCACCCCATCACCTCTTCCACAATTTTTTAAAAAACCCGAGAACCGGGAGTAAAACCACGTAGAGTAAGAGACTGCCGTCTACCGCCTGACGATCCGGTGGAATATTCCACCCCCGTCTCCTCCTCCACCATTTGTAACAAAACCCGAGAACCGGGAGTAAAACCAATGAGACTGCTGTCTCCCGCCCGATGATACGGTGAAACAATCCACCCCCATCACCTCTTCCACAATTTTTTAAAAAACCCGAGAACCGGGAGTAAAACCACGTAGAGGAAGAGACTGCCGTCTACCGCCTGACGATCCGGTGGAATATTCCACCCCCGTCTCCTCCTCCACCATTTGTAACAAAACCCGAGAACCGGGAGTAAAACCAAAGAGACTGCTGTCTCCCGCCCGACGATCCGGTGGAACAATCCCCCCCTGTTTCCTCCTCCACCATTTTTAAAAAAACCCGAGCACCGGGAGAAAAACCTCACAAAGGGCCTCTACCTCCTGAAGATCCGGTGGAAAAATCCACTCCCTGTCTCCCTGTCCACCATTTTCTTCCTCATCTTTTCCATCTCGGTGGCTCTGTCTTCCATCCGCCTGCCAAAGAGTCCTAGGATTCTTTTCTTCATCTTGAGGCAAATATCCTCCAGGACCCTCTGATCCTCTAGTAGAAGCTCCCTTTCATCATGCAGGTCCTTATTTGACTGCAACACAATTGTGGCAGCCTCTTTCAAGTCCTTAGTTTCTTGCTCCAGGACTTTATTTTTCTCCTCTAGAGCCGCCATGGCCTTCTCATCCTCCAAGAGCTTCTCCTGGAGCTGCTTATTCTTCTCCTGGAGCTTCTCCAGGACCTTCTTACCCTCCTCCAGGAGCTTCTCCTGGACCTTTTTATCCTGCAGAATGAGCTCATTATCAGTCTCCAGGACCTTGTTATCTTCCTCCAGCTGCTTTGTCTTGGCCTGCTCAGCTTCGAGGTCAATGATCAGGTTTTCTTTTTCTCTCATGAGAATCTGCTTAGCTGCGGTCATCTCCTCCAAGTCGCCCAAAGAGCCTTTCAGGGGGCTACTTGGTGCTGGATGTTCAAGAGGTCCTGCTTCATTTACGCTTGGGTCGACATTTACGCCGACGTTTACGTCGACTTCCACGTCGTCTTTCACGTCGACTTTCACATCGACTTTCGTCTTCCAAAATCGCATCGCATCGGCAAATGCTTTCCACTGGTCACTTGTCTGTTTCGCCATTTCCCCCAGCCTGAACTTGGAGTATTTCTCTTTAAAAGTGGAACGTCTCTCTGGTACAGCCTTCAGTGCGCGTTGTCGTATTTTGGAATGCACATCAAAGGCAGGGGGCGTGGTCATAAAGATCAAAGCAGGTTCCATTGATGATGTCACGGATGTTATTTCATTGACATCATCAATGGAACCTGCTTTGATCTTTATGGCCACGCCCCCTGCCTTTGATGTACATTCCAAAATACGACAACGCGCACTGAAGGCTGTACCAGAGAGACGTTCCACTTTTAAAGAGAAATACTCCAAGTTCAGGCTGGGGGAAATGGCGAAACAGACAAGTGACCAGTGGAAAGCATTTGCCGATGCGATGCGATTTTGGAAGACGAAAGTCGTTGTGAAAGTTGACGTGAAAGACGACGTGGAAGTCGACGTAAACGTCGGCGTAAATGTCGACCCAAGCGTAAATGAAGCAGGACCTCTTGAACATCCAGCACCAAGTAGCCCCCTGAAAGGCTCTTTGGGCGACTTGGAGGAGATGACCGCAGCTAAGCAGATTCTCATGAGAGAAAAAGAAAACCTGATCATTGACCTCGAAGCTGAGCAGGCCAAGACAAAGCAGCTGGAAGAAGATAACAAGGTCCTGGAGACTGATAATGAGCTCATTCTGCAGGATAACAAGGTCCAGGAGAAGCTCCTGGAGGAGGGTAAGAAGGTCCTGGAGAAGCTCCAGGAGAAGAATAAGCAGCTCCAGGAGAAGCTCTTGGAGGATGAGAAGGCCATGGCGGCTCTAGAGGAGAAAAATAAAGTTCTGGAGCAAGAAACTAAGGACTTGAAAGAGGCTGCCACAATTGTGTTGCAGTCAAATAAGGACCTGCATGATGAAAGGGAGCTTCTACTAGAGGATCAGAGGGTCCTGGAGGATATTTGCCTCAAGATGAAGAAAAGAATCCTAGGACTCTTTGGCAGGCGGATGGAAGACAGAGCCAACGAGATGGAAAAGATGAGGAAGAAAATGGTGGACAGGGAGACAGGGAGTGGATTTTTCCACCGGATCTTCAGGAGGTAGAGGCCCTTTGTGAGGTTTTTCTCCCGGTGCTCGGGTTTTTTTAAAAATGGTGGCGGAGGAAACTGGGGGGGATTGTTCCACCGGATCGTCGGGCGGGAGACAGCAGTCTCTTTGGTTTTACTCCCGGTTCTCGGGTTTTGTTACAAATGGTGGGGGAGGAGACGGGGGTGGAATATTCCACCGGATCGTCAGGCGGTAGACGGCAGTCTCTTCCTCTACGTGGTTTTACTCCCGGTTCTCGGGTTTTTTTTAAAATTGTGGAAGAGGTGATGGGGGTGGATTGTTCCACCGGATCGTCGGGTGGGAGACAGCAGTCTCTTTGGTTTTACTCCCGGTTCTCGGGTTTTGTTACAAATGGTGGAGGAGGAGACGGGGGTGGAATATTCCACCGGATCGTCAGGCGGTAGACGGCAGTCTCTTACTCTACGTGGTTTTACTCCCGGTTCTCGGGTTTTTTAAAAAATTGTGGAAGAGGTGATGGGGGTGGATTGTTTCACCGGATCGTCGGGCGGGAGACAGCAGTCTCATTGGTTTTACTCCCGGTTCTCGGGTTTTGTTACAAATGGTGGAGGAGGAGACGGGGGTGGAATATTCCACCGGATCGTCAGGCGGTAGACGGCAGTCTCTTACTCTACGTGGTTTTACTCCCGGTTCTCGGGTTTTTTAAAAAATTGTGGAAGAGGTGATGGGGTGGATTGTTCCACCGGATCGTCGGGCGGGAGACAGCAGTTTCTTTGGTTTTACTCCCGGTTCTCGGGTTTTGTTACAAATGGTGGAGGAGGAGACGGGGGTGGAATATTCCACCGGATCGTCAGGCGGTAGACGGCAGTCTCTTACTCTACGTGGTTTGACTCCCGGTTCTCGGGTTTTTTTTAAAATTGTGGAAGAGGTGATGGGGGTGGATTGTTCCACCGGATCGTCGGGCGGGAGACAGCAGTCTCTTTGGTTTTACTCCCGGTTCTCGGGTTTTGTTACAAATGGTGGAGGAGGAGACGGGGGTGGAATATTCCACCGGATCGTCAGGCGGTAGACGGCAGTCTCTTCCTCTACGTGGTTTTACTCCCGGTTCTCAGGTTTTTTTAAAAATTGTGGAAGAGGTGATGGTGTGGATTGTTCCACCGGATCGTCGGGCGGGAGACAGCAGTCTCTTTGGTTTTACTCCCGGTTCTCGGGTTTTGTTACAAATGGTGGAGGAGGAGACGGGGGTGGAATATTCCACCGGATCGTCAGGCAGTAGACAGCAGTCTCTTCCTCTACGTGGTTTTACTCCCGGTGCTCGGGTTTTTAAAAAAATGGTGGAGGAGGAAAGGGGGGTGGATTGTTCCACTGGATCGTCGGGCGGGAGACGGCAGTCTCTTTGGTTTTACTCCCGGTTCTCGGGTTTTGTTACAAATGGTGGAGGAGGAGACGGGAGTGGAATATTCCACCGGATCGTCAGGCGGTAGACGGCAGTCTCTTCCTCTTCATTGTTTTACTCCCGGTTCTCTGGTTTTTTTTAATGGTGGAGGAGGTGACGGGTTGGATTGTTCCACCGGATGGTCAGGCGGTAGATGGAAGTTTCTTCCTCCGTGGTTTTACTTCCGGTTCTCGGTTTCCTTTTTAAAAACCTTAACCCTAACCCTTCTTAACGGGTACACTGTAAAATCTAATTTGTTGACCAAAAAGTATGCAAACTCGTTGCCTCAAAAAAATTAAACTAAGTCATCTTTGATTAGTGAGTTAGAAAAGGTTGTTTAAGTGTGCAAAAAATGAATCTCTCCCTCTCTCCCCTCTATTTCTTATCTATTTTTAGCTGTTGTTAAAGGCTCAAACACCACAACAATATTTAAAAGAACACTCACCGGGTTGAATCAGCTGCATTACAACATTTATTAAAAACAACAATAATTGTAAATGATTTAGCCACTAAAAGAGACTGAAGAGTTTACAATCATCTGACCAAGAGAACCTGTAGGTTGGAGATGGACGTAAACATGGAGTTCAATGAATACAACGAAACCACTACCACACACATTTTAAATTTCTTGTGTCTTTGTCTTTCATTTTTACATTTAAGGCAATATGAAAGACAAGGTCAGACTTCTTAAGCAAGTTTAAACTTGTGTTAATAACAAAAAATTCAATGTAGTTTATTTAGTTCTATAAGTACAGTTGGAGATCGTTATTGGACTACATGGGTAACAGTCGCCAAAAGTCACGAGCATCTGTTAAACTACTCCTCCTCTGCAATAAATCAAACGTATCCTCCAAAAAATGGCCAAATAAAGATTGAAGTTTGATTACCGACATGTGAGCAAGAGTGCCAAATGAACTAAGCATAACGCAGACTCTCAGTGTATGCTGTTGTTATCCAGTGTGCAACATTTGGCATTAGGCTGTGCGTTCTGACCTGCGGTTGTTTTTCGCCAAGGCACATTTTGGCAGCTTAAACGCCAGGCTTAAAGTAAGTTTGCAGCAGTTAATTCATGAAACGAGTGGAATTAAAATCCCTGAACGCCTGGATTAAAACACAGTGACACAGCAAAAGAAGAATGTACAGGTACAAATTACTTTTGGGTTTTAAATGCCATTGGTAAGCAGTATATTCTTCTTTAGAAGAAATATGAGGATAACTTTCACTGCAGCAGGGCTAAGCTCCGTGTAAACTTTTATGGATATCATAATGTCAGCATGAAAAGTGTCCCTAAGACAAAGCTGTTAGTTATTTCAATGTGCTGATGGTCACATTTCTTTAATGACAGGCTGTGGGCAACAGCTGCATTTAAAACAGCTTCTGCAAGAAAAAGCGAGAGCATCGACTGATTGCTGTCATGACTTAAAATGGATTTCTGCATCTTTTTCAGAACCTCCTTTCCTTCACATCAATCGATGTGCTGGATATTGTTTCTAAATAAAAATGATTATTATATTATACACGTAAAGGATCGGTTCGATTATTATTCCATTTGCTAAATATCCATTTGACGGTTGGCATATCCGTGGAGATTCCATCGATATTAAATGCAAAAATGCCATTTATCACAAACTGAATGAAATAATGTTAGCACAATCATTTGTAAGTGCATTACCTGACCAATGTGAGCCATCCACCTATTATTGTGGCAGCATTGATGATAAAAAAGACACCCAAGTTCCCTAATTAAAATTGGATGGATATGTCCTAGGCGACTTACAGGAGACCTTCACAGAGACACATACATATTATAAATAATGAGGCAGGCTTTACTTTTTAGTCCCTTTGATTGTTGTTCAAATAAGAAATCAATTTTTTTTTTATCGAGTGAAGGAAGAATGGTCATCAAATCAAGACGAATGTCTTGTAACCTCCAGAATTTGCATACGAAGTGACCTTTAAACGGTATAATATTGACCTAATTTCTTATTTTGCGCTGTTGTGGACTCTTCTGAGCCTCATCAAAGGGCGTTTTTACATAGGATGAAGCTTTCATTAAAAATCCAGCTCCTCTGCACAGGCTTGTGGAGAGGAGCTGGATGTGTTAAGATGTTCTTTAGAATGCAACTGCTGTGAAACATCCACAAAGTTCATTTTCCTGATTTAATGCTGTGTTCTCACGCCGATGCCTCCCTTACTTCACTCGGCACCTGTGAGTAACACCATGTGTCACACCCCCACCTGAAAGCCACAAAGTTACAAAATAATCTGTCAATAAGTGAAAGACACACCGAAAGGTCAGATATTGCTGTCAAGATATTAGATTTTTTTTTATCGATTCTAGTTTGACTTTGACTTAATGAATGTCAACTGTACTCTTTAGTGATAAGTAAAGTGCCCATATGGCTCCCAGTACTCCCTGACCTGACTGATCAACTCTACGAGGCCTGAATACTACATATTTTTTATAGTTAAACCACACCCCAATCCAGCAGCTGGATCCCTGTAATGTATCACCTCAGAGTATTAGCTGGACGACTTACAACACCCAGCAATACAATCAATTTGTGCCTGCGGCAAACTGTGAGCACGTAATTGATTTCTAGCAGAGAAGACATGAGGCTCTCTTATGTTCTGTCAAGAAACTTACTTCATCTTCAGTCTTCACATGGGGCCTTTGAAGTAGACTCAGAAAGGCAACAACAACAGATGTAAACCGGAGCATTTCCCTCCCATTGTACTGCCATTTTGTCATGCTTGTTTAGACCACGTACAGTGGTCTGCATTCGTGGCAGTGTGTCACAAATAACTGCCAGCTTGTGGACCAGTTTCAGGTTCGAAGGAGATGTTGAGATGAATTAAATTGTTCACCGGAGACAACATATTTATTATCTTAAATATGTTGTTTTAGTTTCTTTTTAAGTTAGATTTGTCAGCTATATCTCAATATTTAAGTTTATATTAGTCTGGACTTTCTCGGAATAAAGTATCAGTCAAGGACATTTTTCCCTGTTCTTAAAAGATCCAGTTGGTCAGTCATCTTCAAAGCCGCTCATCTTTCATACTGGAGTCAATCACAGCCGAGCTCGGCCATCAAAGATCCCAAGAGATCATATTGCTTTTTGCAACACAGGGTGGCACAGTTATTTAACTTGAATAAATGTCAATGACATGTCACACTCTAGTACGATATTCCTTTAGTTCTCTCAGTTTAATTAGCTCAACGCTAAGAGTGAAGGTAAAAGCCAGACTGTACAATTACCAAAAGGAAAAGTACAGTTTGACTCTGTTCTACTATCTACAATGAAAAAAGTTCACTTTAAAATCTTTCGTCTCCCGTCCTTTTCATGATATATAAAAATGAAATATTACATCCATCGCCCCTGTTTGTAGAAACATTTCTCTATTTTACTTCAGGAGAGTGAATTATGAATTAATTATTTATAACCTTTAACCTGATTATTGTTATTTTGAAGTCTCTGCTTATTTGGGGACACTTGACAAACATTTCCACAGTGGTCATGCTTTTAAATGCACGTAAGAGCAAAAACTCTCCACTCTATATTCAAATGGAGGGCGCTCCCAAAGGGGGGGGGGGGGGCAGAGTTCAATAGAAACCACTAACTGACATTGCAGTAATTATCAAACTCCTGGACACTCTTTTTTTATTTTATTCATGAGTGTGTGTTTTGAGCCCAATTTTAATCCTGTTCATATGGGGCCTCATTAGACTCTGGTAATGGTGGGGCACAAACAGCACGTCTCTAAATAACTTTTTCAGTCGGTGGCAGTGTGCGATTTGGCCAACTTTTCAGCCTGTGATGATGCAATGATCTCATCTCTCATCTTGCATAACCAACAAATTTACTGACATATCAATTATCTATCAAAGCATATGCCAAAGATATATTTCATTCTAGTTATTTTATTAATAACTTTGTTTTGCATTTGTGTATAATCACTTGACCGAATGGATAACTGGTTTGTTGTCTTGTTTTCTCTGCATCGGGAGTGGACCCTCTTTACAGAGTCTGCAGTGTTGAGCAAAATTGAAGAAGACCAAAGTCTACCTAGCGAGCATGTCTTACTTTTGTAAAACCTAAAGGGCAGCTGGAGAAACTGGAAAGCTGAGCCACAGAGCAGAAAACTCAAACCATATACCATATTCTGCAAGCAGATACCATTGAAAGAGACACAGAATGAGAACCTATTTAATTACATAGAAAACCAATTCAGTTGACACCACTTAAAACAAAACATATCTCCTATTTTACGTTATCTCTGTTTTACTGCCTTGTGCGTCGTGCTGCCTAATAACCTGAACTTAGAAAAGGCCATACTAAAACCTCAACAGACGCGCTGACAGAAGGTTATTAGAAGAGTTAGAGAGCAACGATGCTCGGGAACAATAAGAGGAAAAACAGAAAATAACAACACGTGGTGCTTTTAAGTAATGGATTCCATTACGGGGAGTACAACGGGGAGCACGTTGTTGTTTGAATGCGTTGAATAATGGAGGAGTATTGAGGGGAGCTGTGCGATGAGGTGGGCGGGATGTGCTTGGGTTGAGTGGTCAAGGGTGGCAGGTTTAGATCAGACTTGTTACTTTGTAACAGTGTGCAAGCAATTCTTTTCCCGGTGTATTTGCATGTGGATTGAACAAGGTTGGCTCTTGAGGTTGCGTGCGGTTGTTTCTATGGCTTAAAGCCCAGATGTACATTTTCATTACCAACCTCAGCTTACCGTTTTCATTTGTGATTTCTACACAGCGACAGGCCCCGTTAATAAGCACAATTCAATTACACCTTTGAATGGGTTTGATTTGTTGAGGTATTTATTTTAGGCCGCATGAGTGAAATCAGTATAAATCAAAACGCTCAATAACTCACTCAATACCAGAAAGCAAAAGGAGAGCACATCAGTCTGTCAGTCATCTTCAAGGCCGCTCGTCAGCCTTAAGAACCGTATTATATCAGTTTGACTATGCTGATGATTTATGTATATTAAAAAACAGGTGACCTGTAACAGTCCGGGATCAAGACTTCTCAACCCTTTTTTACCATACAAATATGTTAGTATTTTTGTGATTAAAACTTTAATTAATTTAACATGATTATAGGCGTCCTGCATAGAATGTGCAGGACTTATTATACAGTAATTATGTGCAAATTGAAGTCTATTTCACAGTTGAGCAGGCTGCTGAACTTTGTCTTTCTGCTTGTCGTTAGCTGTTTACCAGCACAGTGAGGAGCGATGGACTCTGGGTAAAATCTAAGTGGGACTGGGGTGAATGTTAACTAGCTCCAATTTGAGCTGGTGTAATTAAAATGGCTTAAAGTCCAAACATACTGTGTTTTGATTACGAAGCAGGAGCTACCTTTCACAATGAGTAGCTCGGCATCGGGTTCATACTTAGGAGGGAAGAAAACGTCAACATGTGGAGTGTATTAAGCGAGGAGAAAAGAGACGGAGATGCGTCGAGTCAGCTTACGCTCACTTTATTACTTTCATCCAAACTGAACTAACTGGTGAGTCAACTGCCACTAACGTACGTAAACAACAATGACGTCACAACAACCCTTTAACGGTACAGTCCCGTTTGATCAAAACTCCCACATACCTGCCAATTTTACACCTCCGTACCTCTACAGTTTTGCAGATATAAAACCTTATCTGTCATGTCATAAAAACACATCATTGGTCATGTTGAATGAGATTGCATTGAAATGATGCATCGCAGGATGCTTACTGTCAATGATATGAACGTGCAGAGCAAGATGCCAGATTAAAGTCTTCAAATTAAGCTCTCGCATTAGTTGAGTGAGGTAGTAGAAAACACTTTCCTAGGATCCCAGTTTATTTCTCATACATCTGCGGTTCAGCTCTCCCCCATGATTACTCGTTTCCCTGCGCTCAGTGTTCGCGGCTGTCAATCAGGACATCAGCGGTTTAGAGCAGCTGGTTCTTTTGTTTTCAACGAACGTCTCTTTTTAAAATGATTATCTCCTTCAGTACGTTCATGCTATTACGCGTCCTTTCACCTCTCCAATCTTCATCAGCGTCATCAAATAATCAGGCAGCGTCACAACCACTGTCTCTACCTACAGCATCAACACATACATGATCCGGTTCCTAGTCTTTCGAAGCACAAATTAGTTAGACTTCGGGGTTCCCCAGGAACCTCTCCTGCTGTGGAAACACTTCTAAACCTGCTTGTAACTCAGCCATAAAAGCAGA
Source organism: Apeltes quadracus (assembly GCA_021346845.1). Classification (NCBI taxonomy): domain Eukaryota; kingdom Metazoa; phylum Chordata; class Actinopteri; order Perciformes; family Gasterosteidae; genus Apeltes; species Apeltes quadracus. The sequence continues at coordinate 8,540,524 of CM037930.1, read as the reverse complement.
TCACTGGATGGATGGACTGGAGAAGTCTCAAGAAAGAACATCTTGCAATTTGATATAGCGAACCAACAATGAGAACTACCACTCAAATAATTGAGGATCTTAAAGGGCCCATATTATTAAAAAATCACGTTTTCTGGGATTTGGGGTGTTATTGTGTGTCTCTGGTGCTTCCACACGCATACAAACTTGGAAGAAAATCCATGCTGTTTTGAGTGAGATACGGGTTTCTGAATTGATCCTGCCTTCAGCCTCTGAACAACCTGTTAAAAAATCCTCAAGGTTTTCTACGTCACAAACCTAGATATTTGAATAATCCCACCCCCTCCAGTCCCGTTTTCCAATCCCAGCCCGCCGGCGCCGCGCTACCACGCCCCGCCCCCATCCCCCCCTTCATGCGAACCGCTACCGCCAATTCTGCAAGCTGTGGCCAAATGAGCTGCAGCTGTAACAGAGGGGAGTAGAGGGAGGTAACAATCGTTTCCTACAAGCTATTTCCAGCAAACAACTTCAGAAACATGTTTTCTGGAACTCAAAGACCTATTTTAACTAGTTGAAAAATAATCAAAATATGGCCCTTTAAACATTGTTAATATTGGGGGCTTTCGATCGGTACACTACACTGTTGATTATTCAACTGTGTCCTTGTCCTGCAACGAGTGCATGCAGATATCGGTCCGCTTATGAGCCCATACGCACCAGACAAACATGCATTTTTTAAGGGATTTATTTTTTTTAAAAGGTTGACAATGCAGGTCTAAATGAGTTGCTGCGGAAATAGAAAGATTGAAGTTGAATGTTGGTGTCAGAAAGGGTTGAGGTGCGTGCAGGACGCAGACTCAGATTCAATTAAAGACGGACTTTAATAGTAAAAAAATTCCAACAAACGTAAAATTCCAACAAACGGGCACCAGGACAGAACGCGTGGTACGGATGCACAAGATACAAGGATTATTTGCAGGTTTAACACACCTTCGTTTTTACCCGCAAGGAAAAACGGGAAAGAGAACTGTTGCGGCTGAGGAGTCTGATGAGACCTCGTGAGACTTGGCCTACCCATTCCCTTCCAAAACAAACCCACAATGAGTATCAATTCTTTATAATCTGCAAGGTCACTGTCGTGGCAATCTTTGCCGTACTTAGCCTTCTTTCCAATAGATGTATCTTTGCCATCGTGCACAGGTGTATTGCAGTAAGTAGTAAAAACAGATGAACGTACCGGTTGATTTTGATCTATGACTCCAATTAATGGTCAATGGTCTAGCGTCTGTGGTCTGTTGAGAACTGTGTGTGCTCCCCCCTACCTGTCCCCCACTTCCTGTTGCCTATGCCCCTTATATAGACATGTGCATCGAAATCACTGCCACTTAGTGTCCAAAATGGTAATATAAATATATCCAAAACAGAATAAATAATCATGCCAACACTAAACATAAAAGGCTCCTACAGTCATTCTTTTGGAATTTCAACAGAAAATGTCCACCCCCTATTGTTGAATAGATGGAGGGACGGTGTGTCAGCAGAGAAGAGTGAGTGAATGATCAGCTGCAACTGTGTTGAAGCACATTCAACAAAAAGGCAAGGCAGATAGGGACACGGGTCATATATGAGAAAAATAGAGCAAGGTAGGATGAATGAGCAGCAGTCTTGGATTGCTGCAAATATCTGCAGAGACACAAAAATACTAATGCTGACTACAAACTGAAGTAAACAACTGGCAAAAATACAACATCACGGTTGCATACGATATACTGATTATGGGGTTTAGGAAATGGCGCCGCATGTAGATGTTCCTGCCGGTAGATATGAATTAGATAATGTGACATTTTACACATTCACATTGTATTCGCAGGGAATTCACTAGTTTTTCTGTTGCTGCGATTCCTCCCGGTGTTTTGTTTTTTTCTTGAGCAGAGTAAATTATCTGGAAGTTTGAACCTACGTTTCAGGCTCTGTTTTGGATTTAGTGGTTTTCACCCAGTATGATTGATGCACAGTTGGTGTGCTTCTCATTAAAATGATGTACCTGAATGTAGGTGTATGAAATTCTACATTTACCGCCACGTGAAATCAAATCCAAAAGCATGACATAAAAATCGCAGTTGAGACGGCGTCGCAGCATTGAGCACTTAGTGGGTGCATTTGTGTGAGCAATTTAACACAGAATGTGACTGAGAATATTCTTTTCAAACTCATCATTGCTGCTTAGTGATCGACAGCCTGCTCAAATGTTTCCAAAACATGTACCTGTCGGCTGCAGATATTTAAAAACCACTTGGTGTTTGAGAAATTGTTACCTAAGGAAATGTGTGCTCAAGAGTCCTATTTCCATCTATCAGTTGATCGGTTCAGCAGGTGTACATTCATGGTGACTCAGATTATCACTGCTTGTTATTCATTTAAAGCCTGTTTCATTCACTTGCTGTGTGTATTGCTCAGCACAGGGGGTACAAACAGCAAATTGCAGTGAGTACATTTTCACTGCCAAGTTGAATGGAGCACTGTGAGTCCAGCAAGGAAAACAATGACGGGTGTCACTAAGTGCTCACAACACACAACACACATATAACCAGGGATGAAAACTGTTATTGGTAATATGACTGACAGAGAGAACAGAAGATATGAAAAAAAAGCAAGGTGGGGAGAATAAAAGAAAGGAAAGAGAAACGCTTACAACGACAGAGTGAACAATTACCTTGCTTGAAACAAGGCAAACAAAGAGAAAGTGTGGCATTAGTTAGAGCCATTGAGAGTGTGACTGCTGCAATCAGAGAGAGCAAACAAACACTGACAGCTCTGGTCTAGGTCATGTGTCCACTCTCAGCATTGAGCTCTCAGGTTCTGATGGTGAAATGTGGGATGAAGTGTGCAGAGAACAAACTAATTACGCTTCCATCTGTCGGAAGGAGAGGTATACTGAAGAGAGGACATATTGTACATGAAAGTATGTGCGCAGTAAATCTACAAAAGATATAAACAACACAACTAGAAGTGAGGCAGCATTAGAGGGAGAAATAACGTGAAAAGACTCAGTAGCAGAACGACACAGATGCAGTTTCTCAGAGAGGATATTATTGAAATTAAATTATTCAAATTAATTTAAACCTGTAATACATAAATATATTATGTTATTAATTTACTTTTTCTATTATATTTGTCTGTGGCATATAATATGCATATGCCTTCTTCTTTTATGTACAGTACTGTGCAACAACCACTCTCATCTCCAAACTCATCAATTCCCAATGCACCCTTTACAGAATGAGTGTCTGTTCACAGGGAACAGACACTTCACATGTAACACCGACACGTCGCTTACAAGTCCAAAACCTGACGCACGAGGGGGGCACACCAACAGAGCTGCAGTATTCACAGTTGTTGAACTGTTGAAAGTGAGAATGTCTTGGGTGTTCGGATCTTCAGCAGACACTTGAGGATTTAGATTAAAAATAGAGCAAGAATTGTGAAGTGTATCTTCCCAATGATTTACATGTATATAATTGTTACAAGTGCAAATCCTGACAGTAACAGGGAGAGGAAATGGAGCAATGGGAGTCCTAGAATGTTATGTTATTTATCTTAGCTGCTGACATGAAAATTCCCCCTCACAGCAGAGGAAAAGAATCACGTTTGGATAGAGGAGGCCGCTGTTTTACAGTTGAAAGGTTTAACAAGCGATTAGTTTTGTGTTCATAAACGAAGAACCTCCAGATGGACAAAGTTTATCTTGGATTGAAAATTAAAAATTGGATTTATAATAAAAATTGAAAATAAAAATTGGATTTAAAAAGTATTTCATTATTACGGTATGTATACAGGTGTGGAAGGTTTTGCACTTTTTCTGTAAAAGTTGGTTTCAGAATTTGTGCATCTAAATAATGTTTTGAGAACTGGGGTTATGTAGACCAAGGCTCAAACATTGATGGTAATTTAGCCTAGCTAATCCATGTTCCCAACAAAGTACGATACATAACAAAGACTGATGATGCGGCTACACTACGTGTGTGTGTGTGTGTGCGTGTGTGTGTGTGTGTGTGTGTGTGTGCGTGCGTGTATCTAAATGTGTGTGTGTGTGTGTGTGTGTGTGTGTGTGTGTGTGTGTGTGCGTGTGTGTGTGTGTGTGTGTGTGTGTGTGTGTGTGTGTGTGTGAGGGTCAAATGTGAAAGACAGGTCAGAAAGACAGCCTGTCATGAAAAACAGAGACTCTGCTCCACAGAATAACTGCAGTGTGGATTAGATCGCTGTTGTCAGTGCTCACAGCGTATTATTTCTTGCGGAGCTGATGAAGGTGGGTAGTCCGCATCAAGTCACAAAATTGAGACCACCTCAGTTCCGACATCCAATTGTGTGTGAATAGGAATTTGTGTTGTGTTGCTGCAGTGCTAGTGAATATCAGTGACCGCAGAGGAGGTCGTGAACGGAAACAGTTGCTCTGTTAAAGAACAGGATCTGTCATTTATAGCTGAGATAAGCACAGCGAGATAACAGTAATTATGCTCTAGTCAAAGCAGGGCACCTGTCCCATCGACATGCTGACAGAAAAAAGCAATGACAAAACGAGCTGCAGTATAAACTCCTGGTGTATCACTAAAATATATAAAGATATGTGGTTGTAAAATGATCAAATATTACATTCAGCATCAAGTTTTAACAAAATAGTTGAGGGCAGGACAGCTATAATTGTTAATGCAATTTGTTTGTATTAACAATGGATGAACAGAACACTAGTAGGTAAAGGGTGTCGCCTTTAGACCACCAGTTAATTGTCAACCAAACCGCTGCAGTCTCCCTAAGCTCTACGGAGCTTTATATCAGAAAGCTTGGAAACCTCCTGTGAGATTCCATCCCAGCACCTCGAGCTCCTCTGAATTCCATTTACCAGGTACAGAGAAATTAGTTATGGTGAGAAGTGGACTTCGCCATTGGAATTATTTGTTCGCTCTCTGCCGCTGTTGTCCTCACAAACTACTCCTCTGATAATAATGTTCCATATCATTAAGTGTGAAAGAGTCCCCGATCAATTCAACCTGTCAAATCATTCTCCCCTATATTCTCCCCTATAGCTGCCTCTGCAGTGGCATTATTTAGTCACTTCCTGCTGCAGTTAAATCTTCTGTGTGTTCGGTTGCATATTTTTGAGTCTCTCTTCCAGAGAATCCACAGCAGGCGCTGTTTATGAAAATGAATGTATTTCGCGCCGTTCAACATTCTCTTGTGAAATAAATACCAATTCACAATATATATTCATAGCTCATTAGAGACAATACACAGCAGATTGGCCAGACACAGCCTGACAACATCATTTTAAATTTTCATTAGAATAATTATATCAAACTATTCAGTAAATCGGCTTGACTACTGTATTCAAATAAGTTGCTTATTGCAAAACAGTGCTTTGGTCTCTAATGACACAGAAAACATTCAAAACTGTTTGTTATCTTTGTGTGTACACTAAGACCTATGAATATAGCGAGCACACTAGTGTGTGTGTGTGTGTGTGTGTGTGTGTGTGTGTGTGTGTGTGTCTGTGTGTTTATGGGCTTGTAGCTCATTTAAATTGTCTGATTTGAGTACTTGGATGCTGCCATGAAATCGAAATACTAAATCCTGAGCCAGCTGGCTTTGAATAGTGATTACCTGCTGCGATGATGTAAGCTTCACCTTTCATAGCACCTGTTCTATACACAAAACACCACAATATGAAAAAAAATAAAAACAATAGCTATTATTGTGGTGAATTAAAGCGCACTGAATACAAAGTAAAGCCCATTTCCATCCATGCACCAGAGTAAATAGGATGGTTGTTGTTAATTAGCGGCTCACCAGCTAAGGAGGTTGTGTTCATACACCGGTGAAGTCTTGCTCTGTTCGGCTCTTAAATTGGTAAACATCTCCAGGCCATTAAAGAAGATGGTGATGACAGTTTGTTTTGCATTTCCCTCCACTGTTGACTTTTTACAAGTTGTGCATGTCATGATGCAAAAGAAAAACATTTACTGTCCTTTGTGTTTTCCAAAAATAATCACCTCCAGCAAATATCTAATAAGTCTTGGAAAAATGTTATTTTTGTGAGAGTAAAAGGGAAATTTAATAATGCTAAAAATGATTATATTAATATTATTGTTGTTTCTTCAGATAGTATTATTGTTTTTTATTTTTCTCATTTCTCCTTTGAATGTCGCCTTTGGTTTGAGTTGGCCGAAGGCTGCTTACTGTATATGCTTACTGTAGGCCTTCCTGGCACCAATAGGAGGTTGATGTTTTCTGGATACTAACCAGTGTTGGGAGTAACGCGTTACAAAAGTAATGTATTTACTGTAATGTATTGCTTTCTGCTGTAACGTGGTAATGTAATGTATCCACACAAAAAAATGGGTAATATTTACTCAGTACAAAGGTCAGTAACGCGCGTTACAATGCATTTTCACCTTCACCTTATGGCAGACGGCGCATATTTCTGAACGTCATCGAACACAAAAACATTGTAACATTTTATTGGCGGAACTTCGCAGGGGTGCGCGTGTGCGCGTGACGCGGATCGGTTTCCCCTCTTTGTGCGCGCCACTTGGCGCTTTTCTGCTTTCTCCTCGTAGCCAAACCGTCCGTGCGCGTGAAAGTGAGCATCAAGCCAGTTGGACTTTGGATCCCATTAATTGTGCTGAGGAGGGGGGGGGGGGGGGGGCGGGGTTCCGTAGCAGAGAATAGGAACCAGCTCTTTAAGAGCAGCGCGGAGCTGCATTACTGTGAGTGATGGCCTAATACTTTTGTATTGGTTTTGCATATTAACATGCTTTAGACATATTTTATTTGTTATTTATACTAGCAGCCTACTGTGATGATTTTCCACGTCCCAGATTTTTTGGCGCAGTGCGTGATGTGCGTGTGCGGAGCGCCGGCACAGAGCACATCGTCTTACTACTGCGGTCATGTGGACCGCATTTCAAAAATAAATGCACCTCTATTATGGGCGTTACGGTAAAAGGGCTTACAGCCTTAAAGGCACTGATCTTGGCACAATCTTTGAACTGCCTTTAAACCATGCTGGTTCATGTTGACCTTTTCTATACCGATGTACATTCTCAGCAAATATTACTGTGTAGTTTTTGAAACAACAAAGATGAAATAGCAATAATGGCATAATATTCGTCTTTTCTCAATCTTTGCATTGCCCTTAAACCAGATAGAAGCCGGGTAACGCTCTGCTCTCACTTGTTTCTGGTTCATGTTGACCTCTTCTATACCCATGTACATTCACAGCAAATATTACTGTGTAGTTTTTGAAACAACAAAGATGAAATTCAAAGATTGAGAAAAGACGAATATTATGCCATTATTGCTATTTCATCTTACTTTTCTCAAAAACTACACAGTAATATTTGATGAGAATGTGCATGAGTATAGAAGAGGTCCACATGAACCAGGATCAAGTGAGAGCAGAGCGTTACCCAGCTTCTTTCTAGTTTAAAAGCCGTTCAAAGATTGAGAAATGACATTTCAAAGACGATTGGAGCCTTTTGCGCTGTACAAGCCCGTTTACCGTAACACCTTAATGGAGGCGCATTTTATTTTGAAATGCGGTCCACATGACCGCAGTGTCTTTATACCCATATAATACCCAATAATAAAACAACTAAATTAACATTAAAAGTTTTGCCATGTTGTGATGGGGACTAGTCCACGCAGACCCGAAAAAGAGCCTGTCTACCCTTAATCCCTAGTTATGCAAGCTAAAAGTCCATGTTCTTGTCTATGAATAAACCCCCCCCCCCCCTCCCCCTCTGCTTTTTTGTCAAATCGCACCCTGTGTATATATATTTCCAGTTGTTTTGGTGAAAGTAACTTAAAAGTAATGCAGTAGTAGTGTAACGCCTTACAATTCAGAGACAGTAATATTATAATGTAACAAATTACTTTGAAATGACAGTAACAAGTAATACATAATGTATTACGTTTTTGAAGTAACTTGCCCAACACTGATACTAACTAGTGTACTAGATACTTACTCATACTAGTGTATTTACTAATACTAATAAGTATTGGCTTGAGAATTAAAAATAGAATTAATTTGTATATCCGGTGACTTCTCTTTTTTAAACTTTGAATTACGTTACACATAAATGATTGGTGCGGTTACCTTGCTGGATACACTAAACTCTTGGAATCAATACGCGCATCGGACCTCTGCTGGAAGCCGTCTCATTACCAATCCACAAGATACAAAAAAAGCTTTGCGATTTTTCCAGCAGAGAAAGCAAGATGCACTTTAATGACCTGGGTGGTTGGAGAGGGCTTTGACTGCAATGGTGAGGGAGTTCATGCAAACCGTGTGGCCCAGCCTGAAGGGTCGGCAGCAATTACACACTGCCGGCCTGCCTCCAGGTCCTAGTTGGCCCTTCGGGTCTGGCCTCTGGTGAGTGGATGTTGACTGTAGCTGTTAATTTGTGATGAAGGTGACCATTGACAATGTGGAGGGTGCAATGAGGTGAGCATTTGGCCTATCCCAAACAGGCATGGGTTGCACATGCACAGCACGACTAAACACTGTGAGCATGTTAGCGTGCTATTAGCTCAAAGCATTATTATGCCAAAACTCTCTACAGTCCACAGCCTCAAAAATCTGTTAAATCTCCAGCTTGTATTGTTTGAAGCACAATAGCTGCCAATTAAATGTGGCCGTAAGCCAACAGATATGAGTATTCAAGAGACATTGATTTCCTCAAGCACAATCTGAATCATGCAACAATCAGAGAAGAGAGAGAAGAAAAAAAGAAAAGTCCATTAGTGTGTTTAATAGGTCAAAGTAATTACAGCTATTGATACAAATGCACAGAGTAAGAAAGGTGCATCAAATTACAAGAGACCAGGTGGTTGAAAAACAAGCTTTGATGATACAAAGCTGCCACCAAAAGAAAAAGATCAAGTAAGCAGGCAGAGACATTATAAATATAAATTAGGGTGTAAAAGCTAAAACCGGGAACAAACTATATCATGATAGATCTGATGAATGAACGTGATGAATGATAAGGGAACATCAGCAGTAGTCTGATCCATGTGAAATCACAGCTGGCAAAGACAGTAAGGCGGACTCGTGAGAAGAAACGTTTTCATAGCTCTTCCCAGCACACAGCTGGATGGATCCAACCCCTGCAGCTGGATTGAACAGCACAGGACCTTTAATTTTGTTTTCATGAATCTGTCGATATCTGGCGCTGCAGCCCCATTCGGTGACCAGGGGCCCACGTGGAACACTGCAGTCCGCCCATTAGCATGAAAGGTGGATGAGGAGGTATTTCAATGCAATGTGTTGTCTAAGGAGGAACCGGACTGCACGTTTTTGAGGGAATGTTTTGACTCTATGAAGAAACACTGGAGTCATTATGACATTATGTGGCAGGGGAGATGGGCTGTAGATTAAATTAGATAAGATCCTCTGTATCTTTTGTATTTGATGATTGAATATTGATTGGGTACTTGTTATTTACCTAAAATAGAACAACATTAATTACTACATATTTTAATGCATATCGTAGTTCAAATTCATTTTTTGCTTTGTGGATTCACTTAGATAAAATAAAAAGGTTCCCATACCCCCAAATCAAATTGGGCTTAAATCCCACAATCAGCCTCTGGCTTCGCCGTTGCCGTTATCTTTTATCGGAGGGGACACGGATGTGGTGGAGTTCAGCAAAGCGCTTCTCCTCACGGATTTGTAAGCATCAACACTGCCACCAACAGGTCATAATACAGAAAGATTCCTTCCTCTCTTCATCCACTAAGCGTCTGTCCTCCACACCGTATGATCTGCTGTAAGCGAATGTACCGCCTGCTTCTTCTTAACAGTTTTATTTTTCTATTTCTGTGGCCTCGTTTTATTGAGATTATGTTACGGTTATCAGAATGTATGTTCTTCATGTCCTTTTCTCTGTAAAAAATAGTTATTCTCTCTAAGACAAAAAAAAGGCGGTTTTCAAATGTATGTTCACAAAAATACCTCGTTATCTGGTAATAAAAAGAGGACAGTGAGGGATTAGTGGACATAAACAATCAGTATAAGAAACTGACACTTTTTAGGGTGGGCTTCAACAATAAGAAAAATAGTAAACACTCTGTCGCCACTCTAAAGCTTTTTATCTGCAAAATAATTTTTTTTTTTTAAATAAAATCCCTTTTATTCCTTTACTTCTAAAATGGGTTTGAAAAGGCACAAATGAAAAGTCATATCTGGACTTGACTTGAGCAGTCCTTTCACACAATATGTAGAATTGTAAGCAACTTCCGCACCAATGGAATACATCCCCCTGACTGCTGATTGACTAAAGCCAATCACTTCTTTGCTATGTTGTTCATGCACCTTCATCCCCCCAGGGTTTCTATTTGGATGTGCAATTACAGTTTCCATTATCCAATCTCACAGAGTTAACAATGAGGGTTTAATAAAAAAAAATACTCTCTTTTTGAAGTGGTTTTATTTGGGGGGCTTTAGTTTTCAAGTTCCAGCTCAGCACAAGACCTTGCAGTGTGGACTTTATGGTCTATTGGATACTTATGACAGCGGTTTAGAGACTGACGAGAACCATGGAATTTGTTGTGCATTCAGGGCGCGTTTGTAACACCACCAAGAACCTCTTGTGCTTTGGCGTATTCTTGAAGACTCTCAAAAAGATCTTAACTGCTAGTGCAATTCTCACCACTACATCACAACTCCACTGCATCTGTGCAAGAGTTTGTAACTTTCACGTGTTGTGTCATTCAAAGACTAAATTGGCCAAAGCCACTTGTTTGCAGCCGCTTGTGTGCAATTGTGTGGTTGTTGTTGTTGTTGTTGTGCACCTCTTTGACAGCTAATATCACGTTCTGCTGCAAGCAAGCTACATAATATTTACGGCCGCATGCTCAAAGACCTCGCTGTTCGCTGTGACTCACACTTTCTCAAAACAACTTTTTATATTCTGTTCTATTAACTCTTAACTAACTCTTTACTCACCACTATTAACTGATATTGGGACGTTATTGTGACACATTCCTTCAGGTAATATTTCTTTTGTCATTTTAGGCCTTACTTTGACATATCAACCCTTCATTTCTTTTTTTGTTGTTGCATTATTCAGCTGTACGATCTGCTAGCCTGACCTGAGTTACGGTCCTTCCACCACTGCCTCTGAAGCCTTTTGTAACACATTGTCTTGTTACCCAAATCCAGCGCGCTCTGATCGAAGATTAATATTCCAGACAGAATCTGGATCAAATGAGCCTTGGCAGAATCAAAAAAGAAAAAGGTAAACACTTTTTCGTTCAGCGCCAAGAATCAACAACAATTACAGTGGTTGATAAATATAAAATCAACTTCGTCAAAAGGCTTGCATACTACCATTCTTGTCTCAACTGGTAAATAGTCTTTGTTGGATCTTTTTTTTTTAATAACTCTCATCTTGTTGCACAAAAGTGCTTTTCTTCTCTTCTCTTGATCATTGTAGGATTCTACACATTCCCAGGGAGCTCAAACCTGTTTCCAGAGTCACTACATGCATCAGCTCTGACACACACATCTCCATAGCTCTTGTGCTAATGTCCCCCTGCTTCTTCCCCTCTCCAGCGTTGCCCGGACTGTGATCAGCGAGGCTTTCAGGAGTCGCTAAGGTTCATCTGGTCCATCTTTGCCTCCTTCGGTGTGTCAGTTATCTCAGCCTGCAATGTTGAATACCAGAGGATCCTCGAGCTGCACCACAAGGCTCAATCATCTGCCTCACCCTGAAAGGGTAATCAGTTCTCACTTAGGATCAATCCAGGCTGATGGTTAAGCCTGTATCTGGAAATGCGCCCAATGATACAACTAATAAAAGGACTCCTTTTCAATGGCTTTGATTAATGTGGCTTGTAAACCGTCCAATGTCTGAATATTTAATCAACACAGAATTGCTTTTTGAAGGACATTTTCCAGTCAGAACAAGCTGAGACGTGGCATATCCCATTGTCTTAAAAATGATTACCAAGCATGTTTGGGTCTACAGACTGTCAGCCTGACAGAGAAGAAGGGTAAGGGCTTGAATGCTCCATTTATAGTCTAATGAATGGAAAGTTTCAGGTTTGATTGTATGAGCAAAGTGCCTTTTTTGCACACAGTTTTTAATGTTTTTCCTGTTTAACTGATAAAATATGTTGCTCATAACTACCATTAACCTTATGATTCATACAATTATACAACAAATACATTCACAGGTTGTTGGATATAATTGTTTTTTTTTAGTTAAAACTCTATTTTTGACTCTGAGCTTAATACATATTCAGAGTTAACAAAGTTTCCAGCAGCCTTTATATGTTGCATTTCTCCTGCACGGACAGCAGAACTGTACCTGGAGTTGGTTCCTGTGAGCTGAAACCATGTTCCTTATATACAATATATCACAACCACTAGCAGCTTTTGGAGAATCAGGCTAAAATAAAAATGAGCTACAATATCTTCACATATGTCTACAAAATCAAATTCAACTTAACTCAAAGATTTAGGTAAATGTTATTGCAGAAAATTAGGCAGCGCTCAACAGAGATGTATAGACTAACCTTTGTCAATTAAATATCCAACTAGACAGCAGTATTTGCAGGTTGATTTTGCTTTGCTTTTTATTTTCTGCTACTTTCTCATTTGGGGATTTTAAATTGATCACGACAGGTCGAGGATCCGATCACAGAGGGCCTTGTGTTCAATGTTGTCTCAGGTTGCCCGGAAAGTAACCCAAAATGGTCAAAGGGAACTTTGAGAGACTTTACACAAACATTTGAGAGGCGGGAAGAATGGTTGGCAATTCTTTTGGAGGGGTTTGTGGCAATACCATGCATCTTTCAGAGGGGTGACGTATTCCACCTCAAGGAAAGGGCTGGAATGTCCTTAGAAAAGCTCCACTGTCAAGGTTTTGACACTCGATCCTTGGGTGCCGGGCAGTATTCTGCTTCCTATAATCCAAATGATCCAATAAGTCTCTTGCTGTAAGTCTCACTGGGATTAAAGAATGAATGAACTTTAAAGAGAAAACTGGCTGAATTGACACCTAAATAAAATCATTTTTTCTTGACAGATATCATAAATTGACAAGCCCATCCTGCCCAACACACATAGGACCAGGAGGAGGCATGACGATTTATTTTTTTGTATTGCTTGTCTGGCCCTGAAGACAATGCTTTACATTCCAGGCCAGTTCCAAATGATGTATTACTTTCCTACTCTCTTTACATTTCTTGTTAATCAGATTGGTTAAAGCCAGTGACAAGAGGCCTGTCGGTGAGGGAAGGATTTTGAAGTGCCCTCGCTCATGCAATTAATTCCTCCAGCTGTGCTCGCGTATGGCCCGGTTCTTGTCCTGTTTGTCAGCCACCCGGTAGGAATCAATAAAGCAAACTATTGGTGGAGTGACTCCCATTAAAAAGTGCACGCATAAATAGGAGAAGAGTTAGTCTTATCAGCTGAGACACTGTGATGACTTTGTGCCAGGCCTCAATCCCCTGCCCGTGCCTTTGTGCTGCGGGGCTGTAATTATCCACCAAGTTAATGAGAGGTTCCATGTGTGGGAGCGTACATTTACTCCCCAATAAACTCCTGCCAGGAACAACATAATTTCCTATTCTTTTAATGGCAATTTAATAGAAAGTCATTTAAAAACACGACAAAAGAATCAGTGCGGCAGAGAAAGGCGGCAGGTACCGTGATGGGAAAGATAGAGATGCATATGGGACTATGGGACTGTGCGTGTTGGCTGACTAGTTTATGGTGGGATGTGCGAAGAGGAAAAATAGCCATAAACAGAGAGGAGACAGGCAATAAATCTGTATACGCATTGAAATCTCAAAATACTTTAGTATCTATACATTGAAAAAAACTGAACTATATGGTCTTGTGAGTTTTCTCTTTTTCCTGTACAGGATCATAACTTAAAACATGTTGAGAACAAGCCACATCTTGTGTGGCTGACAATGCACTTCAGCTCTTTAGTTAGATAATAATAGCATTTATCTGATCATTTTATACAAATGGGTACAAATGTTTTCAATAAAATATTTTAAATTTGTACTGGTTAAACTATATACAGCTTACTGTGATGTGTTTTTTATGTAACATTTCCACTACTATTACTACGATTTGCAACACAGGTCAACAAGGTAAAAAATGCATCCCAAAAATAACTATGTAGGGAGGTGTGGAAAATACACACATGTAAGATAACTTTAAAAATAGACCCGTAACAACAACGCTTTGTAACAGCTTGTCGGCTGCAATTTTTCTTCTACTATTATTCTTCGAAATCTCCGATTCATGTCTGAATAGTTTTTTTTGTTTCATTCCTCCTATTACCATGTGGTCAAACAGCTAGCCTCTCTTTTCCCCTGGATCCGGTCCAGGATCAGCAAAGTATGGTGCCCAAAACATTAAAGTATTTCCAAAGCTGTCAAGAGCTGTACAGAAAAATACAACACAAAATAGGAATGACACCAGCCTGATGTGCTGAATGACAGAGATTTACACTCAGTATGTGACCTATGTATCTGCTGAAAGGGCTGATGGGGAGCTGTCTATCAATTGAAACACAGTACCTCAGCTCACAGGCAGAGGGCAGCCTTGCGCACCATGCTTTGCACAGTGATTTGCACAATACTTCAGAGGTGTCGACTATTTAGTTGCAGTTCACTTTGCAGTTCACTTTTACACATTATTATTATTAATATTATTATATAAATCCAATGGATCATTTAGCACAATGTTGCGTATATTTTCATTATCTGTACTGGTAGGGTAAACATATTGCTTTTTTATTTCAGCCAGCAGAAAAGTAGTTTTAATTAAGGTACTAATTGATTTTGTCACAAATGTGTCTATTTGAAAGATGTGTACTGCTCACACGTGTCTCCATTGTTCAGCCGGTTTTACAGCCTATTACGATATCAGTGATCGCCTCTCTGTGATGCTTAATTCAGTCGGTCAACAGCATCCAGCTGGATTTCACCATAAGCAACCGTGTCAAGTGTCTTTTCAAACTCTACATTTTGAATGGAAGAGGATAAGTGTATCTGCTCCCGTTACTGCAAAGCTGCTAATAATAATGTTGCTCATCATGACCCTCTAGTTCGCAGTGACTGCGTTGACCCTGAGCACACATTCCTGGAGCTGAATCGGAGAACCTCTGAGTTTATTGACGGTGTAAGGGGATATCAACCAAAGCAACTCGAAACCTGTGTGGGTGAAGTTGGACTGTGTTAACATTGAGAGTATCTGTGTGTTACAATACTAAATGAGTACACGGCTCGTATGCTCTGTGTGTGTGTGTGTGTTTGTTATGGCTTCAGGCTCGAACGCCCAGTGTGGGCTTCCTTTTATCAATAACGCGCCCCCAGAAATTGTTCTCTGTGAACAGGATCTGTTGACCCTGGCTGTAACTGAGTGACACCCTGCGGAGTAACACCAGCTCACAAATGGCCCATTTGTTTATAAGATGACGATCACAGGTCGGCCGACCCTGAGAGGCACCGACAGACATAAGCAATGTTTTCCTCTAAAACCTTTACCTGACAGTGAAGGTGACTGCGTGACAAGGTTCTGCCTAAATAGCTGCTTTGATAATTCATTGGTGAATTAGGAAGAGGCCTGTTATCTTAGATGTGGACATGCACAGGATAAAGAAACTGTTCAGTTGGGATCACAATGCATTATCCTGTGGTAACATCAAAAGTTAAAAAGTACTTCAAAACAGTAGGACGCAGTACACAGTGTGATGCATGTGTTTTAGGCTGTTAAAAATGAATAATTCACAAAGACTTTGTGACGTTGGTGGCGGAGTCTAATTTCTGCTTAACAAAGTCATCTGTGGAAAAGAAAAGACCGTTTTTACACAATATATTGTGTCATGGTAGGAAAAGCACAGGTGTCACCATTACCATTAGTAATCCCACTGTTCCATTCAGGTGTTCATGATTAAGCCATTACTGAGGGATAGTGTGCAAGCATACATGACAGGAAACTGAAGCAGCAAAAACAGGAATCTTATCATGATTCATTCTAATATTCCCATCTGTGCCTTTTCATTTGTGCCATTTAAAAATATTTCCTGTTTAAAAGACCTGACAATTATAGGATTCCTCATTTCATTAAATCTATAAATGAGAGAATGGCTAATTAGATTTTTTTTTTTCTTCTACTCTGCAACGTTCTATTTATTGTCCCAGTGAAAGGCGTGATTTCCCGGCATAACTGAGCACAAGCAGGTGGAAGTGTTTCGAGTCAGGTCTATTTTAATAGTATCAATATGTCGCCGCCGGCAATTAGAAACTTTTGCAGGGAGACTTTGTGATAACCTCAGTGTTTTTTCATTCAGTCACCAGTTCAGTTTAAATGGATTTTTACCTTTGGGTAATTTGGTTTGGTATTTAATTATAAAAATTCAAAATAAAAAAAAAGTTGAAAGCATAGTGAGTGAGACATGATCCCAAGTCCTGAACATTTCCAACACATGCATCTTCTATTGTCATCAGAAATTGAAACAAAGCACAATAAGGTGCATGAATACTGCGATTGGTCATATTAGGGGAAATTAGTATCCACGTTCTTGCAATAAAAACATTAAGTTCCAAAATCCTTAGTACCAAAATACGTAGGGAAACTGAGCCTCATTACACGGCGTACATTCTATATCTCATTAAATTCAGTTTCGCATTGTAAAGCGTGATTTTCCATTTTCTTACAAGGGATGTGTTATTTTTAAACAAGGTCTTTGGCTGTACCAGCAAGTGCCAATGAATAGTGTACGATTGCCGTGTTTCCAGGACATAAACTACCAAAGATTTTCAATGCCGTGTCTTTATTCTTACCTTTTCTGCTCCACAGGAAACAGACGTCTGCATGGACATCTGCTTTCAATTTCTACAGGTTTACTTTGTCCGATCCAGAAACCCCGCCTCCATCACAGTGTGGTGTGTTTTCATAAGACCAATTTTTTTATTTGATTGTGTTTTAAGGAGTAGATGTCTGTCAAGAGCATATTTATTCCATATGAATATGATGAAGGAGGGGATAATGAGCCACACTGGTGCAATAACAGATTCTAAAAAAAAAATGTACCTTTACATGATGAAACCAGTTTGAATGTCTTGACTAAGATTCAACTTTCTGGATAATACGCTTTATGAATTTACGCTTTATGTTTTAAAAAGTGTTCCAATTGAGACATGTTGAAATAGCATCCTGCAGCTAATTCATGTCCATCATGCTTGCAGGACACCTGGGCTTGACCCTTCAATTAGACTCACCTGACATCGACATGCAGGCTTTACAAGCTTAGATTACACATGGAACACAGTTACAACCAGGAAGGTAAAAGACCACCCAACACGTGGAAAACATCACTCATATTGGACTGAAAGTAGCTGTCTACTGTTCAGAGTTCAACCTTGGTTCCTGATCTTGGTTTTGATGTTTTAAAACTGCTTGTCTTCCGGTGAGCTCTGATGGTGCTTAGTTTGACTTGTGGAATCCTTTATGCAGTGCGTCTGTGCTGCAACATCAATCATTAAGAGTACTCAACGGGAGGCAATTAGAGAGGGGACCAGCGCCCCCGTTTGTTTATTCTTTTGCAAAATGACTGAGTGACTAACATGGTCTGCTTTTTTTGAAGGTTTTGTGTTACACAGAGCAGAAGAAAAATGTTTAGAGCCATCGTCTTTTTTTTTTAACATGATGTGAGTTCAATGGGTCTTTTGGAGCCCGTTTGCGTTGGTTATGAAATGTACATCTTGTTCCTCTCTGCAAGTTGTCTTTCTAACATTCTCAGTAGTGCATTAATACATGGAACCAACGAGAATAAAAGGCTAATCTCAATGCTGCGTGTGTCGTATACAATCAGTCCGGGATGGCCTTTGCATCTCAAAATCAATTAGTGATTTTACCCAATTTCCCAGAATGCCTTTTACCAAAGCAATGGCCCGGACTCTGCATGCTATCATATCAGATGAAATCACACCTTCTTAGTTCGAGTAAAAAAAATAGTATTATGTGTAAATGGAAAAAAACCCTACCTTGATTTGACCGGGACTCTGAGCCGGTTTTGTTGAGCAGTTGTCAATAAAAGAAATCAAACAAATCCCACAAAAAACATGAAATGCCTCAGTTATGAGAACTTTGCAGATTGAATAACTTACTTGTTATACCTCATATATACCCAAATACCTTGTGTCTCAACATTATTCATGCTCATCAGCTATGACCTCATCTAGAACGCATTCACTTTTAAGTCAAAGCACAAACTAACAACTCAATTAGCTTTCTTTTCCTGTTGATATAACAAACAAATTAACTCTCATTTCCTGTACATCTAAAGAGTCTGCTATTCCTGTTTGTTCCCTGCAGGAGCGACATGCGCCGCCTTGTTTTCGGCGGACCACATGCGCACAGTCATTCTTTTGGAATTTTAACAGAAAATGTCCACCCCCTATTGTTGAATAGATGGAGGGACGGTGTGTCAGCAGAGAAGAGTGAGTGAATGATCAGCTGCAACTGTGTTGAAGCACATTCAACAAAAAGGCAAGGCAGATAGGGACACGGGTCATATATGAGAAAAATAGAGCAAGGTAGGATGAATGAGCAGCAGTCTTGGATTGCTGCAAATATCTGCAGAGACACAAAAATACTAATGCTGACTACAAACTGAAGTAAACAACTGGCAAAAATACAACATCACGGTTGCATACGATATACTGATTATGGGGTTTTGGCAATGGCGCCGCATGTAGATGTTCCTGCCGGTAGATATGAATTAGATAATGTGACATTTTACACATTCACATTGTATTCGCAGGGAATTCACTAGTTTTTCTGTTGCTGCGATTCCTCCCGGTGTTTTGTTTTTTTCTTGAGCAGAGTAAATTATCTGGAAGTTTGAACCTACGTTTCAGGCTCTGTTTTGGATTTAGTGGTTTTCACCCAGTATGATTGATGCACAGTTGGTGTGCTTCTCATTAAAATGATGTACCTGAATGTAGGTGTATGAAATTCTACATTTACCGCCACGTGAAATCAAATCCAAAAGCATGACATAAAAATCGCAGTTGAGACGGCGTCGCAGCATTGAGCACTTAGTGGGTGCATTTGTGTGAGCAATTTAACACAGAATGTGACTGAGAATATTCTTTTCAAACTCATCATTGCTGCTTAGTGATCGACAGCCTGCTCAAATGTTTCCAAAACATGTAACTGTCGGCTGCAGATATTTAAAAACCACTTGGTGTTTGAGAAATTGTTACCTAAGGAAATGTGTGCTCAAGAGTCCTATTTCCATCTATCAGTTGATCGGTTCAGCAGGTGTACATTCATGGTGACTCAGATTATCACTGCTTGTTATTCATTTAAAGCCTGTTTCATTCACTTGCTGTGTGTATTGCTCAGCACAGGGGGTACAAACAGCAAATTGCAGTGAGTACATTTTCACTGCCAAGTTGAATGGAGCACTGTGAGTCCAGCAAGGAAAACAATGACGGGTGTCACTAAGTGCTCACAACACACAACACACATATAACCAGGGATGAAAACTGTTATTGGTAATATGACTGACAGAGAGAACAGAAGATATGAAAAAAAAGCAAGGTGGGGAGAATAAAAGAAAGGAAAGAGAAACGCTTACAACGACAGAGTGAACAATTACCTTGCTTGAAACAAGGCAAACAAAGAGAAAGTGTGGCATTAGTTAGAGCCATTGAGAGTGTGACTGCTGCAATCAGAGAGAGCAAACAAACACTGACAGCTCTGGTCTAGGTCATGTGTCCACTCTCAGCATTGAGCTCTCAGGTTCTGATGGTGAAATGTGGGATGAAGTGTGCAGAGAACAAACTAATTACGCTTCCATCTGTCGGAAGGAGAGGTATACTGAAGAGAGGACATATTGTACATGAAAGTATGTGCGCAGTAAATCTACAAAAGATATAAACAACACAACTAGAAGTGAGGCAGCATTAGAGGGAGAAATAACGTGAAAAGACTCAGTAGCAGAACGACACAGATGCAGTTTCTCAGAGAGGATATTATTGAAATTAAATTATTCAAATTAATTTAAACCTGTAATACATAAATATATTATGTTATTAATTTACTTTTTCTATTATATTTGTCTGTGGCATATAATATGCATATGCCTTCTTCTTTTATGTACAGTACTGTGCAACAACCACTCTCATCTCCAAACTCATCAATTCCCAATGCACCCTTTACAGAATGAGTGTCTGTTCACAGGGAACAGACACTTCACATGTAACACCGACACGTCGCTTACAAGTCCAAAACCTGACGCACGAGGGGGGCACACCAACAGAGCTGCAGTATTCACAGTTGTTGAACTGTTGAAAGTGAGAATGTCTTGGGTGTTCGGATCTTCAGCAGACACTTGAGGATTTAGATTAAAAATAGAGCAAGAATTGTGAAGTGTATCTTCCCAATGATTTACATGTATATAATTGTTACAAGTGCAAATCCTGACAGTAACAGGGAGAGGAAATGGAGCAATGGGAGTCCTAGAATGTTATGTTATTTATCTTAGCTGCTGACATGAAAATTCCCCCTCACAGCAGAGGAAAAGAATCACGTTTGGATAGAGGAGGCCGCTGTTTTACAGTTGAAAGGTTTAACAAGCGATTAGTTTTGTGTTCATAAACGAAGAACCTCCAGATGGACAAAGTTTATCTTGGATTGAAAATTAAAAATTGGATTTATAATAAAAATTGAAAATAAAAATTGGATTTAAAAAGTATTTCATTATTACGGTATGTATACAGGTGTGGAAGGTTTTGCACTTTTTCTGTAAAAGTTGGTTTCAGAATTTGTGCATCTAAATAATGTTTTGAGAACTGGGGTTATGTAGACCAAGGCTCAAACATTGATGGTAATTTAGCCTAGCTAATCCATGTTCCCAACAAAGTACGATACATAACAAAGACTGATGATGCGGCTACACTACGTGTGTGTGTGTGTGTGCGTGTGTGTGTGTGTGTGTGTGTGTGTGCGTGCGTGTATCTAAATGTGTGTGTGTGTGTGTGTGTGTGTGTGTGTGTGTGTGTGTGTGTGTGTGTGT
This sequence comes from Apeltes quadracus, assembly GCA_021346845.1. Classification (NCBI taxonomy): domain Eukaryota; kingdom Metazoa; phylum Chordata; class Actinopteri; order Perciformes; family Gasterosteidae; genus Apeltes; species Apeltes quadracus. The sequence continues at coordinate 8,519,435 of CM037930.1, read as the reverse complement.
GTGTGTGAGGGTCAAATGTGAAAGACAGGTCAGAAAGACAGCCTGTCATGAAAAACAGAGACTCTGCTCCACAGAATAACTGCAGTGTGGATTAGATCGCTGTTGTCAGTGCTCACAGCGTATTATTTCTTGCGGAGCTGATGAAGGTGGGTAGTCCGCATCAAGTCACAAAATTGAGACCACCTCAGTTCCGACATCCAATTGTGTGTGAATAGGAATTTGTGTTGTGTTGCTGCAGTGCTAGTGAATATCAGTGACCGCAGAGGAGGTCGTGAACGGAAACAGTTGCTCTGTTAAAGAACAGGATCTGTCATTTATAGCTGAGATAAGCACAGCGAGATAACAGTAATTATGCTCTAGTCAAAGCAGGGCACCTGTCCCATCGACATGCTGACAGAAAAAAGCAATGACAAAACGAGCTGCAGTATAAACTCCTGGTGTATCACTAAAATATATAAAGATATGTGGTTGTAAAATGATCAAATATTACATTCAGCATCAAGTTTTAACAAAATAGTTGAGGGCAGGACAGCTATAATTGTTAATGCAATTTGTTTGTATTAACAATGGATGAACAGAACACTAGTAGGTAAAGGGTGTCGCCTTTAGACCACCAGTTAATTGTCAACCAAACCGCTGCAGTCTCCCTAAGCTCTACGGAGCTTTATATCAGAAAGCTTGGAAACCTCCTGTGAGATTCCATCCCAGCACCTCGAGCTCCTCTGAATTCCATTTACCAGGTACAGAGAAATTAGTTATGGTGAGAAGTGGACTTCGCCATTGGAATTATTTGTTCGCTCTCTGCCGCTGTTGTCCTCACAAACTACTCCTCTGATAATAATGTTCCATATCATTAAGTGTGAAAGAGTCCCCGATCAATTCAACCTGTCAAATCATTCTCCCCTATATTCTCCCCTATAGCTGCCTCTGCAGTGGCATTATTTAGTCACTTCCTGCTGCAGTTAAATCTTCTGTGTGTTCGGTTGCATATTTTTGAGTCTCTCTTCCAGAGAATCCACAGCAGGCGCTGTTTATGAAAATGAATGTATTTCGCGCCGTTCAACATTCTCTTGTGAAATAAATACCAATTCACAATATATATTCATAGCTCATTAGAGACAATACACAGCAGATTGGCCAGACACAGCCTGACAACATCATTTTAAATTTTCATTAGAATAATTATATCAAACTATTCAGTAAATCGGCTTGACTACTGTATTCAAATAAGTTGCTTATTGCAAAACAGTGCTTTGGTCTCTAATGACACAGAAAACATTCAAAACTGTTTGTTATCTTTGTGTGTACACTAAGACCTATGAATATAGCGAGCACACTAGTGTGTGTGTGTGTGTGTGTGTGTGTGTGTGTGTGTGTGTGTGTCTGTGTGTTTATGGGCTTGTAGCTCATTTAAATTGTCTGATTTGAGTACTTGGATGCTGCCATGAAATCGAAATACTAAATCCTGAGCCAGCTGGCTTTGAATAGTGATTACCTGCTGCGATGATGTAAGCTTCACCTTTCATAGCACCTGTTCTATACACAAAACACCACAATATGAAAAAAAATAAAAACAATAGCTATTATTGTGGTGAATTAAAGCGCACTGAATACAAAGTAAAGCCCATTTCCATCCATGCACCAGAGTAAATAGGATGGTTGTTGTTAATTAGCGGCTCACCAGCTAAGGAGGTTGTGTTCATACACCGGTGAAGTCTTGCTCTGTTCGGCTCTTAAATTGGTAAACATCTCCAGGCCATTAAAGAAGATGGTGATGACAGTTTGTTTTGCATTTCCCTCCACTGTTGACTTTTTACAAGTTGTGCATGTCATGATGCAAAAGAAAAACATTTACTGTCCTTTGTGTTTTCCAAAAATAATCACCTCCAGCAAATATCTAATAAGTCTTGGAAAAATGTTATTTTTGTGAGAGTAAAAGGGAAATTTAATAATGCTAAAAATGATTATATTAATATTATTGTTGTTTCTTCAGATAGTATTATTGTTTTTTATTTTTCTCATTTCTCCTTTGAATGTCGCCTTTGGTTTGAGTTGGCCGAAGGCTGCTTACTGTATATGCTTACTGTAGGCCTTCCTGGCACCAATAGGAGGTTGATGTTTTCTGGATACTAACCAGTGTTGGGAGTAACGCGTTACAAAAGTAATGTATTTACTGTAATGTATTGCTTTCTGCTGTAACGTGGTAATGTAATGTATCCACACAAAAAAATGGGTAATATTTACTCAGTACAAAGGTCAGTAACGCGCGTTACAATGCATTTTCACCTTCACCTTATGGCAGACGGCGCATATTTCTGAACGTCATCGAACACAAAAACATTGTAACATTTTATTGGCGGAACTTCGCAGGGGTGCGCGTGTGCGCGTGACGCGGATCGGTTTCCCCTCTTTGTGCGCGCCACTTGGCGCTTTTCTGCTTTCTCCTCGTAGCCAAACCGTCCGTGCGCGTGAAAGTGAGCATCAAGCCAGTTGGACTTTGGATCCCATTAATTGTGCTGAGGGGGGGGGGGGGGGGGGGGCGGGGTTCCGTAGCAGAGAATAGGAACCAGCTCTTTAAGAGCAGCGCGGAGCTGCATTACTGTGAGTGATGGCCTAATACTTTTGTATTGGTTTTGCATATTAACATGCTTTAGACATATTTTATTTGTTATTTATACTAGCAGCCTACTGTGATGATTTTCCACGTCCCAGATTTTTTGGCGCAGTGCGTGATGTGCGTGTGCGGAGCGCCGGCACAGAGCACATCGTCTTACTACTGCGGTCATGTGGACCGCATTTCAAAAATAAATGCACCTCTATTATGGGCGTTACGGTAAAAGGGCTTACAGCCTTAAAGGCACTGATCTTGGCACAATCTTTGAACTGCCTTTAAACCATGCTGGTTCATGTTGACCTTTTCTATACCGATGTACATTCTCAGCAAATATTACTGTGTAGTTTTTGAAACAACAAAGATGAAATAGCAATAATGGCATAATATTCGTCTTTTCTCAATCTTTGCATTGCCCTTAAACCAGATAGAAGCCGGGTAACGCTCTGCTCTCACTTGTTTCTGGTTCATGTTGACCTCTTCTATACCCATGTACATTCACAGCAAATATTACTGTGTAGTTTTTGAAACAACAAAGATGAAATTCAAAGATTGAGAAAAGACGAATATTATGCCATTATTGCTATTTCATCTTACTTTTCTCAAAAACTACACAGTAATATTTGATGAGAATGTGCATGAGTATAGAAGAGGTCCACATGAACCAGGATCAAGTGAGAGCAGAGCGTTACCCAGCTTCTTTCTAGTTTAAAAGCCGTTCAAAGATTGAGAAATGACATTTCAAAGACGATTGGAGCCTTTTGCGCTGTACAAGCCCGTTTACCGTAACACCTTAATGGAGGCGCATTTTATTTTGAAATGCGGTCCACATGACCGCAGTGTCTTTATACCCATATAATACCCAATAATAAAACAACTAAATTAACATTAAAAGTTTTGCCATGTTGTGATGGGGACTAGTCCACGCAGACCCGAAAAAGAGCCTGTCTACCCTTAATCCCTAGTTATGCAAGCTAAAAGTCCATGTTCTTGTCTATGAATAAACCCCCCCCCCCCTCCCCCTCTGCTTTTTTGTCAAATCGCACCCTGTGTATATATATTTCCAGTTGTTTTGGTGAAAGTAACTTAAAAGTAATGCAGTAGTAGTGTAACGCCTTACAATTCAGAGACAGTAATATTATAATGTAACAAATTACTTTGAAATGACAGTAACAAGTAATACATAATGTATTACGTTTTTGAAGTAACTTGCCCAACACTGATACTAACTAGTGTACTAGATACTTACTCATACTAGTGTATTTACTAATACTAATAAGTATTGGCTTGAGAATTAAAAATAGAATTAATTTGTATATCCGGTGACTTCTCTTTTTTAAACTTTGAATTACGTTACACATAAATGATTGGTGCGGTTACCTTGCTGGATACACTAAACTCTTGGAATCAATACGCGCATCGGACCTCTGCTGGAAGCCGTCTCATTACCAATCCACAAGATACAAAAAAAGCTTTGCGATTTTTCCAGCAGAGAAAGCAAGATGCACTTTAATGACCTGGGTGGTTGGAGAGGGCTTTGACTGCAATGGTGAGGGAGTTCATGCAAACCGTGTGGCCCAGCCTGAAGGGTCGGCAGCAATTACACACTGCCGGCCTGCCTCCAGGTCCTAGTTGGCCCTTCGGGTCTGGCCTCTGGTGAGTGGATGTTGACTGTAGCTGTTAATTTGTGATGAAGGTGACCATTGACAATGTGGAGGGTGCAATGAGGTGAGCATTTGGCCTATCCCAAACAGGCATGGGTTGCACATACACAGCACGACTAAACACTGTGAGCATGTTAGCGTGCTATTAGCTCAAAGCATTATTATGCCAAAACTCTCTACAGTCCACAGCCTCAAAAATCTGTTAAATCTCCAGCTTGTATTGTTTGAAGCACAATAGCTGCCAATTAAATGTGGCCGTAAGCCAACAGATATGAGTATTCAAGAGACATTGATTTCCTCAAGCACAATCTGAATCATGCAACAATCAGAGAAGAGAGAGAAGAAAAAAAGAAAAGTCCATTAGTGTGTTTAATAGGTCAAAGTAATTACAGCTATTGATACAAATGCACAGAGTAAGAAAGGTGCATCAAATTACAAGAGACCAGGTGGTTGAAAAACAAGCTTTGATGATACAAAGCTGCCACCAAAAGAAAAAGATCAAGTAAGCAGGCAGAGACATTATAAATATAAATTAGGGTGTAAAAGCTAAAACCGGGAACAAACTATATCATGATAGATCTGATGAATGAACGTGATGAATGATAAGGGAACATCAGCAGTAGTCTGATCCATGTGAAATCACAGCTGGCAAAGACAGTAAGGCGGACTCGTGAGAAGAAACGTTTTCATAGCTCTTCCCAGCACACAGCTGGATGGATCCAACCCCTGCAGCTGGATTGAACAGCACAGGACCTTTAATTTTGTTTTCATGAATCTGTCGATATCTGGCGCTGCAGCCCCATTCGGTGACCAGGGGCCCACGTGGAACACTGCAGTCCGCCCATTAGCATGAAAGGTGGATGAGGAGGTATTTCAATGCAATGTGTTGTCTAAGGAGGAACCGGACTGCACGTTTTTGAGGGAATGTTTTGACTCTATGAAGAAACACTGGAGTCATTATGACATTATGTGGCAGGGGAGATGGGCTGTAGATTAAATTAGATAAGATCCTCTGTATCTTTTGTATTTGATGATTGAATATTGATTGGGTACTTGTTATTTACCTAAAATAGAACAACATTAATTACTACATATTTTAATGCATATCGTAGTTCAAATTCATTTTTTGCTTTGTGGATTCACTTAGATAAAATAAAAAGGTTCCCATACCCCCAAATCAAATTGGGCTTAAATCCCACAATCAGCCTCTGGCTTCGCCGTTGCCGTTATCTTTTATCGGAGGGGACACGGATGTGGTGGAGTTCAGCAAAGCGCTTCTCCTCACGGATTTGTAAGCATCAACACTGCCACCAACAGGTCATAATACAGAAAGATTCCTTCCTCTCTTCATCCACTAAGCGTCTGTCCTCCACACCGTATGATCTGCTGTAAGCGAATGTACCGCCTGCTTCTTCTTAACAGTTTTATTTTTCTATTTCTGTGGCCTCGTTTTATTGAGATTATGTTACGGTTATCAGAATGTATGTTCTTCATGTCCTTTTCTCTGTAAAAAATAGTTATTCTCTCTAAGACAAAAAAAAGGCGGTTTTCAAATGTATGTTCACAAAAATACCTCGTTATCTGGTAATAAAAAGAGGACAGTGAGGGATTAGTGGACATAAACAATCAGTATAAGAAACTGACACTTTTTAGGGTGGGCTTCAACAATAAGAAAAATAGTAAACACTCTGTCGCCACTCTAAAGCTTTTTATCTGCAAAATAATTTTTTTTTTTTAAATAAAATCCCTTTTATTCCTTTACTTCTAAAATGGGTTTGAAAAGGCACAAATGAAAAGTCATATCTGGACTTGACTTGAGCAGTCCTTTCACACAATATGTAGAATTGTAAGCAACTTCCGCACCAATGGAATACATCCCCCTGACTGCTGATTGACTAAAGCCAATCACTTCTTTGCTATGTTGTTCATGCACCTTCATCCCCCCAGGGTTTCTATTTGGATGTGCAATTACAGTTTCCATTATCCAATCTCACAGAGTTAACAATGAGGGTTTAATAAAAAAAAATACTCTCTTTTTGAAGTGGTTTTATTTGGGGGGCTTTAGTTTTCAAGTTCCAGCTCAGCACAAGACCTTGCAGTGTGGACTTTATGGTCTATTGGATACTTATGACAGCGGTTTAGAGACGACGAGAACCATGGAATTTGTTGTGCATTCAGGGCGCGTTTGTAACACCACCAAGAACCTCTTGTGCTTTGGCGTATTCTTGAAGACTCTCAAAAAGATCTTAACTGCTAGTGCAATTCTCACCACTACATCACAACTCCACTGCATCTGTGCAAGAGTTTGTAACTTTCACGTGTTGTGTCATTCAAAGACTAAATTGGCCAAAGCCACTTGTTTGCAGCCGCTTGTGTGCAATTGTGTGGTTGTTGTTGTTGTTGTTGTGCACCTCTTTGACAGCTAATATCACGTTCTGCTGCAAGCAAGCTACATAATATTTACGGCCGCATGCTCAAAGACCTCGCTGTTCGCTGTGACTCACACTTTCTCAAAACAACTTTTTATATTCTGTTCTATTAACTCTTAACTAACTCTTTACTCACCACTATTAACTGATATTGGGACGTTATTGTGACACATTCCTTCAGGTAATATTTCTTTTGTCATTTTAGGCCTTACTTTGACATATCAACCCTTCATTTCTTTTTTTGTTGTTGCATTATTCAGCTGTACGATCTGCTAGCCTGACCTGAGTTACGGTCCTTCCACCACTGCCTCTGAAGCCTTTTGTAACACATTGTCTTGTTACCCAAATCCAGCGCGCTCTGATCGAAGATTAATATTCCAGACAGAATCTGGATCAAATGAGCCTTGGCAGAATCAAAAAAGAAAAAGGTAAACACTTTTTCGTTCAGCGCCAAGAATCAACAACAATTACAGTGGTTGATAAATATAAAATCAACTTCGTCAAAAGGCTTGCATACTACCATTCTTGTCTCAACTGGTAAATAGTCTTTGTTGGATCTTTTTTTTTTAATAACTCTCATCTTGTTGCACAAAAGTGCTTTTCTTCTCTTCTCTTGATCATTGTAGGATTCTACACATTCCCAGGGAGCTCAAACCTGTTTCCAGAGTCACTACATGCATCAGCTCTGACACACACATCTCCATAGCTCTTGTGCTAATGTCCCCCTGCTTCTTCCCCTCTCCAGCGTTGCCCGGACTGTGATCAGCGAGGCTTTCAGGAGTCGCTAAGGTTCATCTGGTCCATCTTTGCCTCCTTCGGTGTGTCAGTTATCTCAGCCTGCAATGTTGAATACCAGAGGATCCTCGAGCTGCACCACAAGGCTCAATCATCTGCCTCACCCTGAAAGGGTAATCAGTTCTCACTTAGGATCAATCCAGGCTGATGGTTAAGCCTGTATCTGGAAATGCGCCCAATGATACAACTAATAAAAGGACTCCTTTTCAATGGCTTTGATTAATGTGGCTTGTAAACCGTCCAATGTCTGAATATTTAATCAACACAGAATTGCTTTTTGAAGGACATTTTCCAGTCAGAACAAGCTGAGACGTGGCATATCCCATTGTCTTAAAAATGATTACCAAGCATGTTTGGGTCTACAGACTGTCAGCCTGACAGAGAAGAAGGGTAAGGGCTTGAATGCTCCATTTATAGTCTAATGAATGGAAAGTTTCAGGTTTGATTGTATGAGCAAAGTGCCTTTTTTGCACACAGTTTTTAATGTTTTTCCTGTTTAACTGATAAAATATGTTGCTCATAACTACCATTAACCTTATGATTCATACAATTATACAACAAATACATTCACAGGTTGTTGGATATAATTGTTTTTTTTTAGTTAAAACTCTATTTTTGACTCTGAGCTTAATACATATTCAGAGTTAACAAAGTTTCCAGCAGCCTTTATATGTTGCATTTCTCCTGCACGGACAGCAGAACTGTACCTGGAGTTGGTTCCTGTGAGCTGAAACCATGTTCCTTATATACAATATATCACAACCACTAGCAGCTTTTGGAGAATCAGGCTAAAATAAAAATGAGCTACAATATCTTCACATATGTCTACAAAATCAAATTCAACTTAACTCAAAGATTTAGGTAAATGTTATTGCAGAAAATTAGGCAGCGCTCAACAGAGATGTATAGACTAACCTTTGTCAATTAAATATCCAACTAGACAGCAGTATTTGCAGGTTGATTTTGCTTTGCTTTTTATTTTCTGCTACTTTCTCATTTGGGGATTTTAAATTGATCACGACAGGTCGAGGATCCGATCACAGAGGGCCTTGTGTTCAATGTTGTCTCAGGTTGCCCGGAAAGTAACCCAAAATGGTCAAAGGGAACTTTGAGAGACTTTACACAAACATTTGAGAGGCGGGAAGAATGGTTGGCAATTCTTTTGGAGGGGTTTGTGGCAATACCATGCATCTTTCAGAGGGGTGACGTATTCCACCTCAAGGAAAGGGCTGGAATGTCCTTAGAAAAGCTCCACTGTCAAGGTTTTGACACTCGATCCTTGGGTGCCGGGCAGTATTCTGCTTCCTATAATCCAAATGATCCAATAAGTCTCTTGCTGTAAGTCTCACTGGGATTAAAGAATGAATGAACTTTAAAGAGAAAACTGGCTGAATTGACACCTAAATAAAATCATTTTTTCTTGACAGATATCATAAATTGACAAGCCCATCCTGCCCAACACACATAGGACCAGGAGGAGGCATGACGATTTATTTTTTTGTATTGCTTGTCTGGCCCTGAAGACAATGCTTTACATTCCAGGCCAGTTCCAAATGATGTATTACTTTCCTACTCTCTTTACATTTCTTGTTAATCAGATTGGTTAAAGCCAGTGACAAGAGGCCTGTCGGTGAGGGAAGGATTTTGAAGTGCCCTCGCTCATGCAATTAATTCCTCCAGCTGTGCTCGCGTATGGCCCGGTTCTTGTCCTGTTTGTCAGCCACCCGGTAGGAATCAATAAAGCAAACTATTGGTGGAGTGACTCCCATTAAAAAGTGCACGCATAAATAGGAGAAGAGTTAGTCTTATCAGCTGAGACACTGTGATGACTTTGTGCCAGGCCTCAATCCCCTGCCCGTGCCTTTGTGCTGCGGGGCTGTAATTATCCACCAAGTTAATGAGAGGTTCCATGTGTGGGAGCGTACATTTACTCCCCAATAAACTCCTGCCAGGAACAACATAATTTCCTATTCTTTTAATGGCAATTTAATAGAAAGTCATTTAAAAACACGACAAAAGAATCAGTGCGGCAGAGAAAGGCGGCAGGTACCGTGATGGGAAAGATAGAGATGCATATGGGACTATGGGACTGTGCGTGTTGGCTGACTAGTTTATGGTGGGATGTGCGAAGAGGAAAAATAGCCATAAACAGAGAGGAGACAGGCAATAAATCTGTATACGCATTGAAATCTCAAAATACTTTAGTATCTATACATTGAAAAAAACTGAACTATATGGTCTTGTGAGTTTTCTCTTTTTCCTGTACAGGATCATAACTTAAAACATGTTGAGAACAAGCCACATCTTGTGTGGCTGACAATGCACTTCAGCTCTTTAGTTAGATAATAATAGCATTTATCTGATCATTTTATACAAATGGGTACAAATGTTTTCAATAAAATATTTTAAATTTGTACTGGTTAAACTATATACAGCTTACTGTGATGTGTTTTTTATGTAACATTTCCACTACTATTACTACGATTTGCAACACAGGTCAACAAGGTAAAAAATGCATCCCAAAAATAACTATGTAGGGAGGTGTGGAAAATACACACATGTAAGATAACTTTAAAAATAGACCCGTAACAACCACGCTTTGTAACAGCTTGTCGGCTGCAATTTTTCTTCTACTATTATTCTTCGAAATCTCCGATTCATGTCTGAATAGTTTTTTTTGTTTCATTCCTCCTATTACCATGTGGTCAAACAGCTAGCCTCTCTTTTCCCCTGGATCCGGTCCAGGATCAGCAAAGTATGGTGCCCAAAACATTAAAGTATTTCCAAAGCTGTCAAGAGCTGTACAGAAAAATACAACACAAAATAGGAATGACACCAGCCTGATGTGCTGAATGACAGAGATTTACACTCAGTATGTGACCTATGTATCTGCTGAAAGGGCTGATGGGGAGCTGTCTATCAATTGAAACACAGTACCTCAGCTCACAGGCAGAGGGCAGCCTTGCGCACCATGCTTTGCACAGTGATTTGCACAATACTTCAGAGGTGTCGACTATTTAGTTGCAGTTCACTTTGCAGTTCACTTTTACACATTATTATTATTAATATTATTATATAAATCCAATGGATCATTTAGCACAATGTTGCGTATATTTTCATTATCTGTACTGGTAGGGTAAACATATTGCTTTTTTATTTCAGCCAGCAGAAAAGTAGTTTTAATTAAGGTACTAATTGATTTTGTCACAAATGTGTCTATTTGAAAGATGTGTACTGCTCACACGTGTCTCCATTGTTCAGCCGGTTTTACAGCCTATTACGATATCAGTGATCGCCTCTCTGTGATGCTTAATTCAGTCGGTCAACAGCATCCAGCTGGATTTCACCATAAGCAACCGTGTCAAGTGTCTTTTCAAACTCTACATTTTGAATGGAAGAGGATAAGTGTATCTGCTCCCGTTACTGCAAAGCTGCTAATAATAATGTTGCTCATCATGACCCTCTAGTTCGCAGTGACTGCGTTGACCCTGAGCACACATTCCTGGAGCTGAATCGGAGAACCTCTGAGTTTATTGACGGTGTAAGGGGATATCAACCAAAGCAACTCGAAACCTGTGTGGGTGAAGTTGGACTGTGTTAACATTGAGAGTATCTGTGTGTTACAATACTAAATGAGTACACGGCTCGTATGCTCTGTGTGTGTGTGTGTGTGTGTGTGTGTGTGTGTGTTTGTTATGGCTTCAGGCTCGAACGCCCAGTGTGGGCTTCCTTTTATCAATAACGCGCCCCCAGAAATTGTTCTCTGTGAACAGGATCTGTTGACCCTGGCTGTAACTGAGTGACACCCTGCGGAGTAACACCAGCTCACAAATGGCCCATTTGTTTATAAGATGACGATCACAGGTCGGCCGACCCTGAGAGGCACCGACAGACATAAGCAATGTTTTCCTCTAAAACCTTTACCTGACAGTGAAGGTGACTGCGTGACAAGGTTCTGCCTAAATAGCTGCTTTGATAATTCATTGGTGAATTAGGAAGAGGCCTGTTATCTTAGATGTGGACATGCACAGGATAAAGAAACTGTTCAGTTGGGATCACAATGCATTATCCTGTGGTAACATCAAAAGTTAAAAAGTACTTCAAAACAGTAGGACGCAGTACACAGTGTGATGCATGTGTTTTAGGCTGTTAAAAATGAATAATTCACAAAGACTTTGTGACGTTGGTGGCGGAGTCTAATTTCTGCTTAACAAAGTCATCTGTGGAAAAGAAAAGACCGTTTTTACACAATATATTGTGTCATGGTAGGAAAAGCACAGGTGTCACCATTACCATTAGTAATCCCACTGTTCCATTCAGGTGTTCATGATTAAGCCATTACTGAGGGATAGTGTGCAAGCATACATGACAGGAAACTGAAGCAGCAAAAACAGGAATCTTATCATGATTCATTCTAATATTCCCATCTGTGCCTTTTCATTTGTGCCATTTAAAAATATTTCCTGTTTAAAAGACCTGACAATTATAGGATTCCTCATTTCATTAAATCTATAAATGAGAGAATGGCTAATTAGATTTTTTTTTTTCTTCTACTCTGCAACGTTCTATTTATTGTCCCAGTGAAAGGCGTGATTTCCCGGCATAACTGAGCACAAGCAGGTGGAAGTGTTTCGAGTCAGGTCTATTTTAATAGTATCAATATGTCGCCGCCGGCAATTAGAAACTTTTGCAGGGAGACTTTGTGATAACCTCAGTGTTTTTTCATTCAGTCACCAGTTCAGTTTAAATGGATTTTTACCTTTGGGTAATTTGGTTTGGTATTTAATTATAAAAATTCAAAATAAAAAAAAAGTTGAAAGCATAGTGAGTGAGACATGATCCCAAGTCCTGAACATTTCCAACACATGCATCTTCTATTGTCATCAGAAATTGAAACAAAGCACAATAAGGTGCATGAATACTGCGATTGGTCATATTAGGGGAAATTAGTATCCACGTTCTTGCAATAAAAACATTAAGTTCCAAAATCCTTAGTACCAAAATACGTAGGGAAACTGAGCCTCATTACACGGCGTACATTCTATATCTCATTAAATTCAGTTTCGCATTGTAAAGCGTGATTTTCCATTTTCTTACAAGGGATGTGTTATTTTTAAACAAGGTCTTTGGCTGTACCAGCAAGTGCCAATGAATAGTGTACGATTGCCGTGTTTCCAGGACATAAACTACCAAAGATTTTCAATGCCGTGTCTTTATTCTTACCTTTTCTGCTCCACAGGAAACAGACGTCTGCATGGACATCTGCTTTCAATTTCTACAGGTTTACTTTGTCCGATCCAGAAACCCCGCCTCCATCACAGTGTGGTGTGTTTTCATAAGACCAATTTTTTTATTTGATTGTGTTTTAAGGAGTAGATGTCTGTCAAGAGCATATTTATTCCATATGAATATGATGAAGGAGGGGATAATGAGCCACACTGGTGCAATAACAGATTCTAAAAAAAAAATGTACCTTTACATGATGAAACCAGTTTGAATGTCTTGACTAAGATTCAACTTTCTGGATAATACGCTTTATGAATTTACGCTTTATGTTTTAAAAAGTGTTCCAATTGAGACATGTTGAAATAGCATCCTGCAGCTAATTCATGTCCATCATGCTTGCAGGACACCTGGGCTTGACCCTTCAATTAGACTCACCTGACATCGACATGCAGGCTTTACAAGCTTAGATTACACATGGAACACAGTTACAACCAGGAAGGTAAAAGACCACCCAACACGTGGAAAACATCACTCATATTGGACTGAAAGTAGCTGTCTACTGTTCAGAGTTCAACCTTGGTTCCTGATCTTGGTTTTGATGTTTTAAAACTGCTTGTCTTCCGGTGAGCTCTGATGGTGCTTAGTTTGACTTGTGGAATCCTTTATGCAGTGCGTCTGTGCTGCAACATCAATCATTAAGAGTACTCAACGGGAGGCAATTAGAGAGGGGACCAGCGCCCCCGTTTGTTTATTCTTTTGCAAAATGACTGAGTGACTAACATGGTCTGCTTTTTTTGAAGGTTTTGTGTTACACAGAGCAGAAGAAAAATGTTTAGAGCCATCGTCTTTTTTTTTTAACATGATGTGAGTTCAATGGGTCTTTTGGAGCCCGTTTGCGTTGGTTATGAAATGTACATCTTGTTCCTCTCTGCAAGTTGTCTTTCTAACATTCTCAGTAGTGCATTAATACATGGAACCAACGAGAATAAAAGGCTAATCTCAATGCTGCGTGTGTCGTATACAATCAGTCCGGGATGGCCTTTGCATCTCAAAATCAATTAGTGATTTTACCCAATTTCCCAGAATGCCTTTTACCAAAGCAATGGCCCGGACTCTGCATGCTATCATATCAGATGAAATCACACCTTCTTAGTTCGAGTAAAAAAAATAGTATTATGTGTAAATGGAAAAAAACCCTACCTTGATTTGACCGGGACTCTGAGCCGGTTTTGTTGAGCAGTTGTCAATAAAAGAAATCAAACAAATCCCCCAAAAAACATGAAATGCCTCAGTTATGAGAACTTTGCAGATTGAATAACTTACTTGTTATACCTCATATATACCCAAATACCTTGTGTCTCAACATTATTCATGCTCATCAGCTATGACCTCATCTAGAACGCATTCACTTTTAAGTCAAAGCACAAACTAACAACTCAATTAGCTTTCTTTTCCTGTTGATATAACAAACAAATTAACTCTCATTTCCTGTACATCTAAAGAGTCTGCTATTCCTGTTGGTTCCCTGCAGGAGCGACATGCGCCGCCTTGTTTTCGGCGGACCACATGCGCACATCAAACAGCTGTTAATAGCAGCCGTATCACAGCACATTAACCTCACGTAAACATGCCGTGAACCTCGGGTCGGGGCAGGAGGTCAGCATGTGTGTGTCTTCTCACACACACTCGTTTGTGCAGGACTTCCAGAACCCACGATCGGTGTAATGCCATCGTGGTCCCAGTTAAATGTTTCACCGCACAGAACAGATATATTAAATCTTATGGAATTTAACCTCCCGTGGACTAAACTAGAGGGGAAACATGATGCCTGTGTGCTACTAAATAACCGTTTTGATTAACATGCTGATCATTGCAGTTAAGAACCTCTTTGGCAATAAGTATAATGGCCCCTTCCAGTGAGAGTTAAAAAAAAATGGGTAGAACAAAATCTCAAACTGGACTGATGTAAGTGATAAAACCAGAATTTCATGTAGATAAATATTTTATTGTCATAGTAATACTATTACAATCATCTCATGCCATAAGGGAAATATGAAAGATCTAGAACACTAAGCTGTATGGGGTCTATCTGTGTAGACAGCTTTAATAATTATTATTAGCATATGCATTTGAAGTCATACTTAAAAATAGTGGAAATAGTCATAATAATATAATATAATAATAATGACCGCAAAAAAAAAATACAGTATAACTATAGTAGTTAAATAAATTAAAGAAATCAATGATGTAAAAAAAAACACACACATAACGTGAATCCTGTCAGCAGAAGCACACAGCAAAGCCATTGATAAGTACAATACAGTCATGGCACAGAGGCACTATGGGGCCATGGTGGTTAGTTCCTGATTCTGTTTTTCAAAAATATACTGCATATCCATTTATATATTTATACAACGAAACCTTTGATTTTCATTTTAATAATTCTAAAATACATCTATAATATTTAGAAACAGTATATACAATTAACCCCCACAATTAGTTTCTATGCCAGACATTCTTCCAAAAAGGAAGAATAAATAGGTCGAAGGAGAAAGACTAGTTTGTAAGCCCAGGGTTTAAGAGCTGGTGGACCTGGTCTCACACACACACACCACACACACACACACACACACACAGACACACACACACAGACAAAGGGCATATGGTTCCAGTTGAACTTATTGAAGGTAATTGATACTCAGCAAATGTTTAGCTGACGTTCTCATGTTCTCTCATTGACCAGTCGAGAACTTATATTATAAGAGGTTTGAATGTTTATCATTTAGATTTGATTCTGACGCTATGGGAACTAGTATGCTGTGTTATACTTGTGAGCTTTCTCTTTTCTCTCTGTGTGTGTATGTGTGCGTATGAAACAACTGAAACTCCGCAAAACGTTTACGTTTCAAGAGTTCTAACGTTACATGAACTTTCATGCCAATGAAGGTCTCAAGAGGCTTCCCATTCAACGCAAACTTTATCTAACCCACGATCCATGGAGTGTATTGTTACCATACAAGGAACGCTGATTTCACATCCTTTCGCCATGCTTTTTTTTTTTTTTTTTCGTCTCTGACATTCACCACACTCTTTCCCAGCTTCCTCCAGGCCGTGCGATGCACAACCAGATCAAGCTCCATACGTCAGAGTTGTTTCTCGCAAAGGGCTGGCTGCTTTCATGCAGTCCTAACAGATGCTCTCCTACAGAAACACTGTCCATGCCTGTGGGATCACTGTAAGCAATGTGCAGAGGAACACGAGTAAAGGCGGTGAGGTGGGGGAGGCGGTCCGCGCTGAAGACGCGTGATGGCGGTGGCTGTGGACTCTGTCCGCTGGCTGCACTGTGATGTAACCATTGAGGATGTGAACCAGCGGGGGAGGTGGAGACTGGACCATGCTGCTGCAGGGAGGAGACAAGAGAGGATAGACAAATGATCAGTGTAAAATCTTTCTTTTAAAGGCCCATCAACCTATTGTTTACATCAACTTTCTGCAACGAACAGCGTTAGGGTTAGAACAGCTTTGGTTATTTCAAGAGAAAGTCCTGAAATAATCTTTTCGTCTGCGTTTTCCTTAAATGTTTGAGTAGAACAAGCGAGTATGAGACATCAGATTGATGTCTCATACTGGCTTGCAGCGACTCGATGGGAGCAAGATGGATTAACAGTTACTTAGAAATGTCCCTACCTTCAGGATTTACAGCAGTTTGGGTAAGATCTCACTATTTCCAGCCTAATCTTCATATTATCTAATCTGAATCTAAATAATAAATAGCTAGATAATAAGACCTAGACTCTCTGCATTCCCATATTGTCCACAATTCAAAAGAAAATATGCAGACTGCAGGCACAAAATATTAACAACGGTGTGGGCTACACAGGAAGAAAATCTCAACAAAGTAATCCACAGCACAAGTCAAACAAATAGAATCTCTGTGTGCAACTCAATGATCAGCGTATGGCTTTAAATCAACAGCCAAACCGCCCGCATGCTTCTCCCTTTTCCTTCTTTACCCAATATTATCTATCCTGTCAGTCAGTCTGTCAGTCTGCTTTCTTTGAACACGTCAGTAAATCAACCCATTTTTGATGTGCTGTTTGAATCAGAGACTGCAGAGCTTGTGTGGTTTGTACTCGGACGAGGTCCAGCAAAACAAACACCCATGTTCCTGAAGTCAGAACATCCTGATACAAGAGGGCTGCAACAGAAGTTTGGCAAGAAAAGTGTGTCCATCAGCATTGGGGGGAAAAAAATCATCCCAGCCCTAAATTGGTCGTTGTTCTGACCGTCTGCAGACAAATCAGACGACTGGAACGAAGACGGTTAAAGCATTCTGTGAGGTGTCAACATATTCAATAATTTATAAATGTACCCTGAACGATCTCCTTACTCACAGATGCGCAGAGATAATATAATTTGCTTTTCATTGATTGGTGTTGGCCAACGACTGTTCAGCCTGCAGCTTTATTATTTTCCACATTTTAGTGTGGACAATTATTCCATACGGACCCAACGGGGCAGGACTTTGAGCTGGTACATTTTTAGCGAGGTGTATTTATTTTGTCTCTCTGTCTATACGCTATTCAAGCTTTTGAAAATCCAAAGAAATATCTCCTTTGCTCAATCAACCACCTTTTGAGACATTAAAAATATACAAAAAGGTCTGCCGTGTACACTAACATATGTACACAAACAGTCAGTTTCCTTTCTGTTCAAAATACAGGGGCTCTCAGAAAGTGAGAAAACATTTCCGCAGACATAATGTACACAAACACTCACAAACCCCCTCTGTTCACGAGAAGAACAGACGCGACGTGGCTGGATATTTCTTTCTGTTAAGAATTTGGGAAATAGTATATTTCTGTAGATACGGAGAGGTAAGATATATCAAGTCCCGCACAGGTCCACTTTTAAACACCAGACTTTATATTCTGTTGTTCCTCATTGGTCTTTTTTTCATGTTCTGCCCAAGTGCATGAGCCACAGTACACTGCACTGGTCATATTCAACTTGTTATCTGACACAACAGGAAACATGAAGGACTTAGATCGGTCCACATGCTCCACCTACAGCAGAACTATTGAGTTTATCCCAGTATCCCAAAATCAGACTTTAGCAGCAGAGAAACATGTTCTCAGCCAAACTGCATTTCTTTGGTATGTTACTAGGAAACTATAACAAATGAAAGATAATTTGCTGCTTTGGATTAACAAAGCAAGAGGAAGAGTCATTAAAATCAACTTATAGACAGTTAGTAATATGAGCCACATTTGAAAAATTACATTGTTGATGGAAGCTTTTCTCTTTATCAGGACCGGAGTTTATCTTCTTGGATAAACAGTTTCCATATGTATAATGTTAATACCAGCCATAGAAAACAAGCCCTTTGTTTCACACACATTAAGGGTATGGGAGGGTTGACTTAAGCACACCAACATGTTCCCATTCGGGAGTTTGGTTGAAAGGACAAAAATACACTAAAAAGATTCATTAGGATGTTATACTATGTTCACACTACAAGCAACAAAGCAACCAGCTACAAGCAAGGATTCCTCCCACAGTGCAAAAAAGGCAGGTGACGCTGATTCTTTAAATTGCCCTTAGGTGTGAAAGTGTATGTTATGACTTGTGAGATTATCGCCCGAGCATGCTGATATATCCTTCAAATCTGTGCAGCCTAAGCTAGTGTAGAAAATCCATGACGGGTCATATAAATATTTTTGCTTCCTGCCCGCTTGCACAATTTCATTCATGAAAACACTCAATTTCACCCTGCGACAAACGGAAATGGCTTTCAACTCAGCAGACCACACCTCGTGCAGAGGTTTCCTTTTTGTCTGAAAGATGAGCTTGTTTTGTTGTCCGGTTCGATCTCTGCCTGGAGCTACTTTGAGAAGAAAACCAGATACTTAGCAGGAATTCCCAGGCTGCTATTTTTCCATCTCAGACACTTATACCATCCAGGAACCAGTCTGGACATGGGTTGTGTGTTTGAGTGTGTGTGTGTGTGTGTGTGCTTGAGAGGGATAGGTGTGCAGATGGCATGAAGAGCACGGTGATGTGATATGGTGGCTGTTTGGGCCTGCGGCGTCACACCAGGAAGTGTCACTTCTGTTCTCTGGACAGGTGGATGAGGCTGCATTACACATTTGCAATTCCCCCCTTGTGTCACATCCGCTCGGTCTCTCTCACCGTTGCACTCTTTTCTTTTCTATTGCCGTCACCTATGACCCTCCGTCTCACTTTCTCAACAATTCCCCTCATTCCCCCTTTTGCAGCAAATTAACGACAGATGTGTATCCGACACGAGATCCCGTGCTTAGATATGCGCCCCCCCTCCTCCTCTTACCTTTCCTCAATGCGAACCCAAAGGTCATTAAAATGCCGGTGCCGCTGTTTCTTCTGCTTGTTCCTCCTCTTTTTCTTCAGCATTTTTCTCTCCGCTTTCTCCAGCAGCTCCAGGCTGTCCGGGGGTAGAAGCATGTGAGGTAGCAGATCGTCCTCCAGGGGACGCCCCTGATCGTCCTCTTTGTAGGGCAGCTCGTGGAAGAAAGGTTCTAGAAGAGGGGGCTCATCGTGGTGGTCTTCTGAATCCGATGAGTCAGGTCTGGACGATAATCTCCTAGCGGATTGAAATCACAGGAACATACGGTAATCACAGCATTTGTCGTTTGACCTGTTAGCATATGTGAGGTGTGGCATACGGTTGGTAGAATCAACATAAGACAAAAAATCTTGCGAGTATTGGATCGAATGGATAAATGTTAAGGAAATGAATAGTCGGTTTCTTTGGATTAAAAAAAAAAGGAATGCTGAATCTAACTAACCCGCATTCATTCATACACTCTCTCACACTCAAAGACAAGAACAAAGATCTGCAATGAGATAGCCACCCGCGGAGTGTGATATGGTCGACTGGCCTACATGCTTCACCGCGGGTGGGATAAGCTCTGCTTTGGTTGGTCTTTTCAACAACACTTCATTGGTTGGGTTTGTCAGATTTATCAGCTTTACAATCTACAGCTCCAGTGAATAAGGGACATCACAGGGCATATCCTTTGACTTAAAAAATATAAATACGAGATCTCCACAGCTATCCAAGCTCATACATACAGCATACGGGACTGCACCCCAACCACCTTTTACAAAATGCTTAAGCTTGGTTCATGAGAAACGGTATTATACTACGGTATTGACACCAAATAACAGTGTTTTTTACAGAATTTCAGAAGTTATTTGATGTTACATTTTAGACAATGCACATTTTTTTAGAAATTGCATCATCCAGAAAATATACATACGGCATTTTACTGCAATAGATAATGTATTTGGGGATGGCCTTCCAGTACAAAAAGCTGCTGTTTAGCTATTCCCTAATAGCTATTGGGACCACAGTATGATGAACCAAGAAGTTCCTACGGATGCAACAATAGTGTAACCGTAGATCTCTAAGCAATGGGGGACCTGCCTCACATCACTCACTAAAGAGGCTGCGGGATGGCAGGCAGCTGGATGTGCTGCCTTATATCTTGCGGTTTCCGCTCATACTTGCGTTGGCATCTAATGATTCTACGGCTACTGTTATGGAAATTTCCAATGGGTGAATGCGGAGTCAAATATTGTTGTTTCTTATAGTACTAGGATTACACTATTGTTACCGATGTTTCGATGAATGAGCATGGTCAGCCCCTGTTGCTGTAACAACCACATTGATTCATTGCTTCACAGTTGAAGCCAGCTCATTATTCGCCAGGTGCTTTTCATGCTAAAGCTCTATGCATTTGGTATGCATTAGCAGTAACTTAATACAGCTCCGATACAGTCTTGGGAAAGTGAACAGTAAACAATGCATCGATTCTTGTGAATCCCTCACTTATTTGAGAGCAATTATATTCAAATCCAGGCATGGAAGACTCTGCCTGTCCCAATGGAAACTAAAATAGAGAGGGATAAATAGTGTAACAAATAGGGGTTTGATTCCATGAAAATGACGTAACAGCAATTTGATTCAATATTTTAAACCAATGGGTTCAACAAAGAGCAAATTCCTGTGACTGTCACTGATGGTATTTAAAATGAATACAAGTGTATAATTTTTGTTTGCAAAGTTTGAATGCATTGAAGGTCTTTTGTACCTCCATTAAACACTAAAGTCCTTAAAATATACAATTTATTTCTTTTCCTTGATTTTTCATGCTAGAAACAGATTAGTGGTCGATTGCCGACCCTCCATGGTCAATAATACAGGTAAAATAATAAATTACAACGAGAACATTTGGAAAGAGTAAGACTTCCCTCATGGATAACTACCGAGCAGCAGTTTTTTTTAACGCATTTCTCACAATGGCCGAAGCAGAACTTGAACATCTGTTTCAGGTCTGAAAATGAACACAGACCAACTCTGGAGTTGTGCTTACTGGGAAATTGATTTCCCATTTCAGATGCAGTGAAAAAGTTGAAGGGAACATGTTCCTGTCGGGGCCGTGAGACAGCGGTTGCCCTCTAAAATGTGGCCTTTGGGCCTTGGCGTTTCAAAGAAATCATCAACACAGCGACTGTCAAACATAATAGTTTTCCATCGGTCGTCTCTGTATTGCACACATTTTCTGCATGTTCTATGTCAGTATTTTCTATCTTTTCTGGTTACACAAACAATTCCTCTGTTGCTTTTGATTTCTTATATTAAAAAAACATTATGGAGCACCTGTGGTATTGAGAAAACTACTCTTCTAATCCAATATTTTTCCATATTGTGGATTTTTGGTACAATTGAAGGTTTCTCTCATGACTTGTACCTAAATCTTCTCAAAACAACCAACCAACCTTCGTCAAAGTCATTGAAAGATTTTAACTGGCAAACAAAAAAAATATATTTTTGAATTCAGGAGGATGAATTACAGTCATTTTGTAAATTAAAGTAAAGTAAAGTAACTAAGTACATTTTGACGGTGATGAGTTAAATGTGCACATGTATTGTGATGTTAAATTACCAAATGTAGGCGCTAAATGTGTGAATAGAGATACCTGAGAGTATGCTAGAGGCATTTTAGCAGTAAAAGTACCTGTTTACGGGTTTCCCAGCAGGGGTGTGCTCCACATTGTATCCCTGGCGACGAAGCACTTCAATGATTGTGTTGTTTCCCAGAAAGTGACCTGCAATCAAAACGAACAAAAGTGATGACCTTGACTCCAAATTGCAAATGATTACGTACAGCAAGCAAACTTAAACACACCATTCGCTGCCCTTCTAACTCTTGGTAGAACGTTCTCTACTACTACACCTGCTGGTTTACATGCTTTCAATTTGGCCCATCTCTCTTGTTTCCTAAAAAATCCATTGTTTAATTTCTCTCCACTTCTTGATCTTTATTCCTTCATCCCAGATCATTCTTTATCCGCCCTCACATCAGCCGTTTTATTTTCCTCCCTCCGTTTTCCTCTCTCCATTCTCCTTCGTTATCTCCAACTTGCACTCTTCCTCACTTTCTCGTTACTGACCCTCTCAGCTATGAGAAGTGGGGGGCATTGAGGCTTCAGGTTGCCATGTCAAGAGGTCTCCATTCTTCCCCTTTACTCTGACAAGGGGGAGCATGGGCCCATTGTCCGGGCCTGCTCGGCCGTGGCACCACAGAGCTGTGTAAACAATGAGCCCCGGCACTTTAATCTGGTCCAAAGCCGTTGATAGAGAGCTTGGCCTCGATTCACTATTGGTGCCATAATTCTGCCTCATCTCTAGAATGTGTTAGTGTTGGTTAAAACAATGTTGCAGCGTCTAATAACCACGGAAGAGTACTAAGGAGTGCAATGTAATAACCCTTTTTTTAAACTGGTATACTGGTAAACTAGGGATTTCTGTCTGCCTAGCAACTCTAAAAGGGAACAATGTCAAAAGAATAAGATATATCAGACAAAAAGTCTGATATATCCTTTAAAAACAGATGTTGTATTTGGTCTCTGGTTTCTAAAGTCATAAAGTCTCTGATTTCCAAAGTCATGTTTTACAATTTAAGTTTGGACTAAGTGTATGTGGCCACCTCTCTAAATCATCTAAGGGCTCCTGGGAGAGTCTGAACAGCAGCTACCACGCAAAAGAGACAAGCATCTATTTTCTACTTCGAGCTGAAATCAGTATCAATACAGGTGGATGAATAAGCAGCAGCTTTTAACTCTCCATGGGGCTTGGAAACCACACCGAGAGACAGAGTTTCCCAGCCTGCCCACGTTTAGAAACAACTCAGTGTGATTTATGTGAGTTTACTTCAGAGGATTAAGGTGGGACAAATGGAGCTGTTCGGCACAATGTAGGGCCGCGGAAGGGTGGGCGCTATTCAAGACTTCAAAGGTGCACACTCTCATACACATTCTTATACACACGCAAATTAGGAGGTAAACCATCAGGGCTGATGTGTTCCCAAAGGATTCAATGTGTTTTTGGGCAAGAAGTTTGAAAAAAAAAAAAAAACTCTTCTGCTATTCCGCCTGTTACAATAAACAGAGATGTTTAAAGAAATCTGTGGCACAACACAAGTGTTAAAAAAGGCCTGATAAATTGACCAGTCTAACACTCAAAATTCCAAATCTAAAGATTGAAACATTTGAAACAAAGTGAAACATTTTTATTTTGAGAAATTGTTATGGGAATATATGTTATTGAAACAAAAAGAATGAAGATTACTTTGAATGGGTTGGAAGAACTGTTCGATACTAACTAAAGAAAAAAGGCAGACCCGGCACCCTGCCTGCGAGCCGATGTCATTGAACTACAAACACAAACCAAATTCAGACAGCTTCTTTGAACATGATTGATGTCGCAGAAAAAAGCAAAAAACAGGAACCGAAAATGATGTTTTGGAATGTCTGCATTTTCCTGAAATAAGGCCTTATGTCTGATGTTGCCGCCAGTAAATGACGTATTTCTCTATTGTAACACTTTGACATGCGCTCCAAAACAAAACATAATTAAAAACATTCGGATTCTGGTCGCGATTATTAATTCAACATTCTTCCATTCTGTGTTGAGTTTTACATGGCTAGTATGAACATACACCAGCTATACACACTTGTGGAGTATAACTTCCCTCCACACTAATGTCAAAACTATAGTTCAAATTATTTTGATTCTGTAGTTATGATGGTTTTCCAAGTCAGGGCCCAAAATGTGTCACATCAGCGTTGCGTTGCGTTGCGTTCCGTACATGAGAAAGAGTAACAGTCATATCCGTTCAGGCTCCTAGAAACTAGAAGCAGGCCTGCAGCACATAGTTAAGACCCAGCCCCTCGATTAAGAAACCCACTTCTGGATTGACATCTGACATGTATTTCCACCCGTTATTTATTTAGCCCAATTTCATACATTTTAAAGCTATGAAATAAAAATATATCTATATAGAAATCAATGCACAATATGCAGACTGTATGTCTTTGCAGGAGCGGGCAGATGGCAGAGATAGTGAGCAGGGACCGACCTGAAAGCTCTCATTCAGAGCTGACTGCCTACACGCAGCGACGGTCATACACGGCACCACTGAGTCATTGGCTCGCACCTTAGCTCATGTCATGCTTATTGAAACAGTTTGGCATGTGTGGTACTGAACTCTTCTATGAATTGACGGCTTTTATAACATCCGATCTACTATTTTAAGGGAATACAAATGCTGTCTGTTTTGATGTTTTTGATGCACTTTGTTAGTCTTTTTATGACTTTATTTGTGCAAAATGACATAATAAGTAGTACATGTAAAAGTTAAAATAGTTTGAATTGTAAGAAAACACTTAAGTTGCAGGTAAAGTTAAATGATCTGGTTATTGGATTACAGAAAGGTTTTGCTCAATATGAATAAAACCTTTTTACACACCTGTATTTAGTAAGGAGAATACCAGACGAGAACATTATCCTTCCACAGCAAGACATCCAGGCTCCACAATCAGCGGCTCGGATTATTAGAACAGATGGTAAATCTTAAATAATGTTCCTTTTTTCCATTGACAGCGATATTTACATTACAACGTGCAACCACCAGCCGAGGAGCAGTTCTCATAACATTACAGCATGTTGGATAAACAAACCCAGGCACTACTGAGGCCATTCTGCTCCGCATAGCTATTGCTACGATGTCCCTGCTAGTGAGCTGGCCTGAGCAGCCTGTTATCACTAAGACCTGATTAAAGGTGACAGCGGGGCGTCTGGTATTTTTTTCTTCTATTTGTGATCCTTAGTATTCTGTGTTTTATTTGCCAATGACATAAAACCACACATCGTTGGCTTGACTAAGCATTGAAACTGGCACATTTTTAAAGCTTCTGATTCTTGTGTAGATATTTGACATTGCAGTGGTTTTCGGGAATACAACTTAAACAGTTAAAAAAGAGTATTAAGCTACTCAAACTATTAGCAAAGGTCCAGTGCAGGTCCAATGTCAGTCCAAATAGACTGACATTAAGGATTTGACATTTCTATGACACCAGCAAAAGTTTTTTTTTCTGTACTAGCAGTCAAGTGAAAGCTCGGGGTCTTCCATTAAAGTGTCAGATATATCAGTAACAGAACATGTATCGCTATCCACTGGCATCAAGATCCAAGAGCCAACCTCCTGTTTTTGAAAACAGAACTATATTAACGCTCATATCAAGTTCAGGTAAAAACCGGATGTGCTTGGATGGCACTTCTTCTTATCCCGTGAAATTGTCTGGAGTAGTTGACCGATGTTCCACCTCTATGAAATCTCAATCTCATCTATTAGCAGCCGAGTGCAACTTTCTTGAAAGGAACAGGACACCGTTGCGCTCATAATTGAGGCAATATGATCAAATACTGTTGAGGTGGGTGAGAGTTATTATGAGGTAGCATTATAATGTAGTCTATCAGTCTTTACCTCATCATTCTTAGATCATTTGGAGTAAAATGCACAACATTGTTGCGTGCAGTCACTCAAAAATACAGTATTTTTGTACAGTATATAGTCTTTTTGATTTATCCTGTTGGGACCACTAACACACACAATTGCAATCCATCAAATAGTTGTTTCTGAGTATGGCAGTGGTGGACCGACATTGCGATCCCTAGAGCCACTTACTAAACTGTTAGACGGCGACAGGAATCCAGCAGAGAAGCTTGAAGTGCTTCAAGTTAACATATCGCAACCACAATTAAATCACTTGAAAGCTGCAGTTACTGTTCTTTAATTCAAGTAACGGAGCCAACTTGTGGTGTTGAAACCAAGCAGCCTCTTCATATTGATAAAATATGCATCCCAGCAGGCACCGCGATTCCTTACCACTGGATGAGTCCTGGAAAAATAGTTTAACAAATTGATGCTTTCGCCTGGAATCAATTAGGGATGATGTCACTTGCAACTATATGTTGTCATTGCGATTCAAACTCTGCAGGATAAGGATACGCTTCATATAATAGCATAGGGAAGAAAGTCTGCGGGCGACCCGAGATAAGTTTGGTTAAATGTGTCAGCATACGGGCTGAAAAACACTCATCTTGGGTTGAAAGAAAAACTAATATTCTGCAAACCATTCTAAAACATAGAGCATATTCTATTTACTGGTACTTATGTACATAAGAGTACATTCAAAAAAACACACTTTGATGATGTTGATTTAGTGCTTCGGCTGCTCAGCAGTTAATTACCTACTGTAAAGGCCTTGTTTCTCAGCATGATGTCATAAGTTCCCTAAAATTGAGCTCATCCTTAGACTGCGGGCATTCGCAGTATCTGCAAGGGCAACTTCGGTGGGTAGTCTATCAGTGCCATTCTAATTCACAGAATATATTAATATGTATACAGTGGATCTACAGGAATAGATTCAGACACTACATGGAAACCCACCTGTTGAAAATCAACACTATCAACTGCTCTGCTAGGCTCGTCTCTCCATATGTCATTTATATAATCAAACGTGTGCTGCAATAAAGACATACTCAGTGCATTCAGATTACTTTGACAGGTTAAATTATATTTTATGGGCTATATTCAAATTAGTTTGTGCACATCCATCTTTCTTTTTTTATTCTTGCAGTTTCATTGATAGTATTTTTTTTAAATGTGATCAGTAAAAATGATGAATGACAGTGTTGGTAAATTAAAATAAAACATTTTTATGTGCAAATGAATGATGGATTATAAGCTGCCATGTGATTTTAAACAATAAAATGCATTTCAGAAATCTATTATCACTATCCCCAGATAAGATATCAGCAATGTGGGAAAGCTGTGATAAAACCCAACGGCGATACGGTCGTATGAATTAGAAAGGACCAAAAAAGCAAGCAGACAGAACCAAAAAAAACTGCTCTATTCCACGAAATCCGTTTGAAGAATCGCAACCACCATCAAAACATTTCTTCCCAGCCGCAGTGACACGCACAGTTCAGGAACCGGCTGAATTCAATGGGTCATTCCTTTATTGTAAAACAGATACCATCTGTATTTTGTCAACAGACACAGGCTGTCGAAAGAGAGACGGAGGGGAAGAAGAAAAACAAACCGATGAAAATACGACACACTCAGCCAAAGAACACCACAACAACAAAGAAAACCTTCAAGACGGACAGAGGCGGAAACTAAAGGAACGAGTGCTGAGTTCAAATGCTGCGTTTAACACGGAAAGAGCAGCAGGAATAGAGACAGAGGGAGAAAAGTCACGCAAAATCAAGACAGGAATGTTAAGTCGTCAGATGACAGAGTGCGATAGCTGAGTATAAGAGCATCCTGGGAGGCTTCGGATTAGGGCCTAAACACCTCTCTATTGAGCCTGTGTAGACTGTATCTTGACACAGTGCCCATGTAAAGTCTGCTGTATAAAAAAGGAGTGGAGCCGGGGCTGCGTGAAGCGATATCTTAGTTTGGCATGCATGTTTTCCAAAGCGAAACCGTGGAGCCTGGGTCTAGGAAATAGATCTTTAGAAACTAAACTTCTCACCTCTAAAACTACTAAATCATCCATCTTTAACCATACAGTAGTTGTTACTGAATATGATGATACCTTTTGTATGTAGATAGATTATGTCAAAGTAGAATCATCTACTAGAATGTTCCTGGAATAAATGTCACTGATGCCCTGTTAAAATGAAGGGAAGTCTATTAGGGGTATATTTTGGGGAGTGTTGCTACCTTACAAAAAAATCAATCAAAGGGATGGACCATTAAACATGCCCACACTTTAGTCACTTTGTGTTTTATTTACATGAATTATGTTTCGCTGTGTTTCCCGTGAGGATAAAATCGGCGAAATTGCCTGTACAAGTTCTCTCGGGGTTGTGCAGAGCAACCTCAGCTTTGAATTTATGCTGAAAGTAAATGAGAAACAGAGCACATAAGAGGCCTGTGGTGTGAGGTTGTTTTTTAAATAAACTCACATTCAACACTGGTGGCACACAGAACTCTGGAGCTGTGTTAAGGATTACATCTGTCTGCAGACTGCAATAGTCTCTACACTGTCCTCCGCTTGGCCCTTTCTGCCAAGAAAGCGTCGTGCTTGAGCGCACACCGGCGCATTCACTGTGCTCATATGAACCGGTGATCAAAGTTTAAAAATTCTGTGGAAGTGAGCTTTTTTTTTTTTTTTTTTTAACAAAGTAAACCAGAGACTTTGAATGTCTCCTTTTTGCATAGAAATACTGTCTCAGACAATATCCCTACAACAAAGGCAAGTGAAAGGAGATTCCAAAGGCAGTTAGGTTGCTTTTTAAATATTAATAAAATATCTGTATTAAATAAAGTTTTTGTCTTCAATTTGCCATAATCACACAGGAATCTACATTTGGAATATAACGTATATTGTTCTACTAGATGTGTTCAACATTTAAAGGTAGGAAGGCTGAAAGACAAATTGTACTTCAGATATATATTTCTTTTATATTTGCAGTTTGCTCATAAATCACTGGATGATTTTACGTCACTATGCTCAGATCAAATGGATTGGTTGAAATGTTTTAGCCCTATATATAGACTATACAGGCTGAATGAGGCTTCACACACTGTGAAGTTGAAGGATGCATTGTGGGTTCAAAAGGACCAGATTGGGATCAGTAAAACTATTACTCTAAAACAGCACCAACAAGTTTTGAATTAATCCAAAGCGAACATATGCAGGAAATTGAGAATGGTTTCTACCATGCAGCACAACTAGCTGTGTTATATTTAAATCAATTGCAGACTGTTACGCACTGAAGGCTTGATCACAATCTTTCAGCTTGTTCAACCAGCAGAAGTACTGAGACATAACAGTGTTTCTTTTCCTAAGACGTGTGCTTACGCTCGTCCAAACCTTCCAAAATATATAATCAGTTTGCAACTTAAAACACATGATCGGGGCCCAGCACCGTATCCTGCTGCGGGTCTCTGCTCAGTACAGAAAGAGGAAAGCAATGGGGAGTTAGATGCAAGCGGTCCACTTCGTAGTTCCTCTCAGATGTTTCTCAGAACATGTGGCTCAGGGGCATTTTTGTGAGCGATTTAATTTGGGTAATCTGTCGGGGATCTCGTAGATATCGAATAAGGCCTGCAGATCATTTGTGATTTAGGTTTAGAATTAAACAGAGAACAGCTCCAAATGTTAAAAGCTCTGTTTGGGTGTTATATTTCCCTATTTCACTGTTTTTTTCACTGTCTTTTTTTTGTCATTTCTTCTGGGCACAGTTAGTTACAATGACAGAAACATTAGTCCGTCTTTGTTCATTAGCAAACCCCCATTTGTCCCATTTCCTCCCTAATCACCCGACCTTCTACTCCTCACTCACTACTTAACTAGTTCTGGATGGAACGGAGAGCTTGTCCGAAGGTATCCTGCCTCTATGCAAACACGTCACAATGAAACATGGCCGACCTTTACATCGGTACATACAGCCTCAACATATAGGAAAAATCCTATCCTCTCATTTGCTCCAAACTTTGCATGGGTATAAGTTATAAAACCTACTCAGTTATATCAACACAAGCTAATCAAAGCTGTGCCTCTGTGTACAAAGCAGCTGATTACATTGCTAATGAATATGAACAAATGATAAATCATTATAGTCAATTGATTCCAAGAGACTTACACAATATATACAAGTTATATTTATACACCTGAAGCTCATTTCAATACAAACCCACAAACTGTTGCTCTATATGGCATCCAGATTCAAACAGCCTTTGTGACGGTGCACGTGAGCCGTGCACGGCCAACAACTCAGGTTCATTCATAGGGACAACCAGAAAACTCCCCCATCCCAAAGAAACAAAGTATTCAATAACTCCAGTGAGAGAGGGGGAGAGCGCGGAGGCCACAAACCACATGAGTCATGTTCTTACTTCCCCTCTGGGAAGAGTGTTGCTTTTATGTTTTACCTCCGAAATAAAAAAGGACAGCACTTGCATAACAATTCCCACTCCCGATCATCAATAGATGCACTGCCTGTCACATATGTCATTTTCCTTACCCTTTTCCTTTCATATAGACGTGAGGTATTTGTGCCCCTGGGCAGGCCTGTTAGGAGCCAGCTCCAGGTGTACGTGGAAATATTACTGGGTTTGAATGGGGTCAGGGGTGAGGAGTTCAACTCTTTCAATAAATCAAAACAAGCTGTTGTGACAAGCTTCTTTTTTCTTTTTTTTTTTTTTTTCCTGCTCAGACCGGGAGAGAATTTTGGGCTGTATGAAATATGTCTTTCAAGTGCAGGGACACAGGCATTTGACCCGATGAGTGCAAAAAAATGAACATGTTTAGGTGCCTTTCACTCAGCAGCTTAACAACCAGTTCGTTTTCAGAGCGGCTGACAGGTTTATCCTCCAATTTAGGGAACAGACAGAGATGTTCTACGTGATACATCGCAGATGCTCCTGACATGTTAACATCCCGCTGTGTGTTTCATGGTTGTATTGGGGATCGTAAATAAGCACGATAATATTTCACTTCGGAAGAGGACGAAGATCAAGAGCAGACGAACGAGAAAACAGAGACACAAGGTCACCGAGTCTGTCTTTCACGAACCATAAAAGAAAGATTGAAAGAAAGCGTTGCTATGACGACTCTGTGTGTGTTGCGTCTAGATGCATTTTAAAGCTGTAGACCGAAAAATTGTGCTGTGACTAATAAGATATTAATAAATAAAAAAATGATAAAGCCAGAACATTTACATAAAATATTACATTTACAACAATACATACATCCAACGTTGTGTTTTATAAGTTTGCATTAAAGCCATTATTTTTGTTTTGATAAAAATATTCAATGACTTCTTCCTCTCAAAGCTCATTTAGTTGAATGGTAAACAAGGACCTCAGCTGTTTCTCTTTTCTGACAAAGTCAAGTTGTGATTTCTGCCTTCAGCGCTCACAGATCTGAAGCGCTTGCTGCTTCCCACGAGTCACCAAAGGTGTCGCCAAATCCACCACAACTGAAATCGTGAGGATTAAGCAGGTAGCATACTGCGCTTCTGGGCACTGAAGCCAATGCGGAAGTCTCTTATAATTTGCAAAAGGCCACGACTGTGGCAGATGAAATCCAAGATGGCGACGGACAACTCGCCAAACAAGAGGCTTTAAAACTGCAGTTTGGAAACCAGTAGGTGGAGTCATAATGACTCAGTGCTCTTCTTGGATACAGTCTAACAGATGACATGACTATAAAGCATTGCTGCTCTGTATAAAAGGTGTGGTGGCAGGAGGGGGGGTGGAGCTGTTCAGCCGAGTTACTGATGGACTCATCATCCACTTCAGTGGTTACTGTTTGGCCTGTGTGGCATAATTTAATAAAAAAGACAAAATTCTACGAGATGCAACATCAAAAATTGACGCCCCTAAAGAGAAAGAGATTGACGCAAATTTAAATGCACTTAATGCCGGTTTGGCAGATGTTCTGGTCCTGCCTGCTCACTTCCCTACAGAGTGTGTGGTAGGTCGGGTCTGGATTTTAATGGTGCTGTATGACATGTGTGTACTTATGTCAGCGACTGCCCCAAACAGTTGTAAACTGGCTGTTTATGAGGGTGAGGTGCTTTGAAAAAAGCCCCACGTTTCTGACGTTCACACCATGAGGGGAAGAAAAAAAGCAAAAGAGTGCAGCGACCGCAGTGATGCAGTTCGGGTCAGTGTGAAAACACGACGCAGTTACTTTGGAAAGGTTGGTGTAAGGTTGGAGCGTCCAGTCGATCGGCTGTAACTCAGCCTGAACTCTCATGTACACATGTGTAGTCGTGATATGGTTTATATACAAAATGCATTCAATAGACTAAATCTATTCCATTTGTTTGAAATTCCATAAATTCTTGCTAAATACACTTACATTATTTTATTTGGAGCTGCATGACAGGATTGTGTTTTGAACAGTAGGTTTCAACTCTTTATATGTTCAACTCTCCACTGGAAATACTCTAGAGGTCTTGGGCATTATTTCTATCATT
This sequence comes from Apeltes quadracus, assembly GCA_021346845.1. NCBI lineage: Eukaryota > Metazoa > Chordata > Actinopteri > Perciformes > Gasterosteidae > Apeltes > Apeltes quadracus. The sequence continues at coordinate 8,487,317 of CM037930.1, read as the reverse complement.
TCTAGCATATTTGAGACCCTTTAAAACGTTCACATTGTCAAATTAAAAATAAAATAAAGGTTGGTGATTTGTTGAACAAAGTTGTAGCTGCACTGCATGCTCCCTGGCCACGTGACACAGTGATGATGACGGTACTGAATTTAAACCTGAAAAACCTGTATTTTGTTTCATTGTTTGATATTTTGGTCATTACTATAAATAAAATGGCATGATTGCATGCTAAAGCCACGCACTCAGAAAATGTAGGTAATTCTTCTTCTCTGCTACCATATGCATACATTTGGTTCAGTCAGTTCGCCGGTTTAAACTACACCAGAATACTAAGTGACTATTTCCTCGCTCGGGTGAAGACAGCAACCCGCACTCAGGGTCAGGGTCAGGGTCCTCTATGTGAGTTATGAGTTCATGTCAAACTCCGTCACGAGCCTCCGCTCCATTTATTACCGTCCACCCGCCACCCTGAACAGCTCACTAACCGGGGCGTTTTCGCTTCACGGCTCTGCCTAAATAGCAAAAGGTGAACGGGTAATTGTCTGTGAAAAGAGTCAAACATGTCAGAGTACAGTAACCATCAGGGCCCGTCAACCACACTGGCAATTACACCGCCGCAAATATTTAAATGTGAGGTTTTAGAGTTTGAGGGGAATCAAGCACATTGGGGTTGAGAAACATTGATGCATTCAAGTTCAGCTGCGAGAGACTAAGGAAGTCAAGAATTAGCAAGAAATTAAGCCCTCAGCCATCAGCGATACGTGAACACATGATTTTATTCTAGTGCCAGGGTATTGGTCGAGATAATAAAGCGAACATGGTTTGAGATTGTACACTTGGATTGGGTTACTGTAACGGTGGAGTGCCGATAACCGCTTCCATATGCCTGCTTGCCCACATGGCGCTTTTTAAACATCATCATTTACATTGAGTGATGGCTGTGCTATTTTAAACAAACAGATTGGGGGGAACAACACATTTTTAGGAGGTATTTACTTACAGTGCAGTAAAGTATAGCAATGCGTGACAATACCCCAAAAGTCGGAGCGGGGTAGGAGTTCCTACAGTGTGAGAACTGGCAAGTCTCAATCTTAAATAAGCCAGCAGGCAACTTTTGTTGCTATAAAAAAAAAACAAGCAACACCGAAACCTTTCCGAATTCCAGAACTCCTGTCAGAGCCTTTTGGTTTTAACAATTGTTTCATGTGGATGTCAACAAAGGTTGAGGCAACTGTTCTGGTCCCTTTCCGACCCTTCTTTATAGCTGAATCCAGCACAGAGGACTATTCAGGGGAAAGGAACTTTGTGTTACATGCAATGTTTCCTATTCCATAAATCTAACAACGGCCACATGATAGTAAATAAAGCTCTGTGTGGTCACCACGGTCCTTCTCTACATACACAGAACATTTTTGCAGGCGGCTCTTATCATCTCCCAGTCTGTTTCTCAATTGTCTTTGTTCGTTGAGCTAAAAATGCAGTTGGCTCAATGTTGCGGCGAATAACAACGCTGTGAGATGCAGACACATTACGGACCGACGTACTGACGAAGACAGGCAACAAGTGTGCAGCGAGAGCGAAGAGGGAGGCACAGAAGGCTGTGTGTGTTCCTCTTGGCTGACCAGTGACCACTTGTGTTTGTTTGACTGTTTGCCTTTCTGACCACTACTCTGACCAGACCGCTGGAATAACGATATTTCACCAAAAGCCACGGCTGGAGTGCAAAACTGTTCTCTATATCTTTGAAGTAATGTATAGTTATGTGCATATTATTTAATATTGATTGGGGAGTATCTCAAATAGTTCCTCACAAACTAACTCCTCTTGTATGGTGCTGTTTCTCATCCAGCGTGAGGACTGACTTGGCATCAAAGTGTACGCGGTTTCAGATAAAAAAAGAAATGTCCCGGAGGGCGTTCGAGCTAATTCCCGTCTTTCTTGCTGAGACATTTTTTGAGATGCTACTAAATGTCTGTAAGGTTTGCGATCGATGTACAAGCAAAGACTCAGAGTTTCCTTTTTGTTTTGTCTTTTTATGACTTGACACGCGGTACAAAAAGTACAGAAAGATACTGGTGGAAAACATGACAGTGGGAGAATGAGTGTGCATATTGTGTGTTATGCTGTAAGCACATGAGAAATCATTTAGGGTTAGAAAATGTGAGCTCTGGTTTGGCACTATGCAACGGCCAATTATTAATGCCGTCTCTGTAAACAAGCCCCCCCATGAATAAATCACCAGGCATTTCTTTCACCATGGACACTGAGAAGGAAAAAGTCATCCTGTTTTCTTCACTATTGTTAAACTTGTATAACAACATGACGAGAGTTTTTTAGCAGTGCAGCTAATCACAGATTTCTGCTTCAGGTGAATTTATTTATTTAACAGGCCATGATTCAATATATGCAACAGGAGCATTGTGTTTTAGTGCACAAATAAATGATGCAGGTTGCTCATCAGGGCCTTTTTGGCAAAAAAGTTCAAGCTGACAAGAAATAAATGATGGTGTACAAACTGTTCTGTTAAATTGGCCTTTATTATTGGGGAAAATGTAAACCCTCAACAATTTTCCATACAGGTCAGTAAGGAATCTGCAGGCCAAGCCATGCGTGCTACCGGTATCCTTAAGAGAAATATGAAAAATATGTGGCTCTTTCATCTGAATCCGATTTAGTTCAAAGTCTGGAAAAATGGTAAGTAATCATAATTTACCTAAAAAAAACGAAACTACAATTTTAGGTTCTTTCCAAGTTTCTTGCTGTTTCTTCAGACTGATACTTGAACCCCCTGAATCTGTCACGGCATCCTTCTGCTAACATCCAGAGACATGAGATGGTCACTGATAAGTCTGCTCTCACACCTGACAACAGGAAAGTCGAGTACACCGACATAATGGGCTCCTTTGTAGTGAGTGTGTGTGTGTGTGCGTGTGCGTGTGCGTGTGTGCGTGCGCATGTATGTTATATCTGTGTGTGTGTGTGTCCTCTGACCCCTCCAGGGATAATTAGGGGCGCATTTTACTCCGATCTGTCTTGGAGGCAGGGGAGGTTGTGTGTGTCGGTGTGTGTGTGCGTGTGCGTGTACATTTATATGTGTTTGTGTTTCATGCACATGTGAGTGCACCCTAATGTGCCACATCCCGTTCCTTGAACATGCCGATGCAACCCGCCCTCCGTACGTCTAAGACTAGAACTTCTGGGCTGATTACCCGTATCACTTTCACTCACCGGCTCACACACGCATTCAAACACACAGACACACACACATACACACACACACACACACACACACACACACACACACACACACGTTATACCGGACACACAAATATACACACACCTTTTTAGACCAAGCCCTTGTAAAGGCTCCTCCTCAGGGACAAGTGGTGAAATGTACTCCTTGTTAGGGTTTGTGTGTGTGTGTGTGTCTGCTTTTCCTCAGCTGTTTCCTGTCAGCTCTGAGACCAGCAGACTGTGAAGGCCTCTCTCTCTCTCTCTCTCTCTCTCTCTCTCTCTCTCTCTCTCTCTCTCTCTCTCTCTCTCTCCAATGTGTCACGTATTCTGAAAAGTTTTAATGTTCTAATGATAAATGGAGTAAAAGTCCATATTGTGCCATTAGTGAGTGAATGGATGTGATGGACTTAAAATAAACGACATGCATTGTGACATTTAGTTCATTGTAGAACGCATTTTCCATTGGAAGTGTAATAAATCCAGTTTAAATGGAATTGATTCATGAACACATGACATTTTGATTAAATGATCTGTTGTATTACAAATTGCAACTAAAGTTGAAAGCTGACATTATAGTCAACTTTTTAATCAATAAGGGAAATGGAAACTATATTGACAGGTAGAAAAGTCATTAAATAATAAAATACATTTTAATACCTCACCTTGGCCTGTGAGAATTTTTGGAATGATAAAAGGATCTTTTGGATAATTGAAAAAATATTTTATAGTTGCAGGTCTGTCATACTGATCTCTTACTCATTGGTGCCCGTAGGCTGCTAGGAACATAATACAGTCCATTAACTCTCTATCCGTCTGCAGGTGTCTTTTGCAGTTAATACATCTTTAGGTTTATGGCCTTTATCTTCTTTCTTCAGCTTTTTATTGCATAATTAAAAAACTTCTGCACTTAAAGATTTGTAACCTTTGGCTTTTGCGTTGTATGCGAGCTTAAAGGATGCAATTGTCTTTACCTTAAATGTAAAGCATTATCTTGTGTGGGAAGCATTAAATGTTTTGGAGTGAAATAAAAACCAACTCAAGACATTTATTTGATCGAAAAACTCATTTGAGTCAATTATTGCAAAATAGCGTAATCTTCTTCTTCTTGTTGTTTTTCAGGTGTGAACAATTCTTCAAAGACAGTCTTTGCCTAGATATGCCCAACCAGGAAACACATACACACTCACACAAAGAGTCAACTTTGTGGAATCGTTGTTTATCTAGTTTCGTCATAATCCCTGTTTCCAGTAAAATCTCTTATCAGGCTGTCATGAGGTTGCTTAATAGTTATAGAGGACCTCAAAGTGTTGAACTGAGCTTTCTCAAACTATGTAAAAGAACTGAAACAGGCCAGATGTTGGTTTCTGGTCAGCCCTGAACTGATAAAAGGACGTTTTATTGAGCTTCTGCTTTTGAACCCTCAGCTGATAAAGCTACGGATCGTTGTTTCCGTCTAGTCTAGTTTAGTTAAGTCCACTAAAGAAATAACGAGCTGCTTTTCAACAGAATAAAAAAACAATGGGAAGCAGACGAGGAATGTGTTGTAGTCCTAAAAAAGTAAACGTGGGATGAATTTGTAAATAGACATTGAATTAGACGTATTGGTTTCTTTACATACATTCCCGCAGATTAGAGCGAGAAAGCTAATCAGTCGGTGCCACATCTCAATCAACCGGGATTTCTGCCCCTTTTTTCTTGTTGTCTCTTTGTCTACATGTTTGTTAAGCTGCTCAGTTCGTTAAGCTGTCCTTTGCAGAAGTGCTCTTCTAACAGAACGAGGAATTTTGTTGGCGAGATAAGAGTAATCTTATCGGTTGCTTTGATGAACGACTAAATAACTAAACGCATCGGTCTGACATTTTAGCCCGGAACCCGTCCATGGAGACGATGATTTGGTAACACAGTATTTTCGCTCTTGCTTCCAAATGTCATACATTTCTAGTACACGGTTAGCACCAACCTGCACCGAATGCGAAAAAGAAGCTCTTGTCGGGGTTTTCCTCTAGCAGTGTCTTGACCCTCTTCCCCATCCTCTCGTTCCTCTTGTAGATGAGTTCCTGTCGAAAGTAGCTGTCTATTTCCTGGGCGGTCACCTGCTCGCTGGGTGGCAGCGTCACATTATTGAAGTTAGGGACCTGGAGGGTGGAGGGGTGACGGTTCAGTCAGAGGCAGAGGAGATTCCTTATGTTTTGTCTTTCCCCACAGCTTTCTTCCAATTTACACAAAGTATAAGACATTCTAAAAAAAAACACAATGAAATGTGTATTTGAACCGACCACGATGGACCGGGATTGTCAGGAGGAAGAAGAGAAAACATAATAGAGACAAAGACATGGCCAGGATGGAAGGACGGACAGAAGAAGTTAATTGGCAATATGACAGAGAGGAAGGTGGCGCAGGACTGGGCGAGGGGGGGATGAAAGGCCGGTCAGCGGGTTAAGGGTCGAGGTAAAAGGTCAAGGGTCATGTCACTGGGACACTCCAACAGGTCGAAGGGTCATAATGACTCTTTGCCTATTAACTAGTTTGAAAGCAGTTAAAAGTCCACCGCTATATGAGATAAGATAAAACAGGATCCGATGAGGTAGGAGACGACGAGGCTGACCTGTGAGGTGTCATGATTGAAGATGATGGAGTTGAGATCTCCACAGTTGTAGTGTCTGATGAGGTCCTCGGTGGTGTACGGGACCTGCAGGCTTCCCGCCCTTAAAGACTCCTGCTGCAACAACGTCTGGTTCAGGGCAAAGATCACCTAGAATGAGACAACGGCATTTAGTTATGGATCAATTTCACTTTTTACCCTAAAGACTCTTTGGCCTGATAGTTGTATACATATTCGGCGAAAGCAATTAAATGAATGTTTATTATTTGCTCACAACCATCTCTGTAAAAACCATTAGGGAGATGTTAATTCTAGTTAAAAAAAAAATTAAATGAGTTTGAAATGACATGAGTAGTTTAAAACTACTCAGAGAAGTGATGCTACTCATGTGCTGGCACAGAACGGGGATTTGTAGATAGAAGATGCGACAGTAAATGACGACAAGGTTGTAAAAATAGGTTTCAATTCAAGAATAACATGATGTGTTACCACCTCTGTTACAGTTTACCCTAAATGCAAAGCTATCCAAACAAGACAGCATCTAGTCATGTATTAGCAGGAATGTATGTTCAACACGTAATCATAATCCATGGAACCGTAATTGAGATGTTTTCATCTGGGCCAAACCAACAACATCGCTCTACATAAAGGCCACAATCCACACATACAGTGAGAAAATATATTTTTGTTACACCTTCTTGAGTGACAGAAACCTCGATGTGATCTTAAACCCGAACTTAGTGAAATACTTTGATTTACTGAACTGCATAGCGAAGGAGGAGTTTGAGTTTTCCGTGGCGAACCCCTCTGTGCTCTGCTGCAGAGACTCAACTATTGTGTGAGCGTGAAATCGGCCAGTGTTTGGTGAGAGGGCCCCGGTGTGCCTGTGATCAGTACCGCGAGGACACACAAATGCATGCATGCACACACACAAACACACACTGTGGAAGTCCCATTCTCAGCACATGATCTCCCCGCTGTACATACACACACACACACACACACACACGCACGCACGCGCACACCTTTCACCCTTCAGGCCATTGATCTCACGCTCCATAGAAGAGGCAAGTTTGTGTGGCTCATTTGTATCTCAATGGGAGCAATCAGTCAAAGTGAGGATGTGTTTCATCATCCGTGGAACTATGTAAACGTGTATACAGTATGTCTGCGTGTTGTTACACTTCAGTGTGCACCCATTTGTCCGCGTGTGAGCGTGCGCGTTCACTTTCTTTGTCAAATTCCGTATTGACATGCATACCCGTACGCCGACCGGGCCAACACAAGCAGGCTGTTTTTTTTGTTTGGTTTTGTTCATGTTCTGCTTTCTAAGGTGCTCCGATGACACTCTTCTCTGTCGACCGACCCATTGTCGGAGCCTCGCTGTAGCGGAGGAGAGGAGGAGATGAGGGCAGCCCGGAGCAGATGCCTTCTTGTCCGGGGGACAAAGAACCCCTCCGTCACCCTCTCTTCTCGTTTCCCCTGCGCTCCTTTGCAGCTTTCATCGGCCGCGCATCAAAGTAGCGCTCTGCATATGAAAAGGGCCCCCGTCTTTATGCCGCGCAAATTAGCCTATCGCGCCCCTCCCCGACTCATTTCACAAGAAACACCCTCACATCTGTGCCACGTCAGTGAAGGAAGGCCCTCATCTGCAAGGTCTCCCTTTTTTCCCAGCTTTCTCCTCTCCTCTTTCTCCGCTTGCCGTGCCTTTCAGCCCCTTAAATTATGGCTGGGAGGAGGACAAGGGGGGCTGGGGGGGCAGAGAGGGTGGGGGGGGTTTAGGGAGGGGGGGTCAGTCATAGCCGGTTAAAAAGAAAGAGAGTTAAAAGAAAGGGGGAGGTTAAGGGATGGAAAGAGATAGCCGGGAAGAAAACACAAGCGAGAAAGGGAGAGAGGATACGGAGAAACGAAGAGAAAGAAAACCTCCATGAATGATTTCTTTCTTTCCACTGGGATCCTCCTCTTCTGTTAGTGCACTGTGGGTCAGTGGGTACACTTTCCCACTCGGCTCCTTTCATCAGGTTCCCCCTGTTTTTTCTTCCCCTCGACCCCCCCATCCCCTCCAGCACGCACACACAGACACGCCCCTTGCTGATATCAAAGCAGGCAGAGCCAATGAAAGTCAATAATTGTCCTTTGTCATGGAAATGCCCCCCTCCTTGTTGAGATGGAGTAGGGTGGCTGTGTGCATCCAGAGCAAACAGCATCACAGTCCGATTCCCACATGTGGAGATTTGTGGTGTTCGGCTAAAAAACAAAAAAACTCCTCTCGCTCTGCAGTTGGTTGTCTTCCTTTCAGATTTGCAAGCAAAGTGGCGAGCGCGCCTCAGGGAAAATCTTTGAGGGGGAGGATTCATAAAATAGTTGATCACCTTCCAAAAATCCTCTGTTGAGAACAGTAACACCCCTTCCTCCCCAGCTGTACGCACTGGGGCCTAATATCCATTTGCATTGTCCGAAGTGAGATTCAACAAAAGAAGCAGCCGGAACACAACCACCTGCAGCATGCAACCCCATCAGGGATGCGGCATAACGAGCGGTTGCACTCTCCCTTTCTATTTGAAAATCATTTCATTGTTCACCTCCATTGGTCCCGTCCACAGGGGCATCGCCCGCTACGTACATGTGAGGCAGAAGTGGGGGGTGGGCGCCATAAGGAGAGCAGATCAACGTTGCGACGGCAACCCAGCTGAGGGTTTGGAGGGTAATATACGGTGGGACAAAAAACTTTTGAAACATTTGTTTTACTTGTCATTCATCCCAACTAGTTTGCTTTAAAACCGGCAGCACTGTTGTAGCAGAAAGAGCACATTTTAACAGCAGGACGGGATCACGGCACCACAGCCTGCGCCGCTCCAGCGCAGTCCGACATCCTGGAGAGAAGGCAACGTAACGTATTTAGCGTCCATCCGTCGGCAACAGAGTTTGTCTGCGTGTGAATGTATAGTGTATATAAACTGCCGGTGAGGTCCCGTCACTCTGTGAATCTGGTGCGATGAGAACAGCTTATAAACACAGAGATAAACTCCTTGTATGGAGAAAGCCTCTGGCTAATTGTTAAACTGCATTTCCAATTGTATTTCGATATGAAACTAAAGAGAAGCACGTGTGAGCCTTCAGCTGTCGTTCTGTCGGTGCGTTTCCTCATGTTGTTTCCATGAGTGTTTTGTGTCCCTCGGCTGAAACAAGAGTTTCCAAAGTAGCCAGTCAACACAGAGGTGGAGAGCACCAAGGTAGACAGAAATGAGATGGAGGGGTTCTTATGAGTGATGTAATCCGCAGATGTTAGCTGGTGCAATCAGAAGCACAGACAGCACTGACAGTTAGTCCCACATTTAGACACCAACATCTGGTTATTTACAGTGTTTTGCGAGATGCAATTTGTCCTTTTTTCACTTTTAACCGACATGGTGGGGTTAAGGGAAGGATTTTAGCAGCAGATTATAGGTTTGATGTAACAGCCTGTTGTAGGTATATACATATATAGAAGTTTGTAAAGGTCTGAAACAAACCTCCATTTTGCCAAAGGAAAGAAACATCATAAATTGGCAAAATTTCGATCAAGATAAGCAACTATCAAATAAATAGGATTACCAATCTGGCATTTAATACCAATTTGTACTTAACCGTCTTTATTGCTGATATTGTGTGGTGTTTTTATACATTTAGAAAGGGTTGCTATTGCATTGGGTCAGAATTGGAAACCAGTGTAACTGTGTGAAGGTGACAATGTTTGATGCAAAGATTTTCTGGTGGAGTATTACCCTAGTAGTATAACTGACGTTAAAGGACTCCCCTCCCACCCCCTTTTTTTTTTAGGAAAATGTTGCTTATCGAGGGCCTGGGAATAAAGATGTGAAAAATAAACTATGTATAAACGTTCATAGGTAATTTACTGTTGGGAGTATTGCTAGTGGGTACAGCAGCTGCAACAAATGCTCACAGCCTCATTCACTGAGATTCCACGTTCACAGACACACACATCTGCACATGCATTAATCTCTCAGCCCTGCACGAGTGAGCTTTCCCTTTCTGGCTGTAACCCCACCATTTAAACACACACACACACCTGTCAGTTTAAGTTATCAGTATTGTTTTTACGTCCCCAAACCTTCCTCATCTACATCTTTTTTGTCCTCGATCACCCTCTTTTCTCCTCCAGTCCTTTCAATTTCCCGCATGAGCATATTTTCTGTTACTTTTCTCCCCCCTTGCCTACACCTTCGCTCTCCCGTCCATTCATCCTCCCATCATTTCATTCCTCCCTTCTTCTCCTCTTTGATCATGTACATTCCCTCCCACCCTCCCCTCATATGCCTCCTTCCATCCATCTCTCCCTCCCGTTCGTTCTCCTTTGATCCTATACATCCCCTCTATCAGCCAGGTCTTTAAAGATTTGACCCCCGCATTCCTCAGGTCACACGTGACCTCTTTGCTGCATGTGTATGTATGTGTATATCTCCTTGCTTGTGTGTATACACCTGTGCAAGATTAGGGCGATTTTCTGTGTATTTATGTGTACATGTATCTGCTGGTCGTCGTATAGATGGGCGCGTGTGTGTGTGTGTGTGTGTGTGTGTGTGTGTGTGTGTGTGTGTGTGTGTGTTTAAATGCTTCATCATTGTGGATTACTGCAGCTGAGGGGCTCAAAGCCAACCTTTGAGGATGGCTTATTCATTCTCAAATATGAGACAAAAGAAATTAAATGAGGGGCCTTTTGACACGGGAGAGAAAGAGAGAGGATGGAGGGAGAAAAGACCAAAAAAAACATATGACGATGATTTCAATGCCAAACCCCATAGAGAAAATAGTCCAAGTCTACATTTTTGACAAGATTGATGACTGAAAGTTGTTAACCTCCTCTTTCTGAAAGGAAAATCCACCAGTATAATTGACATATATCCTATTCCTTTTGATTATGAACAGTTCAATCAATGAATGTTGCCAAGAGAACATTGCAGAGCCAGTGTGCAAACATTAACAAAGAAACATAATTTTAACTACTTAATTATTTTACAAAAGATTTGACAGGATGGGAAATAATTTTAGCACTTGTGCCATGAAATGGCAGAGAAGTTATTGTTTTATGTGTCCAAGATCAATTGATCTTTTTGTTTCATTTTCATCAGCCCAACTATACGCCAACCCCTTTCTTTATTTTAGCATTTATTGGTACTAACATTTATTAATTAGGCGTTGTTCATTACAAATATTATAATAAATGATGTATTTCTACGCATGTACATATAATAGTGTTTATTACTTCACACAATTTTTCAACAATCAGAACTTCCCCTCGTATATATGTTTTCTCATCTTCATATGACTGTATTTTACTCTCAATCATTATCTATATAAATGTTGGAAAATACATTTATTTATACTTTATCCTTTACTAAATGGGAGGGTGGGGTCCTCTTAAATTGGATCTGTGTGTATCACACTAATGGCCAGCACACAAACCACATGTCAATGTAGCGGTGATTACAGGTATTCTCTTTCATACTGTGTGTTCTCTGTTTTCTCTATTTTTTTGGTATTTTTCTGTACTTTTGTCCGATACCTCTCTCTCTCTCTCTCTCTCTCTCTCTCTCTCTCTCTCTCTCTCTCTCTCTCTCTCTCTCTCTCTCTCTCTCTCTCTCTCTCTCTCTCTCTCTCTCTCTCTCTCTCTCTCTCTCTCTCTCTCTCTCTGTCTCTCTGTCTCTCTCTCTCTGTAAAAACATTGTGGGGTGCGTTTAGGTTGGTGCCCGGACACAGCCAAATATTTAGGCTGTCACAAAGAATCAGCATCAAACCTAATGGCTGAAGTTCTGTGTTTGTGTGCTTGTGTGTGTGTGTGTGTGTGTGTGTGTGTGTGTGTGTGTGTGTGTGTGTGTGTGTGTGTGTGTGTGTACTGGGGATTGTGGTGATTGAAATGTCAACTTCTCTCTCTATCCCGCTTCAATGCACAGTAAACAAGCTGTGCATGAGTTCCGACCAACAGATCGTTACACGCACCCACACACCTTCAATAATGTATGACAATCGAAATTGATACTAAATGAATATCCGACAATTCTGATAATTGGTGGATATATTTGGCTTACTTAATGTGCAAAGAAAGACTTACTCATTAATTAATACATTATTTAGTCACACAGTCCGACTAACACAGTCTGACACTGCTTGCAAATGAACCACAGACATCCACTATTCACCGCGTCGCTGTCTTTCTATATGCCACTCTTCCTTTCTCTCTCTCTTATACACGCACACACACACACACACAGACACACACACACACCAGTACAAAGCAGCTGTCAGCCCATCAGTCCACTGAGGAACAACACCAGCGTCTTGAAAACACAGCAAGCCACAAGGAAAACAGCCATCAATCTCTATGACTTGTCCGTAGAGCGAAGGAACGCTGTTAATCTTTAAATCGGCACGAGTCAAGAACAACACCGGTTCATGCCGGGATTCGGACCCGTGCAGCTGCGAGCACTTAGCGCAGATCCGCACTGACCATCCGAGTGTTCCCATTGCGTGAGGCGGGTTATCGCGCAAACGAGGATCGGAATCAGGGTCAGAATCGGAATCCATTTATGGCCACATAGGTTACACCTAAAATAAGATGAAGTAAAATAGATAAATAAAAATATAAAAGCAGAAATTAAAACATACGCGCCTTTGTAAAGTAAAGAGCAGCCATGTTGCAACCAGTGAGGGCCTTACAAAATTCATCGTCAACTGCAAACTGCTATTCAGTGTAACTCTATCAGCAGCACGTTCATATTTGTACTCGATGTATGGAAATCTGTGGTTTTCTCTTTGTATGGCACACAAAGTAAATATTTGTGGCTCCGTTTCAATCCCTCGGCTGTCCATCTCCGGCAGTGAAACAGAATCGGGTAATCCTTACCTTTGGGAGTTCTATTAGCGTGCTTACTTCTTCAGGAGAGCACAAATACACACACACACACACAGACACACACACTTATACATAGCTTCTCCTGAGGTCGGACAGTTTGACCTCTTTGAGACTCTAAAGGTCACTAATGGGCTTCCTACACTGATCGCTCCATTAGAACGGTCACGTAAACAGCATTGCTTAAACCACATCAAGCTCAATGTAGGGACACAATTCATTCATACAATATTAATCCCTACATGTGTGTGTGAATGTTGAGGGCAGAAGCTTAGTATAATTTTGGTATTCTTTCAGTTTTTAAAATATATCAACTAGCAAAAAGCCCCATTGGACTAACTCACAGTGGTACATGTAACTTAAGCGCATTTTACACAAACACTGGGATTGACCGGCGACAGCATGTTTCCAGTAGGCAAATGCCTGCTTGTGATTGGAGGAGAGACTTACCTTAGAGTCCAGTGCAGCCTGCGTTAGTTAGAGCAGGGCTGTTCGTTATGCTTTAAGAGGTTTTTACAGGACATTGGCAGTTTGGAAAGTTTGAAATGTCATAATTTGTCTTGAGTTTTAGTTGAGAAGTCACACTTATTGCAACGTGTTGTTGCGATATCAGGATTACCGTTTATTTAAGGATCTCTCTCTAAATAAAACCGCTCCTTCACGAGACACGAGCATTTGGCCTCTGGATGACGGGGGAAATGTTGTTTGGACAACATGTTCCCAGCAACTGGACACCTCAAATACAGGCCTCTCTGCCAGACATGAATTACTAACTTTTGACTCTGAAAAAGGAAGATAGAGAGAGGAATTAAAAGAAGAAGAAAAAATCAAAAACATAGCGTTCCAATTTGTTAAACCACTGGCTTGGACTCAGCACCAAAGCACCGCTGGCAAACCACATGGAAGGAGCCACGCGCACGCACCAACACACAGCCGTGCATGTACACATTAATATGCATGTAAACCCTTTGCGTCAGCTTGCATCAGATCCCCTCTTCTAAGCAAAAAGACATCTTCAAAGCATATCGCCAGAGACCTTTAACACCAGTGCAAATGTGTAAGCTGAGTTGATGTCATGGACAATAGGGCTTTTCATCCAAACCATCTGAGAAATGCATCTATTTATTGTGGTGAAAGACTGATCAATAGTGGAGACAGAAGGGTTGAGAAAGACAAACGGAAGGCAAAACCAAAATTTTGAGACAGACAGTGAGAGGACAGAGAAAAAATGCCTGTATAAGAGAAAAGAGTGATGAAGAGACAAAGGTGGAAAGATGGAAAAGCAGAAACCGAGAGAGAGAGAGAGAGAGACCGAAGAAAGGGAGAAATGGTTGTTGTTGTTGTGCAGATGTTTGTCGCGGCCCAAAGCCTCAGAACCACAGATGTATAAATGGCCCAAAAAATCTGAAAATCCTCCAAACACCCTAAATGTGTTGCTCAGTTTTCAGAAAAGTGTAACCTTTCATTTACTGAGGATGGTACACAAATAAACATGCTCCGGTCACGTGAAATTATGCCCGAAATAACAACAATGGAAGGAAAAAAAGGCTGTGGGTGGAGAGACAGACACGTAGAGACACTGGGGCAGAGAGAGGTTTTTGTTTGACTTCAATTTGGGAATGTAGCTGCAAACTACTCTTCAGAATCACAACAGCAACTCTTCATTCATCATACATGCCCATGAAGCAACTCATTGACTGATTGACCTAGTCTCTAAATAAATATAAAATCGTGGACAGTCCCTTGAGAAATGTTCAACCTACTCAATTAACCCCCTCTCCTTCAATACATGAAGATATTTTGATCCAAATCATCGTTATAGGACCCAAGTAAATAAACCCAATTCCAATAAATAACACGATTAAGAGTCTCCAGCTCTGGTGAAGCCACCTTTAGGCACAAAAGGGGCTTTTAGCCAAAGTCACATGATCACCATAGTTATTATTTCCCGTCCTCTGGGAACCACAAATGTCTCCACAAAATTCCATGGCAAACTATCCCATAGCTGCCTGGACATTTCCGCTGCACATTGTCCCCCTCGAGGTGGTCCCACGTGAGAAGTCAGGGGTTCACTAAAGTCCGTTTGATTCCTCCCCTGGGGACCGTGGACGCAAAAGTTTTGATATTCCTGTCTGACCGACCAACACACCAACACACCAACACTTCCACCCCTTTGCGGGCGGCTGCTGGAAAACGTTCTAAAGTTTGCATTTCAAGAAAGCACTTTTAAACGTTTGTATAGTAACCGAAACAGAGAGGGCAGACACACACGAGCGGGGAAATGAGGTGGGAGGCCAAACAGTGGCGTTTGCTGTTAAGCTCTCTCAGGTTTTATGACCTCAGCCGCAGCTCAGACAAACCCCCAAAACATAAACAGTGTTTGGGTAGCAACAACCCTGAAAACCTTCTTCCACAGCGTGGAGCTGTCTCTGGGTGGTGGGAGGGAGCCGACACACATGTTTTTGTGTGCGTGTGGATGCTAGCACAAACATCTAAAAACATGTGTGCACATAAAGGCTTGCATGCGCCCCGGATCCCGATTTTGTGTCTCTGTGCATCAGGTGCTAAAACAGACTTTGATGCCAGCCACGGTATCACTGCTGTTTTTAATATTTAAAATATGTATTAATTAATTCAACGTTCGTTCAACACATTTGATACGTACACTAGTGGGAAACATGGGGAGAATAAAATTGTTTCCATTGGAAGTCAGAAAAACTATCTGCAAGTTGGTTCGATGGAAACTATTGTTGGACAAAAACACGATCAAAAACTGCAGGTTTGCACAACATCCTTTCCATTTCTCTCCCTTGAGGGTGCATCAGAAGTCAGAGCGGTGGACCATCACATTTCTAGTTGTGTTCAGAATATCTGTCAGCCAAGAAGCAACAATTTTCAATCAAAATGTATGATGCATTTTACTGGAAAGATGTTTTGTGAAAGCTTTAACTACAGGCCGTTTGAGTTGGGAAGACTGAACCAGTTTTCATTTTTTTCCAATGTAGATTATGTGATATTAAAACCTGCCTTTAAACCCACTGTTGTTTTGCAAAGTGGCGAAAATAACAGTCCGTGAAGCGTCTGGAATAATAATGAGAAGTTTAGAACGCCTCACGAGGCCGTCAAATAAAATAAAAACATGGATTGAGATCATCTAAAGTAGAGATCATCATAGTTGTTGATATTCCTGATATCCGCTTCGGTATCTTCCTTTTTACAACATGCATGAACGTCGGGATTGGTTGGGCTTCTCACAAATTATTCAACAACCAGTAATTATTAACACTAGAAATTTTAACTTGACTATCGCATGCAATGTCAGAGAGCACCTTTACAGTGCTGGTTGAAAAATTCACCTTTGAAAGACACCCTTTCATGTTACTCCCAGCACATGTGAAGAAGTGAGACATCGTCTAGACACATGCTTATTTGAGTCTGGTCAAATCATCTGTGGAGAAGTCTCAAAAATGTGGTGCTGCTCACCTGTGAAATTCCACTAAAGGCACTAAAATGTTGAGCTCTGCAGCCAGAAAGACACAAGTGGATATATGGTAGCTCATAAACTGACTTCTGAATGTTTCAGATGTTAAAAAGGTTTCATAAGCATCTATATCCATTTGAAAACACTAGTTTATATTGATCTGTATCACTTGGTTCGAGGTTTAGTTGGTCAAATCATTCTAACTATAAAATAAAATAACCACTTTTATAGAAATAGTAATGAAATAGCATGAAAATGAATCATTTCTCCTTATTGCAGTCACACAAAAAAACAAAATTGTCTAATTCCAAGTCCCTGCTGGACAAAACCTTTCTACAGGTTCCAGGTGTCACTCTGCGAGGAAGCAGAAGCTATTAATCCTCTGCGCTGGAGCATGTGGACAGCTTTGGCCTCGTGTTGCTGGGCTGAAGTCCAGCCAGGTTTGGCTCATTTCTACAGCCGCTGATTTATTGCACACCAGCACCAAACCGGGTCAGTGCTGGAAAGGTATAAAAAAAGAAGTATAAAAGTTGCAATTTATGCAACGTAATGTTTAACCGTGAGGGCTAAACGCATTAACATTTTTGTAGAAACAATATCAAGCTACGGAAAGAAAGGATTTTTTTTTTTTTTTTTACTTAATAATTATTTCTAAACGCAATAGTAGATCAAAAACCCTTTCAGGTGCATCATTTTTATTAATGGGATTAAAGTGCCTGCATCAGATTTAGGGGCCTCCTGCCTTTCTGCTCAGGCTCTGGACCTCGGTGGAGATTTTAATATTATCTGATTCATTTGACATTAGACTGTAAACACAGGCATTAAGCTTCTCCTCCTGTTCCACATGTATACTGTAGAGGAAATAATAATTCCCATCTTACCTGATAACTTTTGTGCGATCAAATCACCTTTTTCTGATACACAAATTCACAATTTGTCACAAATAGGCACTTGAATATTGTTTTAATGCAACGTAACCAAGGCCACACAAACATTTAAGCCAAATGGTTACAGGAAAATGAAGTTCTGGGCGCCCTTATCACTGTGACATCATGTGGCATTACGGAGATGTAGTAGTTATGCTATTGCATGTTGATTCAACATATGACTGCCACTGATAATATCTCACCAATCCAATATCGATTCATGACTCCCTCATAGGAAGAGTAAATATGTATAAAGTCCATAGTAAATGCGTTATGTGCGAAAGCAACTACTGAAAGCTATTATTCAACGGAATGTTGATACTATTTAAGAGTTTGATTCAAAAGTGAAAGTTTAAATGGCAGGAAAGCGATAAATCAATGCCCCATCTGCAAAGAAAATTATGAATTATGCAAAAAAGTAATTTTCTCCACTAATGTGAAAATAATGGCTTCTCTACACAGGATGCTTCATAAACGTTCTGAATAACAGATTCATTTTTTTGCAACTTAAGTATTTTGATAACGTAGCTAACATTATGCAATTCACTTGGGGTTTTTAGATCGTCAGATGCTAATTCACTAGTGATTTACTGGTCATAGCTTAGTAATAGACAATGACCCTTAGGCCACATTCAGGGAAGCAAATATTTTAGCTTCCAGAACAATAGAAGGAGTGATGGCCGCCAAGCGAATTGAGATTAGCATATTAATGACTCTAATTGCCCTACGTATAACTTACATTTGCTTTTAATGAGAGGTGGTTGCTTTTAGTGAGTGTTAAGTACATTTGTAGAAGCTGAGCTTTTCTTACTTAAATGAAGGTGGATGAGGCACACTGCGAGATGTCAGACTCACCAATGAGCGGCCCCGCTTCAGTGAAACTCATTGTTTCAGCGAACAGTGAAGCGGAAACAAATCAGTTTATAAACTCATCTGTTATTACGTTCAGACTCAACTCCAATTGTTGCATTTGAGTTATTGCACATTCACCTTTTGAGTAGATCTAATCATTGATTCATTAATTGAAGTGAACCTTGTCAAACTTTTTTAGCTTGGAGCAATTCGGGCAACTAAAGTATTGCCGGGTCAGCTGTATAATTAACTTCCTGTTGGACGTAAAGGCCTCAATTAGTCTTCAGAAACTGCAGGTGACTTATGATAAGCATTAAGTAACAAACAATTTATTTTCCTGAGGTATCAGAGGAAAGTATGGGTGGAGAGCTTTCCTGAGCCTGTGTTAAGTCAGAGAGACAAGCTACTAAGTCCCCATTTAAGCTGCAGAAGCCTGAATTACACACCCAGGAAAAGCCTGCAGCAGTCTCCAGAAGTCCGCCTCCACTGGAGAGTATTACTATATACAGTTTCAGGAACGTACGGTCTTTTTCTTGGCAAACGGTTGGCACCATCCAGCTGCATCCGATCCACTTACAATCCAACATACTTAAAAAACCGTTAGGTATACAGGCATAGGAATGAAAAATAAAATAAAACTAAAACTTGAAATGATTTTACACCAATATGACGGCATGGGATTCACACATTGTTATGTAAATTAGTGTGGACTAGAAAACAAACATCCGCTCTGCTGAAGGAGAAGCCATACTGGTTCAAATCGTCTTATATTTAAAAAAGAACTCGATGCCATTAATCTCTATTCATATCCATAAAGCAAACAAATGACACCGATGACCTTTGGGGCTTTTTGGTTCAATTCTGTTTCCTCGTGATCACTTGTTGACAAACTGTGGGCTTCCATTTCTGTCTATCAGGCCTTTTTGGAGGTTTTGTGTGAGCGAGATGAGCTCCGTGTCTTTGTCTCCGGTGTATTGTATCCAGAGAGATTGACAGATAATGTCAGAAATCTAATATGTGACTGTTTGGTCAACAGTGGGGAAGAAATAAAGCACCTCAGTGCCACTTGAAACCAGGGACCTAAAGTTAGCTGTGAGGACATATTGGACAATAGCTGTGTATGCACACACACAAATGCTCATTCGTGCAAAGACATGAACTCTTGCATGACTGCGCACAGACGCAAACAATAATAAACGGATACAAGCAATTATATGATCAACTACACACTGGACAAACAGACACCACTTTGCAACTGAGCTAGGAAAGTTCACTTATTCTGTGCAAAGTAAATGGAAGAAAGAAAAACAATTGCTTCCTGCAATATAATAAGAGAATGCATGTGAAAAAAGTGACTATTTATGTAACAGGATGACATGTTTTAACTTTAATCTGACTTAATTTGCTCTTTTCTGGGGTTTTTTACATTGGATGTGGGCTATGATGACATTTACTTGGAGTAACTACCATTGGTTACTTAGAAATTTCCACGTCATTCATCATTCGTCTAAATAACAAATGAATATTTCGTAATCCAAAACATAACTTAATGAGCTTAATATGCTGCAGCTCAGGTTAAGATTTATGGCATTTTTTTTGGCTGTGTCTACCCATTGAGCGCGTGTATACATTTCATCGCTGCAGGCCCCTTTGCTCTGGTGATCCCTAAATCAATTGGCTCTTTCAAGTGGTGCAATGAGGTTTCTTCAGATTTGCTGCCAGGGTATTGCTGTGCTATGCCGTCATCACGCCGCCACGTGTTCCCTCTTTCTCTCCATTAAACGCACTCCAACACCTGCTTTCATGCCACGGATTAGATAAGAAGATTGATGCCACTGTCACTGTATAGCTCTGAATACATATGATGGTAAAATTAGAGACAGTTAGCTTACTTATTTTGCACTCCTCCTCCTCCTCATCATCATCATCATCATTCTCATTTTGCTGTCTTATGACAGAAGGGGATTGAGACAGATTTTCCTCAGTGGACGCTCGCCCCATGCCGCCCTGGAAAGTAAGGCCAGCCATTGTGCTGGCTAGGGCATCAGGCGTGTATGCTTCACCAACACGCATTGACATTGTCCGTGCTCTCCTGGGACCTCTCAGATCGGATTTATGCTGCTAAACATTTTCTCACAAATCTGCTGATTCGCGAAGAAACTGTACTTGGATTTATTTTTCTTTAAAATGTACATCTGCAAACCAAAGAACTGTGCTTTTTCTTCTCTACCTGAGAACAGACTTTTCCCTGTGTTTGATATCACAGGTCCCGTATGAATTGACCAAGGGCTCAGAATGATTTGCTGATGTTAAACTCGAATGTTGAAAGGTGCGATGAAAGGAGATGTGAAATGAAGCAGAATAAAACACCTCAGCTGTAAAAGTCTGACATGGGCTCGATGTGCTTATTACAGCAACACTTCATTAAAGAGGATGAGTTTTTCTGAAACTGGGAATAGAAATGTCTAATTTACAGAGAGACATGATAACTGGGTTAACGTGAGGTCAAAGAAGTGGGTTTTGTTTGCATTACATAAGACCTTGCCTCCCGAAGCCTGTGGCAGCAAGTCCAGAGAGCTGAGGTGGAAGGGAGGGGAAACATCACAACCACAGTTGAAAGGCTGTCAAACAAGGTTAAAGTCATGATACCGTTTAATGGAGATGGAGTCACGCCTTCCTTCCTTAATGGCTCTTCTACTGATCTCAGTCTGCATCTCGACTCTCCCTGATCCAGTCCCTCCTCGGCATGAATGAACCCAATGGGCTTCAAAACATTCCTTCCCTGTTCTCATAGACGTACACTGAGACCTGCATTCATCACCTCTGCATGCACCATTACTCCCAGTGATGGGAGGGAAGAAACAACACTTTCATTAGCAGGTCTGCGCCACTGAGGTGTGGAATGTCCCGCGGGTTTCCAACAACGGTGACAGAGAAAGCCGGCCTTCATGCGACCATTGTTGTCCTCAACAAGCTCACTTAGTGTAATGGGCAAGGCTGAGCCTGCTCTTCAAAAGACGAGGGGCACCGGGCGAGAATAAGAGCAGTCATGCTTAGCCAGATTAGCGATAGGGAGTTGAGAAAGCATAATTCATTGTGGTTTGAGAAATAATGAGCTCAATGGGGCTTCATTTATAGTGGCAGGCAAAAATGGCACGTCCCTTAAAAGACAGCATCCTATTTTTTATAAGGTTTACTGCCTATTGATTTCACAGATGTTACAACATGTAACAATATTTGAATCGCTGTGAAGATGAACACAAAAAAAATCTTAAAACATAATATCAAGCTTAGATTTTAGAGAACATTCCAGTTTCATCTTACACCAAAGGCCAAATGTTATACGAGTATTAAATCATTTTAACCATCAGACAGACAAAAAGATGAAGGCTCAACTCTGGACAACTTCTTAAATGCCGCCGTAAGATCTTAACAGTCCCCCCAAACTCCTAAATTTCACAAGCAACTATTCAAACTGTGCCATGGAGGTAATATAAAGCCTATTGTCACCTTGAACTTCTTCAGAGCTAAACTGCAAAATGACTTCAGAACAGCCACCACGATTCTCCTCTGCGAAAATCACACTCAAGTCCACTCGCCCCATCAGGTGAACGCAGACTTTAGGAAAGGCTGGCAAGTAGTGAAATGTTCCCGATACCTAAACATGAAACACTACTTTTTCCATTTGCCTTCCGCTTTCCTCTAAAAATCAGTTTCGTGCCAGACGTGAATGGCCAGTGAAAACATTGCGGAGGCTATTACAGACCCTGGATATGGTTCTCTAGTTGTAGCCTCATTAAACAGTATTTTGACTCAATAATGGCGTCTGAGGCGGCAACGTCGCTACACCAAGAGTCTATCTCACTCACCGCGCTCTATCTAGACATTTTACACTTGAGTTGAGCCAAAAGGCTTTGAACGAGAACCGTGAAAGACGATGTTGATTGAAATATCAGGCGGGCAGCTTCAAGCCAGCCCGGTTTAAGGCGTCCGTCAAGCCGCTGGTGATTGGAATGAAACCAAGTGTGGAAATCATGGAGTGCCAAGCTGTGTGCTGTGCTGGGTGCAGTGTCGGGGTAGGTCGTTTCTGGGACACTAGGATCCATTGTTGAGCCCTCTGGAAACTGTGATGGGGTCTCTCTCTGTTTATAGACCTGTTGACAAAACCCAATTTCTGTCACCGGATTTCTTCCTGTGATATCTGTTACGAAAAAGCCCCCGCGTTTAACGGCCAGAATGGTTCCTCGATGTGATCCATGGACAAGCTTGACCATTTGAAAATGATGTATGGTGGCCTGCTACTTTAGGACAGTGTTCAAGCTGCTTGGAGCTTCGCCCGTAGGCTCTCTAGGTAACTAGCTGCAGAATCTCCAGATTGGTGATTGGCTGCTTGTGTTTTCTCCAACAGCTGTCTGATACTCGTGGAGATAATCCCAACCTTCTGCTTAACAGGATCGTCTCTACTTTTACAAGGTTCATTTATTTGTCATTTGACAACACAATGAAATGCTCCAGACAGTGAAGTATCTCTCGGGAGCAGTCTCCGATTTAGTAACAAGACAGCGTGAAAGTCACAGGGATTATATCGATGGCTGGAATCTGACACTGGACCACAAATTCCAGCACGTGCCATACGTGATGCAAACCCCTGGTCCCAAATGTCACATGTCAGACACTTTCTATAACTACACCCCCTGTATCAGCCTCACAATTTTGCTCAGCTATCGAAAAGGTTTTCAGTACTTACGGAGGCGACAAACCCATTCAGAAGACCTGTGCTGCATTAAAATAACACAAGAAAGTGTTGCACCTAATGTGCCATGATTGAGTGTGAGACGGCCTGAGCACCCGGCTTCTCTGTTCACTGCGTGAAAGTGCCTCCTCGGCGGAAACGTGTGCGCGTGCGTGTGCGTGTGTGTGTTTTGTGAATTGCATCATGTCATCTGGGACAGTCAGAGGATATTAATTTTCGCTTTTTACCCCGTGTGTGTTTACCATGACATAAACATTGCCCCGTTCTTCAACTGCGACTCGAGAGAATGCTAATAAAAGTGCAGCCGGGAGGTTTTTGGCCGAGACTTTGTGTCTGAGGGGCCGGCAGGGCCCTGCTTTAAAATAACAACACTTAAAGCTTCTGGGTGTTGGAGTAAGTGGTCAAGTGTAATCCCCTCAGCTCCTGACCAGCATTAGCAGAAATTCCTCAATAATTCGCAACATGATTTCATAGTGACTGCTGCCTTTAAGAAATGTTTGCAATACTAAAAGGGTGAGTGAGGGTCCCGACAGACAGGCAGACAAGGGGACTTAAGTGGGCCGGTTCCTTTTTTTTTGCGTGGAAATTTCATACTTGAGTCATTAGGATCCGTTTTTTTTTTATTAACAAAGAACGCGGGGGAGCACGTCCGAATGTTTGTTCAGCTGATTACTGAAACCACACCTTTCTCCACTGGACAACGTTACGGCAGAGAGAGAGGAAAAGATACAAACTAAAGGCCTCTGTTGTAAGAAAAATTACATGAATTACACATCTTAGTGCTGGTGTTGGCATCGAGTTGATTGAGAATAAAGCAACCCGGATGCGTGAGGACACACTCGACCAATCGTATTCTTTGCACACTCAACTATTGTGATCACAATCAGCCAATGCCAGGTGCCAATCAAATATCAATTATCCTCCCCTAAAACTAACATCTGTTAACTTTTCTGTGTGGAGGGGAATCAAGATATGTGTTAGCTAACGTGTAAAGATGTAGCTACACATACATTCTTAACAATGAAGACGTCATACAATTAGATCCTTGTTTAAATATGAATTATGTCCCGGTGTGTCCTGAAAATAACATAGTTAATTCAAAGCAGGGACCTGATGGCAGTACTGCTGCACTATGTTGAAAAACAGATGAGAAAAAGGAGACAACGGGACTAAACCGCATGAATGTGGAGGTTGTAAAAGCCGAGGGAAGCTGCTGTCAAACTTTGAGTACATCCTTATATTGGTATATATTTTCCCCTGACATGAAATGAAAGGGAACAACCGTCCACATCTTTCTGCAACGTAAGTGAATTGTAATAGTAACTCCTGTGCACTAAAGCTTTGAAGGACCTCTCGGGCAGGACACATTGAGTATTCCTCAAAGCCATTTTGTCCAGCTTTGAGAAATATCTTTTTGCATTGTTGTTCCAAGTAAGAACTTTGGATCAACCTTTTGGAAAAATGCACCATACTTCTTGTATTTGAGTGGTATAATAAACTCCAAGTGTGCACTGATCATGCGGTGGTTTTATGTCTACTTACGCATGATATAATGGAAACTGTTCTTTGCAGAGCTTATTTTGCCTGGAATATGCTGCCCACCCACCAATCAAAAGTTGGTGATCAAAAGTTGGTTTAATGCATTTCTACGCTGAAGGTAAAAAAAAAGAAATAGCACAGCGCAGCAGCCGGCACACAGCTTCAAACTCACCTGGGAGAAGTTTAGCCCGTTGAGTGGATGGCACTGCTCCTCCACCTTCTCGACAGCCCCCGTCCTCTTTCTCATCCTCTCCGCCTCCTGGGCCAGGTACAAGTCCAGCACCGGCACCCCGCGCGTCTTAATATCGGCCTCAGTCAAGGAATTCACCATCAGCATCACCCAAACGGGCCGCTTCCTCTCCCAGTTCCCGGCGATGGCGTTGAAGAGGTAATCGGCGTAGAGCCCCTTCCCTCTCTGATCCGGCGTCATCCACGAGGGCATCATGAGCTTTACGTACTCGAGATGTCTCTTGAGTCTCCGGTAGATGTCTCTGGGCAGGACATCCTGCAGGTTCTCGCCCCGAGGGAGCAGCTGGCAGCTGGTCAGCGCTGAGATAGTGTACGGGTCCGTCAGGTCCAGCTCAAAGTAAACGATGTTGCTCTCCTGGAAGGCCTGCTTGGAGTTCTCGGGAATAAAGTCCCAGACGCGCGTGTAGGGAACGTGGATTGTACCATAGAAATAGGAGGGAGGGTCCCGATTGATTGTCCACAGGAAAGAGTTTAGGTCAGTTTGCTGGGGAGGGGGGGGGGGGGGGGGGGGAGATAAGAAGCAACAAGTAATTACTTTTAGTATGATTAATGTCTTTATAGAGAGCAAAAATATGTTCAATAAAACCTTGGAGTTGCCGTCAAAAGCTTGTTTTTGTGACCAACCATTTTAAACACAGTTCCTTTTAAATTGATGTTAAACACAAAAGTTCTCAATACTGGAAGCTGATTAGGGAAGGGTTGAACAATTTACTCCCAGAGAGAGAAATCAAGAAACGAGCGTAGAATCCACAACAAAAAAAAGCGACACTGGGTTTTATACTTTTACAGGAAGCAACACTCGGCCTGTCTGGCACCACCCGGCAAACTTTGTCTGTGAGAGGCTGTTTATTAGACACACCGCTAACAGACTGATAATGACTTATTAACAGGCCACTTAGGACCCAGGTGCCAACAAACAATACACAAGTCAGTCACTGTCAGACTGTGATCCTCGGCGTGCTTCGCCGTCCTGTTTCTGCCTGAGACGCTCTGCGTGAGTTCAAAGAGCACGAAGGAGCGATTGCAAGGTAATCATTAAAAGGGTTAGGGTTATTAATCTGAACCATTTGTATACAAGACGAAAACAAAAGGGCAGAGTTAGTGTTGAAAGGAAGCCACTTTCCCCAAATACACACACCCAGAGTGTGTAAAGACCTGTTGCTAAAATGCAATACACAAGGCAGTGCTAAGACAGTTAACTATTTAGTGTTTTACGATGAACCGTGTGTTATCTTATCAATCACAACCAAGTGCACTGATACCATCCAATAATGACATAATCAATTATCATTATATTAGCCTACATTACATTTTTGAGATACTTTGGGTAACTAAAACTATTTGAAGATAACATGTGGGAATGTGGGAGCTTTTTATGGGAGATATTACACATCATTTGAACTAACACAACGAATTTAAAAGATAATATAATTATGTTATAATTATAAAAATCACACATCAATAATGAAATCAGTCATTAGTTAGTTACATCCCTGCCAAGTGGGAACCAGCCTCACCAATGAGGGTGACTTAGTAAATCCCAGTACGGTAGCACGTCAAACAGAGGAGAGGGGGGAGAGACATGACGGCTCCTTCACTGACACTTTAAACCTGCAGATCAAAGAAAAGGTGCAAGCTACAGTCGATATTGACCTATCACATGACTTACTTTCTTGTTGAGCTCGCAGTTGTCGGAGTCCTTCAGCCTCCACTGGTCAGCGCGGACCAGCAGTATCACGCAGGACTGAATGAATGCGCACAAAGTTCCCCGCATCGTAGCGCTCCTCTCCAAAAGTGTGCGCTTCGCAACGTGTTGCGCGCGGCGGCAGCAGCTTTTTCACCCCCCGCCCCCCCCTCCCCCCTCCCCCCTCCCCCCTCTCTCCCCCCACACCGGACACCGCGGAATGATGAAGCGGCGTTACCTACTCGCACGGCTCCGCGCGGCTGCGTGACATGGAGCGACAAGTATCCGACCCACCGCCGGACAGAGGCGTGCCGTCCCGAGCCCCGCGCATGCACGCGCTGCTGCTGTCTCACGTGTGTGTGAGAGCGAGAGAGAGAGACAGAGAGAGAGAGAGAGAGAGAGAGAGAGAGAGAGAGAGAGAGAGAGAGAGAGAGAGAGAGAGAGAGAGAGAGAGAGAGAGAGAGAGAGGTGGTCAGCCGCGGAGTTTACGCAGGGGGTCACATTACCCTCTCACTGGCCAACTCTCCGCACTCCGGACCTCTTTTTTACGCAAATGTTTTAACGCAAAAAAAACAAAGTTTGCGCGAGTTTTATTCAAAAGTCGGAAGGTTTCGAGTCGGAATGAAACAGCAGCGCGTATCGGCCATTGTACCGGGAAAGTTGATGGAGATGAACCTGGTGATGTGGACTTTTAACAGCCAAACTTCTCCAAAACACACGCTCTGTCTCCCAGTCCCCCTCCCTCTCTCCGTCTCTCCCTGTCTCTCTGAGCAAGTCTCCATCCACCTCGTCCATGTCAATAAACAAGGTGTTACCATTCAGACTTAGAATGTAAATGTTATTTTCATGAATAGCCTGGAAAATAATATCCTTTTCCCCCTGAAGGCCTTTTTGTTATTTTCCTCGCCTGTTGTCACACCCACAGGAGGCCCGCGGGCCATCGAGGGTGCCAGTGGAGATCCCGTGGATAGATTATCGTGCCCTGGTAGTTAATGCCTGACAAACTGGAGGCATTTGCATGAGAAAGACCTCCTGGAATAACGGCGCTTCGCTGCGCACATGTTCTCATGAAGATGAACAGAACTCAACTTAGCCACACATCGAGTGAAACATTTATAAGGAAGCACGATGAGGAGCATCAGATGTGTGACCCCCACAAAACATTGTAGCCTTTTGGCTGTTGGCTCATTTTCAAAAAGGGAATAAGGATACAGATGCCTTTAGGCTGCATTTTGGCCAGATCTCCAGATGAGGAGCCATGATGTTAACGGGACCAAGCTCACGCTCCCCCTAGCGGACACACGTTTTTATTCACCAGTTTATTCCCTGTCGTTAAACTCTACAGCTGTAATATCTCCATGCTTAGTTGCAATGTGTAACAATGAAGGAAAGAGATGCAGATGAAGCGAGGATGGAGGGCAGATAGATACAGGGAGCTAAAGCGCTCCGGATGCGGCCGGTTCACCTCGGTTTCTCATTCAATTTCACCTTTTTGACTCTTTCATTCAGTCTCAGGGAAAACAACAGGTTGTGTGGATCTGTAAACTGTGGATTTGAAAAACCTTTAAAAGATGCGTGCAAACGTCAAAAAGAAGCGTACAACTGTAAATGCATGGCCCTATGTTACTTTGAATTTGTCCAAACATCGACAAATTCCTTCACAGCCTACTTATTTCTCAATGTAATCTGTCCAAGATGCTACCAGATCCCAACGAAAGAGGCCCGAGAATGATGTGATAACTGTGTGTGTGTGCGCGCGCGTGCTCATCTTTGTTGTGCATCCGTATAAAGGTGTAAAGGACACGTGACATTTATAAATCTGTGCGAAGTCACTCGCATGCAAACACGTTTATCTTTATTTCCATAGAGACTATTCTTCAATCAATACAGGACCTGTTAACCGCTGTGAAGTGGACCATTATTTCAGCTCTTAGCTCATACTACATTTCGTATGCAGTCTGGGGTTTACGAGCAAAGTGTTTTTATAAGTAAAAAACAATATGACACACTGGCGTCAGAAGGATGGGGGCGGCGGGGTGGAGATGAGTAAAACAACTGACCTCATCATATTGGTTGAAACACATTACACGCAATACCCTTAAATGTGTAGTTTTAAAACAGTTGTAAAAGGTTCACTTTTTGCTCAGGATGTTTAATGATGACTCAATTAATAAATACCATTTTTGAGTGAATTCAGTTTTTGTGTAACCCTTTACATGCAGTGTAAGAGGTAACTGGAAACACATCAAATTATATTTTAAAGAAGGTAACCAATCCGAGTGATCCAACAAACTCCAACAATTAATGTATTTGAATATATTCTTTCTATTATTGTGTGAAAGGGGAGTCTGTTTGAAGCCTGTTATGGACTCAGTTACCCCTGTCAACACTGATAATACTCTGTACATTAAAGTGTTTGTGAAGATCAAACGGTGCTCCCGAGGGATCCCGAGCAAACATCGCATTCCGACTCTTTAGAGAAATCTTCAAAAGCATTTACAATATGGAAATGACCACATAGGTTTCATTTTATAAAAAGTGGTAGGTGGATGGATTTGATCCTGTCGGGTGGCACAACTCTGTCCATCGCTTCAGAAGATTCAAACTATGGGATGACATTTTAAATATTGTCTTAATATTGTCTTAATTGTCAATTGTCTTATTGTCTATAACACAACCGCGATATGTGTTGGGTTACGCCCATAAACGCAATAAACAAAAAGTGCAAGTATGTGCGTATGTAAAAGTGCTTGCAGGTCGTTTTGATGGTTTGCAGGATCGGTATGTTTGCATTCACACTTGGTTTACACATTCCTGATGTTCATATAATGCGGAAAATGGATCAAAGGAGACACAACTGTCAGTAAGCAGACTCATGGATAGATGCACCCAGCAGCGTATAGCAGATGGTCATTTGTATTGATGGTCAACTTCCTTCACAACCCATTAAACTCCGATTGGAAAGACCTGGCACTGGGAGATTCTGCTCTGTCGGCATGTGTTTGTGTGTGTGTGTGTGTGTGTGTACCAAGTGCCTCACGGTATTAACGTGCAACAGAATGTCTGCCTGGCATTCGGCCTGAGTTGAGGTCTGTGTTCTCCTCGTCCATTTCTGTTTTTTTCTGTTCTTATTGCTATTCTTAAGTTATCGATGATTGTGCAGGAGCTAGCCGTAGCTAGCTGAAACATACGACAGTAGCTTAGTTTAGCTTGCTGTTCAGACTGAGAGCGGGAATGGTTACATACAGCCGCTTTGCAAGATATAACTTGTGGGTCACTCTGCTTTTTTTATTGTTTTTGTCCGCCGTGTAACATATAGACAGACATTAGAGTGCTACATGCCTCACCTGCAGTGATCTGTTTTCCTGTTCTGCCTGTATCTACATTTTAAACATCAGCGGCTTTATGAAAAGCTCACGGATAAAAGTACATTACTACTTCAAAGATGCCAAGCACAGAAACTTCAGTGTCTTTGTGAAACATAAAAGCTACCTTGCATCGATTGGGTTGTGGCCTCTAGACAAATCTTCATCTATGTAATCTCGGTAAACACAGACTTTCTTTCATTTTTCTGCGTGGTGTCAGATACATTGGTGGTAAAGCCTATTAAATCCTGATCCTGGGTTTACCAAGTTATTTTAACAGCATCACTGCCAGAGTCATTCTCCAACACAAAGAAGATTTGCCCTTTGAAGAGATAATCTGAGTTGCCCGCAGTAATGATCTAGATGGTGTTTTTATGGCGTTTACAGTAATCCCATCTATTCTGATCTACGACTCCAGAACGCAAGCAAGCAAACCATCCAGATAACTCAACCTCACTCACTTTCATACACTGACCTTCTAGTTTTAGCGGCGATATAAACCACATGATTGCTGTGTTTGATATTCGTAACACATTCAATTATCCGCTTCTTGTAAACAGCCATAGTTTCAGGTTTTAAAAACAAACATGGCATTAAATCCAAACGACACGCAGACAGCGAAGGCAGGACTGCACGGTTAGTTGTGATGGAAGTGGTTGAATGATTGAGCCTTTAGTCACAGCATCAAAGGGGAAATAGTGTTCATGGTAAAAAACATTTACTGGAATCTGGGAGTCCTGTCGGCTCAGTGAGCACACACAGACACACACACACACACACACACACACACACACACACACAGACACGGACACAGACAGACACACACACACACACAGAGACACGGACACAGACAGACACAGACACACACACACAAATACACACACAGACACGGACACAGACAGACACACACACACACACACACACACAGAGACACGGACACAGACAGACACAGACACACACACACAAATACACACAGACACACACTCACGTTTACTTAATTACCAACCTCCTCCACGACTGTCCCGTTTCCCCATTCCACACAATAACACATTATAATACTACTACTACTACAACTACTACTACTACTACCACCAATGCTAATAACAATGATAGTCAGAATAAAAATGTCTATATAGAGCCATAGATTGTTAATGACACTTTAAGATAGAGGCTAATTTAGAGGACAATCCAGGAGTTGTAATAACTGGCAACCAGTCCATGATGAGTACAGCTCCATCAGATGTACATACACCAAAATATCTTATACCTTTTTAAAACAAAATGCATTTTCAGTTCCTTAAATGCTATCCTCATGTCCATTGCAAAGGACATAGCATTAAAAACTGTTAAGTTGTAAACATCAGTATCAGTTTGTTCTCTCAGTAACTTTGTGCCACACCGCATTGTGATTAGTTTACAAATTACTAAAAGTGAGCAAAGTTATGTTTGCCTATTCCATCTGTTGCGTTGTAGTTTTTTGGGGTTATTAGTTTGTTTGAAACCAAATCACAGACCACGACAGTCTCATGAAATGTGCTTAGTTTTCATAAGTTAATGGACTGAAGAGAAAATCCAGTTGAAATCCACCCTCCTACTTTTCCTGAGATTGTCCCCAGTTGAGGTCAGAAGTTGATCTTGAGTTGTTAAATAATAATTATCTTTCCTGCTATTATCATTCCAACTCCGCCCTGGACTTCCAGCCGTCTCCATGAAGCCCCTCCTGCTCTCTCTGATGTGCAGTGTCCATGTTTATTCAGATCATTAGGTTTTATGATGACATGCTTAAATTGATGTCTCAGTTATCTGTCACTGCCAGAAGCTCAAACGTGTTCAAAAGCAACATTTCTTTCCACTTTCAAAATTAAATATAGAGGTCAGCTTTTCTTCTATTGATCCTGACTTGTGATTTTCCACGCTTGTCTCGCTTTCATTACATTGGCATTGTCTTCAAACACACACTATCGATATCCATGCAATTTATTGCTATAAGAAAATATTTTTAAAAGTCCAATGTTCGCATAGAATGGGGAAAGAAGTGAACTGAACCAAATGGTGGTTCGGAGAATCAGCAGAACTTGGGAAATGTTAGGAATCATTCAAATTAGGCGGCGAGTTTTTCCATACAAATGCAATTACCGTGCCTGTCACTGACATCTATTGGTCCAACAGCATGTGACGCTGGAGGAGGGCGGCTGTATATGCGTGAAAAGGAATGAAAGCCGCATAATGACTCACTCGGGGCTGTCGTGGGTCCACAAATCAGTCACAGTCGCTGCTGTGACGCCTTAAGAGTCTCTCCGTCTCATCTCTATGCTCGACCTGTAAAAGGCACCTGTCCACAGTGAAAGGAGGACTTAAAGCACTCCTGCTCTCCGAGAAGGATGGAGGGAGTTTGTGAGAGAGAGAGAGAGAGAGAGAGAGAGAGAGAGAGAAAGAGAGGGTTTAAGGGGTGTGAAGGAATGCAGCTGTTCAAACAGCCCTTTGATTCCGTGGTCACGGTGCCCAGCGTGACTCACTCTGGCTCAAAGTCCCCCACAGGCGTTCATCCCTCTGCTCCGATGGTTTGATGCTCTGCGGTGAGCATCCAAGCACAGAGATAGTAACCCTTTAACAAGAAACCAAATGGTGGACTTTTTTCTTAAACCAAATACACTTTTTATTTTAAACACAATATGTGCACGAGGCCCGAGTGCATGAGGCACGTTACGTGCACGACGCATGAGGCCCGAGCATTCAGATGTTGAATGCGTTCACTTTCTCATGAAACACGTTCCAAAGTCTGCACTGTTTACGTTCACATTTATCTGCCAATGGTGGTCTTCTTCTTCCATTCGTTTGTCTTTGCTGGGGCATTAAAGTGTTTCACGTCAGAACCTGTGTTTCATCAGGCGCCGACTTTAAAGCCTCATAAATAACTTGCGCTACATACAACGAGCTAGATTCATTTGAGATGTACAGGAATGCGCATTGTAGACAGTTGTTGTTTCTCCTTCGTCCACGATGAAGGACTGGTAGGAGTTCCACTTCCAGGCGAGTTTTAGAGAACGTCATCTTATATTATAGCTGTATTGTAATGTTGTGTCTTTAATCAAGCACGTTCTCTCTCTGTCTCGGGGACAATAGGGTCGAAAGGGCAAAAGAAAATCTAGTTGATTGTAAGGTCGAAAAAAAGCGAAACCGAAATGAACCCAGAAATAGTGGAAAAAAAAGAAAGCAATCCTGATTATTGTCATCATTCTTAGGTCACTGATCCCTATAGTGAACGCACTAGTGGGCTTTATCCGAGGGGAAGGAAAGGGGCGACGAGCAGTGAATCTGGATGGAAATGGAGGCGAGGCCACTCCTCCCAGAAATAAATTCATGTTTATGTCAAATGAAAGAGATGTGTGTCTCAAACACAATGTATCACACCAGCTGTCAGTCAAACGCTCCCAGAGGTCAATGCAATCCAAAGAGGCACTCGGCCTTCCTTTGGCTCTCCGACTGAGTCAACAGGCCGAGCATGAGGTTTCGCTTTCGCCGGTGCACTTCTCACCTTCGCCGCATTGAAGTCGTGCCAAAATAGATCATGTAAAAGTGGAATGGTAGCCTGTCTCTTGGCTGACAGTGATGGGCTCTCTCTCCGTGTGTGTGTGTGTGTGTGTGTGTCGGACACTCTGTGCAGTCTGTGTGCACGTGTGCTTTAAAACCTCAGGTCAGGTACCGGCTCTGAACCAAAGTGCTTAAACGCCACCTGATCCGTGCGTGTCTGATTGTGTGTGTGCGTTGGAGTGTGTTAATCAATGAGGGCCTTGTGTTATCAGACCTCCCCCACTATGATTGAAATGGAAATTGAAAGTGTCATGAAGCCCATATCGTCAGCCAGATGTTAAGTTATGACGAATAATAACAGGTTCTTTCATTAGGGAAATGACAGCTCTCGTTTGCACTGATTTTCCTCCAAGTGGAATGTTTCTGTAATTACTTCAATATTGGGAGTCAAAAAGAGAAAAAGACACATCTGGGATCAATGACAAAAAAAAAACGTTTTGGGACATAAAAACATGTTCATTCACTGGCAGCGGTTGCTGTTTGTGAAATGGGTGTTGTGTACAATCCTTTCACACTTTTTGTGTGAGCATCAATGGTGCCGAACTTCCTTTCCGGAAGAATAATTGGGGTCTTGTGTCCCGACCGCACGAGTGGAATAGTGTCAGTGCTGCTGCTTGTCCACCCTGTGCATAATGTTGACATGACTCACTGTCTGCCTGTGGTGCATTTCTTTCCCTCGACTCCTTGAAACCCTCACAAAATGGAACGAACTGGAGCTACAACAAACAGTAAATACCAGTCAAAACGAGAGGCGGGCCCGCGTACTTCCACGGCCATTTCTCTTACACATGACAACTATTACACTAACTACATGGCGGAAAAATACTTTATTATACACAACCTTTCATCGTGCGCACATCCGTTTAGAATCACCATGACATAATCCAAGCACATCTTTCCAAAGGTGCAGCAGGAATATCAACCGATAACTGATCCAAAGAAGAGTTCCCGATAAAATATCAAACAACATCCCGAATAGTGGACTAAACGAGCGGACAACCATCCGTTGTTTTTGGGACCTAACCGGGACGAAATGAACCATCAGCACCGATGACTTGACCCAGGTAAGGTAAGGGATAATCAAAAACAGGATCCTCCACTCCCCTCCGTTCAATCAGACGAGTCATGAGAAACCAGGAGGGTGTGTTCATTGGCTTTGGACTTCTGCCTGCCAAATGTCAGGAGGGAGCACCCAGAGGTCGGAGAGAGAGAGAGAGAGAGAGAGAGAGAGAGAAGCTTTGCGGAATGAAGAATGAGACACCGATAGGGGGAAGTTCTTGTGTCCGCTGCCCTTATGGGGCACCCAGACTGCGTACGTGGGCGCAGATTCTATTTGTGAGTGAAGCGGATACCGGAAAAGCTATGAGGCTCAAACAGAACTTTAACAAAATGGTTCTGTATTAGTGAGAGTGGCTAGTTAGGACGGCGGGTACGGCCAACTGTTGTTACGGAAAACCCACTTGGCATTCGCGAAGGCCAAGCTTAATGAAGCACTAGAAATAAAAGAATGCCTGACTTGGATACTGTCCCAACTGTCAAATGAAAGCAAAGACGCACCGCTGGGAGGCGTTTGAAGAGGAGGAAGAAAGGACTCCGATTTACTACAGGCCTAAACATGATTTTGGTCTTTTGTGGTCTTTGCAATCTAAGGAGTGTGCATGCGACATACCTGCCCTGATCTTTATGGCCGGATCTCCAGCAGCAGGCCATGGGAACGGAATCTGGCTCACTGAGGCGTCTCGCCTGCTTTTACTGATGGCTCCTTGGGGTCAGAGAGGCGCACGGCGTTGACATGTTTCCGTTAAAAGCCCACAGGGTGAACGGTTTCTTATTTATACATTCAGCAGGTACATTTACGCTCCCTTCACAGATTGGCGATCATTTTCTAGAATGCAGCAGATAGAAAATGTTAGAACATCGCTCCTGCTAAGCAATTGTTATTTGATATATTGATGGTATAAAGATGTTATTCAACTTTCATTTATGTCCGCTGTCCAATTTCGGTACAAGATAACATTAACCTAAGAAACCAGACACAGAATGGATCAGATTCCATGGTCATCATGATTTGTAAAAATGATATACAGACAAGCAGCCCGTTTTATACAAGCTTTATTTACAATGTCATTTCCACGTTCTGCACTGCAGGAAGCACCTTTTCATCAACAGGTCCCGATCGGAGTGAAATCCATCTCACTTGACACGAGTCTCAGGGTCTCGTTCTCAAGTCGCCCCACACTTCCTCCAGCGCCGCCACATCGGGTATGTACATAGTGTGTTTGTATACAAGCGATATAAAACTTGGCAAATGCTACTTCAATAGGTAAAGAAAGGTTTTCCAAGGAGTATAAAAAATACAGCAAAAACATTGCATGCGTAGTGATTTGATTTTGACCTGTTGACAGCGCTGTGCCGTTTGCTTCACCTCTTTGACACACTGAAACTGGTCCTCGTTTTTAGTTTCGGCTTGTTAGTGACACACCACATTATGATCAGGTTTTAAATACTGCAAGGTCCATTATTTTGTCCTCAGACATGAATAGAAGGACATTTCCGGGGGTTAAAGCAATGAACAGTACATCAACGTGTGACCGTTCCTTCTTCGCTGTGAAGAAACTGGCATTAATGTGGTACAAGAATGTCACAAACTAGCTGGTTTTATCAGGTTATATTTCTGTAACCCCCCCCCAGTATAGATCTGCCAGTAATATTAAGTATATACAACGACAAATTACAGGTGCTGACTTGATGGGGAATAAAAGATAACAATCATTTCTCTCAGGGGATATTAAATAGCAGAAAATGTTTCCAACATCGCTGGTTTGATTTTAAACAGATCCACCACAATGTGGAGGTCTTCCATTATATACAGATTTCTCACCAAACCAATAACTCATGAGGACGGACGGTTGAAAGAGTTCTGTGTAATATAACTTACAGCTGGATGTTAATGGCAAGTGGTTTCAAAAACATTTGGACAGGACCAAGTTGTGAACTAGACAAAACATTACGCCGTTACATTGCAAATTAAATCATACCGCAAATCCATCAAATTTGATCGAGACAAGTAAATCAAACGTCGGCGCTAACTTCATTTTTATTGCATTTACACATACATGCCTAAAGTTTATGAGGCTTTGTTGACTCCAAAACACTAATGATCTTTTCTAAGCCAACAGTAAATTCCCCAACAATTCAGTGAATTTAAAGTGAAAAAATGTGCTTTTTGTTCATGAGATGGAAACTGATTTCCTTAAAATACTGGAGGTGAATGGAGCTTTGCAGTTTCCTCCATTCAACACCGTTAATGTAATAACCCCCGTGTTCATTTCATTAGATGGAGACAAACAGGGAACCATTTCCAACCATCTTCCACCTTTGTTGCATTAGAAAAGAAGGTAACAATCTCAATGTCAAATGGAAACGTTAACTCCATTGTAACAGTACAACTTGTGATAATACTACTGACGTAAAAAACAATGTAAGAACACTGCTGTACAAGCGCCGAAAGAATAAATAAGCCTTTAAGATAAAATGGGCGTGAATTAAACCAAGGTTACACAATAATACACTAAAAATAGGTCAGAGTACAGTGAAGAAAAGCCCTCATTAAGCCTACTTAATGTGTGCATCTGAGATTAATCAGCTCTCCTGACACTTTTTCTTTTTACAAATTACAAAATAAAACTGGTCGTTAAAAAGGTAGTACGCCGTGTTTAGTCATAAAAAGACCAACTGGTCTTCTTTGTTCTGTGTAGAATATTTCAAACAAAGGCACTAAAATTGGAGGATTCGTCCATCTCTCTCTTTTGGAAAGTGTATGCACTTATGCCTATAAAATGCATAAATCCTGAGCCCCAGGTCCCTCTCCCTGTAATCAGCAACATACCCTCTGAAAATAAGACTATGTATTATATCCTGTTTCATTATATACTTTTCAAAAGTGTTAAATAAAAAAGGTTCAAGCGTGATCAACAGAATCCTTTAAGATTGTTAACGTGGTTTTCCCTTTGATACGTTTTTTAGAATCAATAACCCCTATCCGGGCAACAAATTGAACGCGCTGTACATTAGCCTGCAGGAGCAAACGTACGGCTTCTTTCTCTCATCGCTATAAGGAAATTGTTATAGCAAATTAGCATTCAGGTTATGCTGTAAAAAAATATATAAAACATGTGACAAAATGAACCATTTGCAGAGAGTCTCGCTTTAGGCTCAATTAGATTATTATTACTAGTTATTTGCTACTTAGACGTAACATGGACAACATAATACTCAGCTACAACCACTAAATACATACCATGCTAAATTGAATCATTTTATGGAGAAAAAAAGATGCTACGTGGAAATTAAACTCCATTAAAAGACTTAATGGGGGCTTTTATCCTGTATAAAAACATATGTATAACTATGTCATTCATTTTAAAAACACTTATTTTGCCATGCTATGCTGCTGCTGAAGCAACAGGTTGAGGAGAGGCCGGGCAGAACCACGAATCGACTGATTCGAAGGACACGCCTCTCAAATATTCCTCCCCCATGTAACTAGAAACAGATAAGTGGAAATATGTCGTTGAGGTCACCGGAGGTGAAAAGGCCCATCTGTAGATCAACTGCTTGATTGACAGACAGCGCTGCTGCGCTCTGCCCCGTCCGCGGCGTTTGTAACGTAAACCGCAGAGTAGCAGACTGGGTGCGGTGGAGGAGCACAAGCAGGGCGGGAGGGAGGGGAGGGAGGAGAGATGCAGGAGAGGAGAGCACGGGAACTGGTACAGGTGACAAAGAGCAGGACAACATCAGGAGCAAAGAGTTTAGTTTTTTTTCGCCTCCTGTAACAATGCATGACACGCTGCAGAGGGTTGTTAGTGCTCATGCTGTTACTGGCGTGCTGGTTATTCGCAGACTCAAAGTCATGCAAACAGTGGGCAGGCAGGTAGTTCATGCATCGTGCGCCTCAGTCTAGCCCCTCGTAAGGGGGAGCCGGGCCACTCAGGGCTTTGCCAGGTCATTGCTGAGCCAGTCATGCAGTGACATTGCTGTCGAGGGAGGAAAGAGAGAGACAGAGAGGTCAGACGCCGGGGTTTGTTAGCTTAAGATTCGAGATGCACACACACACGAGCAAACAAACTGGGTGATATCCAAGGCTTCGGAAATGTCTGTCAATGACAGATCAAACGTAATGTGGCTTAAAACAATGGTAATTAAACAAAGTGGAAGAACAAGGGGGTTAAAGAACGGACTGGAGCAGCAGCAACAAGCACACCTAGTCGAGATTTGGGCTTCGAGTGACATTGGAGGCACTGCGCACTTCTCAGAACACCGCAAACCCTGATTGCCATCAATCGATAGATTCTAAAAGGATATGGAAGGGAGCCAAGCGTTTGTTTAAACAAACCAGGTCTCACAAGCTCAGGATTGAAAAACTGCCACGACTAGATTTTTCCTTCAACACATTCCTGTCTGTGCAGAGCCGTCGCCCTGATACTGGGCTGCACGAGTGTAACACTATGGCACATGACGTGTTGTCGGGGACAACCTGGTGAAGCTACGACTATTTGAACGGATTCATTCCGTTTGCTGGACGGGGGAATCTCGGGGATGACAATGAATTATTGCTGCACGGTTATCAGATAACAGTCACCTTACTGGCAAGCAAATGGGACATTTGCATGAGATGAATATACATCTCCCTACATATTCGTTACGCAATATTGCATCTGAATTAAAAAAAAAATGAAATAGAATGACACGGCAGGAGAGTCACTTAACTCCATTTGGAAAAGAAGAAAAAAAGATGACGCAGGACAGAGAATCTCAACTCCATTGAAAGCTTTGACAGGGAGGGATGCGTGTCAATACACATGAACAGGCCTGAGCGGTTCCACTAACCAGAAATGTTTAGAAAGAAACTTGTCAACAAGACTCCTTTCTGCTTTTGGGTCCCAATTATTTGCCTGACCAAGGTGCCTGGACTCGAGGACGGTGTCATGGGAGAGATAGACGGGACGTTTTGGGGCGGTCAGACCCTATTGAATATATGCTGCCGTGTCAAAAGAGTTGGAGCCTGGCGTGGAACTGGGTATAATATGCTTTATGAGGGCGTGGGGCGGGGGAGTGGTGGGATATTTTGGGCAGCCTTGCCTGGCATCTCTACCTCATGGATCTGATCAAAAAAGAAAAAAAAAAGAAAATCAACAGGCGGAATGCAGGAAAACAAGAACCTCCATTAGCAATAATTAGCTAACAGCGTGCCTAAAAAAAAAGGCACATCCATTGTATGCAATAACAGGGGATTTATGGGAGTTTGTTGCATTCATTCCCCGGCCTCGCTGCCATCTACCTTGCGGTAGCTGGCTGGACGTGGCCTGGATAGGAGCGCCGTGTGCTGGTGGCTTGTCTCTGCCGGGCCAAGAAGGACTGACCAGAACCGGTGTTGGCAAGTCTGTCTTCAGCTGCTTTCTTTTGTAGAGACATTCCCTGAGAGAGGAGACAAAGAAAATCTTACTAACGGCCACAACAGTCTCTATCGATGCAATAGGACAGCGAGTGGATGGAGGATGAGCCAGAGACTCTGCTACCACCAGTGCAATAATCCTGATGCAAGAGAAAGCAAATAACACAACATAAGTTCCTATTTAACAACTCATGAACATCAACTCCTGCTGTTGATCCAATCTTTAAAAAAAAGGAAGGAAGGGTAAATGCTGCCCTCTGGTGGTTGAAGCGCCTGCTTGCTGGACTTGTAAATAATAAAAACCCTTTCATGCAATATGTGGCCAACTTTATAGAGGGAATTACAAAACTAAATCATTAAGACATGTGTATGGAACGCTATGTATAAGAATAAGATTATTTTGAAGTTTTAAGTACCTCATTGTGAGGTCAACGTGAGGTATAATAATTTGCAACTCAATGATTATTTTTATAATCAAGTACATATTGGGGAAATAAAACATCAGAAAAAAAAAGAATTACTGTCAGAGAGCACATTATAACTTGAAATGGCTTGTTTAGTCCTATTAACAGTCCAAAAACCTCAAGATACTTCTTCATAATAGTTAAGTAAAGTAATTAGCCGTGTTGAGAAATTAGTATTAAATAAGTATAAAATTATTAAAAATTAGACGGTTTGGCCCATTGACATAAAAATGGTTTCAGGTTAAATAATATTACTAATGAAAGAAAGAAAGAGAGAGACAGAGGTTGGACTTCTGTTCATTAAAACTTACATTTCTACCTCTTCCTGATAACGAATCCCTGATTGACTACATGATTACAAATTTTCTTACCATATTGTACCAGGCCGAGACAATCAGTTTCTCCTCATAATCTCTCTGGCCCTTTGTCTTGTCCATCTCTTTCTGTTTCGAGGAAACATAAAACACACATTTAGACGCTTCCTTCAGACACTGCTCATCTACGAAGGGGATCGGCTCCTGTGACGAATCATCCATCTCTAACACCTGATTACCTCCAATGAGTGCAACATCCGGTCCTTCTCCTGCAGCTGGTTCTTCAGGGCCTGGACTTCTGGGCCGGAGCCCTGGTTCTGCTTGGGGTCAAGGGTCCGGATCACCTGGAGCAGACACGTTCCCATCACATCACATACACCTTCTGGGTGACCCGCCTCGGCAGCAGGCATCGCCGCTTGCAATGCACCGTGCGGAGGATAGTTCACCCAGAAATATACTCACACTCTTGGCTTTTTCCAGGTATTTCTTGTATCTCTCCTCCATCTGCTTCATCTCTTCATCTTTCTTCTTCAAAGCGTCTTCCAGCTCCTCAACAAGTTGGGCTGAAAGGCAAGAACATAAAAGTTACTTTTATTTAAGACTTTGCTATGAGAATGATAAGCAGCTGGTCAGAGAGGATGGCGGTCAACGGGCCTCAGTCGCACAAGTCAAACTCACAGCTGCTGTTGTATTTGGGCTCCATTTCGTCGATGAAAGCGTTCTTCTTCAATAACTCATTGTTCAACTCTCGTAGTTTCTCCCTGATGGAGGGCACAAAGCATCCGCCTCAGTTCAAATACTTCACATCAAGCATTCCGTAGGAGGATACTTGAAATGTAATCCAATCTACAAGTGTTTATTTGTGATCATATTTCAGGGTTTGTAAAGCTGGGAACTTACATGTGCTCCTCGTATTTCTTCTTCAGGATGGAAGACTGAATGAACAAAAATAAAATGAAAAAAAGGATACGTTTTATGACGTTATATTTCTCGGTTGGATGAGCACAAAGAATAAAAATGTTTTATTTTATTTGGTTCCATATGCACGGAAGGTATCACTATCTGTGTTGGTGTGCAGCAACATCATGTGAGAGCAGAAATCTACAGAGCATCTCTACACTCAAATTCAATGAGTATCAAGGAAACGGGGAAGTCTGGTTTCTGGAGAGGACAGACACGGAGAAGACCTCAAAGAGCTGATCACAGAAGCCTCCATTTCTACTTGCAGTCTCCAAACCTAGCTAAGATAAGAAAACACTACTAGAATCAATAATCAATTAATTAGTATGTAACACGACAGCAGCTCTACATCACAGTTTTAATGTATTTAGATTGAGTTGTTACACAGTCGTTTCACGACGTCAAAAAACTAACATCTTGTAAGAACAAGGACTAAGAGAGGGAATGTGTGAGGAATCAGAGAGTTATACTTACTATAGTCTGAGTGAAAGCATTATTTGAAAAGACAATGCGAAAAGTATTTCAATGAGAGGCTATAATCTTCCACAGGATAATCTGTCTGAGTGTCTTTTCCATGTTTGCACCCCACCTCCTTGAGTCATTACTATTCTACCAAGAAATGTACTCAGACAAAAAGGTCTTTCTCCATTTTTCCTAAATTATTGGAATATTCCAATGTTTTAAACAAACCTATTTTCTTATATTCTCTGACAATTGCTGACTTGTTTTCATAAACTGTACTGCATCTAGAAACGCTGAAAGTGGTCAAAATATGAAGTGATTTTGAGTGAAAAGACAGTTACGGTAATCATGTTAAATTATACCAATTTGGCCTTTTCCCGCTGTAAATGCCGCTTTTAAATTAAATATAAACACACGGCGCCTCCGGGAGGAGCTGTGTACTGCAGTGTTGGCAAATATTTCTGTTTGAGTTTGTTTTGTCGTGCCAAAAAGTCCTCTGTTACAAGAGTTACACCTCCACAACGCTCACGTTGCTACTTACGTCATCCGCTTTGGAATCCTGCTCTTGGAGATTCTTATGTAGCTCCTCTACCTGACTCTGCTCCTCCATCAGGCGCTGATTGATTAATCTAGATGGAAAAGCACAAACTGTTGACAAAAAGGTTCTAGCAGGCTGTCGGCTGAAATGTCATTGAGTCAAATCCCAGTATGGAAGAAGAATATCCCATTGGGGAAATAGAGGAATAAGTTTTTCATCAAAGTCCAATGGCATACGGAGCACAGAAGGAGAAAATGTAATACGGTTTTTCACAGAAAGAATACTAGAAAGAATTTAGCCTCTAGTGTGTCTTTGGTTTTGCAGTTAATGCTTCCAGATTACATTACCACACTCTGCACTCACCTGTTTTCTGTCTCCAGCTCATTTTTTCTTCTGTTGGAATCCTCCAGGAGACTCTGCAACAGTGCAATCTTCTCATTGTCCGATCCCTCCTGGGCCAGCTTCAGCATCTTATTC
Organism: Apeltes quadracus; assembly: GCA_021346845.1. NCBI lineage: Eukaryota > Metazoa > Chordata > Actinopteri > Perciformes > Gasterosteidae > Apeltes > Apeltes quadracus. The sequence continues at coordinate 8,444,474 of CM037930.1, read as the reverse complement.
TCATGCTGGAGACGAATCAGATGTTCTCTGGAAACACACATTTGGACAAAAGCCTTTTTTTTTTTTTAAATCTAAGCAACACACACAAAAGACATTTGTATGCAGATCAAACTTTGAATATTTACCTCAATGTAATTTCAATGGGATCACGTATGGACATGGCTTAAAGACTAAGACAGGTGAGACCTCATTTCTGCAGGCGTTGTTCTCTGCATGTTAATTTTAATTTTTTCCGGTGCAGCATCAAATGAGAAGTTTGTTCTTGCTATAAACGCCTTTCTAGTAGCCTCCGATGACAGGAGCCACCTGCCCATCAGGACCGACTAACATTCAGAACCGACTAACATTCAGAACCGCCGGGGAAGGCTAAGGAAGCAGTGAGGAGAGGGACCGGGCTGGATTTCTTTTGGTGGCGTTTCCATTTCTCCCCTCCAGTATATTGAGGGATTAACTAAACTCCAGCTGTTGCTCTGACTGTTTTATAGTTCAGGAGGAACAGGTAGAATCGGTTTAAAAAGGCACAGCCTGGTTCAGTACTCCTACTCACCGCCTGTTGTCGGGTGCTGAACTGACGAGCACACGTATGAAGTATGAATCATCAATTTTCTATTTCAACCGCAGTCGTGCTCTATTCGATCTCTCACAGGGAACCCTGCTATTGCAACATTTAACTTCCACCTCCGGAAGCTTTGCAGGATATGACGTCACCTCCGGCCACAGCAGTTTTATCTTTCTTTACCTCCAGAGGGTAATAATTAGTCTATGCTGAGTTAACTCAAGTAATGTTTCTCCACCCCTCACCACTAGTAGCTTAGAGTAAATCCATATTTATTTTGGTTCACAGCATGCTGCCAGCACAATACCCACACAGGCTGATGTAACTCACACACACACAACCATTACATAATGGTGGCGTTCTTCTAAAAGCCACCTGATGCACAGCAGCAGCTCTTCTGGAAACAACACGGCCTCGTCCTTCGCAAGTGGCTTCATCATTTCATTTCATACGTTGCAAAAGTAATAGTTACTTTAATCTTTGGTAAAAAAAAAAAAAAATGTACCGAATCTCTGGGGTGGTGATCTCAGCGGCCAGCGAGTCGGAGCCGTCGTTGCCGACCATCGGGAACAAGCCTGGGACAAAAGGAACAACGCCGTGAATACCGGGCGAAGCCAAGTATTTACATGCATTTAACCAGGCTTCAAATGTGTTCATTCTACCTGATGTGAGCTGTCCCTCCTGGGCTTGGACGCAATGTAGCTCGTCGATGGTCTCCTTCAGGGAGTCTCTCTCCGTACGCATACGCTACAGGGGGAGGGGAGAGTGTGAGAAATTATGGACACTTACTTTCTTCTTACAAATAACAAAGCCCACTGCTACAATACTGTACCAGTTATTATAATAATACAATTAATTGCACACACATCTTTTTCCTTTTGCAGAGAGTCCACTTTCTCTTTGACGCGTTTGTATTCGAACTCCATCTTGTCGGCCTTTTTGGACTCTTCTGACAGTCTGTTCTGAAGTTCCACCACCTATTCCCAGAGAGGGCACATCATGGAGGTACATCATCTCTTAACATATACATGAAGTTAGCGTGTGAGTATTATACCGTATAACAACAGATCTGGGGTACGTTGCCAGTGGCGGGAGGTTACCTGTCTCTTGTAGGTCTCCAGCTGGCCCTTGGTAGCATTCGCCTTCCGTAGCTCTTCTTCCAAACCGACGTTGCTCTGCATTAACACAGTGTTCTTCTCCTCTAAAAGCTTACTCTGGAAAAGAGAGACAGGAATGTGAACTTGCATGCACTTGCAACTTGGACAAACTAGTCACAAATAGTGATTGGTACTACTCATTAGGTCATCGCTGCAGTCTGTGTACCTGTCTCCTGAGAAGTCCCATGTCCTCCAGCTTCTTCTTGTAGTGTTCCACTGTGCCCTCCAGCTTCGACACTTTGTCCGACGAATGCCTGGGGAAGCAAAAAAAAAAAGGCGCTTTCATCTTGTCATGTTACATTTACAAAGAAGAACTGAGATCACAGTGTAGTGGTCCAACAATCCACCATTTGTTTCGGTTCATATCCCTTTTATTAACTCATTTCATTTCCATTTGGCATCTCTTCACTTGTTGAGTTTAGTTTGCGTCACTGCCTTCTTACCGTAGGACATCCATCTCGTCCTTCAGAGACTGTGCTTCATCGGCCAGAGACGCAAGCTCTTCGTTCTGCAACTTCACATCCACAAGTTCCTTGTCCAGCTCTTCACAGCGGATCCGGTAGTCATCTTTTGATGCCTCCAACCTAGACAGAAGTAGAAGTAATCATCAGCAACAGTCAATTAAACTCTAAATATGACCAAGTGTCTCGCCTATCGACTCCACACCTGAAGGTTTCTTCCTGTAGTTGCTCCAATTGTGTCTGCAGCTGGAGGTGTCTGCGTCCTGCAGGGCTGTTTATGTCTTCTATGGAGTCAGACTGGTTAAGTCTCTCCATCAGGACCTGGTTTTCGGCTAGCAAACTGCTCTTCTCCTCTTGCAGCGCTGCGACCTTTTGGGAAGGAGGCGAGCGAAAGGGACGGCAAAGAAACCAGGAAGGGCAGGATGAAATGGGTTCAGCAGTGAGACAGGGATTGGGATAACAAGGACAGGTGAAAAATGGGTGCAAAATCGAGGGGAAAAGGTGAAAAGGGAGCGTGGGCGGTGAAGAGAAGGATAGAGGGACGGAATGTAAAAGAAAGAAAAAAAGAGAAAAGCAGAAAAAGGAAAATCGGTTATTCTTTCAAAATTGTATATCTGTAAATGCAACAAATTCTTTACAGCATTCAATTCACTAGGTTATTATACTGGAGCATCGCTTCGGTTAATAAAGCAAGCACACACCGAAGACACATGATGAGGTAAAACCAACAAACTCCGACACGGCAGAGAGGGCTACATATGGATTTATGTTGCCTTCTCGATGTGAAAGACAGGATCTCAAACTCCACAAAAAGCAAAGCAGGAGCCGATTTGTGCTTCGACATGTTCCTCTAGGATGCTGATTTGTTACGAGGTCAGTTGCATCTCAAAACCCCCAAAACTGATGCGCGTCATTTTCACACTGCTTAAATCGCCCGGGATGAAAAGATGACAAATTAACACAAGTCTTAATTCCTCGATCGCGATCACGTCAACAGCTGATATGTAGTCAGTATAGACTTTCCGTTGACGTACTGGCTGTGCTTTCGTATCGGAAACATTTATGTGGAGAACTAGCACTATTGTGGAAAAACTGCAACAAGACTATTTTCCATCGAGCTTGGATTAAGAGGAAAACTGAAATAGATTAAGATTTAGTCAACATTTTTGCGCAGAAAAGCCTCCTTCCAGCCTCCTTCCCCCTTACGGTTTACTACGGCTGTTGGATCATTAGCGAAGGGGCCACAGAGGACACACCCGCACTGAACTTCAGCTGTAGCCTGTGTGCCCCACGAGGACCATGTGTATGGGTGTGCACAGACACGTACACACACACACACACACACACACACACACACACACACACACACACACACACACACACACATGCATGCACGGATAATTAGTAGGAGGGGGATCTGGGTTCCAAAGGGGATGCTGATGCGAGCAGACTGAAAAAACAAACCTAGTGCTATTATACACACATCATGGACGGAAAAAAGAGACGGAAAGAAAATAAGTTTGGATTTACCCTCTCTTCTAGCTCATTAAACTCTAACTTCAGTCTATCACGCTCCTCTTGGACATGGAGGGCCTTTAAAGCAAGGCACAGAGTGATGAAATAGTCAGGAAATAAGAGGAAACCCATTCAAAACAGCAGAGGAGGTAGCTGTTTAAATCACAGCTCCATTCGTTTCTGCCTTGCTGTGCCTGTAGTAAAAGTAAATACATATGTTCATTGTGATCCTCGGCGATCAAGATGGATACACGAGGTCTGCTCATCTTTTTTTGCAACATGTTATCATGGTGAAGATAAAAAAGTAACAATCAAAATCTAACAAGAAATTGTTAAAGTAAGCAAGGGTAGGAAAGTACAATCAGATGTGTTAAAAGGGAGCCGTTATTGAAGTGTAACCAAAACATAGCTGTGAGAAGTATGGCACAATCAGTTAGATATTAAAAACTGTTACAAAGAGAATAAAAAGTTTGTTCATTTTATGCATACTTTGAAACCCTGTGAAAAATACAGGTACTGTACATAAGGAAGATAACTCACACACCTCTAAAACCTTGCTGGCATCTTTCTGGTTAGGAGTAACTGAACACTGTCTAAAACCAGCAGTCCAATAGCCTGAAACATTACAAGTGAATAAAACCCACCTGCATGTCAAGCTCACGACACCTCTGGGCAATCTCTTCTTTGGTAGACAAAGCATCGTTCAGCTCCTCCGCCGTCTTCTTCAGCTGAGAAGCAAAAAGGAGAAAAACTATTCAAGAAAAATTCGGATTTCTTTCTAAATTCCACACAATTTGTTACCCCAAATAGGAAGGGGTTTGTACATAGTAATGGTGGCACAACCGCAAAGTGCTTCTGCAGAGTGTCGCTTTGTGAGCTTAAAGGCAGACATCTTCAGCTTGTTTTCCGTGCACTGGCATTGGTGTCTGTGTGAGTTTGAAGACTTGGACGTGTGAGCATGTTCAATTATTTACCTTAAAGTCTAGTTAATACAAATCTATTGCATTCAAACTTTAAATCCGTCTCATCGGAGAGGACTTTGTCGGCGCGGTTACAACACAGGCACGCGATAAAGCGCCCTGCAGTCGGGTTTTTACAGTCTCCATACCTGTCTGTCTAGGTCCACATACGAGTCGTTTCCGCCCGGCACTGGAGTCTCTTTACTCATCAGCTGCAGAAAGACACACACACACACACACACACAGGTTACAAGTTGGACAAAGTGTACACAGGCAGCGAACTTGTTACGACGACAACCAGCCTGCAGCTGCCTTCATCCATCCCGATCCCGCCCAACATCCTCATCACAGATCAGTTAATAGTAAAGAAAAGCCTGACAGCTCACCTCTTGGATAGCTGTCATGACAACATGCTGCACAGACTCCTCCATCATCATAATGGTCTGGATGTATTCTAGAGAAAGACAAAAGATAATTGGGGTGAACCAAAGCCCCCGGAGGCCGCTGGCAACGCGATGCGACATCGCCGCACGTTTTTTTTTAAACGACACGCCCCTCACGTGTCGACGAGCACACGCAGAGTAGGGGGCGCGTACCTTGTTTCTGTTCACAGTTGACTGCACAGCCCAGAATAAGTTGAAGCATCCTCCCGAGCTCCGCCGGATCAGAGTGTTCCCCAATAAGGTTGACATCTGGTAGAGTGAAGTCGTTGATGTGCTGGCCTAGGATCTAGACATTTTGAAAATCAAATTAAATCAGGATAAGAAAAGTGTGCAAAGTGTTTGGCGTAGCAGCAACACGTCGGCTTATGAAATGTGGATTCTGCTTACCTCCTGGTTATAGTCTAGGATACCTTTTAGAACTTTCTTCAGATTGCTGATCTGAAACAAGAGATCACTTATGTAGAGGCATCCCTTCAACATTATAAGTACCAACATAGCTATACAGTAGGATAAAATGATCAGTCCTTTTCTCAATAAATAGCTTCTTCATTAAAACTTGGAAGGTCTGCTATTACATTCGCTAAGAAACATAATCCACACAGACTTCTTAATGAAAATCTAAGTCATCTTACCTTTAACCTCCAGTTGTCTCCAACCTCTGATTTGACTCTACTAATCCAAACGTCATCGAAATACACAGCATCTCTAGAAAAATGGGACGAGAGATTAGGGAAGAGCCCAATAGAATATGTCCGTAGGTTTATTTATTAGTGAGAATTGCATTTACTGTGCATTCTGCCATATCTTCCTTTAGCATATAATTCAGTCTGCTCATGTATATCAAACACCACAGACAAGGAAGGAGTTTAAGAAACAAAACACTTAACACTCACATTTTCTGCAGAGTTTGTGCCATGACGATGCCGCTCGTCAAGTCTTCGACCTTCTTGCATGGAGCCTCCACACCAAATGTCTGAATCTAGACAACAACAAACAGACGTACGCGTGTTAAGCGCCGCGTGAAGCATGGAATAAAATCCAACAAACATAACAAGTTATTAGTTTTAAATGGTATCATTTCCACAGTAGCTCATTGAGGCTGCAGTGGGACTTTTTGCTCCTTCTGAATTCCTCTCAACTTTGCTTCTCTTTCATCGCCTCTCTCTTTTATGCAGGATCTTTGTTTTCGCACTTAGCAAGCTATTGTTCCCTTTCTTTCATTTCCTTCTTTACCACTTCTCCTCCAGGCCCAAGGTCTGTCGCCCAGACATATGTCTCTGTCTACATGCCAAACGTGCCACGTGCCAAAGAGGAGGGGAACTTGAGCGCAGACGCTGGAATTCTGGCAGGAAGAAAACGACGCGGTTTAAAAAGTCTGCCAGCAGGTCGTTCCGTTGCTCTTTCGCTTTTTTTTATCACGTGGCTGAACATGCGGCTCGGCCGCAGATTTTAACTAGAGCAGCAAACTAAGTACGCTGACGGCGTAAATTGTCTGAGAAAAACTTATCTCAACACGGGTTAAATCCCTGATGAAGGGCTCCACGTGACGACCAGGGTGCCGCAAGCGCTGATGCATTGGGGTGAGGTTTCAGCTCGTCACAGCATGGAACGGATTCAAATGTCTTATGCAATATCTTACTGTGAAAGGCAGCTATAGGTGTGGGGAAGGCCGTGACGTGCCATTTGCTTGGTGTTGTCCCGACTAATATTAAAACAACTGGCAGTAGAACGGTGATCTTAAAATATAGATGATGCAAGAACATCTATAAATACTGTGTGGCTGTGATGGGAATATATTTTTGGAGAAATTTTAAATGGAAGAGGGAATTCCATTTGTCCTTGTTTTTAATTCATTCTTTGACCTCTGATTATGAGGTATAGGACGCAAAGCAACACATACAAGCACTATAAAGCCCCTTGTTGGCAGAGACAGAAGTCAGTAAACAAAAATAAATTTGACTCACCCAAGATTTGCTCACCCACATTTCTATATTGTGTAAAACTAATTAAATGACAAAAAAGGCTATTTAAAATCTACTTAAAAGGGGGGATAATATTGACATCTATGAGCTTCCACTCAAGAGTTTTACTCCTAAATTACATAATGGATGACAGTTTTCGAATGACTGACATGTCAGCAAGATGACACCCTTTTGCACCTGATCTAAAAACATCTGAATCATTATTCTCCTTTGCACTAACTAGCAACTCCTTTTTTCCAGGTAACCAAGCACCTATGAGATGGCTTCTCTGTGTATCAGGAGACGGCGAGCATCCAAAGCCAACCTCCGGCCCAGAGCCAACACATAACCCTGATTACATAACACAGGTTACCAGGGAGAGACAGAGACACACCTTAACCCCTCCAACCCCCCTGCCAGCTGGAAACAACCACCTAAAATGCCAACAACATATCACACGCAAGCTTACTGCCTTCCTGTGACGCCAAGTGCCCCTGTGGACCTTACATGCTGACTTCCTGTGTTTAGACACTGACACAATACTGGATAGTGGGGTTTTACTACGTATCAGAAGGGATGGAGTATTGATGAAACTGCTGCCGTCAAATTTGCTCAAGACCTGTCAAAGTAGTCCACACTCTACAAGTAAGCAGCGCTATGGAAGGGCGAGGTACACGTTGCACTGGGTGGACCACTTAAACAAGACCACTAAAGGTGGCAAACACTGCGAAATAAAATGAAACGCGGCATGTGGTGAGGTCCAACACGTTGGGATCCGTCCTAATGGTAGACTAACTGACCAACAGCATGGTACCCCCCTTTGACAGAGCACTATTTGTATGCCCTACTCTATTGTTACCAAGCAGAAATGGGTTGTTGTTGCCACCGCTCACACATGCTCGTCCGCACGTTGGGTCAACAAACCTGCGGTGTGCATACATACCATCGGAATACAAAGCCGGTACACAGAACGTATGCGTACGTGGATGACATCTCTTGAAAAGGCACAGTGGAGCAGTGCTGGCGAGTTCCTTTATGCTGCGCAGGGCATTGTGCCGGCACCCGGCCATCAGCGAAAGAAGACACCGTTTGACTACTTGACGAGATGTGGTTCTAGAGGTTCTTCATCTAGGTCACACCTGATGCGTTGAATGCTGATCATGGCATGGCCATAGCATGTCTACAACACAATGATTAGGCAAACACTAATCTTTTTGGGGATATCCATTTAGTGTTTAAGCAGTGCTCAACAGTAACTGTAGCCAGGTTGCCCATGGATGCATGCAACACTATGCATGCATATGTGCATTATTGCAAAGCGTTCTACAAACCGCTTACACTGACAACCACTTCTGCATGAAGTCTTCCTACAAAGTTTACAGAATAGCTATCAGGGCCAGCAGTTGTACATACAACATAAACCAGGTTGAGCAGAATATACACAGGTGACATAGTGTACTATTTTAATTTGCATCCTATCGGTCATGCAAATGCCCGATCTTTGAGAGTGAGCTGCTCATGTCGTGATTTAAAAACCAATTCATCTGGATAGAAAGCATCATGTGTTTTGAGGGATTTTGAGGTTCTGGTTCAGCAAGATTTGCTTATGTTCCCAGAGTACATTCGGTCCGCTTTGATCACATCATCCACATACCCTGCTTAGAGGGTAGATAGGACCCATACCGCAGTTTAACTGATAGAAGCTCATGAGACCTAAACAATTTGGGGCAGGCAAAAGCGGCATTTCCAACAATATTGACCTTTCTTTGGTACACGAACAGAAAGAACCATTTTTGGCAGCACACAAAGGGGCCTTGAAATAGCAAATAAACATAAATGTAACTGATAAGTTGACATAACTTATCAGTTAAAAAAAAAAAAAAACATACTCCCAAAGCAATACAATAAAACAAAAAACAATTGACTGAAAAAAGGGCTGGCTCATATAGGAAGCCCACACCTAAGACTTTGTGTAAACAGTTGGAAAGGAGACGGTTCAGCTGTGGAAAACATGTGTGTTGACTCACATGACTTCACCAAGTGATCAAAACAGATATTCTTCCCCATAAAAAGGATCTCGTCCACATCTCAGCATAAAGCTTATTGGTCAACTCTTTATTTGGATTTGATGCGTCCACCAGGAGGGCATGAATCTAGCTAAGCTGTGCTTCTGCACGGTATTCTCCATCTATTGGGACTTCTTAAATACAGCTATTAATTACATATTCTAGCACGAGTGTTGATAATGAGCCTTCAGAAGTGACAGCTTGCCAGTACATAATTTAAACTGCTTCTTATGTGACAGAGCATCACATTATGTTCCTGGATGTGGCTTCCTGGTCATTACTTTGGCATTCGAACCAGACTGACTGCAGTCATAAATACACTGACTTCATACCCGGGCTTCTTTTATTCCTGTTGTTAACGTATTTGTTGGGGTCATAAATAACCCGCTGCTTCATTCAGTGTGCCTTCAATAATAATTACTGCACTAGTTGTGGAAACATTTGCCTCCATGTCTCCACTGCAATGCTTTCAAAAAAGGCACAGCCACATGTGCTTTAGTAACATTTGGTCACACTCTGAGCCGTGACTTCACAGTTAACAAGTATGCGCGGAATGTTTACCAGCCACGTCACTCCTGGGAGAAGGAGGGGCAATCCCAAGCCCAGCCACGACAACAAGATGAGAGATCAGAGCTCAATGTACATCTGCCATGTTTATGTGATATGCAAGGGATCATGTGACTACATAGGGGGGGTAGATCCCTTCTGAGCTCCTACTAGAACCAGCTGTACGTGGATGTTTCCATTATGCACTACTTGCCATTTAAATCAGTGGTTTATGATGAAAACAAGAAAATAGCAATGGAGTTTCCATTAAATGACATGTGGGTCGGTCCATTCCGTACACATGGTTACCGTATTACCGCCGTTTTGCTTGTCAAGATGTCACCGTTACAGTGAAGAGATTCACGACTTCAGATCTGTGTTGTGTCAACAATACGATCATGCTACAATCCTAATCGGACCGTTTGTCCGGTTTTATTATTGTCTAGGAATATTAAGTGTAACCTCAGCCTCTTTCGGGCATCTCTGGGGAATGGGGCACAGTAGATCGGATATAATGACACATTTCGGTCAACAATGGCAGGAATTTCGGACTAATTGCAGACACCGCGCTGCAACGTTGTACGTTCAATCCGGGAGGAGGAAAAAAAAAGACTTCGCTAAGAAAGCGACGAACCACAACAAGGCCGACGCTCCTGCCGGTAGATCCATTACAACGTACGGGAGGGAATTAACGTTAGAACCCTGAGCTAGCTGAACATCCCGAATGGGTGAAAACGATGTTCAAGGGCGGGGGGGGACAGTCTTCCTGGCAGCTAGCGGGTAACACATCAGCAGCTAACAGCAGCGGTAAAACAGCTGGCCTGTATGCGTAACGAACGTGAGCGTGTGTATTTCCCTCTAGCCTGCTAACGTTAGATCACCGAGCTAGACGTAGCCTCGTATGCTAGCTAGCATCCCGGGGGCGCAGAGAACTGTCAGTTAAAAAAATAACACCCCCCACCCACCCGAACTTCATATTTGGTCACCTACCCATGTTAAGAGGCTTTCACAGAGTTCCATTCGATCCAAGGACCCCGATGTAGTCATCGTTAACTAACGTAAACCGGCTTTGCGTGGTGTACAGAGCCTGAAGTTAACAGTCGGCTTCATGTAACGTTACTCCCGATATTCCTCAATCGGGTCGGTTCGCTGCGTTGCAAGTCCGGCGTGTGCCGGAGGAGGGCGTGGGTGGGCGGAGTTTCCTGTTATGTTTTAAGTTTTTACAGAAAAACAAATCCATTATTTGAAATTTAGAACTTAGAAACCCAAAAATCTGAAAATTGGTACAAACATAAAGCTATGTGTTGAGGTTTGCAGCTACCTTTGAAGGCAAAAAAAGACCTGTGCTTACTGGGCTGGGTGATACCTTGAAAATGTGGAAATAACCTTTGGGCCAATGAGGGTTTATTGTGCTTTTCTGGTGCATTACTGAGCTCACGTGTTGTGTATTTATTAACTATGAAAAAATGGCTATTCAAAGAACTTCAGCCCAATGCTCTGTTCACAGCATATAGACTTCAGTTATATCAGCCCTCCAAAAAAGTTGTAAACCTAAGGAAAACACAGGAAGTGGCCTACGGCATCAATAGCCGTCTAAACCCATTCATCAAGCAGTATCACAATCGAGTTTGGGAAAGTGCACAGCTGACGAAGATTGCCTGGCCGTGGTGCTTAGAGACACGCTTTGTGACACTAATTGTCTGAGGTCATCATATCAGCACTAAACCAGATGAATGGTGAATGTCATGGTATATCCTGACTGACATTTTGTTCAGGAACCTTGATCTTTATGAAGGCAAAGACAGCAAGTGCGAGATATAAATGACTTTTGTTGATGTTATAAAGTGGAAATTCTGATGTAGTTTACACCAATGGACGGACCCGATACTAGCAGCTACAGTATTTTAGTCTCACCTAACCAGTTATTTGCTGGAGATGAGCAGAAGCATTCACAAGAAGGGTGGTGGTTGCTGTTGCTCAAACAACCCCTGAGACAAACTGGAAGACGCATGAATCAGTAAGAACCAGGAAAAAGGCAAGACAACGCTTGTGGCATGTGCCACACCCTTCCAAACAGGACATTTCCAAGCCGGAATTTAACCTGTCAAAGAAACGTTATTTGGATTTCGCTGACAATTCTAAACATTAGCCATAACTGCAATCGCCTCTTTTACTGTTCATGAACATGAATAAGGAATTTGCTTGCTCAGCATTTAGAACCCCAAAAGGACAGATGTCCTGGATACAGTTTCAGTTGCCACTCTGGCGCAGCCATTTTAAGAGGGTCATGATCCCCCACAGTAAATCCAGCCTGCCACACAAAGCTGGAGCGGACTGCAACACATTTCTCCAATTTTGAGATTCATTTAAGAGGTCACATGGCAAAAAGGTTGAGAATGAGAACTGCAGCTTTACTGTTAGTAAGCAGAAGACCAGCATTGTGTGGCAAAATATATTGCGTGCAAAAAAATTGAACGGAATCACTTATCGTTTTTAATTTAATTCCAAAGTAGTTTTAAGAGCCCCGTTTGCAATAATGTGTTTGCGGTTTTAAAAAAACAAGGGGACGAAAAGCTCCTAAGTTGCTGATGATGTCATAGCCTATATTAGTCAGTCGAGGTTTAGCAGTCTAGTTTTTTGACCGTTGTGCCAAGTCGAGCACTGAATGTTTCTTGTAACCAAGTTTGTTGAGTAAATCTTTTGAAACAGAGTCCATGTCTAAGATTCATTACGCGACAAGCTCACAGCTCATTCAGGCTGTAACAGTAGTGGTAATAAGGATCAACCTGTTCAAAAATTCGGAAACTGATGAATCTGAAAAGTTTTGTGGAGTGCAGAAGTTGTTCATCCAAGACTCAGAGTCTGTGTATTCTGTACAGAAGAGAGTTATAAATAATATTAAAGTGGCAATGTAAATTAATAGTCAGGACTTGAGCGTGTTCACATTCAACAGGACCTTTAATTACTCCCTCACACCTTTTTGATTTGTCTTCTTTCAATTGTCAAAACTACTTTCAATGTCTAGGTCCGATTGGCCTGTTAATCCTCAGTTTATGGGAATAGCACTGAGGTTCAGACTGAGCAATGAATGTAAACTGTTGGAAGCAGAATGAAACACTTTTGTGTTGTAATTATGAATATGCATAGTCACAGGTAATTTAAATAAATTCACCCTCAAGTTTAATGGACCAGGCAGGCTGAGATAGCCACAGGAAGACGGTTCTACACTCACCAATCTCAGTGCAGACAGCCAACTTTAAATGCATAGAATCAAGATACTGCAAATTATACAGGACATTCAACATCACGTTATGTTACACAGTTGTCTTCGTTATGTTCATGCACAGAAACCAAATAACTGCCAATGCTGACAGAATTGACTGGAGCGGGGGGCCCTTCAAGTCATTGAATGGACTAAAACGATTTCTCTGACTACTGCAGAGGGACTCAAGGTTTTGTGATGTATTGTTGTTCCACTTGATGTATTTCCATCCACTGTTAATGGTGAACGCCATCTACAGAGTGAACATTCACACCGCATTCTTTTAGTGATCCCACTTTAGTGATGAACTTCAGAGTAAACCTCTCTGGAGCGATCCAGCATCGTGATTGACTCGTATTCTTTCAGTCAGTCTTTACCCAGCCACTTCAGGTGGTACGTTTACTCCTCCCGGGCCTGCTACGAGCAAGCAAAGTCCTCTTGTGTGTAAACCTCTAGCCATTCAGTCTCTGTGTAACCACCTCCCTGTACATGATGGAGATGTACACGAACAGAAGCAGGATCACAAAGAAATCGTCCATAAATCCCAGCAGACCAAAAAGGGCCTCGGGGATGATGTCGAGCGGTGAGGCCAAGTAGGTGATTGCTCCCACCAGGCAGAGTAGAATTCGAATCCTGAACATCCAGAAGAGGCCGCCCACTGAGAACATCTCCCTGAAGGCATGACGAAGCAGGGTGGGCACATCTCGCAGCCTGTCCATATACTGAGAAGACAGAGGGGACAAATGTGTTTCATATTGCTTCCCTGATTATAATGCACTGCACAAGCAAGTATCTCATCTGCGCACTAGCATCTCATACCACTAGGGCCACAGATGATATAGTCTGGATTTATGAGACAAACTGCTTTGTTGTAACATTCAAAAGCAGAGTAACTGATACTGCTTTTAACGTTATTGAATTGCTTTTGCAACAGGGCGACATCTATGCCTTGCTAATCACACGCACAAGTAATTTGAAAGTCAATAGAGTATTGTAGCTGTGGTATACTCACAGATCTTGGCTGGCCTGAGAACCTGCGATTGTAATCGTTAATATCTGTGAGGATCAGCTGAGGCTCCGCTCCCCCATCCTGGATCCTCTGAGGATTGGTGTGCTCATGAAACAGCGGGAACAGCAAAGTTACCTGGGCAGGAGGGAGAAAACAAAATTATAACGTGAAAGTGAAGGTTAGTTATTGTACACTTAAAATGTATTCTAAGTCTCACCATTTGTCTGCAGATGGGGCAGTTAATAGCACCGAGCCATGTGCCATACCTCCAGTAGGCTATAATGCAAGATCCTACAAAGAAAAAAAGACACAAATGATTTAATTAAAAATAACTTTGCCAACTGTATTTTACAGCCATTGGGATTTCCGCATATTATATAAAGCTATGTCTGCATGTGCTGACAGAATGCAGACAAATGAACATACCGAGGTAGTAACAACTACCGGTTTGCTCAATGTACGCTCCTAGAAACTGAACAACAGTCTTACCACAGAAAAGATGTCCACAATTGGTTTCTACAGGCAGAACTGCCTGCTGCAAACACACAGGACATGACATGTCTGTATAATACTGCTGCCTGTCCTCTGCCTGAGAGTTTTCCTCCTGACAAAACGAAATTGAATAAATTAAAAACAAATCCAAAAGTTACATACCATAGAGCACACAATATAAACATGAATAAACATGATCAAGATGTATAAAAATAACAACATTGATATTTGTAGAACTTAAAATAAGAAGTGTATCTTAAGTAATTTTAGTGTTTGCGTGCTATCTCTGTTAGCCGTGTTTTGGCGCAGAGGCCCGCGTTATGTTGATCCGTCTACCTGCTCGGTTTGGAGCTGTTGTCGGACGGCTCGAACATGCTCTTGGTTCTCAGGGTGAATGTTCTGCTCCTCTTGTCTGCAAGAAGGTAAAAGGGCAGACATTTTACAGCCGAAGTTAATTAGTTTAACAGCACATTGAGCTATGCAAACTGATTTTTACAAATTGTATTTCACAGATTATTTAGACACATCCTTCAAAGAAATGCACAACTAAGCTTGCTTCACAGGCCACTTTCATTTAAATTTACCTGCAGAGCAAAGTGAGGAGGCCTGCAAGGAAGGTGATAGTTACCACCACGACAAATAAGACCGGGTTGCTAACCCCCTCGATCAGGGCAAACTCATCTTGGACGAGGTGGTCCAAGTCCCCACATTGACTGTCCTCCATCACCCACACTCATAGCCTAGAACACTAGAGAAAAAGAGGGGGGAAAAGGTTAGCATCTCCCAGATCTGTATCTATAGGCGGGTACAACAAAACAATGTCCATCAGCATATTAGTCTATTAGTTTATCAAAGTTTTTAAATAATTACATATCTGATATTTGAAGTAATAGTAGTGAAATGGATGGATATCCCAGAATGTACCTATAATCACTTCCAAACCTGTGCGGGAACGTGTGAGTGAACGTATCAGTAACACGTATCAGTAACACGTGACATATGCTGTGGTTTATCCAATTGAACAAGTGACCATTTCCGGACGTCACATTTCCAATGGCTGGATTGCATGACCGACTATTGCACTCGTCATCCAATCTGATGCCAAAATCACCAGATATCTACGACGCTGCTGTAGTTTACTTTTCTGACATCAAGTCACTGTTCTCACACGGCTAATTAGCCACATAGCGTCGAGCAGGCGGGGATCTGCTCATAAAACATATTGCTAAGTCAACGCCACGTAGCTCGGCTCTCTGAAAGCAGAGCTACGCCCAGTTTGGTGGATCATCATCATCACAAACATAGCGATGAAATGCAAATGTCTGGTCATCCAAGTCCGCGGCTCAACCTCGCGCGTAGTCCGTCCGCGTTAACTGTTAACGTTAACCCATACTCGTAGTTAGCTACGGGCTACCGCGTTGCTCGGTTAACCAAACGGCTCCAACGGGTCCAGCCGGCCGACGTTAGCGGTGGAAAAGTCACCGTTCAACACGGGAACACAAATCGAGTCAATACAAGTCTAAAGTTACGTGAGTGCGTGCGTGACGGTAAGGCGACGACCCCGCCAATGAGTGCTGTTCACAGGGCTCAAGTCCCCTGACTCACCGGAGCCCCGATACGTTTCCTTACCATGCAGGCCGAATGGAGCTCGGCGAGTTGCTTTTGCGTGAGTAAAAATGGCTTGCTGACGAGTTTAGTTTGTATAGTACGGGCAGGTGCAGCAGAACCTACATGCTGGTGGTTTGTGTCAGTTAATCTCTTCCTCCTCTTTTTCTTCTTCTTCTTCTTCTTCTTCGTATCTTATGTGCTCTCAAGGCGCCTCCGAGGCGGTAGGAGGCAGTAGTGAGTGGTTCAAATGTCCCTGAAAGCAAGAAGAAGACGTGCTCATGCGTCGGTACATAACACAGTTAGCTGCACTCAGCCGATAAAGATATTTTAATTTGATTTCAACACTTTCTGTTGAGGCGAAATGCCTCGGTTCGCGCAGCTGGTAATGGGTCCGGCCGGCAGCGGTAAGGTGAGTCATCACGTGCTCAAAATGCCTTGTTATGCCGTGCGGCTAAAGCGATGTGCTAAGGCATGAGGTTGTCGTTTCTTTAATTTCAGAGTACCTATTGCTCCACCATGGTGCAGCATTTAGGGACCCTCAACCGCTCGGCTCAGGTGGTCAATCTGGATCCAGCAGCTGAGCACTTTGACTACCCCGTCATGGCAGGTGAATACTGTACAGCGTGTTGACAGTTTTTACATAATCATGACCTTATAAAAATAATGTATCAGCTAGATGCAAATATCCAGCACGAAGAGGTTCAAGATATGTTGATGACAGATGGATGGATGGATGGATAGATGGTTGTTAGGGCGTACTCCTCTAACGTTAGGACACAGTCAATCAAAAACTGCCCAAAGCAGTGCTTATTTGAATGTAATTACCCCGGTGTGTTAACAAAGAAAGGGATTCCATCTGCATTTTACTGTACAACGTTGGGATGCATGTGTCCCCAACAGCATGCTAAGACGTGTTACTTGCTACTATTTTAGTATACTTGTAGCAAGAACAATTTCGTTCAACAATCTCGCTGTTTCTATGTCCGCAGACATCCGTGAGCTCATTCAGGTGGATGACGTCATGGAGGATCCCTCGCTCAGATTTGGCCCTAACGGAGGCCTGGTCTTCTGCATGGAGTACTTTGCCAACAACTTTGACTGGCTAGATGAAAGTCTGGGTCATGTGGAGGATGACTATATCCTCTTTGACTGCCCAGGTAAACGCCTCAGCAGATGCACGCATTCAGAGTTAAAAGTGAATGCTGTATTGGGCGGTGAGATGGGATCACATGTGATTTTGTTTACACAGGTTGTAGTAACTGTGGTTACACTATAAAAACAAATGTTAGAGCCTTTAAAAGAGAAAAATGTAATTTAAGAACGTCATTGTGTGTCTCTTTACAGCATGCAGGTATAAGTTACTGTCAGCATTGTATAGACAACGGATTGATGTTACAGCTGTGGCAACATTTTGATATGTAGATTCTTTCTCAGGTCAGATTGAACTTTATACACACCTCCCTGTAATGAAGCAGCTGGTGGAACAGCTCCAGCAGCGGGAGTTTCGAGTGTGTGGGGTCTTTCTGGTTGACTCTCAGTTCATGGTGGAGTCTTTTAAGGTAACAAGACATTCTTGAGTGGTTTCATCTGTTTATTTGGTTCATTGCTGTGCCTGAACACAACTCATTTCTGTAATGGGGTGCACTTAATGTTGTAATAAAAGCAATAGTCTCACATCTTCCTTCCTGTCCACATCCAGTTCATCTCCGGAGTCATGGCTGCTTTGAGCGCCATGGTGTTGTTGGAGATCCCTCAAATAAACATCATGACCAAAATGGACCTGCTAAGTCCCAAAGCCAAGAAGGAGATTGAGAAGTACGTGCAATGAGAGTATGGGGAAAAAAACAATACCATGTTTCACGTGAAATTTCCCAAAGAATACATTACTGTTGCTACTAAGACACAAATAAAGCAAGGGTCATCGCAAATTAGATGTTTTACAGAATTGTTTCAACTTTTTAACAGTGTGCTTTATTCCATGATTTTCTTTTTCTTTCTTTTTTTTACTAGATACCTGGACCCAGACATGTACGCAATGATGGAAGATAACTCGGATAACATCAGAAGCAACAAGTTCAAGAGTCTCACTAAAGCCATTTGTGGTCTGGTAAGTGACTGTCTTAATTTGATTATATTTATTTTTGCATCAGAATAAAAAAAAAATGTTTGTCTTTTCGTCCAGATCGATGACTACAGTATGGTTAGATTCATGCCTTTTGATCGCACAGATGAGGAAGGTATGAACATGGTACTGCAAAATATTGACTTCTCAATACAGTATGGAGAGGACCTTGAATTTAAAGAGCCAAAGGTGAAGAAACGGACACAAAAAATATAATTCAGTGCTGTGGTGTCCAATTATAATGCATTAATTTTTCCTTTTTTTTTGTATCTAAAGGAGGTTGATGAAGATTCTGGTGACTTAAATTATGATGATGCTTTTCAAAACAAAGTGGACAGCTGAAGAGAGTGACTTCGGGATCTCTACAAACAGCAATTAGAGGCTGACACAGAACCAGGATGTATTACATCAACTCCTGATGGAGCATAGCGTGTGTGTGGAAAAGACTGACAAAAGATCCCAAATACCTTGTATCATTTATGTTCATACGTTTTTGTTTGTGTCCTTTTAAATATAATTGGGATTTGAACCCATTCGTGTTTCCTTATTTCTGGGCCATATTTAGTTTTAAAGACTTGTAAGTAAATACATTTAGCAATGCTATATTTTTGAATAAAACATTACATAAAACCTACAATCTGACTTCCTGTGTGGGGAAACTTGCGCTAGCGCCTCCGTGCGGACGGTGCGCCGCATGACACGTGGCCACTTCCTGTAAAGCTGAAGGGTGGGACAAGCGGAAGCTGTGTCCAACCGAGCTAGCATTTTTCTCTTCGCTGAGCAGCAGGACTGATTATCATCACTCATCATGCCGGTGAGTTAATTCTACACGGTTGTTGACCGGCAAGAGGGTCCGTGGTGCGCTTTTGAGATCAAATAAACGCACGTAACCTCGGCTGGTTGACAGCAAGAGCCTCGTGAGTTCCCGTTAAATGTGTGGACGAGTCTCGTCGGCTAACTGTAGCTATGTTAGCATTGGCTCGCGACGTCAGTTG
The DNA here is from genome assembly GCA_021346845.1 of Apeltes quadracus. Lineage (NCBI taxonomy): Eukaryota > Metazoa > Chordata > Actinopteri > Perciformes > Gasterosteidae > Apeltes > Apeltes quadracus. The sequence goes on along the minus strand of CM037930.1, from coordinate 8,425,322 downwards.
TGGATGTTTTGACATGTCTGAAATCGCACATTCCTCGTTGTCACTTTACTGCAAATCTTGGTTTGTTTGGAATCTAGTTATACATTTGCGTTGATATCGCGATAGCACCAACGGAGAAAGCCATACCAGATATGTTAATACAGCTAACCAAATGTAATAACGTTATAAAACTAATGAAGTCAACGTTTCCTCTTTTATTTTTTTAAGGCGTATCACTCAAGTCTGATGGTCTCGGATACCAGGCTGGTGGGCAACATGGCTCTGCTTCCTCTGAAAACCCAGTTCAAGGGACCTGCCAGAGGAGACGGTATGCGCAGCCGGTCCCTCTTGATTCCAGAAACACTTAACTAACTAGTTTACTTTTATTGTGACGAGTTCCTGATCTATGGATCGGCTTCACCTCCATATATGGCCCGGCGAGTGCAGGTTGAACTTCTCTATTCGTGTGTTGCAGCCTGTCACTGTGCCTCTCCGATACTCATACATCTCACACACAGGGGGAAATAAGTGCCGGATTCAGATCATGTAATCGTATTGTTTTGATGTCTTAAAGAGGTTTCTCAGCAGACTTCCCCAGATCAGTGAATATGCCTTCAGTGCAAATCAGAAAGGATGTGTGTTTACAGGAAACGACTCGGCATTGATTATCATAGTTGGACAACACTTCAATTCGAATGCCATTTATTCTGATGCCCTTTTTTTCTATTTCAGGTGCAGAGTCGGACATCATTGATGAGGCAATCTACTACTTCAAGGCCAATGTTTTCTTTAAGAATTATGAAATCAAGGTAACTCGTGGAGTGTAGCTTTTTATAGTGACCAGGAATGCAAAGCATTTGTGTAAACATGCGACACGGCTAAATCTGACAATATAAGTGTATGTGTAGTTTTGTTGAAAGTTGCCTGCGAGGGCCAAATATGTACCTCACTAGTCTGCCTCCTACTGTTTTATTTGACCCGTCTCTCTCTGTCTTGAAGCAGCTGTGCTTTTTGATTCCTCCGCATGCCACAACTCGCCTCCTCCCGCTCTCCTCGGCAATGCATATTTGCTGTAAATTTCAAACTATTGGTCTTTCACTGTTCGGACCTGGTTGGAACTATACTCGATTTTAACAACATTCATGCTTTGGAAATGTCACTTTTTTTGTGTTTTGCGCTTTTGTTGTCTTCAGAACGAGGCGGACAGGACGCTGATCTACGTCACACTGTACATATCTGAATGCCTGAAGAGGCTACAGAAGGTAAATTGCATACTTGTTCATGTGAAAAATTAAGTTCTTACTGGTTTAATAATGGCAGCAACCATTTAAAGGATCGTATCACTCAGGGTTCTCAATCATAGGCGTAAGATCTATGATTGGGTTCCCGAAGAGAATTAAAGGATTTGTTAAATTAGTTGTTTTCCCCCCACGGAGGTGAAATAAGCTGCTTGAATGCCTTTGGAAATTGGGGGATACTTCCTTCTTAAAGACGATCTAGCTAACCCTCTGCATTGGTGTGTTTGGTTCCTGTTTGCAGTGCAGCTCCAGGAACCAGGGGGAGAAGGAGATGTACACTCTCGGCATCACTAACTTCCCCATTCCTGGAGAACCTGGCTTTCCTCTCAATGCCATGTATGTTAAGCCTGCAAACAAGCAAGAGGACGGTAAGAACCAGCCCCATCCATCTAGATGTAATATTCTCCCCTCTCCCAATCACCTTTTAAAAGAGCTGAAGTTTGACAAGTGTTTTTATAAAGTGCTCTGAATATTCAATATTGCCTTGAGTAGTCTGGGGGGTTCATTTGACTGAATCTACACGGCTTCCATGCTGGTTCTGCATTTAACATTGTGACAACCTGCAGATTACTTTTATATTGATTATTCTACTTTTGTTTTCTGGAACACTGAAACCTTTCATAAGGTCAATCAATCACATCCTATGATCCGCTTTCCCGGTTTTGGTGTGGCTGTACCGAATGAAAGCTAGCGTGTGACATTTCTCTAGTAATGTCTGCCGTCGGTGGCTGGGACGATAATACTGGCTATGCCTCCTTTTCCAGAGACCATGAGAGCGTACCTGCAGCAGATCCGCCAGGAGACCGGCTTGCGGCTATGTGATCGCGTGTTTGATCCCCAGACAGACAAACCCAGCAAGGTGAGGCCCGATAATGCACGTTCCTATGTAGGGGTAATATAGAAACGCTATAGGTACACCTCCCAAGGCCGCAGCAATAATGTAGCACATCTATCAGTATCATCTCTAACTGAGCTCCGTGGTTTTGTGCAACATCCTTCCCCTCCGGGTGCTTTTCTTGTAACAAGTTTTTGTTTTTCAGTGGTGGGTGTGCTTTGTCAAAAGGCAGTTCATGAACAAAAGTCTCTCAGCTCCTGGACAGTGATGGCTCCCAACTCAATTTCTATTCTACACCTGCAAGATGGCTTTTTCTTTTTGGATTTCTGCTCGTGTGTTATTAAATGATTTTTATAATCTTTGAGTTTAAGGATATCTCTTCACATGTTTGGATGTTGACCAAATTGAGCTGGTGCTTAATTTAATAAAGCAATCATGGATAATGATGCGGTACTGCGTTTTGTTTCACTACATTTGGTAACTTGTGACATCGGTCTGGATGCAGTTACATTAAATCTGAAATGCTACACTTCACAACTGAGCAAGTTCACATTTAAGCTAAAGTTACAAATATTTCATCAACTCATGTCCACAATAAGGTTTATTACTATTTTTTCACAGCATACCTGTTCAAATGGTTCCCAAACAAATTGCAGTTATTACTGTTCAGCTCCATTATGTCACTTGATCAGTAAATTGTTGTTGGTATAGGCAATTTCTACAATAGACATTTTGATGTTTTACTGATGACATTAAAGTGGCTACATTCTATTCAGGTGCCTCAGATAAATGAGTAAGTTAAACATGCACCCTGAAACTGAGCAACAAAATGGAAAAAAGCCACGTAGTATTATTTTCACTCCTGTGACATGTCAATGTCTTCTGTAAAAATGCCAAGTACACAACATGCCACCTCTCCCGTAGGCAAGGTGAATGACTTCTCTGTACACGTGCAGTGTTCAAAGGCGCATTGACAGTTTATCAAAGCAAGGACAAACGGCATATTTACACAAGTAAAAAAAAAAAAAAAAGAGCACATTTTTTTATATATAATATATATATATAAAAAAAGCACATTTTTTTTATATAATATATATATATATATATATTATGTATGAATATGTATTCTCTTTGGTTTGTCCGTGAGTTGTTTGATTCTAAACAGGCCTTCAGATGCAGTCCTTGTTGAAGATACGTTTCCTGTGCTGGCAGTCGACGTTAAGGCAGCGCTGGCTGATGAGTTTGCCCATCGGGGAGAGAAGGATAATTTTCTCTGCAGGAAAATGAGAGCCAGTGGGACTGAAAAATTGCATATTCAATTAAAACGGCTGTGGACTGGATGGCTCAGAGTGGCAGGTTGAAAATGAACAAACAAAAACTCCCTTACTGATGATATGCATCTTAAAAACAGCCTCACTCTAAATAAATAGGTAAATATAAATGTAAACTAAATAACAAAATGGTGCATTTTTCTAAGGGGATTTCTCCTAAAATGAATGTACATAAGAGAAAGTATGAAATTGTATAATTAATCTTCCTGTGAGGCGAATTCTCGACCAGAATGAGCCTGGTGTAATAGATGGTGGAAAATGTTACTTTTGGCTGCATGAATGCCTCCGCTATTCAACATCATTCCTAAATATCAACCCACAAACTGCAAGACACAAATTAGTAGAGAAATATGGGGTTTTGACCTTTTTCCCTTTCCCTCCCCCCCCAAGAGTCTTTTCTTCTTTTTCTTGTTGGGGAGACTAGTTGAGGGCCCCATGGTCCTCTAGCCTAGTTAAGTGTAACCAGTTGTCAAATCCCCTGTGCAGTTCCAATCTGAAACAAAATGAACATCTAGGTTTAGTCAATGCGGATTAAAGCATCAGCACTACGGTTGTGTGGTTTCACAAGGAAAGACGTCTCGTAAAGAAGCAGCAATAGGAACTGTGCCGTCAGGTTTCATGGCGGTGTGACCCTGACAGGTGGTGGTACTTACCGAGGTGATGGCTGGTGTAAGGCCCTAGTCGTAAGCCATCTCTTGACTCCTCCGCACACACCGCGCCACCTTTTTCTTAAAAACGCCTTTAGGATCCTCCCGCCACTCTTTCTGCAAGATAAAAAAAGCACTGCCATCAACAATCACCTTAGTGTGACCATTACTTCCCCCTGTCCTTCGCTTTAACTCCCACCCATTCTACCTAATTGTTGGAGAATGAGCTGTTGCCTTTTTTCTGTTTTAGCAGCATGACTATTCAACCTGCATAGGCAGTGGATGATCAGGCTCAGACAAGGTCGGTAGAGGACATTACAGTACACTACTGAAAATAACAGTGGTTTCTCTCAGCATGGAAACATCTGGACATGCATATGTATTTATCTGTTTATATTGTTTATTCTTGCTTGTATGTTTTTAATCTTATTTTATACTTCTATTGCACCAAGTCAAATTCCTCTGTCTAATATATGTGACAATAAATGGCTTTGGCTTCTGATTCTAAAGTCTGCGAACTGACCCCACAGCGTTCTTAAAGAGACACAGCGGGCACTTACGGCTGCGTCTACGTTAGCAGGAGAGTCTCCATTTGGGTCGGCCAGCATGGAGATAACACTGATCATAATGGTCTCCACTGTATGGATTGGCAGCCAGCGCTCCTCAGGCTTCTCGTAGCCATACTTGTCCTCGCCAGGCTCATGCAGGATGGATATGCAGACGTCTCCATTTTTTGCCACTGGTAGAAAAACAACAATACATAGATTATGGACATGCAGGGCTGGGTGATAATTCAATTTGACGCCTTTCATTGGTATCCTACTGTCATGAAATCAATACATAAATATTTATGCTTTATTGTTAAGAAATTAAATGACGTATAAAAGGATTGTAGAGTTAGGCTACATTTCCCAGCCTTACTGGCATGTTTGTACTATATCTGAAGATTGAGTCCATAGTGCAGCTCTCCCACCAAACCCATTTTATTAAAGTTACTACTGGGAGAGACTGTAGTCTAAGAGCATCTTTACCATAGAAGTCTAGCAACTCATATACTCACACCAACTAGTAGCCGCTAAATATTCAATCAAAATATAGAAAATGTACTCCATTCATAGATTGAATTGACTACATTTTTGTACACTTATACTGAGGACTGAAATTATTGATATGATGTACCGTCTTTAACACAGAATACCTTGCGATAGAGAAACCCGTTCTTACCATTTGGATGCCAGATTTCTGAGACGAACTTCATCTTGGGAGGCCTCAGGGGGTAGTCACGTGGGAACGTTAAGGTGGCTTTGAAGAACCCTCCTTCGCTACAAATGACAAAGAGGACAGCGTTAATATGTGGACCGGGAATTTAAAGGGGGGGGGAGTAAATCAACTGGTTAATGATTTTTCTCTCACAAGATCGTGTCTTGAGGTCCAATGACCACCACTTCCCACTGATAGATGTCATCATCATCTACGAGACCGGCAGAGAAGCCCTCCACGGGGTTCTTGTTGAGCTCTGAAAATGTAAAATGCAATTAGCCTGGAGGAGTCATCCTAAAGGGTTTCAGAATCAGGGATTATGCCAAAGCGGGTGGATCAACACGAGTAGTAAAGCGACCAAATTAGTTTATATACTTAGCAACTAATGTATAACAACTAATAGTAGTACGTGAGGCTAATTGGCCCTAATGTCAGCCGATGAGACGGCACCCAGCGGGGCGGAGTAGTGACCGTCAGTGGCCTGCTCGCGGTCGTTTAGAAATCCCCTCCCCGGCTGTTGAGCAACAACTAGCCGGCCACATATACTCTTAAACAACTGTCCGCTTTTCGTCTGTAACGTCACCACACGCACGTCTCCGGCTCTACCTGTGCGCAGGAACACAAGCTAATTGTTTAAAAAACGTGGGCTCGCGAGAGCGACGTTAGCGACGTTACAGCCCGACGCGAGGCTCACTAGCGGCAGTTAGCCAACTTACCTGCTAATTGTTTGCGTAGCAACAACGAGGAGCGTTCCGTCATTTTAGAGCCACTGCGTTACTTTTCCCAACTCCGTCACTCGTACTTATCGACACCAACTGATAGTCAAACTGTCAACGCGGTTGTATGTGACATTGGGCAGAGAATGAGGCTAACAAACCGTCCACGTTTTCTCATCTGCCTATGTGGTCAAGACCGATAAATAACATCAGTCGAAAACAACAAAAAAAAATGGTGAAAGAAAGTTGTGTTCTTGTTTCCCTCGGTTTTATCTGTCAGGTAGGGCTTTCTTCCTGGATGTATTGGGTTCGCGATGGGTTTTCTCTATGGGTTTCAAATCATTCAAATGTTACGTCACACTAATAGTCGTGGCTGGTATATGTATTTTTTGATTTTGATGAATTATTTACAATGTATTATTAAGAACACTTAAAGTGTGCTGCCTGTCATGTAAAATTCAGGGCATATGAGTGCCTCACCACATTTTCTTCTTCGTGTAAATTCCCAGCAGGCAATGGCATCATTGGCACATTACTGCCCCCAGCCGATATAAATTGATATCACACGTTTTCTGTTTGCACTCTAAAGTTTAGACCTGCTCAGAAGATTCAACACCAAGGGGCCAAAAGTTAAGTTTCCAATGTTAGTTTTGTTCCTGTCAATGTGAAGAGAAACTTAACAGCATGTGGATTATCATGACAGGAATTGATCAGGCCGAACATATGTTGAAGAGTAAACAGAATAAATCAGATTAATGCAAAATCCAATTTGTTAGAAATCTATGCTAATGGCCTTGTCTGCACAGAGATCCGACCTCAACTCTACCCGACCAACAGCAATGATGATCTCACAATGCTTTTGTGGCTAAATGCACATCCCTGAGCTCAACTCTATGTAGCTTATAAAACAGTGTCTGAGTCTAAACTATCTTTATTACTTAATAACTTAGATACAGAATCTGTGCCCTGCTAAAATACTGACATTCCACACAAATTATTCTCGCCTCGCCTTTTTACAATTTTTCAGATATCTCAAAGGCAGCTTCAAACCCACATCATCTCACTCTATTCTTCACTTGCTACAGCCACAACATCATGGCCTAATGGTTCTCCAATCTCGAAAACTACAAAAGCACCCCTTGTATTCACTCAATTTGATGGCACTAAAAGGCACAAAAACGTTTTAAGGATTGACCCATCATCGCCTTCTACAGTACTAGCCGGCGATGTACTGTAAGTGCATCTGCAGGATCAAATACCTGTGCTATCATTTCTCTTACTCTGATGAAAACTGTATGACAAGGTGACAATTTTTAGTTGATTTCTAGCAGTGCAAATGGGCACTTCTCAGTTGGGCTTTTTTCAATGACCAGGCGATCATCGAAATTTGGCAAAGTGTGACGTTTCTAACACTATGTCATTGTCTTGAGCTCATTTGTATCCTGACTGACATTGTAACATGCCTCTTGTGTTCCCTGGAAAAGCCCTCTATATTAGATTATATATTCCCATATTCCACTTCAGGAACTTCTCTGTTGCTTCAACCAGCACACTTGTTATCTTGGGTCTTTGATGACTCACATTGTCTTTGCCCCCAGGCACTCATAATAAATGTAGGGAAAAGACGGCTTTCTAATCCATATGTACCAAGGGGGGTTCTATTTGGGTTGCTGGTGTTTCCATTCAAGCCCACAGATCTTGCTGTCAAGCTACGTTCAAAAAGCCTTTTTGCATATGATTGTTGCCACATTCCCCCCATCATCTTGCATCACTCCAGACTACAGAAACTGTCTTGATTTGAAACAGGACAAAGGTATGTGTATCATTATTTCTATTTTGTGAGGCATTCAGAGAAATTGACACTTGCTGGTTTGGTAGAATCTATCTTCAAAATGTTAACCGAACCAATACTTTTACAAATTGTCAGATGAAACAACAACACATTCAAAACACACATTTATCGTTTGCAAAAAGGCATATAGGATGAAGATCCAACCCGTCACCCAGAGGAAGTTCAGGTTGTTTGGGCATGGGTAAGTTCTAGTCTTCTTCGTGTTGGAGGTTTTGAAGAGACCTAAATGCTGTGTAAATCACAAAGCAGCGATATAGGACATAACTGTTCAAAAATACTGCCTGCATCAGCCATTGTGTGCACACAAGCACCAAAACCACAGAAAAAAAGACCCAGAGACACAACCAGGGGCAAATAGAAAGTGATTTGTTCCATTGATTAGTCAACATTAGAGCTGTCTCATTGGTGCATTGGACAATACAATTGATACTCCTTCAAATGAGACAAGGAATAGGTTGCTGACCCGCAACTCTATCTTAATGATAAAATGGAATATTAGACACCTTTAAAAATGTCTCAAAAAGACCATACCAAACAATGATTGAGTTGTAACTTTAAAAGCAAGAAGCCTGGAAATCAGATTCATAGTCCCTGTATTTCCTCTAAAAAAAGAAAGGTCTATTGACAAAAAAGATCAAGCGGGAGACTGAGACTTGCTCTGAGAAAATTAATTTGTTATTTGGGTTTGTTTCAGCCTGGTTAAAGGTTAAGGGTTATTCCTTACTAGATTTAAAATACATTATTTGGGTCAGGCATGGGTAACCTGAATACACATTGACTCGAGTAATGCTGTAATGTCGCAAATATATATTTAATCCCAATACAAGTGTACGCCTTGGGCCAATGCTGTTTATAATATATAGTCCAGGTGGACCAACATTTGCTGACTTACTTGCTACACAACACGAAAATATGATCAATTCAACTCAATTCATTTTTTATAGCCGTAAAAATTGCAAATTTAAAATTTGCCTGGGAGGGCTTCACAGTCTGTACACATCCTGTCCCAAAACCCTCATATCGGCAGCAGATAGAACCACCATCCACAGAAGCCTGTGGGGAGGGAAAAGCACGACGACCTCAGGGAAGAAGCAAAGCAAGTCTACGGAGACCTGCAAGGCGACAAAGCACTAAAACTCTGGGGAAGAAGCTGCATTAGTGAGATGTGAATTATTATAGAGAGAGAGAGAAAGGAGCTCGGTGTGTCCTAAGAAGTCACTCGGCACTGTGGGCCTAAAGCAACTTATCGAAGGGCTGGTTCAGGCAAACCTGAGCCAGCCCTAACTATAAGCGGTATCCAAGAGGAAAGTCTTAAGCTTTATCTTAAATGAGCTGACTGTGTCTTCCCCCTGGACTGAAAGTGGATGGTAGTAACACAAAAAAGGGGCTTGATAACTGAAGGCTCTGCTCCCATTCTGCTTTTTAAGACTCTAACATCAAGTAAGCGAGCATCAAAGCTTACCTACCTGTGTCAGAGTTGAAATTAATCCTGTCCAAATTCATCTGAGTTTGTTCATGCCTACAGTGATCAAAAGTTGTTTGCTGACGATGTCACTGTAGTCATTCATACAGACGCCTCCATACTTGTCTTGCAAATGCTTGTTTCACATGGTCTGTTGCTCATTCTTTTCAGATTTGATGAATCTTGGAAAGAATCTACTGCTTCAGATGGTACGATCCCGTTGGATGACTTGTAGTAGCGACATGTTCTACTTCTCAGGGAAAATAGCACGGTGGTAGAAAGCTATTGTCATGGTGCTACGGCAATTAGTAGACAGTTGTTAGTGTTGAACTGGAAGCCAGTGGGATCTCTCTGGACTGTGACCGTGGTAAAAAAGGGTCATAACAGCTTGCAGCCTGGAACCAACTGTATTTTGAACTGTGTGCACAAACAGAGATTGTGCGCTCATCTTTTTTTTTAACACTCATTGTGTCAGAAATCTCACCATGAAGTCTGCAGCACACATTCAGGCAGCAGCAGCAGCAGGATAACTATTGATTTGAGTGACTCTTTAACCTTTCCTCCAGCAGTGTTTGTCAAATGTATCCACAAGTGCTTCAGTTTCTTTGCTCAGGAGTCCCAATTAAGTGCTCGACTGTGTCTGGCTAGCCAATAAGAACACCATTAAAGTATGTTTCAGCAGACATCCATAACGTTACATTTCTAGAATAACATGATCCATGTAGACTTTCCTCTGCCACTATTTATGAAATGTAGTTAAATTTCTCCGGTAGATTGTAGCCTTGACTTAATGACCTCCTCTTTCATTTTCTTTTGTAAAAACAACATTATTCGAGAGCTGAATCTCCTGTGAACAAAAACTTCTGTAACATCAGCTCAGATTTGATTACAGCTAGAAACATAACAGCCATTATTCAAGCTACATTACTTGCACCGGCTCAAGTAAAACTATTTTTGTTATGCAATAATAAAACATATGATAAATTAGACACATTGTATATGTCAAATTCATTATGCCATTAATTATAGGTGATTGCATGTAGCCCACCTGACCACTCGAGCCCCATGAAAAAAAATAATTATGTCTGGGAATAGGCAAGAGTCATGTTTTTTTAAATAATCATATCTGTTTTTGCTGCAGAATCTATCAAAAGAAAAGAGGATTAATATTAATAATACTAAGAACTGTTGTGGTAGGTTGACATTATCTTTCAATAGATGGCAGTGTGACCCACATTTGAAATAGAAGGCTTCAAGCAAGTTTAATTTCAACTTTGGCTGTTTGAAAAGTTTGAGAGTTTTGCGAGATAAGAACATCACTTTCGCTGTGCAACATCCTTCCTGATCATCTGGGGACCCGAGCTGGCTATCGGGCAAAAGTTGTTCTCTCCCGTTATCCTGAAAACATACGCTCTAGATTAGGACAATTCACCAGAGGTCAGGGCTTACAGGCTCATTATCTATTATCAGATACAGACTATTCATCATGTGTTTGAGAGCCCTCCAGGGAGCCACTTTGAAAATGTACAGTTTTCTGGGTAACTTCTGTTTTAGAAAAGGCCTTTACTACAATGATCAATAAGTAAAACGTCAATTTTGATACAAAAGGAAATAAAAAAGCTTGAAAGGAAGTTCCTTTTTTAAATAGAACTCCTCAATAAGAAATAGGAACTAACCTCAATTGAATTGATGAAATCACAAATTTGGAGATTCTAGTCTAGTGTTTTGCCATTGTGTGTTTTATTTTCACAACGATTCACCCCGCTTTAAATAATCAAAATAAATAGAGCTTTTAATCCCCCGGGGACAGCTCAACACCCTGCACGCCTGATTACATCCTGCTTTGATTTAAATGCACTCATCCCTCACAAACATCACTGGAGTCCCCTGGTTCTGCCGGAAATTGGTCGGCCGGTCAAAATGATTAATAAACCGCTGGTAAGTAAATCTGATTTTGTCACTGTAAAGCTGACACTAGCCATTCTGGGTTCCAATATCCCGCTGTCTGCTTGTATAAGGGGTTTTAAAAGAAGTGTACAATGGTTTCCATATTATTCACAGACACCTCCAAAGAAAAGCAAGCGTCCGAGACGAGATTGTTTTTAACTATGTATAAGACAGACAATTTCTGTTACAAAAATCGTTATATTTTTTGTTTTTTGAGAGAAAATCTCTTTTTCACTTTTGTTCTCTTCCACGGAACCAATCTAAATAGGACTGAATGTAATCTGAGCTTCATTTTAAGCTGCTGAGTCTAGTTCGTAAACAAATACAAGTTGTATCTGATGTATGACTTTCTCATTATAAATTATAGATTATGTAGCAAGATAACCATGGACAAACAAATGAATAAACTCTGGATGCAAATGAGACTCTGGGGTGTTTTTTCGTTGCCTGTTGACATTTCAGTGCAGGACCTTTAAACCGCCACTGTAAGTACATAGAGTGGCAAACCGGGACAAAACATCCTGCTCTGTGCTTATAAAAACCAATCGCTCTATGCCTGCACACTGTCTAGTTAGTCAAGTAATAGGCAAAGGGCCCCCTCAGGCTCATGACCGGGAATAGCTGTCCATGATTGTCCCCACAGTCGGTGGGGACAATCATGAATAAGTGTGTTCAATGTTCATCGATGTTCCGATTTATTCACACGTACGGATAACACAACAAGCCACGGCACAGAGGAATACAGAATTGATTACCAAGACAACAGGATGAGAACATGATTAGCCCGGATCACGCAGCATCCAGCGTGGACCACTCAGGCACGAAAAAAAACAATTTGAAAGAGAAGCTGAGTTTGTAAAGTTAGCTCTGATATCCCCCTTATACTTTAATGTACTTTTTGGAAATGGGTGATTATGTGGTACCACATCTGGTTTGGAGGAAAAAAAGCTCTTCATCTTGAGCGGACATTCAAGTACCATTGATTTAAAATAGGAAATGTAAAATGTATTCCTGCTCCAGTGTTTCAAAACGAATCCCCTTTAACGGGGTGAGATAAGAAAAGATGTTTAGTTTCTCTCAGTGGGTAATGATTGCTGCGGAGCCCTTCAATATATTTATTTTCCTTTTGTGGAAAGCCATTATCTGTGTGTCCTGAAGAGTTATTTGCTTCCAAACAGCCTCAACGACCAAATCCTGAAATTAATTTACCATTGATGTTTTGAGATGGACACAAGAAAAACCCTCAAGTGCGATGAGACACAAGAGGCAGAATCGAGGTTACTGATGAGCTCTGTCTGAGGTGCAGAATTTTGATTTATGGCTCCACGACATGACTGCAGTGAGCACAGGTGGTGCAATCAGAATAATGGTTGGTGTAATCACGTTTTTACGTCTTGCAATATCTCTGTATTTCATTTATTTTGTCCAAATCCGACAAAATCACCATTTTCTTCAACTATAAATGACTAATCTCATTTGATACATGTTTTGGATATGTCTCTAATGCCTTTTATATCTTCGTGGCTGTTCACTCATCACTTTGTTCTAACGTGTGTGGTTGTTCACACTCTGTCATTGAATTTGCCTTCCCATGTGTCAGTGTGGTTAAACCCAAATCGTGTATAATATTGACCCCTTACTTAAATAGTTCCCAGGGGGTTGGTGGAAAAGATAGCAGATTAGCCCAACTTATCTTATAAAATCGTGATTTGATTAAACTATTATGTGCACATATCGAGTCAGCTTTAACCCTTGGACACAAAATCATTAGGTGATGTGACAAGTAGATATTGAAATGGATAGATCCAATTTTTAGAGGCAAAGTAGCTAAAAGTCTATGGATAAACGCTGGAGGTATTTAGCAGAAAGTGATTGTTGAAATATGCAAAAAGAGACTAATAAACAGTTGGTAAAGTAATGCATCAATAGTTGAAAAGAAAATTGTACCCTCCACTATTATCTCCACTTTTATAACACTGATAGTACAATAGCCACGTGTTTACGTTTTTTATGTTAGTCTGAGTGGTCGGGAATATCTGGTTTGCATTGAAAATCAGTTAAGGTGTTTGCTTGCATCTTTTCTCATTGAAACGCATCATCATATCTGACGTTTCCTCGGGTCTAGAATACGCTTGCAACTCTTGGGGATCAACAACTTTGAGTTTTTAGTGCAGAAAGAGATTCCACATGTCACCTGCATCAAGTGTATGCTCTAACTCAAATTTCCAAACTTTGGCAGCCTGCATCTCTGTACCCTCCAGAGTCAGATGAGTGCACGCTCCAAAACATGATTTACATATTTTAATGCGGCGTAGGTGGGATGGAAAGATCCCTTGTTGAAGAAAACCTCAAAAGGTGAGAACAAGTTGGCACGCTGAAGCCTTACATTAAGGTTCGCTGGGTTTCCATGTCCTCATATCCGCCAGTTAAAGCATATATGGTCCTAATTACCATGAAGGATTTCTAGGACCGAACAAAGAAGAAGATAGTGCTCCCGAAGGCCTTTTGGCAATTTTGGGTGCCTGACTTCTTGAAAATGAAAAAGATACATACGCAGCGTCGGGAGTATATTTCTCCTGAGATTTCTGCCGGTGTGCCAGTGACTTTTGTGCAATTTGCAATCAGGGAGCTCGATCCAGGTACTTCTGCGGTAATGGCTGGTGCACTCTCCATCATGCGCCATACAATTAGAATGCTGCAGACAGATTTCTGATTGGCGGCCTGAGTTAGCAGGTTCTACCCATTTGTTATTAGCAGTTATCCTGCGTGAGCTTCAGTCTTGAGGGAGGAACGACCGGTGGACGAGGTGGTTCTTATTTGTGTTTTTCTTTCTTGGTCCTTTTCTGCAGCTGAATCAGGCCTATTGATCAGATTAGATCATATTCCACCTGTACTGTCCTGGTCCTTCCCAAAAGTTGTTCTCTTACGAATGTGCTGCTGTTTAAAGTGGCAGGATGCGTACTCACGATCAAAAACTGCCGCCTCACGTGTGCCTGCTTTGCATTACGGGGTTCTTCCCCACCAGCCCTGTTTTGCTGTCGATTGAGGAGAGGACAAAATAAAGGCGACTGCTGCAATTTTATCCCTATTGGCCCGCTAGCACATTGGCCCTTTATCAAACGGGGGCCTCATCTATCAAGCCAAAGACGGGTATTGAAATTGCCCCACTGGCCACAAATCAGACCAATGGATCGGCCTTTATCTGAGACAAGGCCGTCATCACTCTGTGGTGGCTGGAAGGGGAGGAACCGGGCCATTTAGGAGTCTATCCTGCCTTTCTTTGCTGATGGATGTGGCCTGCTTGACCTCCCTGTGACCAGTAGCTGCTGGACGAGGGCCAAACCTGTGCTTAGCCCGGGTCATTATCTGTCCGTTAGAGTGTGTTTGATTCTCTTTTAGTCTTTTGCGATGACTTTGTCTCAGTCTTTTGTTTCCCCCCCCCCCCCTCCCAATGGTGACATGCCTTTTCCTGTCTGTCTTTCACCTCTTTAACTGTGAGCCTTTTGTTTTTCGAACCTCCGCCTGCCTTGGTCTTTTCAATTTCCCCCTCTCACACAAAAACACTGTCTCCATCCATCTCACCATTTGTTTTTCTCAATCTTTCCTCTCACAGCTCACATTCATTTGCAGTAACCAATCAATGCAAATAGAGAAAGACCATAATAAAGGACAAGACAAATGGGTGCAGGGTTGTCAGCTGTTCCTCCCTGGTTTTATACATTAGTCTGCCTGCTATGATTGATGGAAAGCGGTCTTCAGGTAATACCCTTCTCTTGCCATATTCCACACAAGCTGCTATCGCTAATGGTACAATATCTAGACTACCCTGCTCGAATAATTTGACTAAATGTTTCTGTCTGAATAAATAACATAAATGTAGGCATATATAGCTCCATGTATATTAAAACTGATGTAAACGGATGGTTCCCGCTCCGCCAGTGATTCTCCTTGACAACTAGATCCATTTACCAACACGTCAAGAGTTATCTTAAGACCACAAGTTTGTATTGAATTAAAACAAATATGGCCGCAACACTCTATCAATCTATCCTTACCTTCCTTGGCAGTCGCCTCCCTGATCAATTGTGTGACTTATAGGTTTAACTTAAAGCCCATCCACAATCTAATCCTCTTCATAATTATATTTTAACTGCTCTGCTCTTATTTGATTAGATTCAATCACAGTGCAATTAACCCAATCAAAGACAGGGATATTGTCCTCACATAGAGATGTATTAACACAGCGCTGTTTTCTGTCATGTCGAGGATTGGAGACATTTTGTAGGACAAATCACATTTTGTAGTGTCATGGATGTTTACAGAAGACACAGTTTGGTTTTCCAAATACGTTTGTCGCTCCACGATCATTTGAACCTGCACAAGTGTCTCACTACAATTGTTTCTTTCTCTCCAGCAATCTTTCTGGTAATTACAATGTTTTTACTGTTAACAGAAATGACCCGAACATCTTCACTTAGACCACGTTATAGTCAACCAAACTCCAAACTTTCCTTTCAAGCAAAGTACTATTTGTGTGGTCTGGTGCGGATGACAGCACCGTATACGGCCACCAGCAGTTTTAAATATATGCTAAGTATTTTTATTAGGGCCATTTTTATGCACACCTGTAACGTGTAAAGCAGACTGCATAATCCCACTGTTTGCCCTCAGCGCACAGCGAGAAAATGGAGCACAATGAAATGCTAATCAAATTTAGGGAAAGCCAATTCTGAATTCTGCAAGCCTTATCCCAGCCCATCCCCTTGACTCAGTATACGTGAGGCGTTATCGGTCCCTTCGGGGACGCAAGACAACTTTGGCCTGCACAGTGTCGGGGAAGGGAAAAATAGACGTCTTTGGGGGGGAAGGACACCCACACACACACAATAGACGCCGGCAGAAAGTAAAACAGGTCAGGGCTCCAGTGGTCTGATAAGGCAGAGGACTCATGAATTAAAGAGTGGTGGAGGAAATATGACATTTTTCTTTTCCATTCGGGCTATCGGGACTAGGCGCTTGCCGGTGAAATTACCTGGAGAGGAGCGGGTCCGATAGGAGCTGCAGGAGACGACATTCACTCTAGTCATTTCTCTCTGCCTGTAAGGGCAGACTGGCATTGAAAATTCAACACTTTAACTCCCGTTTTGGAAATTTGAGAGAAAGGGGAGGGACATTATCATAATAGATCAGGTGTATCTGCTTAAATACCTATATTAATACTCTATAATGGGAGCCATTATTCTGCAAATCATTCCCTATTGGATATACAAGGCTCATTGCGCTTAATTAAAGGAGCCAGTAGCGACTTTCATTATTCCCAAAGTTACATATGTCCACTCATATTTAGCTTTCACGGTGACATAATACATTACATCCTGAGCAGCAGTGCTTCCTTGCTCCACCGCTCCAGTTAGCTACTGATGCGGATAAAAGGCCCAAAAGTCCCTGTTCTGTGGTTTTGGGCGGGAATGAGGACTGTTGTTCTTCTTCAGTCCTTCTTCAGCGAGGGGGTTGATTAATTGGGAGGTGTTAATGGCAGAGGTGGGCACGGATGCAATGGGTCTTCTTTTTCTAATGATCGGTTTAATTGAGTGCTGCAATGGGCTGTGGTGCCAGTGCCGGTGATTTACGGGACTCCCTCCTTTGCTCGCAGCATTAGAGAAGCCTGGGTGGGTGAGTTCGGTTATTCCATCCCAACCATTTTAGGAAAAAATATGAACGTATTAATAATTCACACGACTCCCATATTAACCTGCTGTATGTATACTGCTCTTTTCTGAAAGCCGAAAGGTGATTCTGCATATTTATGGCGGAGAGAAAGAGGAGCTGGGTGGCCTTGTTTCAAGCTAACCTTTCACTGGGGGCGCGGGTGATGCCATGTAGGTATGTGATGGCAAAATGATGAATGGCGCTTACAGAGAGAATTGCTGGATGCAATTTCCTGCCATAAGCTCCAAAGTTGATACGTTATTACATTCCTCACTATAGCGGTACCTGGAAACAGAACTCGAGGCCCAGAGTTACTGTATAAGATGCCTCTAGAGCACCATACACAAAGCAGCTACTTCTCACTTTGAAAAAAGGTTATATTGTCCTCCATGGGGTCTTTTCATGGGCAAACAAAGTAAAGCGGCGCCCGAGGGGAGGAAAGGTGGGTAAATAGCTGCTTTAATGGAGTCCTAATCGGAAGAGGCAATCTGCAGAGAGCTGCCCCCTGGCTGTGCCGGTTGGGATGATGAGACAGAGGTGACAGCGAGGCAGTTATTATTAGTGGTATCATTGATCAGACAGCCGCAGCGGGCAGAGTTGCAGAGGGATGATGGATTCCGTTTCTCCGGCCCGGCCGGGACATGAAGGCTGTCAGGAGCCAGTCAGGGAGGGACTGAGTGAAAGAAACAGAAAGGATGAGGACTTGGAGGTTTTTGTGATGCATTCTCATGTAAAGTAGCGAGGTCATAGTTCAGAGACACTTTAGCTGCATTCGACAGAAGTCTTCCATCTCAGGCAGGGAAATGTTCCACGGGAAAGAGCTTAGTTTAATAATTTGAGGATTTGACGAAAAGCATGAATTGTCATTTTGTTTCTCTGAAATTAAATGATAATGTTTTAAGATTATTTTTCCTGTTATTGTTGGCAATGAACTGAACTGAACAAACCTCCGGTATCGTCAGTGAATCTAAACAGCGCGCTGAACGCCACAATAGAACATTTAATTGGACCCATGTTGGGATCACCTTTGGGTAATTGGGTGTTTTAAAATTTCTTTGCAATAATCCTCACCCACTCGTGATTGTAAAGTTCCACCAAAAGGCTAAGAAAGAAAAAAATAGAAAAGCAAATAGCAGTGCTTCACATTTGCTGACAAGCACTAACCACTGGGGATGCTGATAGATTTGCAGGTATCTGGTGAGATACCACAGTATTGGGAAAATGAAAATGATATTTGAATTTAACCAGATGGATAGATGGAAGTCTGTAACAAATGTCATGGAATTTAATAGCAGTATCACTCATAGTTCCCGCTGGTCATAATATTGAAACTAACAGCAGACCAAATGTAATTCATGCATGATTGAGATTCAGTAAAGTGGCCGAAATGATTGCAGTGCTTTAAAGAGGCTACACTTGCTCAGAATAGACTTTTGTCTTTGACACTCTACGCCAATGTCGAAGTATGAACGTGTTTGGAAATAATTGGGTGTGTTTAAGGAAACAAAAATTTGTTCTAGAATAAATTTAGCATATCTATTACAAATACCATAAATGAGTATGAAATGAAATTAAAAAAAAGTGAAGCCATGATGCAAACTCAACTCAACACAGCAGTATGAGATGATCTCCATGAAGTAAGCATAGGCATTGTAAAGGAAAAAGAGGACTAGGCAGTGTACGTTCACAATAAACTGCCCACAAGAAGGCCTGAGGAGGCTGAGGTCCTTCAACATGTGCCAGGCAACGGTGAGAATGTTTTATACGTCGGTGGTGGCCACAGCTCTGCTGCTTCTTAGGAGCTGGGGCGGCAGGCTGAGGGCAACGGATGCTAGCAGGCTCAACAAAATAATCCGAATGGTGTCGACGGTACTTGTCATAATGGACAATGTCTCCATCCCACTCCATAAAGTGCTCGTCGAAAGCCAAAGCACTATTCGGTGCGTGGCTCATTGCACCAAGATGCACTAAATGAAGCCATTCCTGCCGGTGGCTATGCAACTGTTCAACTCCTCACTCAGAGCGTCAAACACTGAGTCAATTCACCGGCCCTTGGACTTATTTGAATTCATCCGTCCAATGATTTAATTCCGCATTCATATTGTACATTAAAATAAATATAAACATAAATATGTAATTATTTGATGCAATATTATTTTTATTGACCTATTCCCAGTGATGGCTTGTTGCATGTGTGTGTGTGTGGGTGTTGCATGAATGTATTTGCACATTATTATTGACATTTTAACCACTATTCTTTCATTGTGGCAACTTTCCATGCAAGTATCTACCGAAGGGAAGAGCTGCTAACTGGCTCGGAGCCTCAGTTGGTGCGGAGCTGAGGCCGCGTCTACGCACATTAGAGTCGGCCCATTCCGTCCGGCTGACTCAAGACAAAACACATCTCGATCCCTTTCATGCAATCCAATTGATTGTGTTTTCATGCAGGGAAAAGAGACAAAGAAGCACACATAAATCAGGAACATGGATGGGATAAGATCCCCGTTTATCTTTCTCTGCTGAGCCATCCAATACTTCTGATTACATCCATCAATCAAAGCACCTGAATCTGTTCTGTTGTGTTTACTGTTGACATGGTCGTTAGATCTTGCGTCTGCTTTATGCTCAGTCTTAATGCGGTCTTCTTCTGTTGTTATATGCAGATATAAATGGTTTAATAAGAAGATTTTAACCACCCATCTAGTCTCTAATCTCTCCCCCTCTTTGTTATTCTTTTAGAATAATCTGTCTGGTTGTGTGGCCACTTGTGTTTCCTGCTCTGAATGACTTGATCGAGCTAAGCGCCCACATTTCCCGTATCAGGGCAGTAAGGCAGCAAAATGTCAACTTTCTTAAAGAAAGGATGTACATAGAATTAAAAAAGGTAGAATTTCCCTTCAACGTGCGAGGTGGCTTAGACGCCTCCGTGCCCTCAATTATCCCTTTGTACCTCCAACTGTCCCCTGCCTGTTCCCCCGGAGCCACTTCTTGTCATTTAAGCTTCACAAGGTCTTTTCTAAGTCCTTTGGAATTGTTTTCTCCTCTAAGTAAAGCTTTTATGTGAGAGGTTTTTCGTTAACAAGGGGTAGTGAAATAAAGACTCCATTATACTCGACTAAAAGTTTGGGAAAGGCTGAGGTCCAATTTTAGGTCCACTTTGCATACAGTGCTCATTAAGTTTGTTCAGCAACATTTTGTTCAAGGTCCTGCATATGATAAGATTTAATCACGTACACCCAGCTCAATGGAAGGTACAACTCTCACTGTAGCCTCTAGCCTTGCTTAACCCCACTATGTTGCACTAATGACTGCTGGAGGGGAAATTGTTGAGCCTGTCGGGACGCATATCTGCAGATGCTGCCCTTCTTTGCTGAACTCCGCTATGGTGATCAATATTTTTCTTAGAATATGCTCTGCCTTTGTGCATTTTACTGAAAAGTCCAAACCTCCCACAATAAGTCATGTGATACTCAGCCAGAGGCATTGGCACCACTGCGTAACGTGGAAGTCTCTTTCCTCAACTTAGGGTGATAGAATTTCATGCAAAACTTCTCGCTTCATGTGTCAATATCTCCGATGGGGACAATGATTTCCCCCCCTTGATAGTGATGAATGCAACTTAACTGCTAGCCTACTTGAACTCTTGAAATCTAACGATCTTCAGTGTCAATACATCAGAGTAGCTGTTCAGTAGCCTTCTGGCAGACGGCGCATATTTCTGAACGTCATCGAGCATAAAAACATTGTAACATTTTAGTGCGGGAACTTCGCAGGGAAAACTAGCCCTGAACCAAAACATGAAACGTGTTCAGATCGTCTTACTTTACAGTAAGGAATCCACGGACCCGAAAAAGGGCCTGTCTACCCTTTGCGTTTTTCTCCCTAGTTATGCAAGCTAAAAGTCCATGTTCTTGTCTATGAATAAAAAAACAAAACATCCTCCCCTCTGTTTTTTTGTCAAATCGCAGCGTGCATATAGACAGTGTTTTCCCCAGGTTTGGATGGGGCGGTGCGGACGGTCGAACCGTTATTTTCCGCTCACTCATATGTGTGCAAGTGTTCATATGTCATTAGTTTTATTTTTATTTTTTTGGGCGGGGCGGGGGGGGGGTGGTTGGTTATTAGGCATTTCTTCCTCTAGTGTGCGTCTTGGTTTCCTTGAGACATACGCACATGCATGGTACTATATTGCTTTCCAGATCCCTGTAATTCAAAAATCCGTAAAAGTGAAAAAGATGCTAGTTTAAAGGGATAGAACTGAGAACTGAACTAGACAAACATAAACATTTGATCAGTTTACAAAAAAATGAGACCTTTTATTCAAAAGCCAATTTCAAATCCATCACCCAAGGACAATGCACCAATTTATAATTAAAGGTCAACAAATTTATAAAAGTAGCGGAAACCATGCAAATTGAAAAACACAGAAAGAAAGACAAGTGGATCTGTCAAGTATCCAAACACATTTTATGTATGCCGATTTTGAAACCCTGGAGGAGAGCTTATTCAAAAATACGACTTTTCAGTTTTATCTCAAAATAACAATAGATTGCCTTTATGCAAGATGTAGAGCTGATGATACGCTTTGGGTCCTTAAAGCCGTGTCCTCCCCCCCATAGGTGGAAGTCTACACAGCTACGGTGGAAGCTCTGTAAAAAATGATCTTCAGCAAAGGATTAAACTAAGTGTTAATATCGGCACGCTAACAACGCTCACATGCTGATGCAAGCAAGTACTGTAGAACGTCTGCTCCGTTGACCGACTTCATTTAGCCTGTTAGTTTGCTAACGTTTGCTAATTAGGACAAACCACAAAGTACACCTGAGGCTGATGGGGAGGTAATTACATCGTTAGGTATTTGTTCATCAACCAAAGAATTAGACAAATTGAAATGTCTTTAAATGGGGCCAAATTAAAAGTCAGAGGATCACCAGCATTACTACAATTGATTCTCTGCTCTAGAATGTGTATAAAATATCATTTTAAGTTTGGAAGACCTGATATGTAAAGAAAGACCTCTTGATCTAGCTGCTATTGTACTAGAGGTGTTGGAAAAACAACTTTAGTTGCACAGACCATACATTTTCTCAGGAGCAATAACAACTACGACTCTATGCCGTCACATGCTTGATCCTAACAATAGCAAGGTCCCCAGCCTCGGTTTAGTGACCCTTCTGCCTTCTCAATTAATCAAAAACAAATGCACAAAATACAACCGAAGAAACAACAGAGCAGCAGCTCTTTTAAGCAGGACGTGCACCCACTAGCTTTTCGAGAACAGTAGCATGTGAACAAGACAATTTTTTGCAGCATATAAACCAACATCACTTAGCTAGTGTTGAAAGGAATCATAGGCAACAAATATACATAAACATAAAGTGTAGTGCATAATTGCTTTTTTAAATATTAAATTAAGCCCAAAGGTAGATAAATCCATAAGTTACATAAGCTACAATAATTGAATGGAGGCAGCGAAAAGGTAAAGTGTTGCCAGTGAAGATAATTGCACAGGATGATAAATAAACTGTCTGATTAATTCTTGCTTTTGTGTTTGTAGCAGTCTAAAGCAGGAAACCTTTTTCATCTTCCTCCCCAAGAGCCTCCACTTGTTATTCAGCAGGATGCTCCTTGTAATGAATGAGACTCTTAATTGCCCCGAGTCTTCCAAAGCCAAATTAATCATAAAATACATCCATATACGATTGTATACTAGTGTGCTGACTAAACAATAGGCTGGGTTCATGGTGACGTGTCGAGCGGTTGCATGATAATGAAGGTTTACGATATTGTAACTGTAGTTCCAAACTAAAACTCTCTTTCAATCAGGAGATTGCGTTTCATGCCCACTTCAAATCAACCAATCAAATAGTTGTAACCTGCCAATCAGAAAATGGCGAAGCAAATACCTCAGGCTGTGTTGGTGGAGCCCGACGAATACCCCTCTCCCCCCTGCAAGGACATGAGATCGATCTATTGATCCCAACCGGCGAGACTATAGTAGTTGCAGCCCATCTACTTCTCTATAACCTATGCTGACACAGCGGACCAGTAGGTGGAACGGAACTGAACGGCTAGCAGACCGCGGACAGCGGCGAAGCCTTGCGCTGCCGAGGCACAAAGTCACCAATGCCAACGTGAACGTATAAGTCGATCGTGTCCTGAGAGGAGAGCCGAGGGCTCAGGTGCAACACAACCGACAAACACTGAACCCTTTTGACCAGTCCAGTGCCTAAAAAAGACACAGAATCCAAACAGAAAAGGCGTTTTATTACCTCGCAGACCATCAGCCCTTATGCCAAATTAGCATTCAGTATATAGTACCGCTGTAGTTACTGATGGTGTTGCCTCTAATTCTACTCTGTGACAAAAGCAGCCCCCAAAAGCAAAAGCACATTTATTTTGCAGATCAAGCATGACCGTATCAAAGTCGTTTTCATTTCTATCTGGCAGGATGAGAGACACACTTAAAATCGATTACATCAAAAAGCCCCGTTCATCATCTTTTGCGTCACCGTAGAAAAAGAAGAAAGACATATATATTGTTTATTGAGCTAAACCCAGGTGTTTGTACGTTGGTCTTTGGTTGAAGGATGGTGCCCCCGGGCGATTGTGATTAGGCCCGGGGCTTTATTACCCTCTGTAAAACAGCCCACCCTTTAATGTGCTTTCTTTATTCTGCTGCAGTGCTCCCTCGCCCCTTCTCATTACAAACACGCTGCTCCTGCATTTGAACAGCTCTCCAACCCCATCTTCAATGGCCCCACTGCCTCCTTGAGTTTAAGCACTTTCATATGTCACCGTGACATATCCAGGATAAGCACTTTGTTTCCACCGTTCCATCGGGTGCCGTGGGATGTCATGTTCAGTGTGGTGGTCAGCGGCCGTTGTATCATAACCTGTCGTGACAAACGCACACAAACACGGAAACACCAATTTCCCCAATAACATCTCCTTTCGGAAGCATTTAGGAACTTTTTCTTTTGCCGCAGCCCCCTTTGATTTACTTTCAGACCTGGTTGTTAACGTGTTCTCAGCAACCTGTTATGAGGGTGTGTGAATGTAAAAGTCAATAACATGGACTTAAGTCAGCATGTAACCGAATCATTAAAGAGAATAAACCATACGTCCAACCTCGGCGAGGATTTTGATGTGCGAGACAAGCAGATGGTAAGGAACACTTGAGGACCACGTGGATGAGACGTCCGTGTGCAAATGCTGGTTCACATGCGAAACCAATCAACTGACTGCAAATGTTGTCCCCTGCCTTTATTTGTGAGATCCCCCCTGCTGTGTTTTAAGAGATAACCTCCGCTACAAAACACATCTACCACTCGAAATGAGCCTACATAAACAACATTGGAAGCCATATACAATTCATTTAACTTGAGTGATAAATAAACAAAATCAAATGTCAGTCATAATTAATTAATTTTGCACTCCGTACATGGATGGATTTGAAAATGTAAAAACACAAAAACAAATTGTAGCACTCTAATTGTACTTATAATAGCTCTTATCTATAGTAAATTGTAAAACGGCTTATTTGATGAAATTGCACTTTCTTGTTTCTTGTTCTCCTGGGTTTGCATCCTTATGGTTGAAATGCACTTATTGCAGGTTGCTTTGGACAAAAGTGTCAGCTAAATGACATCTAATGTAATGGATTTTAATCATGGCTGGTCCCTTATGTATGAGATAATGTTTACCAATTACCCCTGAAGCTAAAAAGTACTTGAGAAAGGTAAATGATAACATTTCTCGAAGCCCCTCACTGATTTCCACTGGAGGTAAAACGTAAAGTGTGCCGCAGTTAGCCTTTCTAAACAGCCTCTAGTGGATCGCAGGGGCCTCGAGTATAGTAAATGGGCCTCGTGGCAATCTGCTGCTGTCAATCCCACTTAGCCAGGGACTGCAATGGGGAGCTAATGTTTGGCGATGCTGCAAATAGGGGGGCTGTTGAGGTGGGTTTCAGAGACAATAAAGGGGCTTTAGCCACCTGGGAGACGGCTGTCACACGGCTGAAAGGAAATCCCTGGGCTCTGGAGGAACACTCTGACCATGTTGATCTATTACCAGATGTGTCAGCAGGTGCTTTTTCCATTTTCTCACGCTGTGTGATCAGAAAACTATCAGTGTTCCTTTCTGGGCAGGGAAAAGCACTTCCATGTTACTTTCAGGCTGTTGGAGCAGTGCTGCATTACATTCAAGGTGTCTAACCACTGTAGTTGCAGAAACACTGTCAGCGTGTCTGACTCGCATACTAATCCCACGCATGTAATTAACTCTTTCTGTCTGACATTATGAAATGTTATGCTTTCTTTTATGACTTTGAATAATTTCATAACAATGATTCATCAAGCACTTTTTCACCTATTGTTTCTTGTCGCAAGGTGTATAGAATGAGGAAATGTAATTTACTGGCTGGAAGATTTTACATTAATTCAAAGAGTGAATTCAAAGGGTGACACACAATGATACCCTCGCTCATATTTTTAATTAATGCAGCTTTTCATTCATTACTTTGCACAAAATCCGGTGCCCCCCCGTGAATATACATTCATTAAACAGAAATACAGAAAATTCATTGGACATTATGTCATTATTTGCTATTACATTGCTGAATATCAAAGTTCTGCATGAATGTGTGGGAGTCTGTGAAAAAAACAATTAAACCAGTATTAATCATTTACCCTCAAATATATGATGTTATATAGACAGCTAACCTACTTCACTTCTTTGATTAATGTTAGAGATTATAAACTCACCTTTTCATGCTCATAACCACCAACAGAAATAATTATTCTCTAAGCATTCAACTTTGATATAAAAGCGGTGTGTGATTTTCGGATTTTCCCATGTAGAATCAGATGTACTGTCTTGATGGGTGTTGCGTTTCCCGTTTTGAGGGGGGAAACAATAACGCTGACCTCCCATGAGAAAAGAACTCAGGGACTAAGTAAGGCAGTTAAAGAAAGTAGATTTATTTACAATTCTTAAATCGAAAAGTACATAACAGATATAGGATTGAAAAGGGTGGGGCGGGGGAGTGAACTGTGGGGGTTGTGCCGAACAAAATAAGCACAGTACAATAAAATCCGGCCTAGCTCAACACTGTGTGAAAAGGAAAAAGAAAACAAAAGGCCTCACCCTCTCATCTACAAAAGTGTCCCAAAGTACTAGAAATCCATTGGTGGCAACAACCCATAACCCATTGGGGTAACAGTAATTCCTGAGTGTCTGCATGTACGGACACATGCATGTAGTGCCACCCCAGTGCCACTTCCCCACCACAACCTCAATGGACAAAAGTCAGCAAGAGCAACAAGAGAGAGGCTTTAAATAGTGTCCTCCATCTCTGATTGGCTGAAATGGCCGGAGTGTGAGCCAATCCACAGGGAGCTCTGGAGGCAGGGCAAGAGAGAGAGAGAGAGACAGCACGTGCACACGTCTCTCCACACGTAACAATGGGCTTCACGCCCTGATGAGCAACATGAGGCTTGGACCGTGTTGTATGGATTATGTATGAGAGATTGGGATTATACATGCAGAGTTGTAACATAATTGCCAATATGCATGGTGCATGAGCAGCAGGAGCCCGTGCGTGTGACTCAATCCTGTACTTTGCATCTGATTGTCTAACAAGAAGTGGCTTGCCAGTGGGCCAGTCATAACAAATTCTCCCTGTGCAGCCAAACATCACTAAACCCATATCACTCCGTTCAAATAGCTGGTAAAGATATGCAATACGTCACGCTGACAGTTAGGAGGAAACTGAGCCCAACTGACGAGCAGGTCATACCAAATATGTTCTTGTGATGAAATAGGGCATACGAAACATGGAATCGTGGGTATTTAATACTCAATTCCGTCTAAAAATTAGAAGCTTCAATTAAGAGATGAATTTGTCTGACCAGGACTGTGGTAGAATATGAACACTCCTGTGGTGATATCCACACACCTATTTTCTTAATGAAATTCTTAATACAAGCAGTGGAAAAAGCAAAGAATCTGCTTTGCTTACTTCTGCTGTTTCTGTATTTGTCCGTCCTCTACTCACAGGTTTGAAATGGATGAGGTTTAATTTGAAAAGGGTGATGTCACATCGTACCAGTGGTTGGTTCCCTAACTCATTCCTGTGACAGACTATCATCTGATTTGCGCTTTGCAACAGTCACAAGTCTGTCCATCTCTCCTGGTCTGTAAAATGAACCGATCTGGGTGCGGGGTGGAACACAGCTGGTTCGGCTTGATTTCTTTCCCTTTTATTTTGATATCTTAGGCGCACCTATATGATATAGTGCCCTATCTTTACAACTTGTTTGCAATTGTATTTGCTATCATTTTATTTTATGTTGTGTTATTGGTGTGTGTGTGTGTGTGTGTGTGTGTGTGTGTGTGTGTTGGTGATGAAGTTTTCCCCCCACTGCAGTTCCGCTGAACAGATGCTGGTGTGTATGTGTGTGTGTGTGAGCTGTGTGAAATGACAGAAAAGAGTATAAGAAGGTAAACATATAAAATATGCAAACTCCTCAAAATAGAAAATAATAACTTATGCATCTAAAACTGTAAAAATGAACAAATATATAAAAAAATCATGGGCCATTGTGTTGAAAAGGATTCTTAGCCCCAAGGCAAACTTCTCAATGTATCTTTCCATTAAAGTTCAAACAGTCACCATGAGCGATCAGTAGCAAACAAAAGAAGGGGATCACTTATTCAAGCGGCCCGGCTTGGGGTAGATCTACTGCTCTTTCGGCTGAGGTGGTTTGGACATCAATTCAGAATGGCTCCAGGACGCCTCACTTCAGGAGTAAGGCCCAGAACACGCCGGAGGGATTGTATGTGTCATCTGGCCTGAGGACACCTCGGGGGTCCCCGGGACGAGCTGGAAAACGTTGCTACAGACGTCTAAAATACCCTACCAAGCCTTTTGGCACAGCAACCCAGTCCTCGATAAGCACACACAAAAAAAAAAATCATGGATTGACTTGGTAAACTGTTCATAAATAACCATGTATGGTGCTTTTTCCTGAACTTTAACCCTGTTGCTTATGCAGTTGTGAATGTTTAATGCTATGGAGAAGTTATTAAAATTTGAAACCATGTTCTCAGGGGATTTAAAGAAACTGTATACATTTTGAGGCCAAATATTACTTGGTAGAACTGTGTTTGTTGTTAGTTATTGGTTGTTGGTTACAAGTGGATTGGCCATGTGTGTGCGTGAAGAACAATGAAAGACGGGGCCATAGGACTCAGCATGGGAACACGTCATTTATGAAGTGAGCCGAGTCAAAAACATCTCTGCCCACAGTGCATCACACGTGTAGACCCGTTAACTACCCCGATGGCAGCGTTAGCGTAGAGTCTGTTATTTACTTTTTACTCAGTAATGATCTTTTTCCTCTAATATATCATTTCCCATTTGAGAGCACATTAGATCTAATGTCTATATCGCTGGTCGTGAACTTTGCGAGTTGAGTCTGACACACTAAATTGGCCGGTCACTCAGTATTAGCTGCTCTGCAGCCTGTAAGAGCAGCTGATGACAGTTCGGCCTTGATCGGAGCTCCGTCCCTGATTGCCTGTTGTTGGTAATGGTCGAGGGAGCAGTGCGGTGGGCAAGTAATGACCATTGCAGGTAACACATCATTATCCCCTTGTTTCGGGGAAAGGTCTTTCTCTGAGACTGATAAATGTTAATTACCCCACCCTGACATCAGACAGAGGACGCAGACCAGCAGCAAGAAGAGGGCCTCGTCGTGGAATAGCTGTTCGGCTTAAGCTTGTTTTTGAACTTATTACTGGGTATTTATTTGTCTATTGACAAAAATTGTGTTTGTTCCTTTTTTTTAAAATATTTTCTTGTGACTCAAGACGTGTCAAATGTGCTAGACCAGAAGAGTAAACCACTTGCTAATATATTTCTATGTTTTTCACTGTTGATTTTCCAATTTATCTCAAAGTTTTGGGGTATATTTATGTTCCGAACCGAGGCATATGGACAACACAGCAAAAGAAGCATTTATTTGGAGTAGCGGCACATCCTCCATACATTTGTCCTCAATAATCAATACAGATCAGCTAACAGCCTCGCTTCAAGTCTGCCTAATGGCAGCGGCGAGGATGTACTACAGCTAATCAATGCTTCAGTGATTTTGACTCGAAGAGGACGCATGCTCTCTGGGAACCAGCTGATGTATCCTCGAGAAATATTAATAGGAAGAAATCTGGAATCAGAAGAAAATAAATGTTTTCTTTAAACTATCCCTAAACATATCCCTAAAATATATATAACAAGAGCGAAAGTGTGTCAAAATGTTTATGGTGTTAATCAGGTTGTCATCAGTACAATGGGAGCAGAAACAATTGTCCTTATATATGGACAGAAGTGAAGAGGTGGAGATGAATAACCCAACAATGCAAATGTTATTCATCTCAGTTCTCTCCGTTTTTTTAGACCAGGAATCTGGTATTGTCCAACCTGTATCATGCATTTACCACTGCCTACAACCGACATTAAGACTCAAAGATTCGTCAAATACCGCTTCAGTAATATGCCATGAAGCAGATGTACAGTTGCCATGGTTTCCTGTAGTTAAAGGAATTTACATTTGACGTCTCTAGAAGTGAAGGTCCTATTCATTTCCTGCACTGTCGGCGCACAAAAGGCTTCAATGGAGAGGAAAATCTCAAGTGAGTTCATAAGTTCAACAGATTTTCAACTTTGTTTAAGTGGAGGTTCTTTGATAAAAAAAACTCAAAGGTGAAATGTATGTTAGAAATGTAAAGAAAGATCAACTGCGATGGAAACCTCCAACCATTGAGCCTAAAAGAATGCCGCTGAATTACACCGATGATGACATGGTCTCAATCCACCTCGTGCTTCTTCTACATCTTAATGGATGGAAGCCAAGTGATGGTTATTGTTGTGGTGTTCGGAGAATTTCTGCTATAACAAACTGCCCAAAATGCAAACAAAAAGAAAAACAGTACTCAAGTATCCAGCAACCTCCTGTGTTTATGTGGAGAAACATTTAGCTATAATTCTGTCAAAAAAATAAATTAGAAATCAAACCACATACTTTTTTTACCATTTGCATTCAGCGTCTCTATCCTCATCTTCTGTTGTGGATTGAGTTGTTAGTGGCGGGGTGCGCCTATTTCAGCACTCGAATTGCTCTCACATGCACGGGGGAGAAGCGTGAATTGATGCGTGGATACAATCCAGCATGACTGTTTTTCCCATTTATATCAGATCCACTGGTGAGCGTTCACTTTGCGATAGCGACGACGCAGCTGTATAGCAGCGCTACAGCCGACGTAGAAACCCTACACCTCCTTCTACCGCTGCTTTCAATGAAAAGCATCCAAGCCGAGCTTTTAGATGAAGAGCAGCAGGCCGCACACCTACAACAGCCGTAGCGACGCGGCCGTCCTGTTTTGCGCCTCTTAGTGTTGAGTGGAAAACCACTTGCACCATAATCACCGGGAAATACGATTTCGACGCTCCTGGCATAATGGGAAAAAAGGCAATTATTTTAGTTGTTTGCTTGGAGGTGCTGTAAACAGATTGCTCCTCTGTGCTATTTCTGACATACAGAATACAGAAGAGCCAGAATTCTTAGACCTGTATTTAACCACTTGTCAACCGGGTCTGACATCTTAAGGATTAGAATTAGGATATAATTAAAAGAAAGCTACTCATGAAACAGGCAATGTTTACTAATTTGCAACTACAGTGCACACGATTTACAGAAGGGGTTATAATGTTGCCCGGAACACCGCTTGAGTCTTCCGGTGTCGCTACAACATAACATAAAGCTGCCAGGCGGTCCAAACGTTCATGTTGAACGCGTTGCCAGAACCGGGGCTCCCTTGGACGCAGTCATGTGACGCAGCGGCGGCTCATGGGTAAAATGGAACGTGCCGTGCTCGCAGAAACCCTTCTGGTGAGATAAAACAGGCTGCTCGATCACTAATGGTCCTCTTGAAAATGCTGCTGTTCCTTCGTGAGTTTCAGTGACGCGCTTGTCTCTCTAACCTCGAGTGCGAGGAGGAATATCTGTAAAGGTGCTTCACATTGAAAGAAGATGTGCTTCAAGCCGCCTCTGATCTTTTATTCATTACGTATCGCTGTGCGTCTGCCGCTCTTCTCTGATTCATCAGCACATTATGATGTTGTTGGTGTTGCTCCCGATGGGAGAATGGCATAAGACCGTATTCCTTCCGTATCCATTATTAGGTCAGCCTTACGGCAATGACCTCTTAAAGAGCAGGTGTTTTTGTACGGTAGTCGCGTTTGTGCGTTATTTCAGTGCTACTGACTCATTCCTCTGCTCTCTCTTCCACTCTCTACGTGGGTGAGTTCAATATCCACTGCATTATGAAGACATCAGCTGCACAGGTAAGTCTTTTGTTGTAAAAAACGTAACGGTGCACCCGGGCCTCCAGCTAACCGGCTCAATTAAACATTTATGGGGGAAGGCAGATGTGATTAATACTTCACTCAGGCCTTTAAGATTCCCAGTTTGATACCACTTGAGTTGCTGCGTTATTATGAAAGGGTTACTGGTGGAGGAGATGCTCCCCGCCCCCCGGCCCCCCTCCTCCAAGCAAATAGAACATCAGTCTGTTTACCCATAGATCACTGTGCACAGGTTATTTAGCCGTAATGCCAGCTGTACACGGCGAACAGATTGAACATGCCGTGTTATCGCAGGCCGTTAAACACCGAGCCGCAAGCAAACACTCGTCTCCTCCCTGTTACGCGAAACAATACAGTCATTTGATCCGTTGTTTTACCCAAATGTATTGATCATAGCAGCTTTACATTCTGATACGTTTGAAGGAGGTGTGATGCTTTCAGAAACCATGTTCAATATAGATCTAGAAGTGTGTCATTTAAGAGTAAAAAGGCAAGAGGAGAGAGTAAAATAATGTTAGTGAGGTTTCCTCCTGTGAATGCAGAGGACACCAATTAACCTTAGTTTGCAGACAGTTTGAAAAAAAGAGAAAAAAGCATGAATTCCCGTATGCGTGAATGAATTGGCGTAGTTATGCCACGTTCATAACACGTATCTAAATCCTGAACCGACGCTCATTTTTCACATTCACACTACTGTATTGTCACTTCCCATAACACAATGTTGTTCAGCTCTCAGAGAACCCTTATTAAGAGAATGCGAGAATTTATTGTTTTTGAGAGATTTCTACAAACTCCACCTGTCGTCATGATGCAAACTGAACTTGCAGCCTAAACAGCTCTTCCCCGAGCGAAAGCAGGGGACGCTCCGAGCCGACAGCGACATCCCAGGAGACTCTGCTCAGCAGGAGGTCGACGCCAGTTAAAATTTCACGCCAAGTCTTTCCCCGCCTCTCATACTTCCATCAGATAACCGGTTTTAAGTCTATTGTTGCCTGTTTCATTAGTAGCTTATACAAGAGTGAATGTGGGAACCATTAGGTGAAGCAGGCAGGATGACTTCAGTCCTGTGAAGTAAACAGCAGCGCATACAGTGCGTACATGTCTAGTTACATAGAGTAGTTTTATCTGATTATCTGGTATTTTCAAAAACATTAATTAGATATTCTCTATTAAAACTCTGTATTGAAGAAAAAAAATGTGTAAAGAGAGAAAATAGAAAAACAATTTTTTGACTGTTGCAGAGACTGAGATTTAACATTATGTTTTGTGGGCATGCAGGCCAATGTTCACTGAAACTCAAACTAAAAAAAATAAAGCAATAAAGTTATTAGATGACCAACGTTACAAGCAAAGGAGGATAAAAATGTTCAGAGCCATGGCTTCCTTAAAATATTTATATGCGTGTAAAACTTGGTAAGAGATAAGCTTTGGGACAAAAAATGAAGTAGACAAGGGAGAAGCGTTTTATAGGAAGCCGAAGTGGTGGCAATACCCTGATGATGTAGAAAGTCATTTAACAAGGAGGAAAACAAAAAGCTTTTGACTTGTAGCACTTATCTGATAGTTGCTGTGAAAAATAATAATATAATGATAATATACACCACATTTAAGTAAAAAACATAATGACGCATACAGGGTGCCACGGATACTGTGCAGGAAACATTAATTCGATGTTTGGGTATTTTTAGAATGAGTGACAGGCCAACACCCAAGAAAGCAGCTGAAAGTCAAATGCTTTATAATGGAAGTGAAAACTCCAACGACGACTCGCACACACAATTCCTATTTCATGTCAACTCCTTAAGCAATTGCCAACGGCGCATGAACAGCCTTCCTCGGAAGCTGAAATGTATCTTTTTCTTTATTCACTGGAATGTTGCTGGTGCGTCATATGGCAGGATGGAGAAGGGAGGACTCGCTTTCTTCCAAACCCACAGGGTTTCTCCCCTTCGCCGCTGATGGCCTGTAATTGGTGTTTAGCGCTGTTGTGGAGAGGCCTCAGCCGCCCGGTGGCTCCTATGGTTGCCTTTCGATGTGTCCCTGGTTTGCCGTTGACGCTCGTCCACTCTTTGCTTGAGGAATAGCAAGCATTTACGCTGGCAACGTGGTCTTTTTACCCGGCAGGGTGCGAAGGTGAACGGCTGTTCTTTGAAGGAGGGTTGAATTGGTAAGTATGTATTTTATGCAACACATACTATATTGTTATAACCACTCATTTACAACAGTATTATATTTATTTTTCATTCACCTCATTGGTTGGTAAGTGCCCGGGGATGGAATGCAAGTACTTAAGGACTGTAATTGAGTAGAATTGTAAATAGATTGGTTATCCATGCCACTTAAGCAGAGACTACTCTTTTTGCCTATAGCCAACACCTGTTCTAAGGAACTCCTACATGTTGACTGTGGGCTGCATGCAGCTCGCAGTCAGAGCTTCCCATAGGTGGCACTGTTGGCTCTTATGAACGACCGGTGGCACAACAGGTTGCACGACTCCACTTGTATCCGCGCAGAATGGACACCAAGGTTCCATCAAGCAGGTGATGCCACCTTCATCTGAGTTTGAAGCACAGTAGGCTATTGCATGTCAAAACTGATTTCTGTTTTACTTATTTACATTGTGAATTAAACTGTGGAATTAGATTTTTTTTCTTTTAAACGGTTATGAAATAGTCCGCCTCAAACCGTATGGAATAAATACACCTCATGCAGTCTAGTACTCCTTTTTTTCCATTTCCAATTTGCCACCAACACTCTTCATATATATTTTTGTCAACGGCTCTAAAACTACACAAAAGGCGCAATTCCCACGTGATACGAGGCGGGAGTGGAACGGCACAATACTTGCTGACGCGACGCGTTGAATACCTCTAATTTTCCAATCCAGCCCGGAGAGCCCCCCCCACCCCACCCCACCTTGTACACGCACACACACACACACACACACGCACACACGCACGCACTCCCCACTCGCCCCCCTCCCCTCGTCCTCAGTGTCTGCACCAGCACGCTGTGAGCCCGCGGCCACAGGGCGCAGAGCGGCAGCGGCCCCGGATCCCTCTCTCAGCTGCGCCGCCACTGCGCGCTGCTCCACCGCGGAGGAAAGTTGGACGATTCATTCATCAGATTTCGCGCGTGTTCGCACGTCGCTGTAAATCCGCCACTCTGTGTGAGAAAGAAGGAGGACGTCGCATATCCCTCTTAGGAAAGCGGGGATTGTTGGGGACTTTTTTGTTGTTGTTGCGGTTATAGACTCGTTGATGAAATGATCCGAGCCTGAAAAGAGGAGACGGTTGTGTTTTGTTTGCAGCGTTGGATGAGACAGCGGCGCCGTACGTGTCCCGTATAGTAAGATAAATATGGTAAGCAGCAAAGAAGAAGGAAAAAGGAAAACACTGCATCCATTTATTAGACTTACTCATTTCTTTTCGAAATGTTTCAGTTGTGTTTTTTGTTGTTCTTGTAGCCAAATGTTGTTTTACAAGTGTCTAAAGCCCGCAGCCGTGTAATCCATGACGCGTTCAAACACCCTGGGTGCTTAGGGTGAGCTTGGTGACAGGCGCACCCCGGTGGGGGCGGGCGGGGAGGGGGCGGGGGGGCACCTGTTTTACCCCCAGTAAGAGGGTTAATGCAACATATACCGCGAAGAATGAGACCAGTCCATTCATTGCGTGAGCTGTGTAACATGTGGAAGACAAACGTGGGCTCTCACTGTGTTTCCAGGGGACGATGCTGACCGTGCGCGCGCGTCCGTGATGGCGAGCGGTGTCGCGAGGAATACAGCGGATTGGTTTTAAATGGAGACCTGCTCAAAGGGGATACATTGCGTGCAAAGTTGTGCGTCTTTCTGCTGAGGGAGTTATCCAGCGGCTCCCCCTCTTCGCCCCCCCCCCTCCACCCACCCGGTCTCCCTCGAATCACCATGAGTCCACGGCGAGAGATGGGACCGCTTCGCTGCGTGGGACTCACCGCTTTTCTCCTGTGCACAGGTGAGACCCCCTTCGCCCCCCCCAACCCACCCTCCGCACAAACACCTACGCTAATGCCGATGACAACTTGTGCGCATGCAGCTGGAACGCGATCTATGTTAATGGGAGCGTTTCATCACACAAGAGCCGCTGTACGTGCGTCAACCTTCTCGGGTGGTTTGAGTCAGTTTGGCACATTTAATGACATGCAAATGATTTTCTTTCTGCCAAGAGGACACATATGATTTATGAGGCACATAATTAGCTGTAAGCTGCTGTGGCGGCATACACAATGACTTGTAACATTAACAGGAATGAGCTGGGACATTTGCGTATGGGAATGTGTGGGTTCGGGTGTTGTAGCAGCACTGAAATAGGATGCGGTGCGAGAGATGGCACTGCAGAGCACCGGGGATACCAACAGGCTGCACCGCAGACACACAGCCAGACAAAGAGCAGGGCATCTTCTCACTAAGTTCTGCGTTTGGGAAAAACATGTAAGTTGTGTCTGGGTGAAGTGTATCTCTGGGTTTTTCCCGTGTGTGCGTCAACATGTCTTTGGGTGTTCCAGTGTATACATTTTCCCATGAGCGTGTCAATGTTTGGCTGCAATGTGTGTTTTTGAAAGATGCGTGGGTGTGCGCAGACGTGCGATCACAAAAAGAATCCTTATGGAAAATATTTGTTTTCATCCTCTCTGTTTACATGCCAATCATAAGGCGCATTATACACATACACATATATTAATTATAAACCGTTTCCCTGGGATACCACCCTAAGATACATTCAGAAGCACTGCAACTGCATCTATTTATTGGAAATTTACTCACATTACATTTAAAAATCTCCAGGCGCCAATCTCGGGATGCTGTGGCCTCTCTGTACCAGGGTCCATTAAGAACAGTTAGATTATATGACAAACTCAGGCAAGCCGGTTCAGACATCATGTCGAAAGCACTTATAATAACCAAGCGCTTTAGATAAATGGCATAATAATAAGACTTATTTGCAGAGATGCCCAAAATTGTGCTCACATAAATTGACAGCTCCTCTGTAATAACCAGTGTAGAAGATTCTTGACTCTTATTGTGAAAACCTGATGGTGACGACACACTTGGAACACCCTGCAGAAATAGTCCTGCACCCCTCCGCACTCCCCCCGTAACCACCTGGTTCTAGTCGGCCACTTAATCTTTGCAGCTGAAAGTGGAGCGGAAAGGGAAAAAAAAGTTTCCAACCTGTCAGTCAAAACCCCCCTTGTGTGCCGTGTCTCAGAGGATATTATAACTCTCTAGCCATCGGATTGCTTTTACCGAGAGGCTCTAGGTTGTCTCTCTGAGACACGCGCACTGACAGGCACATGCATGCTGTCAAACTGACCATCGGGACATTTGGAAGTTCTTCTAATAGCCTCGCATGCTATAGGATGTGATGGGGTTTATATAAAACATGGCAGATTGAAGGATGGTCATTTCCCAGTCATGTAGAAAAGGTTTAAAAGAGACAATTTCATGACGTTGCTAATCCCACACCTACCATACCAACCAGTGTCGTCTCCACCCTCTGTTCATAAGTATATGAGGATAAAGGGAGTGGGAGGATTCTCACTCGGGGCGTCTCTGCTCTTTTGTACATGTGTGGGCCCGGACACAGTCCCATGATTGGGATGGAAGGTTGAACATTTACAAAAACCAAAAGCCCATAGCTTTGATTTAATAATCTCTCTCCCTCTGTCTTTACACACATACAATTTCACATGCTGCTTTCCAAAGTATCTGTGCGTGGCCATAATGTATGACTGAGGTTGAATTCAATATGATTAAATGGAGAGTTCAGATTTGTTAAAGTGGAGTTACTTAGTTCAGTGGATCATCACCCAGGTGGGGGAAACAGACAGTGGAGCCAGGAGCAAAGCACAATGTGGTGCTGTCGGAACAGGTGCAGCAGAAAACTTATTTTAGCCACCTAAAAAAAAACAAACTTTGGTGCAGTTAGCGTTGAAGTGCAGTTAAAGGTACGGTTAGACTGGACTGCGGGAGAACAGTAACTTTTCTGCAAGGTTAAATGAACGTATGACGATAATTTACAAAAAGAACATCATTCTCTATTGAATAAGACTGGAAACTAGAGATTGAGACCATACCTGCAGTTCGGGATACATTTTCTTACAAGCCTCTATGCAATTTCAGATTGCACAAAGAATGCAAATTGAAAGCAAATTTTCAGAAGCGAAGGTTATGGCTGGTACGGAATAGAAAACTAAACCCCAACGAAGAGGTTAGGGAAAGCTTGTGGTTGGAATTAATAAAAATGATGTGATT
The DNA here is from genome assembly GCA_021346845.1 of Apeltes quadracus. Lineage (NCBI taxonomy): Eukaryota > Metazoa > Chordata > Actinopteri > Perciformes > Gasterosteidae > Apeltes > Apeltes quadracus. Next base: position 8,387,572 of record CM037930.1, on the reverse strand, counting down.
GGTCCAATGCGAGGACTTATGAACCCAATTCCTAAGATAACGATAATGTAATAATATTCAACAAAGAAACCGTTGCAACTGGAGCAACATCACACTGTTGAATAATCAGTCTTCAGTCTTAATTACGCATTATAATGAGGAAAAAAGAGATAGATTATAATGCCCATAGCAAATGTATTGAGCCATTTGTGTTACTGTAAGTCTTTTCTGATATTGTCTGCAGGAACAACCTGAACCCAACTCAACTGTATTATCTATAGTGGAGCAGTTATATCGGGTGGATGACTCTCGAATCATGCTTCCTGTAGCTCAGTAGGCTTTGATGCTATGTCAGAAATAGCTACCATCGGGACTTTTAGTCAATTTAGCCCTACAAATAACTATCAATACCTTGCTTTTTGAGCTAGTTGAGGGTCCTTTTCCGGATCTAAGTTCAGGGATGCTTTTGAGTCTCTTGTTTGTCCAAAGATTGCCAGTTTAATGCCTTGTTATTCGGACTCATTTTATTTTATATTTATTTGACTTGACAGGCATGACAGGCAATGCCTTTGCAATGATTGCACCAACATGTCAATGCAGCACTCCCATGTGCCCCAGTTTTCTACGTTCTTCACCTCAAAGAAGCTTGTTCTAACCTTTGGGACCAACGTTTGCATGTTGAACTCATATTGCTTGACGCAATGCGTGTTGTTTCTTTCAGTTAAAAAAAAATAATCAAAATGACATGAATGGAGAATCTTTAAAAGGGAGCGTGTGTGTAACATTTAGGCATGTTTATTGGCAAATATTACTCATGATACTCATAACTATGTACTAATTAGTTTAAAATCCACCCAAACTGCTGCATCTGTTCACGTTCAAAGGCTGCGGTGGATTTATCCAGACTGAGACAATCTGTGGTGTGAGCGAGAGTTTAAAGTGTAATGGTAAGACTTGAAACAGATTATCTCATGTCAATATTAGGCGAGAGGAAGCACACACACACACACTGTACACACATTCAGGCTGTTAAGTCCTGGCTCCCACCACCTGGAGAGGAACGTCTCGTCTTTGAGCATCTCCTGGTTTCATTGTCGTATGAGGTTATCAGGCTGTGAGAGCTGCTACACAATTCTGCTTAAATAAAAAGAAGAGGCCAACAGAATGAGCTGCTATAGGAAACGTATGTGGTTATGGTCTCCCTCTCTTTTTTTTTAACTCCTTGTTCTCCTTAAATGGCTTAAAAGGCTATTCGATGAGCTACGTTCATTACCATAAAACAAGAACTGGAGGCCTTGACCGGAACACTAAAATGAATTCTGCCTGTTCGACATTGCGAGTCTTCCTGCAGCGGAAGAAGGCGTTCAGGAGGAAGAGTCAAGGTTTATCACTCTGAAAGGAAGCAAAAGCCCACAAATATACAAATACACATTTGATAAAGATTTGCCAAATGCAGTGTAAAAATGTTATACAAAATGCTCTGTTATAAAGTGATGAGGTTTGCTCCGTATGACACTATATTTTACTCAAGGCTTTAGAAAACAGCAGAAGGAAACACTGCACCAGAGAGCCATATGTCGTGTTATATAAATCACAACATATGGAAAAAACTCTAGAAGTAAAAGATCGTGTAAAGCGATGGCAAATCTCACATTTCTGTATGCTTATGAAGGCTGCCATGAACTGAGGTCTGTAATCAAGCCAATTGAATTACATTGAATACTAAATTAAACAGAACTAACAGTTCTAAGTGATACGTCAGTCTGGCTAGTATGTAAGCAGCTGAGTTAAATATAGCCTACTGTTATTTTTTTCTACTTCAAAATATTCCACAGGGAACCCAATAAAGCCTGATCTCAACACTGACCGACCCAAGTATCCTTACTTATATGCTATCTTTAATTTAACAGATTATCCCTGTGGATTAAGAACCTCTTAGGAAAAATGAAAACATTAATAACACATATTTTAGCTCACATTTAGAGTGTTTAGTAGCCTGGGTTGTCCCAGGCTGCCTTGCGCGCGCAATTTATTTCACGCTGCAGGGCAGCCTGGAAACCATGGAGCAAATTTGCCCCTGAGATAGGGAACCAATCACAGAGCGGGGAGGGTGCAGCAAGACGATGACGTCGAATATGCGCTGGCAGGATTTTGTTGATTGCCTTGACTCCTGTGCGACTGTCACCCCTAACAACGCTAACCTCTCGGATAAACTCAGTTTTTTTTATAAAGACATGTCTGTAGAGTGGCCATATATACCAGGGGTCCCCAAACTATGGCCCGCCGGGGCCGCGGAGCCGACCCGCCCCCCGGTCAGCCCGGCCCCCGACAGAGGACGACAGAGGTTATGTGGCCCTGCACAAACGGCAATAGTCGCTGAACGACATCGTGTACACATAAGTTATTCTCTGACCGATCGCCTTCTTCCGCGTAGAACTTCTGTCGCTAGGAACAGGCGCATTTGACAGACATCCGTAGCGCCCAATAAACGGCTCTGGGCATTCGTAAACCACGCCTCCAATAAGAGGAAATGAACATGTGGTTTCCAGACCCCGTCTCATTTGAGATCCGGGTATGACGTTAGCCAGGCTAAGTGTTTAGTGTATAGTGTATGCAATGTTGCTGGCTACTACAAATGAAAGGACTGTGAAAACCACACTGACATTAAGCTTTGTCCCTGCCAAAACACATACAAATGGAAGGGAACATCAACATTTCAATCTGATATTGAATTTGTCATATTTTTATATTTTCTTTCTGCCAAAACAAAACGAGAAACAAAAAGACATTGCAGACCACAAAACCCATACGTTTTGGAAAAGAGAGTTTAACACTGTGTGATAGTTTGTTTTTCCCTACTGACCACACATGACTTACGGACCACGATCTAAAACATAAAAAATACATTTTAATTAAGAAATCATTCGGGTTGAAATTCCTTCTCCTCCAACAGCAGGAGGCTAAGGTAAAACATATTTCCATGGCAACTGTGGAACCACTGCAAAGGGAGAAAAGGTCAGTAGTCGATGACATATGCAGAATATTTTGTAGTTTTTATTGCATCTTCCTTAAAGTGTAAGTGAAATATTACTTTGAAAACAAAGTTGATTCCTAACACCGGCGTGCTGTAAATGAGCTGTGCCTGGATGACCCAGATAAGCAGCACTACGCTGGGTTGCTGCCTTTTTTTGCATTGAATAATTCTCAATTGATTCCGTGGATTCGAGGCAAATCTTGCCGCCCGCTGATTTACCTTTTTCATCCACCTGGCAGACCGAATGACTCAAAGCATCCAAAGTTCAAATACAAGCACATCATACAGCCAAGGCCTTTTATTGTGTATTTCATTTGATACGAACAAAAGACGGGCCCCGCGGCGTTATGTCCAGGGGAAAAATGCATGATGCTGCGTGAAAGGTGTCCTGTTTTATCAGTAAGTCACAACAGCGTCAGGCTGTTCTTTTCCACACTGTCGTTAGCTAAGTGATTGACAGGAAAGGACGTTTTACTGTGCAGAGAATTCAAATTACAGGCCTAATAGTGGACACTAGTTGTGTAGTCAATCGTTTTTTTGTGTTTTCTTGTTAACAATACAGCAGTTATTGATGGAGACTTCACAAGGGCCAGGCGCCAGGCATGCATTGAGTCAAACCTGAGGATACCGAGGGGCTTTAGACACCATGACAAATGAAGGGATTTCACTACGCAACTATTTCCTCAGTGATGGAACATGGTCATTTGGAGAAATCCACTGCATGTAATCCATTTGGGAGAAAAGTGTCTTTCTTTATCCACTGGTGGGGCTTTACTTATAGGATCAAAGATGGAAAGGATGAGAAAAAGAATGGTCGACATACAACAGCATTAGGATGAAACATTGCCCTGCTTTCCTTCTTCACTTAGTGTTTGGAGAATTGGGATTTCAACGCGCCCAACCATGGCTGGCGCTTGAGGATCCGTGCCGATGCACCGCGACACACATAATTACACACAAACGCCCGTCTGCAGCATCACCAGAGCTTCTGTGACACGTTGTGGCGACGCCCTGTAAACACACACACACGCATGCACACAAACACACACGCGCGCGCGCAGGCAGGCACACAGAGACTCATCTGCTTGGGCAAACAACTTCACAGCCATCCAACTGGGAAGGGATCACACTCTCTGGGAGGTCTGGAGACAATTAGCATAACTAACAGAACACTCTGCACAGTCCCGGCAAATCAGAAGGAAATGAAAAAGAACCTCCGCAACTCAGAGCGGAAAAAAGAATGTTAACAGCGTTTCTTTTTTCCTTCTTATTTGCCGCTTTTTCTGGCTGTGTGAAAGATTGACGGAGAGAGAGATCACATATCTCGCTTCACCAGCTTTGGTCCCACAAGAGAGGCGAGGTGCAGAATGTGCTCTCTTTTATTACAAGACTGTCACCTGGGCTCCACCCCCCCCAACCACCCGCCGAGATGGCCTCGCTGTGCCTCGCTGTGCCTCGCTGTGCCTCGCTGTGCCTCGCTGTGCCTCACTTCACGGATTTTTTTGCAGTAAGTTGTAAGCCAATTAAATTCCTCTTTTCCTGTATTACTGAAGAGAATTATGTCATTTTGTTTCACTTTTGTGCGAGAATGCCGCAGGTACCGAAGTAGAGATGGTGGCTGTGATGACGGTGGGGAGTTTTCTGGTGGTGCCGTTGTCCCTTCAGCTTAGAAAGGTGCCTTCGGTAGCAGGTCACCGACGAATGGGCCTGGAACGACCACCGGAGTGTTTGTGAGATTCAAGAGGAGCGCCTTCGAGTTCATCGGCTTTATTCAAACTCCAAAAACAAATGACGATGTAACATCACACAAGCAGCGGTCAGAAAGTCCTCATAACGAACATTTCAGACGATCGTGACGAAACGCTAAAGCAAACTCCCCGAGCGGCTCGCCTGCACGGCTTGCACGGGCCAGTGTGTGCACAGCTGCTTCAGTCCACAACAATAACAACGTGCAAACTGTTGATGTACACCGACACACCGCCGCGACACTGTTTGCTTAAACTCGCGATAAAAGGTGCTTCCGAGAAAGTGTGAGTCAGCGGCGACCGCGGGAGACACTTGAGCATGCAGGCGAAACACTGCCTGCTGCATCACAATGCGAGATGAGCCGCGGAGAGACTCAAAAAGGTGCACATTTGCTCAGTCACGGAGGGACCTGCCGACACACAGACGCAACCGAAGACATCCAGCTCCACTTAGTCTGACGCTCGGCGGAGCTCATTAACTTGATGTGCGGCACACTGCCAGAATCACGTTCACCTTTATATGCCAGGAATGCGCGCACATAAACTATAAGGCATCATTTAAAAGCTAAAACAAAATATTTGCAAACATAATACTCAATGAATGAGTGTGTTCCTCCAGCTTAGACATGAACTTTGATTCAAGGTGAACGTTACGTGATGAAGGAAACTCATCCTGGATCTTTAAGACAAGTAATGAAATCCGCTTTAGAGCAACAAATAATGCAAGTGTACATATGCTTCTTACACCACTTCCGCTCTGTTCAGCCGATATCCTGGTGGCAGAACGGCCTCGGCATTTAACTGTATTGCGAATGGACTCGAACGAGGTGCAATTCCACGTAAATAGCGTGACATTGACCTTTTATTCGCCTCAATCTCGTTACTATGGCGTCAATGTCCCAACGTTCGTGGAAGTTCCACATCATGTGCAGCTCAGAGTGGAGCCTCCTCTCCTGCAGCCTGTGGCACGCGGGGACTGCGTGACTCAACGCCGGCCAGAGCTCAAAACACAATGACACAATGACATAATATAACGTAATATAACGTTCACCTTGACTCAAAGTTCATGTCTAAGCTGGAGCATAATATAAAGTCTCTTTCAACCAAACAAAGTGCAGGATTATTAATATAACTCATATTACCACAATTTCCTGCATGTTAAACTTCATAAAATATAATTAACGTCTACTCAGTGATTCCCATCTGATTAAGGGGAAAGAACAGACAGGCCTTTCTGTACAAATCTAAACATAAAAAGCCACGTGAAGGCTTTCATGGAACTATCCGTCGCTTCATTGCCTTGTTTGTCTGTCTGATTCCAGTTCAAAGCTGTTCTTCAATGATTGATTTGAATTAATTAAGAGATGAAACAAATAATCACGCTTGCAAAACAGCTAAAGATAGTGAGATAAAAGAAAAAAAAACTCTTCTTACAATAAATTATAGTTTCAAACTTTCAGAATTGAAACTGTTCCACAGCAGGAATGTGACTCTCAAACCAAGACTCAATTCCCTTCCCAATTTTCAGCAACACTGCCTCAAGAGAGGTAAACATTGCTGAGAGCTGCAGCCAATACAAAAATATATCAGCAATAAGACTTCCATCTTCCAAAACCTATATCCACATGGGAACGAAAACCTTAAACGCGTTCCCACGTGAGGGAACCAGATGTTGATCAGTCCGTGGGGCTTCTGACCGGACGTGAGCACAACATTGCGAGCGGCCTTATTAAACTGTTATTGGTCAATTTCTATTTCATATTAGATGCGGCGTTGTCCTGTTAGCAGGCCCTATTAGGCTGGAAAATTGTAATCTGTGCAGCAGTGGAGCACATGTCATTACAAAATATGAAGAATCTTCTTTTGAGCATCCACAATGGGATAAAAGTGTGTATGCGAGTTTGTCTGGGGGCCTTGGTGCAGAAGTGTGTGTATTCAAGTGCAAAGTCTCAGGGTTTTGTTTTTTGCCAAATACGGTTTTTCTATTCCACTTAATTCCCCCTTGCTCATCCTGCTCATCTTTCCCCTGCCTCCCCCCCCCCTCTCTCTCCTTCCTCCCCCTCCCCCTCCCCCGCTCTTCTTCCCTCTTCATTTACGGTTTTTCCTCTTTCTCAGCTGTTGCCGTCTCCGCTATCAAAGAGCAGAGCCAAAAATGTCATTGGCCAATCTAAAAGAAAGATTAAGAGCTACATTGTTTGCCAGCGGCTTTCCCTTCAAAAAGGCAAACTCTCTGGGAGTGCTAAAATAATGTCAGATGGTACAAAGGATTAATATGCTTATTCACATCTTTGCAAGAGTTAAATGAGAGGATCGTCACACTCTCAGACATGAGAGGAGAAAGAGTTTTTCCGAATGTTAAATTATTCCGTTAATTCCAACGGCTTGATATTTAATTTATTAATGTATTTGTTTTTTAGGTATACGCAGTGATGCTCTGTTCAGCCAACAAAGTTGTATCTTTATAGTATAATTGTGTAATTACTTTTGATGTCATTTCATCACCTGGTGTTTTCTGGCCCGTTCGGTGCACCAGATTTCATTTCTTTTATCCACATTTCCACTTTGCATCCGCAGCGCACGTCTCTATCAATTGATTTTTTTTCCCCAGGCAGCGGTGTCCTCATCTTTGTAGAATGTAATCACCACGAGTTCCAAGACCAACAAACATACAAATCTTACCAGAATACATCTGAATAGAGAAAGAAATGCCTAACGCCTTCCAGCTGCTGCTACTCTACCGACATCTGAACACGGTTAAAACATCCAGGAGATTTGAAGGCTTCGATGGAAAACGCGTCGACCAAATTTCTCTTAATATCTGACCACTATTGGTGTGTTTTTGAGCGCTTCGATCCGCACTCTGCATGTGCCTGCGCCTATAATCTAAAACGATAAGAGTGATTTTCGACAATCTGCTGTGCCCCTCTCTCAGCCTGCCCAAGGCCAGATCTGGGCCCGGTGCCTCGGTAATAGAGGATAAATCAGTTTTTAAAAAGGTCTATATACAGTGTGTGTGTGTGTCGGGGGGGGGAGAGGGGGGATGTATCCAAAGCCCCAGGATTTAACCAGTCATGAAATCCCCTTTGTTTCGCTGTGGTGGTGAGGTGCCGGCCCGGGGGCCTCTCCAGTGCCAGCGTTCTCCAGCAGGTAATTGGGCCTCTGTGAGCCCGCTGCGCGTGTGTAATCTCTCCACGGATACAGTGAGGACACAGGCGCCTCACTTTAAGGGACATTGAGGGACACGCAGCCCTCTTATTTAAGGCAACTGATGAGCTGGACAGCTGGACTGACGTCTTGCACTCATGTCTTCACACTCTCAGCCAAAAGGTGTGATTTCCATCAGCACTTTCATTTTCTCATCCACTTGAGGGAGGTTCAAAGACTCTTGTGGATTGTGGCTTTAAATAATTACATATACAAATCGGCTGGGGACATATTATCATCTCTATGTAGTCTCTGTGGAGCTCCTTCAATACTTCTGCCAAATCTGCCAAATTGGGGAATTCACTTGACAACTTCACTAATTGTTCAGGTCACGACATTTCTTTAAATCTTGTTTCAGGAGCCAGAAAGTGTCCAGCAACATGTTGAAGCTACAGTACAGCGTACTTCAGGTTTGCCCGTGTGTTGGGTTTCATTCGCTGTTCTACATCCTGCATGCAGGGTGCAGGGCCATGCAGCTTTTCCATCCATGCACTGCCTACTCAGTTATCTGCAACAGTAAATGTGCAAACAACAGTGTTAGAAAAAACCGAAACCTCTGACTACCTGCCGGATGAACACACTAGAGTCAAAATGTTCATGTGACCAGCAAAATATTTCAACGTCTACCAAGTGGATAAGCACAAATATTTGTGCACACATTATTGATCTGTAGATGATTAAAATTAAAAAGTAAAATTCTAACATACAAAAACATGCCATTAAAAACCGCAGCCTGCAACAGTAACTGTAAGGTCCTGCATCAAACAAGTTGCTGTAGTGTATTCATCAGTCTACTCATCTCTTTAACAGGTTCGCTCCGTTCCGATTGGCCCATAATTCCCTTTGACTAAGCGCACTGCAAATGTTTATCTTGCCGTTCTTTGGTGTAGTCACAAGCCAGGATATACCCTCAATCTGTAAAGCTAATTACTACCACTTTCATCCCAATGTTGTACAGGGCAGAGGTCCTTTCATATGTAGATTTGATTCAATTATGCCATGGTGAGCTCATTAGGCTGGATTTACATTTAGAGATGTTTTTGTGCCGCGTTCCCTCTGAACCTACTCGACGCGAGCGCAGCAATCACAGGTTTATGATGACCTGACATTTCCTGGATAGCTTCTCCCAAAAGTCGTGTCTGCTCATCAAAGCTGGGAAATGGCACCATGCTGCTTTGAGATTCATGGTACACTTTGATATATTAAACACGGTCATGGTTTCAGGATGGTTCGAGCTAGTTAATTCGTCGGGTCAGAGAGCAGATCGAGGCCGGTCGCTTTTTGAATACAGCCAGTATTTCCGGAGTCAAATGTCAGTCAAGCCTGGTAAGCGGTCAGGCTTTCATTTTTCAATTTTTCTCAACATTAATCAGTTATCATCATAGCATCGCAAATGATAAATTCTGCAGTGTGAATGACTGTTTTAGGTTAGTTGGCTGAGAAACCGGTGGATCCATTTGAGAGGGGAACAAATTAGAGAGGTAGCCATCAATCATAAACCCCCGATTCTTCCCGCTGTCAAATTACCTCTGCACCAGCACACCGCCGCCGACAATTTGTATAGAAAAAGAACACTTTATCTTTCCAGCTGTCAGAGGAATAACCAGCCTGTTGATTGTGAGCGTTGTGCTAGGAAGTTTCCCCGTTCAACATTCAGGCAGGAATAAGCCGCCGCACACCTTTTAGTGCAGATAGCATGCAAAACACAACGGGATAAAGTATGTGCATTTGCATTAACATGATATATTTGCGCGGCGTTTCCACTCTCTCACGCTTTTTCTTTTATGATTTTTTTTTTTCTCCTTTTTTTTTCCGGCTGATGTGATATCACACGGGAGAATAATAGTTTCAGAATAAAAGGAAGGATCGAGGGCTTATCTGGCACTGCAGGTGTGGTATTACAGGCCTCTCAATGGGAATCAGCCTTGTGGTGTGGAGTATAAGCTCCCGCCGCCGCGCAGAGCATTCTGCACGTAATCCCAGCGCGCCTTCCCACGAGCGGGAGCCTGGGACGAAGTGAAGGGCACGCCGTTGTGACTCGGACAAGCGGCCGCTGAGAGAGGCGCAGGAGGGCATGTCCTGCTTTGTGCGGTCGCTCGGCGCTGCCAGGTAGAAGTCCTCTCCGAACGAACGTAAAGGCCACCTCTTCCTTCCTTTCAGTGTTGAATAACACAAATGATGGGCTGGTAGTGTGGTGAGGGGAGAAAAAGGCAGCAGATGGTTCATTTTTTTTACTGTACTGCAAAGTGGGTTTAATGTGGTTTAATGTGGCCAAAACTATTATCCGCAGTAAATACAGTATGATCTTCAAACAAACTCATTATGCATTACGTGAGATGCTATGAATGTTGATGGATCACCCTTCAAAGCAGCGCCGGAAAAATAAATTAGTCCATTTTTTATTATGTATACTAATGTATTTTTGTGCTGCAGAGCATTCGACTCAGCTATTCAAAAATCGGTCCTGAACTTGTGTTATCTATTTTCACATTGTGGTAAAATGAGACAGTGGATCTGGACCACTGAATATTCAGTGAGTCTTTGTAGACTAATTATAATGTGTGTCTTCGTAAACTTGGGGACTGCATGCGGTGACTGAATAAGGCAGAGCAGGAAATAAATTGATTTCTTTGCTTTGATGCAGCTGCGTTGTGTGTGCACGAGTGTCTGATGAGGGTTCGCCCGAATAAAGAAATCCTATTCTTCATTTCTTTTGTATGATAATTTAGGCCAGCTAGGGCCGAATCCCTGCCTCAGCACGAGGACGGCAGGAAATCTATTCTGGGCCGGGATGAAATTAATGGAACATTTTATTGGTGCGGGTCATGTTTGTGGTGTTGCGGCATTGTAATGAAGAGGAATGTTGAGGGATGTTGAGGGGGTGGAACGTTAAAATGCCCCCGGCAGGTTGAGTTTGCCAGTGAACGGGAAATAAGTCTATTGCTAAAAACATGGAGTGACTTATAATGTGAGTTTCTATGTTTCTGCGCACGGTTGACAATTGAGTATGTGCGACACATGCATACAAATGCCAAATATGAACCGATGTCTTAGGTGCCTCGGCCCTATTGTTTTACATTCTAATGTATTTTAAGGCCAGTCACAATAAAAGGCGCCAAGAGGGTGTGATGCATTGAAAATGGGCTTTGTGCACAAATTGCTCATTCGTCTCGGATTTGAAGGTAAAATGTTTGTTTGCGTTTTCTTCCCCACATTTAAATTTAACTTTGAAGCCTCTCTCTGCTCACTTCTGAGACAACCAGATGCCCTCATTGATAACCAAACTGCTTGTGTGAAGAAAAAAAAAAAATCAAAATAGAGCTGATTTTCAAACCGCTGCATTCAGCAATTTCACAGCAGTGAGCCATTGTCACATTCATAGAGACATTACTGTAATTAACACAAACAAAATGAGACCATTAGATCTCAGCGGTTATTGGTTTCTGTTTTGCATCTTACGCTGCGTGTTAAACACACTGAAGAGACAGTGTTCTGCGTCGTAACACTGAGTGGAGCGAGTCCCACTTTGCCATTTATAAATATATATAACTCACCACACAATCATCAAACACATTTTGTCATTAACATTATTGCTGTCACTGTCGTGTTTGGTCTAGTTTTTCCGGTCTTTATTTAGGTCTCCCGTCCCTCCACAGAGGATGTTACAGCAGATGGAAACACACACACGACGCACCCTCTGCCTTTCTTCCCCTCAAAAAGAAGAGTGTGCTGAAATGATGATCATCGTTTTTGCTGCTAAATTTGTTTTCGTTGAAGAGGAAGAGAAATAATCTAAAAAAGGAAATCTGAAATGATACAGAAAAGAAAGCACTGCTTACAGCCAAATCCTTCTGGAAAGTATTTTAAAGTGTTTTAAGGACTTACTTGCCCCTTTTCTCCAAGTGAAAAGGGGAGTGGGGACTGTTACAGTAGACTGGCTCAAGCTCGAGTGATCACAGTGCACTGTTGCTGAGTCAGGTCACTGTGAGCAGCCTCAGGGCAGCCAGCCAGAATATCGAGGCTGTTCTTGTGTTAATGAAGAGATTGTCCACCACCTCTCCACTTGTTGAGTTTGCACAGATGGCCACACAATCAAATCACAAGTCGGCACCATTACAAGCACTATAACCTGACCTGCTGTAACAGTTTATACGGTATTTTATATTTTAGATGAAGCTCATTCTTACACACGTGTTTAAACACGTGATAACTGAGAGGATGAATACCATCCGTGGGTGAAAAGCTCCTCGTTTACAGCACTATGTGTAACTAATGCCCAGGAGCACCACGGTGACCACAGTGAACATATATGTAACCATGTCAGAACTGGTCTGCCTTTATTGGTTCTATTAATACTCCTGACTAAAAGGGAGGAGAATGGGGCTTGCAGAACATGTCAAAACTTTTCACACACACACACACACACACACACACACACACAAATGTAGAGTAAAACTTTACTGAAACTCCTAAAAACTCTGACAAAGTTCTCCTTAGTCGTCATGATGGAAGGAGAAAAAAACGAAAGTGACTGTGTTGAAAAAGCCATCAGCTCCATCTGTAACGGAATCTCTGGATTTCAGCCAGTTGGTTTCAGATCTCGTTTACGCTCTCTACTCAAACTGATGCAAAAAACGCCTCCTGTTGACATCGCAGCATTTTTTTTTATCTGGATTTATTTGCTTAAGGGCCCGTCACCAAAGACTGATTTCAGCAAGAAAACAGGGAGGAGGGTGCAAAGGATTGTAACAGGAACCAAAACAGAACCGGGGTTTTTTTTTTTTTTTGGAACACCATAATTATATTTCAATCATGCAAATGAGCTTGGTTTTGGTAGTTAGAGGGCTGTTGAAGTGTGTAATTGAAAATGCAAAAGATTGTCTCGCATCAAAATGTCGAGGAAGGCGCGGGCTGGCTGCTAATCAGAACGGCCCACGTGTGCCGCGCACACTGAATCGCTGCCTTGATCTCTCTAGAATTGAATCGTTTTATCTTAATTAACTGTGCAGAATCCATCCAGGTTTGTGAGAGTGCCAATTTCTTTCACCAGACCTTTCTCTATTTCAAGCAGCAGCAGAAAAAAAAAAACATCATCTCCTCCCCTACCTTAAAAAATAATTCTCGAGCCGATGGTGATATCGCCTAGGAGCGGTGATCTCTGGACGGGAAGCTGTCAGGTAACCGTAGCTGCAGCGACTGTATCCTATCTGCCTGGTTGCTGAGCCACACCTGTTCTCGATTTATCATCGTGTGAGCGCATTTTCCTTACGCCAATGACACCAGGGTGAAGCAAACTCTCAGTAAATTTAAAAAACCCAGAGAAACACAAAGTACGCGTTACCCAAATTACAGCAACGGGAAATTGTTTGAGACACGATAGCATCGTTTTGTTTTTTGTTAATCCATTTTACCACCACGCTCGCCTTCTCTTAATTTTCTGAAACAGCTCTCCAGTGAGCAGCGGGAGTGCGTAAAATTTGTGTTTTAATTTGTATGTTCATATCCGTTTTCAAGCAAAAAAAAAAAAAGCAGAAAACATGAATTAAAAAAACAAATACAAAAGCTAGTTATTTGTTAATTCCCCTTCCCTAAATATCTTTATTGATTGATAACCCAAAGACCCTGCAGATATTTTCTTCAATAGGGAGCAATCCAATTAAATTATGTTCCCCGTCTGATCCAACCACCCGACCCTGATAGAACATGCATTTCACAGTTTTAATGGCTTGCAGCAATTGCGTAGCCGCTGCTAATTGCTCATAATGGACACATTTAACATGAATAATGAGCAATAGTTCCGATGTATTCCCCTTCCCTTAATAGTTCAGAGAGGTCATTTTGATCTGGAAACTGGAACTGGTCCTTACAGAAAGATTCCACCTCAAGCATCTAAAAGGGCTTCTGCTAGCGGCCGAAACTTGAAATATGTAAATGAAAAAGAAAAAATACAGAGGCTGTAGAGGGTTGAGTGTTGGACGTTACGAAATAACACGATAAGAGAAATGGAGGAAGAGACTGCGCCCTCCGCAATCTCTGGCTGACTCCTACGCGGCAGAAGCCAAGTTCACGTCAGATGATTTTAACTGTAATTCCACACCTGACTTGACGACCGTGGCAACCTGGGCAGATGGTCCTGAGACGTAAACAAGCAGAGGACCGCTGAGCGCTGCGGGCCGACGCGGTGTTTCCAAGCATGTCTGATTCTATTTGGTTCACACAGTGGGGAAGTGGTGCAAGGCTCACAGTCGGAAACCCTAAGAGCGGCACCCGCAGGTAATCAGTGTTTAGGCACCGCAAAGAGATGAGGAAGAAAATGAAGCAAGGTTTAAAAAGTTTCACCCACGATTGTCAAGTTACAACCGCGTGGACGAGAACACTGGAGACGGTAAAGTGGCTCTTCCCATCCTGTAATGTTGTGCAGAAATATGCCACTTAAAGGAACATTTCATCCCACAAACACAAGTTAAAACAGTGTCACTTGACAGGACTTGACGTTCATTCAGCGGATGCTTTTTCCCAGAGGGTCTCGCATTGTTTTAGTCACAGTTGAGGCAATTTGGGTTTTGAGTCTTTTTCAAGCACACTTTGAAATGGATCATTTTTTTAAATATTTATTTTCATTGTTAAAGCAGAATGCCAGTGATTCAGCATGCTTCAGTTCATTGACGTCCAACCGTGTACGTTTGTTGATTGAGTTCCTCTTTTCCATGTCAACTTCAAGTAACCCTCAATATCAGTTTGTAGTAAATCTATTTGTATCCATCTCATTGAAGTCATTGTTTGGTTTTATAACCTGCACATGAAGTGTTTTTGAGTGTCATTGATACAAATCATTAGCCTGGGTTTTCCCAGGCTGACTTGCCACGCGATTTATTCCGCGCTGCAAGACAGTCTGGAAACCATGGAGCAAAGTTGCCCCTGAGACAGGGCACCAATCACAGATCGGGGAGGGTGCAGCAAGACAATGACGTCGAATATGCGCTGGCAGGATCTTGTTGATTGCCCTGACTCCTGTGCGACTGTCACCCCTAACAACGCTAACCTCTCGGATAAACTGTGGTTTTTTTCGGTGGTTTTTGTCTGTAGCCATATATACCAGGGGTCCCCAAACTACGGCCCGCCCCCCCCGACAGAGGAGGACAGAGGTTATGCGGGGACCACTGATGTATACCTTCTACTCTCCTTCTACTCTCATGTTTGCCTTGCACAAACGGTCGCTGAACGACATCTTGTACACATAATGTACTCTTTGACCAATCACCTTCTTCCGCGTAGAACTTCTCGCTAGGACCAGGCGCATTTGACAGACATTCGTGGCGCCCAATAAACGGCTCTGGGCATTCGAAAACCATGCCTCCAATACGAGGAAATGAACATGTGGTTTCCAGACCCAGTCTCATTTGAGATCAGGGTATGATCAGGCTAACACATCATAGAAATCTAATGAAAACCTGTGCGAGATCTGTAGCTGAGCAAAAAACCACCAACAATCGACTCTTCGAATCGAATCCTACAAGCGATGGTACGCCTTGAATCAATGCATATCCATCAATTAATCTCGTCAAACGTAAATCATCATAGTGAATGATATCCAAGGCTTAAAAGTAGACGGCTGAAGAACTTCAAGAGGCAACAGCTTGAGAACCCATGTACCAACTTTCCTTAACATCTTCAGATATAAAAAAGGCAAACAAACTAAAGAACAAAACTAAACAGTTTTATCCTTTTTTTGGCAAAGGCCCCCCCGAGTAAAACCGAAAATGAAGGATGCTGCCTGCGTGCCTTTGATGCCTTTCCCGCTCTTCAAGCACGGCTAAATGAAAGACAAATGTGTCTAATTAGGAAGGCAGCAGGTGCACTAAAATGGCTGCGTTTGGCGGCGGGAAGCTTCTCCTCTGGCGGGCTGTGAGCATTGACTGCTGTAGATCGGCTGTAGTGAGCGAAACCCAGCTGACCGTGACAGTAGCTGTGACAGCCGCCGTGCACTTCCTCTCAGCTTGCCACACAAAGTCAAGCTTGTGTGCGTTTGCCTTTGCGGTTGAATGCATACAAAGTGTACCGCATGTCTTTCCACGCAACATGCAGCATATGTACGCGCGTGTGTGTGATTGACAGGGTGTCAGGCTGCGATGTGAAAGGGTGACGCTGCAAAGCCTTGGTGATGTAGCGCTGGCGGGGGCCGGGGGGAGCCGGGTCCCCGTTTCTCCGGGGGTTTGGCCGGGGGCTGAGTTAGGGAGGGAAGATGAAAGGATCCGTAGGAGGAGGACAAGGAGGTGGAAAAAAAGATGGATGAGACGAAGTTGAAAAAGACAAGATGCATTTAATTCATTGGAAGGAAGTGAAGGAAGACAGCTCGTAAGATGGATGAATTAAGAAAAAGTAACTTTGATGAAGAATTCCCCACATGCGTGATCTCCCAAAATGAACTTCTTTTCAGGATGAGTAAAAATGACTGCTTTCAATGAAACGCATTGAAATGGGTTTAATTATGTGTCAGCTGTGAAGCCAGCAGCGTGTAAAGAGTTATACATTTCTTTAAAAGAACAAGGCAGCTCACTATCATGCCAAGCTTTAAATGGCGTAAACCTATATATCTGTCTATATTTTAAGACAAAATATCCGTAATGGTGTTGCCCATGTATTATTTATGAGTCAGAAGTTCCCCTGTATATTAGCTCTGTCAGTGCATTGGGCCAACTGAAAGGCAGATGAAATGTGTGTGTGTGTGTGTGTGTGTGTGTGTGTGTGTGTGTGTGTGACTCATGCACTGTTATTCGCTTTTAGCTGCTGGTGTTCTGCCATAATCAATTACAATGACGTCTTGAATGGGCATAATCTGATCACCGGTTATATATTCATTAAGCCTCTGCTACTGCTGAGGAAGTCAAGGCTCTCACTGTTGCATTGTGCCATGAAATATTCATCTAATACGGTATTTATGTAGCTTTTTTACACCGCGTGAAACCTATAAGGACTCAAATACTACTTGTTCTATACAACAATTACTTCATTTGAAAGCAACGTGCACCCTAGCAGGAATATTTGAAATTCATTATTCTAAATTGTCCATTGACTAAATAATTGGAAAATTTAGATAATCGATGAATTTAATTTAAAGTTTATTCAGGTTTTTTGAATAGAAAGCCACTGGTAACCATCTAGAGAAATCATATAACAGAAGATAAATGAGTGTGTGCAAGTGAAAGGCGAACTTTTGATTTTACACATTAACATCTGTGTTTATGCCTGAGGTTGTATGTAAAAAGCATGTGTGATGGTTGATTACGCCATGCTCCAAACAAATAGGAGAAAGTATTTCCCCTCCACTGCTGTTAATTAATGTTCGTTCATTTAACATAAATTCTGGCAAGATCTTGCATGTTTCAACTTTAGCCCTTTTGTGGCTCCAGAGGGCGTAAAATATGGGTGATGTGACTTGAGTCAGCGTCAGTAGAAAGTGAAACCTTGGAGATGTCCCCTATTGATTTTCATCTCACCAGTTAGATCAAGAGAGACACTATAACCGCTGGGATTGTGTGTCTGTGTGAGTGTCCCTCCAAAGGAGACCACCCTTAAGGTGCTGAATATTATTTTTATATCAGAGCCACTGAACAGTGTGTACTGTCAGTACGACAGCAGTGTGTACTCGCAGAAACAGGCAGTCCCCTCCATGCTCCACTGATCTCTACAGGCGGCTGAGCAAGGATCTGGAAAACCAACACACACACAGACACACACACTGACACACACACACACACACGTTGTAGCGTTCATTCTTATTATGTTCCGAGATATTCATCTACACTCAGTTATACAAAAGCTGAAAATGTGGGACATGCACTGACATATGGATGCCCACACACATGTAGCCACACACACCCACGCACACACACACACACACACACACACACACACACACACACACACACACACACACACACACATACCTGAGCAGAGCCCTCTTCAGAAATCTAGATCTAGAGGATTTGTGTGGGTGAGGAACGAGAACACGGTGATGCAGAGCCGAGGATGAGTGGCCTGGAGAGATTGCCCAGCAACGTATACCGCCCTCACAGGAAACAGTGACAGACCATAATATAGAGTGATGGATGGGATGCAATATATCGAAAGTATCTGTGTAAAGACATCTTGCATTGTTTATTTATTTGTTCCTTCTTTTTAGCTCTGCCTGATGACATTTTAATGACATGAATATTGTTTATCGAGGTAGCTTATAATTGTCAATTAGTTAATTGACAGAAAATATAAGCTTTCCGATTTATTTTTAAGAAAAAAAGAATTATTAATTTCAGTCATTTTACCAATGAAATTTAGTGTCTCAAACGTGTGAGGCCGTCGTCCTCCGATCAGAGGATCGGCTGACCCGCATGTTGATGTGTCAATGCAGCACACTTAACCCCGACGTGGCTCCTGTAGCCGTGACTACAGCGTGTGAACGTTAGTTACTGATGGGCAGCTGGCACTTTGTATGGTGGCTGCTGTCATCCGTGTATGAACGGATGACGGATGGTGTTATGACGGATGGTGTTAAAGCGCTTCGAGTGGTCGGGAAGACTAGAAAAGCGCGTTCAGTCCATTTAGCATTTTTTTAAATATATTGTGACAATGCAGTAAATGATAAATCAAATAGAAGAAAATGAAGAACTAAAAGAAATTAATTGTCTTGTCAAAGTCTTGGTCACAGCACTATTCCACAAATTGATCCACATTGTAAACTAATCCTTCAGAATAATTACAGCTCAGTGAGTGTGCATTGCGGCTGTTGGTTGTTAAAGCTTATATATTTTATTTTATCGTGTCGCATTAAGAGATACATTAACTATTAACTATTAATTATTTGCCTGAATGTGTCGATAAATTTGTTTCAGGGACTATTTCTGTATCTGTACTTCTGGCGGTTAAAATAGCTCGACTGTTGTCTCTGTGTGACAAAGAGAAACTGTGCTTTCATCTTCGATGGCTCGTGCTGCAGAAGTGAGAATATAAAAACAAGCAAAGCTCGCTGGTAGCCGGGGGAGCGCTGCCAAGCTGCCAAGAGTTGGCAGGCATGATGCCCAAAATGGCGCTCCTGAACCCCCTCAGCTGGGTTGTTAAAACACAACTGGCCGCTGAATGTGATCCTTAAATGAAGACATTGCTCGTAAATCGCCTGCAGGTACTGGTGAAAATATAGAACCTGCTCTGTTTATTTCCTCAGTGGACCCCCCCCATGTGTTGCCTGGACGGCCGTCCGCTCCGGTTTATATTCCGTCCTGGGAGCCGTGATCAGAGTCGGGCAGAGTCTTTGTTTTTACAGGGCCCGTGTGAATACAATGGATTTGTTCGGGGCACACATTCGTGTCCGATCGATGCAGACTAACGTAAACAAGCCAGTTCTCTTGTGCTGGTATTTAGGAAAGGTCATTAACTTTGAATGCGGAATCATTTTGACTTCCCAGTTTGGTCAGAGATGTTAATAGGTGGCTTAGATATTGATCTGCTCTCATCAACTGAGTGCTATTCTCTGAAAGCCTTCTCTGCCTTCTGGACACCCTGACATGTGATATGAATACCAATGAGCACAATGAGTACGTATGAGCACAAATGCCCTAACGGACGCGGCTACAGAGAAATGCAAGGGATCTCTTGGTGATCCACTTGCCATTATAGCAGTGTGATACGCACCTCACGCAACCGTTTGCATTTGTACTTACTGCTATACAGTCAGCATTATTAACTAAAGGCCAACCTCTCTGTTCCCTCTGAAAACAGGGTTGATATTACAATTGACAACCGAGGTCACCGTGAGGGATCTGGACGATGAACAGCATGAGAACAAAAATTCTTTCCGTATTATATTTGAGACTTATTTTGGCCCACATTTTTTGTGGCTACATGTTGTAATATGTAACATGTCATGGCGTTTACGCAAAGTGAGGGAGGCAGAGACTAAATGGAAATTGTTGGATTTGCCGTCTTAAATTTCCCCAAAGTGAAAGGGAAATAATGGCAGAAACCAAAACTTATATTAGATATGTTACCCACACACCAAATTAGTCACCAAATCGGGCTTCACTCCCATGATCACAACAGAGTTTTTATAACAATTCTGAATCAACACACGACTTTCAGATTCAAAGGACCTCTATAAAAAACTATCCCCTCAATTAAAAGAAAAAAGCAACGCTCCGGTTGATTCTTTTATACTTGTACTGTACAAAAACCTCTGCTGTTTACATAATATCCTGCGTCGT
This sequence comes from Apeltes quadracus, assembly GCA_021346845.1. NCBI lineage: Eukaryota > Metazoa > Chordata > Actinopteri > Perciformes > Gasterosteidae > Apeltes > Apeltes quadracus. The sequence goes on along the minus strand of CM037930.1, from coordinate 8,367,356 downwards.
GTGAATGCGTTTCCTTGCTTCGTGGTACACGGTCTGTTACAATTAGATCAATTTGGCTTTGGAATCATTTAATAATGCAATTTGCTCATCTTTTGTTGAGAACCTCTCATGAGAAAAGCGAATGGTGTCAAAGGGCACTCTGCTGATGCATCGTGATAGGACTCATTTAAGAATCGGACTTGGCTGCGAGCTCTCAGCTCTCTTGGGGGAGTTCTCAAGGCTTTTCCTTGACACAGCAAGGAATCTTAAATTGAGTTTAAATGCGAGAGATTTAAACCACCTTTGTCATTTTTTTTGTCTTTCATTCAAGCATGATTTAAGAGGAGATTTAACCATCAGGGAACCCTTTTTTTGGAGACGTAGATTAAGATCATAATCCACACTCATGCACTACTGCTAAACTACGGGGCCCGTGTTCGTTCTCTAGCAGGTAACTCACCTTCGTCAGCATTGCTATGTCATCAGACTTCTCATCCCTAAACTCACATCAAGAGGGTCCCTCTACTCAAAAGATTCTCCAGCCTTCTACAGCTTTTTATTACCTGCTGTGTGATTTGCACAGCCTGTTATCACAGAGGGCGCGCTGAGATTACCTTTTGCTGGCGTAAAATACGGACAAAAAAAAAGATTGACAATCTCTTTAGGGATGTATTCAGATTTTTTTTTAAATTATTTATTCTGGATTTATTCCACCATGATTTGTGGACAAAAGTGAGACCACTTTCCACCGTGACTTAAAGCCATTTTATCTTGCATGGTATCTTATTCGTTGGCCAGCTGTAAAAATACGAAGTAACTCCTCAGCAAAAACCCCAAGGCAATGCGCCGTAATTATCTAGCTTATCCTTTCAGAGCTTCTGTTAGTCACAACATCTGGCAAGAGAAGGATGACTTTGACAAATAAAACTAGGTCTGACAATCGAGTGAAAATGACAGACAGCCTTTCCTGGGCGTCTTTATTTCCATTTCCCGCTTATTCCCTCAACCACAAAACTCGCTCCAAGACAAAAACTTCTCCGCGAGCACTTATGAGGACGGATGTGGATAAAGAAATGGACGCCGCCGCAAGCTGCAGGGAGAGACCCCGGAGTTCATCTCATTTCAAAACTTCTGAGCGGCAGTGCAATGGCTGTCTGTCCTCCCCCTCTGCTCCTGCCGGAGCGCCGTGGAGCCTCCTCGGGGGCCGCGGGGACCAGGCTCCTCTCTTCGGTGGTGTTTACCACCTCACTGCTGTTAGAGGAGAGCAAAGGGCCACAGATCTACGGTCCAGGCGCAGGCGTTTGGGCCAGGCTTGCAGATACCTCAGTTAGAACCTTTGAGGCTTAACATTTGATCATCTGTAATTTGACCAGCGGGGGTGCGAGCCGCATCAAACATCCGACTTCCCATTAATGGAGTTTGCCCCGAGGCTGCGCGGCGTTAAGTCGCTAAGGAATCCCTGACACTCGCTTACACACACTGGGACGCACATAAGTAACGGCACAGAGCATGCACATCGTGCCAATTGTTCAAACACAGGCGTCTCCTCTCCGCGTCGTAGCTTTGCACCGTGCGGTCTGATCGCTGGATTCGCACCCCCCCCCCCCCCCCCTCCCCCCCCTCCCCACCCTCCGTCTCCATCTCCCGGCCCCCAACACACAAAAAAAAGCAATGTTGTGCATCCTAGAATACTTTTACCATAAATGTGTTTGGAAATCTTATTCTTTTACATCACTGTTCTCCAGTACATGGCCATGCACAGCCAGAGATTATTTATTTTCAACCAGTTGAACACTGTCACCCTCGAGGAGATTTAAAGTTCAAGAGCGTGTCTCTGACTGAAGAAGTAGTCACTTACCTTGACGGCCCTTTTTCCGTACAATTTCTCCAACCTGTTATTACGGAGGGCCCGGCAGAGCTGTCCTTCTGTCAGCGTGATATGCGAACAAGAAAAGAAATGGCTCTTTTATAGAAGAAACGCAATAATGTGCTGTCTCTCTCTTCTATTCTACCTGTCTACATTCTTGTTGGAAGAGACAGCTGTCGAGTGTCTGGCTATCATCTTTAACTCTTACATTAGGGCACCTGGCGTTTTTAATTTTTCCTGTCAAAGAAACATCTAGCGAGGAATATTGATCAGGCACAACTCACCCAAAATCACTTTTTTTATTCACGCTCAACCCTTTTTTTCATTGCCGGGCTAATACGCCTTCAGTCACAGTTTGGGAAATCGTTCTCTCACTTAAAAGGATTTATCAGTTTGGGGTTTACTTACTTGGCGAAGAACAACTGTTAATTTAACACCTGTGAATTGTGGTAAAGTATTGGTAGTAACCATTTGTCTACTATGCTGTGTATTACAAGTCTTCTGAATATTTAGCCCCATGCTTTTAAACCACAGCAACTAAAGCACATTAAGTAACAAACTGATAATAGATGAAATAAATAATTAAAAAGCAAACGTTGAAACTCAACAGTTCCATTACTTCTCCATTGGTGCATTTTCACTTAAAAACAGTGAGTGATTACACTGAATTCCTCCTCCTCCTCCCCTTTTCTAATCATAATTAATCTGGTGCTTTGCATTATTCCACTTCCCAGGAGCAGCTGCGGTTTCTGGTGTCCAAGGCCCATTGACTTCCTCCCAATGTAACCTTGCTGGAAATGCCAGAACATTACTCACCCTGCTCCTTTTCCCCCCTACTCACTGCATTGTTCTCACCCACCTAACAGAATTCAGTTCATATATTTCCACTAAAAAAACCTCCCTGTGGTGTGTAACAGTATAGCTGAACTGGATTCACTCTGCTACATCCGCCGGGTCCCTTTTGTTGGCGCAGGTCTCCCTCCGTCTCCGCCGTGCCGCCGCATCGTCTGTCGCCACTTTTGTTTGACTGACTTTCAGAGCGCGGCTTCTTCGCCGAGGGGAAAGCTTGTCACGTTCAAATCGCTCACGGGACAAATCTGTGGTCTTAAATGACAAGAGCAGAGCCCACAAGTTTAAGCTGAAGCCTTTCGATTACCCCGCTGGGGGCCCTCATGAGAAGGCTAACTGCTGCTCTGCTGTGCTCGGCACATTTGGTCTCATTCCTTTAAGAGCTCTGGTCTCTCCGAGTCCGTCTCCTCCACACAACCACTGAATCCTCGGCGCCTCCCCTCCTGACACTTCACAGCCTACAACACTGGGCCCATTTGGCAACGGGCAGAAGCGAGGTGTCATAAAAGCACATTCTTGTCCCCAATGTGTCTTCAAGGCAGAAAGCTCGCAGGTTGTTTTCCTCTGTGCACAACGGGCAAAGTGCTGTTCATTGCTTTTGCTCAGTAACACCACCAGGGAGATGCGACGCCTCACAGAGCAGGTGGGTAAAATGCTCTTTATGCAGACAAAGAAATGTTCGGAAGCCGCAGGTTCGGAAGCAGGTATCCCAGCTGGGGATAACTAATGCCCAAACGGGAGGTTTGAGTTTTTCATTTCCATTTGTGTTTCTTTATGATTCTTGAAATACATTATTTGCAAGCGGGCAGAGGTGGAGGAGGGGTTTTAAATGCCATTCTTTGGAGCGGTGACCGTTTGGATATAATTGCGGCAGCTCGCGGTTTATCACATTGGCTGTTTAAGAAATGACGATGTACAAACAATTCATTTTCAGCATTGTTTGGACCATGTCATTGGTAATTACACTCTGCGTCAGCAGTGAAAAGGAGGATGATTTTACTGTGTCCTTGAAGATAGATGCAGAGTTTTTGTGATTTCCTCTTTCATTTCAAAGAGCATGGAAAAATGTGGCGTCCACGGCTGCAGAAACGGCCAACTAGCAGAGATCTTACTGCTGCTATTACTGAGATATTACTGCTAGAAAACTTGGTCAGATGACAAATGGCGTCTTCATGAATTATTTTAATTCTCTTCTTGCTACTTCATTTATTTTACCAATTATTTCTTCTTTTAATTGGATAGAAATTATGACTTAATCAACTATATTCCCATTAAAATGGGTTTGTAATAAGAACATTAATTTGTTGTTCGCCCATAATACCTAACAAACACACAGTCCAGAATATGTTTAAACATTTTTCTAATAAGCATATTAATAATCATGCCTTTGGGATGAATCCGTCTCATCTCTCCTCATGCAGACCAACAGGCCCAAAGGAATGTGGCATTGCTAAACTATATCTTTATTCACGTGATCGTGGGCTTGGAAGGTGAGGCGAGAGTGATCCGGAAAATGAAAGACGACAAACGGCACGCTGTAAATTACTTTTGCGCAGTCTGAGCAAATTTATTGACAGAAATGACCTAAAAGCCATTCTTGAAAGTAAAGAAGCTGTGCAATTTGTCAGAGATGAAAACAACTCAAGTTTTGAAGGAACACAAAGCTTAGGCGCATTGCTGTTATCTGAAAGGTATGAAAACCCTTCCCCATCCATCTTAGTTGGGTCACAATACTTCATTTCCCTCATTTCTCTGAAAGGGGAAAATATGATTCCACCAATCGATCGCTGCATAAATGTGTTGCCTAGTGATGAAAGATGAGGTGTGCTTTGCTTTTATGTGATCAGATTAACCCCCTGCTGGGAGTGGGCTCTCTGCTCTGCCCTGGTTCTCCTGCAGTGTCAGGGTGCATGTGATGGGCACTTAGAAGGATTAGTGTTGCTCTGTGCTGCGTTTGTGTTGAGCTATCACCCAGGACATTTCACTAACCAGGGGATTATATTGTCAGCCACTGAAGACGGTTTTATATCTAGTAGCCTGCACTGAATTTAAGAGGGCCCTGAGTGTGCTTTAAAGATCATAAATGGATGAGCCTAATGAATATTCCTTATAGAAAGGATGTAAATGAATGACTTGTTCTGGCTTTCGTGTGGGAGAGTATTGTTATAATAAAATATTTGATTCAATGTATTAAAACCGGTTCTCGGTCACCGCAGCAATTTGAGGGCTCTCCATTGTCTAGCTCGTCGCCGTGCTGCTCAGGAGGTTTTGGAGACATTCAGCCTCCTGTCCCCTTTGTGGACATACTACACACCATGAGAAACTGTGCCAATGGCATTGGTCCATCAGAGCAGCAGTTGACATTTATATCCGTGCCTCAAAGTGCCCCAAATACCCTACACATTGACATTGTTCTGTGGTTTGTCTGAGTAGGTGCATTGATGGTGACTTCAGGGTCTCCTCAGTGGTCCCTCTACAAAGCAAGCTCCCAAATAAAGCAAATGTTTAACAACAGAAAATTCTGCATAAAGATCGCGTCTTAATGTTCTAGCTTAAGGACTTGCGATGATTTGGGATTTGACAAAGCTTTATAAGTGTCAGTATTAGAAGAGAAAACAAGATGCGCCTTCAGCTCTACAAAACACAAGTTGAAAGGAACTGTACTCTTTTATACAAAAGTGGTATCAAGGAGGAACAGATAAAAGCATCAAGCAGCTTGTAAATGGCATGTTATGGTTTAACATAACTCTTGACCTGATTTCCTGAGCTTCTCTTTTTATACTTAATAATAACTGAAAATAGCAACTTCTGTCCATCTGCATTCTTCATTAAGTCAAAGGATTGTTTAAACCTTCACTCACATTGGACAGCTCTCTTCGAAGATCTTTAGGGACTCGTTTAAGAATGGTAGAAAGAACTTTCTACAATCATTATCACATTGTGTGAAATGAATAAAAGTTTGAAGTCATCTTAATTTAAAGAGCTCCTTTTCTGCCAATAAATCAAACGAAAAATGCCAAGCGCACTCCCACTGCCAAGCGGCTCATAAAACATCCCAAATGATTGTGGTTGTGTGGCTATCGTTGGCCTGAGCACCTCGGGGCTTTGAGTTAAATGCTATAAATGCTAAAACAGAACTGTACACATTTAATTAAATTTAGATTGAGATTTCCCTTGTCTACGGAGCCTGGGAGGTGACATAAAAACAAAAAAATGAAGGTAAAAAAAAAAATAACGGAGAAAAAGGTATGTACTTGGGACTAGGTTTGCGAGATCTCGAGTTTGTTTTGCGAGATCTTGACTTTCTTTTGCGAGATCTAAATTGCACATCATTCGGGATGTACCCGGTAATACGGGACGGTTGGCAACCCTATCGGTGAGTGAGGCTCCGTCCGCGGAGCCACGCCACAACTCATCCGACTAGGACCTCAGATCAGACGAGACGACCCGCTGAATTTAAGCATATTACTAAGCTGAGGAAAAGATTCCCTCAGTAGCGGCGAGCGAAGAGGGAAGAGCCCAGCGCCGAATCCCCCCGCCGCGGCGCAAAAGAAACTCGCAAACCTAGTCCCAAGTACATACCTTTTCTCAGTTTTTTTTGCCATTCGTTTTCTTTTTTTTTCTTCATGTCACCTCCCGGGCTCCGTACTCGGCAGCCTTGCTATTGACAACTTGTGTTTTTTTTTTTTTTAAGTCAGTGAGAAATGAGACCATAAGATCTGCATCAGCTGGTTGGAAAGCAGTGAACTCTTGCATGCGTTCCTAAATCATGCGAGTGCAATGCCTCATGTTCCTAATGGCCCTACAAGAAGAAAGGGAGTCTAATTTCAAACTAAATCTTCATTACAACGAAGGACGCATGTGGTCCATGTTCTTAATTTCCTGCTGTGCCGTGATCTTTTGACTTTTCCTGAACACTTATAAGATGTGAATTCACAAGTACAGCCTACCGCCCACTTCCCCCGGCTCCGTCCCCCGCTGCGCTTCGTTTTCCCACCACTTACCTCGGACACCTCTCCCCTGCAAATTTGATGGGAGAAAATATGTTTGATGAATGTATTACTGAAGTCAGGCCAACTTGATATGTTTGATCGGGGACCAGTTGCAATATTCACATGTGGTGGATAAGATGAGCAGAGGAGGAGGGAGGCGGGATGAAGAGATGATATCTTCTTGGGTGAAGTTTTGCTTCAGGGACAAGAACAGGTGATTATGAGAAGCGCTTTGAATCCGAGCCTCACATGGCCGTCTCGGGACGTGAATGCTTTAATAGCATTTTGAGAGCCTACTTTAGAAGTTGGTTGCTGCATATTGTAGGGATTCCATGGAAAATACTTTAAATTCATTTTAATTTTCAGTCCCATGCTCCCGTCGGCCCCCCGGCTCACGCTACATGAATACAACATCAATACATCAAGTCCTGATCCGAGCATCTGTGTGATGATGAGGCCAGTCCGGTTCAGCAGCACGCGTTTCTAAGCCTTTCAGACTCCTCGGCCCGCGTCCCGACGGGCCGGCATTGCCAAAGACATCCTCTGCAGCCAGGATTTACCACAGGGGTTACGTTATCAGCACAAATCATCCCCCTTTTTCATTTGCAGAAACAGTCCAGCAGACATGATTTACAAGTACAGTAGCTGAAGACATGAAATCCAAGGGCAACTCGGAGCCGCAAATCACCCCGGCTTTGCCTCTCTATTTGAGGCGTCTTATTGGTGTCAAGGAGAGGGACATGTTCCAAACCTGGAGCAGCGAATTACAACATTTATTCAGCTGTAATGACTATTATAGTAGTTATAGTATTGTAATGTCATTTGTAAAAAGAGAGGCAGGAAATGCTCTGACTGGTGTGTAAGCACGAATCCAGTACCGACTGTTCCCTTCTTGACGCCGCTCTGTATCTTGTCATTTTAGAATATATTAACATGTTTTTCTCGGTGAAATCAACGCAGCAGCAGCAGATATTCACCATGAACTGCCTCAGTCGATGTCTTTACATCTTTATTCCTCCCCATCAAGGATGCGGTGAAGTGGAGAAAGGTTAGCAACACAAAAACAAACTATGAAGGAAATTGTAAAGTTGATTTATATTGAAGGATTCATTTGTATTATTTCTTTGTTACTCATATCAGTGTCAGGCTGTTCACGTCTAACGTGGTTATACGCCGAAGAAAAGAGCTCTGTAATTAGGTTCCAATGTGTGGATGTTTTATATCATTTCTGCAGCCAACACTGCTGCGGATGTGTTTTGAAAAGTATTTTGTATTTATCTGAGAATCTAATGGACTCAGCTTAGGACCAGCTGCTTATTCCTAAGTCATAAAGGGATCAAAAAGGATCAAATATTAACGCGACCGTTGATTTATCAGGCAACCGATTAGGCTGGTTTTACAGTCAGACTCATGATGAAAAGGTAAATAAAGAAAAGTCATTCCTGTGCTGCCACGCCGGGTCTATAACAGCACAGAGACTTGGGGACGGAAAATCAATGCGCTCTCATGGGCTCCTCCATCAGTCCAGATATCTGGAACTTGATGGTTAAGAGAAACGGGGGGAGGGGAGGATTTGCAGGATGCACAGCAGGGTGTAAGCAGGTTTGAGGGCCTATGTATGGGATGTTGGAGGTCTACAGTAGTTAAAGATAGGAATGTGCCGTTTGAGTGGTTTAATACCAGTGTCACTATGACACCCGAGTAGTGCGACCAACATAAAGCGATACCATTTCCCCCAATATCTCAGCACAGAGGTTAAGAAACTGTGAAACACGTCTCATCCGTTGGGGGTTTGAAGTAGAGGCGCAGAGTTAAAGACCTGAGGCACGGGTTATAAGCGAGGTGAAAGGTGCAGGTGCACATTGGAAGTTAGAAGTGGTAATTTGGACTTCTGATTTGCCTTATAATAAGGGATATAAATCATACACATCTTATTGTTTTCACTGGAAAAAGTCTAAGTAGATCAATGGCAATTTAACAGTGTCTTAATACAAACAGATTAGTGGAGTAGAAGTTTGCAAATTGGATTAGGAAATATTTGATCAAATATGTTATCCAGTAAATGCGTTAGAACTTTTTGCCTCAGTTTGTAGTCACAGGAAATGTGGCATCATTTGCAGAGAGCCAATATCAAACTGCAGTGTTCTCGAAGAGAAAGAAATATTACTTTAAGGGATCTTTCAACCCGGTCTCTCAATCAGCTTTAATGTTTCAGAGGAGGAAATAGCTTCTAGTTATCCACTGTGCAATACATTAAAGGATTTAGGTGCATTTTATGTTTGTTATTAAGTCAGTTTTCCATTGTAATTACACTGCAAAAACTGATTAGAAGAGTGCAGAACATGGAATTGGGTCGGACATGGCAGGTGGCGCAAAGTCATTGCACTATAGAGGCATAAAAGTCGATTGGAATGAAGAATGAGTGATGATGAAGGAAGAAAACAGCGGTCAAAAGACTGAAAAATTGAAGGAGAGAGGAATACAGATTATCTCTTTGTAAAGGATCGAAAGCTGGAAAGATCACAGAAGAGATTGATAAGCCAGTCACTCAGAAAGACGCAAGTGTTTAGAGTTAACATATTATTTCAAATAAGAGCAGCAGGAAATGTCTCCAACAAACCATTTAACATTCCCTGCAAGAAGTGACTGTACGTACGATTGCCTCAGGTTCCAGGCAATGCATGCAAATGTTATGTTAAATGTGGTCGTGAGTTATTTCCTCCAATTTCTTCTCATTCTGCTCTTTGATTTCACGCCTGGCTCGGGTTTGTTGATGGGGTTTAGACAATGAAACTTCATCATGCAGCAATAAGTACCATGATGCATGACCAGAAGTGGATTACCTCAGGTGTTTTTACCCCAGTTGTTGAAACTGAATTATTTTGTCTTTTTCTTTCAGTGGTTGATAGCAAGGTGATCTTGGAGGGCCTGCAGAGGTATGGACCCGCACCGATCTATCTGCCTGTCAGCTACCGGATCATCAACGCGGAGTCGGCGTTCTTCCTACAGGAGGCAAACCAGGACTTAATGAGGAACTCCAGCCTGCAGGCTCGCACCGAGTCCTTCTTCATCCACCAGGCCCGTCAGATGCCATTCATCAATGCCAGTTACGGGCCATTGTCTGTCCAGCAGCCCGTCCCCCTGGAGCTGCTGCAGACCGCGCCAGGGCCATTCAAAACCCCCCCTTTCACGACATCATCAGCACCGGCTTCAGCCTCGTCGTCGCCCCTGTTCACTTTCAACTGGAAGGTCCACACCTACATTATCAGTGAGCGGATCCACCCCAGCTGGCCAAAGGTCCAGGTGTTGTTCTACATCGCCGGGAGGGACTGGGACGATTACAGCGCCATCCACACGCTGCCCTGCGTCCGGATGTTCGCCTTCCACGAGACCCAAGAAGTGCGTGGCACGTGCCGGCTAAAAGGCGAGCTGGGGATATGCGTCGCCGAGCTGGAGCCCCTCGCCAGCTGGTTCAGCCTGCCCACCGTCAGGCCGGGAAGGCAGCGGGTCTCCGAGCAGGCCCAGGGCTCTCCTGTGGAGCTCTACTACATGGTCCAAACCACGGACGGCGGAGACTGCAGCTCGGAGGACTCGAGAAAGGGAAGCCCCGTTCACTCGGACCAGCAGAGGCCGATGGGCTACTTCGCCGGGCACACGCCAATGCAGCGCATCGGGAGCGTCCGGCTGTTTCAGCCGCTGTCGGAGCTGAAGCTGGACAATAACTTTGTGGTGATGGCGCCGTCCAAACCCATCCGGCAGAGAGAGACCGTCTCGGCTTTTCTGGCTCTGTCCACGCTTTCTACAGTGCCAATATTCACCCTCAGGTGAGTCAGCCTCCTCCTGGGAGAAGTGCTGCTGAATATCTCTCACTCTCCTAGTTCATTTAAAGAGACATCATCGAGCATAAAGATAATAATAAACAGATAGTAATCTGTCGTTGGCAAAATGGAGGAAAGGAATTAATCTCGGGATTTAGAGATTTTAAAATGTGTGCGTGATAATCCTTTGATTTGCCACACCAGACTCCAGTTCACCGACAACGTTGCCATGACACCGCTAGTCAACTGGCCAGGATCACTGACGTCTTTAATCCTGTTTATTCAGGTCATTTGTCAATTTATTACAAAAACATGATATGGCAAATGAAAAACATAATATCACGTATGGAAAGAAGCGTTAAGACAGTGCTGAGCAATACTTGCCTTGTGTAATCAGTTCCCTCGCACACGGACGGACAACATCGAGATATTTCTCTCCTGCATTGCTTTTGCAGAATAAGTGTGCAGCCATTCCAGATGGCAGGCGTTTTTGTGACATAACATTTTTTTTTCTTTGAGAAAGAGGGAGGTCGCCACATGAAAGTTAAACCACAGGCTGTTTGACATTGTTCAGTTTAAGTAAAAAGCTCAAAAGCTGAAAACGGTTTGAAGAGTTCATTGATTTTTAAGTATTTTATTCTGTTTATAGTGAAGGTCTCTGTATCACCTTTAGAATACATTTTTTTCCTTCTTTCTAGGTTTCACAAAATGAGTCAGATAAAAAGTATTGTATCTGAATACAACCCTAAATATCACATGCAGCATGTATATATATGCATATATATACATGCATATATATATATATATATATATAAATTGCAATGGCTAAAATGATAGATATAGGGTTTTTCTTTGTAACTTTCCAAGTCCTTTCTGAGAAGCATCACAGATATATCATGGTGCTTTAAGCCGCCAGCTTCATCCTAGCGTCATCTTTGACAGCCTGGAGGGGACGGTTTTCATTGGATAACATCTTAATTATACCCCTGCCGCGTGCTTTTATGAAGATTGTTTTCATGTACTCACCTTCAAAATTGCCTGTCTGAGGAAAATATGTATCTGAGATGTTTCCACATAACAACAAGGTAGTTATTGATTCATTGAGCTTTGTCTCACACAAATTACCATTCAAAGTGACTCGCTGTTGTGGAATGCAAATGAGCAGTGTAAGGAATATGCATTCAACGAGCTACTTTAACGGCAAAGATCTAAATCATGGCAGATGAAGCAGTTAGCAGCCTCAAAGTGGAGCTGTGACAGAGAGCCCCGGCAATTTGTCAACCTCGGGTGAGCAGGAAATCTGCCAAAAAGCCTCATTGCTTTTCCTCTTGCGTAAGTGATGATGAACTCCCATGAAGTATTAGCGCTCGCAGTGCGTGTTTATCACAGTTGTCAGCGTGTGTGTAAATGGGAACTTTTAAAGGCGGTATTTTTCCCCCAGTGGCATTTTGCAGCAGTGTTGCACCCTCCGTCGTTCGGAGGTTTGTCTTTTTTATGTTTCCCGTTGGGATGAGACCTCGAATTCAACCGAAATTACCTCGTTAGCAACGGAAAGATAAAACCTCAAAGTGATGGAAAATCGCAGGCTACTTTACAGCACTTCACTGCCAGCTTGCTGGAGAGTATTTGAACACCCGGCTGCTGATGATTAATCTCGCCTCCACTTTGCTGTGCCTTGCTTTTATGCTACAGGGTTAAAACTGTGGTGCTCTTGGATTTCCTGATAATAGAAAAAAAGTCACTTAACGATACCCTTAAAGCACTTAATATTCCTGTGAAGGCGGTGTGAATCCACATTGCGATCACAGGCAGGTGGGCCGGGGTGATTGTGTGAATCTCTGTTCAAGACACACGTTCTGTATGTGTTGACTTTGATTTGCTGGTGTGGGTGCGTGTTTATGGACAGTTTACATTACAAGCAGCTATGTGAGTTTCTCCTTGTGGCAAAGGCATCGTTAACTATTAATGTTGTCGGGAGTTTCTCCTTTCCCCTCCCCGCCTTCCCCCCCGATCCATCTCCTCCAACATAGTCTAAGAGCTAACGACTGACTCAACCGTCACTTTGATTTCTACTACACACCTGTAAAGTTTCATGTCCGTTTTTCTAGAGAACCGCAAAGCTATCAGGCTGACTAAACCCGTCTACGGAAAGGCCGATATAGAAACTGAAATTGGACTCAAAAGTTCCTGGTAGACATAGTGTCTACTAGAATACTTTGGCTTGCGGTGGATGTACTAGTGGATGTCAGTGAGAGATCTTACTGAACTGATCTTACTGAGGCAAAGCAGTATTTTTTTTTTTACATGTGTGGAGCTAAACAAATTGTTTGGATACACTTTTTAAACACTTAAAGCTCCATGCTGATGAATCACTGACGGTTAATGTGAATGTTATGCAGCCCTCTGGCAGAACAAAGAGAGACGAGTCATGCCAACACATTCTGTAAATGTGTCATTTAAACTTGGAATCTTGGCTTTTAAGAAAGTTGATCTTCTTCATGTGTCATTGCTGCTGAAACAAAATAATCCATAATTTATCATGAACTTTCCATTCTGAAAATATCTCCCACCACCCCGACCTACTATTCGTATGTTACCATACCAAGTACAAATAATGTATGTTCCTCACGCAACAAATGTGACAGCCTGTCACAGCCAAATCTGCACAATTATTGGCTATTCTCTTGCCTTTTAGTGTAATTGATATCCTTTCACCTAATCCAAACTAATAAGAATTATTTTGTCTGTAATTGCAGGCTTTTAACCCTGCTTTCCCGCTGGAAAACCACACATTCCTAAATATTTATGAACACAAAATCACATGTGTGCACACAGATACAAACTTGCACAGGAACATCTGCACCCGGACCTGCCCTGAGCCAACTGTAAAGTCACGGCGTGTTCGTCATGCTAAGAGCTCCCCGTGCAATCAGCAATTCCCTGCCTCATTAGCTATGGAGAGCGCGGCGTAACAGGTTGGAAAAAAGGTTTTTTGCAGCTTCTCCCTATTCAACATGCAAATGAAAACACCATTTCCTCCTGAACAAATTAACAGGCTTTTCAAAAGATTAACTGCCCCAGCTGTATTGTAATTTGGACTAAACAATCCAACATATTCACAGATTCCCCCCCTGAGGGTAGTGTTGCTTATGAATGCAGAAGAATGTCTGAGAGCGCGAAGGTATCAGAGTAGGGTGCTTCATACCTTGTCAGGGTTGCAGGAGTGCTGTGATTACTTAAGAGATTCAGCATGTTCAGGGGTATGAATACAGAAGGGCATTCAGCTGAGGCCGGTTTGGAGAAAGTCCGACGTGATGCAGTGCTTTCATGTCAGCCGAGTCCAATCCTTAACGGAGTTCAAGTTCACAGGCCGTGGGCTTCGGCTGTTTGTTGCTGGCCATTGTTTGGTGAAATATCAGCCGGAGAAAAGGTTAGAATAAAGATGTCCTCCTCGGTGTATTAGCCTTATCTCCTCACTCCTCTGTAAATTCGCTTCTTCTTAAAGGTCATGCAAGACAGGTATGTCTTTCCTATTTCGGTTCCTGTCTGTACTTTTCCTTGTATTTTAACTGGCAGTCCGTCTTGGTCGCTCTTCCCTCCTTGTGTTGTTGAATCGCTCCGCATCTATTTGTACAGAGTACAAATACAACACAGACTTTCTTCATCTTCTCAGTAACATGTAATTAGTCATATAAGGCCTAAAGAGATCGGTCCCTATTTAGATATTGCTCTCTATTGGATCCACCATAAAGCAATAATCAGTTGCCTGGAGCAAGTAATTTGACTCCTTGGATTTTCTAACACAATGATTTACGATAATCGCTTTTCTTCACTTGAAACTGATAAATTTATTGGAAACTGGAACCCGAGAATGTATTACTATCCCACTTCCATGCTGCCTGTCTTCCATTATTTTGCTCTATCCTTCTGACCACATGTGCCATGGGGAATTTTGTGATCCCACAGGTTGAAAAAGGGCTGCAAGAAAGCGGATTACTGTCCCGACTGACACTTGCCTGCGAGACTATTACTATCGACAGGGTGAGAGGGCGCTTTGGGTTTTCTCTCTGGTTGCTTTGAACTTGTGAAAGTCTTGCAGGCCCGTTATAAGGGCAGCAGAGGGAATGAAGGCAGCCGGAGCAGGGCACACCCAAGAGAGTTGTGCTCCATATCTGGGCCAGTGATAGGATTACAGTAAGTAAGTATTGAAAATGTGTGAAAGTCTATCTGTCCCTCTTATGTGTTTCAATGTGAACATAGATACTACCGTTTGATATGAAAGGTCAGATTATTTTTGGAATGATAAGTGCATGTAATTAAACTGACCTCCCCCATTAGCTGGTATGTATGTATTAGTATGGTTTTGGAGTTCCAGCAGGAAAACACCTCGCTTTAAAGCATTTCCTGCTTTGTCCTTTACTTCTTCTACAAATGGGACCATCGTTTGCTAAATCGCATTATGATGACTTGAAAATAGGTACCATAAAATCATGTGAGTGAGAAGAAGGGTGATTTTCTCAATAAGACTGCACTGCAATAGCTTCAGTTGTTAAAATGATATTGATGCAGTAATTTCACTTCTTTTACCAATTTATTTTCCGAGCTGTTATTGATCTGTAATCTGCATCGACGTGGACACATACTTGTTTTTGCAAATTCACAAAAAATGTGTCGGTATAGATCAAAAACAGGAACAACCACAAATGACGAATGGTTGCTCCCAGGCGCCGACCATTAGTTTAGTTTTTTACACACAACTGTATAACTCGTATGTTTGTTTGTTTGTGTAAATGCATAATTGTTTGTTTGTGTAAATGTATCACTGGTAAGGGGCAAATGCATGATTTTGACACCATTGCATCCATCATGTTCTGAATGCAGCTTACACGATTGCACATCAAAGTTAAGGTCTAAAAACATTGGGTGGAGGTGTGGAACTTTCTTCTCGATTTAGTTGAAGCCAAAATGAAAAGCGCTCTCTGCGATAAAACAGAAATCCACTGGGACTCCAACAGCAGGAGATTGTCATGAGGGATGTTATTATTTTTTGGTATTTTTTCTGCAACAGCTGAGGCAAATCCAACTTATCCAACTGTTGTTAACATCTCCAGGCTACCCTTTGACTCCAACTTCCGCATCACTGGGAACTCCAACTCCTGCAATCTGAGTTGAAGATGATATATGTAGAGCCGCAGGGCTTGATAAACAGGGTGGGATTAGGTAGTGAAGCAGTCCTGGCAGAATAAGCCCTGCTGGCTAGCTGCGTGTTGGTCGCTCTCTCTCTCCCCCTCACAGGCACAAGCTTGGCCTTCTAATCACTTGTTTATCCTGCATGTTTCTCATAAGGATTTTCTTTGATTAGTCGGAGCCCACGGACTTGACAACTAGACAAACTCGAAGGCATGCAAATTTTAATGTGGACTTGAGGCGAAGAAATAACGGCGCGCTTGTCATGTATCGGGAGCCACCATGAGGAATTAAATGTTTGTTTTACTTACCGAAGCTAAATACTGTAAGATATTGCACCACCCTCAGAATGGTTAGATATGCAGAAGGATACAAGACAAATAACAATAAAAGAATGAAGAAAAGGTTTAGAGAACCAGCGTTAACTGAAAAGCTTTTTCATGAAGAAAATTCTTTAATGCCGTTTTTTGAAATACTATCTAGTTGTGATAAAAGGGAATGTTTCTGCAAAACCAACACTAACCTCTTTGGCAGCCGCCATGCCAGTTGCCTCTTTGCGTCATCTCGCACACACCTAAGCCCTGACTGCAGTTGTCATTAGCTCCCAACAGGACCCTGACTGGGCCTTCCTCAGGGTTTCCAAACATAAATACGGATAACTTGAAGCCCGATGGACACATTTTCGTGTGATATGTGTCATATTTCACAGATTCTCTGTGGAGACAAAAAAAAACCATTTGATTACTTTGGTCAAAAGGTAGGTGGCGTGCACAAAAATCTTATTTTTCCCAGAGAGACTAACAGAAAAAAAAGAGTTGACAAGCTGACATAGTCTGGGATGCTGGGGAAAATCATTAGACATTTATATATATATATATATATATATATATATATATATATAATGATTTTCCCCAGCATCCCAGACTATGTCAGCTTGTATATATATATATATTGAGCGTGCAGCTTGGAGCAGTGCCTTTGGCTGAGCTGTAAGCTGTGTAGTTGGTCAGTCGGGCGGTGGCTGGTTGGGAGGTCAGCCATTGATCTGCAGATATAAGCTGGTACTTTGGGCCCAAGCCTTCATCATCCCGGGGCACCATCACCACTGTGGGCGGATAACCCCTTGATCTGCTCAGGGGTTTGCGTGTGTGTGTGTGTATGTGTGTGTGCCAGTGCATGTACACTGATTAGCAGGAAGATGCAAGTGACTGTGTGTCCTTGTACGTCTACAGATGTGCTTCTGGTTGTGTGTTTGATGACTGAGATCTGTAAGATTCCTTTTTTATGGACTGAAATATAAAAATCTGTGACCATCGGGATTTTGCATCTATGGTCAACTGGTTACTCAGTGTTTGCGTTATTTGATGTGATGCGTTGCCTTCCCGGGACCAATATCAACTTAATCATATAGCTACCTGTTTAAATTGGATTTATTGAATAAAAATGATCATCAATCCATAATTTTGTTTAACCGTCATTACCCTTAAAAACATAATGTATAATTCCTTCCACTAATATCAAATACTAGATTATATTTTGTCTTTTTTATTTTAACATTAAATATTTGATTGTAATCTGGATTTACTGCATTTAACTCAATGTGGACAGTGGTATCATACAACAACTAAAGCGATACATGAACTCAAATCCCCTATTGTTCTAAATAGAGGTTTGTGTGTAACTACTGAATTGGTAAATATGTATTTTTGGATGTATACAGACATTGAATGCATGATATAGTAAAGATGAACTACAGGATGGAAATATAAAACCCACTATTTTACTACAGCGATGTCTTCATTCATGCAGATGGCACTTAAGTCCTCCCCAAAGAAAATACACTTTGAGTGTCCACACTGTATGGACGACAACATTCTTAACGAGACCTTGGCTCTTGAGTGTGTTTCCAGAGTCTTTTAGCCTCAACTGCCATCTGTGTCAGGCACTCCGAAGTGCATTATCTGCCTGCTCTTCTTTTGTTGAACCACTTAAATAAAAGGTTTCCTCTCAAGTTGGCCATTTTGAGGCCCTCAATATTGGGGACATCAGAGGATCGGCCATTTTCACTTCTCTCGGGTCTGACGAGCTCTTTTGTGGCCCAGAGGACTCAATCTGATTCTCCTTGTCACGCTCTCCTGACATATAAATCTATTAATGCATGCTTCCGATTTTTTCTCAAAATGGTAAAAAGAAATAGTGTTATAAAAGGCACGAAAAGAGTAAAAAAAAGTGTGTTTTAAAACACCCACCCATCATAATGTCCACATTTTGATTTACTCCCTTTTATAAGGCCTCAAAGAGACGGGGAGTGAAATGAGCACCGTGGCCAGCTGAAGGTTTGCTGCTTTTCTTTTCTTCTGCTGGATGACTGAGGATGACTTTTTTTTAGCATGGACGTTTTTAACATTGGCAGCAATGTATTGACAGACTCAAGTGCATGTTTCAGAGAAAATCTGATGATATATTTATGCTAAATGCTTATGCTAAATTAGGTGTCCTCTCGTTACACCTTTAAACATGCACTGCATTACTTACTTTTTGCTTTCACGTTCCTAAAAACGCAGTATGCATGTTATGCAGGATTTGTGCAGCCAGCAAAAGAATTTTTACAGCTGTGGTATTTTTTATGCAAATTCTCTGCAAAATTATAATCTGGTGCAAAACTAATTCACGGTGGTGTTCAATTTCTCGGAGTTAATCTGTGCTTTTTAGTTGTTCTTCTTTACCTCACTTTAACACTTGAACTTACATTTGGTTCCGTTCGGAACATCCTCAGTGCAACATGGACCCAAGGGGGGAATGAGTGCATGCACTTCGGTAATGGGAAAAGGCAAAATGACATCACAACCCGCTTTTTCGTACGTGTGTCAACGTAGCCGCGGTTGCTACAGCTGTCAAACACATTCTGAGGGTTCCCAATGTTACAGCCAGAGCACGTTTAACGTGTCAGACTCCCTGAAGAGATCACAACCAAACAGGAAAACACAGCAGTTTGTCGACCATGACAAGCAACCATAAGTTAGAGCGTTGCATTATTCATGCGCTACGATACAGTACTTGATCCATGTCCTACTTCAGAGGCTATTGTCAAGCAGAGGAGTTGGAGAGGTTGGTTCTGCAACTCGCAGACCTGCTTGAGAATATCTAAATGAAAAATATGTTACACATTGCGTGAGGCAAATGTTTCTGAAACGATGCAGCCGTTATGTTTGACCCATGGCTTTATAGTTTTTGTTCGCATCAAAGTGGCTGAAGCCTGAAAGGGCCCTTGTCCTTGTCCACTCTTTCCCCGCTCGCCCCCCCCTAGCACGCAGTGTTCCACTGTGGTTCAGGAGGAACAGACCCGGCATTGTCACTGCGCGAGGCTCAATGCCGACAAGATGTGTTTTGGCCCAAGGGAGTCGTGAAAGACACACACAGACACGCACGCACACACACAAACAGAGGCAGCAGCCCGAGGGAGTCCTCTATGAAGGGATCAGTGTAAACATCCCGTGGCAGTCGAGGTGTTGGTGGCCCCGTGAAGTGGAAGCGGTGCTCCGGGCATGGAGCTGGCTGATAAGCACCACCACCGCAGAGGAGAGAAGTGAGTTGGTCATCCCTGTTAAAAGACCAGCAGCCCTCCATTCCCCTTTGGTGCCGTATTACCACAGAAGCACGCTGGGGAGAAGCTTACTCCTGCAGGGAAAGTGAGAAAAGAGGCCTTATGGAGCGTGAGCTTGTGTTTTTATGCGCGTACGCGAAAAGACTTTCAAGTCGTCGCGCAGTGTCACAGAGCAGCACGAACTGCCCAGTAGGTCAGGGGTTTGTGGGTCGAATGAAATGAGCCTGTCTCCACCAGAAAAAAAACAAAACCATTGGTCATTCGGTTGATCCCTCCAGAAGCCGTGTTTCTTCATTATATTGACAATTGGCTTTTTCTGGCGGTGCAAATAATGACAACTGAGGCCTAAAGTAGCAAGATGCCAAAAAACAAATGGCCTGCTCGGTTGTTACCAAATGTCTCTGACACATTTCTTTGTCCACATTTTCTTTTCTTTCATGACGGTCTTCACAATAGTAAAAATAACCACAAATGAAGGAGACAGCATCCCACTAAAGTCCCTCCACAGACTCCAGCTTTGCAGTCGCTTACTCTGAAGCCACTTGAATGCCCCGAGTCTCTTACTATCATTAAAGCACAAGTTGAAGTTTTACAAGTCCAAACAATAGTAGTTTTCTGCATTAGAACAGCTCTCATTGTTGAATGCAGTCTCTTCATCACAGGATAGCAGGCAACACAGTCCTGATCCGCAACCAGGGACAATGGGGAAAGTGGCTGTTTGCTTATTTACACATTGCAAGAAGAATATTTTCCATGCTTGTAAGAACAGACATGACGACAGCAACAAGTAATAGTCATGCTGTCAACAAATAATTGCTCTCTGCGACTGATAGGACATTTTGAATAAAGCTGCACAAAACGTTATGCGATTATGTTTTGATGAAATTAAAAAGGAAATGTTATCTCACTATACAAGCCGATAGTGTTGTTCTGTGTGTACGAGACGGTCGGCCTGCATATCAGCGCTTAGTTCCATTCTGCCCGCTGCTTTGGTGATGGAGGGTATGCGCTCTCCAGCCAGTGCAGCCGGCCTCACCCGGGGAACGTCTCTTTTCATGCAGGTAGTTCTTTAGATCAGTACTTCCACAGTATGTGTACTTACTCCCAAAACTGTGTAATGTCAATTAATCTAGCTCTAAGCCAACTCTATATTTTCATTGATTACCTCTCTTTTTCTCTGCTATCCTATCCTTGACTTTCTTTCACACACACACACACACACACACACACACACGCACACACACACTTCCAACCCGACCAGACGACTATGTAGTGTTTTTTCCCCCAGTCTGTTCCCCCAGCCTGTTCCGCCTATTGGTCCACATAAGGAAGTGCAAACAGGGGCTAACAACAAGCCAGATTTTACAGATCAAGCCACAACTGCTTTACCTGCGATGGCAGCTCTGGATTTTCCAAGAAGTCTGAGGATTGTGCAAATATTTCAGACTTACGCCGTATTTCGTCTCTCTTCCGCGAGGCTGAGATTGAATGGGAACATAAAGGACAACTTGAGAAGAAACCCAGATCGAGTTATTCTATTTCCAGGGTTTGCCGTTTCTCAGTGAGAGAGAGAGAGAGCAGACATTTCCGGGCATCATCGTGACAGCTTTTAGACGGACATTGTCTGAAATGTTGGGTGGCGGTGATGGCTGACATCTTTTTTTGTCACATTGCCAAAACCCCCGGTGGCTCTACACAAACGTCACAACACTGACAAACAACAACAACAGCTAACGTGTCAACTCGAACCGCCGTGGCCCACTCGCCCTGCTCGCGCAGGAAGCATTTAATCAATTACATCGGGAATATTGATTGCCCCGGGCCGCGTGATGTAGTGTAACATTTGACCCGTGATCGTGATCACCTGCCCACACATCTGCACGCTCAATCCAACAGTCATTCAGTCAATAAATCACTCGCATATGGAGCCAGCAGAGGAGCGGAACGTAGCGCCTCCCGAGATGCCGTGGCCCCCCCGGCGCCTTTAACGCAGCACACTTCATCAGTGCTCGCTGGCTTTCGTGTCCCCTGTGTGTCCCCGTCTTTCAAAACCTCCACAACAGTGTATTCATTCAATTTATGATCCAATTAGAGGGCATAATGAATAGTCAACCATTTGAAGCGATTGTGATTAAAATGTTTTAGTGATTGCCAAAGATTAATTGTTTCAGTAATGGTTTCAGATTGATGCAATTTGCATGCATATGGCAATTAGGGAGCTTTTCTGACTGCTGTGTTTCTTCAGTCTCGATTAGGTTATTTCCCACTAAAACTTTCAGTGAAAAACATCCAAACTTGAAAAGGAATTATATCTCATGAGCCTCTCTGATTTAAACTTATTTTAGACTAAAAAAGAACAGGTTTTGACGTTTTTTTCTCAAAATTGCTTCAATGAGAAAATGTGATATTTTAGGAATAACATCACGAATATTCTCTGATATCATGTGTTTTTCGTTTCTCAATCTTTATTCCTCAATGTTTTAAATGTACACATTTAAAAATGACATTCTGCACACACATGTCCCGCCCTCTTTGTTCACTTTGACGCCTTTCACTGGTTATCCCGTTTTTTTAACACCACATTACAATGACCTATGGGTAATTCCCTTGGGCTAAGTCAGCATCTAATGCTGATTTACGGAAGGGGATCATAAAGGACTCAAAATATCTGCCAGAGCGCTCACACACTCAAGGATTTGACAATGGGAGAACTAAACCCTCACGCAGTAGGCAGCAGCACGCGAGTCGGAAAAGTTTGGAATTGGGCCACAAAAGGGGGTAAAAAAAAAACGGAAAGGGAGGAAGTGAAGTCAACCCAGGGACACGAAATGCAGGGAATTACAAGATAAAATAAAGAAAAGCCAACACAGGGTTGAGTTCCTTACACCTCGAGCTTCATCGGATGTGTAAAGAACTACTTAAAGGCCAGACCAGCGCATTTCGGCTCGTGTCCCTCATCAGGGGAAATACTGCACGCGCCCGGTCACATTAACCCAGTGTTAATCTGGGTAACCCTTTCTACAGCTGATTTAACCAACTCGCCCGTAATCTGTCCGACTACATCCTCAGATAATACTGCCTGCGTCCATCCAAATATTGGATGAGTCCTGGATCATCCATCCAGCCAAACAAATCCTATGCAAAGTATAATTTTTTATCCCCTGCATGCAACCTTATGTCAAATAGGTTTTACTGGGAGCGGAGTCAGTATGTGTTTGCCCTATCCCCCGTTTAACTGGCACGGCTTCCATTCAAACGGCAGCCACAGGGATCAAGTCTCCGTCTGCTACAACATGACCTCATTTCTTCAGCTAATCTACAGTAGCAGCAGCAGTTGTAGTGAGTTCCTGAAATCCAGCATTAAAGAAAATAAAACATTGGACTTTTTTTTGTACACTGCTTGGCGTCGATCCCGGTAATTATAAAAAGAAGAAATTGTGTTAATCTGAAATCCTGTGCTTCCACTGCAAATCCAGCAAGTTAAAATGAGGGGTTGAGATGTGCCACGTGTCAGGTGACAGACGTTCTTGAACTTCTCGAGTCGTGACGAGAGGCGGGCTGCGACTTACCGAAGGGGACCGGCTCGTGGCCGTAGTGGGTGTTGCGCAGTAACACCCCTCAGTGTCATCATCCCGTTGGCCTGCTTGGTATACAGCCACTGCACACACACGCCCGCGCAGAGCTCTTTGATATTTCAGTCAATACTCACCCACAACCAGCCTGTTTCTTTCATTACAATGGCTCGTCTCATTTGTTGCAATGCTCTTTGACTACTTTTGTTTTTTCCCTCCACGTTTGACACGAGGAGATAACAAAAGCTCGGCACGGAATAGGAAATACAAAGTCATTGACTGCTCAGAGCTGTTGGCTTTGGAAGTTTCCTCTCCTTTCTTCTCAGCTTCCGGTTCTTTCAGTTATTAAGGAAATAAAGCCTTAATTACTTATGCATGTGTGGCATTCTGCCCCAAACCCAGCAGCCATGCATCATGCAGAACTGGGCTCCACATAATGCTATCTAATTATCATCATCATATTATTATTAAAGCGCTCTTGAGGCTTTTGCTTACAAAATGATGTTTTAAGGATGCCATTAGCATCAGTCGTTTAATACACTTTGTTCAATAAAATGTGCTTAAGGCAGGAATAATTTGTTCATTTTTAACGTGAAAGCGTTCATATAGCAACAAACTAATAGTGGACAAAGTAGTTATACAGCTATCGCAAGATTTTTTTTTCTTTCATTTTCTCTGTTGTGTTATCCATGTTTCCTGTTCTGCTCTCCGCATTCTCACAAGGTGATTGAAAAACACGCGTCATCATTGCGACTCTAGATTATACGGATACTTCACAACCGCAGGAGCTTTTTTTATTGACAGCAAATACGTACTGTGTGAAACCTTGCCCTGTTTTTGAAATGGAATATTCCCTTCCTCAGAATCTCTGGGGCTTCTCTGAATTCAACTGGTATTAATTTCTTAGTGCTGCTGCCCATGTGATTGCTCTTGATCTGTCATGGATTCGTTCATGTCATCAGGCTATGGCCGGCTCGCATTTTGAACCTCCTCTCATTTGAAGTCAGCCGCTCTCCACTGAGTTACTTCTTTATCTTCTTCTTCTTTCTTAAAGGCAGGAGTTTGTTCCCAGACCTCGGGTCCGAGCTACACATGTCAGCCATCTGTCGGCTATTCCCTTTAATTAAAATAATACTGCGAAAAAGATGATAGACGAGGCGTTGCGGTGCCTGGTGTTTTTCTCAGGCATTCAGATGTGGATGAAGATGAAGGATTTGGCTGACGGCTATCAACCCCTCCACTCTCCTCTCCTCGTGGAGTAAAAAGCAAAGCAAAGTCTGTGCCTTTTCTTGAGCAGTATCGAGGGCTCCATTCAAAGCCACCTGATTGTAAACATGCCTAGTGTTTGGTGACAGTCAGCATATCCTCAATTAAGAAGCACTCAATATAATCAACCGGGGATTGAAATGACTTCGAGGCACTTCAAGTAGTACTCCCCTTGATCATCTTTGTCCCCTGACAGAGGGGCAGCTTTTAACCGTTCACAGCTTACAAATCCTATTCACCCTCCAGGTTTGGATAGCGCAGATATTGATTTACAAATAATGGTGAGATGAGAGGCGGTCAATGGCCGTTGGAAGGAAAATTGACATTTAAATTGAAGAGGCAGATAGCTTATGCAAGGCAACAGCACTTTGCCAAGAACATCCTGAGGAAATTAGGGGGTGTGGGTGAATGTAAGGTAACGACCGCCTGCCTGAATGTTCCACAAGATGCTCACACAATCCCCTTTTTTCTGAGCTACAAAAGGGAAAGATGTTTTCAACTCAGATCCAATTTTGAACAAGTTGAGAAAAGTACCAAAGAATGTAAAGATAGTCTGGAGACGATTAGGTACTTTCCATGGTTATTATACTGGATTGTTGTATCGGCTTGTCCGTCAGCTGCCTTTTCAGGTTGTTCTGAATGTTCAATATTCATAGATGTATGTATTGATTATTTTTAAAGCACGCATAGTAATCCAGGAAGGAAGGGGCACTGTACGAGTAACACTAAAGCTTCAGTAGTACTGAATGAGAAGAAGAGCGCACGGTCAGGCTAGCTGCTCGGCTAGTGGGTAAAGCTCGTCGTTAGGGAAATCCAAACTGTTTGGATAAAGTCAGAGAGAA
Source organism: Apeltes quadracus (assembly GCA_021346845.1). Classification (NCBI taxonomy): domain Eukaryota; kingdom Metazoa; phylum Chordata; class Actinopteri; order Perciformes; family Gasterosteidae; genus Apeltes; species Apeltes quadracus. Next base: position 8,342,380 of record CM037930.1, on the reverse strand, counting down.
AAGCTAAAGTAAGAAAAAAAACGTCTTCATCAATTTCTGTCAAAATTCCTCGAACAGCTACCAAAGTCAACCTGCGGGTGGTGCTAGAGGGAAATGTAATCGTAAGAACCCAGTTGGAGCAACTGACTGACCCTTTACCCTTGTTGAGTGGTGGCTGGTGGGAAATGTTCCAGGTAGGGCAATCGAACAAGCAAACATCCCATGATGATTTAATGCAAAGCAATAAAATAGATTACCAAATATTTCATATTTATTCCAAAATGAAAAAAGCAGTAGATAACACTTTGACCCTTTTGTCAATTTGGTATAATATCATATATACCAATTAATAATAATTACAAGCCTTGGCGAGAACGCACAAGCCTGGGGCAAAAACAACGTTGAACCAGGCTATTTGGGGATGCTGATTGGCTAAATCGTATGTTAGACATTTCTTTATTTAATCAGCAGTTGACTGAAAACTGCTTCTTAGACCTGCCTCGCGCAGAAAATCTTGAGCTTGCCCCTAGCGCAGCTAAAATGCGAATGAGGAAGACGTGCGTATCAACTGCAGGAATCAATATTTCAAAAACACAAATATTGAAGAAAAAAAATAATTGTAATATAATATTTTCTATCTTTCTTTGTTGGTGCTAAAGGATGGGCGTTCCGGGAGGGGCGGCGGTTACTTTACACCATCAAGTCTTAATTACAGGTTTAAGAAAAACTGAAGCGAGACAGGTTTAAAATGTCTGCACACTCGCCGCGCTCAGCTTGAACTCTGTACTCAATTAAGACGTTTAGGTCTTTAGAATCACCCGACGAAGCTTCACAAACTGAAATAAGACATTTAACTAAATTGACTTAAAGTGACCGACAAACAATGGGCAGGACCTACGCGTTCCTATTCGAAATAATATATATTTTTTAGAAGCTATGCTGCAGGGCTCCAAAGCCAGACGCGAAGCTCGGATGAAGGATGCAGAGAGTTGATGGGAGAAAGACTGAGGGAAGCAGGGAGTGTTTCAGAGACAACCGATAGAGACGGATAGAGGGAGATAGGAGAGGAGACAGTGAAAGTGAGACAAAAGGTTGACAGAGAGAGCGCCGCGGCAGACGGGGGGAGATGAGCTTCGTCTGGCGAGCCGTCTTTATCTGATTGTGTTCATCGTCTCCTTGGTTTGCGGCGTTGCCACGCGCCAGCACTCTTAACTAGCTCTGATAATGGGAAGAACAGCATCAAACAAATTAATTGAATTAGCTCTCTTTTTTATCTCTGTATCTGGCTGTGTCTGCCCACCCTTAAAAACACTCAACCGACGGCTATTACTCAGCTAATTGACTCGGAGGATCTCCGCGTTTGAAATTACTAATTTCCCAGCTCGGTTCACCTGTCGTTGGCTACCATCTAATTTCATTTTACCTAGAGGAGATGGAGATCATTTTGGTTAGAGCGATAGAGGGGGAGGAAAGATGCAGATGTTCAAAGCAGTGTGTTAATTTCATACCTGTTTTTAGCTGCAGGTGTTTGATCATTTAAGGACGCGGGCCAATATCACGGCTATTGTTCTACTACAGGTTAGCTTTGTCCACCTACCCGCTCTCTGCCAATGTAATTGTGTCTGATAGGACAAAGACCCCTTTGTGTTTGTCTACACTAACTTCATCAAGATATCTGGGTTTCCTTTCTGGAAAATATTGATATGTTTAGTGGGGGGAGGGGGCATTAAAATGGCTTCTTAAGGACGACATTAACAAGACCAGAAAAGAGCAAAGAAGTAAAACTAAAAAGTTCTTACTTTAGACTACCGAGCTCAAAGCCCTCACTGCGACGCCTCCAAATGCTTTGTCCTTTTTCTGGTCCATTGAATCATCAAGCAGAAAAACGCGTTTTTGAATGACAGTATGTCATTCTATTCCTATGGTTGCGTGAGATTTTGTTTTCAAGGAAAAGTACGCTTCATTTCTTTCGTCAAAAACATTACGATTTTCATTAGTTAGTGTGTACACAGAAAGACACACACACACACACCTGTGTAAATATACAGCAAAACGTGCGTTGTTGTTGGGTTGATGTTGGTCGGCTGGACATATTTAACATATGGTTCAAGCACAACATCCGCGCAGTCTGCACACCCACGCGCGAGGGATAAGGAAATGAACATGTCTCTGCTCTTTTAGAAGCTCACACCTGCTCACAATAAGTGTGTCTGTTTCCACACATTTCCATTGAGAGCACGATGTTCTAAATATTACCTTCAGAATCGTCTGTCTCTTAATTCCATTTAGTTCCCCGCTGTGAAAAGTGACATTAATGTGCATTAGTGTTGCGTGCGGCACAGGGGGGAGGCAGGCCACAATGCAAGGTGTGGTGCGGTGTAGTTCGGGCGGGGGCTTTCCTGGGGCGGCGTTCCCAAGCATCAATCAGGGGAGCGCTGAAATCATTTCTGAAAGCTTCGTCTCATCTGTAAACACCGATCCCGCCGATGCAGATTTTCATGGGATTAATGAGGCGGCTTCATGTGCTGATGCATGTGAAAGGGGGCTCCTTTCGAATAGCTCTGCCTTATTGCTTCCTGCCTCACCAGAAATCATATTAGCCAAACCAATCACATTTACAACAGTTGGTCGTTTAGACATCTTACTTGTTGAAGAGTAAAGAACAGCACATATTTATTTTAAGGTTTCTCTGTAAATAGAGAAATGGTGAGAAGGATGGAGGAATGAAGGAGGGAAAGAAGGACAGAGAAAGAGTTATTCATTTAGTTATTCATTCACTAACATACTATAGTTAAGGAGGGCTTCATTAATTATCAACTATATTGATCAACCATCTGTAAACACATTTTATTAGTCTCTGCAGTGCCAAATACAGTTATTGGAACTCAGTAGAAGCCATATATATAAATATATACATAAATGACCACCAGCGCGTGTATGCATTTGTTAATTAGTATGGACTATTCTATCTCATAAAATATGTGAAACCATTAAATGACAATCCAAATCAAGCAACGATGCAAAATCACGGAACGTAAAGCAGCCCTCCCGCCCCCTCTAATTAAGATTCCATATTTCATTAATACGACACCGTAAGACTCAAGTTCCTATTATTTGATTATCCACGGGCCCGGAGAGTCCACCGTCAGTTCGTCGATGTGTAGTAATTACCGGGGCAGCGGTGAGGACAGGAGGGCAGACACCAATCAGTCGTCTGCTCCTGGTTATCGCCCGCGTGGTCCACGACGGCGGACTTTATCTTCGCACGCGAGAACAACACGAGGCCAGTTATCACCGCCTCAGCTGGTCCGGGTGGGATCAAAGAAGACCGGGGTGGGGGGGGGGCACTGAAGGTGTAACGACTGCTCTCTTGTAAGGAGCGCTGCATGGTTTGTCATGTCATTATCCGACACGTTTTTTTTTTCTTTCTCTTCATGATTTACAGTTTTTCCGCAGTTCTAGAACGAGGACAGTTTCCAATTAGATTGATGCTGGGATGCATTACCCTTCATGTTTCCCTGAATGGAAAAGGCTGTTTCCCTTGTCTCACCCTTTCTTTGTGCTATTGGTGTTTTACTTCCGATCTGCATTGCAATGATTTCCCGGCATAAAAGACACATGTTCTGCGGCGTTTGTGGCGGTGGTTCAATACGAGGAGCAATTTGCAATGTTGGAGGAGAAGGCACTGGAAGCTGCTCACACGCTTCCTTGTAAGTGCATGTGACAGAGGAGGTGGAGGAGGAAGAAAGTAACAGCGTGTCAGTACACTGGAAGAGGGGGGAGGTTATGCTTCTTCTCCACCCGCATAGCCTCCCACAGACTGTGACCGGGACTAATGGAAGTGATGGAGGGACGAAGGGGCGGGGCAGAGATCCTAGGTGTGAGCGTGTGTCTGTAGTGCATTCGCCGCCTATATTTATTGCTCCAGTAAGTTGTCGAGAGTTCTGAAAATGGGCCTACAATCTGAAGTTGCCTTTGTCAGGATCATTTCTTTTAGAATAACATTATTAAATAAGAGAAAGTTAGTGCTTTTATGTGAGAAAAGCATATTTATCAGTCTGTTACCATCGTCCCCAAAAAGATTTATTTTCAGTGGATAATTTAAGGTCCTATGTGTGCTGAAGTTTGAAGTTTGTTTTGAGACCTCAAAAAAACTTAAAGCCTTTGACGTGTTTTTTTGTGTCAGGGAGGGAAGTAGAGAGAGGAAGAGAGAATAAAAGAGTCCGGGAAGTTTATGAAGCGCTGAAACTGAATTTGCGAGCCTTTCGGGGTGACAGTTCCGGTATCTAATGTTATTTCTTTTAACCAGCGCACGCCTGTGTGTTTCAGGGTCAAGCTGAAGGACGGGGTGGCGTTTCTGGGAGCCAGAGCCAGCAACCCCGTCGTGTGGACGGTGAGTCAGGACGTCAGAAGTGAAGGTCACCGGGTCGTGACCCTCCACTGTCGGAGGAAGGAGAACAGCTTCAGCCAAAGGTACTTTCCGCCCCGTTTCTTCTCAGAATCAAATCAACGTGCGAATGAAATATGAAGCGGACACCCCGATGATACAACCGGAAGGCAGCGGCGCTCTTGTTCGTTCCTCTGACAGCTGTCAGCAGAGAGTGATTGCAAGGAGTGAGGATGAAAGAGGACACGGCTCGGCGTCTGAAGCAGCCAATCCCTTGGCAGTGCCAGGCACAAAAACTCCCCAGGCACTCCCAAGTGAATTCACAAAAATGCTTTGTTTAAGGAGCAGCGGGTTTCCCACTTGCCTGCACTTAAGCAGCAGGGTGGCAGATTTTGATGGATCTGTTGAGAAAAATGTAATATAATAATCCAACTATGTTTTTATGAGAGTTTTGATAAGTTAGAATACTGAATGCAATGTTTCAGTGGCCCAGAGTGGACAGAGGAAACAGCCAGTGTGGAGCCTGATTATTATCTAGTTTATCTAATTCGGTCGGTCCAAGTTGTTCACCTAAATTGAAGGCTTAACATCACAAAGCATAAGAAAATATTTGCAATTTTTGGATCATGACAAAACGAGCTGAAGTTTGCATGCGTGCTGATGTGTGTGCGAGAGGCCGCCGACAACATTAAGGTGGTTCAAATCACATTGTTGTGCGAGCAAGTGCGTGCCATTATTTGACATTCAACTTGACAGCTAAGCGGTTTTAGGTAAAGACAAAGTAGGTGCACACAGGAAGTGACACACCCAGGCTGTGCTGGTATTTCCCTCTGAGTGCCAAGGTGACGACAGTGATAAATGACAAGTCATCTATCCTTTTGACGCGTCCCGCTCGCAGACGTGCTGAGGAGCCGAGACGTTGAATTATACAGCGCCGCTCAAATCAAGGTCATCCATGTCGAAGCTGGCATTGTGTCCTGTATTGAAATGAAAAGGCAACAGCAGCTCTGACCCCGTTTTAGGTTTCTTCAGCTTACATTAAATGAAATTACTGCGGCACACCAGTGAATAAACGCATCGCTCGGTCGGTGAAGAATATCGGAACTTTGATTTGGAAAATCTCTTTGAAGAGGTTAAATGGTAACAGAAAGAGCAGTAGTCCCCCACTTTCCTGTTTTACTGAAATATTAAAAACATGTTCACACGAACCAAAAAAAAATCAAGGGGTGGGGAGGAAGGAGAGGGAGGGGAGGCGGGGGGGGGGGGGGGGGGGGGGGGTGGGGGGGAGGGGGGGTTGAGAATCCTTTTTAAGCAAACTCATAAGTTCTTTGGCTTCTTGTAGTGTCCTACACTGCACGAACACACTGCAACCAAATTAGCTGTGTGGATTCTTACATTGTCTACTAGAATTGTTCTTTTACATTACTTTTATAACTGAAATAGGCATTGCTTGATTCCCAAAACAAGGTTTAGGAGTTGAGACCAGGTTCAGGTTCAGGTCTCTGTTGAATCTCTGTAGATCCTTTCCAGACTAAAATGGAAAAAGAGATACATCTTGTGAGATTAGGCTGGCTTGGAGGATACAACGGAGAAAGATTTGTTGAAATACTGTGTGTCTGAAAGCGTTGAAAGTGATTTCCTAAACGAATCGAATCTTTTGGCTCCCTGACAGGATTTCTTTTTCTTACATACTTTTCATTTCATTCCACCGCTGTCCGGCGGGGTGGAGATTTCCCCTCGCTCGGGCTAAGTGCAAAAAAGAGCTTCATTATCCAGAATATGAATCGGGGTAATGGAAATACGTGGAGATGAAAGCCAAGGAGTTTAAAAAGACAAGTGCCCTAAAACATTAAAAGTCTCTTCATGTCAATTGAAGCTCACTTTGCCGACCATTAAAGCAGCATCACTGCCAGACGCTGAAAGATAAACACCGGGAGCAGAATGGGTCTCTGCTGCCTCGTGTTCGACATTACAACCAATTCTGTGTGCGCCTGTGAGCGACTCCGACCGGCTCAGTGACTCAAGTCCCCGCAGCGGAATAAAAGAGGTGCGGTATAATGGGCGACAGTGGACTCACAGATATTGTATATATCTTGTTGTGGAGATGCAATGTAATGACCACTTTGGGGAGGTGAAAAAAAGGTCCAAAAAAAAAGGCGCACGATGTGTGCGAGATCGTCTGAACAATAGTCCAGTGACGAGCCGCATGTCGGCCACCACGGATCGTCTGTGCTCTGAAGAGGCAGGTGAGCGTCGAGGTGTGACGCACTAAGTGACATCAGTGCCAGTAGGACCAGCAGTAAAACCAAGTACGGGGGGGTGAGGAAGGGAACACAGCATGTGTGTACAGGGAGACACATTCCGGACAATTTAAACTTTTTCACATTTGTCTTGTGGTCTTACTTTAGAGAGCAAAAATAATAATTGATTAAACTGAAGCAGAAAGACCAGGGGCCTCATTTATAAAACCTTGCGTAGGATTTTTGCGCAGCTTTTGCGGCTTCATGTCACGCCCATAGTCGCCCACAAATGAATATTCATCGATTGCGAAATCATGGCAAACACTGAGAGGAACATTGATCGAATGGAAATGCTTTCGATTAATGAAATGCATTTGATTAACATTCGGTGCCCTTATGGCAACATGAGTGCCGTCAATAACACCGATTACATTTGGGAAACCGTACATGGCCGCAAATTAAGCTTTTCTGTTTGCCTGTTCTCCCCCCCCGCCCCCCTCGTCTATGGGAACTTTATAGAATTGGAAAAGGCTATTGTGCCTTTGAACACGTCTTACGCATCGTGATCATGCATTTATTACCGTCCATTTGATTGCACACTTTCACACACGTTTCCGTGTTTCTTGCGTTTGCCGCCGGTCCTCATTTCACCCGTTTTTGTGCGTACGCATGGGTCCGAGCTTACGTTCCGTCCGCACATTTTTCCGCCAAGTTTGCTTTTTATAAACACCAATTATTGCGTAGAGAGCGGCGTACGCCTTCTTCTGTGCGTACGCCGCGTTTATAAATGAGGCCCCAGGAGACTGCTGTATAGTCTCTCTGAATGCTTCAATTAAACAACGTAAAAATGTGCAATATTGCGAATCACTGATGTAGCGACAGTATGCACCCTTTGGTGTTTGGCTGTTAATAACCATGCTGACATAACTGGTGTACGGAACCGTCATGTCAATCATCTTATGGAGTGTTTTGTATTTCTTTAGCATTGCACTTCAGGGTGATCAGACGCCCTTCTGAAAACATCCTGTAGTTAAATTTGACTTTTTGTGACTGCAGCAAAAACTGCACAGGATGAGATCAGGGAATCCTGTACGTGATCTAAACTGAAAATGTCTCCTTTTAACATATACACCCATGCGTTTTTTATTTTTTATACAAAATATAATACGTCATAGTGAGACTGTGCGTGTTGCAGAGCGGACGTACTTTGGAGGATGTGGAAGTCTCCAGTCTGTAATAAACTTGACTGATGCAATCTCAAAGTGGCCAAATGGTCATCAGACAATCGCACCCGCTCTATTATGAAGCCGTATGGGGACCCTTTAAATGTGCCGAGTTGTCCTTCACCATCCAGTTCACCGTGTCCTCGCTGTTACCGGGGAGTGACCCCATAATCTCCAAGTACTCTTGAACTCAGAATACTCATCAGCTGTTGGGATATTTAAGCAGAGAGTCAGAGATTCATGGACACAAAGTCTTTGTTTCTGCACATGATGATGCAAGGGAAGAGGGTGGTGTGATGATCAGGAGTAGGAATCCACGACGAAACCAATGTTACCGAGGCTTGTTCTCAAAAAGCAAAACAGGTATCTGGTAAAGTTTACAGCTTATGGTGAGATGTCAAATACCAAAGCCGACAGCTAAAAACTATTTTTAAAAAGACAAAGCACCCGGCTGAAGGAATCGTTATGACAAACTACAGGGGAAACAGTCCAGTGCAACGGAACAAAGACGACCTGACCAAGACGACGGGGGGACACACATGGCTTAAATACACAGAAGGGGATAATCAGCAGCGGCGAAGATAAGATTTCCCACAGGCAGGAAACACAAAGTCAGGAAGTACAAAATTAAACAAAGAACAAACTAAACAAAAGCACAAGGCCTGTGACAGGTGGGTGGGAATGGAGTTGCCACCTCAGGGGCGTAACAGTACACAAAAGTCACAGGTCTATGCGAGTCCGGTACATCAGGCCAAATGGCAAATGAGCTCGGATTGATGGTAGACTTGATAACCATTACTAATTTATGCACAGTGCATGAAATAATTTGATTATAGTCCATTTTAATATTTCCGGTTGAGCTGAGCCCTCCATTGCAGGTGCCTGCTGATCTTTTAAACCCTCAGTCCATGCCTCATAAATCTTTCATCCTTAATGATCCATTCACATCCCTTAACCCGGCTGTCCTTATTCCATCCTGGGCTAGCTTAGACCTGTGGAGGGCCCCCCTCTAGTGGAGCTCTGGTAACCCAGATGTGATCTCCTGTATGCTTCAAGGTTAACGGTCCGTGAAAGAATCATCTCACTCAGGTTTGGACTTTTGGCGGTTTTGAAAACCCAATCGCCCCATTCCTCTCTTCTGCTTCGTTTTGGTAGAGCCGTTAAAGATTGATTTGAATTGAGACCAAACCAAACTACCCTTTTCATCCAATCCTTGTTAAAAAGTCTTAAGGACATTATTGATTCCACTTTGCTTTCAACACGATTTCTTAAAAAGCCGATAACAGGCAGCTTCCATACAATGGTGCCACCTGCCCATCAGTAACTAACATTCACACACCGTAGTCACAGCTACGGGAGCAATGTAGGGATTAAGTGTGTTGCCCACGGACGAGTCGAAAAAAAGAAACTAATAAAAGGTTTTCAAACCGCAGCGGCAATTCTGCGGCTCAATAATCAGCGCGTCAATCAGCAACTTGTTCAAGCAGCTAGGGGACTTCGATTTGTAATTGCACTGGGTGAAGCGTGGCATCTAACAACTAATCAAAATGAATCACGTCTAGTGGCCAACATTTCTCAATTCTTCAGGCCCTCAAATTAACACCTGCACAGAGAGGCGGGTCGACCAACAGAAGCCCTTTTTTCAGGCAAGGAACCGAAAACATGTTGCCTTTTCCTGCTGTTTAAACACGACTGGACGATGGTTATGGATCTGCAGAGCTTGATCAGTTACTTCAAGTTTTACATCAAATTTAGTTGATTTATTTCATTTTTTAGAAATAAGGATAAGATTTCTCTATTCTTTATTACAAAAGCCACGGAAAAAAATGACATCAGACGTCCTTGCTTGCATGATGAAGATGCTGGATAATCAGAGTGTAAGCATGTTAAGCGTAAAAAATGTACTGATTTACAAAACTAAATCTAAAAAAATGCATGAAAACACAGTTGTATTGACTGTTCTGATTTGATTTATTTGTATGTGCCAAATGTATTGCAACGGTCCAGAAGAAGACTCATTGAGTGTGTTGCTTTGTTTCCTTTAATGAAACGGCATTGAACTCGTTGCTCATAGTTCCCATTTCCGACCTACTGTTGCCTTAGTTACTTCTAAAGAAATGCTTGACTGACGTGTAGGCCACAACTGTGTGAAAAATTCCAACACTCAAATGTTAAATATTAACCGAGACTCGTCTGTCTGCTTGCATACATTATCTCCGAGACACACATACAAACAAACAAACAAGTGAACAAACACGTCCCTGCAGCATCGTTCCCACCCTTCAAAGCCGACGTGATCATGGAACATGCCGCTACGTTCAACTTGTCTGCCGCTTGCCAGAGAAGTATCCCGATGCGAGAGAGTGGGAGTAAGCCTCGCTCCAAGAGACTGACAAGACAGCCTTACGACACCTTCAGTGACGCAAGCCTAGAAACCAAAGCTCTTAGTGGTGCTATCTAAAGACAGCACCTGAGTGACAAACGGCAGGATGAATGGAATTGTTTTTTCCGGCCGACAATCTAAACGGTGCGTGCGCCCGTCTTATTCCAGCTGTTTCTACTTATTCCAGCTGCAGTGACTATTGTATTATAGGGTTAGGCTGAAGGAAACAAATCTTGCGCGGAAGTCAAGTGAAGAGCAGAGGTGTGCCGAGCCTTTGATGAGGAAACTCTTCCCTCAGTTCAAGCTCCGGTGAGAAAATAGGTTAACGATTCAAACTGTTCTCTGGCAGTTAGTGAAGTCATATTTTAAGCATCAGTGAAATTGAGGCCTGTCATTCTGCGTTTGCCCCAGCCATCTGCTGGGGGAGGTGACACGAGCCCCTGAGAGGCTTTCTGTGAAACGGGGGAAGTGAGCTTTAATGAGGGGAATGGAAACCCCCAGCTTGTTGGAGACTGACGTGATTAGCGTGCCTTGGAGTGTGCCACGGGAAGAAGAAAGCCACAATTCCCATTTAAAAAGTCCATAAAGATTATTGTTTGTCAAAACTGCTGCTGATAAGCATCCGTGCAAATCTCCCTCCCAGTTCAGCATATGTCATCTGTCATGGTTATGGGGGTTGGCTGTGGTCTTTAGCTTTGCGGCGAGTCCACTGTGATTGATTGTGAATGGTCTACCAGTGAACATTTAGACACTAATGCTCTGTGTGTTCGGAATAACTTCCTTGATCACTTTTCTTATTAACTAAATTGAGGTCCATTGTCTGTCATTACCTCTTTATGCAATCTGCATCATGCAGATAGATTTTCCAAACCTCAATGGTTGTTCTGGCCGTGGTGGTCTTGAAAGCATTCAAAAAAAAAAACATTTGCTTATCACCCTCTTCAAAATTAAGTTGTATTCTCTCCAAAGGGCCTGAAGTACGTTGCCGGCTGTGGGGCCGCTGATATCCCACAGATTCTCTTCACTTTCAATGTGTAACGTGATGTAATTACCAGGCTAATAACACCATCATAAAGGCACAGAGCTCGGTTTGTAAAAATGATGAATAGACCGAGGTGCTACTTTTGTCTTTTTCTCCCACTCAGTGTCCAAGTTACATCTCGTTAGCTCCCGCCAGCATCGACTCTGTCGTAGCGATGAATTTTTGAACTTGGCCGTAGTTTTCTGCCCTTTCAAACAGTTAAACAGTCTCGGAATGTACTATCTATAAAGATGCCAAATATGCAAGTAGATACAAGTTTCCTAATTCAGAATCTTTAATTGCAACTAAAGTCCTTCAACAGAGTTTGTTTCTTTTCGCCCACAACAGTTGGGGAAACGCCGCTTTGCATGAAAACGACGCGTAATTCCATTTGTCTCGTCCCCTGATCCATAAAAGCGAGTGAGATAAAGATTATTTTGTTCATATGTTCCACATATGTTCTTATTAATATATGGCTTATTTCAATCGGGTTGTTCACTTAAATTGGAAAACTAACAAAACAAACATTTTTAGCAAATGAGATTAGGTTTGCGAACAAGCAGAATGTGAACATGGAGGAGTTAATAGATGCAGGGGTGTTGGTTCCTTCACTGCATTCTCTATTCAATTAGACATAAGGTTACTTTGGGCCTCAGGAGTGTGAACAATTCGCTTTGGGCTGCATATAGAAGCTGTGCTGTATTCATGATTCCATTATACATTACTGAGTAGCTCTGAAACAGAATGTACATTTTAACCCGATTTGATTGATTGTTCTAGCGATATGGTAATAATAGCTTGAGGCCTCGAACGGGGTGCAATATTCTCCTGCTTTCATCACGTCTTCTTCCCATTACAATGAATGGTTGCCCTCGGTTTCTGTGGCCTTCATATGAAATGCAAGACAATTGTTATTTGGCTTCTCTTATGGAAAACCTTTAGAAAATAGTACAATTAAGTTATTCAGATATGAGTTTTTTATCATGAGCAAAAGTGTCATCCTACATTTGATATTAAGAATATGTCGCACATGTCAGCTGTGCGTCTAATGTGTGAATATATAAAATTAGGCCACAGATTCACAGCGCAAGCGTGAACTCGTACACGCGCAGTGGATTTGAATTTGTTCACTCAGTGCAGACACACCGTGAACTGTGAGCATGTCGGCTGGAGAATATGTGTCTATAAGGGCAGCCATACCTCAAGCCAGAGAGTCGTTAGGGCCGGGAGTAATTGACAGAACGATGATGAGCGAAGATTGAGCGGGACAGCGGTTCGATATTCAGTCCTACTTTGGTTCACAGGTTGGGGTCCGAGGGCCTCGTGCTGTTCTTTCTGATTGCGCCGAGCTTAACCCACACGCTGAATGAACGCATACAATCAATGGCCGGGCCGAGCGCCACCAGTGGCGCTGCATTTTAAACCGCAGTTAAATCAAAAAGGTCCCTTCGGTGCAATCTGATTCCAATAGAGGGACTCTCCATGTGTAGAACTACGGGTGTTAAAGACCTGCCTGTTGGGGGAAAAACGGTGTGCACGCACACACGCACTCATTTGTGTATGTATTTGATTAAGTGTGAAATGAAAGAATAGACGACCATTAGTTCGGGCCTTGAAAAGGGTGGCAGTTCTGATTAGCTCTGTGTTGTAATCTGTTTAATTAACAGTGGTTCAAAAGCTCTAGCAGACAGAATACAGATATTTTGTGTGTGTGTGTGTGTGTGTGCGTGCGTGTATGTGCACATGTTTGTGCGTGCATGTTCTTTCCAGCGTGTCCTTGAACGTCTGAATGGTCTTTTGAAAGTACAATGTTGTGGATGAGAGATAAGGGAGATGGAGCCATCACGCTCCCGGGTGGTCCAATTAGTGCGTTTGTGAACTGCAGTTTTCTTCAATGTTTTGTTATCACAACAACAGGTACAGGTGGTAGCATATAATTTGATATGAAAAAATATTAGAACACGTATCGTAATCCTTTAAGGCAATCATCCAGACATCTTATTTTCCTTTTGTTTCCCCGGAGGGCCACTAATGCGTCGCTGGAATGCTCCCGTCTCACTGTCTCCCTTAAATTAAAAAAAGATTTCCTCAGTCGTCCACGGCAACTATGTGATTACTAGATGGATTGGCAACATTGATCGGGAATAATTTAATTTGCATGAGTGGCATGTGAGTCCATGTGTTGCTACGCCTCCTCATGTTTTATGCAACCATAAATGATACAAGCTCTCTTAGTTTACACTCCAACATGATCAAAACAAAAACACAAGTCATATTTATTCCTTCCAACCTGTCGTCATTAACGGATATCAAAATGGACGTAATGCCAAAGATGAACTATGAGGAATTTAATCTCGGAGAGAATGATTCATTTCACGTCCTCCTGCTCAGCGATACAGATTCCCTTTTCCTCCATGCAGCCTTCCACCTTTACAGCACGCATTAGATATGTATCATATCCGTAACCTGGATATGATACATATAGGTATCAGATCAGGCCTCTCTTCTTTGGCTAGTTACAGGGATAAAGTCCACTGGAAATTAACGCTGGGTTAAAATCTGTGATATCTATTATGTCAGTCGGTTATTGTGTTTTGGTGTTCAGCGGCCACGTTTATAAAATCGTCTTGCCATGCTGTGAGGCAAAGAATCCAATATCATATTAGGCAAGCAACAATTTTTTTTTCGCAAAGCAAAAGGTAGAAAAAGTCTCTCTCCTAACAAAGTTCTGTAGTTCCTCAATCAAACTTGCATTGCAGTGCCAGCACTGGTAGAGATGCACACAGTTGGAGATTGGCCACGCAGCCTGGGTGCGCTTGATAAGGCAGGCCTATCGGTCCTTGGGACCCTCAGCTCAAACCCTCTGATCCACTTCATCTTCTAATAAATCATCGGCTGAATCATCCCTGCCTCTTGTCTGGCTGTAGAGCACACTTTAAGGTGTTTTTTGTATTGGAGGTACTGCCAAGGACAAGGGATATCCAGCAGATTAACATTCAGAGAAAATGTAAACATGCTGCTCAGGATGCACATGTTAAGTCGATGATGATCCAAAGAATATGTATTTGGTAAGATTTTAATAATCAGTTAAACCCAAATGATGTAGCTCAGTGCATCAATACTAAAAAGGTACTGCGGTACCCAGACTTTAAAAAACGTTTGGGAGCAGGGGAGACACGGCTTCACGTGCACAAGCTCTTGCCGACCGTCCTCTGCCTTTTTGGAAAAAAAAGATGCCTTTGGCTACGTTACGTAGTCATGTATAATCAATGCTGTGATGGGTTTCATAAAACCTTGCTGTAGGCCAAAACTAATGTGCCAATTGTTAGTTAGAGTTCAAAAAGCTGGGCAGCAACAAGCTGGTAAAAAAAGGAAACCATACATTCCTTACTATTGTAGATAAACATACCAGTATCGTACCGAATTTGTGGTATTGTATTGAATTCTGTTGTCGTATCATTAGTATCAGGATATTTATGACAGATATAAATGTCACAGTTTTGGTATTTTGACAACCGTAATCACAAATGGCATGAATAACAACTATTTGCTGGTTTGATCTTCAAGTATTTCTAGCTGTACTTTATCATGTTGCAAATTGAAACCACTTTTTCTAAGTTGGATCCTTTAAGCAATACAGAGACGTCCCTGCAGGCTCTCTGGGACATTTCAGAGTCTATGAAACACTTTACTTGTTATTTGCAACCCTGACAGAGTGAGACTAATGCAAAAAGTCACACTGATAGCTATTAAATATTTAATAGCTAAATAGAATTGTTTTATGTAGACGGCTGAATGCAGTTTGGCTTCAATGTATTCAGCTTTTTATGGGAATCCAGTTCCACAGTTTACGTAGGTGTGTCTGGACAGAAGTGGATAGACATCCTTAGGATACAGCCTCAGAGAGTCGTTTGCTCTCTGACTTTGGCGTTGAAGAAAAGAATGAAGAGAAAAGTATGGGGGAGCAAAATAATCAGCGGCTTGCCCCCCCACCCGCCTCCCCATCATCCAGAGGGCGATGAGGAGAAGTTTCTATTTACTTGACAGATTAACGAGGCAAGCGAGCAGAGGTAAGGGTGCAGGTCGGCAAGGGGTCACAGCAGGGCCAGAATTTGTATTAACCTTGTCCAGATACACCAATCTAATAAAATGAACCAGGGAGCAGTTTGTGTATTTAGTAGGTGTGTGGCGTGGCGTTCGAATGCATGCAGGTCTCTTTCCCGTTTTCATATTTATTTGTAACTGGCAGGCTTGTGTCACTGATGAAACTGGGGAGGTTCAAGGGAACACATCTTGGAGAAGACTCCGCTAACCATCGTTGCATCGATGGTGTAAAAACCTGTAGCTATTAGCAAGACGACGGTACATTTAAATTGGCCTGTAATCCCAGCCAGGCTGACATCTATATTAAACCGTTTCAATAATCCAAATGGGTAGTAAAATAAAAGAAATATGCTGAACCTTCCGCTATGGGAAGTTACCGCTGCTGTGGGAGGCAAGTGAAACTGAATGTGAAAAGAAAAAGATCATAACACTAACCCATAAAATAACCCACAATGCAACAATCTGAATCAGCCTAACTCAGAGCAGAGGGAAGTGGAGACCTCATTAGAAGTGGGGAGGCAAAGAAAGGCTCGACAGTTCTGCAGCAAGGGAACCATAGGAAATCAGGCTGGCATAAAAATAAAAAAGGCACATTTCTATACAATCATTTTCAAATACAAAAATCAATTCTTAGCCAAAGGGTCTATAGTGGCTCAAGATCAGTAACTTTATTCTTAAATTTTACAATTACTGTGATCCCTCGCCACTTCGCGGTTCACTTATCGCGGATTCGCTATTTCGCGGATTTTCATAATGCATTTTTTTTTTTTTTGGTGCATTGTGCTCTGCATTCTGATTCGCTAAAAACTCACTCCCGCTTCTTGTATCAAAACATGCTACGAATTGTGCTATCATTTTGTCGTCTCGTGCAGTTATGTGTACGTACATAAAACAGCTTGGCTGTTTGAGGAGGAAGGACTAACGCTGGGTCGCTTAGCAACCATGGTGCGAATGGCCACTGAACTTAAGCGAGTAGCTGAGGAATGGGACCCTTTGATGAGCCGTTCATTACAGTTCTCCAACGTAATCGATGGTGGCATGTCGGTGTACAAGGATCTTTTTGCAAAGAAGAAAAAAGAGCGACAACAGCTGCCTATCACTATGTTCTTCTTCCGAACAAACACACCTGCACCGCGGGCTTCAGAAGAAGAGAACACTGCAGAGCGCAGTCAGGATGCAGCGGCCCAGTCTGAAGAGCAGTGAAACGGCCTACACGTGAGTCACTGTATTTGTATACATGTAATAGTTGCTAATTGTAAAAAAAAGAAAAAGTTTTCTATTTCGCGGATTTCACTTATCGCGGGTCATTTTCGGAACGTAACCCCCACGATAAACGAGGGATTACTGTAATTCAATTATTTTCTCTTAGCTTTAGACTCACGGCTTTTAAAATGGAAGCTTATGTCACGTGTGCAGAGGAAGCTGTGAACAACCTTAGAAACCAGGTTTTTACATCAAGGTTTTCCTTACACGGTCCACAGTCCATATTTTAAAAGTCAGCTAGTGCAAAAAGATGCATTAGTCATCAGAAAAACATGGACAAAGTGTCAGTGCACACTGTGCCCACTTTAGAGGAATTATTTTAACCTCATCTGTTGTCACACTTTGAGGCCACAGCTGGAGGGAACAAGAGGATCTGAATCTCATTAGCTCTGCCATTCAGTCATGGTTGTCGCTGCTTGCCTTTTGCTTTTTTTTTTACCATTACACACCCTGATGTGATGACCTAAAAAGTCCTGAATTAAAAATGAAGAGTAACTGCACAGTGGAACCACCATGTACAAAATAAACACTGTAGTCTCTAATTTGTTTACTTTTTACCCCAAATAGATTTCTGGAGTCAGAAGTTATATTTAAAAACGCAAAATATGGAAGAGAGATTCTTAAAGGAAAGTATCAAACACGTGATGCTTCAAGTGGACACAGTCGGGAGAGTAAAATAAATAAATAATAAGAAAAACCCCAGGCGCAATCCGGGTGCAGTACACAAAGCCTAAAATCAAGCTCATAATGAGATCCAACAGTCCCAGCCAGCGACTGGGAGGCAAATAATAAAAAGAGAAACTGGATCCAATCCTTAGTCATCTTTGCTTAGATAGTAACAAGAATGCAGGAAGTCAGAAATAAGTGTCATCTCTGGTGGAGAGTTGAATCTCCAACGGGGGAGACGAGCCCGTCACACGGATGTAGATCTTATTGTCCTGGATAAGAGGATGAGGCCCGTAGCCCACTGGAGAATTTCACTAACTCTCCTACAGCTCTCGGAAATCAATACAGGGAAAGTAGATACTCTTTACACACTGATGGATTGTGTTGTGTTGTAATCACTGTCTGGAGCGTGCACGGCTCGTAACCACCAGCTGGCCCTCGAGAGCAGTTCAGAGCGCACGCGATGGAAGGTTATGGTGGTGCCGGGTGACTGTGAGGGCGGCGTCGTCAATGAATCCACTCTCTGGAGACATTATCAATCCAGAGAAACTGGAAGCAAAACACAATCCACCCCCCCCCCCCCCCCCCCCCCTCAAATAATCTCACACCTCAGTGTAGCTGACTCAGAGGTAGGAGTAATAAACTCCTCCTGTTCAAAGGGATACAAACAAGCTTTCGGTATTCCCTGGCTGTATTTTATAAACGGTATTATTTCAAATTGATGCATACCTTAACAGCCCATTTTGCATAATGAGACCATGTGAGTGATGCTTTTATTTCTCGTTTTTTTACCATTGAAACTGTGAACATTTGAAAAAAATCCCCATTTCCTAAGAAATAGAATCAGAATTTGTTTTGGCCTGTTTCAACGAACAGTTCCATGGATTATTCTCTCTGGTTCGCTGGCAGGCAACATGTGTCCCATTATAGTTTACCATGAATCCAAAACCACAGGGGTCAGTTTGGCTACCCATTTCAAATGTTATGAGCCTATTGAATCGGCGTTACCAGGGGTTACCGCCGCCATTCTAATGCCTCGTGAAACTTTGTTGTGACAGATTAAAGGTTTTTACAGTCGTTTTATAATCAACCGAAATGCCAGAGAAACCTTATATTCCACCAGATGACAACAGGAGCGGGAAAATTTATGGGATCTCCAAATTTCTCAAAGTTCCCCCTAAGGATTCAATACCAGTGTAAACCAATCCATCAAGGAGAAGGAGATATTTCAAGGAGTTGATGGAAAAACTCACCAAAGCCATCAGGATTGATCCTTGGCACTATGAATACCCTCTCAATCCAAAACGTCATAACAATCCCTCAAATGGTTCTTCAGGCGTTTCATTCTCAACAAAAGTGACAGATGGGCCAACACAGGGTAACTCCTAGATAGTGAAACTCTTGGCTGCTGTGTTCAAAAAGTATAAGCTTGAGGAAAATACTTCCAAGTTAGATGGTGAAATGTCTTTGCCGCTGTGGTTTGATTTTTACATTTTGAGAAGGCTCACTTTCCGGCCATGATCTGACCGTGGAGTTTTCCCCCCACTTTTTCTAATTTTCCATCCGTCTGCGTTTTGTTGGCCTCTTTTTTAGGCTCGGATTGGCTTGTGCTCAGATACGTGGCAGACTGCCTTTTGATTGGTTGACGCTTCGAACCGCATCCGTTTCAAGCGGGACGCCCGAATCCTCCCATTTCACACACCGTTTGAGAGGAATATAAGGAAAATATGGCGATGGAATAAAAATAAACCATTAGGCAGCTGAACGGGTCATGTGCAGCAGCAACAAAACAAACAGAAGAAGTGGGGTTATTTCAGGAAAAATAAAAATATTGAAGAAACAAAACATAAAAGGGCAATTTAAAAGAATAAATGCAGTATTTCTTCTTTGTTTTTTTTTTTTATTTTCACCGTGGGCCCCCTCACCCCCTCTGGCCTGATGCAAGCTAAACTGTACTGACAGGACCAGTGCTGACGTTGCAGGTTTGATGGATCCTCAGGGAATATAAATTGGTTATTTTTAACTTTGATTTCCTTTCATGATCTCTATCATCATCGGTCTGTGATGTGTCAATGTTTATGGCTCCGTAAACCCACCCAGTTCACACAGATGAAACAGGCGTCCCTGGATTGAGAGCCACCAGTCCACCTCAGACAGTACAAGGTCAGGGAGTTAGTGCCATACACGCATTACTGACAACTGCGACGCGGCTCACTGAGCCGCCTTCTGGGACAGATTTTCGCCGTTTCGCAATGGATAAGTCATGACTAGTCCCACGCAATTTTGAAAACTCTTTGCAGATTTTGTTTTATTCTGCATCTCTCTCTCCCTCCCCCTCGCTCTCTCTCCTTCCCTCCTTCCCGCTTCATCAACCCTCCAAAGCCTCCTCAGAGCTCCCCACTGGCCCAATATAACTAGTCTGAGACAAGCTCCTCCAAACTATCACATTCAGTTGCATCTCAGGGCGGCTGTTCACCGGTGCGATGGAGAAGGGAGTCGCGCTGATTTTGATAGGATCTCATTAGCATCATCAGGGAGAGATGTTAGACCTGAGATGGTGAAACTCATTAGAGGAGCCGGGACTCTCTTGGGATGCACACACGTAAAATATGGTTTCTGCTCCACCGATTCTAATTTCTTAATCATTATACTCCATTGACCCCCAACTAGCCTACGTCAGGCTAAATTACCTCATTACGCACACACACACACACACACACACACACACACACACACATACTGGGTAGGAACTACAGAAGTCACAGGTATTCTCCACTGTTAATGTGAGGTGACCTTTATGACCAGACCGTATTAAGCGGAAGATTGAGCTCCTGCTGACAGGAGAAAGGAGGATTTTATCGGACTTCCCGCAAGGTCTTGGAAACAAATTCTATTTGCTTGAGAGACATCAGACTCAAAATGCGGTAAATAACTCACAGCGCAGCTGGAGGGTGAGTGAAGTACAAATGATTAAAACAGCTGCACAAGTCAATCATCCGTGTCATCCCACGCCAAGGAAGAAAAGTAGTAACAGCTCAACAAAACATCTTCTCTGGAATAGTTCAGCACGTTCGGAAGTTATTTAGTGACGTTTGCGCCGGGCCACGCTGACACATCAGGCAATCATTAAATAGTTAATCAACCAAGTCATCAGGTCATCATTGTAAATAAGAATTAGTTCTCAATTGATTGTACCTGGTTAAGTAAAGGTCAAATATATAAATAAAGTACAGCATAAAGACTGGAAAAAGGGAAACAGCTGGTAAGAGTTTGTACAGAATTAGAGGAAAAAAGGCTTAATCAGCTTCAAATCTTAAAAAAATTAAACTTGAAGGTGCATACAATCTGCAGGAAGTCAGTGCACATGTGTTCACATTTCTGAGTATACCGACAAACCAAAGCTCCCTTTATTATTGTTGTTAGTGAATGAACTATTAGCAAGGCTATAAGCTGTTGTCCGTCTTCGAGAAAAGCTTTAATTACTATCAGCAAAAACATGTTTAATTTGTGCAATAAAACGGGGAGGAATAACCAGCAAAAAGTAAAAGGTCAGAATTCAGAGATTCCAATATTTAGACTTTGAGAAATTGCATAAAAGCGCATTCATTGCTGCTGATCCCGCATGCCAGGATTCATTCATCCAGTGCGTACAATTTCTCCACAGGTTTACGTTCTGCTTTTCTGCTACCTCTATTTTGCATCATTGTAGATTTAATATGTGTACATCTTTACACAAGATAAGCAAGTACAAGAAGTCCCCCCTTTGTTTGCTGACATTTGAAATCCTCTTACAGCCAACAAACATAATTTATTTTAAAATATCAAGTTTTCCAAAAGGCAGACATTACTGCCAACATACCATCTGCGTTTTAGATTAACGGCGTCAATAAGCGCGTAAAATAAAAAGGAAAAAAAACGTCTTCAGTCACTGAGTGTAGGCAGCAGTCAGTGCTTATGAGTCATAACGGATCTTTCTTGGAAGCCACTTTTCTCGCAGATGTCCTCCGCTCTTATTTGTCCGACCCGGAGTCCAAGCAAACACTGAAAGCGGAGTGTGCGAGCGCACAAGGTCGCGACACCCCATTCTGCGCAAATCAATCAAACTGGATCTCATCGGCAGGACAACACAGCACACAACTGTGACCCGACTAAAAGGCGCGATCATGTGCGGCTCATGTACAGCGTGTCCTCGCACTGGTTGCCGCCTGTGAAGTGAATCCCGTTGTCTTCCGGCTCCCATTATTAACACAAACAAAACCCTCCTTTTTTACCTGAATTGAGTCGTTCGAGGTTTTAGAGAATTTGAGCACATAAGACTGACGCACAAACCGCCTCTCCCTCCACTGTTGGACTCGCTGTCGATTCGCCGTGTTGAAATAGATTCAGGTCTTTGATGTATCATTGTTGTCAGTGCAAACCAAATCACCGCTATGCATGAAAGGAACCCCCTCGGGTCTCCGGAGGAGACACTCACTCTTTCTTTCTCTGCCTTTTCTAAGAGCCAGATACCCACCGAGGTGTTAGAGACTGAAAGAGGAAAACATGGCCGTGTGTTTAACGGCGCCTTTGTGTTGCCTGGTTCCACTTTCACGTCCCTGTTTCTGAACAAAAGGACTTTCATTCTTGTCATTCATTTTTCTCGCGGTTACTCGCTCCTCATCGCTCAGAGCCACTTTGTTACTACAGGGGCGGGTTTGAAACCTATCATGCTCAATTGAAAGTCTGCTTGCATTTTCCTCAGATGGAATTATTTTACCTTCTGCTGTTTGTGCTTTCACACCCAACAATAGGACTCACAAATGGAGATACCTCAGAAGCCTTGTCAAAAAGACATGATCAATTTTCCACCTCATTACCCCACAACAAACCCGCTGCGACGGCGCAGCATAGTCAGTGTCCGCTTTTGTGCGCCGGTGGAAGGAATCACCTCTTTGATCCCGGGACTAATTTGGCTTTCATGGCAGCAAGTGACTTCAACCCTGCTTCCGCTCGCCGCTTTTGTTCTCCCAGTCCGGTTAAGCAATAGTCACCGGTGAATTGTACCTCGCTGAGAAAAGCGCACGCGTTGCAGTTCTATTACTAATGAGACATGGGGGAAGGGATGGGAAGGAGGCTGACCTCTCCGACCAGAGGGTCGCACACATTCATCATCTCTTAACGCGCGCTGGTTTGAAGGGGTGGTGGGGTGCAACGTTCACTGCAGGCGAGCCAGAGGCTTTAGGTAACAGAGAATGGGATGGGGGGGGGTGAAAAAAGAGCAGAGACAAAAGGAATGACACAATAATCAAGACAACAGAAAAAAATAATTAATCAGGGAGTCACGGGGAGTCGTATTGTAGGATGCAGCACTAAAGCTTTGATTGCCCGCAGCTCCACTGTACAGCAATTGATTTGGCTGTAATTGTACACCATAAGCGTAAACCACATAATCACTGCAGTCACTACTCCCCGAGCCGGCGTATTGTCAGGCAGCAGAGAATTTCCCCGTGTGGCTCCATAGGATCCATCATTTCTGTCTCTGGGAATAAAATTGAAACGAGAAAGAGTTGGATGTCAGCAAGCGCCATTAACCTACAAGTATCATTCAGTACAACATTACATACAAGGGACACTACAATCTGGGCTCTAGAGAGAATAGCATGTGGGAGATGTTTGCTTCCAGCTGCTGCTCTCGTTTTGCTTTTGGTGTTTTCCTCTGATACAAAAGGAAATGCATTTCAGACATCAACAAATTTGACTGGAAATTTGTAAGCGGTCCCCCCCACATGAAAACTAGGTTAAAAAAGGGAGAGAACACGATGTTCTTTGTGTGTCAGTGTTTATTTTCTTTTATTGCATCTCATTGTGCAGGAATATTTGGCGATGCCTTTGATGAATCCCCTCTCATGGTTTTGATTTAGGTATTTCTACAGTACAAAATTTTAAAATGATTTAGACATAAATGGGATTGTTGGTGCATAATTGAAAGTAGAGGGAGGGTGTAGACTGTAGCAGAAATATGTAGACACAGTATACATACTGTAAATACACAGCACATCGACATTCATCTTTTGCCACGTTGGCCGATAAACCTTAAGGGATGTGCTTGCTGTTTTGTACTATACAGTGTGTATTTAACCACAGACGTGTGGTGTTCAACTAAGTACACAAGTCAGCAGGACGTCTGTTTATCAGAACGAGTAAATAAGTGGAATTGTATTGCTGTTTTTTTAACCACAATTGTGCTCCAGTGGGACATAAGATGAATTCATTATTCGCCTCGTAAGATTTGTTGAGAATAACAAAAAGCATTGACTCCCACCACCCGTATATTCTAGTTTAAGTTGATTTCATGGGACGGAGGAGTTATGGATGGGCTTTAGGTCACAGAAAGACGTTGTGAACAATATTAAAAATACCCACCACCAGCTGTGATGTGCTACGTCACAGTACACGTACCTGTGTAATTCTGTAAATGTTTTAAGCTCCCAACGCACCATCCCGAAGCTTCTCAGCGGCATTGTGTAACATATTTATTATAATTCAGAACATTACGCACTAAAACGGAAAAGCGTTCCGTTTTTTTTGCCTGACCCAGAACTGCTATAAAAGCCATTTTTTTATCCACACAGATTTTCGGCTTCCCAAACAGTTTCCTCTCATATTTTTCTTCCAGAGAGGGTCCTTAAATCTGCACTTTGAAGTGAGGCTAGCGTCTGAAGTGCGAACACATAAGGGGGAGTTTTAAATAGAGGGTTGTCCAAAATGTGTTCAAGGAAAACCTTGGATCTTACCCCCCGAATCCCTCGCCCGCCCCCCTCCTCATGTTCACTTTGCGCTCTCTCCAGGCTTGTTTTAATTGTGTAAAAACTAAAACAACAAACATTTGGCTCGGGACAGAAATAAAAAGTGTATTGGTATACATTGAACATAATTTTACACTAAAGCCCAAACACACATTCATATAATCCCCACTGAATTTCCTCTAACTTTTGTTTTTAATGCCGTGGAAAGAAGTACAGTTACACCACATGAATGTTAAAGCTACTTTCAGATCGCCAGGTGCAAATTGTATTTCCCAGTGCGCGGTTTTTGGAGAAGGTGTTGCATTGGCTTCTGCCTGTGACAAAGAACAGCTGGAGGGAGATGCACCAGCTTGATCAAACCTAGCGCTCAGCAATTCAAACAACTTCACAGGACTTTTTATTTGGTATTCATTGTTTTTTTTTTCGGCTTTGTTTGCATTTCCATCAGCTGCAAGAAAATGATTGGCCTGGTCGGGACAATATCTGCAAGAGAAGCTCTGTGTTGCAGGAGGGAAAAAATAAATTGCTTCTCTCCCTTCTTTTTTTTTGCAACATCCTTGTCCTATGTGGATGTGAGAATGACTCCCTAGCGATTAGTTTCACATATAGGTTTTAAGGTGATGCTTAAAAAAAAAAAATTGTATTTCCCTCTGCAATACCTTCATGTGATACATCAGAGCCATCCTCTACCTCCTACGACCTGATTAAAGTGTACAGCTGATGCGGCCTCAGTCCTTTGAACGTTAAAGAACTTCCATTTACTCATTTCATTCTCTCGTTTCACGCAGGGCCGAGGCACCGGGCTACCAGCGAGTCCTGCAGGTGGACCTGGAGGTGAACAGGGCTGATGATGACTCCGGGCGGGAGGGAAGTGACGTGGCAGGTGGAGTACCCGCTAACCCGGACCCTGACCAGCGAGGTGCCGACCCTCATCCGCCTGGCACCGCAGGACCTGGGTGGCATCGTGCCTCTAGCTATGGTGAGGAGGCAGACGGAGGGAGTCATTTGCTACACACACGCACACACACACACACGCTTTAAACTTTGATCTCTACAGAAAGCACTTTCATACGGAACATTTGGGGAAAGACACATTGCCTAATGCGGTATCATTAAGAGGCTTATTATGAAGTTGTAGTTTTTATAATGCCACACAATAAATGTCAGCAAATGTACCGTCATTGTGAGCCTTTGATATGTGCATGTCACAGTAACACGGCTTTAGTCTCGTTATTAATAGTGTTACATGACAATATGACCCAATAATTACCTTGTATCCATTGGACCCTCGAAAAGCCAGAGCCAGGCTTCTTTTTTTTTTACAAAAAGCTTGCTCTTTTGTTAGTAATCTGTTTAGCTCTAAGAGTTGGCTGACTGAGAAGTTAATTAAGTTTGGATTTAGACAGTCCAAACAAGTGGCTTAAAAGTTGGCAATTGTATTATAACAATAACAGTGTAAATTGTTTTTCTAAAATGAAAGGAAAACCATTCGGCACGCAGTAGAGATAAGAATAGTTTTAATTTCCCTTGCTGATAATGGTCGTGTAAAAATACAATGCCCTTCAGCGCTGCATAGACTTAAATTATGACAATTCAGGGAGGAAAACATTCACCTCTGATAAGTATCCTTTGGACCTTTATACCTTTAATGCCGTCATTCATGTTGTATTTACTTTTTTTATATTTGTATGTAAAATATATTGATAAAATTACAGGGTGTTCAATGAACCAGAACAGCACCTCACTGAGAGGATGCATTTTGAATAGACAGAGTGAATGAATTCTACCACGACAAGCGGTTTTATAAATAGAAAATACATTGCTGAACATGAAAGGTGACCCTCATTCAGACCAACAGCAGGGAAGTTGGGCCGAAGTCAAACTCACCAAAGATCAGACGGGATTGGGTTACTTTCTTTAATGGAAAATAACATTGATGGTGGAAATAAATATTTTGGAAGCGGGTCAGAAGTGGAGTGATGGCAGTAGGAAAAGCTTTTCGGTAACGGTGCATGAAACCCGGCGAGGATCTGGAGGGTTTGTGGAGGCAAGTAGAGCATCGTGATCTGAAACACACTTTAGCTCTGACATGTAACAGCTGAAGTAGCATCCAAAAACCTTCCAACGTAGAAACCTCTGTCAACCTACAACTAGTTAGTAACCAACTGTCCTTTATTAGTGATATTTGTTAACAAGCCGGGTAAATGTAAATTTACTTTCTTACTTCTAAGATTAGCACGACTTTAAATAACACACAGCAAAAAGGTAAGTACACCTTTGTACAAGCTGACAATGAAATACCGTAGCGTTTAAAGAACATGACGTTTAAAAGGGTTGTTATATCCATCTGCCTCATGACGCAACCACAAGAAAAGCATTTCCTGTGTTCAGTGCCGCTCTCCAAATTCTGCAATTAAGAAACGTTGATCAATCATGATTGATGGCTTCTGTAAAAGACAAATGTTTGTATCCGGATCCTGTTTGTTGATGTCATTATGCCTGCAGCAGACATTAACAGGGTGAAACCATATTTCACAATGCAGACTGCAGCTTTAACTTGCCAGAGAGAGAGACATCTGCATTCAGACGTGGCTGCCTGACACATGAAAGCTCCATAAACAACTTGTAAGAAGACTTTTGCACAAACTGCTTGGTGCAAAATATGATTTGTTGATGGCATTCTAATCTTAGGATGCTACATGTGCAAGGTTACTCTGTTGCTGAAGATTTCTTTCCATTGACACGGTAATATTTCTTTTTTTCCCCCATCAATCATCGAGCACATCTGAATAGCACACCGGTTTTAAAA
Organism: Apeltes quadracus; assembly: GCA_021346845.1. Classification (NCBI taxonomy): domain Eukaryota; kingdom Metazoa; phylum Chordata; class Actinopteri; order Perciformes; family Gasterosteidae; genus Apeltes; species Apeltes quadracus. The sequence goes on along the minus strand of CM037930.1, from coordinate 8,315,520 downwards.
GGCGGGTGATTCGGGGAGTCCAACAAATGGTTTGATTAAACCAGGTGTCAGTTTCAGACATCCATCTCCACCTTTGCAGCAGAACATGTAGGTGGACACCAATCATTGCTGGCACTCAACAGCGCTCGCCTGTGTTCAGAATACCAGACACCTCTGTTCAATAAAAGTCTCGTATCGCTGTGATTGCTTCTGGCCTTCACTCCCACGGAGAAACACAAGCACGCAAACACTCATACAGAATCGGTCTGCCAAAAAAATGAAATGCAGGACTCGTTGGCGTCTCGACTTGACAGCTGCTGTCAACCGTCCTTTAGGATGACTGACTAATATTGAGACAAGTATGCTAATAGCAGTGACGGGGAAAGTTAGGAGGTAGGAAGAGTGAAGGCGAGTGATGGAAGGAAGTGGGAAAAGGCTTTGACCAGCCTTAGGAGAAAAAACCTGCGGAATAATTTGTTACTGGGGTAACTGCTAATCTGCGGGCTCGTAGTGACCGAGAGCGCTGCATAGAGTACAAGTAAGAAAAGATCAGCACTGGCTGCTACCTGTGTCCATCTTTTCAGAAAAAGGGCTTTTGCAGGGTGGTTTAAGGCGCACAAAACCTTTATGCTGACATGAACTTTAACATTCCCTTCAGACTTTAATTTCTCCGACCATGAAAAGAACAATCGGGGACAATGTAATGAGATGATCACAGTTGATATCTTGTGCGATTATCTTCAAACAGAACAGAGTCAGATAGCTTGTGGGGCTCGTAGTGGAAATTACAGTGTATATTAGAACATTCTTAAGTTGATTTTTATTGAAAATTAAAAGACATTTTGAAGATTTAATAACAGATTTCATGGTTTGGAATGAACTGTAGTGTATCCTTGAGAGACTGCCTTCTTCAGGGGTTCAGATTATAGAACACCCTTAGACATCCTGGAGATCAATAGATTTTATAGCCCTCAACAAAATGATCAAAAGTGGAAACTGAGGAAGAAGCTGAGAGAAAGTACCTACAGAGTTACTTCCCCCGCTGCACTATTTTCCTCCAGACACATTTTACATTACTAAAACATTTGAACTCAAGTTGTGAAAGCCTGTACATATTTTGCACATACGCCTAATGTGATCCCCTACTGAATAAGCAACCTGGAACCTGGGAAGACTGAAGGTGAAAGTGTTTCATTAACCAGAGACTTTCTCTGCATCCACGCTGCGTCTCTCCTCTTTGCTCATTAGAATAGAAACTGCGGGCGCCATAGCTCATAACGGTACAACCCCAATGCTATCATTAGCATTTTATTCATAGTCTCTGAATCACCTCAATTTATTTTAAACTCAGTAACATCAGCTTCATTCTCACAATCTCATAACATTACAATCAGCGCCATTAGACCGGATCCCGAACAATAAGGGTTACATCAGATTGCACCTTTCTTAAAACTAGTGGAGGATGAGAGAACCAAAGAAGTTGTGTCCTCAGCATGCACTGAGAGACAAATTAGGAAAAAAGAAAGCATGTCCCGTCTCTGAAAGTCTCTCACTCACACTCACACACACACACACACACACACCAGTGCTGTCACAGCATCAGGGCGAGTCAGCAGTATTCAAGCAGGCTGCCATCAGTCACACTATTACGCTGTCAGGAAGTGTATTTTGAAATGGCCTGGAAGAGCACTAATGGGCTGTGCAGTGAGGCTATCCACCGGCATGCCAAGTGTCTTCAAGGCAGCATTAGCCATCTGCATGCTGCCATAATGCCCCACATGGCCTAATTAAGTCCTCTTGTGTATACATGGGCCTCTGATTCACTATTCTGCTGTTCTCTGGTGCATTTTGACAACATCAATTCTCACTCTCACTTTCCCCCCCTGATGGATTTGCAGTAGGCCTGTTCATTATCCCACTTCTTGATTATCCTATCCGGCAAGTCTGTGAGAGAGACTTTTAGGGCGATTTACTTCACTCAAATGCAGGAGGACTTATTTTTTTCTTAATTATTATTTACAAACAGGCACTGTCGCCTCACAGCAAGAAGGGCCAGGGTTGGATTCCAGCCAGCAGCCTTTGTGTGGGTAGTCTGCTCGTTCCTCCCGTGTCTGCGCGGGTCATCTCCCGGGACTTCAGCTCACTCCTACAGTCCAGAGACATGCTCTGGGGATTAGGTTAATCAGTCCATGTGAATGGTTGTTTCTCTCTGTGTCTGCACTGTCTAGGGTGCACGCAGTCTCTTGCGTGACGTTGGCTGTGATTGACTCCAGCCCCCCCGAGAGCCTGTACGAAGGATGACTGATCGTTGCAAACATGGCTGATTCCGGAGTTTTGAAATGATTGACACCAATTTTAATTCAACATGAACATGTCCATTACGCTGTAACTTTTACAATATTGATGAATGTGCAGTTTGTTTTCTACAGCAAACAATTAATAGTTGGTCTGGGAACAAAAGCCGTGAGACGCAGCATGTCCTCACATTCGAAAAGCTTAATTGAAAACAAAATTTGACTCTGTAAATAACAAGCTAAATAATCACACGTTTTAAGTCATTTGTATGACTGTATTGAAGCGGACAAATGTGTGTTCATACAATGTGCAGAGGAACGCGAGTATCCCTCACAAGAAGCGTGTCCATTGCGTTTAAATTGAGGTGTGCCCGTTTGTACCTGTGAACGTGAGGGAGTGTTGTAGAGGAAGAGTAGCACTGCCTGGCACACGCACACACACACAAACTTTATTTAATGCCTGCCACCCAACATCTCTCTCGGTCCTCTTTGGCCCAGAATGCGGCCGTGTGTGTCAGTCAGGCTTTACTTTGAAGCTAAGTCTGTCCATTCTGTAATTTGTTGTTGTGCGTTTGTTTATTTCTTGCTGGCTTGCCTTCCATCGCCCTTTCCCCCAGTCTGTCAGTCTGGCTCCAAGGGTCTTCTGTTTGGCCTGTTCGGGGCCAGGGTTCGGCGCAGCGCGGCTTTGCTGGCTTATTCTAATCAAATGGCCCCCAGAAACACGAAAAGGAGCCCTCAGAATACGTACAGGCTTTATCAGGGGCGGCCAGCACTTCTGCTGACTGAGGCGTTTCCCCGCCGAATGTTGAAGGGTGAGAAAGTATGAGAAGGAAAAAAAAACACAGGCTTAATATTTAATCTAACTAAATGTATTCACTGCTCACAGCACACAATAAAAAATCCAAAAGGTCGTCAGGCCAACAGGTTACATAATAAATCAATATCTAATTAATGAGGAGTAAATAAATCACTGCAGGTCCTGATTTAATCACCAATACTGGGATTTCCTGCTCCTGGTGATGGCAAAATGCTGCCGCGTTGCCCACATCTCTTTATTTGCCAATTCTGCAATTATGGCTGCAACTGGAGACAGAGTTAATTATCCAGCCTACTTTATCCTAACATCAGATTCGAATGAGATGCTGTTTTTATTGAGTTAGCAGCTAATGTGAGAAAACACACTTTATTAACTGCAGCACTAAACTCGAAAGGCCTCTCCAAACCTAATCATTAAAAAAAGTTCAACAGCTGCACCTATTGACCGACATCTCCATCACTCCCGAGGGGGTGGAGGGGTTAATCTGCGCCTTACTCCAGCCGCTCTCTAAACATCGCAGTGCAGAACAACTTCATAATGTGGCTCCTGTGCCTTTTTCCACAGAGCCATAACCATAAAAAGATGTGTGCCCTGCTGTAGTATAATTCCAAAAGAAGAATCTTCCAGTGTGGATTCCCCGGCCTTCATTTCATTTCATCTCATCTCCAGCTACAGGCCGGGAGATGTGCCGGTGCACGTGCGTGCAGGGGGACACTGTACAGCTACTGGAGGGAAAAGGGAATCCTATTGATAAATTGATATGAACTGAATAGATGAGAGTGCTGCACTGGCAAGATAAATCCTCCTCATAAGCGCTGTAGGCACAACACAATGAAGGACCTGTAAGCTTATTCTCAGCCACAGCCGGTTAGTGAATGGTTGAGCGCAGGTTCTGTGCAGTCTGTTCCGTCAATGAATAATAAATGACTGGCCAGTGTTAAGCAGTAGCGAGGCCCTGGTCTAAGCTAAACATATCTCAGTTGTCACCTTACCCTCATCCTATTTTCCCTTTTGAAAAGCTTTGAAAATACCATCAGTCATCCGTGCGCTCTGCTGCAACCTCTGGAGCTCGGGACACCTTCTCTGGCACAGGGTGTGCCGCGAGTGCTTCATTTTGTATATACTGTACTGCAAAAATAATGGAATTGCTGGAGCCTTCTAGTTTTGTACAGTTAGTGCTCACATTGACATCTCGTAAAAGAAGCAAAAGCTGAAGGCTGATCTGATCTGATTGAGAATTGGATATTAGGAAAATCAATTTCAGTGACTGATAGCGAGGTATGAAGACCTTTGTGCACTCTTATACTCATAAGAGTCATTTCATGATCATGTTAATCTTCTATCATGAATAAATCAATAGTAATTAATTAAGTGAAAACTAATGAGTGGATTATTTGGTGGATATTTTCAATGTATCGACCCGTTTCTGATCAGGGAAACACAGACTTCATTTTAATATGACAATCTTAATGTCGCCATCAGTCAGTCAAGAAAAATACTAGATATAACCTAAAAAGACTGGTGCCTTAATCTGGTATGATTTCATTTTGTATAGCCAAAAACTCAAAATTAGCCTCAAGAGCTTTAAAATTTGTACAAATGTGACATCCTCCGTCCTGAAACCCTAACACAGGCACAGAAAAGAATCTCCCAAAAATAAAAAATAAACCGTAGGCAGTCGGACAGAATGCGATGGATGTCATGTGTCCGGAATAAACAAGGTAAGAGATGTGCTATGTGTTCAATGCGTATGACAGAAACTATTCAAATATTGACAGTAAGCAGGACCACTGCAGGAACAACCGCCATCAGATACATCCACTGTATGCCTTCCAATCCGTCCTAGAGGGATTTCTAAAAGCGCCTCAATGGCTTCCAACCCAACACTGGTGTCCGTCCCGTCCTTGAGCGGGCTGACATCCGCACGCATTGCCTTTTCGTTTTAAAAAAGGTGCTTCCGTAGGTTGTCTGCTACCTTTATACACATCATTCATCCACAACCATATCAGCCTCCACACACTCCGCCCTTTTACCCCGGCTGCACACAGGCGTAATGGCCCTTTATCGATTCCTCCCGCTCCCCCCGTCTCTCCTCAGGTTGCAGTCTTTTTGCACTGCAATGAGAGGTTGTTAAGATAAGCTGGTGGGGAGCCGAGCCTCTTCTCCGATGAGCTTTGCAGAAAGGCTGCATCTGTGCTTGTGTTTCATGTCGGAGCACGTCCTGCATATGTACATGAAGTAGTAGAGGCCAGACGCAAAGGACACAGCTGTCTCGCTTCTCAAATCCGACTGCATGTCGCTGTATCAGTATTGGTTCACTCTGCACTTTGTATCTGTTTTTTATCTGCATTGTGTAAAAGAGGCTTCATGAACAGGGCGCGAGTCTCTGCCCTTTGTAGCTGCAGGAGAGCATTAGTCAGACACAAGATGCCCGGTGAGAAAAGAGCAAATTTCATGGAGAAAGAAAAATACAGCCTTTTGTGCTTCATGCGTTCCTTCAGCTCTCCCGCTATGGTCACATTCGATTCCAGCCAAAAATTGTGATTATGTGTATTATATGCGAGCTCACTCAATATTCTATTATTTGCGCCTCAAACTAGCCTGGCTAACGTCATACCCTGATCTCATTCTCAAATGAGACGGGGTCTGAAAACCACATGTTCATTTCCTCGTATTGGAGGCGTGGTTTACGAATGCCCAGAGCCGTTTATTGGGCGCTACGAATGTGTCAAATGCGCCTGTTCCTAGCGACAGAAGAAGGCGATCTGTCAGAGAGTACATTATGTGTACAAGATGTCGTTCAGCGACTATTGCCGTTTGTGCAAGGCAAACATGAGAGTAGAAGGTATACACCAGTGGTCCCCACTGGTCCTCCGCGGATACGGGCGCATAAAGTCCGCGGAGGTTTGCCGGCGGGCCGTAGTTTGGGGACCCCTGGTATATATGGCCACTCTACAGACATGTCTTTATCGAAAAAAAAACAGAGTTTATCCGAGAGGTTAGCGTTGTTAGGGGTGACAGTCGCACAGGAGTCAGGGCAATCAACAAGATCCTGCCAGCGCATATTCGACGTCATCGTCTTGCTGCACCCTCCCCGCTCTGTGATTGGTGCCCTGTCTCAGGGGCAAATTTTATCCATGGTTTCTAGACTGTCTTGCAGGCAGGCTGGGAAAACCCAGGCTAGCCTCAAACAAAGATTCCCCATAAAACATGCCGAAGCTCATTAAGATCTCTCCTTTCATAGAGTTGTTGCAGTCTTAATGGCTCGTTAATGGCAATCCCCTTTACATGCAGATGATTGGAACACAAGCAACATTTTTCACTGGCGCTTATTTGTCTCCAGAGACTATACGTTCTGTCTTATCATATAATTATGGGCAGAGTAGTTCATTGTTCGCAGAGGACCAGGTATGAATATTGATGGAAGGAATATTACCTTGAACACACTTTGCTTAGAGCTCTATCATCATGACACCTGAAAAGCATTAGTTACCTACTCATTTTGCATCAACAAGCACACCATCATGATGCCCAATTTACTCCCAAATAAGAAATTACATACATTACTTTTTAATAAGTCATTTGTCACCTTTTCCCTCATTTCTTTCCACCAGCAACCCTTTCCAGCTCCTCCTGGGGGACTGTGATGCATTCCAAGCCCCAGGGGAGATGCATAATGCATCCAACGTTTCGTGGGTCCGACCAAAGCCTCTACCAGTTGCCTGTAAAACGGAGGCCTCTGAGATGCCTAAACCACCTCAGCGGGGCCCTTTTAATGCAAACAATACATGCATGCAGTGGAGCTTAAATCCTGTTTTTTTTACACCTCAAAAGTGGAATGCGATCGGAGAAACATGCAAACATGGATGTGAACTAAGAGCTGTCTGAAGACCAGTTTTCCTTTGCAGAGGTTGAAGCCAAACTGTGAGCAGGTTACACTGTCGTAGCAAATCCGCTGTACAATCAACAGCCTCAAAGTTCAAGGATTACCAGATGTTGTCTTAATTATTCTCATTATCTTCTTCCTTCTCCTCTAAAAGGCCTTCGGTTCTCAAGTGTATCTTGTTATACCTTTTAATGCCTGTAATTAGACATTAAGCCTGATTCTCAAAGTATTTCTTTCCAACTCAAGCTGTTAAAGTTTAAAATAATAATTATAATAATTTTGATAATAAAAGTCATTATAATAATTTAATAAAACAAGTAACAAAGTCCTTCACAAAGACATAGAATTGGTTGATTATTAATGGCCTGCAAGTTCCAATTCCTAACAACAAACTAAACTTTCAGCGTACGAGTTGCATCGTGGGTAATGAAAGTGCCAAATTGTGACAAGGAAGAAGAATTCCTGGAATTATTACAAAGATATAGTAGTCTTTTAAAAAGCTGTCCTTTAATAACATGAATGTCTTAAGAGCCAAATCGACCCTTCTACATTCCTCTTCATAAACAGGCGCATTCTGGACAAACACGCATCTGATCTGCTGACAAACAACAAAAAATGTTTTCCAGTCCAGCTTGATCACAAAAGGGTATCAGGTTCTTAACCGTTTTAGGTCAAGCCGCCTCCCCCTCAGCCGAGTCGTTCAAAAATATTTACAGATGACCCATTCTTATGTGTGGTTCTGACAATGCTGATGTGGTCATTTTAAATTTACTATCCCTCAAGCAAGTAATCCATTAGTCGTATTACATTTTTCTGTTTATTTCATACGTTTTATGGTAACTAAGAAAATACATTCTGCCTCTTTACCGCAGAACACACAAATATTAACCTTGTGGTTACACAGTTGAATTTATTTAGAAGTGAGCTGCAGTTCTTTGATGATCGAGACATTGATAGTAAAACATGATGGAAGCCGTTGGTGGGAGCGGATAAAAACGAATGTTCAGTTAATGTATTCAGTATTATTTTGAGCCGCGGTAATTCAAAGGGAAAAAGCACATCTTACACTCTTAGCGTCCAAAGTCCAAACAGACACTGCTGATTCCATGAACAAATCACTTGTGCCCAAAGCTACTTACTGTACCAGCCGTCTTTCCTTAGGACAAGCATAGAAATCAAAGAGTAAATGGCTGACATTCATCTATAAATTGGTTAGAAACAACTCGACAGCTGTGTAACACACGTGGTGTGTGTGTATTTAACATATTTGGAGACTTGAATCCAGATATGTTGAAGTAAGAGCTGCCAGAGAGCCAATTGTTCCTATCTACCTTCCCAAAGTTCCCATAGCTGTGCAAAACAAGGCCTAGGAAAGTCTGAATCGACTCACACAACCCCGTCTCTTGCTCCTTGCAAGGAAACAATCATATTTTCCAGTAGCAGTATTACTCTGAGACCTATGGTCAACATCCAAGAAAATAAGCTCGTCGGCTGTATCAGTTATCTGCGAATATATCAGTGATAAATTGATCATCAGTGTCTATGTATTTAAACTCTTCTCCCACTGGAGCGAAGGAGCCCAAATCCCGCTTGGCCACTTACCACAACGAAAACAGACAGAACGCCACAACGAGGCTCGTAAATCTGGCAACATGCTCGCCTAATCGCCAAGAACACTCTGATTGACTACCGGGCATTTTCTCCAGAGTTGATGATGGAATTAAATAAGGAGGGATCTCTCATCGTTCTTATCCAAGTACCGATCCGGCAACATTTATACCAGGGCAAGTAAAAACGTTGTTTTGGTCTTATAGATTTCTGACAGATTTTCCCTTCTGGGGCAAAAGCAAAAAACATTGAACATTGAAGAACCGTGTTGTGTTTGCTTCTAAATCACACTCCAAACATGGATTTCTCTAGTTATAAAACAGTCATTTTTCCAACAGGGATTTGTAGCGGCTTTGGAGGTTACAGTCAAATCAGTCATCCTGCCGATGGTGGCGACTGATCTAAAAATAACATTTCAGGGACCCTTATCTTTGAATACCTTTTGCCTGAATACTAATATTGATTACAAAATGTTGATATCCACTTAAGAATGAATTATGCTGCAGTCAGTGTAATGTACCGATTTGTGTCTTTTTCCCTTGCAGGACACGGAGATCCTCAACACCGCTGTTCTGAACGGGCGAACGGTAGCCGTGCCGGTGAAAGTAGTGACCGTGGGAACGGACGGAGCGATCTCCGATGTAACGGAGTCGGTGGAATGCAAGTCAACGGACGAACAGGTTATCAAGGTTAGTGGGAGATACGTTCCAAACTGCCGCTTTTTTCGTTTTACCCAAATTTGACTTCATTGTCTTCTACCTGCTGCTCAGTCCAGCAAACGTGGTTTGTGCACGTTGGTTTAGAAAGCAGGTGCTGAATTTCCTGCACCTAACAAAGTGGTGTGCCAGGAAGTGAGAGGTTCTCTTCTGGTCCATGAAATTAAGGAAACTGAGAAGGAGAGATTTCAGCAACAACTAACAGTCTTCATTAAAAGAAGATCCTGTAGCATCAGGCTGTATGCAATCTTGGAATTCTTTAAACGTCAGAACAGTAGCTGATATTGCAAGAGAATACCTTTTGTTAAAGAGCTAAATTTCATTAAGACAGCAACTCGAAGTCTTATTAGATCTCCAATGTCCCTCTGCTAATTACACACGACTCCAGGCATTGATATAACAAATACAGCATATTATATAGTTTGTAGGCTAACTCTATGCAACAACAAAACATCCATTGTTTGCAACTTCCTAACGGCATGCTTTAGATTTTCATCATCAATCTTAAACCTAATTGGATTAGTAAATCTATAAGAGTTTTGTGAAGGCAGATCTGCCCTCCAACATGAAAGGAGAGATGAGGAAAAAATCTTATTGAGAGTATGAATTGTTTGATGTGCGAGAAAGAAAAAAAAAACTGTTGGAAGCGTGTCTGCAGTATATAGAGGAGCGGATTTGTGTTTCTGTGAACCATACATGCATATCAGAGAAGACAAGAAACAGATCTCTCAAAGGGTTTAATTACCCACTGAAAAAGAACCACACATGGCGACGCTGACCTCGGCAGCGTACTGCGATGCCCCCCCATCTAGATTGGGAACAGAAAGCGGTGCCCCTCTTTCTCCACCCTATTGTCAAAGGAAATTTAGTTGCAGTGAGGTTTCTTTTTCTCTACAACAGCTTAACTGAAACTTTTAAGGACAACTTAATTGTCCCCATTCTCCCTTTTTTATGAAAATGTATCAACCAGATGATTTATTGCTTAATTGAGACGATAATCAGGAGATTAAACACTGGCTTCGCTTGTGAAAGAGATAATATTTTATTTCTTCAGTCTAATTCATTGCTTAATAAGTTAATTATTATTGTACAATGGCATTGAATGTTATTTTGTGACAGTGGAAGCTGCTCAACGTAGCAAATGTCCTGTCACACAGGAGTTTTCTGTTTTTTGGGGGGGTTTTGTTTGCAGATTATTAGCATCTCCCTGATTTTAAATTGTTCATTTATTGCTCTCTCAGAACGCAGCCACTGGCTGTGAGCAGAGCTTCTGTCTGACTATGGCTTTAGTATCTGTGCTTCCAGGACACGGCCACTGTAGCTGTACTGTGGTCATTCTTTGGGGTTTCCCATTAAGCTTAGAAAAAACGGCATTGTTGTTAGGCCATGCAGGGTTTTTTTGGGCAAGGCAAGACAAATGCATGAATTTGGTCAAATATTGTGAGGGAACACCAGCGCCTCTCAGGCTGTTGCTGCCGTGAACAATCTCAGAGCTTACTAGACTTGCTGTTGTGGGATTCAAGTGTGCTCTCTGCAGTCAAGAGCAATTTTTGGGAAACCGTTAAAATATGACAGTTTGGTCTTATCTCCCATTAAAAAGGCTGCCGCTGGGACTTCCTTCTTCCACGCGAAGACAACAGCACGTCTTAAAATAGTTCCTATTTGAAAATGCACAACAATAGCTATTACAAGTTACAGCCAACCTGACGGAAAGCCAATTATGTTGTAGATTTACCCAGCGTAAACCTCCAGTGCTGAGACACGACGCCAACAAGGCAGTGCCAAAATCTACAGTCGCTCAAATCATTTGAGGCTTGGAGGCAAAAGCGTGTCTATAGACCCCCACGTGAGAATGCTCTTCAGGCGAGCCGAAATAAACATGTTTATTCCACGTTTTGGTGCATATAGCCAATTTATATACCTACCCCGGCTTAAAGTCATGCATAATACAGCAGGTGGCCGCTTTGACTGACGGGTGCTGCGAGCTGTCGACGGTGTGTCGGCATTGCAAAGACGGGGACAGCCGGAGCGCTCCCCATTTTGAACTTCACAGCGGCTTTTCAGAGAGTTATGGGACAACATCACACGGCCAACGTCTACGTTTCATGCGGTGTATGCGATTAACCTACCCTCTATTGTTAAAGTGACCTCCTCTTTAGACGTGATGTCAATGCCAGTAGCCTACTATCATAAGTAGCCCATTATCATAAGCAGCTCAGAGCTCTGCAGCAACAAGCCGGGCCAGGAATTTGTATGACTTTGTGGGATCTTGCTTCCTCAAAACAAAAAAATAAAAAATAAAACAGTGAACAGAATGCTAATATGATTGTGTTCATCAAATTGAAAAACTCATTTTAAGGTAAATTACAATGTCTGTCCTCTATTAGGTTTTCGGTTTTTCTAATAAAGGATTTGATTTCAATATAAAGCTGAAGAAATAGCAAGAACGTGTTTTTATATTCCGCTTTAAAAAGTGAGGTGTACTCGTTCTTCCCTCCATTCATCAGAGTGACGTCGAGCCCTAGAATTTATTCAATACACCTCCCTCTATAATTCCATTCAGACCGCACAATGAAGGAAATCACACTTAATTGCTGCTCTAGGCAAGAATCATAGAGAAATAGCACTTGATACAAGTGCCCAGAATTTCCGTTAAGTGTTAAGACACAATTCTTTTGATTTCTTTTGAATTCAGCACGTTCTTAATTTCCTTTGAAAAAGGGCCGCGGACGAAGTGCGCTGCGATATAATTGCCGAATCCGTCTCTCAGGAACTGGACAGTTTCACTCAGTTATCATTTATCTCTCTCATGTCAGCCTCACTCTGATTTGGATCCTGTGGAGTCCTTATCATTGTTTGTGTGCGTCACTCCGGATACATTTCAAGCCTGCACGATTAGCAGCACAATGAATTGTCGCCATGGAGAGGTGACACGGACATCTGCGCGGTTTCGTGACACATTTTTCACGCAGCGCACAAGATGTCACCTTCAGCAGATCTCATTTTAGTCCGTTTGGTGATTAACACCCTTAGTTTTCAAAGGGAAAGAGGAAGATGGATCTAGAATTGGGAGACAAAGTGGAACAAAACTAGAAAAAAGGTAGAGCTGGGATGACAACTTGACATGAACAGATTTAACGATGGAGGTGACACAGTGAGGTGAGGCGGAGGAAGGGAGAGGAAATGAACAGCAAAAAGAACAAAAACCATTCGAGAGACTCAATGAGCATTCATGTTGATTAATTGATTCAGCTCACTTTCTGGATGGTTGCCTTTTGAAACGTCGTGCATGTTCATGTGACTTCAACACACACCTCCTGCATTCTCCCAATGCCAACTTCACACATCAGGCGTTCAACGCCAGTGGGGGCCGACAGCTCCAGTTCCTCAAATTCAGAACACACCTGTATTTTTTAAATGTATACAAGTTTACATGAACAGCTGGCGTACTGTAATCTAAATAACTTTTAAAGACACACAAGGGAATTGACCCTCAGTTAAGTGGCTGCTTGTATGCTATCAAAGCTACAAGTGAAGCCGCGGTTTGGATGTGCTAACATGCACTATACGCTCAAGTTTTGAACTGGATTGTATTCTATATGTCATATATCAAACCGACGTGTGCATGATTCAATTGTTTGCAGGAGCACAACATTTCTCATGGATGTAAACCTCTTAAAGCTGCCTTCAAAGTGCATGGAATTTCACAAGGAACAATTACCACGGTCGAGGTCAAGCCTTTCAAATCTCTCCATTTGTCAGACAGAGAGTCAAAATCCCTGAAACATTTAGATTTATGTTACATTATATTGAATTGGATTGAGAAAAATTCTGAAAATCCCCATATTTTGGGAAGGAGTAAAAGTCAAACCTAAACCGATAATTTGACCAAAACCTCCAGTGACATTTTGGACCTTGCCACACTTTGATTAAAGCCTGCGAATCGTGCCTCCTGAAGCACAACCTGGAAGTCACAGTAATTCTTCAGAAGGACGTGGGTGAGACTGGGAGAGTGGGAGAGAAAGAGAGGAGGAAGAGGAGGAGGGAACTGACAGACACCAGGCTGTCAGCTTGGTTCCCCAGAGATCAGAGGCTGGTCTGACATCATTTGGAACTAAAGCCGAGTTATATGCAAAAGACAGGGAGACAGATGACAGTCTTCTTGTGAGTGGTTGGTAACAAAGAAGCAATCGTCTGTAATGGGGACATGTGCTGAAATTACAAGTTGTGCCAATCAAGCTTATGATGGTATTTGAGAATGAAATCCAAGAGATTGGAAGCCAAACAGATTTGGGTGCTTAGAAGATAATAGACAGACGTTAAGACATTCCTATCCTACATTAAGACATATCTTTTTTTTTTCTTCTATTTTAGATACGCATAACCGAACCTCAATAACCGATTGGATCTGTGCCAATCAGTCTTAATTCGGTTTGAGGTTTCATCCCTTTGGTTTGATGAAGCAAGTTTGCGTCTTTTATTTAGCACCATCTGTCCAGTTGGAACCACAGTGACTTGCACACATCATGCTTCATGAACGTGCAATTAAAGAGTTATCTGGGCACATTTGAACATGTACACACACACACACACACACACAGAAGACACTCCGCAGACCTGATACTTGAGGTTTTACTGAAGCAATGCCAAATCTTTCCAAACGCCAAGTTGACAGAAAGCACAGAAGATCTTTCGTTCCCAAGTTGAAGCATTTTGGAGGCATCATGTTCAAATAACTTCTTTCTTTATCTCTTGGAGTTTGTCTCTTATTATTACGCTGACTACCTCATTTCCCCCCTGTTTTTCCAGGTGTCGGAGCGATGTGACTACGTGTACGTCAACGGGAAGGAGACAAGAGGGAAAAAGGTGATGCTCAACTTCACCTACAGTTTCCTGAGCGCTCAGCTGGAGATGAGCGTGTGGATGCCTCGCCTGCCCTTGGTCATTGACGTGGCCGACCCGGAGCTCAGTCAGATTAAGGGCTGGAAGGTTCCTGTTGGCACTGGTAATAAGAGGTAAGACCCGATCGTCCAATGCATCGGTTTTATTTTGTGCGGTGCATGCCTGTTTTGTATAGCATCACATTAGAATGCATTAAGCAACTATTTCCAGCACACCAAGCTAATAGCTGATAGATTTTAGGTTGTATCTAGTGTCTGCATATGTATCACAGCATACGTTTCCCCTACAGGAAAAGCCTAAGCTACTTTGTTTAGGTCATTAACTTAAGAGAATTTTAACAGTTCCTGCATGAGAATCGAGCACATTCTTCACCTGGTAAAATGAATGGAGGCCACAATAAATGAATAAATAAATCCCGGTAATGTTGGTGCAGATATGTGAGGCATGAAATGCAGGTGCAGATGCAGAGATGCTAAAATGAGCGTCTCATAATTCATTGGATCCACTAGTCTCCCAAAGGGTACTTATGGTGAATAACAAATTAATAATTGCATTACAGAGCGTGGCCAAAATTCCTTGGGCTAAAAAGTGAAAGAAGAGAGTACATGATCTATGCGCTGTGTGGGGAGTTGTACGATATTTATATTGGTAATTTTTTTTCTCCTTAAAATTAAAAAATATGTCTCATTAAAAGAGAGATGACCCAAATCCAAAATAAAACAGATCATTATTGACACACTGACTGATCCAACTATGGTAAAGGCACGGGTCACAGTGAGTTTGCACTGACAGGAGGAATTTGATCTATTTAGTTCTATATTCCCCATGTGCTTAGCACCTGATAAGAGCAATGGCATCACATGTAAATGTATACATACAGACATATCATTTGTCTTTATTGTTAGTTAGTGATTGTAATAAGTAATTGGGGAGAACGTCAATCCACATTTTTTAATTGAAACATTTTTCTAAAGTACATTCCTGCCACGAAGTCACATGCCGTTTTCCCTCGGCCTACTCCCCACAAGGTGGCACTGTAACGTCCCTGCTATCCACGCCTGATCCCATTAGTCGCGTTCGTAGAGTGCCTCACTGCATGAAAAAACACATGACGTGTGAAGTTTATCGGCATATTTGTACGATAAGTGAGACCATCAAAAACTAAACCTACATTTTCTTCTTTATTTTTTTACCATAATGGGTGAGCGCGCCCGCTTGGACCACATGTCAAGTCACCTCGTTACGCTCCGACACCTTGACCAACCAGTCACTCACTGCTTCAAACATGGCCTGACCCCATGTTTCTGTTGCCAGCCACAAGTGTCACCTTGGTTTAGGCTGCCGTCCCCCTCGCTGATGTGGGAAAGGGGGGGGTGCTGGGGGCGCATGGTAAAGGGAGGCTAGGAGTTAAAGCCAAGCCATTGGACCACAGCTTGTTAACCTGTCAGCCCGTTTTTCTGCCTGACCGGGCATGCCTCATTAAACCTAATGGAAACTGTCACCCCCCCCCCCCCCGGGCCAGCTGACTGTTAGAGACTGAGATGCGGGCAGAGCTGGAAAGTGAAAGAGAATAAAAGGTGTTAGTGAGTGAGTGAGAAAATAAAAGCAGAGAACAACGGAGACAAGACAAGTTAAAAATTGATGCATGAAATACAGGAGAATAGTCAGACGTAATGAGAAAGACAGAGAGAGATGTGACAATGGTAGTAATGCTCGGCACACCAAAATAAAAACAATATTATTGTAAAGAGAGATGGAAGATGCGGATGGATAAAAGATGACGTATGCACCTAATAGCTATAGCATGGTTAATCATCATTGTCAACAGGGAGCAGTTTGTTTCTTTAAGCAGTTTTAGCGTTTGTTTTTAGCGTTTTTTATAAAAAGGACCTTTGAGAGGTACGATAAAGTCCAGTTAATCATGACCTGTCATCATGTCTCCTTCTTAACCAGTCGGTTAAGAAGGAGATGGGTTTTTAATTTAACATTTCAGCTTTATAATACCTTTTTTAATGACACAAGTACGGTACAACTTGTATCGAACCTCTAGGTGCCTAATGGCTTCGACACCGTAAAACGTTTCGAAGTTGTCCATTTGTATTTGGATGTTTTATTACATCCATAGTGGCACCAATAAGATCTCCATTGTAATGCTCTGCAGGAGCCTCGTCCTTCCTTTCCGACCTTCCCCACCGTAATGTGTGCCTGTTAATGTGATGAAGGGCCATATGAACTTCACTTAACTAGGTGGAATAGTGCGGAACAAATGTGCAAAGAAATCCCCCCATACTGCGATTGCAATCGTTACAAAGCGTAGATTTTTCCGAGATGTCTGTAAGTGTTTGCTGTGGGCCAAATAAATGGCAGACATACAGCAAAATATCAGTTGCCCTTTTAAAGAAAATGAGAAAGGCAAGGCAGCAGTTTGTCTCCGCAAGGGGCTTTTAATGGATTTTTTGAAAACAATGGGAGCCTCGGACTTTTGGGAGGTCGTGAAAACCCGCAGCACAACAGAAATTAAAGCCGTTGACTGCACTGCAGTGAGACTTTGTGTGCATAAACGGTGATAAAGAAAACATGAATTGTGATAAGAAGAAATAGAATCATACTTCCCCCTGTATTGTTCCCCTGAGGACTACTCCAAACACAACGAACAATACTGCAGTTCTCGTGCCATCTGCAATCATGTTCCCCCTATTCCCGTTAGAAGCGATGAAACGCTCGTCTGCCGTCCCTTTCTCCTTCGTCCAGGTACGAGAGGGTCACCGAGGACAGGAATGAAGACGCGGCGGCGGACGAGAGGAAGGAGGGGGGCTGCGTGGCCCAGTATCAGAGCACCACCCTCCGTGTCCTCACACACTTCGTGGCGGACGCGGGAGAAGTGATGGGAGCCGCGGAGGAGGACGGCCTTGGGCAGCAGAGCTTCCTGCTGGGTAGCGACTGGCAGGTGGAGGTGACACAACTGGTCAAGGACTTTCTGAGGGTGGAGGTCCCGAAGGTTGCACAACTGCTGGATGGCCAAGTTCTTGTGGGAACGAGCGCTGGAATCACCAAACTACAGGTGTGTGTGTGCAAACTGCATTGCAATATGGTTTCACAGTCCAACACCATGATCAAGTCAATGTTTCGCTGGGGGAGTGACTTTGACCAAGCCCATCAGCATTGACTGACACATTCGTCACCTTAAGAGAATTTTTAGTCGACACAGTCATTTTCGATGCATTTCACTCAGTATTTGGGGAAATACAGACAGAAAACTGCCCGAGAAAAAAAACATCTCAATGTTGATCGAGAGGTTTATTAAAAAAATAATTTATATATTCAATAAAAAAAAAAGAATCTCCACTAATCAAAAGTCGATCTCAAATGTATAATTAAAGACAATAGCTTGTAGTGACAAAGCTCAATAAGGTTTTAAGCCCCTTTGTGTTTATTGTTCCCATCCACCGAGCATCTATTAACAGCAAAAATGCTCCGATAAACCACCACGTGAGCTCCAAACAGCAAGCGGACCGAGCTAGCTGGTCAACATAGTGGAGCATCCAGGTGCTAAAACACAAACATTTTTTAAAGGGGTTGATTGAGACGTGAATGTTGGACGTGGATGTGCATCCTTCAGAATGTCTGGAAAACGGTTTGCTTCTTTTTGTGCTGGGCAACAACTAGAAAGTAAAAAAAAGAGGTTGCAAGTCAGTTTGACATTTGGAAAACGTAGAGAAAGACACAACTGGTTTGGCTGTGGGAAGAGAACGGCTTACAAAAAGCAACCGCACTGATTGCAGCGTAGCACAAATACTTAAGGCCATCATGAGCTAAAGAAGAAAAACGTGGTAGCACGGGACGTCTGCTACCAGCTCGCACCTCTGCAGGAAGAGAAAGGAGTGAACTCTCTCACTAGCAGCTACGTCTTTGTGCGGGGTTTGGTTGTTGGCTCGGACACGCTTTAAATGGAAAGAAAAGTGAAAGGGAAGTTATGCGCGGTCGACATGAAAGCTCAACACTGCTGAATGGGGGTGGGTGGCGGTGAAAGAGTTTTCACATTTTTGATTGTAAGTTATCATGTGGTGGATTTACATCTCGGTGATCTAAGCAGATATTACAGTGGAATGTACAACAAACTGTATTTCAACACTTGTTGAACCCTTAAATGCTCCATTTTCATCACAAATGCAGCCCTGATTTTAACGCTGTCAGCTAATTTACGCTTTACTGCGTGTTGACATACATGCAACAATATACTGCATTTTTTTAGCTCCTAAGATGTCATAAAGATTGGTTCTGAAAGTAATGTTCAAGGTAATGTTAATGATATAGTTTGGATTTGAAAGAAATGGCACTTTTGGATTGGCGGTATATATATAGCCTGGGGTTTCTTTCTTTTTGGTTGAAATATCCATCAAAAGTGGTGCCAATTTGTTTTGTTTTCCTTGGGCCGGACGAACATCACAGTAATGAAGGAATAATATCCTGCGATTTGGTTTTCAATCAGAGCAGCTTGATCTAGATCTTTCTTAGTGATTTATAATTGCTAGTACATAGAATATGTCGGGCTGATTGATTTGGAAAACATAAAACAAAATGTCATTTTTGATGAATGGAAATGTCTGCACATGATGTGTATGCAATAATATCTCTGCCGCATAACAATTTATTTAAATTGGTAAACACAGAATACCCGCCCAAAAAATATCTTGGGAAATATCCATTCGGAATTTTTATAAACCTTCAATTTATTGTGCAATGTAAATGATGAATTAAATAAAAGGTTAATTGAAATGATGCAGAGATTATTTGATATATAACATATCTTTAGTATGCTGCTCAGGTGCTCTCTGGAAAGGTTAAATCATTAAAAAAATGTATTTAGCAATAAGCGTTCTGCTTAGTAGAGAAACTCTTATTGAAATCCTCAAAGTCAACAGATCAGCTCCATGAACCACTTGGGCTGCTTATTTCTGCGGCTTTTGTTATTTTCCTAAAAACAGCAATTAAATATAACCATTTTCTGTGAACTTTGCTTCCACATATTTACAGCTGCACTTCCACAATTTACATTTGCTCCTTTTGTGCATGCGAAATAGTAGTGGGAGTACATAAATATTCATGCAAGGGAGCAACATTATTCGATAATCTGACTGAGATAACCATTGAATCACAAATAATATGTAAAGAGTTAATATTTGCTTTGCATTTTGCACTATTTGGTATTTTTATTCAAAAAATGTGAATGAGAGGAAACATTGAAAGAATAAAAACCGTATTTTACATTCAAAAAATGGATTAAGGCACTAAATGTTGTGCATTTGTAAATCCGTTAATAAATAGCTCAAAGGTCTCATAAGACCAAGCTGTTGAGGAGCATTTTACAAATCAAATAATTGAATTGATAATAATATAATTGAACCTTTCTACCATACAAGCGGCAAATAATTTCCGATCATTTAGGCCCACTCTACATAATAATAAGTATACCTTCTCTCTTTTGCTGAAATATTATTGTTGAGTGTTACTGAAGCTGGACTTTAAACAATAGTGGTTTCATGTTGTATGTTCAAGTGCAGGTTGAGAAACACGTGAGCTTGAGTGAAGGATTTCTGCATAAAATATGAGAATACCAGTAATAAATCCCCGATCTTCAAAGATTTTAAATACATAACATATTATTAGGGGGTTACATTCTTGATCTAACTGTTGAGAACGGCAATGAAGGACTTGGATTTGATAATTAAATGAAAGGATTTTTCAAAAAGGCCACCGAGGTTTTAAACGATTCCGTAATAGCCGTAGAATTGGTGATGCGATCATTAACATACAGGGCGGCAAGTTCACTGCTGTTTCAGGAGAAAATGATTTGAATCCATTTCTTTCTGAGATGTTATGGATGGAATATCCGCATGTTGAGCCACGGTCTGGCCGGTCTATTACATCGTTGGGATGCATTAAACAGAAAAGAGCTTTGGATAAAAAGAAGCAATTGTTGTCTGGTGGTGGAACATAGAAAGATTTTTGGGACAGGTGTGAGAGAGGGCTTCGTCTGGCCATTACTGGTTGGGCAATCTCACGACTACCCTATGGATGAAGGCCAAAGATCTGCAATCTCTCTAATGGCTTTAAGGACAGTGACGACATCTCTGAAAATTGAACAAAGGACTGTGATGAAGGGGAGGAGAAGGGGTCAGAATAAAAGGAATGGAGCCTTGACATCTTTGAGAGGAGAGCAGCCAAAGCACGGACATTTGTGTGTAGTCTTGGTTGAATTTAGGGGTTTTTACTTTTATTAGGAAATAAATAAGGGATGCAAAAAAATGCTTCTGGCTTCTTGTGAAGCCAGAGAAGGAGAAAGACTCTTTATGAAGTTGGGGAGTATTTGTATTTCAGTAGCGTCCTAGTAACCAAGGCTCTTTCGAAATCAACACAATTTTGCGCCTGTTAATAAATTTGAATTACAATCACCAATCTGCTTGGTAAACTTTTGCACTCATTTCAAATTAGGAGGTTAAACCATATGCCTGTGTTTCAAGGATTTTGGCCTCGCCTAACATTCAAGGATTTCAGTTTTACTGTGGGAGGCAAAAGGCAAACTGAAGAGGTAAACCATAGGGAGGAAAATAAGAAAAGGGGTCTGCACCAAAGAGGCAGTGATAGCTGCTGACAGTTCATTATAGCTGGTAAATGTGGCCATGAGGGGGCGACCGGCGGCCAGACGGAAGCCCTAATTGGAGCGGATGGGAGGAATTCTCATCTCGTAACAATAATCACAACTATTTACACGCTTTCACCTCTGCCACCTCGGGGAGGCGGAGAATGTGTTGGTGAGGTGGTTTTTATATGTTGGCATGTGAGGTTCGTGGCGTTTACATGCTGGTATGGATGGATTTGTAAGACAGCTAGTAGCTGGAGTTATCAGAGTCTCTTAGATGTAGTGTTAGGGTGATTCTCAAGAAAAAGGACAATAGTTTAGTAAATTAACTTAAACCACTGCTTATGAGTTGGCTTGACTTCCCTTACCCATGACAGCATTTTTGTCATCGTTTCCCACTAAATTAAACGGATGTGAAGGTCTCATGAACATAAATAAGGGAGACTTTTTAAGGAAATCCAAAATGTTTCCCAAATCTTTATTAGTCATTTGACATTCTGAATAACAACAACTACCCAAAGGCAAGAGATTTGTTTTTTGGAGGCTCAGACAAATTATGTAATTCTGGCAAAAGCCCTCTTTTGCCTGAGTAAAAGCATTTAAAATGTATTTTTATAGTATTTGTTGTTTTAAGACTTCATTTACAGTTCTGAACTAAGGTAACATTTCACGAGTTGTGAACCAATTGAAGAAAGAACTATAAAAGGCAATTATAGATCAAGCCTAAATTAGAGTACCTGATTTAAAAGTGCACGGATTGGACTGTTGCTTCTAGCACAATGCCTCTGCCTCGTCATCACGCCATCACAGTAACAGTTATATTGGATCGTAACAAGCCAACGTGTGTCTGTGTGTTGCAGGTGCTGTCCCCTTTGACATCGTCGGTCCTGGCTGAGAGGACCATTCGGGTTCTAGATGATAAAGTGAGCGTGACGGAGCTGGGGGTGCAGTTGGTCTCTGGACTGTCTCTGTCCCTGCAGCTCAGCCCGGGGAGCAACAAGGCCATTGTCGCCACTGCAGCCACACAGGAAGTCATTGAATCACTCAAACAGGTACTAATCCTCGCAATATAAATATCTTGTTGAATTTTATATCATTGATTATTTTTCAACATTGCAGATGGTCTTCACGGTATTAGTGCTGCACTTTGTATTTGGCTGAATCAGAGTTAATAGGAAATATATTATATGTCTTGCAATTTTCCTTTTATAATTAATTCACTCTTGGTATAGTCAACCAATCTCTTTGATTTACATATCCTACCACTGAACCGCTCTGTCATTCCAATAATTAGAATTTCAAATTAAAACTGCTTCCGTCTCTTCCTTTTAAGAGAAAAGACTATTTGGGTTTCAGGATAATAGTTTCCTATCCAAATCGTTTCTATGAGCCTGTCTGTTGTAATTAAGGCTCACTTTTGCTTCCAGTGTATTTCTCCGTTTTATTCTACAGTCATTCTCGTGCATCAATTAGAAGTGTGCAGATTACTGCGGCAGAGTTATTTTTGCTGTTCTAATGAAAACTATTTCCGTTTGTTTATTTCATCAGGAGTCGCTTATCAGCGCCTGGCTGCAGTTCAGCGATGGATCCATGACTGCCCTCGACAACTACAACCCCGCCCATTTTACCCTAACAGCCACCTCTTTGGATGAACGGGTGGTGTCGGTAAAGCGCAGTGCAGCGTGGAAATGGCCAATCATTGTCGCCCAGGGGGAGGGTCAGGGGTTGCTTGTGCGTGTCGAAATGAGCCAATCGGAGATGTGCCAGAAGGGAAAACGACGCACTAGCTTAGCCACAGGAATGGCGAACATACAGACAAGGTTTGGTCAGCCAGGGGAGCAATACAGACAACCAGGAGACCGGCGAACACGTCCCGATCCTCCATATTATGGCGGCTCTATTGCTGACGTAGAAACTGGCGTAATGAACCGTGGAGCCACTACGATCAGGGGCCACGTCCCAGTGAGAGCCAGTGGCGGCCGTCTGTCAGCCGACAGCGGGGCCAGGGTCCCAAATGAGTTCTCTGAATATCCAGACCAGGGGGAGCTCCCCCGAAGCCGCAGCACCGATGACGACTTGTTACCGTCTCGGCGAAGCCTGACCGACCTGGAGATCGGAATGTATGCCCTGCTGGGAGTCTTCTGTCTGGCCATCCTGGTTTTTCTTATTAACTGCATCTCGTACGCGTACAAGTACCGTAGCAAGCAGCTGTCCCTGGAGGCCCCAGAAGCCATGCCCCATGCCCACGACTGGGTTTGGCTGGGCCAGGACGAGGGCCTATGTCTGCAGCAACAACAGCAGGACGAGCTGGGTGGGGCCCTACAGGAGGGTAGTCAGTTACTTAACGGGGGAATTCACGGAGGCTGCAGTGCGGGTGGAAGGGATCATCGGAACGAGTCCCTTAACTCACCCACTACCAAGCGAAAGCGGGTGAAGTTCACCACCTTTTCCAATGCCAAGTCCGGTAATGGATGCCCTGTGCTCAGCCCGTTAGCACTTGTGCAGACCAGTGAGATAAAATGGGTGTGTCCAGACATTGAGCTCGGGGACTCAAAGGATCTTAGGAACTACATGGAAAAGCTTAATGAGAATGCTATCAAGAACACTGCGTAGGAGATAGCAGGTGTTTTCAATGAACTAGAGAAACTCACATGAATGCCTTCAGAATAAGGAGGAAATGAAGTTAGGAGGGGAAAGGAAAAAAAGTGCAGAAAAGGGACTGGGACTGATGATGAATTGCTTCTCAACAACAGGACAGTCCATTCAGCTTGTTATTTTCATTGCTAGGAGAGTTTTAGGCCACAACTGGACATGATTTGCCATGACACCACAGTATAGATACAAGAGGGAAAATGTGATCTTGATATTGTTGCTTAACTTTAATGCATGTCGTTTGTCTTTAATTGATGTTCAGTCTTCTTTTCAATGCGCCATCTACTGTATTACGTTTTCTTTATTAATTTATTATATTTTATTGTTGTGTTTGTTGTACTTTTTTGCACTTTGTTGCATTTTCTAAGTTTCTGTATGCTCTGTACCATGTCAGCAAATATACATTCTAGGAGAGAAGAGTTAAAAGCAATTTTGTACTGTTGTATAGTTTGATTTGGAGTTATTATGTGTATAGTAACATTTTGTAAAGTGCTGTTTGGTTTCAGTTCTGTTTGTAGTTTTTGTTTTGTCTTCAGAAACCAGATCCACGTATCATGTTACAATGACGAGACATGTGGGTCTGATCTGGTACCTGAAAAACTGTGTAGATAACAAATACCAATACCTCTGGAGACATGTCAGCTAAATATTATTGCATTCATTTACCTTGGAGCTGAGCTTTGGATTCACTATGTCGATATTGGTTGAAAGATGTACCCCTCAGTTTTAACCCTCCTCATGTGAATGTTTTTTGTATTCAGTTACATGCTTCACATGAAAAATACTTTTTACATTACTTCAAACCCCAATATTACGAATCAAAAAGGTAGTAGTCCCATACAACTGAAAATAACTGATCACTATCAAGAGATTCAACAGACAATCACATGAGTAATGTATGGTTCAATCTCTTTAATTTATAATGTTCCATGAAATCTGTCCCCTTTACAGTTCCTGAGGCCTAGGTGGTCATCGGGAGACGTAGTTAATCCTAAAACTCTGTATGACATTTTGGATACCCGCAAAAGCGTTGTGACAGGCAGTGAAAGTAACTGTTAAGTGAAAGCCCAACGTCTGACCTCCTCCGTTTTTTTTTTTTTTTACTTAATTATGTTGGTGTTCGTCAAGTCCATCCTTTTCTATCTCTGTTTTCAAATTGGCTGCTGGACTAATTAAAAGTGAAGGCGACTCTTCTCCATCATGCAGCTGCGTGAGTCATTGGCCTGGCTGTTGAATTCTTCCCTTGGTCACGCCACAAATAAGATGCTTTCTCCAGTAGAGGCAGGAATACAGTAGCGTAAAATAAATGTAATCATTAAGCACTGCAGGATAATACCAGAGAAAGTTTTTTATCATAAGAAGCTGTTAGACGGCATCACAGACCTTGCTCCCCTTGGGCAATCTAATTAGAGATTACTTGGTTCAGTCATGTTAATGTGGCATTTCGTTTGGCTTGCGGTATCTAACCTATGAATCAACTCCGATATAATCGGTAGCCTACTTAAAGCAAAACCAGGTTAGCAGGAAAGTCCAACACGGTCCAGATACACCCCTGTGAGTCAGCTAGTCTCGTTTCTAGGGTCTTTTCCCCCCTGGGTCCAAGTTATTTAATATTGAATACCCGCCAATATGGAGTTCAAGTACAATACTAAATTTAAAGCAGGAGGTTTCACGACACACGCTACTCGGCCTGCAGAACAAGCACAACCATGGTGAGGATTTAAGGAATCCTGCCTCACGAGGGCAATTTACCTTTGAATTAAGTCGATAAATCTCACACCCATAAGATAAAAGCATGCGCATCTGTATTAAGATACATCTTTGAAAACATTTTGGTGCTGATATCAATCAATAGATCTGACACATTTTAATATTTTAGCTATATTTTGTAGACTCTATTCCCTCGCTCTTTTCCTTATTGATATTTAACGGTTAGCTACAGATCTTATAATGTAAGGTGGATTCCTGTCACAACTAAATAATTTAGATGGATAACTGAAATTCCTTGTTGCTATTGATGACTATTAACTGCCTTTAGTTCCTAAACAGCAGACAGCAGTGTCTCAGACCACACAATTCACACACACTTCCGTGCTCATTTGCATCAATTAACAACAAAAGACTGCCATATGTTTCTAAAGAAAATTGCCATACCCAAGACAATGGATATCTGCACTGGGAAATAGTTGAGATTCCCAAAGCAGGTGAGTCAGCTCAGCAGAACTCAAATTGACAATTTACATGAATAGCCATCTCTGAATGACACAAGAACTTCCCCAAGGCTCACTGAAACTCAAACTCAAGGCAGGTATGGTGGCTGGGATTTCTAGCTACCGGGGATGATATTAAACCGACGAGAGTGTCGGGCTGTATTGCACTCCTAAGGATAGCCAATCAGGACAAAGTCTGCTAAGCCATTCAGGTCCTCTTTGGCTTAGCCGACTTTTTCCCGGGACATCCGACGGAACTAGAAAAATGCCCAGCTAGACCACCATGAATAATGCTGAATATCCAAAGGAGGAATGGAGATGGTTTCTGATGAAAACGGACAAGTGAAGAATGATGAAGAATTTTAGCCAATAGAAAAAAACAGCCGTGAGAAATACAGCATGATAAGGTCTCAGTAAAGACACATTTCAACCGCTGGTTGTGAACGAAGCTGCAATCAAATCATTTAACTGTAAGTAGAAACATTCTACTTCCAAAGTGCCATTGTCTGTGACATATGGGGGAAAAAAAGATATCTCAACATCCTAAAAAAAATGAACACATTTTTCTACATGTTGAAATTAATGTGGTTTACAGAGGTGAATTGTTTCATTGAACAGTTTAAAAGGCCTCTGCAAAGCCCAGGTATTAAATAATAGTAGTCCATTGCCAACAGTCAACCAAGAGATAACAGGGTTGTTATCATTGAAGAGCCAAACCTATGGTCTAAAAAGGATCTACTACACTAATAACTTTGATCTGTTGCTGGGGAGTAACTAATTAGTCAGGACAGCTGGCTTCCGCCAAAACATTGGAGTTAAAGTACTGATGGGTCATTATTGGTTCAGCCTGCGGCATTAAGGCCCAAGACGATGCAGCCTCAAACACGGCAGCCTCGTTGCCACAAAGCCAAAAAATAAAAAATAAAATAATCGCAGCCCCGTCGTTAACACGAGAAAAACCAATCCCTCCTCCCTTTCTTCTTCCCTGCCGCACCCAATGAAATGGAGCTCTGCCATATCGTGTGCCAGCGCCCCAAACAAGCCCATTCTGTGACACCGAGCCAGACGATAATGAAGACGGCAGAGCGAGAAAACAGCTCCCTCGTCCGTGTCCTGGTTAGACTGATGAGGCCAGCAAGGTCACCTAACGTTTGCCTCATCTCCCCTACCTACCCTATTCGGGTTCTCTCTGACAAGCAGAGATCACAGATAAAAGGAACTAGGCGGGGTGCAATTGGATACCGCAGAGTTTCAGTGACACATCTCTAAACGCTGCCAGTCATATCAACACAAAGGAAACGTGCCAGGAGGAAACAGGAGACAAGATGCCGAGGACATGCAGGGTCTATGCCACACCTCCGCGCCCCTTAGACTCCTCCCCATTTGCCCTGTGTTGGGCATTTACAGTATCTACCCAATCCTGTGGTAGCCCCAATCACTGCCAAGGAGCAAAATCAACAGTGTCAACTGTCTGTGTGGATGAAGGAGAGTGAACCAACTCTCTGTCAATTCATCAAGCATGATATCTTCGTCCTGTCAGAAATGATCTGAAACCGACCCTGCTTAGTGTTCAGTTTCTAACGAACATCAGTTTTGATTAACAATCTTATTGTTACTTTTAACTTGATTTTATCATCTGGTTCGATGAAAGTGGCAGTGCAAACTGACCATTAAATCAGGCCCAGCTAATTTCTATCTAACAGATGTAATCACATGTGAAGGAAGAGTAGAAGGAGTTGCAGGCTTATTTAATGATGATTTCTTGTGTATTTGAACGGACTCAACAAAGATGGGCCCATCAATTGTAATGTTGTCTGTTCTGATTTTAATCAATTCTGCGTTAAACCCGATTGGTCAATTACTCGTGAAGTTCACACAACATCAACAACTGTTAAAAAGTGGTAACTGCGTAAGGATAGTGATGACATTTTCATGAAAGCCTCTTTGCATCCCCTTTGCCTTGACCTCTGTGAATGATGTGGAGGCTACTAGTTCTATTTAAATTTTAAATGGCATTGTATTTGCTGATGTTAAATCATGGACACGATCAAAATGGACACGATGTTATGTTGTTGACACATTTTTTTTTAATTTTTATGTATTAATGGAAAATGATTTTCCGCAGCATTTGAAAGTCATGGTCGAAGCTGAGAATATCTTAGAGCAACAGTGTCAAACTCAGTCAGCTACTATTATTAAGCCGCTGGCTGTAATGTTGTTATCCTAACTACCATTTATCTCACCGTTAACTCGATTGCTCTTATTTTTTTCTCTAGCGCGCCTTCTTCAAACAGAGCCACCACTTCTACTTCAAGCCCTTTTACTCCTTGGTGTTGCTTCTTTCATTCCTTTCCAAATATCTATACTTTTTAAGCAACTACTAAGTGGAAATGAATATCGCACGAGACCAAAAACAGTCCACTGTGCCCCACTGAGACTTTCTCCCAACCACGAGGCTCCACCCGCCTTTCAATCGTCAGTCTAAAACCACTTTGACTCATGCCTGTCTCCACTGCAATTAACTGCCAGGTACTGGCTGTCACAGACATGAAGATCTCTCGCTCTGCAGTCGCACCAACTAGCTGACTAACTAGCTATCTTCTGTCTTGTGTAATGGAATGTACCCCTCTAACCAAACTATCTCCGCGGACATCCCCATCGCCAATAGTTTGGTCCCATTTCACAGCTTTCCTATCCCGTTGCCTCGCCGAGAAAATCTCGACGCAACCTTTACCCCTTTCTCCTCATTCATTTCCTTGCAGGTTGGGCCGTGCATTGCCAATTACACTCGTATGTCACCTCTCAACCCTCCAACTGATGGTTGCCCTTCATCTAGGGTTACACTAATTACCTTATCCAGATTTGCAAACTCAGGAAGGAGAAGGTTAGGAAAGACACTAAATCGAAATCAGGATATGATGTTCATCGGATAATGAAGCCCCGTGGAGAATTTTAAAAACATAATGCAGCCTCTATATATACACAGTACAAGTCAAAGGTTTGGACACATCTTCTCATGCAGTTGAAAGTATCTCCAGACCTTTCACTGGTACTGTATGTATACATACATATGTATGAGGATTTGTTTGGACCATGAAACTAGATTTTACAAATTCCAACTTTAGAGTGTAAATAATCATCATGATAACACTGCATTTCATTGATGCATAAATCTCATTTCCCATCACAAAGGGATTACAGTATTTGTCCTACAAGGCTAGGCATGAGGTATTATGCCTGTATGGTGCAATTACATTAAAAAAGATCCTGGGTTTGAAAACTGATACCTGCCGGCAGAAGTTGCGCATTTTAATACTCAATTATGTAGCGTTTTCCTTGTCCTCAAAAGGCAGCTGAAATTCTCAACTGTGGGAGGAGAAAAGGCCTAATTTTAATGACACATTGGCCTACATGAATGTGTCTCTCCAGTGCAATGCTTGCTAGAAAAGATGAAATAGCTGCATATTCACTGGGATAAATTGGCATAATTATAATTGGGAGAATACAGTAAAAAAAATATATGAAATAGCAGGGAATCATATGTACGTTATTATTCATCGCAGCGGTGCTGATATTCACAGGTTGGCACGAGTGTTTGCTGCAGTCTCCTGCCACTTGAGGCTTGTTAAAGATTATTAAACAAATCAGCCTTCATCTAGACTTTTGAGTCACAGAGCTCTTCAGGCACGGCGCAAAAACACTGGCTCGTGTTCTACATGAGTCGCCTTTGACAATCACTAACTGCAACTTGTGTCCATGCACAAGAAAAAGAGTAGAAAAAGAGTACAGCACCTGCTCATTTCTGGCACGTATTATGAAGAGATGATGCACTGTGGCAGAACGTGAATGTAGTCAGTCCCCGTGTAAAAAGGGGGAAAATGCTCTAAATTCACATGTATAAGAGGCATGGACTGAAACAGTTTAAAAGAATATGGTCTTTAGCTGCTCTATTTAAGAAAAGAAAGACAATTCTCTTTTCTCTTTTAAAATGTTTCTTTTGTTTAATATCAACAAAGACAGTTGTCAAAAACGTCCTTCATTTTAAAAGTTACGAAATGTAATTTCTGCTGTTTGTTTCCATGTCACGTCCTAATGAAGCATTGTTGCTCCCTTCATTAATTTAAGCCAGAATTATTTTTGGCTGCAATCTGTGTCCAGTCTACGAGGTACAAAAGCTAAAAGGGTTTGCAAGACCTCAATTCTCTATTGTTACCGTATGTGCACTGGGTCCAATTCCCATCAGGTGAGTGTAGATAAACTGAGAAGAATGTGTGTGCGTGTGCGTGCGTGCGTCAGTGTGTGTGTGTGCATGTGTGCTTTTGAGTTTGGGTGTCGAATGAAGTATTGTTTACTTTATTCTACTGACATTGAAACACTGCTCTCGGTAAAGATGAAGAAGACGGCAAACCGTAAACACTAAAATGGACTCTAACTCGCATTTTTTTCTTCTAGTCTTCATACCACTCAAAGCAGATTTACAACAAAAGCTATGGTTCACCCATTCATGCACTAATTGCACGGGCCACCATGCAAGGTGCCACCTGTCCATCATGACCATGACTAACCATCCATACCCATTCATGCGCTGCTGGAGCCATTTGGAGTCAGGTGTCTTGGCGTTCCAAATTAAACTCTTTATGCAACTGTAAACAATTCAGCGAGATTGATCGGGCCTTAGAGAATGTCACAATGAGAGACAGGATGCAGCCAAGAAAACCACGAATAGTTAATTAAGGCAAGTGAATCATGGCATTTTTAGCGACGTGCAGTTGTTTCATTGGAAATCCCTCTTGTGACGGCCCTATTGAGCTCAAGCTGAGATGGGGTTGCAGCTATTAATACAACCCCTTCCACAAAACATCAAGCACTTCTACCCTCTGGAAAGTTTATTTCGCTTATTTCGGCGTCGTTTTTGTTTTTAGGTTGGTGTTTTCCAGCGTCTTAGGGGGAATTTGTACTCCGGGTCCCTGAAGTGATAAAGATGGCTTGCTCCCTGGTTTCTTTGTTCTGCAGCACAATGGCAATCGGACAGACCAGGCTTGTAGAGAGAGAAAGTTCAGGAATCAAGAAAACGGAAAACTGCTGCAGCTTGCTCAACATCATAATTTAGTGGACAGCATCGGTGCAAACTTTAAATATGATATACCTGACCTATAGGACATACCTGACCAGCTACTGGCAACTGTTTATTGAAAAAAAAGGTTTATGTCCCTATCAGCTGCATCTTACCTTGATCCTAATCAAAGGACTTTAATCTCAATCGGATCTCTACTATGTTCATTCATAGGGAGCAATTAAATAGAAGCTGTAGTCCACGTCTTACACCCCTTATTTTTTTAGGGCTAACTTCATCCAGATACTGAATGCTCTACTGCAAAGCTATTGCACATACACTTAATTGATTGTGACACCTACATTCAGCAACTGATTTAAACTGATTAAACTTCAGTTCACAGTAGAATATCATAACTTTGAAACATCGAAGATGATAAAGACCTGAATTATTATCATATTATCATGAAGTAACTTGACAATGAATAAATATACAAACAAATTCTCAACAATTCTTACACAACACATTCATTTAAATATAAACATAAATCCCACTGATTCAGTCAATAACATTATTGGAACAAATGACACAAACAGTGACATGGCTCTACCGCTTTAAAAACATCAGACACAAGTAGAGGCTCACTTTGGGACAAACCACCTTCACCTTACCCGGGAGTTCAGAAGCAAGACACAGGAACCTTACTTGGGTTTAGAGGAGCTGCCAGGCAGCATGCGTTTCCAACCCTCAGTGTGTAGCACTTAGAAAAAGCAAAGCAATTTCAGCCCTATGCTGCCGGGGACAGATTGGTGAATCTAATTGACATGTAGAGATTTCACAGTCCTGGCTGCAGCCACAGAGAGTCTACAGTCTGCTGGAAAGCTAGAGCTCCTGAGGAGCTTTGTGCTCATCTTGAGATTCATCTTGGATACTCTTGGAATGTTGACAGCGTCTTGACAGCCATGGCATTTAGCTGAACCACCGTTCAGCTCCTGCAGCCACCGTTGAAGCAAATGACTGTGGCGTTAACTGGAAATATAATTTAACAAAGTTTCTGTGTGTCTGAGGTCCATCTGTTTGTCTGTCACAGTAGACCTGAGCAGTTACCTCTGAAGTTAGGCCATCTACTGTGAGCATAAGAGCCAAGCTTTGGTCTATTTACTGCATGATAGATACTGTAAACTTGAATTATATATAGAACTTTTCTACCTATTCCGACGACTCGAAGCTTTTCATACTGCATTGTAACAGTTCTAAAGGACAACGGTGACGTTCCAAGATGGATGTTCCATGCTGCAAAAACATATCAATTTCTGGTAACTGGGGTCCTCATTGCATGCATGCATTAATGTGCAGAAAATATATATTCAGTTTTTATTGGTTTTAAGAAAATTAGTTCAGGCAATTATTACCAAAAAAAAAAAAAACCCTTCCTTCAGTCCTAAAAAGAAGATATTACCATAAAGGTTGCGTTTTATAAGGAAACCATTTCTTTATATATATTATTTGTATTTTATACATGTTCTCTGCACTTTACGGCCTTAACCATGTCTGTTCAACAAAAAATAATTTGGCTGCTGTTCCCCTGCCTCTCCTGAAATGTCCCATTCATGCCTCTTTCACTTTACACTCCCTTTCAAAACAAAATCTTTTGTGACATATCCAACAGTAAGATGCAGATGGCGGGATTGTTGGCTCGTGGCCAGCATGTAATGAGTGGGCTATTTGGGAAAAGCAGAACTGTTCAAAAAAGTTAATGTGAACACCAAAATATTCTTGTTGTATTCTATATTGTTGCCGTGGATAATACAAAAACTGCCAGCAGGTACTCAGACTTTAATGAGAAAACGGTGCTTACACCAAATGTGTGCAAGGTTTTCTGTTCCTGTTCATGCAGCAAGTACAGGGACTTGCTCATTTATATTCTCTTTCATCTTCACACAAACATACACATGTCTGCTTTTGTGTAAAGAGGGAAAAATATTGGCCTGTGACAGA
The DNA here is from genome assembly GCA_021346845.1 of Apeltes quadracus. NCBI lineage: Eukaryota > Metazoa > Chordata > Actinopteri > Perciformes > Gasterosteidae > Apeltes > Apeltes quadracus. The sequence continues at coordinate 8,282,765 of CM037930.1, read as the reverse complement.
ATAAACAACGCTAGGAGACCACACACACACACACACACACCTTTTTCCAGTTCAGTATCAATGCATACGTTTCTGTCAACAGGTTCACTGGTAAACAGATTTCTTTAATCGGACAACTGGAATTGTAGATGTGCTTTTCTTTCTACTTCAATTTACTTTGTAATTGTAAACAGTATTGTTCCACATGTTGAGTGTATGTGTGGAGCACCATATGCATAGAAACACTGTTAAGGAAAATACAGTCCTATGACGACTGTGAATTCCTGTAAAATTCAAAACAGACAGTGAGCTATACACTGAACATATTGCAACTTGAATTTGGAAGAAGTCCTGATAAAACTTGAATGACAAGAGACAAAAGAAACAACAGCTTGCAGATCCCTTCACTTCAGCGATCAACCACAGCTCCTTTCTTTTTACAACATATATCATTAGTGTGTCTCCGAACATGACACCGTGGAAGATAGGGGCTCTATATTTAATGTGCTGTACCCAGAAGTAAGGACCCAGATGATCGGCGTCAGAGGCCCCCGCACTGTCAAGCCCATTCTCACTTCATCTCGGCCCAGCGAGTGATCAAACCACAGCCGGTTTCTAAGAGCTGGCAAGGGAGATCACCACTACTTGGAGAAGGAGTGTGGGGCTTTATCCTCTAATCAATGAAGCATCCTCTCTGCCCACCTATCCAAGCCATGTCTTACTGGGAGACGTCCCTTTCCTAAAGAGATCAATCCAAATCTCGAGATTACCTGTCTGCCACTGTGAAAGTGTTTTCTTGTGATTGTGTTTCCGTGAGGTTAGATGTAATATTGTGGAGGCTCTAGCAGCTCCATTATCTGGGTGGTGTTAGCCTGTCTGCCAGCGCATGTTCATTTTCTTTGGGCCCACTCTCCCATTTGAACATGCATTTACTGCCCCGACATGACCCGTCAAGGCCCCTTTACCTCGCTGTCAAGGAGCTGTGCTCACTGTACTGCCTACTGTGCAGCTTTAAAGGAAGTCTGCACTGAGATGTGACCCCTTTTGCCATTGCATTATGAACATTTACAAAACTTTTTATTTTTGTTTCCCATAATGTAGCACTTTCACAAACATGACAAGTTAATAACCAAGTAATGACACTGTTTTTTCGCAGTTTTTTATAGCACAAGTTAGGGAAAATATAGTGAGTGTAAGATTACATAACGTACATCTTATGTTGCTAGTTTAATATGCTGGCATTCTGTCTACCGGTTAGCTGGCTTCCCCAGAGACTCAGTGTTTTATTAAGTCTTTAATTGAGGGCAAAGTGAAAATTGATTACTTGTTCAACCAACACGCCGTTCTGATCCCAGGCAGACACTTCGCCTTCCCACTGAAAAGCTGCACAGAGCCGCCGACCTGGCTTGGATTGCAAATAGTTGACCGAAAAAGGGAGCGAGCACCGCGGCTGGGGAAAGCACAAGAACGCTCAATTAAAAGTGTTAAATGTGGAAATAATTCTGGGCGTTATTTCAACAACCGCCTGGGAGGAAGCAGCAGATAAATGTCATTTTACTTCTGCAGTGGCGGGGTGCATGATTAAGAGGCTCTGGAGACCAAAACAAACCTGCAGCAAAATGATTCAGGAGCACAACAGTTGCCAGTTGTGGCTTTTAGATAAAGTACTTTTTCAACGCTGCAACATTTAGCACCTTTCACTTGAAAACCAGCGATATTGATGGCAGGTATGGGTCTGGATACTAATACCAGGAAAGGTCTTGCAGGCAATTACCGTACTTGCAACTTAAATTTCATGTCGAGGCCTCCGTGTTGAGGGAAATGCTGCGGTACAAAAATGAAATATGCCACATAATGTAGTCTTTACTAAATCAACAATATAATGACACTTAATTATATGGATATGAAAATATATAATGTGGACTTAATTGACCTGTGTGTACAGCCAATTTTTAAACTCTTTTAATCTGCTTTATGATCAATATGATCGTTGTGGATTTCAGGAAGAATGCCGCCCGACCTTCCCGCATCACTCTGTGTGATTCCCCCGTCACCACTGTGGACTCCTTCCGCTTCCTGGGCTCCATCATCACCCTGAACCTCAAGTCATCACCAAGAAGGCTCAGCAGAGGCCGTTCTTCCTGAGGCAGCTCAAGAAATTCAACCTGCCAAAGACAATGATGGTGCACTTCTACACGGCCATCATTGACCTTCATCACCCCCTGGTACGCTGCAGCCACAGCCAAGTAGAAGCGCAGAAACGCAGGCTTCGGCGTGTCATTCCCTGTGCAGAGACGGTGATCGACTGCAATCTGCCGTCCCTGCAGGACTTGTTTGCTTCAAGGACCCGATGGCGAGCAAGAACGATTGTGGCCAACCCCTCTAATCCCGAACAAAAACTGTTCTGGAATGGTAAAATATGTTATAGCATAGTCTTATATTAACAGAGTGATTATTGTCTGTATTGAACTAACGTGTGAAAGCAGGGTGATTCAAAGTTTATCTTCTGCAGCTGTGGAAGGAAGGACGAGTCAACTCCCTACGCAAAGGCTCGAACAAAGAAGCTGTGTTACCCCATTTTTTACTATGTTTCTTATCTCAACTTGGGTAGCCATATTTCATTTGTGGAACTGAGAATGTCCTTCACATGTGTGTGTATAAAAGCTCAGTGTTCTGACCGCTCGAGGATGCCATTTCCACAGAGCACCTGATACGTGTCTGTGTTTTTGACCTCCTGCTTGCAAGCAAATAAATGGACTTTTACAACTTTGATCATTCATCAAGGCCCTGTTTTTCTTATTAGACAAACATCGAGACAAGTCATTCTCTTCTACCGAGCTCTTATTGAAATATTCCACAACAGTTCTCACCTCACAACACACAAACTGTGCACTTTATTTTTATTATATATTCTATTTTGTGTTTTATTTTAAATCAAATAATATTTCCTGCACTTGGTTTATTGGTCTTTTTGTCCAATGTTATGCATGTGCCGCCATGAAAGAATCCTTGCATGTCCAAAATAAATACTAAATACTGATTCTGATCAAACTAATCTCAATAGTCTTTGTTGTGCGAACATGATAGACTGAGATGGATAAAATGTTAAACAATTCCTGCTATAGGCAGGTTAGGAATCAGGAAACATTTATTATACATCAGACATACAAGGAAATTGACTTGGTGGTCGTTGTCAATATGGGCATTTTGGGATGTTCATTAGCATTTAGCTTGAGTAACAGACAAAGCTGCAAATGTTACTGTGAAGTCTTGTTGGCTCGTTAAGCTCCAGTCAACAAATTGTTTCTTATATTTTCCACAGTAAACTATATGGAAGTTGGATATTCTATATGTCTACCTACCATTCTGACCTCTGCATATATATATATAGAACAGTCGTGCTGAATGCAAAATGCGACTGGTTTACCGAAACGTCAGTGTGCTCTTAAGTGGGGAGCTATGGATTCAGTGAGTAATCTCTTCACTACATTTCTATTTCTAACCCACCGCCCTCCCACTTTTTCTTTTTCATTCATTTACAGGCTACCTCCCTCCGTCTCCCTCTCCCGGCTCTAAAAGAAATCTGCTTTAAACCATCTGTCTCCCAGCACAACACATGCCTCCTCTAGTCACAAGAGAGAAGGAGAAGAGCATGGGCGGGGGGGCACAATAGACTTATAACTGGAGCAAATTGTCTCCCTTCTCCCTCTCCTTTTCTCCCTCCCTCCATCCGTCCAGATGCCCAAGCGACACAGGTTGGGTGCTGCCAGTGTGAGCGGGATAAAGAGGACCAGATGGTGGCTACAGAGAAGAGATGAAGATGTGGGACGCACAGAAGCTAAATAATATAAAACGAACAACAAAAATAAGCGCTTGTAACGTAGACTAAATAGATCACTGTGAAACGCCAAAAAGTTAAAACAGTCATTTTCAACTTTTTCGCCTCTTTTACTTTTTTTCCTGTAGAGGTTTGAGTGTACAGCACACTCTGTGTGCGCCCTCATTTTAAATTTCAGCAGTGTCTGCTCTCTCACCACGACTCCTCTGCTTGGCTGGTGGAATTCAGAGCCGGTCGGCGTTCTCAGCAGGATGTTTGGATTCTATGATGGAGGATGAAGTCTGCGTGGTACAGACAATAAGGCTTGCATGCAAACAGACTCTACAAGAGAGAGTGGGAGTGCATGTGTGTGTTTATTTGGATCATTCTTGGCAGGGGGTCCTCCTGTTTTTCATATAAAAATTGTAATAGTCCGATCGCCCTGCTGAGGGTCAGAGAACAGCTCTTCATTCTAATATTGTTAAAGGAAAGATATGAAGAGTTATTCTGGTGGGTGCTTCAAATTGGTTTGGCTGGACACAAATGATCTAAACTTACAATAGTCAAAAACGAAAAAAAAATAAAAATCAAATGAACATGGTGGTGTTTACGAAGTGCAAGAACAATAGCAGTCTTCTGTGGAGATGCACCCATCACTGATCACGCAGTGACTGGATTTTGAAAGCTGTGATGCGGTTACAAAAAGTTTGTTGATTCCCGTTTATGCGTTGAATCAAAGAATATTTGATTTGATTTGCCTGACTGGCTACATGTGCCGTCCTTGGAAAACTGCATATTTGTAACAATTCATAATCATTTAAACAGATCTATTTGCTTCCTATTATCCAAATTAAAAATTGATAACTAAAGACCTGTGTAATCGGGAGGGTTACATTTCAAGCATTGCAATGAGAACCAATATGAAAAGAAATCAAACTGGGCTTGTAGCAACAACCTTGAAGAAAAACACCTCACTCAGTGTGTTCTGAGTCAGGAGACATAATAAACAATATACACTTATCTTCCTATTTTCAACAGCTGTTAGCTACGACAACTCTCAGACTTTCCATCTGAAAGTCACCAGTTTGCAGGGAAACGGTGCGGGTGACACGGAATTACAGACGAACACAACTTTGATGGTTGAGTTTTACATTTATGATAATTAGGTTTTCTGCATTGAGTCATAGTCGTTCAAGAGAGAATTTTTTTTCCTCCCACCCATAATGCGTCCAAGAGTGGCTCTTTAACTAAAGCCATCCACAAAGAAATTAAATGGAATATTTAATAAATCATTTAGATAATGCTGAGTACTTAAAATTTTAGGCCCAGGAGTAACAAAAGCATTTCGCATGGTCACACAAAAGGCTATTTAATCTTGAAAATAACAGCGGCTGAAACTGAACTGAAAATGAAGAAATGAAAAGGGTGCTAGCAAGGAAATAAGGGTTTAAACTGGAGAAAGTTGACTGGAGTTGATGTCTGAAAAGGTCATAAGGACATGTATTGAAAAAAAGCAAAGGAGTAACTGAGTATTTTGTATGATTCCAAAATAACATAAAAGTGAAATTCAAACACTTAGTAATAACAGAACACTCATGGAGGTTACTTATTGTACCTGTGCTTTACTGGAATTAGGACTTCTATAACAATTATAATTATAATATTCCATCTGCCACTGTTAAGCTCCGGCTTCCCTCAACATTGTGGGAGCTGTCCAAGGTACCAACTCCTATCGCCAGCAGTAATGGCGGTCAAAAGACAAATCAACAACATTTTGGAAGAAGTGCTAATGTTTTTGATTCATGTCCTCTTAATGTCCCGTCTTTATCTGCACTTGTGTGCTCATTAGAATGCTGTTGACAGAAATAAAATGGATGCAATGCTATTTCAAAAAGAAATTTCAGAAGATGGTTTGGTGGTAGAATTTTTTAAACACAGCTAACCAATCCTGATGTTTAAAAGTCCTGAGAAGTAACCAATAACTATACCTCACATTAATTCTGCCGGTAGCGTCCAATTTGTAGAAATTATTTCAAGCTCAAAAACTATCTATAATAGTATATCTATAACTGGACTAATTACCAACAAAACCACTAGGCATTTAATCACATAGTAAAGTCCTGCTAATGACATGTCCAACCTGTGAAAATTGCCTTAATTAATTGAATGGATGGAAACTGAATATTTATCAACTAATGAAGACAAAAATATACGTCATTATAAATCCGAACGAAAGTTGTGGTTGCTTTTCTATGTGCAAGCAAAATAAAGGCTGTTCAGTTTAATCCAGTCTGCTTCGACAGAACAAATATCCTGCGGCCGTTACTGGCTACCAAGTAACAATACCCCTACCCTAAAATATCTCCTTCAATCTCCAAAACAAGGAGAAGCTAATGATGACAGACTAATTCATAGCGAGTCGACAGATTAATAAACGGGTGTGTCAGCTGGTGAGAAGCCATTGTGTTCACTACACTGTACAACAAGAAAAACATTGGCCTTTAGGGAAGACTTTCAAGAAAGCTCAGATTAACTTTTTTCCTCCAAACTAAAAGGGAAATGAGGTCCTCCGCGGGAGTTGTTTCATTTCTTACATAAAGTGGACTTGGATGAGAACTTGGTACGTAACAGCAAGTGGTTTGACTGCAAAGAAGGTCAATTTCAAATGCACCCTGGACTATATCAAGCAAAATAAACAGTAATGAGCATAATTCAGCCAATACTATGTTGCAAAATTGAGTTTGCAGAACTTCCAAGCCCAGTGATATCTTGCGGTTTTGTTTTTATGAAAACCCTACTGTGCAATCTTATTCACATGTATACAGAATACAGCTATATAGGCCACGCACTCCGACACTATGATCGAAAATAGGCAAAATTATGTTTCAGTCACCATGTCTAGCAATTTGGAGAAATGTCACGGGTGCGACAGAAGAATGAAAGAGGTCTCAACTAACCGAAGCGTGTCCACACAGTTCTGAGTAAGAAATTTAGTGCCAAAAACACACATTTATGGACCACAGTGTTAACAACCTCAAGTTGTGTTTGACCAAAACAATCGCTCAACCAGAACTGGAGATACAACAGAGCATTCTTCGCCACGTTCAACCCAATGATAAATGCTGATAAGTATTTACCTAATAAGTGGAGGTTTTGTGGTATAAATTCAGCTTAAAGTTTCTGTGGTTACAATGTACAATACTTCAGATGCCGGTGGGTCTGTAGGGGGATTCAGGAGAAAATTCTCTGCAGGAATATAAAGTATGTCTTACCCATTTCACATTCCAAGAATTCAGGAGTTACAATACAACAGTATTAAGAACTTATAGGATTATTCTATTCTTTTTTTCATACGATGAAACACTGAAAGATTATGTTGAAGGCCAGTGTCTAAAGTTGAAAATAAAGACAATAAAATTTAGGAAAAGAAACAAAGGATGTGTTCCTTTAAAGAGCTGTACGTTGACCTTTTTGTCTTTGTGTAGAACAAGTGCTTATTTTGATATGTAAATTGCAGTGTTGGGCACGTTACTTTAAAAAAGTAATTAGTTATAGTTACTTCACTACTTTGTTCAAAAAGTAACTGAGTTAGTAACTGAATTACTCTACAATAAAAGTAACTTGTTACCAGGCAAAGTAACTATTTGCGTTACTGTTAAAAAATTAGAGTTGCTTACAACGAATGTCGACAAAGTTTTTGCTCCTGGATATATTGTACACATTACTTGCACGTTCTTGCCTTAGACCGCAATGAATTTGAAATAGTGGTTATATCTCCACCTTGAAAATACTGTAGCGTGTCTTAGTTCCTAAATGTGTAAATGGTTCTGATTACTGTATTACTTGGGCCAGGGTTGGGGTACCGCCCCTTCCGGTATAATGTGTGTCGTTTTTGGCTCTTTATTGGCACAGAACGTTACAACAGAACGTTTGGAGGACGCTTTTTCTGGTGGAGATGGAGCGTTCTTTTGGCAAGAAGGAGGAGGAGGGCAACGAGTACGGATATTCTCGTCCGGTTCAAGTGCTGGGAGGACAACGTTTTTCCGTGGACAGTCTAGGAGGGGAGATGCAACGTGAGTTACAGCCACCAACATCCGCTGGGGGTCCTGGCTTAGCGACTGCTAGCGCTAGCTAGCTAAACGGCCCGCGAAAGATTGCCGCCGGGAACATGCATAGACATAACATAAAAAAGACGGCGGCGCCCATGGACAGCAAGTGCCGGTAGGCATAAAGACGCCGAAATATGCGGGGAAGTCGGACTGGGAGGCTTTTTATGCTCAGTTCGAGAGTAAACACGAGTAACGAACTCATTTACATTTTAGTAATTGTAACTGCGTTACTGGATTTAAGAAAATAATTAATTACGTGCTTGTTACCGCTTAAAGTAGTGGAATTACAGTAACAGTTACTTTGTAACACGTTAGTCCCAACACTGGTAACTTGTAACATCAAAAGTCTAGATTTGGCCTGATGAGTGCACACCACTAGAGGCATTCCATGCAAAGAAAGTCTAAATTACACTTTAGTCCGAGTGAATATTTTGTGTGTCTCAACTTGTTGTGCGCCCAGGATGCCAGTAAGACAATTACCGGTATTTACGTCAGGAAGTGGCACCAGCACGGTAAAATATTTCCTTCAGATATTCTTTCCGTAGGAGTAACAACTACGGTTTTGTCACACAAATACGCCCTCCCAACCACTCCAATGTCACCGATTGAGTACAGTGAATAATTGTTGAGAGATTTCCCTAAGCAGAGGCACACATCTCGCTTTAAGCGATTGGCTTACATGTTGATCCACAGTGAACAACTTGGACAAACCCTGCTGGCTGGTGTAAAATCAAGAACACTGCTGGCATGACATAAAGTCCGGTGTCTTTTGAACTATGCATCAAGTGTGCGTTCGGCTTGACTTAATAATCACACAGCCGTGGTGAATTGGAGGGGGATTTTGCTGCAGAGACTATGGAGAGGAGCAGCGTTTCGAACAGGCTTCTCGACTATTTGATCTTGATTTGAGAAGCTCGGATTTTCAGCAAGAGAAAAGGAGCAAGAGTTGCCCACTGGAAAAAAAACAGAGGACAGTTATATGACCAAACTCAACATGATTTTTAACATCCATCACAGGGACTAGCTGCTCCCACTTGTCATGTTTGGTTATAAATCCCAGAGGATTAAACAACGATCTGACAGACCATGTAGGCGGAGTTTGTCTTTTCATAGAAGACTTCAATGGATGCGACTTCTTTGTCTAATTATGTGCCACACAAGGTCTGCTACATTACTACGGTTTAAATCAAGGCTGAAATTTTTTTTACGCATGTTCAGAAAACATTAGGGATGCCAGTTGATTGTACCTTTTTTGTGTTTTCCAATCTAACAGAGGTTTAGAGCAAATTAATGTAACTACTTCTTCCTCTGTGGTCGTATCAAACTGAAACAATGGTGGATAAAGGAAATTATTCTGGAGCAATTTAACCATTAGTAAGGCCTGAGGCGAGAAAGACAAACAACTTAGTAAACCAGCGAGCGTTAGATAGACTCATGAATTAATGATCCCAAATTTGACATCACAAAGACACACATTGGGCCCACCATCAAAGACCCGCCATCTCTGCCAGGGAGTTGTCACTGTAATGGTAATAACTCGCTCTCTCCCCTTTCATTTTTCATGCAGAACAATGTAATTGCATCTCTCTGCCACAGAATCCAGGGAGGCAGCGTTTGATACTGACGCTCCAGCCCCGCAGACGTTCTGTGGACGTCAAGACATCAGACGGCTGCAGGAATGAACCACCTACTGGGTGAGCATCCCCCCTCCCTCTTTTTTTTTTGCCAACAGACAACAACTTTTGTTATTTCAGCAACAGCCACAAATTATGCATGAAATAGCATTAAGATGGGTTTATTGCTTTTCATAGCCAATGTTAAAAAATATGTTAATATACACTATTGGTATAAAACATGTGTCATATAAAAATGAAAAAAATTACATTTGTTTCATTAGTCCCCAAACATGAATGTATTATCTGGGCAAATACAGTTATTCGAGTGATAAAAAAAAGTGTATAAATTTGTAGCAAATTGCTCTCATAATACAACCTTATGAAAAGGATCCCAATTATTAAAACTACCAACTGTAAACGTTTGAGCATGAAAAACAGAGATGCAGTAGTTTGGGTCAGGAATGGATTGTTGTGGTCAAGGACATTCAACCGGTGTTCGCCACCGTTGCGAGTGAGTTTGGACCTACACCGCCCGCCCACGTTGAAAACAGGAGCCACGCGTGCCACACTGGTTTCCTATATCCAAAGGGTCACTAAGCCATTACTAATTAACTGGCTGCGTGACCGTGGACCTGACAACAGCCCAACTCTCGGCTCGGTTCCACATGGTGTGTAAATGGTTTGACACTGGGATACCCCGGGTCACTGGCTCCAAAGTAAAATAGACCCACATAGATCAGTCCTCTGATGGCAAATGAAACGCACGCCCTGACTGTCAGTGTGCATTAGGCTCTCCCCATCACTGGATGCCCGTCTTTCCCACAATGCTGAGGAAGGATTACTCAGAGAGTGACCGAGTTTTCTCAGAGTCTGAGAGACAGATTTCCTTTCGTTTTTTCCTTCTGTGTGCTTAAGTGTTGTTTTCCATTTGTTGATGTATTTTCATCTTCGAAAAGGAAATTCATACAATGTGTGTCAGTCACAACACAATTAGGCATGTACCGTCTTCTATCAAAACACTGCAGTGTACTTTGTCGACGTCCCTTCAAAGTATTTCCTTCTCCCTTCGGCAAATCATTATTATGAACTTATCTGATTTGAGTGGCAAACACCAGGTGTGGTCGGACACTCGGGCAAAAAAAAGAGCCGCATTGCCTTCAAACTTCAAAGCGGCAGCAAAAATGAAGCGAGACAACTGCAGCGCTAAAGAAGCAGCATTATCTAAATAGAATCACCTTCTCTCCTCGGCCTGGATAAGGCGAGTTTAGCACCGTGGCACAATTAACGCGGTGGCCTGCAGCTGAGTGTCGGAGAAAGTACGAGACAGAGAAAAGAAATGATGGAGATAAGAGAGAGACGGAGCAGCGGTGAACCTACAAGTAAACCTTGTGCATTCATGCCTCCTGGATGGTAGCACACAACACATTCAGATGCTTAACGCTAAAATGCCAGCTTTATTTGGGTAAAATTAAAAGCCAACCTACGAGGAACAGCTGCATGATGTGAAAACGCAGCATAATAAAAACCCACGGTTTATTTGGCATCCAGGCTGAGGCTCGATACCCACGAGCACGCGACTAGCTGAGGACCATCGCAAACCCATTAGTTACACAGCCCAATACAAACCTCCATTCCACAGTGGTTGAGACCAACCGCTGAGCACCTCAGACCTCATGTGGAGCACACTTTCTAGGCACCTGACATGGACAAATCTAAACCCAGCCACACAGAAGCAGCAGAAGGCTGAACCCCATCCGCTATGCAGAAGATCTTTAACAGCCCAGCACAAAGAGAACTGGAGCAATGTCTTCATATAATGAGCGGCAGGTAGAAACAGAATACGAGGGTAACAGGGGATCAGCAGTTTGAGGCCAATTATGACAGTACTCAGCTGTCAAGTGTGTGCAGACACAGTGAATGTGATAAACATGTTTAGATTCACTTGATGTTTAAATGACATGGAAAGAATTATTATTTATGTGAATGCACTGCTATGTCATGTTCAATTTAATTACACTCCTAAATGACACGCACGAAAGAAGCAACAAACAAGGGGGCAGTATGGTATGAGGGGCCGTTCAAGACATTATTCATTCTGGTACTCACGCATACATATATTCTCCGTTCACGTACATATATATTCACTCACGCTTACATATATTCTCCTTTCACGTACATATATATTCACTCACTGCAAAGAACATGGGTGATTCTTAAGTATTATGTTTTTTTCAGTTTTTTTATGCAAGATAAAATATGTCGCTCAATATTGCATTCCTGGAATTTGGAAGTGTTTTCACTTCATCAAGACAGTTGCTATAAAAGTGGCTGAAAGAGACTACTAAATCTCACCTCGATCATTACTAGTTTGTTTTCTGCAGTAATCTAAAACTCAATGCCAAAAAATCTTCCTGGTTGGTTTATAATGTAATAATATATGAATTTATTAATTCATGCAATTTTCTATTGATTTATTCATAATGTCACAAACATTGGCTGTTGCGTTCATCCAAATCATTAAACAAACCTTTATAAATCATTATAAATCAATATCATATACATATTTCTTGTAAGATATTAGACTATGAGATCTTTGGTAGTAGTAGTAGTATGTGTATCACATGATATGTTTTCTAATCGCAGCCTATTATACACTTGAAATATGAAACATCGCCCACTGCAACCAAAATCACCAAATAAGGGATTATGTTTTGGAGGAGTTTGATGTTTCCACTGGTTCCTCTGCCAACACGCTCAAAGCTGTCCCAGGCTCCTTATGTTAGATTTTTTTTAACGTGTCACCCATCAATTCATTACCTGTCATATATAAATCCTCTTTCTATCTTACAAAAAAAAAAATCCTGTATGAAATTTTAATTTCAAAGAAAAGCAAATTTAAGTAATCAACTGCGAATGAAAATCCATAGCGACTCAAATTGGAACGACTCCAAAATGTTGTAGTTCCTGTGGTTTCCCCTTTCATCTAACACAGATATCCCAGAGACAGGGGAAAACGTAATGTCAGCAAAAAAAACCTGAGGGGTGGAACGAATATCAAGAAGATACAGTGAGAGTGGCAGGTGTGAGGGAAGGAGAGTAAAAATAGCAACACAGGCAGTCTTTGTTTTGAGGGCTGTAGGCAAGATGAATGCAGCACTGTGTATAAAGTGAAAGCAAGAGGGGAATCAAGTCGAGGATACGAAGGTAGACACAGAGACGCAGAAACGAATGGGGTGGGGCGGATAATGGTCTAAATGGATGCAGAGGACTGTCTGTCGTACACGAGGAAAGATCACAACCCCCGAAACGAGCAACAGATGAAACACCGATGTGTGCTGTTGCTTCCAAATGTCTGTCGGCTAAAAAGAAGAACTATTTCAAACATCTGAGCTTCAAGAGACTCTTTCATACCAAATGTTGCTCCCTGTCATATGTTTTTCCTTATTGCCACTGCGTGTGAAAGACCAGTCTCCTCCACCTTCTCACTAAACCCAGTGAGACGCCGGCACACTCTCGGTGTGCGAGTGTGTGAATATTTCTCACACACAAACACACGCAGCTCTTCAGATCTGAAATGAGGCGGAAAAGTAACTGCAGAGGCCCACAGGAGCCTGCAGCTATCTCATGGATGAATGCAACTATTGCATTACAAACACCTTTAATGTCGCTGTGGTGCGTCTTACTTCCAATGCGTTCACATCATTTATTTCTTTTAAGTTACCAGCACTTTCATTGCTGGTTGCAACTTTACAGCATCCGACTCCTAAAAAGATCCAAGCAATGTGTGTTTTATTGGAGAAACGGAGGTTAGTTGTGAGCAACATGTTAAAGGCCCAAAATAAAAAAAAGAATATTATCAAAGCAAGGTGCCAGAGGTGAAAGAGTCTAGCAGACTTTAATAGGATGTGTGAAAGGCTAGCGACAGCTGTGGAGGCCGGATTAGTACAAATGCAAAAGCAACATTCCTAGTTCCAGTACACCGTTTAAATCTGATCGTCACAGCTGTGTGATCTAATGTGACGTTTGCGCTAGATTTCATCTTTTCGTGCTGTTGTTGCTGTTAATTTTTTTTATACCCTTATACATTTTTATTCTTGTAAAAGGCAACCTAAGACATCATTATCATACAATTTTCTGCATGTGTTATTCTCTGTCTCATGATGAATACATATTGCATAATGTAAGCATTAAGACAGATCTTTTATTCGGTAGATAACATTTTCTTCTCACTCTGTTTCAAATGATAGTCAGAGAAACAGGAGTGTCCATACAAAATACACATGTCACTGTTCCGTTTTTCTTCTTTTTTTAATGGTTATTAGGGCAGGCACAACGTGAAAGAACCGCCGGCCAGCATAGTTTGTTTGCTTTGACTCAAACCCATTTCGCTCTTTCTTTTGAAAAATAAACCTTTCATAGACCATCCGAGTCTCCCTTCCTGTAAACCATGTTGTCTCTCTTTTGCACTTAGCCTGTTTGTCCCACAATGCCTGTTGTTGAGTGTGAGGACACACAAACACCAAGTTATTGATCAATGTTCCTTTCAAATTACCGCGTTGCTCTTATATGCCAGTTATACATTTGTAACACCTGGTGATATATAGAACACGATATTTGGCTTGCACATGTCGTCTACATTTACGGACTTCCATTCCCTTGTGCAGTATTGTTACAGTTTTCTTGCCAATAAAAATATATTCATGTTAAACTTCTGTGCAAAAGATGTGTATATTTTTCTTGGTAATGTGTATCAATGATCTTTTCCTCACCATCAGTCCACCGTGTTGCTCCAGAATGAAGTACCTCTATTACCATGATGGATTGCCATGAAACGTTCATCGCCCCCCCTCAGACACATATTGGGAAAAGCCCACGAGGATCTGGCTCGATCCCTGTGGGGAATCACAAAGTACATCAAAACGTACTTAAGAGAGCATTGTTTTCTGTGAAACTGCTCATGCCTGTCATTCTGTATCAACCCCGCCCCCAGCTCCATTATGATTGCACACTTAATACTTGCTGTATGTCCTTTCCTTACGTAAATATAAACTAAAAATGCCTTCATCTAGTTGAGATTCCTCATCCGTCGGTTAAAGCTGTTCCCTGCTGCGGCTCTGATGTGATCTTAGACCTGTCTCATTAACACAAAGAACCTTTCCTCTGCTTTTTGTCCTCTTTCTTTGCAAAACCCGGTGGCTTTATCCTCCCATGCAAACTGAGCACTGACACTGTGCTGACAAGCAATGACAGCGACGAGGGCAGCGGGGAGTGAAGAGCTACTTTGTCTTAATGAGCTGCCAGCCTGAGTTCCCCACCTGTGATACGAGTTTTCCCTCTTTCATCTCCCAATCCATCTTTGGACTGACTTCTTCCGTCTGTCTTTGTCGGCCTTATCTGTTTTCTTATGCTCTCTTTTGAAAATCAGGTTACAGTAGTTTTCGTCTCGCTTTAGTTCGGGGGCCAGGATTTTAGTCTCAAGCATTCAAAAGATAATGAATGCAGTTTGAAGAGGTTGCAGTGTTTTGTTGTTATGTCAGAGTGGGGTTTTTGGCCTCATTGTAAGAGTGAATTTTGATTGTCTGGCCGCAGAAGTAGAGGTCGAATGGAACACGTGATCAAGAATATCACATCGCCCCTTTAAGCGGACCGCAGAATAGATGAGCATAGCATCTCGACATTTTCACAAGTGAGCTTTTCCTATTTGCAGCTGCACCTCCCCACAAACACCCGCCCCCGTCGTTTCAAATGTGTGTCCAGCGTGTGTTACAGCAGCCTCTGTGAAAAAAGTGACCTTGTCTCTTTTGGCCTACATGATCAGGGTTGTGTCATGGAGAGGGTCCGCTAATGCACACTAATCCTCCAACACAATGACCCCAATCCCTTAAATCTGTCAATAGGGAAGCTGATGCTCCAGATTAGAGATCCGGCTGTAATGATACTCAGGGCCTCCGGTCTTGTTATTCGAGAGACAAACACACATGGTTTGGGATTTTGCATGGATCCTATATGGAAAGTACCACCAACTGCTTTGTCTTAAGACCTGTATCTCAATGATTAGCTAAAGTGCCCTTCAAGAAATATTATGAAGCCAAGTACTTTAAATGGAAATCTTTTCAATACTATAGTTTACACCGCAGGATGGACCTGTCCTACAGAAAGCATTTCAGTGGAGAAACACATGGGGAGGTATTTTGAGACTCCGTGGCGGTCATAGGAAACAGTTCTGCTTGTGTATCTTCATAACTTCTGTGTCTGAACATTTAAGCTCTGAATCCAGCGTTGGCGATACGGCCGCGATCAAGGATGCCGGACCACAATGCAGACGCAGACACAGATTGCTTATCTCTGAAGCGAGTTTGTTTACGTTCGCTGGTTCTGCCGGACAGATAAATCCACTGGAGAGCATCGAGAGCACACACACACACACACACACACAAAAACGCCGCGGCCGTCGGTAGACTTCGGGAGCAAGTTATTAAAATGCACGGCTTCTATCAACTCTAAATCCACCCGATGCTGTTGTGCAGCAGGGGGTGACGAAGCTCGCCGCCACGGCCACAGCTGGCAACTCCCGAGGTGCAGGGCTTCAGATTATCTGGGCTTCTTTTAACAGAGGACGCTGTTTAGGAATCTCAGCTCCTGCAGTGTCATTTAGAGGGGTGTAGCTGCGGTCACCTCAGAGACACAAGAGGGAGGATGAAAGCAAAAGAGACAAATGAGCCGTGAACTATCCTGCAAGAGCCTCCGCCATTGATCAAATAACCTGTAATTCTTGATGATACAATACACAAAATGAGAGTCTCTTTCTCTTTTCCCATCTTTCTCTTGCTACGAGATGTTTTTTTTGTGCAAAAGCATTATTGGCAGACACATCAAATAGGTTGCCGTCAGGATGGCATTTCACTGAATGACGACATCAGCCTTAAATGACTTTCAACAGTGATTAAACATAATCAAATCCCACTGATTTATAGAAGAGCTTTAGCCTTTAATCCAAACCGTTCACTGTGCTCTTCCGTGAATGACACTAAAACATTTTGAAGGCTTTAAAAACAACGATTCAATTCAATTCCATTTTGTGGAAATGTATCCATTTGTTCTTTATTGATAGGATCTTTTAGGAAACACACCATCACATTTTGGTAAAAAAATGAAGAGAATCTTAAATGCAAAAGGCAATTTTCATTCACACCTGAAAAACCTTACAGTTGAATATGTATTGCTCTCTGTCAGGAGATTAGGCATTCATACAGATTGTAGAAGCAGGCCCCAAAGACAAAGATAAGTTTGTTAAAAAATTCAGGAACAATGTCCACTTTCAACACAGCAGACTATATTTGCATAACATGCATTTGATTTGAATAAATATCCAAATATGTCTGCAGTGAAAGATTGCTCCAAATAACCTGTTAATGTTGCATATTCTCTGACAAATTGCACAGACTCATCAGGTATTCCCTGGAGGAATCTGAGAAAGAAGTACAAAAGGCTGGAAAAGAAAATTAAAGGAGTAATTCCTTACCGAACTGGATTCAGCTCGACAACTAGCAATATCTGAAAAAGTTTCTAAAGGGCAACAATTGCAGAAAGGAGATGAAAATCCACTTGATTTGAGTCAAAAATGTAGAAATGACTAATATTATAGATATATTTGTATTTACAACTGAGAGCACCTATATTTCAGATACAAGAATCTTTCATTTTTAAGGATAAAATAAAGCAGTGAGTCTTTTATGTTGCTCCTTATGGGTACACGATTACGTAATGTATTTACAGGCTTACCGAGCACATAGTTTAATATAACATGTCCTTTATCTAATCTCAATAAATACAGCCTCTGAAGTGATTTATCTTTTATCCAAAAAAACAAAAGCCAGCTTCTTAGTCTTTCAGACACTTGACAACTTGCTGAGTATGTCACTTTATTGTCTCTCCCTCGGACTCAATCATCCTCACACACACACACACACACACACAGAGAGATCACTGGGGCTCTCCCAGAGGTTTCACTACAGGCCACGGCATGTCAGGTAAAGGTGACTCGTGCTTCACGGGGGTCTGGCGTTGCAGTGTCTGTTGGTTCGCCCAGTTTAACTCCACCCCGTTCTTCTTCAGCGCAGCCAAGTGCTTGATGTCCAACGTGGTGAAGGTGGTGAACTGGACCTGGTTCCTCTTGCTGGTGGGGGAATGGAGAGGCTCGCTGTGCTGCGGCCTGGCCAGCAGGGTGGCCGAGCGGTTCGCCATGGGGCTCATTGCCGTTGCCTGGAAATGCTGCTGCTGGGAGCTGTTCCTGCTGCGGCCCAGGGTGGCAGTCCTTTCGGGGACGGCGGGGACGCTCACGGTGGGCAGCGTGCACTCCACGCCGCCCCGGCCGTTCGGGTCCACGGAGCGGTGCGACTCCGGAGTGCGGTGAGCCTCGCGTTTGAGCGTGGACACCTGAGCGGGGGCACCTGGGGCGGACATGTCCCTCGCTGTTGCTTTCCAGCCACACCCAGTCGTGCTTGTGGTCCTTCGCGTCCCCCGCAGGTGACGGGCCTGCTTGCATCGCCGTCTTCTGACTCTGGTAACAGAGTCTATTTGATGCACATTTGAGCAAAACAGCCAAGATGGCTATGCAGGCGACCCCGACCAAGGCGTACGTGCAGATTTCCACATCAGACATGGCGCTGAAAGTCGTAATGAGGTCGCTCTCCACTTTAGGAGTTTTAGATTTAGGCGGCTCCTTCTTCGGTGTCACTTCTGCTTTAGGAACGTCTTTGTTAGAAGCTGAATCGGGGCTGTCCAGCATGTTTCTATAACCTCTTTTCTGACCTTCCCTTTTATTAATCAGACCCACTGTGGTTACTTTAGGTATGGCAGTGCTCAGTGGTGTATTCAAGCTAGGTGGGGCGGCAGTCATGGGAGTGTCAGTATATGGGTTTCTTCTCGTAGGTCTGGTTGTGGTTCCAATTCCCACGGCGTACGGCCTGATAGGCTTCTTTGAAAGGGTGGTACCTCCTGGGCTCAAGGACCATTTATCCACATCTACGAGGGCGCGCTGTGTCGTTTTGGCCTCTGCTACCAATTCTGACGCACCGCCGTCATAATCTTTACCTCCATCAGCGGCCACCTTATTTCCGCCAGCCTCTCCTGCCGCGACCCTGCTGCCGCTCCGCAGGTTGATCCGGACGAGGCCTGTGCCCACCGCCAACTTGCTCTTCCTCTTGGACTTCTGGCATTCCTCGCAGATCCTCATCTCCACCCTCACTAGCGCCCCCTGGCCTCGACCTTCTCCTTGCGCCACAAAGAATGTGGACTGCGGGGTGCGACGTATCGTGCCCACCCCCTCGTCCGGGGTGGAGACGGTCAGCGAGTAGACGCCGCGGTCAAACAGCTCCAGTGGAACGACCGTGCCGTCGCTGAACTGAAGCCAACAGCTGACCACCGCTTCCTGAAAGTATAAAAGAAAGAACCTCTAAACCGTGTCGATAAGCACTTTATAAATGAGAAAATCAGTATTCTCCCCTCCGCCTGCAGTGAGAGCTGCATTGCCATGATTGTTAATAGCACTAAATTGGCTATGCTAATCTCTTAATGATTACACTCAGTAGGGTGCTATTGTTCCATAGATTATAGGGCTATGAAGTTAGAGTCTGAAATATAATTTAGCCCAAACGAATAAAGAGGGTATAATGGAAGTCCTTTGAACAAGAACAAAAAAAATGTTGCGACAAGGGTCATGTTAAGGGCCAATCCAATCACATTATTACGCAATGACCTATTTCCTGCTGCTAATGTGAGCCACTGGGTCGCCACAGACCTAACCCATATCTTGGATTTGAATACATCACGAATGGCCTTGAGCAGAGCACTAACAGCTTGTCATCGCAGACATAATTGCCTGGTCAATTGTCCCGCCGTGGTTCCAGTAGTTTGTAATTGATCGGGGTCCAGACCAGACACACCGACGGAGGACCGTCCGCCTCGGCCGCTCTCTCACACCACGCGGTGAACACGGACGACGGCCGCGGATGTGAACATATCGAGTTCACAAAGAGAAAACCCAAATATTATAAGACCCTTGAATGGACGGTTGTGTAAATCTGCTCTTCGATTAAAAATAAAAAATTGAATCCTGAGCAAATGTCAGTTACAGCTTTGCTGGGAAACAAACATTTAGGAGACGTGAATGGCGTATTACTCATATAAGTCTAAAGCGACTCACTCACTATTTACAATGACGTTTTTCAGAATATTGTTAGTGGTGTTCATTCAGCATAGTGGTTACCGCCTAAAAAATGTGAAACGTCTTATTGCAGGAGCCATAGATCCAACAGCGTTTTCACATTCAGATGTTTAAAAATGTAATGAATAAAACTGTTGCTTTAATACAAAAAGTACCCAACAGAGCTTTGGATTTCCAATATTAGTGGTTTACTAAATGTAATAGTACATCCTCCCCAAGGCGTAGTGCAGAGTTTCTCTTGGTCCAAACATGAAAGACAATCTCACTTACAAGGCAGGACTCCAGGACAAAAGTCACATTTAACATACTTTATTACTGCAACACAGATAATACTTCCAACTGACCAACAGGTGACGGATTCTCTCGGATTCTATCTAATCTATTCAACTTTTACTGGAATAGTAAAATATGCCATTGAACATAGAAATTCTGCCTTGACAAATATTTGACGTAGTAACAAAAATTGAATCAAAACCATTATTTGGGCTCCAGCAGCGCTTGTATTATGTCCTAAATTCAATATCTAAACACTGTGATCGAATCTACAAGCTTAGATTTGCATGCAGGAAAATCACAGTGCAGAAATCAGTTTTAATCTGCTAAGTGTGAAAGTAGCATGTTGCTCTTAGAACGCAGTTCTATGGGGGTGTTGATGTAGTTTATCCTGTTGCTTTATTATAAATGCCTTTATTACAAAGTGAGCATTTCCATGCGGCTAATGAAATGAGGAAGACACTGGCTACTGCCAGTGGGGCTTCAGTGTTAAATGCAGGACAATTGGTATGTTTTAAGATTGAAGACACTAAACAACTACACTTTAAGCGTTTGTGTTTCTGCTTTTATGTAAGCATTCCCTAACTTAAAGCCATGTCTATGAAGTTCAAAACATGTCAGTTACAAATAGAGAGAGTTGGAAATTAAAAGAAAGTGGGAATTGTTCTGCATTACACGACAAACCCAGAACTCTGTTCTCACTGTTTCAGCATCCCAATAGAAGGGTTTAAGATTCACTCTTAACCACCACAAATTCCTCAAAATGCAAAAACAGTATTATAATTGCATGTTGATTTTACAATTTATTGTTAAATTCCTGACACTTTCCTTTTTTGCCATCTCATTTTCACACTCCGTTGAACGGTCCTTCACATTTATGTGGCGAGGATAAAAATTAGTAACTAAAAAGAGACGAGTGTCATCACAAACAGCTGCGCTCTGCCCTTCTCCTTAATCCTTTGTGTTTTACCATTTTCCGGTTACTTACCTGTTTGAGCTGCGTGATTGTCTCCCTGCTGGTTGCCATGGCAGCGATGGCCCTGTTGCTCCCCGGGCTGAGCTGCAGGGACAGAGACAGTCCAGAAACCAACTGCACCCCCAGCTCCGTCACGCTCACTTTATCATCCACCACCCTGATGCTGCTCTCTGCCAGGACCGATGACGTCATCGGGGACAACACCTGCAACAAAAGGGGCAAAACTCATCCAAACTGCAGTCGGATATACATGATCGTCACGCGGTGCACCTTCTAAAGCACACACACACACACACACACACACACACACACAAGCCACAGTCTCACCTGTACGGTAGTAGTTCCCACAGCCCGTCCCTGCAGCACCGCCCCATCCTGCACTCTGGCTACCTCCGGATCTGCCACTTTCAGTGAGGACCGAACAAGTTTGGTCACATCCACCTGTCAATCAACAGAGAAAGACGCTGCTGCAATAATGTCCTGAAAATATTATCGGTCTAGCTGATGGCATTTTTGGAAGAAGAAACTTTGGTCCATTGTCTGACAAGTCTAGCAAAGAATGCTGCGGTCCGACTATTTGTTTGTTTTACCTGCCAGTCTGGACCCAGGAAGTACTCAGCAGGCTCTTCCCCTGTAAGCGGGTCAGGCGGCACATCGGCGTCAGCTCGGGCTATGAACGGTGTTAGCACCCTGAGTGTAGAGTGCTGGTACTGCAGCATGCAACCCCTTCCCTTCCTCATCTCCTCCTCTTCCTCGCTGTCCCATGTTGACCTGACACACAAAGCGAATCAGAGACATGACACATGTGAAGTCAGGTAGTTGGCTTGGCATAGAATAAAGACTTGAATCAGGGGTAAAAGCTGGCCTGGTTCTGGCCCACGGTTACAAAATGTGCCGACAAGCACCTCTAAAGCGAGTTGACATGTTGTATATTCATATTTGAACAACAACAGAAAAGGCCAGGTTAATTATTAGATTGGAGCGGCTGACTGTAGCTTCATATGTAGGTGCATGAAAGTAGTACAGATATTCTTCAAAAAAGCAAATACTGTACTTTTTCAACTAGTCCTTTCACAACAAAACTATGAACGTTATTGATAGATGTGTTAAACTCTCTTTACTCATTGACAAAATGACTGAATAAGTGAATAATTGACTTAAATACATTGAGACTCACAAGAAAGTTTGCAAACTGCAAATGTTGATGCAGTTTATGCGTTATGTACTTCTAAATGATGATAGTTTGTTAAGATAAGATACTTCAGGAACAATACTGGAGACCATGCAGCAGCGTGGTTGTTGATGCATTTGAGGCAGAAAACATTTGCAGAGTGACCTTTACTTTTAAATGAATTTAAGTTGAATTTACTAGGATCCCATGGCTGACTGGTTTGTTCGTGGGTGATAGAGGTTAAGCTGTGAACCATCAAACCCCTCAGCAATGATCATTCTGTGTAATTATCGTAAGCACAGCTGGCCAACCACGCACTGCACCACAGGTGTGCTGGAGGGCTGATGGGTAAGCTTTCATTTTGCAGGCAGAGAGGTGACGTCAGGAGCTACCGTCCAAACAAACATCATTATTAAATAGCCTAAGGTCAGAGCTTTACATGGGATGGAGATGCTGCTGGAATTAAATAAGTTCCTCCATCCTTGCACCCATGTAGGTCATTGATGCATTAACTAAACTAGCTAAGGTAACAAAACTATACCTTTTCCAAGTTATCTGTATATATATATATATATATATATATATATATAAATAATTGATAATTTACTATACACATCATTGATTTTTAGCATCAGTCACTCTCTAAAAGTGGCATCTTTCACTTAATTGCAATTTTGCAAATTTCTTACTTTCTTTACTTTGCCATGGTTACTCAGTTTGATTTGTGCTTCAAAACCCTTTTTAGCCATTATACGGTTGAGCCAGGCAGCTCGAATGCTGTGATATTTATAGAATTGATCTAACCAATATTTTATTAACTGACTCCAGGTGTGTTTTTCAATCCATCTGAAACCAACAGAGATTAAATAAAACTAGAAAGTTTCCTTTCCTGGAAAGCAAAAAGTTTCACTGCTTGATTATACAAACACAAAAAGAGCCAGTGCGTGGATGTTTAATAAATCCACTGTTTCAAAGTAAACAGAAGTCAGCCTAAAGTTGAATACCAGTTTATTAAGTCACCATTGATTAGACAGAAATACCAGTTGCTTCTCTGCCAAAAATAATGCACATGTCCACCAGTAAAGTGCACAGCGAGCATTGCAGAGTTACAATAGCCGTGGAAATGTCACATTAGTGACCTATTGCCATTATTTCTTTGTTGGTATTGAATGTTTTAGGAAATGAAAGCCACAAAGAGTTTTTACCCTGGAGATGAGTCCACCATCATCATATGTATTGAGTGAAAAATAATGACTTTACTGTAAGTATTGAGTGAAATTCCACTAACCTTTGTCTCGGGGGCAACTGCGTTGCCTCTACAGTGTTTTACCCACTAATGCACCCAACACAAGCAGGATGTTTCTATGACTGACTCATTTGACAGTGTGCCGGCTAATATTAGAAACACACCTCTCTATTTGCTGTTTAACAATTCAATATCAGCGCCAACGATACTCAGAAATGAGTAGAAATGGCTGAACATACATCTCTCTCTCAAACTGTGTCAACCAATTACGACATTTTTAAACTTCACAAAAGCACGATGAGATTTATGCAGCGCTAAGTAGCGGCTGATGTTGTCTCCTTTTTATCTCCCTCGGTTCAACTGCATGACACAACATTTATGAAGATAACGCCATGCATTCAAAATACACTAAGGTGCTTCAGGTGAATCAGTCAGAAGCGATTGGATCGGGTACGGCACTTCCTGTCTACAACTACAAACTACAAAACTACAAATGGCCTCAAGCAGCCCTTTCTTGGATGCGAGTCCATCTGTACGATAACCAATACTCACGGTTGAAAGCCACATAAAACACATCGCAGTTGACCAGACACACAAAAGTATATTAATTATTTCTGCAACTTCTTGCATTTTGCCCTTTTGATGTGGTCATATCACTTAAGTCAAGGGGTTGTTGTAAACATTTATTAGCATTGTTATTGTGATTAAGAGGAATTAGCTTGTAACCGCAGTGGTTCCGTAATCAGTGGTTCTCAAACTTTTTACACCAAGTACCACCTCAGAAAATACTTGGCTCTTTAAGTACCACCATAATGACAAACACTACACAGTAGCGTAGTAGGCCTAAGTATTCATCAAAAACAAGGCAGAGGTTTTATTCCTAAAGAAGTATATTTAATATTTTCAGCCATTGTAACATTTTACACAGTTTCAACAGTAAGACTGCGCTTAAATATAGGAAGAAAAAAAATGTACTTCAATAATGATTCAATTAAAATGTATTGCACATAAAAGTTATATAAAAATTGTACTAAAATGCATGTAAAAAACTGTTCTTAAAGATTGAATAAAACTGTACTTAAATGTTTAGTAAAAAAAAAAAAAAAAAAAAATTCCAGTGATTCTTTGGCGTACCACTAGTGGTGTATGTATCAGTGCACTGATCTACATTGTCTGCATGCAATGGCTTGCATCATATAACTGCATTTACAGATTGTCCGAAATAAACTTCCGCCTACCCAGGAAACCACCGACAACAAAACCGCTTGGTACGACGCGGTTTGTGATGAAGTAAAGTAGCATTGCTTAAGTATGTAAAACTAATATATCCTGCTCCCCCAATGCCTACTGTAATTCTAGAGTAAACCGTACAACAGCAATGTGCTGTGCTAACACAACATAATAGCTCCAGGAATAACTGACGTATGGCAATGCAACTGTTTGACACGTCTCTGGGCCGGCCTCACCTCCTGCTGCCGGCAATAACTGGGACTCGCCAGCCTTTGATCTGGCTGAGCTCGGGGTCGGCCACGTCGATGACCAAGGGCAGGCGGGGCATCCACACGCGCATCTCCAGCTGGGCGCTCAGGAAACCGTAGGTGAAGTTGAGCATCACCCTGCTCCTCCCTGTCGTCTCCTTCCCGTTGACGTACACATATTCACATCGCTCTGACACCTGCACAGAATGGGGAAGAGAAAAGAAGAGGAAGAGGAAAGGTGAATCAAGCAATGTCCTGCCAAAAAAGTGATTTAAAAAGCTCACTGGACAAGAATTGGGGCGCAACTGTCCGTTTAGTTATCTCATTGGCTTTCTAGGGATAAACAACAGAGGAGCCTGTTCCATATGAAGCCCAATGGAACATGGATAAGAAAGTTTTGGTACAAACTTCCGAGGAGAGGCTGAACAGAGGCACCATTGCAAACCTCACAAACACACACATTTTATACATTTTCAACAACTCCAGTGAATCCTACCGTGCTTCTCTATATGTCATGTAAATTCACAGCTAAGGGTCTCAATGAAACCGCAGCGGAATACAAACTACATCTGCCTTATGACTGTTCCTGTGGTGCTGTACGGCAGGTGGGAGCGCTGCAGTTCCCCCAACCAGCGAGAGCAATGAGGTGAAACACAGCAGTCGGTGTGTTTTATTTAAGATTGGAGGACTATCTCCATTGCCGCCTCGCTTATCTTAACAAACCAGTAGCTCCACAGCGGTAATTGGAGGGCACTAGACTGGAGAGTAGAGTGCGGCACTGGAGAGAGGAGGTGGAGTAGGGGGAGGTGGAAAAAGTTAGGGAAAAAAAAGCAGAGGGAGGAATGACTTGCGAGGGAAGTCAACGTGAACTCTCGACTCAAGACATTTTCCCATCATGCCCTCTGGCATGGAACCAAATCTCTGATGACTCCACTGCCACCGCATGGGCTGTAGATGGTTCAATGGGCAGAACTTCAACTTAATAAGCACTGAAATCATGATTATTTCCCCCCCAGCTAAGTAACTAAGACATGTTGATGAAAAGTAAAATTTAAAATGGTAGGATAAGTAGCCTCCTGTGTGCATGCACTGGTATCGGGCTGCCGTCAACATTTTTGCCTTGTTAAAAACCCCTCTTTTACACATTTCAACCCATCACCCATTGATACAACTGTGTGTTTAGAAATCTAATGCTTAGTATATCATTAAAACCCTGGTAATCAGTGGTTCTAAATGGCATTCAAAGTGGTTAACATTTTTTTTGCAAGTTCGAGTTTGAACATCTGGTGTTGGCGGTACTGTTGGTCAGTCATCTTCTGCACCCCCTGTCAGTAGAGGCTGGTCGGGGTCTGGAGTCTGTCCCAGCTGGCATTACGCCCTGGACTAGTCACCACTCAATCACAAGGCTGACATAAGAGACAGACAACTATTCACTCCCCCATTCTCTCACACACACACACACACACACAGGCGACTTTACCGGTCACCAATGGATCGCTTCTGCATGTCGTTGGCTGATTTTATGTATCCTGAATGGTGAATAACCATGTAAAGTCTGCAAGATTTGCAGTTGAAGCTGCAACAATAAAAATAATGAAGTACAGGACAATTAGAAAATCATTTTTTTTACTTTGTTTCGAAAGCCGTATTTATCAAAAACAAACCCACAAACTTAAAAAATAATACAGATTCAGGGGTCGGTGGGGACCAAATCACAGAAAATAGGACAGAGGATCTTGAATTTGCTTTTAACAGATGGCTGTCTGTCAAATGTACCAACAGCCAACTGTTTGATTGATGCACATTGCAATTTTATAATGTCCCATTATGTTAGCATGTCAGATTGTTTGTGGCCCCCGAGGGGGGAAGAAATTTCAATACATGTTTCTTTAAAGAGCTCAAACTTGGACCCACACAGCGATTTTGTTCTCCCTTTCCCACAGGCAATCCCGTGTGAGCTAAACGGAGTTCCATCATTACCTAATTCACGTGGTCGCTGGATTTGCTCCAAGTGGGGACAGTGAAATACCTATCATAGATAATAATAATACATCATACAGCGCTTCAAAAAGGGACTCACGGCACTTAAAATACAATACTAACTGGATTAAATTCCTCTGCTGATGCAGAAAAGTGTTAACAACAATCCCACCTACTTTTTGGCTCTTTTTCATTTTCTTAAGCTAACACAGGCAGGCACACCGCCGGCGCTGCTGCGTCGTCTAATGGAAAAATCACATAATTCCCTTTCTTCTCCTCTGATATGCTCTCCTCCGTCCCCTTCCCTTTGTCCCAGTAGCACACATCCATTAAATAAAAAGGTCAAATAAGTGCTGCTTATGGACTGAACGCTGGGATCATGGGCTCGGTCTAGAGTGTTGTGTGGAAGAGAATGCTTTTTTTTTGTAAATGCTTTGACACACTCACAGACACGCACACGCATACACACACACACACACACACACACACACACACACACACACACTCGGACCTGACGAGTATGATCGCACAGTGAAATTTACTCGGTTGTTGGGGGGAGGGGGATCAAAACATGCAATTTTGTATTATCTGTGCAAACTGTTGAACAGCCTCGTATACTCGTAATATCTCACCTTGAACGTACGTATACATGCATTTCCATAATCCTGGCAGTGCAATTGCTCTGCAGCAACAACAAGGTGCCTTCTGAGCCCCGATTACAAATGCTAAAATCAATCTACTTTTCCATTAGTGCAGACGTGATGCAAATACGTTCACGAGCAACACAGTAAGGATTACAGTGAGTTTTTGGATCCCGGTCGATTAGGCGCGTTTGGGAAAATGGTTTACCTTGACGACGTCCTCCTCTGTGGACCTACAGCTGGTATAGTTGGTCACGTCGGTGACTGAACCATCGGCCTCGACAGCCAGCGTCCTCACGGGTACCGACACCGTTTCGCCCGTCAGCACAGCAGTGTTCAAGAGGTCGGTGTTCTGTGCAGAGAGGCAACAGTGGTTAGAACAGCACAAACCTACTAGACGCATTATTATGGGTTTTCATATGCTGGTGTATTGTATGTATAACCTTGTGATGCTGCACTACCTGAGCCCATTGGCGACCAGTAATTATTTAGCAAATCGTTTCCACGCAACGGTTGCAGCTTCACACATGTGCGGATTCGCTTGTAACAATAGTACTTCTGCAGAGTATTATTCATACTTTTAAAAAGCATCATTTTTCACATAGGGACACGGAGGACAGGGCACAGAGTGCTACTGTAGCAGGACTAACAGAGATTAAAAACACTCGCTGGATCACAAACTTGATTAGTTGCAATCACACTGATGCACAACTGGGCAGATGGGCTAAACAAATCTCTCTAGGATGATATATGCAGTGCGTGTGTGTCTCTCACAAACACACACCTGGAGGCAAATAAATCCTTGGCGGTGTCGTTTTATCAATATTAGCAATAGAGTTGATAAACACTACATCCATTTTCTTCCATGTTCAGTACATATTTAATCAATGTTCAGCAGCAGCTTAGCTCTTATGCATCAGTTCTAATGTAGCTTTATTATCAGATCTCTGATAAGGTCTTTTTAAATCTATTATTTGGTAAAGACAGTGTGTATGTGTGTGTAAAGAGCTCTGGGTACATCAGCATACCCCCACCCCCTCCAGATGCTTGTATGCTTGTGGATAAGACAACCTCTCGGCAGATGTTGCCCAGCAGCTTCATACTCTGAACTCTGTCAGTTTGGCAGCTGCTGACCGCAATTCCAAAAAGGACAAGCTCCAGTTCAGACTGCGACACTGAACCAAACATAAGCTGCTGCATCGTGGGTAGCGGAAAATCGGACGGCAATGTGAGCGCTCCGTGGTTTTTGGCAGCGCCTCACCGAGAGATCTCCACTTCCGATGTTTCCGCCAGCTCTGCAGTAATCTGGCTCCGAGTGATCAAGTGGTTCCGATGTGGTTTAGATCTGTTACTCTCCGAAAACAGTGTTATCTTCGTACTGGGTCGTAAGCCTTGGTTAGGACGCGTACATTGTTTCCTTCATTTACATGTTTATTCAGGGAGTTAAATGGTTCAGCATTTTATATGAAAGGGCGAACACCTGCATGTTACACCTACATTAATATGGGAATAACATGCAAACACTGCAAAGAAAGGTCAGAAAATGATGCAATTCCTTCGCTACTGATGGCGATAGATGCAATGATTTAAATACATTTCTAGTGATGTGCAGTTTTATTTGTTTATATCTGAGGTAACGGTAATTTGTTCTGCTATAAACATAAAGCTACAGTAATTTTACCTGAAAGGTAAAGAGCCACAAGAGTAACAAATGTCTGTGGTGTCTTCATGTGAAATGCTGACAGAGATGAGCTGTATGTCTGATTCATTTTGATTAATGCAGCATGAAATTTCTCACCGAATCTCCTGTCAAAGAGAGACGTGCACCTACTGTAGCCTGTCATTTCTGATGTTGGCATTAAATTGTAAAAGGCTTCTTAGACATGAAAATATAGCAGCAGGGCATCCAAATAAATGTTTGAGCATCACTGATAACAAGACGTCTCTGCAAACGGGCCGAGGTCATTTCTATTGTATCAAACTTCCCGCTTATCATTTTAAACGGTGAAAAATAAGAATTGGGGTTGAGTTGGAAACAGCCATGCAAATGGGTGATCATTTCCTCGAGAAGGTACAGTACACAGGTACAGCATTGTCCTCACCATGACCAGAGGTGCCAGCCCCACATAGTCTCTCTGGCTGGTATAGATCCGCATTATGCCCACTTCTTTCACGTTGCCTGGCAACTCCAGACGCCAGGAGATCATCTGGCTCTCGGCCTGCTCCGAAACATCTCTCGGCACAAAGTCCAGTTGGAAAACTTCCAGAAGACCCCTGTTGAGATACGGCATTTTAAATTTAGACAGGTCAAAGGAAGCCGTGGAGCCACAAGTGGCTCGTTGTGGGAAGTATAACAGAAGCAGAAGTTAAATCCATAGTTCATGAGTCGGTGAGCTGACACAGTGAAGTCAGTGACACAGTGAACTCTAATCAGCTCGCATCACCCACCAGCTACTCTGTAAATCATTACTATGTAGTTCAGGAAAATCACCATGTGAAAACTGAAATCCAAAACCTCTAAAGTCAAATTAGTTCGATTTGAAGGATTATTTTGTTAAAATACAAGACGCGATGCAGTTGAACAAGTAGCTGACACTTGATGTCATCTTCACTAGTTATTATTTTCACATTTTACTTGTTTTTATGGGAAACTGGTGTCATGAAACAAAGATGCTTCAATGCAGATCTGAGATTAGCTGTGAGCTCTCTCCTGTGCCATTGGGGGGGGGGAGGTGGGGAGAACATCTTTGTGTAGATAACTCCTACTAAAATTAAAAAGAAATAATATTGTGGAAAACAAAAGTCAGTGCGAATCAGAACAGGTCTCATTTCAATCAGCTGAAGGAAGAATA
Organism: Apeltes quadracus; assembly: GCA_021346845.1. Classification (NCBI taxonomy): domain Eukaryota; kingdom Metazoa; phylum Chordata; class Actinopteri; order Perciformes; family Gasterosteidae; genus Apeltes; species Apeltes quadracus. Next base: position 8,252,402 of record CM037930.1, on the reverse strand, counting down.
GGTTGAGCGTGTGAAAGGAAGATTAAGCAATCCAGCAGAGACTTGAACCACTCGAGTATTCTGGTCAAAGGATTGTCAAAGAAAAGCCATGTGATGTTATTTGATGCTGGAGAGAGTACCTGCCAGTAGGAACAGATCAAAAGGGGGAAAAGTGCAGAATGTCAATGGAGCTTTGGCACTTTGAAGTGTAGCTAAACTAAAAAGCAAGAAGCAAAAACAACAAACCTCCACAGTATACAACTAAAATTCCCATTTAAAAAATAAAATCATAAATATTGAAAAGCATATATATGTAAAAAACAGAAACACTAACGCGCTGTTTCAAGGAGTTTGCTCGAGAGCATCTATAAGATGATTTGGACTGTGTGGTTAGAGACTCAGAGTAAAGTAAAAACTATACATTGTGTGTCAAATTAGGATTTGAAAGTCCTACTCATTTTTTCTAGTTGTCTTGTTATTTTCTGCAGTAAAATGGACTGAAATGGTTGAAATGGTTCACACAGAAGATGCTGCAACAGGGAGTGGATGAGAGCAACGGCGATCAACACAGGAGGGGTTAATGGCCCCTTTTTCCTGGAAATCCATCTATGAGTGGCGATTTTAAAACCCTGAAAGTATCATCACTTCAAACACAGTGGTGGGAGCACTTGTGTGTGAGCACGCATGTGTGTGTGTGTGTGTGTGTGTGTGTGTGTGTGTGTGTGTGAGAGTGTGTGTTTCCTGGTGGGGGCTCAGCACGGGGGGGACACACAACTTGGAATATCTCTCCTTCCTAATCTCCCCTTCTGAACGTGCAAGCGCTTAAGCCTGGATAACGTGGCCGTGATTATGAATGATTACACATATGCGGGTCGAACGCAGGGTTGCCTGTGTGTGCCTGTGTGTGCCTGTGTGTGCCTGTGTGTGCCTGTGTGTGCCTGTGTGTGCCTGTGTGTGCCTGTGTGTGCCTGTGTGTGCCTGTGTGGCCGGGGGGGGTTGCTGGGCAGAGGAGGCGGGCAGCGTAAGGCACCACGGCCAGCCGCAGGCAAAACAGGGGAAAGTAACTAGTGTGTAACAGTTATATCCTGCAATGGAAGCGCTTTATTCATTTGGAATAAAGTCATTAGAGGTAGAAGAGCTCAATTACATTTACAACGTTACAAGGCCCATGTTTGGGATCATACAGAATGGGAATGATAACTAATGGGACCAGGAATTCAAGTTCAGAAAGTTACCCACCAGCTACTGACAGCTACTGGGTAAATCATTACTATGTAGTTCAGGAAAGATAATTTCATTATATCTGATTAGATAATAAATATAGATGATATCCAATGAAAAGTTAGGCCAGATTGAGATTATATATTTATATTTAGTATTTCAGGAAAGTCTAATCTAATCTAATCAAAGAAACTCAGTAAATAGAGTTTTTCCAGATTTGCAAATATGAAACCCCAATTATCCATCTTTCATTTTTGAACATTGCTGCGTCTCATTAACCTCTTCAGTACATCCCAATCAAAACACAGCTGGTGGCTGACAATGAAAACAACACAAATAACTCCTCTAAACTGTTTTATGTTGCTGGGGAGTTATTCCTTCTCATGTTTTTACACTGCCCTCATTCCAGCAGGATCACTGTAATACCCCGCAGATCTTTGTAAGGGTCCGTGCATACTGAAGAACTCCTCCACCGAGAAGGGTCTGCAAAAACCTGCATACATCTTTTAAAACTAATTTTATTTTAATGCTGGTTTTCTCTCTTTTCTCTACTGATAAAAGTATGCCTTCTACATGGAAACCGATGCAGTCACGCAAGACAAAAACTAAATTGTGTTTTCTTTGCGAGTTACATTTCCTGTCAAATGTCAAATTAAAGATCCGTTTTAGTGATGACTGATTGATTTTCCTTCCGGCAGCAGCAGTGTTCATTGATATGTCCGAAAACACAAGAGAAAGAGAGACACCAAACGTGTGGAGAGAGTACGCGACTGACCTCTTAGCGGTCGCGGCGACCTTCCTCTGGCAGACGACGGAGACGCTGCTGGGAGTCGCTCCTCTGCCGGGCTGCACTGCGACGTCCCACAGCGCCGGGTCGCTGGGCCGCGCCGCGCTGAACGCCAGGCCGGCTTTCACTGTCGCCCTGCAGTCAATACAAACAACAACGAAGCAATGGATCCAGTTAATGTGACTCATGAGACGTCTCGTTGACTCACTTAAGTTTGGTGTGATTTGTGTAAAGCAAAAAAAGACTAAAGAAGTCTTTGTGTGCTGTTTCTGTGTACTTTATGCTTCTTTGAACACAAACAAAGACGTCATTACCGCATTTGATACTCATTTACAAATGAATAAACACAATGTTTTTTTGTTTGTTTTGTATGCACGCGTTTCAGTTGCCAATGTCAGACTGAAAATTAGCAAGGTTATTTATTCCCATCAGCCCCGCGGACAACTGGGAATCAGTTAATCAGATTTCTGATCCAGACAAACATCCGTTGGCTGGGACAGACAGACAGGGCTTATTGTAAATAATGTGAATGGACCAGACCGTCCTGGAGGCCGTACAATTCACATGCCTTTGTTCTCCTGAATCAGTCGCTCCGCTAAGTCGCTCTGCTAGAGATCATTGGACAGGGTCATGCGGTATTAGGCTCAACTGTGAATTGAGGGACACAAAACGCTTCTGCTCGTAGTTTGAAATGAAATCACTAATCTGACACAGACGCCCAGCTAACTCGGCTCTATAGGAGACTTTGTGTGTTTCCAAACAAGGCCAATTTCCTCATTGCTGCAGGTCAATGAGGTGCTGCAAATAAGTGGATTTCAGCATATGCGATACATCTCGATGACGTGGCATCCATGTGACAACGTGGCGAGACGGTGTCCACGAGGAGAGGGTTATTGTGAGAATGAGACCGAAAAAAACAAGAAGTAAACACGTTCATAAACTCTTAATCGTGTATACCACAAATTCCGCTCTTGCCTTCAGCAGGTTAAGGCACAAAGATTGGATTTATTAGAAGTGCCTACTTTCTAGCAGCGGCCCTCTAGATCATCCGCCTCATGGTGATATGTTGAATGAATATACCCCGAACGAAGGATATTTTTCTTGGAATTATTGTAGAAAGCTTCTTTTTCCTTTTATACAATTTGCTATTCAGTAATGGTTCAAGGCTTTTTTTTTTTTTACAACAACCACTTTCTACCTCCCCCTGTTTTGACGACCTGTAGCTTTTCATTTCAGCAGCATAACAGTGTCTAAATAGCTAAATCACGTTAAAACTGACGAACGAGCCAATTCTAATCTATTCGTATCACAATAAAGGTCAGAAGGGACGGCCTCATGTTCAGCACACACTTAAAAACACTGATTCGTAATGTAACAGCAGCCAGACGGATCAATGACCAATGGGAGAGACTCAAGGTCAGAGTTGTTTGATAGAAAAACACAGTATGTGAGCGAGCCAGAGCACACACACACACACGCACGTTGGCAGAAATGGTCCTTGAAGCAAAATGACAAGCCAACAACGCTGGATGAAGACACACTTTGGCTCTTTATCTGGCACATTTCCAGAGTCATTTTTCATTTACAATCTGAATGGATGCATTATTGTATCAAATGGATCCAGCAGACAAATATACGATAATTCACAAACACTGATCCCTCAATTTTGACCCAGATATTTTTTACAGTCTTCTTTATTCATATCCTTTTTGATTAAGAAACAAACAAACAAAAAATGTATTCTGATCAAAGACTGTTCTTTAGCTATCGAACAATTTGAAAACAGCAATAAAAAAAAAGTCTATCTTCTTCTGAAATCTATTTTTTTCCTGGTATGATCTACAGAACTTCCTCCTCTTTTTCGTGCCACTTGTACGCTCGGCTTCACAGTGACAACGGCACCTGAGGGCCGTCCTCCCCGCGGGTACCAACCCTTTCAACAAGCTCCGGCTGCATGTGGAGGAGCAGTGACTCAATGCCAGAAGCCTCCTGGATCACTGGGTTTCGCCTCCCTCGAGGAGACACAAGACACTCCCCACAAAAGGAGCCTCATTTCAGTCAATTCTGTCCTCGCTTTTTGTCTTAGTCAGTCACTACCCAGAGTTCATAGCCACAGCTGTGGGGGAGGCGGGGAGAAGAATGGCTATCGACCGGTTAAGTTAATCACTCTTTGGTTATGTTTTAGCAAACTCTGCCTATTCATTTATGAGTATACGTCCATTCTTTTTTCCACCTGAATGAAAGACCACACAGTCTGATTGATATGTCCCGTGCAGTGCCGGCCCGAGCCTCTTGGGGGCCCTGAGCAGCTGCTTAGTTCGCTTATGCCTTGGGTCCCGTGCCTTTCATAAAATATATGATATGTCATTGACACATTTTCACAAGTTGCCTGTGCACTTAACAGGTGCGTACGATGGCCATGCAAATCAAGCGCACACACACACACACACACACACACACAGATCTCCATGGTAATCCTGGCAGTCGCCCAGATCATCTCTAACCTAAAGGGTTAACCCCTTGATTCATTTTCAATCAGGCCTGCAGATTATCTGGCCTAACCCTGCTAGAGTGGACTCAATCTTGGGCCAAAGAGCGAAGTAGAGCAGGGATTTCTCCCAGGAGGAATCAATCACTTCGCCAAGCTCGTCGCTGCTGGCCTTCACTCAGACTTAACCGCTGGACTCGGTCCTCTCCTCTTGTCCAATCTCCTTCTGGATGTAGCTGTAGGTCAGAAATGCCCGGCCTGAAATCATTGACTGGCCCCTGGGACTTCTCGGCGCGGCTCGGTCGGTCGGAGTTTGGGGGAATCAGGTGGAGGGGCAGTAAATCCTCCAAAATAACCCAAACCACAGCAGCTGTTGACGGGTCGGCGTCGCTCTACCAAATCTTATTCACATAATTTTCAACATTGGCCACAGAGCTCCGTACCCAGGCCCTGGGTGTGCGTGTGCAGGGCACGGCTGTGTCTGCAGATGGCCAGTGTGATGCATGAGAATGGTTCGACTGACACACAGCCACAGGTCAATCACGTGCGTCCATGGATTTATACACATAGTCACATTTTCTCTGCATTTGCCTCCAACCCGCCGCAGATTACTGTTTGTTGTTTGCTGCATGGTATCACTAAATCATGGGATTAAGAGAAAGATTTGTCTTGCGTTTGAAAAAAAACCCATTAAGATGAGTAGCGACTGGAAATGCAAACCCTCACTGCAATGGCTTTACACTTTGCTGATCTGAAGCATTCTGATAAGAACAATTTCCCTCTACTGAGCAATGTGCATTAGGAGGCATAGAAACAGATTGAACTGCTGGTGTCGGCGTGTCGGGGCTGCTTTCATAGTGACTTCACTTTTAACCACAAGAGTGAGGGAGATGTTAGTTATTTGTTTTCCTCCTCCATTAAACAGGTGCATAATTTATGAAGGGAATGCCCAGAGAACCTTGTTGAACCGTTAGTGGGATGTTGAGATACGGAAAACCGGTGAATCATTTGCCAATTATTTTCCTGTTTATGGAAGAGTGCTCTCCATAACTCCCCCACTAACTGAGAAGTTGAAGTAGACAGGATAGAAGATGTCAGTAGTTTAGGAAGCCGGTAAAAAAACAACACAAGTCATGTTGGCACGCATTTTACTGAATGGCCTCGGTGGCGAACCATCATCGGTATTCAAGTGCCTTAAGTAACCATTTAAATGCATGGAGCTCATCATTCATGAAGATAATCAAATATACTATTTGTTACGGCGATTCAACTTTTTCTGCTTCATATGTTTCAATTAAATTTGATGTGTCTCCTCCTTAACTATTGGCCCCTTCAAACTCAGCAGCGTAGAAGAGTCATTTTTATGTTTTACGGGAATGACAACTTAAGCTCAACCGGCTTGGTACTGTAGCACCAAAATGTGACGATGGCACATTACTGTGTGTAATGTGGATGTCCTGGTTCGGTGTAACTAGTTTATTTGTTAACAAAGTGGTAGATACATGATGTAGCGCTCTGGGGCTTACGGACTAGCTATCCAAATGTGACAAAATCATCCCCACAATGTGTGCAAAAACAACCCGCAGACTTCAGACTCGGTTCAAACCCCAACTGCTCGGCAAACAACCGTATTTTCCAACAATTGTCAAACAATTTCTTTGAAAAGGAAAGACAGCTCACCTGAGAATAAAAGTTTCCAGGGTGGATGTGCTCGGCAGGAAGACGTAGAAAGTCGCAATGTCTGTGTCCTTCAGGGGCTTAGAAGAGGTCTGGATTACCACGGCGCCTCCCAGCCTCACTCGAAAATAGGTGGGGTTCCCCGGCGGAGCCCTGAGCAGATTGACGCTTCCTATTCGCCTCATCGGCGTCCCCGATCCCCCGGCGCCTCGTCCCTTTCCTACGCCTACGCGCTGTAGGCTGTCCTGTGGGTTACACTGGCCTGTCCGATCCCTCCGACTCTGGAAGTAGACCTCAACGAGGTTCCCCTGTAGCCCCTTGATTCCTTCGGTTTTTCCGGCTTCCCTGCTGGAGCTGCCTGATCGGCTGCCCGAGCTGAACCAGGCCGGCTCCGGCCGGAGCTGTGCCACGCAGAATCCCCCTGGAGACACCAGGCACGCTCCACGAACCTCTCTCGTCTCCCAGAAGGCGTAAGCGGTCACGCAGTGGGCTCTGTCCTTTGCCTTGGCTCCGGCGCTTTTCCCCCCGCTATCGTCTTCAGAGCCCGTCTTTGCTTGCCCCGCAGTGGTGTCGTTTTCGGCGGGCATGTGGAAGAGAATCTTGACGACGGGGGATGAGGAGCGAACCCTTCGGAACAGAATCACCGGCAGGATCCTGCGCCCGCTGAGGAGCAGGTCCGGAGGAATGGGAGCATCTACGCTCAGGGGTCCGTATGAAGCGTTGACAGCCGGCTGCAGGAGGCCACCGCCTCTCCCGGTAATGTGGACATACTGAGTGTGAGCCTTCAGGCTGGAGTTCCTGGAGGACTCGGGGCTGGTCTGCCTCAGAAACACATGATCCACATTGAGGACCTGAAAGGTGACTGCGGGATACGCTGTCGACGGGCTGAACGCAGCAGCTTTCTGACTTTCAGCAACTGAGAGGGGGAAATTTGAGAGGTTAGCACATTAACGTTACCGCTGCTTACACTCAACATTTTGGGGGGGGGGGGTTTGTCATTATCCGCGTTTAAGATGCATAACGTTGCCAATTACAAAATCAGTCAGTTACTTTACGTAGCAGCGTTGGATGAGGATAGGACGAAGACGAAGGGTTGACAAAAGGGTCACTGCTGGAGAAGACAGGCAAAGGTTTAAAGGCGGTGGGAGTCGGGTGGGTTCAAGGGATCAAGGAGAGTTTGTACGGGCAGGTAGGTCATCTTGTGGAGCCGAGGGCGTTAAAACCAAGGGGATTGGGTACCGTTCACTTTCCCCATGTAGTTGCTGCCCTGAAACAAAGGGGAACAATGGCGAATACAGGAAGAATTTGGGGCAGAGAGGAGAGTTAAGGGTAAGGCATGAAAATGATTGGCTTTTAACTGTAAGAGTGCATCCCAAAACTGGGCAAAGAGACGGATTCAATTGCACTTTTGGACATGAAATGGATGTATAAAAATAACTAAACTGGTTACTACAGCATTTAAAACGTTAATTCATGAGACCATGAAGGGATTATGTCACAGTTTTATGCTGAGCACATTTTTAAATCACACTATTACTGTCTCTTTAAGTTAAAGAGACATTTGAAATGGGCCCAAGCAAAGCAATGTGAAAAACAACTCTCCTCCAAAGTGATTCCCTTTCACTTACTAAATAACTGAAATCAAATGAAATCAAAGTTAAAACAACATAATCAAAGGATTTGCTTCATAATCCTCGGCTATTTGGACCTGCCACATCAAGAAATACGTTTTTTATTTTTTATTTAAATGGTGACTTTAGATATAAATTGGAGGATTATTATTCGGAAGAGGTTTGTGCTTCCTAGTTTATTTTATTCAAGTTTTCCACTATATCAAGCAGAAGATGGATGTCTATATAGGGCCAGTTCACATGAGAACCCATGCACAGTTATAGATTCGCTGATATGTCTCGTTTTAATCCGTCCTCTGTCCTCAGGCTGTTCTTGGATCCCTAATTAGTCCATACACTGCTGCACATTAGTGAACATGTGTACTGATCAGATTTCATATTTGGCCACTTCTGACTGGATCCCCTGAACTATCAAGTGACATCAGAAGAAGTAGTTGAAATGTTTTAACTACTGCAATTGTGAGCTCAACCTCAGCCAGGGGGTGCATCTGTGACTGGACTGAGAGGTAAGGCCTCCGGTAATATTCATGGGTCCCACGCAGAGAACATATCAAAGGCTGAATTCTATCGCTTAGACGCGAATTAAGAGCACAGCTGCGCCGCTGAGTCCTGCAGTAGCGGGGAAACAGCTGTCCCAGACGTAATGTACGGCTGACGGAACACGCACACAGTCATTATGTGCAGCCACAAACACAGGCAATTTCTGAAAAGTAGCCTTTGGCGTGATATCCGTATAACAAGAGACACAGGCAGCTTACTGTGGCTTGGTAGCTCTCAATGCAGGTTATCTTTAAACAAGCAGAGAAAACAGCTTTGCAGTCACAGCTGCGGGCCTCTTTAATCCCACAGATGAAGCTTCCTGATGCACACTGGAGAGCATGCTGTCCCTTTCATTTACACACAGGGACAATCAAATGGACAGAGGTGGCGGCCATAAAATCATCAAACACAGGAAAAGTCGACCTCCCGCGCTCATGAAGTCAATCACATGAACACGATTAATAGTTTTAAAATCCCAGTGTGAACTTTTTCCTAAAGTGGTTCTGTATTTTGAAGGCACATCTCCTCATGATGCGCACAGTGCAACAGTCTTTAGGCCTTGAAATGTAAGCGAACAATGAGCACCAACCAAAGGCTCCCTGCTGGATCTCACCTTTAACGGCAGCGAGGAGCGCCACTGCGACCACAGGGAGCAGCGATCCGAGGGGGAAGGAGAGCATCATTCCTGCCGAGTTAAAGGTCCCAGTCCGGCCCCTTCCGGCGCGCACCTGGTTGCGCGGACGCTCTGGGTGGGGTTCGGGTGGGGGAAACAGGTGCTGGGAGCCCGACGCGCTGAAGGGTTACTTCCTCCGGCCGTGCAGGATGAAGTGGAGCAATAAAAAAAATCCGGAGTTTACTTCATATCCACGTGGAGCTTCGTTTTGTTGCATCTGGGATAGATTTGGCTTGTGTGCACGTGTGTGTGTGTGTGTGTGTGTGTGTGTGTGTGTGTGTGTGTGTGTGTGTGTGTTTCTGGTCTCCGCCGAATGATGACATGGATGATTTCCTGCGGGAGCGCACGGCTCGAGCGTGCACGGCAGGACAGCAACAGGCACGACTATTCCCATGATGGAAATGAGTAAACATGCGCCCCCTCTCAGATTAACGGGACCACGTGGGTAATCGCCGCCAGGGGAAGAGCTGCGAGCAAATGAAATGCGCACGAGGTCAAAGGGATCAGTGGTTTCTCCACGACTCATTTTAATGAAGGGCGAGAAAAAAGTAGATCCTATTGTTTTACTGTATTTAAATATTTTAGTTTTTTTATGCACAGATGTTAATGTTACACTAAGAAGGCCTTTATATTGATTGTGACTATAATGTGCCGTGTGAAGTGGCGTAGTTTGTAGCATCAGTCTGTAGGATGAAGCAGATTGATCTAAAGCAAAACAGAGGAAACCTTGTGGAGTGAAAGGGCTGAAAAACATAACAACTCCAAAAAAGAAAAGTTGAAAGTATTTTCATGACTACATTAGGGCCTTTAGGCCAGATCAAAACATCTCAAAACTCAATTTGTGTCACGGTTTTGTCTTGTTTCTTGTTGATTCCACCTGTTTCCAATCACCTGCACCTCCCTTGTGTTTTTAAGTCCTGTGTTTCTCTTGTCTTGTGTGGGTTCATTGTCGATTGTATGTTGTTCGTATGTCAGAGTTTGTTCCCCGATTCTTGTTCCACGGTCCTCTTTTTGCCCCTCGTGGCGTTTTTGAGTTTCCTGTGTTTTTGACTATTAAAGTCCTTTTGTTTCTGAAAATACTCTGCGTCTGAGTTCCACTTCCTGCTCGCCACCCTGACCCGTTGTGACAATTTGTATGTGTATCACTTCATCTGCCTTGACCTGAAATCTCTTACTATCATTATAATGAGGTGCATTGAGCATCAGTGCGAGTTCAAAGCCTACACTTAAACTGACGTGGTGTCTTGTCGCATACAGTGATATTGGGTTATGCAGTTTAGGTAATTTATGCAGTTTAAGAACCATGGGCATCCATCCACATCAGACCAAGTGCTGATACCAGATTTACTGGTATTTACATCACTGAATACCTGTTGACTGAAACAAATGTGCTTTACTGGCAGGATAATTAATTCCAGCCTGCGGGACCCAGTGTGTCCACTGCCTCAATGTTAGTTTTATTACATTATGGTAACATTGCCAAGTGATAGCAATACGCATGCAGGCATCATTGGCATTTTCTTCGCTGTCTATAGAGGCTGATTGAAATAAATATGGGCCTTAGAGGGATTGTTAGGGATCACTGAGAGTCAGTACTACTTTGAAGAACTGCTGGAGTCTGTACTTTCTCAGGGGGGGAAACTGCCGTTCACCATCCAGCTTGCTCTAGTGTTTATAGAGCAGGGTTGGCACGCGCGTTGAATTTGGAAGCCACTGAGCTGTAATTTGAGCAGTTTGTCTGAGGTTTTGGCCGGATGAGATTATTAAAGCTGACAGCGGCCGAGGTCACAGACTATTGAGTCCGGGAACGTCTCCAGATCTCAGTTGTTGTTCCAGTCGTGCAACCTGCTGCAGAGGAAGAGGTCTCATTGGTCACACCGGTCCAGATCTAGCCGCTGCCAAAAGTTTCCAGAGGACATTTGACACAGGGACACGTAGGTATAAAGACCTAAATACTAAATTTCTTTTATCGATGATGCGCTGCTTCATTGTAACAGTTGAAATGAATAGACAGTGGAAGAAATGTCCTTAGTGACGACATGTCGGAGCCAAAGCTGAGTGAGGACTTCAGCCGCTCTCTGTGACCCCAGCGAGGGCAATGTCGGCCGGACGGTCGGCTGATCCCCGCTTTGTTCCAGGCTGGAACATCTGAGCAGATATTGGATGGACCGCCATGGAATTCGGTGCAGATGTTCAAGCCGCCCTCGGGGTGAATTGTAATCACTTTAGTGATTACTCTACTTCCCTGTAACACCATTATCAGGTCAAAATTTTAATTTGTCTAATACTTTATGACCAAACACCCCTCACGGCTAATTACGTTCCCATCATGCACAGCTGTACTTTTGCTTAGCTCTAATTAGCAGATTTTAGCACGCTAATATGGCAAACAGAGCTGCTAGCACGGCTGTAGACCTCCAGTATTTGATCTGCTGGTTGGTTTTAAATATGTTGCATGAATGAAATGGTGTGTTTAGAGGTTCCACGTTACCCACCGTTTCACCACCAAAACTGGATCACATGTTCACTCTGTCATCGGCCTCAGTGTGGCGTTCTCATCTCTGACGGCTCTTTAGGAACTTTTTCAAATCACAGATATATCACAGATTTTACATTTTCAAAACATGGTAATGAAGATGATTGAACTTGGAAGTTTAATATGTATCTTCATACATTTCAGAGGAATTTGTCTTTAAAAAAAAACTATAATAATATTAACAAAAATAAAATACAACTACACTAGTAGGATAACATGTGATGATCTGTGTATAAAGAAAAACAAGACATGTTCTATCCAACTTTAATCTGAAAGTTGCCCTCCAGGTGATCTATGACTCACCTTCTTGGTGCAAACTGGGGTCGTCATGTGATTGCTACATCTATTAACCTTTACTGACACTAATCCAGCTCACTGATGGATATTAAACCAGCAATTTTCCGTTTTAATAATCCCATTGTCTTAACTGTCATCTGTCAAACAAAGATTAGATCAACTCATCTATCTGGTTGCCAGGGGAGAACATGAATAGAATATGAACAGAAAGGGTGATTCAAGAACACCCGGCACAATTGAATCCATTAGCATTTATAAAGCCATCTGAGTGTAAATCATCGCAAACTGCTTCTGGATTCTGTACTCAGATCTGCAGGGAAGTACCGCAGTCCATTTTCTGAACATAAAGCGATACGGTATAACACTTTGCACCGCAGTCTGCCGAGAGGAGGCGGCCACTCTTTTCAACCCTCTAGGTTTCTCCAGCCAAGTTGTGACCAGTGAGCGTCTCCCACTTCTAACAGTCTTACCTGAGGATGAGCCGCCAAGACAAGGCCCTCATCCCGCCTTCTTCCCTTGGTCCCTCGATGACCCATGAATGCTGCTCTCTCTGACGAGAGAGCGTAAACGTCGGTGTTCCAGCCCGGCAGGGGTCAGCAGATGAGTTACCGGCCAGGTGGTTCACCCTTCCACGGAGCGCCTGCCCTCACAGCGCCGTGATGGACAGAAAAGAGGCTCGCTTCAAACCACCTGCTGGCAAACGGATCGATGTGGGAATGGATGCAGGGACACACACGTAAACTCTTTTCCGTGGGATGCAGCGTTTTTGTGTTCCGTAAAATGGGCTGTAAACGACTACATGCGGGTTTCGAGAAATGTTGATCTGCCTCGTAACAGAAGGCAAAGAAAGAGCTCCAGAGGCTGCGGCTGACTGTGTTATCTTTGATGCTGGATTTAAAATGGTTATAAAAGTTATACAAGCCGCAGGTACTTTATATGCAGAGCAACTTGTAGTACCATTCACGGTCCCCTTAAACCGCCGCAACACACATTTACTACGCGCTCGAGGAAGTTTTAAAAAACTGTTCCGAGAGACTTCAAAAGAAGTCTCCAACTCACGTCTCGGTGCATCAAAGCTAAATTAAAATATCCTACCTGGGAGATCCCTGCTGGGATTTTGGGGAAAGGAGAGTAAAATGGACATTGAGTGTTTAACTGGCAGTCTTGAGTTTTTGTGAAGTATTCAGTGAGTCCAGCAGAAGATGGATGTTCTCCCCCCCTCACCCCTCTGGTGACATGGCATGGCAGGCAGGACGAAAGCGAGTGATAGAGAGGTTACAACAGGCAGGAATTTTAAGCATCCATCAGGGCCTCGGGAACTCCGCAGACTTACAGCTCAATAAAGATCCGTTGGATATCGAGGGAAAATAAGGGCAGCAGCCAGCGGATGATGGGGGGAGAGAAGAGGAGAGGGTCTGCATGGGAGAAAGAAAAAAGCAAGGGAGGGGGGGGGGGCTGAGAGGAGAGGAAGGACAGGGAGAGATGAGAGTATTGGGGAAATATATAAGAAACAACAAAACATATAACGGTACTCCTTGATTGATACATTCCACGTTTCTTTCTCGCCCCCCGGAGGGCACAGTGGGTGTTTTTTCGAGACGCTGCGGTATTTGCTCGGTCTTTCAGCTTCTCTCCTGATTTAATCCACGTTGAAATCAAGCCAATGGGAAAAACAAATAAGCAGTAAAAAAAAGAAACAAAGCAGGGGGAGGAGGGCAAAGGGTTATTTCTCAAGTTCATCCTCACAGACATTTTCTGATGTAAATGCGCCTCTCGCGGCAACTGTGTTGACATCAGCAAATAAAATACGTGACGAGATTGAAACCCATGCGTCTGCCGCTTTCCGTCTCACGTCCCTCGTTGGGAAACTGCAGTCTTTGGAGTTGCACGTCTTCAGCACCCAAACTGAAAAGCATTGCTGCCCTCCAGAGCGCCGTGATGTAACAGCATGAGCAAGTACACAGAGACACAGCGAGGCCTTTTAATTGTAAAACAGAGATCTAAAACACGGGCAAAGGGGAAATTAGATGCATGCTTACGAAACCAATATTTTGTGGACTGAGTTGAATTTGTCGGATGTTATTTCTCGCTTCGCCCTTCTGAAATGACACATATTGATCACATGCAGGCATCCTTGTCAAAGTTCATCACAGGCTCCTTTCACTCGGAGAGTCTGACAGTCAACATCTGTAGGGCTTCAGATCTCATTTAACGGCTCTCGCTGCTTGTTGTCGTTGCACGGAAGCCAATTCCCCCCCCGAACGTCTCGTTAATTAGGAATCTAACGTGTACCAACGGTCAGTCCCGTTGTTTATGAACCGCAAAGCAGGCTTGTGTGAACTCGGCTTGGTGACCATCCCTTCAGCCTTTTGTCCCCGATGTGATGACAGGCAGGGCGCGGCCTGCTGTGAGATTGCGGGCTGAATGACAGCCCAGAATCTCAAGACTGATGGCTGAAAGAATATTGAATTCAGACGAAAAATGTAACTCAATAATAAATGTTGCATAAATCACTTCTCCAAATCATTATAATTTGTCACGTCTTGATCAAACTGATCACAAAAGATAACTGCCATCCCGTTATTGTCATTCATTAATGAGAGCCGGGCGTCACAGAGAGATTTTTTTCCCAACCACTTGTTGCAGTCGATCACAACCTGGGGCTTTATGAATAAATAAGACCAACAGCGGATGTTTCATTACACAGAGAAACCCCTGGAACACATTTGACTGCACTGATTAGAGCGCAGTTGATATTGACAAGCGGTTTTACCTCCACTGAGAGGACGCCTGTGAGAAGCAGTTTGTTGCAGCCATACAAATTAACCGCAAAACCTTGTTTGATATTGATCCTGGACACACAAAGCCGGTTAATTCACTGAGCTAATTTCAGACTTTGCATGTCTTGCCTGCAGTCATCTAAGGGTTTTTCTAATGTCACATGTCTGACACTGGGATGATGCTCAAATCCATAAAAACCATCAGTGAGCACCATCATATGAAATGTGTTTGGACAGCTTTGTAAATTTAACTAACTTTAAATGCATTTGTATTAAAGTATTATGTTGCTTTAAACAGTATCACGATAATGCTAAATTGAATTCAAACAGCGTTCATTCGTTTTCAGGTGGGAATGCGGACGAGGTAGAGCCATTAGCAACCAAACTAAGAACGACGTATGTGGATGGTCCGTTAGGCCGACAGTGGCCACCAGAATCATATATACTTTATAACATATATGTCAACATCTCCTGCTGTGTAAATGTGACCCGCCACCCCTGAGTGACCAAAAGATTTACACACAAATCAACGCAAGCAAATATTTCCTAAAAAATATCAAATTTAATTTGGTTATAAAAGTTGTATTTTTGACATGCACACCCATACATAATGATCACCATGAACACTGTCCAATTGACTTTTTTTTTTTTTTTTTTCAAACCTTGATTCACAAAGCAAGCACATACGGTGGGCCGATACATCTGATTTCAAAGGACACAATGGAGAATGCTCGCAGTCGGTTACAAGTGGAAGGAAAAAGCTGTCGTAAAACCAAGTAGAACCATTTGTAAATGATCTACAAATGGATCAAAGTACAAAAGAAGCACAGCGTTTAGAGACACTACTCCCATTCACAGGGGGATGATTTGGTACGGGGACGTCGTGTTGGTTATTCGACTTAGAAAGAGAAACTATGCATAAACAGCTTTGGAACAAAAGTCATGTAAACTTCTTCTTACATTCCATTTTGGCAAAAACTCTCTTGTCATTGCATTTAATCAATAATATACACAAATCATTAGGGGAGAGGACCCTTAAGTGCAAGTTGAAACAAGCGACAACGAGCGATAAACAGCACAGAATGAATATTCAAAAGTAAACAACGAGTAGAAGATTTTTTAATTATTAAAGCTATGAGATGTGTTATTCCTCTGGTTAATAATTTATTTCTTGAGCACTGTTAGTCACCTTCACATCACACAAAATGTGTGTTCTCCTTTAACTGATTGAAGTCGTTTTATTTGGTTTCAAATGGGACAATGCCATCTACTTATTTTCTATAATGTGATATAAATAACACACACAGTGGCTGTCTCCTCCAGAGTCAAAGAGGTAGGACAGGAAGGTTGAGGTGTGTCTGGGCCACCAGATAAATACATTTCAAATATCTGCTGTGACGAAGCTTAGCACTGCAGTTGGAATTCCTTCAAATTCTAAAAATGCAACCAGCTCAAAAAAAGTTTCACGATTCAACATTAGATAAAGATTAATGCAAAACTAAATATTGGAAAAACATTATTGTAATTTAAAACAATTAATTAAAAAAAGGATTTGGGGAAGATTTTCTGTGAAATGCTGTCATTCCATTGATCAATGATCACATGAAATACTTCATCCAGCATTTCCCCACTCCTTGCAGTATCTAAGACACATTTAGGAGATTATTTACGTCGACAAGAAACTTTTAAGTGTAGTTACTTATTTGATTGCATTTCCTGTTACAAATCGTTTAGTGGCATTATGCAAATACACTTCTTTGACTTCGCGTCAGGGGTTTTAGACTTGATAGCAACATGTAAAAACATTCAGTTAGTCGACAGACCAAATGGAGCAACAAGAACATCGTCACTACTGACTGATTTGTCTGCAGACTGTGGCTTTGGGTACACGTGCTTGAAACAAATCTGTGCCAGATTCCCATTTCAATGATTACATATAGGGTGAGGAACATGTTAACGTGTTGTGGTATAGTCCTTACGTACTGTTAGTACAAGTCATGTAGAGCATTAAAGGACACAGTAAATACGTTGGCGATTTCTCTCCACAGACCTCCAGGTAAATGAAAACAGAACAATGCACACCTTGGCATTTGGATTTGGGATTTCTCCGAGGCTTCGACGTGGCCCTCAACATCAACATGAGACAACAGAACCGAACGCTGCCACGGGGCCACGAGGGCGGCGGCACATCGCTTAATCACATGACCAACAACAGGAAACATAAGTGAAAAAACAAACATGAATGGTGCAAAACATGAATTCATCACATACGGCCTCAAACACGCAGACAAGCACACACACACACACACACACACACACACACACACACACACACACACACAGGCGCACAAAACTCTGGTCTTTTACCAATCGAAACACCCACCTCTGCAATAGGAAGACGGACACAAAATGTAGTCTTGAACTAGGCGTTTCATGACAGTTTGACAGCAAGGACACCAAACACTTCTGCTCTTATTTCATTTTTGAATATGACAAAGCACGAGCGACCCGTCATGAAACAAAACGCCTGGTGAAAATCAGCTGAGGAATGTCAGGCTCATATTGTTCTCATAAAGGCCACTGAGACAGCTAAGCCCGCCTCTGAAGTTAATGCCCTGTCGCCAATCTGCTAGTCTCTTTCCAAAGCTCCTTTCATCGCAGAAAGAACACCCACTACGGTAAAAATCACAGGTAATAAAAAGTGGAAATGTTTCTTTTCTTCCCACATATGCTACCGCCTCCCCGTGATATTGCACTGAATAAAAAGGCTTTGAGTTAGCAGCCAGCATTTCATCACAGAACGCCTTGATAACAGTGTAGTCTATTTGAGATGTTCTTAGAGGACTGTGGACTCTCGTTTCCTTGTTGTCACATCAACGCTGTGCAACATTGATGTTGTTTTTCGTCTTTTTTTTTTTTTGCTGAGGAAAAAAAGCCTGTTACAACCGTGGATGTACCCAGAGGCTTTGTTTTCATAGCTACCCTGCTTAAAACAAATGTATCGTTTCTCTGACTAGTGATAGAAAAAATAAAAGTACATGTCATGAAAATCCTAGTTGTTTTTTTTTCCTTTTTTCTTAAATGATCCGTTGATTTAAAATACATCACAGTAATATGTTTTTGTGTCGGCGGGTGACCTCTGTCTCTTGATTTTGGCACTGCACTGTACATCATTTACTTGATTTGTATCCACCACCGTACAAGAATAACTGTGTTACTGGTTATATTAAAATAGGCTCACAAGGTCCCGAGAGACGACGCTCACATCCTCTCCGTCATTTGTTGTTGGATCGGAGTTGATTGTGTGGATGCAACATACAGAGCGTGTGCACGTACTGCACACGGATGCTTTTTTTTTTTTTACATTTTATTTCACAGGGGAGAGTCTCTTCAGGAGCTTCTTGCCTTTGGAAAGCAGTCCTTTCTTCTTCTTGTTTGCCAGGTCTTGGTCCCGGGGGTCTCGGTGCTCCATGGGGATGTGGGGGCCCCTGGTGGGGCTGAGGGGCCTCATGGTGCCTGGGAGCAGGGGCCGAACAATCGGGGACGGCGCTCGGACGGGCGGCGCCTCGTTGTCGACCGCGTTGGTGCTTTCTGTGCTTTCTGTGGTCACCTGAGGAAGAAAGCGATGGGGAGGAGTGGAGGCAAGGGGCAGCGTATTACAAAAAACAAAAAAAAAGAAATGTTTCTGCTGCAGACTATAACTATAACTATCCGTCTGTCGCTCTTCATCAAACTGTTCTCTTAACCCTGGAGCTTTTCAAACGGTATCGCTTGTTTTGTATAAAAAGAAGTGTACAGTCGTCTGAGTTCACTGAGCACATAACAAACAACTTTCTCACTGTTTCTTTGACGTCTTACATGTCGCCTGATGGTACTTGTTTGAGAAACACGTCTGACTGGTTTTATCCAGTAATTCACGTGAATATTTTTCAGCAAGAAGGTCACATCTTCGACTATTATTGTTGTTTGGCAGAACAACTCTTTCTTTGATTAAAGGTCAAGTCATCGCATAAGAAATACCATATTGCCTTCTCTCTCAAAATTGTCAAATGGAACATATGGCATGGGTGTCCATTTTGAAGCAGATGTTAAATAGATGCTAAAACTGTTATACTATTAACTAGTAAGAAGTAGAAAGACGGTTATAAAGAAATAACTAACTGCATTCTCTAACTTCACTAGTCATGGACAGAATAGTATGAGGCACCATCGTAATAAACAGATGAATCCATTTCAAAGCTACATTTGTGAAATTAGTTCTCATGCTCACACACATGTTGTACATATGTTGAAGAAACTCTGAGGAGGAAGCCATCAAATGTTGAGCACAACATAGAAGTGCAGAAGGCGAACAATCTATAGGCCATCAGTAGGGACCATACAGTAGAGTAATACATACACAATACAACACGCAGGGACGCAACTGCAAATACCAGGCATCTCAACTAATGCAGCAGCTGGATACGCAGTGAGGCATTTGTAAGCATCTTCATTGAGGTCGATGATAATTTGTATTTTGGTTTGACGGCATTTCAGTCTAAAGGTCTCAGGCTGGTCCAAATTGTCAGATATGTGTCATAATACATTGGCTTTTAGGTGAAAATAAATATTCGGTTCAGTTATGTAATGCCAATATTTTAAACATGAATGGAATTTAAATTTTTTATTTTTACTAAAACATTTGTGTAACACTCAGGAAAAACTGCAGTTTTGTGATCAACCTGAAAAAACAAAAGAGCTGCGCGAGCTGCGTGCATTTGAGCCGCGAGTTTGGTATCTCAAGTTGCCGACTCACGGTACAAAGCGAACAAAGCCATTTATGGTGTGAAATGAACAATCTTCTTCTGTATGCATGTTTTGTTTTGCCAAGCGGGTGAGGAAAAACAAAAAAAAGGAAATCATACTTGCTGTGGCAGCAAAGTCTCCGTCGCCTAAAAAAAAAACCCCACACAACTATGAAAACTGAAAAACACCACCACCATCAACAACAACAACAACAACACCAGCACACCGAACACAGAGCGCCAGAAAAAGAATGTTTTTAATATCCAATTTCTTTCTTTTATTGTTCCATTGTAACAATACAGTATGGATGTATCAGTGCTGCGATTGGTTGTATCTCTCGAGCTCAGAGCAAACATGGCGTATCCACTGTTCACCGGGCTGAAAAATAGATTTGATGTGTGTGCAATATACATAAAGAAACAAAGCCTCTTTAAGGAAATACAGCAATCAAGAAAGTTAATATAAAATGTATCAAGTATGAAAAAGGCATGCTCCTCCCTCTCTTTCTCATCTTAAAAGTTTCCCTCAAATAACGGATTTCAGTGTCCTTGGGTAGCCATTGTTATGTGTTAATAAAGCACTTGCTGTTATACACAATAACCACATTTTAATTTAGTGTATCAGTGCAAAGAGACACCAAATGATGTTGTGTAAAGGAATGAGTTGAACCTTTTTCAAGTCCTCCTTAACCAGTGCTACATGCATGAATCCCCCGAAGAGCTCCCACAGTCTATCCCCCCTCTGTCCGCAGGCTTTGCTCCTTCCTTTCTTTGACACTCAGAAAGGTGTTTACACCGGGGGAGGGTTTTTTTTTGTCCCCCTTTTCCAAAGGGCGTTGGGGTTGTGGGGTCGGCGAGGTTGTTAGTTTGTATAGAGTCACCACTGTCACCACATGGACGAACACACACAATGAACAGCACACAGACAGCAAGTGGAGGAGAAGCGAGAAGACGAAAATCAAGAGAGAGAGGACGAGAGGATGGATGAACACAGGGCCTAGCGCTGAGAGCGGCGGTGATGGTGTACCCGTTTGCCCTCTGAGCCGGTGGAGGCGGGATTGGCGGGCGGCCGGTTGGCAGGCTCTTCCTGGGGGTGGTGGGACGGAGTGTCGGTCAGATACACCTCCACGTCATCAGGCACTTCTTCCAGGAAGTTAGAGGGAACCAGGCCGCGGTGGCCGTTGATCTCGCCCTGTCCACAGGCGGAGAAGAGACATGATGACATCATTTTAGACTTTTACACTACTTCCTACGTTGTGGCTTCAGGTGGTGCCCTCAGGGACGTGTCGGTACACTTTCTTTCTTTCCTTTTTTTTTCACCGAACCGAATATCCTGGTCCTATTTTTCATTTCATTCCGGTTTCAAAATGATCAATTTACATATTCATTATTCTTCTCGGCTTTCTGATTTGTTAAATAAAGAAGATCGATTGAGACCAACCACTGTGCCTCTAATCAATCACTGTGCAAGAACCTACTGTTTACACAAGGAAAACATTATTTCTGTTAAACATCCCTCATTTTACTGGGATTGCCGATCATAATAATGTCTGCAGGGGAAAGAAAAGCCTAGCCTGCCTCTGCCTTTAGACAAAAAAATATATATAGTTTGCATTGCAGCACCTCTAAAAATGACCAATGTTTCTAAAAAGTGTTGTTAAAAAAGCAAAGATGGCCAACACACACTACTTACATAATAGAATCCATCCTCATCAATATCCCCGAACACAGCC
Source organism: Apeltes quadracus (assembly GCA_021346845.1). Classification (NCBI taxonomy): domain Eukaryota; kingdom Metazoa; phylum Chordata; class Actinopteri; order Perciformes; family Gasterosteidae; genus Apeltes; species Apeltes quadracus. Next base: position 8,231,276 of record CM037930.1, on the reverse strand, counting down.
ATGATGTCACCAGCACAGAAGGTCAACTCGGCCTATCAGAAGACACAGACAAAGTTGTACAAGGAATGTGATCTAGGTGCAGTCGACTGAAGTCTTAACGTAGTGTTTTTGGGGTCTGCGACAGCACTTCCTTGGATCTGTATGTGTGTCCTGTAATGAGTCTCGATACCTCGACGTCGACGTTAGGGGAGCTCTCTCGGGGGTCGTAGTCGTACAGAGCCACCATCCTCCTCGAGGCCTGATCTCGACGCAGGCCTCTCCTGCTCTGCTCTGCAAGCAATAATGCAAAGATTTCAGTCCAAGAGTATTTCCTCGACAAACTCTACAAACCACGATGACAGTGATGCCTGCGAAGTACCTAATCTGTCCACAGGGGTGCTGAGTGGCAGGAAGCCCTGTTTGATGAGCTGGTCCATGGTCTCCTCGTCCTCTGCTCTGATCTCAGACACCATGTTACAGGGAATCAGTCCCATCCTGCCCCTCACTTCTCCTCTGTAAAACCCATCTGTGTCTTTATCACCGTATATCTGTCAGAGAAGAGAGAAAACAAGTGTTATTTCAGACTCAAGGTCCAGATAGTACGAAACAGAGAAACATATATGAAAAGATAAAAAAGTCAGAAACATTTCCCTGACACTACATCATCTCGGCCTCTTTAGTAATATTCACATGGCATCATTATAAGCTATTTGGAGTCTCTGTAGGCTTTTTTTAAATAATTGGACGACAAGTGTGCACACTTGGAGTACTAAATTGCACTAAATTGAGAAATCTGAGAACCATCTTCACTCCATCTGTACACATACATTTTCACAAAAGAACGTGAGCTTACATGTTACGACATTGCCTATAGATTTCATCATCATCGTTCATCTGTGATGAAATGTTATTTTACATTATCAGAGGCTTCAAAAAATGACCTGCTACCTTTGTCAAGCCAGTAATAATTAAACATCAAGGGTTAGGGATTTTGCTTCCAAATGAAAATACCCTAATGATCTGCCCCTCTTTGAAGGGCAGCTCCTCGTCAGCTGCATCCGGGTTGGGGGACATGGACAGAGGATCGTAGTCAAAAAGGGCCACGAAGATCCTGAAGGACTCCTCGGGCTCGGACTCCTCGTAGTAGGTGGGAGAGCGGCGGTCCCGGTCCCTGTAGCCATCTTAAACACATTGAAGAAAAAAAACAAACTCCAATCACCCTGCATCAATGGGCAGAACAACCTATCAATGTGGTCCGACACACAAACAGGACATTTGAAGGAGACTTTGTTTCTCTGGGGAAATATTCAATATCTGCAAACAGCTTTTTGTCTTTGTCTCCTGTAAAAATATGAGCCTTTGGTTGCGATCACAGATTTTTGGGCTCAGCAGCAAAACAATTGGTGGATATGATTTACTGTTTCATACAGTATATAGTGCTTGTACGCTCAGCAAGTCCAGACAGTTTACATGTTTTTGTGTCTTAGACATGCTTCAAAGAAATCAATGATATTTCTGTCTGGCTATAACTGAGGCTGTCAGCATGCAGGAAAGAAATCAGGGGTCAGTCAACTAATGCAACTAAACCAATTTCATGGTTTTGTCTACTTGAAAATTTGAATTACTCAGTGAGAGACATACGAGGAGCAATACAGACCATAGTGCAATACACAGAGAAGGTGATTCATGGACATGACACAACACCAGAAACACACAAGACTCAGACACGCATGCTACAAGAAGCAGAATAGAAGAAAAAAAAAATAAGCCAAAGACAAAGATAGAGTTCCATGTTTCTATTTTCACTTTTAAAAAGAAATCAGAAATCTAATCGAAAACTTCCCACACAATCGTAGCAGCAAAGGTCTTAATCAGAAATGGGTTGTTGTGGAAGTCTGCTATCAAAGTATTCTTCGTAGCTGGGTCGAAGCTTTTGTTTTGAAATACGAGCATGATGGGAAGTGCAAGGCTCCTTGCTGAGCATCTGCCAACGTACAGGCGGTTCGGTCGTTGTATTTATGTGGCCGTGACCGTTTCCAATAGCTGATATTTCAAACTCAAGGAACTCAAAACGACAAAAGAAAAACAAAGAAAGCAGTGGACGCCTACACCTTAGTCTACGTATGCCACTGATGTTTCTCCTACATGTCATGCATGGATCCTCTCATTAAAGAGAGGCCGTGGCTGTGGGTGTGGTGGTTCCACGAGGAGGGGGGAGGAGGGGGGGGTTTAAGCAGGCATCTGGAGTTCAGTGCAGTAAGTGAGGCATTCTCTGAGCAGTCAATCAATCATTTATCATCTGCCACTGTGGGAAGGTTCATCCTGGACCACAGGTGTGGCTTGCCAGTGGGTCCACCATTTCAGTGCAGTGCAGTCATGCTGTTCAACTGAAAGCATAATAATATCTAGTATTATTTGAGACGGAGAAACAGGCACTTGCAGGTGTCCACAGCTATTTCTGTGCTGTTTGCCGGCTGCTGGTGGTTGTTGTTGTGTTTTTTTTTTTTGTCGCCATGCTGCGGTTGGTAGAAACAGGACTGCAGGCACATACCATGGGGTGACCTGGTGCCGCCCATGTGCCTGCGGGAAGACCACGTCCTGTGCCGAGCTACTCTGCCATAGTAAACATCCTCGGTGATGGGGTTTGCCTCACCGCTATTCTCAAAGGTTACCTCTACAGGAAACACCAATTAGAGGGTGAGGGGTTACAATGCAAGGCTCAACATTCCCTTTGTTAAAGGTTAACTGACGATTTGTGTTTCCCTCCCAAAACAAGTACACAGGAGAACGGCTAGAGCAAAACTCTCATGTATTGGCAGTTTATCAGAGTAGATTAGCATATCAGCGTGTAGTGCAAATGTGCAAGGCGATTTAAGCAAAGTGTCAGTTTGTGGCATCGTAAAAACTCTATGCAAGATGTTCAGGTAGTGAAGAGCATGAGCATGGTTCATAGACACAGGGGTGATCTGGAGACACAGAAAAGCTCATGGTGGTTTTTAACAGAACGACAAACATGTCGGTTCTAAGGTCCCTCCCCCACCCCCGCCCGCCCGTACTGACCGATGGAGGGGACCATCAGAGGTCTCCTCTGAGGCTGGGCCCCGCCGTGATGGTTCCTTCTGCCCGCCTCCCGGTCGTGGCGGCCTCCGGCAGCAGTGCTGTTCTGAAATGCACAAAAGAGTACGGAGAAAACGTTCGCAAACATTAAACATTCACGAGCTGCTGCTCACGGACGCGAGACTCACGAAGCAGCGTGTGGAGAAAAAAAGCGCACGTCGACATACTTGTACAGATTGTATGTAAACAAAGTCATGCAGCACTCACAGGCAGGCACACTGAAACACAGACGCGTAGACACGCACTCAGGCGCACGCACACACACGCACACACACACACACACACACACACACACAAGCCCACGGGAAATTTCAACATTCCAATATCAAGCAAATACTGATTGAAATAATTCTATCAAAGACATCAATTATCAATTTTCTACTGTATTTAACTGTGTACAACACTACAACTGTTCCCAGCCAGTCTCTCCTTGTGCGAGTCGCATTCACACCCAGTTTTTTTTTTGTTTCTCTCCAGTAAGCTGAAACAAACCCAGCTTCTTTCTCTCTGTTGCTCTGGCGCTGCAGCCTCGCAGCGTCAGTGACCTGTGTTTTGAATTTGTGGCAGCGAGCCGCAGCTCCACGTCACGTCCGATCCTACTCACAACAACCTTTCACCTCCTCATGGCGAATTGCATCTGTTTATATTGGTAATTCTTGCTTGTATATTTTGTATCTTATTTTACTTTAAATTATTTCATCTTGTATTGCACCAAGTCACCGAGTCAAATTCCTCTATGTGTAACATATGTGGCAAAAAATGGCTTCTGATTTTGTTTTTTTAAGAGAGGAGTATAATTAGAAACATTGAGCCAGACTTGATAGTCAAACGTTTTAATATGTTTCCTCAGAAGGCTTTGTCCTTTGGCATGTAAACCAAGTCCGTCCGTCTGTCTCAGTTTCTCTCCTGTGTGCAGAAACCTTTCTCTCTGATCTCAGCACGAACGCTAACAACACTTGCAGGTCGAGGCAGCAGTCTCATTTGAAGTATCTGTGCCGGTGCAGTTGACTAAATACTAATAAATTTGGGTGGTTATGACTTTGGGGTTTAGAATAAGTGCAAAGAACTGCACCTTGGGTGTGTTGTGCGAGTTGCGTCGGCGTCCCTCTTCCAGCTGCATCTCAGAGTACAGCTCCTCCTCATCCTCTTCCATGATGTCAGACAGGTCAGAGCCCCGGCTGCTTTCGCTGTGATAATCTTCATTGTGACTATAGTGAGGCTTTTGGCAGTCACACACACACACACACACACACACACACACACACACACACACACACACACAAACACACACAAACAAACACACACACGCAATTGTTTAAGTCCACATACATTCATACGTACATGCGCACACCAAACACACATGGTTGGGCAAACACACACAGGTGAACACACACAGAGACTGGAGTGTATGCATGCAACCACCCAGACATGCATGCACACACACACACACACACGCACACATCCGAACAAACACACAGAGGGTGTCCATTGAAAAACACATTAGGACAAAGTAAAGGAGAAGATTCATCGCTGTTTTTACCGGCCTCCCGAGCTCAGAGCCTCTGAGGAACTCGTCCACCGAGGGTCCTCTCCGACGGCCATGTGCAAACCCTTCTTCGTCCTCCTCTTCCTCATCAGAATGATGCTGGTGAAATGAACGACCCTGCTCTCCGAATCGGGCCGGCCTCCCGTCCGCCTGAAAACATGCATGAAAAGTCAGTTCTACGCGCTCTTATTTTATGGTGTAAATATACCAATTTTCATTCTATCGCTATATTCTTTTTCATTTCAAGCTTATTTTAATTAAATGTACTTCTTTTCTTTCAGAACTGTGCAATTCCACTGATGTGAACAAATTGAGCGTTTCCATCCGACCTTGCCACTTTCCGCTGCCACCCTCTGGGCTGCTTCTCGGGCGATGGCTTTGGCCATGGTGTCCGGGATGAGCGTTCCTCGGGGCTGAGGGAGGATCCTCTGGGGGGAGGGGGAACGCGGATTGCCGGCGGGAGGGGCCTCCAGGGTGTGGCCATGCATGGGCACAGAGGGCTGGGAATTGGGCGAGCGCGTTGGGTCCCAGCCGGGCTGGCCGGGTGGAAAAGCTCCCCCGTGGTGGGCCGCGTGCTCTTTGGCATCCAGGTCTCTGGCACATACTGGTCTCTGAGGTAACGGGTGGTGATGGGGGTGGGGCAGCAGAGGCAGCTGGTGCAGCGGCCGAGGACCTTGGTGCGGATGGCGAGGCTGATGGTGCGGGGGCTGAGGATGCGGGAGTCGGAGCTGGGGCTGCGGGGGTCCGACCGGGTGGGGAAGTCTGAGGTGGGCTTGAGGGTGAGGAGGATGGGGCGGGGGTGGTTGTCCGTGTGCCTGGTGTGGGGCAGGCAGTTGGGGTGTGGCGTGAGGAAGGTGAGGGGATTGGAGGTGGGGCTGGGCGTGGGGATGTGGAGTGGGGCCCGGGCGGGGGTGCATCGGGGGCGGCAGGGGAATCGCAGGTAGAGGCACGAGGAGGTTGTTTGGAATGACGGCGACCAGGGAGTCCTGGGATTCTCCCTGAACGGACAGCGTCCTCACGATGACTTCCCGAGCCTCCAGGCACTGAATCCGTGTCAACTCGACAGTGACGTAGTCCGCCATTGGGAACAACACTTCAGCAATCTGGATCCCAAAAGAGAAAATAAAAGGACAACAAACACAGAAGCTTCATTTTTGTAAGGAAGTTAAGATATGAAAACAGTTAATATTGTCCTTTAAAATGTAATAGTAAATAGTAAATGTAGTAGTGAATGAGGTATAATAAGGCTGGAAACACCTGCATGTTTCAAAATAGTTGGTTGATTTACTCAGGCGATCACCAGAGGGAGTGAGAGACCTTTCCCAACCCAAATGGAAATGCCTGCTCTAAACATGGATCACAAGTAGATGGCACTGCTGTGTATGCGGTCGGGCCATTGATGACATAACGCTAAACACAACATCCGACTCTATTACCACCTCATCTGTGGTGCATGTTCTCATGTTTCAACTGGATTAAATATGATTAAAACAATCAATCAGTGTTTTACTCGAGCTGCATATGGCTCGCAGGCTTTTGAACTATGGATCCCATATGCTTGGGAATTCATGCTACTGTGCAGTCACTTATCTTCTGGTTATTATTATCACCAATGCCTTGTAACGGGAGATTAGCGGCTAACTCACCCTCTGTCCCTTAGTGCAGACTGCGTAGCCGACAACATTTGCCCCGTTAGATGTGCCTGTAGGAGAGAGCATGGGGGGCTTCCAGCGGACCTGTAGGACCCCTGGAGCCTGCCCACACAGCACCTGTACATCATGGGGAGGCTGAGGAGGGCCTGCGAGTACAGGAGAAGTTTAAAAGTTGTGTCATCGTTAAGTGTTTTATTATCACTAATATATAAGCAATAGGAAAGGGATGTGAAGCATTCATCAAATGCACAAATTGGTGCAAACACAACCATGCTCAGAGGTCAGTGGGGGGGGGGGGGATTCAAGAATAAAAAATGGGTTCATTCCTAATTCCACTTGTCATATTTTATGAATGAAAATGTGTTCATGCAGACACTAATAAAATGGCATTGCTGTTGTGTTCTTTGTTTATAAAAGTATTTCAATTGCTAATATTACCATAATGGATATTTATTGACGAAGGATACTCCAACTGAGATCTGAAATAAAATCCTCTTTGTGGAGCAGTACTTTTTGCAAAATCAAATATGAACAACTCGGTGAGTTTAACTCTGGCGTGGTGTTGTGCCAAAAACTCACTCTACTCTTTACGTGAAGGGAAATAATGAAGGGAAAATAAAGGGATGTGGGCCTCTGGGCCTCGTGAGAGAAGCCCTGTGGTCTCCGCATGCGGGACACAATGCAGAGAGGCTGCAGCTCGTTCTGGCCTTCCACTCTCCTGGATCACGGGATAAAACATGCACAGCTGCAGTCAAGCAGAGGCCATCACACACTCATACACACTCATACACACTCATACACGATGGAGGTTTCGAGGCACTGCTTTACGTCGTGCTGGTTACTACAGGCTGGGCTGTAGGCTGAGGAAATGACTCATCAGAGTAATGGCTGATCATATCGAGGGATGCGTGGCTGCTCTCTAATCAGCAATAAACTCCGTTCAGTGAGCAATCTTAGTTAATTGGAATTTGATTTCCAAAATAAAAGTCTTGAATGTATTTTGAATGTGTATACAGTAATAATACATGCATACATTACAACATTGGTTGTAGATAAACAATATTTTTAATGAATAATATTTTGTCCTGAATCTCTTAATTTAACAATATATCATAATTATTATCAGTTCCATGACCATAAGCCTCTTCCGACAGTATCATAGCACAAATGTCGTCTCTGCCCATCTGTTTTTACAATAGAAAAATGATTTGGGAAACCCAGCCCAGGAATGACGTTTCATCCTGACCTGTTCTGCAATATGCTGTTGGACCTAGACGAAATGCAATACACAACAACGGCAAGGTAAGGCAAGGATGTACTGTACTCTTCTAATTATGTCACATATTAGAGCTGCTATTACAGTTAACCGACGTAAACAGAGCAGTAGCATTCTGTCAACTGCAGCCTTCTCCAGGCTTTGTTCAAAATAATAATAATATGTAAAAATAATTAGTAAAAAAAGCATTGATGTTGTATCTCTGTAGTAATGAGCTTTGCTGACCTGCAGCCTGAGTGCAGAACTCCACACCAGCTTCCTTCCTCTCTCTCTGCTCCAGCGGCAGTTGCCACGGCACCTGGTGCGGCTGCGCCACCACCGTCACTTTGTAAACCGTCAGGGGCTTCAGGTTGATGAAGCGTAGTCTGTACCTTCCCGCCTTCACCACCGCATGCTCTGCCCCGTCCAGGAACACGTTGTGACAATAGTTACTGTTGCTGGGCAACCAGGACAGCTCGGCAGTGTCGCGCTGGATGTCGTCCACCCGGAGGCCGCACGGCGCGACCACCACGTTGGCGCCCACCAGCAGGGTGCAGCGCAGCTCGTCCGACAGGCCGCGGTCCGTGACGCTCTGCACCGCCACGCGATAAACCCGGCCGTCCAGGTCCAGCTTCTCCAGCAGGCTCTTGGTCCTGCCGCCGTACGCTATGGTGGCACGGTGCTCCCCGTCCACTAACACGTTGTAGCCAGAGATGTTGCCCCAGCCCAAAGGCACTACCGGAGGCTCCCAGGCCACGATGACGCTGCGTGCCAGCTGCTTGATCAGGTTGATCTTTCGGGGATAAGGCACGACGTCTTCTGCCAGGTCATCGGGGTCAAGCGGCCCCCCCGTCCCATTGCTGCAGGGAACCAAGGCAGTTAGATGAGCAGACCAGAAGGCCGTCCTGGGAGGCTCCTCCATCCCCGGCCGTCAAGGCCAGGGGCATGTGGTCCAGAGCGCCCAGGTCGTCTCCTCTCTCCCCCGACTCGATTGCTAGTTTTTCTTTGTCTTGGACAAATTCTACAAAATTGGAGGGAACGAGTCCTCGCTGGCCATCTAGCAGCTCCCCTGCGACACAGAAAGACATTGTACAAATAACTTGCGTGACTCATGTTGATGAATAAAGTGCCTGATAATACCTTTGTGTTGTTTCTATAGGAAAAGCAAGACAGTCCCTCTGTGATGCCAAATGCAAATGTTAAAATAAAGGCTCACTAATTTCTTTACGAGAAAAATACACAAGAAAAGCTGTAACTTAAATAAACTTAATCATCGGTGATATCTTTTTTTCCTTGAAATAGCGAGTTAGTTAGAGGTCGCAGATATGTAAACATAAAGTATGTGCTACTCCCTAAGTAGATGTAAGATTAGCTGATGCTCTAGTGCAGGGGTGTCAAACGTACGGCCCGCGGGCCGGAACCGGCCCACCAGGTGGTTCAGTATGGCCCGCGGGATAAATCTGCATTATTGAAAAAAAATAAGAATGAACTTTTTCTATAAAATATACAGTTCCGATACTGACCGCTTGTCTGCTAGTGGCGCTGTGGCGCTGCGTGTGGAGTCAGTTAATGTGTTCAGAATCGCTTCTCAGAAGCAAAATGGATTTTAAATCATTTATACATTTTGAGGTGTTTGATGTATTTTAACATGCAGGACAGTGTTTTAACTTCCACAAAACGGTCAATAACTGTTTTGCAACAGTGTACAATCACTGTGATCAATTTTTATGCATAATGCACTTAAATAAATGTTAAACTGGGTGAAAATGTTGTTGAAATTGCACATAATTTTCTTAAAAACACTTAGGTTGTTCATAATATATTTAGTAAAAGGACAATTCATTGCATATAAAGATTTTTATAATTTACTTTACTTGCACTAATACAAAGAAAAAAGACTTATTTTGGCATGAGTTTGGCCCCCTTGAGATCTGATTAAGTTGTATGTGGCCCCCAGAGCAGAATGAGTTTGACACCCCTGCTCTAGTGCAATCTTTTGCAGTCTCTCCAGTAGATACAGAACATTCAAAAATAATTAAAAATACAAATTTTAATTCAACGCTTCTGAACATTTCCAATTAAACCCCTAAGCATGTGTGCTGCAGTCAATGCGGGAGGAAAGAGTGCAGCCCAGATTTGCACTATGCCTTCTCCCCCAAAGGGAAGGAGTTTGTCTTCCTATCATCTTGTCCTTCAATCCCTTCCTCCACAGAGGCCTGGGTGACCTTAAGACCATCTGTGGGCTTCTGTGTGTTCACGTGCTGAAGAGTGCGTGTTTTGTTTGTGTGTGCTGATGACTAAACTGAGCCCGGCTGCATTAGTCATCGGGCTAAAAGGGACCAAGGTCCCATCTCAACAACAGCTCGGTCCGAGGCACAAGTCTCCCTGCTGCGTGATAAATACAAGGCTCCTTCACGATACCATTCAATTTAACCGCCCACAGCTAATGAATCACTACAGCTGAGTACAACTGTGACTGCGGCGGAGTGCGCCGACAGCAGGATTTCTAGTCAGGGGGATTAGGATTGCCGCCGACGGAGAAGCCTAATTCAAAAAAGATTAGACGGGAGGGAAATCACTTCAATCAAGAGTTCCAAAAAGTTTACAGGATGTGTTCTTGACTCTGACGCGGAGCATTCTTACTCACCGGTGTGGACAAATTAAGATAACCACCTAGTGGGTAAATCACTAGCTTTAAAAGGGTTGAACAGCAGCTGGGATTTGAATTGCTTTAAAAGAGAAATTTAAAGAGCAATATAAAGCTAAAAAACAGAACGATCATTTGAACTCAAACGGAAGGTGGATCAGTCTGAAGGAAACTGTTAAATGAATGCTTCTACGAGAACCATGAGCCAAATACTGCACTGATAAAGTTCAGGTCACATGGTTCAAATGAACAGTACGATATGTAATGTGGGGGGTGGGGGGGGTTAAATACTGTCACAAAACATAAGAGCAAAAGTATTTACAGTGATGATCGTGTCAGCATTATAGTCCTTTTACATAAAGGTTGGATCATGATGTCATGTCAAAGTCAGCAAGATATACTGTAGAGTGACAAGTAAGGAACACTACACACTATGGATGTGTATATATAAAATATATACCAAAAATGTACAGCACATTGAATTTACCTTGTCATTTAAAAAAAAGATTTTGACACTTTCGTCTTTTTTTTCACACTTGAAAAACATCAAACACCTGCTACTGTAATGTGACCTTTGATATCTAAAGTCAAAAATAATGACGTATGTTTGCTCTGAGCCTTGTTTTACTGTCTTACCTTGGTAGAAGCCGTCATCATCCATGTTTCCGTACACGTACAGATACTTCCCAGCCACAAGGGGAAGTTCTGCCTCCGGGTGCTCGTTGGGTCCATCGTACGGGTTGTAACTGAAAAGAGGGGTTCCTTTTATTTTAGTTTTAATGGGAGAAGCCTTTTTTACATTTACATGTAAAGAGAAGAGACGCAGTCAGAAAGAGATTCCTGAAGCGGATCTCATTCACCTGTATCGGGCAGTGCAAAGGCGGACCTGGCCTGTGTAGCGAGCCTTGGACCTGGATGATGGGCTGACCTCATCCTCCATCTATAGCAACGTAACCGACATTGATGTCATTTTCTATGCGCAAACTATTCAAAGTTGGGATTCAACCCGAGAGCGAGCAAAGCAAGCCATTGCCTTTGAGTGCATGACTAACTCTAAACTATCTTGAAGATATGATCTTCACGGATCTGACCCACCTCTGAGGGGGTCCGCTGTGGTGGGTTGCCGGGGCGGTCCGTCGTCGCGGTGCTGGATTTGACAGACAGCGATTCTGGTCTCTTTCTGTTTCCAGTCTGTGGTGTGCAGGGCGTCAACTGGGAGATCAGTAGAGGCGGGTTTGCCGCGCTCTCATCGCCTGGGAGACATTGATTTCCATAGCAAAGAAAGAGCAACTGTCATTCCTTCTGCACCAATTTGCTGCTCACTGTACAGCTATTGATCTCCTGTGGAAGTGAGTGTACAGCAAACCCGTCACATGGCAAAGGCTCATCAACACCTCACACCTGCAACGCATTTGTCCTTAAATACCACTGAGGACACGCACACACACGCTTGAACAACTCCCCTCAAAAGAGACAAATGCAGTCTAAGAGGGTGAACAGCTGAATTCCTTGAAAAAAATTAAAGTCAGTCAACAACATGTGTCTATGGTATCAGTAGGTTCTTGCTGTTACCGAGTGATTAATGTTATGCATTATCCCGAAAGCATCAATGAGTGCCCCCTGTTTTCAAGTGAAGAGAAAGATAAAAAAAGGTTTTCGAGCACTTCAAAGACCTTTGGTGTGTGCCAGACTGTATAAATCTACATCGATGATATGGCTCTATCTGCTGGCTCTGCAGGTTGCGCTGTGTGTCGTTGGAATACTAATGTGTTAAACCATGTTCAGGTCATACATCAGGACTATGAGCAATTAGGGTGGATATTGATCAGGAATAAGCAGTGCTGTCCTTAATGATGTCCACCTCTGGTCGGGACTGAGCTGATCCAGCTGTTATGTGTCTGGGGATTAGATCAGCCTGACTCTCATTTTATTCTGATCACAGCCCTTTTGATCACATGTCATTTGGTGAATGCTTTTATCTAGAGTGCAGTCATTATTGTTTGGAACGGGTGGAGCTCACTGGTAGTGGACCATTGAACACTGGTAGTTTCAGTAACATTTACTCTAACAGATTTCGCAATTTACTTGCATAAGACTGTCAAACTCCCCGTGGACTTCTTCAAAAAAAAGTCATGGCAGGATAGATTTTTCTTCCTTTTCAGAACCTGGTGTCTCAATAACGTCCATGCCTATCTGAAGGCACCAACCTGTCTTTGTCTGGATTTCAAATCCAACGGCAGCTTGGGAGAGGTTCTTCTCCGAGCAGTGAGAGGGATTAATTTGAAGGCTTTCCACAGTATCTGATTGCAAACGAGAATTCAGCAGCTCATCGGACAGCTGGTGGATGTGTTCACCCTGTGACCGGCATTTCCGCTGCAGGTCACAAACGTTGACCTTTGAAAAACAACGAAAGGGAAAAAAGGGGGTTTAATGGCCGAATGGAGGGAGAGCAACAAGAGCGAGTGAGCGCGAGAGAGAGAGAGAGAGAGAGAGCAAGAGGGAAAAAGTGCAAGATGAGGGAAAATACACACACAACGCATGGGATGTACTTCAGCACATGTAATGTTCAGATAGGAACTCCCTGAAGAACAACCGACGTTTCGTCGATGATCTAACAAAGACCCAATTAAAGAGGATCCCCGAAGACCCGTGTTTCAGCATTTAACGGCACGTTACAGGTGGTTGCTGCAGCCGCTGATAGATAACGCTGTTAAACTCTGATAAGGAAGCCTAATTACTGCACATAGTTAAGAGGATTGTAACACTTACACTATAGACATTAAGTATTTCATATCATAAGTACATCAGAGGAGGTCGGGGAAGATGGATGAGGTGTACACAGCAAGTGTAGTAATACGCAATATCATTCATTGCACCGATGGATTCTCAATGTGCACAAAATGGGGTTTGAGGATTTGTTGAAAATTCACACGGGAAGCAAATCAGGGAGGAAAGATGAATACCTGAAACATTATGTCCATATTTTTCTGTTTAGACAAAAAAGGAGTGAGGAAAAAAAAAATTATAAGAAAAAAGAAAAAACTTAAGATTGAACCAAACAATAATAAATGGTATTGCAATCAATGAAAGTGAACCGCAAAACAATAGTATATTTATCCTTCATAAAAATACAAAAGCAACATGAAGTTGAAGTAAAAGAAAACAACAGAAAAAGACCATATATTCATGTTCTCAGTCTGTAAAGGCCTTTCCGAGCAGGACTGAGGAATCGAGGGTTTGCTTTGTGTTTGACCCAACGGACAGTCGGGCTGTTTCTCTTCATGCTGAACTTTGTGTCCGCCCATCAGTGTAGAAACAGGCATGTGACAGAGACTATTGATTCAATGGATTTGCCTGGAGACAAGTAAGTAATTGATAGTGGAGCTTCCATATATCTGACCAAACTCGGCCTGCTTGCTAGACAAAAGACAATATAGAAATTGAGATGCCAACAAATAAACTGAGCTAGGCATTATTTTAGATTCTCTTGACAAGAAGAAGCCCGTTTACTGTCGATGGATTTCAAATTTTAAGCTATAATTTTCCCAAAACCACCTGTTTTGGAGCCGAAGGCAACGGCCCCCGACGACGCGTCTTAGTCGAGCTTAGAACCAATGAGGATATTGTACAAAAAAAACAACCTGACAGAGTTATCCAAAAACCTAGGACTGGTTTTCCTCATCGTGCATAACTTAAACTTAAGGACGGTAAAAATGCATCGTCACCACACTGGCTGTTTGCACTTATTTGGTCTGATGGGACGTCGTCTCTAGACTGTGTGGCCGTGTTCACGTGGACATCTCGTTAATGCCTTGCTGATGTTCGTACCGTTCTCCTTCTTAAGAGTTACCAGGACGTTATGTCTTAAACTACGTGCACCGACTGGCTCTGAGGTAAAGTTGCCACTGCTTTCCCATGCCCTTCGGTCAGCCGTGGTAACCGGAGTTGCAGTGAACACGCAGAGACAGACCGCGGCAGCTGACACTGTGATCAAGGCCCATGAGGTGGAATAGACAAGCACACAGGTGACATGCTGTCAACCCGATAAACTGGTTGATCACAGCCCTGGTAATTGAGGAGATGCTTACTCCTGATGGCTCTGATGAGGAGTAACAGATGTATTTTAGTGTGCAAGGAGTGGCTGGTATAGCAGAAGTTAAAGCACAGTTTTCAACATCAAAAAATATCTTTGCAAAGTTTTACTAATTACTCAGGATCTATTTAGGGACTGTTTGTTTTCTCTTTGAAAAGACGCCAATGCAAATACAAGACCGCAAGGGGCTACATGCAGACATCTGAGGGAACTAGTGTTGGAAGCTTAAACTGCATTTTCGTAAATGAAATCTTCTGATTTTTACTTAAATTCACAGGTTTCTATGGTCTTTATATTTTCTGATACAGCAGCAGACATTCAATGACAGTGACTCCGGACACATCGGCTACTGAGCGAGGAGCTTCAGTTCGTTGCTGCTCTTCTCACAAAATCAATTACAAAGGAGCATAATGTCAAAAGCATTAGAGAAAAAGAGAAAAAGCTTTTAAAGAAGAACTGGCCGCACCTTTTGCAGGTGATTGTTCTCCTTCCGCTTGGTGTGGAGGGCCACCAGCGCTTGCTCATGCTCTATCTGCAGCTGCTGCTTCCGCTCGACAGCCTTGTGCATATGCTGGAGAAACAGAGGGAGACGACGTGGTTATGTTCAACACACAGATGAGGGTTTTTGACCATGTATCATTTCTGCGAGAAGATGTAACTATTTCTTTTAATGGCCGCTTTTCGCTACCGAATCCACTCGAGTGTTGAAGTTCCCTCGTGGAAGGACAAAGTGCTTTAGTGGCTCAGCTTTTCATATACTGTGAACCAAATGGGACCCACTGTACACTGCGAACTGACTCAGACGAAGCTGTCCACGCTCATCCTAAATCTACCCTTTCTCAAATTAGCCGAGTCAGAACTAAACAGTATCTATCCATGGAGTCACGGCCAGCTGCCAGCTTACAGAAACAGAGTTAAGGCCGTGAGATGTTTCCACAGGCTTAAGAACAAAAGGCAGCTTAAAAAGCTCTGACGTTCATCATTTTCTCCCTGTGTTCTCTCTCTCTCGTGAAAAAAAAAGAAAAGCCTCTTTACCTCCCGGAGTGGCTTGGAGGTGTCCTGAGCAGGCAGCGACTGCTTTGCATAATCAGGGAGAGGCTCTAAGCTGCAGAGGATTGGGCCGGCTCAGAGGCTGTCACTGGGGCCTTAGTGGAAACTACTTTTTATAACTCTTGGATATACCCGCCGTCGGTGAACCCACCTACTTCTCCTGCAAACACTCTGTGGGGTCATGTGAAACCAGAGACGGACTGATTTGAAACCAACAGGCGGCCCTTGAGACTCCATCCAACCTTTCTTATTTTGGGTCCGTGGCTCCTATAACGACCCTGATGAAACAAGTTGGGCTATAAAGTGGTTCTGGGTTCTAAAGGCAAAGTCACTTGGGATGTCTAAGCATACCTGACACCTGGGATTAAGACTGGAATAAAACGGGGGAACTCCACCCAAGTTGAAGCATATTAACAGGTCTGTAAGTGAGAAAATAAAAGTGGAAAAAAATCCTCTTGTGGCCCCAGAAGGACCTGCGCTTAATCTGATGAATTAAGTGCGCGTGGACCACTGGAGTTATCTGCTCCTCTCTGCCCGTGGCTGGTGACTCAAAGCTACATTAGCATTGTATATGCTTAAAGAAACTATTTGAAAATAATTCTAACGCCTAGATTGACAGTGCCGTACATCAATATCTTTGACTGAAGAAGTCTGGCATCTTCCCCATCTCTGCCAGCTCCACCCACATTGCTCCATGTCATTTTCTCTAAATAGTATCTTTGTCTGCTTAATCAATACACAACGGGAAAGTGACAAACCTTTCTTTGCTGTATAAGAAAGCAGGTCAGTTTTTCTCAGATGGGGTACATTCCTCTCTGAAATATCCTGACAAACAGACAATCGATAGCAGATACAAGGAGGCGGAGATTTGTAATGAGAGTGCCTCTCACGGCGCTGGGAGACTGTGTCTGATTACTATTGGCAGACTATAAACCGGGGAAAAAGAGCTTCTCCATGAATCCGATGACACTTCACCTCATGACTTGCAATCGCTGTCCTTCTAAAGCTTTCTTAGAAAACAAACACATAGAAGAGGAGTGGTGTGAGCTGAAGGGATGAATGAGGGAAGATGGGAATGCTGGGGGAATGTGGTGAGATATACACTATGCCAGTGTAGAAAAAGGACGGATAGAATCAGTGAGGATAACGGAGGATAAGCGATTTAAACTTGAGTCCCGTAATTCTTTTGCTTTTCACACTTAGCAGTAAGAGATGTTCAGGGTTTGCTTTAGAGAACATATCGGTCACTAGTCTTCTCCACAAGAACGGGAAAAATGAAGAAACTACAGCAGGTTTATGGCAGTGACCCTTGCACTACTTTTTTTAAATTAATTTACATAATTGAATCCATAACCGAAGGTGAGTAAATGTGGGGAGAGATAGGAAATGTCTTCCTATGGGGATGTATGCAAAATGGGAATTTGTAATCGTCTGATCAATCATTTACCGACATGATTTTTGAGTACTCCCGTAGTAATTCAAATGTATTTTTTGAGGTGATTCAGTAATATTGAGATGCAAAAATGTTGTTTTTACTCTTTTTTGTGCCACTCTTTTTTAATTGTAGGCATGACTGGTCATAAAATAAAATGAACCCATAATTCTAGGAGAAGCAGATCACTGATGTCTGTATTTAGGGCTGTGTGAGATGAAAGCAAACATACGTTGATCGACGTCCCACCTTTAGAACCCGGTTCTCCACTTTGTCTTGGAGCTGGTGCCTCTGCTGCTGGGCCACGTCTCTCTCCTGGCTCACTACAGCAAAGGTCTGTCTCAGCTGCTCATAGTCGGATCGCACCTACGCCAAGAAAGGGAGCAGGAGAAGATTATGAGGATTATAAAGAACAGCCATGAAAAAAAAAAGGTCGGCTGAGACACGGGTAAACAGATAAACAACAAAGCGAGGGGGAACACTTTCATTTCGTCCCTGTTTTTTACTTGAGAGTAAATGCAGTTTTTCTCACTTCTTTCAAAGAGCGAAAGAAACATGCAATTTTTATGAGGTTTGTTCTTGCAATATACCGACTTTTTACATTCATGAATAGGGGCTGTTCTCTGCTTGCTGGAGGGTTGATTGGGAGTTCACAGTCTGAAGAGAAATTAATCAGCACATTTCAATTTAGCCTTGATGAGACAGAGCTGCTGACTTAAGCGTTCTGCCTCTCGCTCCTTCATCAGTCAGAGGCCTTGAGTCAAGCTGGTTCCTCTCAAGGTGGCCTCATAAGACCGTGAAGAACCATCCCTCAGCCGTACAACAATCACCTCATTAGCTAGCAAAAGAGATGAGCGTACACTACACAAGCTTGCTTGCTCATTGTACACAACACTACACCAAAGGGAAGGAGTTCATTCCATTTATTTGAGATAAAACACGTCGCACGAGAAGCATTATCATCATTTTTTTCTATATACCCAAAGATGGTTTATATATCAAAATGAGCTAAGTAAAAAAAACCTTAAAACTGAAAGATAGAATAGAAGCGTAGAACAGAGCGAGGTGTGAAATCGTTAGAGACAGTGGTCTGATAATAAAACCATGTGTATGCGATTCATATTTGACAGATATCCTGTCCTATTAAAAACTGAAATGACTATTTGTCAAGGTAAACACACATCACCCTGACTCCTCATAGGAAATTCTATATAAGTGGAAACAATAACATGAACTAGTCAAATACAAGCCTACTATGATCTTTCAATACATCTCCTTTTGAAGCTGTCAGAGATACACAATTCATTCTCTGCAACTCCTCTAAAGAGACTGCAATTTATTTTCTGTGATTACTTCCTCTTATAATATTTCCCTTCCGTCTTCCGTTTTTTCATTTCCTCTTCGTGCTGTGTCCCCCACAGGCTGCCGGGGCGGGTCTACAAACCAGTCGCGCCTCATTCATACTGTATATGTGGCGGGACCAGGCACAGGTCCTTTTCATCTCTCTGTGCCCACCTTGTCTGTGCACAGATGGCATCTTTTTGTGCGGCACAGTGGAGCACAAGCTCCGAGCTTAGTCCCTGGACACGTGTCAAATCTGCCCCCTCTGTGAAAGTCACCATTAGCGCCAGAGTGGCTAATCGACTACCATCACAGACTGTCTCCATCTGGGTCTGTGTGTGTGTGTGTGTGTGTGTGTGTGTGTGTGTGTGTGTGTGTGTGTGTGTGTGTGTGTGTGTGTGTGTGTGTGTGTGTGTGTGTGTGTGTGTGTGTGTGTGTGTGTGTGTGTGTGTGTGTGAGTGTGTGTGTTTATGTATGCATGTGTGAAGTGGGAGACTCCGGCTGACAGTGCCAGTGAGGACACGGTGAAGGAAAAGGAAACGCAGTGGTGATGGGTATGTTAAAGATGGAAGACGTGACTAGCACTCGTGGGTGAGGAAGTAATATGAAGAAAAAAAACACGAAGAGGCGCTACATGCTAACGTGCATAATGATGACAAAAAAAGGCAAAAAAGCCTGCAAGTCTATTGATCTGCAGAGACGGATCGCAGACAGCAACATATGACTGATGTTGCAGCCATTTATAACACCTTATGATTGAGTTACGTAGCAGCTAGGATCACTGGTCCAGTATTCAGTAGCTGTTACCATTGATCACGGCCTGGTGGATCATTGAGCCTGTGCGTGTGTGTGCGTGTGTGTATGTGTGTGTGTACTTCGCACTGCATGTATGGTGCCATACCTGGTCATACTCGGACTTCTTCGGGTTGTGGTTAATCAGCTGAAGGTTCAGACGAGTTTTCTCCTGCAAGGCAGCATGGAGCTTTGCCCTCTAAATAAACAAGAGACACAAAAGAGAGTTCAGCGTCTATGATGCATCCTCTTGCTCATTGCAAAGACTTTCATGTCTGACGGCATCACGTTAACAAGCCAACCAGCGCAACTCATTCTTAAAACTATTATATAAACGGCCGAGGAAATACTAAAGTTAGGGCCGATCCCACCCCTCCCTTTGTGCGCATGTGTGTGGGGGAGGAGGAGGGGGCTTTTATCTAAGAAAAAACCCACAGCTGCAGATTGTCACTCTCCATTTGGTATACAGCATTAGGAAGGAACGGTGAGAGCTGAGAAAAAAAGAGGCGGGGCACATGAGGGAAGAGCAATGGAAGAGAGAACGATGGAAAAGAAGTTGAGTGAGAAACAGACAGAATGCTCACCATGTCAGTTGAATGCTGAATAAGCAAATTAGTGCTCAATGCGAGTCAAAATGTGGCAAGCTCAAGATGAGATTAAGTTGCATGCCACGTGCAAGAAATTGAAAAGAGGTGTGCAGTTCCTCTCTGCAGTCTCTGCTGCTTAGATCCACGTTCAGAAGTTGTCATGCCGCTGGTGCTGCAGGTACTCGAGCATTACATAATTACGGCAGACTCCAACTAGGGCACCGCTCTCCTCCTATCACAGCGCTGAGCATTTAAGAGACTGCGACTGGTCATACCCTGGCCCGTAATACCACTTCACGCTGGCGCACTGAGCTCATACTGTTGATTTTCATTCTCAGCATCCCAATCACAATATGCACATAAGTCATTTATAAAAGCACTCGAGCCCTTTCTCCTTTCAGCTTTGTCTTTACACAAAAAAGCTTGGAAAGCAGCTTGGAATTTCATTGTACGTCTGACAGGTTATAATGACATCTTTCAAGACCAACACGGTCTTGTTTTTTAAACATTTACAACTCAAAAAATACATATTTTAGCAGTAAGAGATTCATCTGATTGCTGTGTCATTAAAAAAAACAGGCGACTGGCAAGATTCTAGCTCCATAAAGCACAGCTGACTGTATTGTTTCAGTCCCACCAGGATGTAAACACCGTGATACGCCTCACACACATGTGGTATGCTCTCCTGAGCCTGATAGCTATGATATACTTAAGCAAAAGAGGACTTCAGACACTGAGCAGTATGTCCGCTGCTGCGCAAGGGCAGATTGTGCAGCACAGCGCTTTATGATCAAATTTATCAGGACAAATCGAGAAACTCAATAAACCCCAGCCGAGATGAGAAGAAGAGAAAAAAAAGGAAAAGCAAGGGGACAGCCAGGTTCATCCTTCTCTTTGTGTGCAGACAGGCAGAGAGACGGCGCGGGCTGTCGGAGGACGACACAATCAAACCGAGACACAGATAGAGAACAAACAAGGACGGGAGGAGCCAGAGACTGGTGCGTGCATTCACACCCTGTTCCCATTGTGTAACGCTGCCTCTGCATCACATCAGCCCAGACCACAGAGCAGCAGCAACTGTACTGGACCACACCGAGCTACAGTAGCAGCCTGAAACATTCTTGTTCCTTCCGGCTTTGATTGGTAATTACGGAAGACGTGACACATCACAAGGTGCCAGCGGCAGTCGTCCTCTGCGCCAACATTCCAGGACGTGGCCTTGTTTTTGACACCAGAGGGAAACATGCAAAGGTGACTGGACGCAAGTGGCGGAACGGTTGGGTGAAGACAGTTTTAGCAGGAGGATTTTCAGATCTCACTTATGGCTGCTATGGTAACAAAAAGAGGGAAAGACAAATGGAAAAAAAGAAAAAATAATGACCTTTTAAAAGCTCTTTTTAATGGGCCTGAGGAATGATGTCTGCTTCTCCACTTCCTCCCACTTCCAGTGAATCACACGTTCACAGCTCTGCTTAACACTTTGCAACCTCTTGTAAACACATTGCTACACTGCTAAGCCAAGAGACACGCACACAGACTCCTGCGACAATTCCAACCATTAATATGCACAAATAGAACAGAAAAATCTGTTTGGAATACATAAATGAATTGATCATTAGACCGTCTCTTACTAAACCCTTTAAAGGGGGATTAAAAGGCCTCCCGAGGACAACTATGCAGATAAAGTGTGGTGTGCGTGTGAATCGTTTGCGTGGTTGTGAAATTTGAGAGCCATTTGTGTGTGTGTCGATAGAATGGATAAGCCAGGGGGAGATACCTCAACACCACCAATGACAACTTCACTTCCTTAACGTCTTCTGTCTTTTCTCTCAGTCTATCCCCAGTCTCCAACAAACACACAACACACTCAAACACTTTCCCTTTCCATCACCACCATGATTATCATCCTCTCCTCAAAGCCACTAGCTGCTGGCTCTAAATCTGCTGGGTTGAATGTGGCCTCTCACTGACCTTCTAAAGTACCAGAATCTAATCTGCAGAGATTCCAGGATATCAACTTCTCTGTATTAGGAGTATTAGTTTGTACCATTTTGAAGAATAAAATTTGTAACCTTATAATAATAGTATTGTCCACTATGTTACAGAGAAAAGTAACTTTTCCACAAGTGGCTGGATCTCATAAAGTTTTAAAGGAATAGTTACATCTCTTCATTCACTTATCAGCTATCAACTATTAGCAATCACTACACTTCCTTGATGAGAGTTAAATAAGCAGATTAATGCCACTGACATGCTACATAAAGCTACGGCCAGGAGTTAGCTTAGCTTAGCATAATATAAAGACTGGAAACGTGCATTAATAGCTAGCCAAGAAGGCTGCAGAACATTTACTTTTTTTTACAAAAAGACCCATACAAGGTTGTGATCATGTCATGCTGAGGGGAAAGGTTCTGAGCTGCACTATTTAATAATATAGACAATTAAGACATTTAATAAAGAGCACGTCCAACTTTGTTAAACCAAATGTACTCCGGTCCTGATTGCTGTTTTAGTTTTTCTTGAACACATTGTCTTTCCATGCATACTTGGAAAATACTAAAGGAAATGTCAATGCTTTTGAATTGCTGATGTGCCACTTAAAAATTAAACGGGAATTAATGGAACTAAATGGGATTTCTTTTTATTTTTATTTGAGGGTAGAGGACTGCTGCTGCTCGCCCTTAATTCCCGGGCGGATTGTCATTCATCAGATGTCACGGTGAAACACTTTGTTCCACTTAACTGTGGGCGGGTAGACAGACTGACGACATCAGTTGTCTTCAGTGGGAGCAGCGGTGAAGTCACAGACAAGCAAGAAAGTCCCATCAAATCTAATAGTCAAAGCTTTAACCTTCATGTAAAATAAAGATAGAAATGAACACAATTGGTTATGCAACATGCTGACAGCAACTTCATGTGAAAGTTAAACTGGAGTTCATGACTTAAGTGTAAAGATCAATAACCTCACTCCCAACCCAGAGAGAATATATAGATTATAGAATATAAGGTATGTAAGGCGCAGTAAAGACAAAAAAGGATTTCCATCTTATTTCAAATATTGTAAATTTCCACCGATGATCTCCTCTAAAGTTTGAGCATAGTCTTGAGGAGGACAGCTACAGTAAACGTGCGTGTGAATACCAACCAAACCGTGTGTTTGTGTGTATCTACGTCAGAGATTGTTCAGCACTTGTGTGGTTGGACGATGGGCCATGACGGTTGCCCCACCACTGATAGCTGCTGCAACATCAGCTGCCCGTTCAGCACTGTCCAATAGCTGAAGCAATCAGAACCACGGACAGCTCCCACAACTGTGGGGCCTTCTTAACTATTGTGGATCGTTGTAAAACTGGTACATTCACATAGCCAAAACATTTGAATCATGTTGGTTAAAAAAAGCTGACTCTTTGAGCACTATTAACACTATGGTGCAATGTTGTTGACAATGGACCAGATATAGTTTACATCGCACACGATTGAAGGTCTTGAACCATCGCACATGACATCCATAGTTTAAGCGGTGCTGGAGGATTACAGCAAGTGGCCCTAGAAATAGAAGGGATGGTGTTAGCTGAAGTTATTGGGGTGACTATAACACCCTGCCAGGTCAACAGTTTCCCATTATTCTTCTGGTCCACACTCGGCAGTGCTAAGGCGAGAAAAAGGGTGTCATTACGCCAACAAAGATCGCAGAGAAGAAGACAGACGAGCAAATACGATATTGAAATATTCAAAAGATCAACTCCATTTTTTTGATGAATGAAATGGTTAATTGTACATTGTTGCTCTCAGGGATCAACAATATACGTACGGTGACAAACAAATGATGTGTCTTAAAGAGCCCATATTATGGAAAAATCACTTTTTCTGGGATTTGGGGTGTTATTGTGTGTCTCTGGTGCTTCCACACGCATACAAACTTGGAAGAAAATCCATCCATGCTGTTTTGAGTGAGATACGGGTTTCTGAATTGAACCTGTCTTCAGCCTCTGAACGACCTGTTCAAAATCCTCAAGGTTTTCTACGTCACAAACCTAGATATTTGAATAATCCCACCACCTCCCGTCCCGATTTCCAATCCCAGCCCGCCGGCGCCGCTACCACGACCCCCCGCTTCCCCTCCGTCAGCCGACCGCTACCGCCGAGTCTACAAGCTGTGGGCGTGGCCAAATGAGCTGCAACTCATGAGCAGCAGAAAACAGCACATTCTGAAAGGGGCTGAAACAGAGGGGAGTAGAGGGAGGTAATAACTGTTTCCTACAAATTTCCAGCAAACAACTTCAGAAACATGTTTTCTGCAACTCAAAGACCTATTTTAACTTGTTGAAAAATAATCAAAATATGGCCCCTTTAAGTTGCATTCATCACTATCAAAATCCTTGTCCCCACCGGAGATAAAAATAATTTAGCAGAGGAGGGGATATGAAAACCAGAGGGGAGGAAATCCCCACCATCCCCCCCTACAAATCGCATACAAATACACTTTAGTGAGCATCTTATCTTGAGAATTTAGCTTATGTTCATTATCATGGGGTAATTTAGTTTTGAGCAGAAACTGAAACTAAGTATTTAAACGATGATGACAACTTTGGAACCATGTAGCTGTGGAATCACGCATCAAGTATTATTTCACAATAATGGATCACCGACCTGAAGCATTGTTCAAGATACTTAAATCAAAAGAAAATAAATTAAGAATGAATTATTAAATGAAGAAAGAAATTGTAACGCAGACTGCTAACAACAATATATAAAACATATCAGAAGAAGAACACAATTTCAAGGTTGATTTTAACTTTAAAGCAGTTGAGCACTGGCTCTGTACAGGCCCACTTAAGGAAGTGGTTATGAAAACAAGGGACATTTGGGAGATTTATTATGTAGAATTAGCAAGGTCTTTACTGCAGCATGAAGGATTATGTACAACACAGAGTTTGTCCTCTGAAGGCCTTACAGCCTTCATAATATTCAGGTAAAATCTGCTTCTTTGGCAGACTACAGAAAGTCTGTAGTCTGCCAAGATCATTGATATCAATTTTTACAAAGCAAAATAAAATGCATTAATACGGTACATTCATGGAGCAGTGGTTTCCTTTGACCTTTAAGTCACATAGAGTTCATGTGTGCCCTCTTATTTATAATGCAACCTTTGGCATTCCTCATCTATTCTTCGTTCTTATAAGGAAGTGCGGGAAATGTCGCCATTATGTCGCCGATCATCATCATTTCTTTCGTACTTCACAAGTGTCCATTGTACCCCTCTACTATTTCTATAAAGTGTGGACGCAGATGGCAGTGGATAACTTCAGTATAGTGCCATGTGAGTCGAAGTATGTATGTGTGTAAGTGCATGTGCGTGTGTGCATGTGTGCCTGCGTGTGTGTGTGTGCATGAATGAGTTGCATAACTAGCATCTCCAGGCATCCATCAGCCTTAGGCACTTGAGCATTAACAGTGTTCCAGACCTCTCATTTTTCCAGGATTCAAAATGTCAAAAAAAATACGTGGCAAGTACTACCATACATAATAAACAAATACACACACTATCAAGTTAAAATGGAATAATATGAGAATAATTTGAGGAAACACCCTGCTGTTGGTGGATGTGTAAATAAAGGATTGAAAACATTTCCTGGTATGAAATGGGACCCATGTGGAGCTTGAATGGAAACCCAGCCTACGCAGTCACAGGCGTTTAACATTAATGTCTCGAGCCCAAAAGGCTCTACATCAGCTCAATTTGGCAGCAAAGATTTTATGCAGAAATCAAATATTCTCGCTGGGACGGAATGTCTCTTGTGCTAAGTGAAACCACACAGTCAAGATTTCACCAAGATGTCTTCAAAGACTCATATCTGAGCACATGCAAAGAGCCTTGCGGGAAATGTAGTTTGAAGTTTTGCTCCCCTTTTATCGCCAGCGAAAATCAAACAGCTTGTGTTTGGTTTGAACGTCCTGGTTACTCAACATCCTGCCGTGTGCGTTTTTAACGTGTGGGTGTGCAGAGCGGGAGACAATCCAGAGTTTTATGGAGGAGAGGAGAGGCAGCGAGAGGCCGCCGCCATCGTCAGGAGAGATTAACTTCTCCTCCACGTAACACACATCCTCATTCACCTGCCTCTTTGACCTCCTCCGCTTGCTTCTCCTGTTACTCATCTGAACTCTGCTAAGATTCTGTGACGCTTGTGCTTCTGTATGTCGCAAACATATATACAGTTTTATTCACAGTGTTTTCTCAGGGACGAATGGGACCACATTGCAACAAAGAAGAGACACTCGTATGGGACGAGTTACCAAATAGCCATGTATTCTATTTTCTCAAGCGGTGGTACATCTAGGACAATATCTAACATAAGCTGCAATTTTCATGGTGAGCCCATTGCCTTTCCCATTAAGTTTGACACATTTTACTAATAAAACTAGCAGGATGCACATGGTCAATGCTTGAGCAACTTACAGACCTGGCGATTCCACATTTCTTCTGCCAAACGTGAGGCTCATCAATTTGTTATCAACTTATGTACATTAGAAAAGAAAATCAAAAGGAATTGCAAAGTGCACAATAATGGAAGACCATGATATTAGATTCAGCCTTGAGAGAGACAAAAAATTACACATGAAGCACAATTTGATGAAAGACACAAACTGCAATTTGTACCAACTGGATCTAAATCCAATGTGAGAGTGGTCTGAACACAGAATCGGGAGAAAGAGAGTTCCACGTGAGCATATTACCATAACGTACTATAATCAGCTGCACAGTGTATGGAGGGCCCTCCGGGGGAAACGCTCGCCTCTCTTGAGAATACACATGCCCCACGGGGGACATTAGGGCAAGGGAACGCGCACATTGAAATGTGTGTACATTCTGAGGGAGCAGGCGGTGAGAGCGAAATAGGGCTCCCATGACGTGAGAAGCAAAGCTTCCAGTCACATTGATGACATAACACATTTGATGTGAACAGGACCTATTGTTCCCTCAAGCCACAGAGAATATCAGAGGCTTGGAAAATAAGTTCTGAAGAGGATCAGTGTGATGCTAATGAGAAGCCCAAGAGCTGGTTGGGGATTACATGTGCTTCGATGGACCTTCGTGCTCACATAATGCTTGGGTGGAACCCCATGCTCCGAAAACACACGTGCACACACAAAACACACACACACACACACACACACACACACACAAGCTGGCGTATAAAGGCTCAAGCACGAGCAAGTCAGTGAAATCTCTCTCAAACACACACCAGCCACTCTTTCCCCACACATTACTGTCAGGATCGGTCTATGTGGACCGGAAGGAGGTGAGACGCAATCGCAAGATTTAAAAAACAAAAGAGACTTTAATAGTCAAAGGGCAAAAAGGTAAAAACTGAAGAACGCCACTCAGGGCAGAAAAAAAGAGACATGAACCAGGACGGCGAAACATGGAACTACATCATCAGACAATCACAAGGGAAGACAGGACAAGGCAGGAAGTGAAGTTACCCAGGGACACCAAAAACATGAAACTTCACAATAAAACAAGAACAGGACCAAACCGTGACAATTACATGTCATTTAGCTGACGCTTTTATCCAAAGCAACTTACATTGCTTTTCGAACCCATGGTCTTTTTTTTTACATTTTAGCCTGGGGACCCATTAGGGGTTAGGTGTCTTGCTCAGGGACACTTCGACATGGGACAGACAGGAAACGAGCCGCCAACCTTGCGGTTCCCAGTGCACACAAACACACACACACACACACACACACACACACACACACACACAGACACACGTGACTCCCAATTTGCAGCAAAACATACAGCAAAAGGTGCTAAATAATTTACATCTGACCCCATTGCACAGTTGCTAAAATGTACAGTACGCTGGAAAGACACTGAGAGCCTTAGCGTCATTGGTTTCCAGATCAATGCACAGTACATACTATTACAAAAAGAGAAAACTACAGTCACTGAATTAGCATCATTTTTACTCACCCACAGACCTCCAAATGCAGCAAACAGTCTTATAACAAAGACAAATTCCCAGTAGAAGGTTATGCGGGCATGTACATAAATAAATCTATTTATTATTACTATTTATTCTTCATTAGTATTGCTCAAGCTACTGTGAGCTGAGCTGAGCTACAAAAAATAATATAGCAAAAGATATTGAGTCCATTGCTATACTTTGAACAAAACATGCATCACCTTTATTCCTCCAGGGACCTTTGTTCATCAAGATCAGTTGTATTATTATTATTTTTGACTTACATTTTTACTTAATATTACACTCAGCATTCAATCATATAGAGCAATATTGAGATCTCTATACCGTGCGCCGCAAATGCACGTGACCGAGTTTTAGGTCTCAAGAGAGCAGGACTCTGTGGCGCAGAGCAATAGGTGACAGTTACAAAAG
The DNA here is from genome assembly GCA_021346845.1 of Apeltes quadracus. Classification (NCBI taxonomy): domain Eukaryota; kingdom Metazoa; phylum Chordata; class Actinopteri; order Perciformes; family Gasterosteidae; genus Apeltes; species Apeltes quadracus. The sequence goes on along the minus strand of CM037930.1, from coordinate 8,203,383 downwards.
CATAAGTCCTGTCATCTGTATCCAAACAGGCTGGTCTGTTTGACCCCTCTCTCTCTCTCTCTCTCTCTCTCTCTCGCTCTCTCTCTCTCTCTCTCTCTCTCTCTCTCTCTCTCTCTCTCTCTCTCTCTCTCTCTCTCTCTCCTTGGTGTTCACTCCACCAAAAGCTCTTGTCCTCTGTTTAATCTTTCAAACCCATCCAGATACAAACCACTGGTGCTGAAATAACAATGACAGGGAAAGGAAGTGTTGAGTGAAGGGAAATGCGGGGAAAGACAGAACGGGAAGGAGGCTGGGGGAAAGGAGGCAGGTGTAATTTAGGGGACCGAGTAGCTATTTAGAGGAACAGGGAGGAGAGACGTGTGACATCAACAGAGAGGAGACAAAGGAGGTAAAGAGGAAAAAGGGGGAAAGTGAAGGGCAAAGTCAACCTAAAAAACGGCAGGAGACAGTGGGAGTCGATTAGTGCTGCGGAATAAACGGCCCGTTACGCAGTGTGTGTCTTTGTCTAAAGGGCTCACCTATCCTGCATAATTTCCCCATGGCAGTGCCATGGGGAAATTATGCAGTGAAACCAAATCAAATAGCTCCTAAATATAGTTTTTGAAAAGTCACTTTGGTCTGCTGCACTGTCTTAGAGGTATGCTGCAACTTTTACAACAAATACAACCTAAAAATGAATAGCGATGTCATCCAGAAGGCTCAGTACACACATACAGTGATAGACAACAATCGTCAGACAGACAACAAATCCTAAAACATGTTGTACACTCATTGAAAAGAAAAACCTTGGATATTTTCTGATTAATTAGCCTGGTCAATCAATCCTTAAATACCGATCTCCAGCCATTTATTTGAAACAGCATGTGTATTTAGACTTCAATCAGACATCTGTTTACTGCCTACACTCCCTCTATTCCACCTCTCACTTCCCTTTTTCTTTGCCCCGCCCTTCTCTTTTTGCTTTGCACCTCCGCAGTGTTCTGTCTCTTGCCTTTATTACAACTTCTGTGTATCTTGAAAAGCTGCCAGGAAATGTGGAGAGGAAATGTTCCTTTATTGTTTCCCTCTCTGCTTCTCCCGCCGGCCAGATGACACAACACGTGTAGGCCAGCGATCAATACACCACTCACTCATTTTAGGCATGTGTTTGCATCAAAAAAAACTCACGTTTCAAACACACACACACACACACACACTCTCTTAGACACACACAACAGGGGTGTGGATTGAGTGGAGGGACCATTGGGTTGCTATAGAAACTGTTCTCTTTCAGGTGTGTCAGGATGATAAAAGAGTATCACATCCAACGTATCTGGTGCCCTTTGAATTGTCTACATGTAAGCCGCCATTCAAGTATCACATACAAAAAAAACTAAAATGGATTTGCTATTTAAACCTGCAGAATGAATGAAGTGAGTGTGCACACGAGCATGTAACAGAATCTACAAAACAAACCATAGGTTGATTCTATACGATGTGGATGTGTAATAGTACAGTTAGTCTCAGCGAGTACAAGTACAAGACAATACATCGCGTGGAAACGTGATTGTCTGGGTGTAAAGTACACAAAGGTTTGCTAATACACAACATTCTGTATACACATGTGTACCTATGTGCTTATTGATATGTGCAGCCACACCCTACAGTGAATTTTCTGTTATGGTGTTATTGCATTGTTGGCCTCTCTTGAGCAACAATTTCATTACGGTGTCTTTTGACTGCCAGACTGAGACAAAGAAATCAAACCATGAGAATACAATTTTTTTCCCTCCTTCTTTCTTGTTCTCGCCCGCTAGCGTCCAACTGAACCGTCAGCTGGCAGAGACAACCAGTCTGCCACATGGTGATGAACAAGTGGACGAGGAAACCGGAGAATGGTGCAAGAGGAGCGTAATTACGGGAGTATATAACATTTTTTTGTATACAATCAATTCTGCTGATTTTCACACCTTTTTGTGGTAAAAATAGGAAAACTGGACAAAAAGTTGTAGTCGAGAGAGAGAGAAAAAAAGTGACACTCTTCTCACACAATGGAAAATACTGCAGAAAGAGACTAAGATACTGTCTCCTCGGCCACATTCCTCTCCTGGTCTCTCACCCACCCACATAGCCATACATTCAAACATATGAATGATTCAGAAAAATGGGGTTATTTTCTAACCTACACACACCCACACACGTATTCTAAGCATGTAGAGTAGCACGACCACATCTACAGAGCAGTTGCTAAATGATTGTCTGTTTAAGGAGGCTTTGATTTCTCTCATTTTCACAAATAAGCAGATAACAGCAACTTCCATTCTACCATTCAGACCAGGGGTCCCCAAACATTTTCCCGTGAGGGCCACATAACTTTTCTTTTCTCTGATGGGGGCCGGGGTCAGATTGTAACAGAAAAAGTGTAACGATCGCAGGGGTGTCAGGATCGGGTGTCTGGGTGGAGGTACGGACCGGAAGGAGGTGGGACGCAAACCCAGACTTTAAAGGGACTTTAATAGTCAAAATGCAGAAACTCAAAAATGCCACAACGGGCAAAACACCAATAAGCACAAGGAACAAGAACCACCAACTACCTCAGACAACGTTAGACAATGACGTGACCATGGACGACAGATTCACAGGACTTAAATACACAAGGGAGGTGCAGGTGATTGGAAATAGGTGGACTCACTCAGACAATCACAAGGGGAGACAGGACAAGTCAGGAAATAAATAATAAGACGGGACGGCATTCATAGTGTCGGTGCAGATTGTATTCTTTTAATACCGCCTGACAGACGAGACAAACCTCTGCAATTTCTCCATTATTCCGTTCTATTTGACAGGGGCTAGTCTAAGATTTGCGTGGCCAGACTGAAAAAAAAAATCTCTAGTATTGTTCAGGGGGCCGGGCCAAATGTGGAGGCGGGCCGTTTCCGGTCCCCGGGCCTTAGTTTGGGGACCACTGATTTAGACGAAGCCGCAAATTTCACATACACTCCATGTGCACACAGCGTGATCACGTCATCAAGGGAAGGCATGGAATGAATGAGTGAATGAGTTTAAACCTAACTTGTTTTCCGTAGCTCCACAAACTCTGTCTCTAAAGAGTAGCCTTCACTTTTTTACATTACCTGAAGAGCCCCGTAGTGGAAAGGGAGGCGCGAGGGGACAGGTGTTCAGTCGGACGTTATCTGCACCCTCACCGCCACCAATACAATTCAACAGCACCATAAACTATAGCCCATCATAGCAACAAACGCTGAAGGTGACGGTAGATTCTGTAGACGCACCTAATAAACTGTCAAATGAGTGTAAAGACAGCATCTTCCCATGAGCACCAAAATACACACCCGTTTAGAGAGTTTTGCCTCGCAAGGATAAATAAATGTCTCTCAGCCACAAGTTGGTTAATATTCATCACCAACACCTGGCAACCCCTCAGCAGCCAGTAACCAGGAAAAAGCTCAGGTTGCTAGAGCCAATAACGTCAAAGCACACACACACGCACGCACGCACACAAAATCTATTTGTTTGACAAAGCATCACCCGTTCGTCTCTCTCCCAGTGTTTCTAAGGGCTCGAGTGAACATGTGTTTACATACGCTGTTTTTTTACACACGCACAAGATCCATGTCCAAACACACACAGGCGCACACAGGCGTGCACACAATCACATGCTAGTACTATCTGTTCCAAGCCACAAACACAGAATCAGACCCGTATACGGTAACGCCACCCCCCCCCCCCCCCCCCCCGCCCTTTCACACACGCCGCACACACCCACACATCTCCAAACAGGTGGCCTTGCTACAGTCGAGACCCAGAGCAGGCTAGAGGTTTCTTCTTCGCCATCAAGTCCCGGCGGAGACAAAACGTACAAATCCTCCACTCCTTTCCAGCTCTCTCTCCTCCTGCCACAGCTGCACAGACAGCTTCTCCCCGGCCGCCCGGCTATGCTAACCCTGTGCACTATATATAGGACTGCACAGAGCTAAATCAAACACAAGCACACTCGGGCCAAAGGGACGTACCGCGGCAGTAAAGGGGGAAGCAGTGTGGTGATGGAGGGTTGGTATTTACCGTGAGTGCTGGCTAGCACGGGCGCATCTTGGCTGAGGTGCCGCTTACTCCTTCTTCCTCCTTGCTCTGGTCTCCTCCCTTCTTGCCTGCTCTCTCTGGGTGGGGAATTGTCAAACGGCTGCGGCAGCATCAGCAGCATCAGCAGCAGCAGCAGCAGCATCAGTAGCAGCTCCAGGGCCTGCGTGCCTCTCTCTCTCTCTCTCTCTATGTCGCTCACTCTCTCTCTCTCTCTCTCTCTCGCTTTCTTTCTCGCTCTCTCACTCTCCTTTCCTCCGCCCCCTCCCCACACGCACTCTCTCTTTCCTATCCTCCCTTTTCTCTAACTCTATCCCCACCCCCGAAAACCCTCCTCCATCATTCTCTCCCTTTTTCTTACGCATTTTCTTCATATACTCTCTCTCTCTCTCTCTCTCTCTCTCTCTCTCTCTCTCTCTCTCTCTCTCTCTCTCTCTCTCTCTCTCTGTATGCGTGTAAAGCGAGCTGCGGAAACAGACTCTGTTGAATTAATCAGCCAGCTCCGCTGCTACAACCGTCGGCTACATCGGAAGAGGTATCGTTGGTGATAGGAGACGGGCATCTTGGAGTCTGGGATACAAATAAGGATGAGACTGTGGTTGTTGTTGTTGTTGTTGTTGTTGGCACAACCAACAGTCTGGACCTTTCTGTCCGTCTGCCAAATTGACTGAAACGACAGCAGCTTGCGTAGCGCTCCTCCTCCTCTCCTCTGCTAAGCCATGACACTAATTGAACCGGGCCTTGATGGATGCAACGTTTTGACTAACATGCAAACATCTGATAGTGATGCCACTGGTATTAATGAACAGGGTATAGCTCAAATCTGTAATTGTGTGTCAATGACAGTGAAGAGGTCGATAATTTGTCTGTTGAATGGAAAATTATGGGAATTATGAATGCTGTAAAAGAAAGATATTAATCGAATGCAGAATGTGTTCTACTGTCATTTCAATCTCACTATTTGTTCAAATTACTTGCCTGTTTAAAATTGGCTTATAATTGTTCATAGGAAACTAGACAGCTCTGTGAGGCATTGCAGTGCTTCCAGGTAAATGCCAGTTTTGCAGTTGTTGAGCTATTTAAGCGTGGACCAAAGTGGGCGTCTAGGTGAATGAGCTGCATTGCCACCCATAGAACCATGCCATGCTCCACGGGAGCACACATTTTACAGCCAAACTGACTTGCATCGTTTCTGTAGATTCACACCACCACTGGTGGGGTCTAGGAACCCCTGCTGAGATACTCCTATTATACTCAGAGGCTTTGCTAAAGATGTTTCTGAAAACACTTCCCAAACTTCAATTCTACCACCATTATTTGTGGGACCTCAATTTCAACCCCGATGCGACCAGTTATTGCGTTTTTGCTCCGTTCCAACGCTGATCCTCGCAGCTTTTAGCCTTTAACTACAACACAGAAAACACTTGCAATCACACTGCTTACACTTCCTTGTCACAATGAGTCATTATATTCATATCAGCTTATGTGTGGGGGCTCATGCGTGTCCATGCATGTGTATGTGTGGTTGAGAGTACCACATTTAGTCCCTCAAAATGATTTAATCCGGTTAAGGGGATATTCAATTAATCCAGGAGAGCCCTACATTTTGACAGTGCCATATTTTTAGCACATTTGCCTTCTGATGCAACAGAATTTATTTTCCCCTGCAGTTTTTAAGATAATATGAGTGTTCTTACAAGATGGAGAGCAAATAGTTTTTTGGTATGCTCTGCTATCAAGCTAATGCTGGACATTTATGTAACCATCTGACTTTGAAGCCATTATTCACATATTTGTTTTATCGCCATTTCTAAAGCCAGTTCCAACTCAAAGAAAGACGAAAGCAGCAGTTTCCTGGGAAGCAGCGGTGTGAGATGTGTGCGAGTAATAATTGTGGTTATGCAGATTATTAGATATTTGAATATATAGACTGTAAATGACAGTATTACAGTCATAATAACATATAAAACTGGGTGGGAATTATAGGTTATATGTACTGTGATGGAAAAACTCAGCATCAATCACTTTGGATGGAGATTTGTAATTAAAACAACAGACGTTACATGATCTGTAGGGAATGTAACGCAGAAACAACTATAGCAGCTTCTTTTTGTTGCTGTGGGTGTGGACGTTTCCGAATCATTGGTAAACTGCATTGGTTTTATCATTGAAGTATTATGCTTTCTTACTGGTTGTGAGAGGATTTATTTCTGGAGTCAACTCTCAGGAAATGGCTGACATGGCAATCAAATCTTAAATTAAGGCCAGCATGAAGCTGACCAGGCCAGATTAGTGGCCTCCATCAATCCCAGTCAAGGAGGTTTAAACAGGAAGTAGAAGACGAATGGGAGGTGTGTTTGTTTGGGGGGGGTTTGAACATACAGGAGACGAGGTGAAGTGGGGAGCGAACAGAGTAGATGTAAGGGATTAAAAAGAGCTGAGAGAAACAGGAAAATAAAGAAAGAGAATTTGTTTGTAGAGATTTAAGTCCCGGACTGCTACAAAATTGCATATAAACAGGTGCAGCTGCATATAAATTCCTTCGGTAGGCAATGTGACAACGTTTAGCTTTTGTTTGTAGTATGATGTTTAAGCAGACTTTGGTTGGATGCATAATATCTGAAATATAATCCAAGGCATAAAAAAACAAGAAAATGTCTTCCACCTTTCAAGCATCAAGGGTCAAGCGTATGGTGCGTTTTCCAAGCGCTCAGTAGTTTTACAAGGAATGGAAAGGGACAAAGACTATAATGTGTAAGGACACTGTTTGAGACAAACTCAATTAAGAGAAGAAAAAAAAGCTTTAGTTTAAACACAGCCTGTCGAACAGTTGTTAAAAAGACAAAGGCAATTTTCTGAGTATCCTGTAAGTGGTGATATGTATTATTCCAGCTGATTTGTGTTACATTACACTAGACTATTATTAACCCCAGTTTTGACTGTGCATCCTTGATTAGAAGGAGTTCAAATGGAGATTGCTGGGTCGGCCGAGACAACACGGCTATTAGTGATTATTGATTAGCTGTGGGACAGCACATATGATCACGAGGTCTACCATCTGACAGGGCCAGCTGCGAGCAGTACACAACCGTTGCCATAGGGATGGTGTCCAGGGAGACAGCTATGGCCTTTTAGCAGCAGCCACACTGCCCACAGAAGGTCATTCCTCACCTAAGGTACCTTTCTCCGACTGTCCATCACAGATTGTTTCCAGGCAACCGATCTAAAGCTCTTTGTTTGTCTGTTTTTCGAGGAAGCAGTCCACCCTTCTGTTTTTTTTGGGGGGGTTTGCCATTTCAATATAACAAATTAATTGAAATAAGAGACAAGAGGTGAGAATCTAAAGTGCCTAATTTCTTAAGGAGAAAACAAGGATTAAATGCAACAGCAGAAGCCGGTGGATTGACTGTAGACAACAGCCTGATACAGCACCCTGAACCAACTGTACAAAAGAGGGAGAGGTGAAAAGGGGGAGGTTTCATTGATCCAGGAGTTTCCCCTCTCTCAAATGAAGTACTATAACTGTATATGCTATGTTGAGAACTGTAAACACTGCCATATTACCAATTGAGCTAGTTATGAAACACATGATTACTTAAACCTGCTGTAGCAGGTATCTGTCACCATTTGGCTGGTTTAGTTCACATAGTCAACTAAACATCCAGTAATCATGTTATCATGTGTTCCATTTCTTTCTTCGGAAATTAACACACGCCAGCGTTTGAAATGGTGATATAATATTATGGTAAAAATTTAGTAGATTAGATTTAAAACATTTTATGCACTTTTTCCATGTGTTTATATCAAGATATTTTTGTTTAAGTGTCTGAATCTACTATGAGACATCTTTTCATTATTGCACCCTACATTTACCCTCTACATTTGCGACATCTACGACTTTCATAATCATAAAGAGCTGTTTCTAAATATATTACGGCCATATTTTTCATCACCAACAACACAACAAAAAGAGAGAAAAATGAATTAGCATTAAGGTCCAAATTGATTGATGTGATACACCGCCATCTTCAGTCTTTGAAGAGAGAATCTATCTGCATGAGCAAACTCACTCTCATCACCGAGCTTCTGTCAGTCCAACTGATCCATAGCTGAGTCTGTCTTTGCATGAATGACCATGATGCCGCCTGTGAGCGTAGTGTAGCTGTCAGCAATGACAGCAACACAGACTGCCAAGCAACTAGCTGGACTACCTCCAACGGGGTCTGCCCACACATAAAAACATATAAACACTAACACATACGTAATTACATGACATTATTGAATTATTTTGCTGACTGCATGTGAATTCAGGTGACAGACATGATACGTGCAAAGGTTTTGGCTGTGAAGATGGACAAAATCGGTTGGCAAGGTTGCCATGAATTTAGCAATTCAATACGAATGGTTGTAATGTTTTCGTATAAAATGAGGACTTGCTTAAAAAGCAACCTTCAGGCGATCTTAAAGGGGATTTCTCAGCCCTTTCCCTATAGTTGAAAGGAGAGTAACCAGTGGTATTCGGTAAAGCTTGTGCATGATGGTCCTTCTCATTGGTTAGGCTATCACTGAATTTAGTATCCATACCTACACTTGTGTTTGGGTTTTGGATTGTTTTACAAAGAGAAACGGAGACATGCTACAAAACAACATCAATGAAGGGAGGGCAACAATGCTGCCATTCAGAAAACCCAATGAGTGGTGTGACCCAGTATTTTACACTAAAACATTGTCAGCAAAACCATTTGTAATTGCAGACTGTAACATGCAGGTCTCGCTCTATTTTACTGACACTAATCTCAAACCATTTAGGCTTATAATAGAGGAAGCCATTATGTTATGTAAGTTGCCCTCGGCCAGTCTATCCACACTTCTACAAATAGGCACGTTGCCAAGACAACAGCTCACACACCTTGCCATCCGAGACCACCTGCGGGAGGCCTCCTAAGGACTGAATACATAAATGCATGCATAAGAATACAGTGCAAACCAAATACACAGATACAGTACACACAGCTCTCATCTTTTTTTACACCACATTACACATGCCCACATGTCTGCATAACCAAGACCAATCAGAGGGAGTATATGTGCAGAGTCATGTGAGTCCTCCCGCCATCCACAGCTGCGTCCTTGAGGCATAAAAGCTGCAACAGGGATATAGTGACTCACTGAAAGTCTCTTCGTACATACATTATGACAATTATGACATCTTAATAATTTCAATTCCAGAGGAGGGTATAAGTAGATACATTTTCGATAAAATGTCCCTGTTTTCATCCACATTCTCGCAGTGCCGTCATCCGTGTGTGTCCTGGTGTTCTCTACAGTTTTCTTTTTCTGTCGACAAGTGCTTACTCACGTATCTGTCCATGCAGGATTCTGTCCCCTTCTGTCCCCAAGACTGATTTAAAAAGTGAGCATGGGAAGCTAAGCACGGCGTTAGCACGTAGCTAGCGAGCTAGCAAAACCTGCCGGCTGCTCGTGGTTATGTTGCTAAAACGGCACCTCTCGAGACCCGAGAGCGCAGCAAAGGGATGGCCATGAGCCGAATGTGATTCAGGACGCTAAAACTATATTATATATCACTCATTATCTTCATCGGTGATTGGCTAAACTGCTTTTTAGACCGCTTTGGGACCCGGCCCGAGCTCACTAGAGACATGCCGTCAGGCGGGGAGGACGTGCAGGAAATACTTCGCACAGATTTCGTAATTTATTAAAATATTACTGGGTATATTCAATGTTTCAAATATATTCAATGTTTCAAAAAGATATGTCAAATGTATTTTTATTATAATATAAATATATATATTTTTGTGTCTCAAGGTGGGGCCAGGCCCCATAGCCCTCTATGGACCAGCCACCAGTAGACAAAGTGAAAGTGGGAAATGTACCTTTTCTTACACTGCTGTTTCTCCATGCAAAGCCCGGTTACCTCAAGCTTCAGTGCTCTGTTTCTCTCCTCCAGAAGTCGAAAGCGGTTGACATTGTAGGCCGAGTGTCTTGCAGGTTGTTGGGATGAAACTTCACATCTCGTCTACATGAAAAGAGTAAAGATGAAAACAAAAAAAAAACAATGAGACTTTTCTGGTATCATTACAATAATAATCATTAGTTGTAATTTATATACTCTACCATATAAATATGCCAGTACTTGATGCATTTAAGTTATGGAATAGGACATGAGGCTGCTGTCAATCTTGCTTACAGCGACGTCCTCAGGCTTCAGTTCCATCCCGTGGGGTCAGTCACAGGAAAAGGATTACTAGGTCTGAAAATGAAGCTGCTAAAGCAACAGGTTTTGAGCCTCAGCAGGATTTGCCAGTCAGTGTTTTTCTCCTTAGAAGTTTTCTTGATGGATTAAAATGGCCTTTGAAAGTACATTTTCACTCTGACGCTTGGACCTTCCATGGAAATAAACTGCATATCTGTAATAGACAGATTGGAGTGGTGAATGGTTTCTCCTATTGCTAAGCTTTCGTTCGTGCCAGACCTCTCCATGTGTACAATTTGATAGTGCGTTATTGGGTTAACAATTGTCTTCTCCTGGAAAAGAACTGCTCTACTGCCAATCTTGTGCTTTTAAATTTTCCACTGACTTTGACGCCACCAGAGGGGCTCCAGATAGTGAAGTTACTGTAAAGAACTGAGCAGCTGTTTGGCAGAGGTAAGGGGAAAGCTGATTTAGAGGAAGCGCATTTAAATTACTGAAGTTAAACTCCCAAGGATGTGAGGATGCCTGTTGCCATTTTGTGTCAGACGAGAACTCTACGAGTGAATCTAAAAACAGATTTGATGCTCTGTTCCACTATATCTACTTGTAGTCCTGTAAAGCTACAATCATAGTCCTCCAATTTGCGCCATGTAAATCATCAGCTTAAAACATTACCACCGTAGACTAAATACATCTGTGTATTACTCTGAAGTCTGTTAGCTTTTTTTCTTTATCTCAGCTTCCGTCCTCTTAACATTAAATAACCACATGGAGGATTATTAGAGTCGATGAAAATATAATTTGTCTAGTAACCCACAGCAAACACCCAACAGATGGTTAGAATATCGACAATCATGACTCTGATATACCAATTAGCGTGTTAATATAGCATTTGGCATTTTGTAAGGCACTCTAACACAAAAGTAGTAACCTGATTCCCTGGCTGCAAGGTGGATTATCATCCCCCACAGAGACTAAAAACAATGTGCGGAGCAAAATGTCAGCTAACAGATAAAAGCCTAAGCTACCAAAGCCAGTAGGGGGCACCTGCCAAGCAGACAGGAGGACAGCCAGATACACCTGCTAATACGGCAGATCTGCCAAGCAGACAAGCCTGCAGATAGACCCACCAGTGTAATATGCTGGACTTTCCAAGAGCAGGCAGACAAATAGACCTGCCAACCACTATTGTGTGTTTTCCAAACAGACAGACAGACAGACTAACACATTCAGTCGGCCTATTTAGAGTGAGATATTAGGCCATATGGACATCTATGTGAGAACTGATGAATGAGTCAATAAGACCAGAAAGGGTGTTGATGGAAAAAATCTGAATGAACAGCTTATTGGTTGTAAGAAAAAAAATCATGAAATGAATCGCTAGCATTAGCAGATTAATGGTTCTCATCAACGCATATATCGATGCCGGGTTGAGACATCTAATTGAGACATGATTAGTTCAGTCCCCACGTCAGTCAGTCATGCAGACAACGGACGTTGTGACTACACCAGTCCCAAGTCGGGCAGGTCCCAGTTTTGCCCTCCTCTCGGGAGAAGTCATCCTTGTACCGAGGGAGCTGCCAAAGCTGCTGACAGGAGCTGCGTCAGAGTTGGAAAGCGTGACGCACTCGTGAGCTCTGGGGCCACAAGAAGCACCGACAACATCTCCTGATAAATGTGAGCCGGTAGGGGGGTGGGGGCATTCAAAGGGACATGGCAGATTGTGAAGAGACACTTTCAGGGCCGCGCATTTATTCCCAAAGGGGCGGCTGCCTCGCACACTTCCTGAATGCCGGCCTTTCATGTGTGGATGGGCAAGTGGCACACTGCATCGCATGCATTGCAACTACATCGGACATTTGGCCTTTATTCATTCAGTCATTATGACGGAAAAGCAGTTTGCTACCTTTTCTGTTCGTCTTCCATAGACCACTGTGGATAACTATGATTATACAAACCATGACCATGGATTCGGTTTGAATAATTGGCTGACAATGTGTGGAATGCAACACCGTCAGACTGCACACTAGGAAAGACTTCTGTTCTTTTTTTTGTATCCATCCCATGGATAACTTACACAAAGAAAGAATAAGAATATATAAGTGTTTGACTGACTCTGTTTAATGTATCAAAAGCTGCTCTTATCCAAGCCAAGAACTCTATTTGAAATGACGTGTTTCGGCTTTTAATGTTGTTTTTTCCTATATATTAAATAGAGCCAATTCATCTCAAGGGGTCAGCCAAAGGTAAAAAAATGACATAAACAATAGATTAAGTTTCGACTGGTGGTAAAACAGGATTGAGACAGCACTAAGGAAATATCAAGAGGACTGGTCGGCCAAAAACCTTGCTCCTGAAGTGGGCCCCTTCTTTCTTATCCCAAAATTCAGAAGAAAATGTTACCACATGTTGCTCAATTAACTAAATAACTGGGATAATTGTTTTATTAAGCAAGGCACATAATGTAGGTAGCTATTAAGACGTCACAGCATACAATTATGTAATAGTCGGCATAGTCAAATGATTCACTTAATAAAACCATCATTTTCTTGGTTGACTGATATTGGTGAGAATGGATTAGTAACACAGCACGAGGTGTCTGGGCATTGAACCAAGGCCATCGTGGTTAAGTGGCACGTGCTCAGCCAACCGACCCACCAGGATGCCCCCGAGGTAATCTCTCTTTGACTGGCCTGGGCTTTTAAAGAGATTGCGACATCGCCATCTGGTGTGTGAGTGAAATACTTGCATCCAGTGCTGCCCGATGCGCGTCAGCCACTGACGACCTGCACCAAAGACAATGAATCCACAGCATCAACTTCTCAGGAGCGAAAAAATGCACTACCGTCCACCAACACTTAGTGAGGAGAACACATTTTGTTCTGTTTGTCAGAACGTGTCCTCTTAAAAAGTGAGCGGGAAAGCAGCGTGGACGGACACGTGTATGTTTACACGTTGACAATGTCCCCTACCTTGAAAGCAGTACCAGCTATGTCCCCAAATGACCGTCTCCCCGTCACACCACAGAGACCGGCACGCGAAGGCAGAGGTGACGCGTTGGCGGCGCGTGTGCACGTGTTCGATGTTGCGTGAGCGCCCGCGCGTGCGTCTGATCCGCGGCTCCACTAGCATCGCTGTTCCGTCGTGTGAACAGGCTGCAAGCTCTCACCCGAACAGTTAAAACAGCAGAAGGAAAAACGCTAGCGTGGAACTTGAAACCCCAAATATTTTTAATTTGGTAGTATCCTTGAATTAAACAATTGTTGACACATGGGAAAGTCACATGGGCCAGTTATTTCGATCTCTGACATATCCGTGTCTAAACATGCCACTCCCCTCGGGGATAAGCCCCTCCCCCTTTCGGATCCAAGAAACGCCCCTGCGGTCCAACATCCTTGTTTCCTCTGAATCTGTCTGCGAGGCAGAACTTCTGCCAGAACTTCTGTCCGAACCACGATAAAGCATTGTCTTCTGCCAATGCTTTACCGTTGTTCGGAGAGGAAGAGGCACTGAGCGTGCGTGAGTGAGAGGAGAAAACAACGTATAGTTCATTGTTCCACTCTGTTGCCTAGCAACGGCTCCCTCGCCGTCTGTTTCCATCCATCCTGTAGACGCATCGCTGCTGTTGCTCTTGCAGTGAATCGTTTTCTGCGCATGACCCAAAGCCCTGAGGGACCAGGGTTCAGCAACAGATGCAAACTGGATTGGGCAGAACATATGCAGTGAGCCCTTTAAATATGCAATGGCCAAAGGCAACATGTACTTTAACAACCCGAAAAGCTATCACCTCTACAGCATGTTGTGGCCTGGCTTTTTTCTAAACTTTATGTTTGGAGTGTGGTTTAAAGATTTAACAAAATACGGCAGCAGACATTTGTTCATTGTTCACAGTTGTAAACCGTAAAGGATTACTCAAAACAATTCTCAACTTTAAAATGTTAAGAATGTATAGATGGCAAAATATTAGCTGAAAATTTGTAATGATGAAGTAAAGCATTACAGTGAACAATCAATGCACCTGCAAAGCTCGTCATCTGCTTTATCCTCAGATTGTGCCTCTCCCAGGTGGGCTAATAACTTAGGTCTCTTTTCTGTGAGGAACAGTATGATTTTATCGTGATTTATCATAGCAGGAGTATAAATCCTTACAGACGAGATTAGTATAAGTGGTAAAACTTCCCCCTCGTACTGTAGCAGTAGTAGTTAGTAGTAGTAGTAGCGACACAGGCCCACACAATGTGGTACCACGGTTTACCTTGCCCTTGGTGTGCAGGTGGTGACGCGGCACGTTTCTGGCAGCAATCATGGCGAGCTGTCTTTGGATCCCCTGTAACTCCTCTTGAGACCGTCTCAGCAGCTCCTCTGTATTAGGCCCGGTGGTGCGATCCCGCATTATCACCTGCAGAAAAAGAGATGACAGAGCTACGCTGCAAACCTCACACCGCAATAAGAACTTACTGAGCTACACGCACACACAAACAAACCCAAAGGATTCAACTGAATGTGAGCTGATGTAATGACAATACATGGTCATTACATCAAGAATTTTGGTAGCGGCGCCGGCGGGCTGTGATTGGAAAACGGGACTGGAGGGGGTGGGATTATTCAAATATCTAGGTTTGTGACGTACAAAAACCGTGACGATTTTGAACAGCTCATTCAGAGGCTGAAGGCAGGATCAACTCAGAAACCCGTATATCACTCAAAACAGCATGGATGGATTTTCTTCCAAGTTTGTATGCGTGTGGAAGCGCCAGAGACACACAATAACACCCCAAATCCCAGAAAAAGTGATTTTTCTATAATATGGGCCCTTTAAGACACATCATTTGTTTGTCACCGTACGTATATTGTTGATCCCTGAGAGCAACAATGTACAATTAACCAGTGCTGCCCTCTGCCTCAATACGTCTACATGCATTTGCAGGTGCTGACTGCAGTGATTCATGTATATGTGTGTGACCCCCGTGTGCGGTGTGTGCGAGCGTGTTCGTCGAGTGAGAGAGATAGGGAGAGTGCGCCACTCAGTTACGTAACGGAGGATTACTGTATCACAGCAACACAAGGACAGGGGGAGCATGGAATAAAAAACAAAAGATGGTATCCGTCATCGCTAAATCCCCATCTGCACTTTTGCACAAACACCTAAACCGAAACACACACTTTATTCACAGAAACTAAAATACAGTGGCACGTGGAAGGGAAGGTTGAAGATCTGACTCCACTGCTGGAACATCAAACAGCTGATTTCAGTCATCTGTTTACTGTCTTTTGGACTAACACATGTCTGATGTAATGAACAAAAGACACTGCAGAAGAAGAGCTATTTTAGAGACTATCAAGAACAAGACAACCAATTGACAAGGACGAAATACAGATGGTTTGTTTTTAACCTTTTTTTCTTAGGGGTTAATAGAAAGAGCAGGAATAGTGTTAGTGTTAATAGTGCCTCTCCCCCATCTCTACGTAGCTTAGCGCCTCAGCCAACTGCTCACCTTGGGCAGCTTATATTTCCTAGCAGGGGCCTGGAGGGGGAAAGACGGAGCAACAGCAACACATGACACTCCGGAGTCCTATAGCCCCCTTCCTACCAGGCCAGGTGGTAAGCGTCCTACAGATTTATTAATAAAGTAAGAGGAGGGTGCTGTGAGGGCCTCATTATCCAGCCCTGCCATCTACCTATTCATTATTCAATCAGATCACTGTTTTGATTGGGTTCCTTTAGTGCGCAATTCTCTTTAAAGAAGACAGAAGATAACTCAGCTAGATTCTGACCATATTCAAAAAAACACCTCATTTTAGAGTAACAAATGGAGTTCCGTTGTGGGAATAATGCATTATTTGAAACCCAACAATGTTGGTTAATAAAAAGGTAGTCGTGAATGACTTTTGGAGACATGCTCGAAGCTCTGCATGTATTCTAAAGAATATGACCATGCACTTCGCTCAGTGCAGGAGATTCTGCAACTGGAGAAGAAATTGCAGTTTGCAGTCTTTAAAAACAGTTTGAGGATATTAATGCAACACTGTTAACCTTAAATGTTAAGAAAGCTTTAAAATGACTTTGAAGTTTTTGCTTCACCCATCCGTGTGGGCGGCTGCTCTCATCCTCTTCACAGTGATCTTTTTCTCTATTGAGTTCTCACCTTCCCGATTGTGAGCGTAGTGCCAATGTTTCTGCCTTGTAATCTTCACAAACGATAAAGCCTCAAAATAAAAATATTTCGAAAACTAAAAAAACATGTATGGAAAATCTGTATTGCTGAGGCACGTCCTCAAAGGTGTTCAGCTCCTCAGTGCGTCCGCCTGTAAGTAACTAAATACCTTTAACCTGACTGCAGAAGTCCGTTATGAGTCAGGATTGTTTTTCTCGGTGTTCTCGTACCCGAGGATGCCTGCTGCTCGACCATATGGCACACTTGAGAAAATGAAATATGGACTAGAGATGGAGAAGTGCGCTTGAGGTTAATAACCTCTCTCATTAGGAGAGGACTGCTTGTGTATCTCTGAAGTTTATGTTAAAAGGTATAATGTACATGAACGTCACGTCAATGTTTGAAAAAATAAGGCTTTTGCACAATGAAGCATTGCAGTTTATTAAGTGATTTTATTAATACAGCAATGTTTCAACAATGACCATTACAGGACTTTAATTTCTTGCATCTACTTTATACACGCTTGATACTTTCTTCCCGATTGGTCGATAAAAAAAAGCTTCCCATTAATTTGTAATGAACTTGTTTTAACAGTCCTAAAATTGTAACAAATATAAACCTCAAGATTTGTTCACCACTATATTTGTACAGTTACACATTAATAGTCATAGATCAAAACATAAAAATGTAACTCCAGGTTAAATCATTTTATGTTATTTCAACAAGAAGACTTCCTGTCCAGGCCAAGCGGCTATATGGTCTAAACGTAAATGTAGAACTTGTTAATCCAGACAGAAGTGCTGTCCTAACACATCCCCGCTTCCATTGAGTAACTGTGTGGCAGTTTCAAACTCCAGTGGGACAGTCTTGATCCGTGACTGCTTCAGGTCTCTCTCCATCAGCTAGGGACAAGTACGTGGGACACATTATTGATGCCTCTCAAATGGCCGAGCTCAAGAGGAGTGTTAGCACTTATTAAAGTATGCACTAATAGACTATATTAATGTTGAAGTCCCAACTACCTCATATGTTGTTATCTCCAGCACCTCGCTGATGTCGTCCTCTAGTCCTGAGAGCGGTGTGTTGATGGAGCCTGCAGCTTTGGCTACATCTGGGTGGTAATGATTCTGCAGTGTCTGCAGGAAACCAGAGGATAATAGTGGAAAATGAGGTATGCTTCCGTTGCGTTAAGATTCCTGAATGCATACGATATTCTTTCCTCTCGCTTTCCAGTTCAAACCTTTGCCGTAGACACTTTGAAGCTGTGATTAATACAATGTCAGGGATGATTCCAGAACCATCACATGCTGTACACACCTTAATCTCCCACAAGCTGCTCTCTAAGGCACGGCACTGAGCAGGATCATCTTCCTCCATTAGATACGGGTCCTCCACAGATTCTGTCATAATGAATAGAAACAAACCTCTGCTTTAACCCTGAAATGCTTCCTTAGAATGTACATCACGGTAAAGTTATTATTAGTTGTGTTCGAGGTAATGAATCTGCCTAAAAACCTAAATCACCAGCATGTTGACGCAAACAGGAGAGTGACCGTCACTCACCATCCTGAGTGCTGGGCTTGTGCACGAGGACTCTGCAGGATGGGTGGCGCCGGATCAGGTTGTAGATAAAGGGCAGCACGATGAGGAGGGCTGTAGGCGGTGCTGTGAGAGCCAAGCGAGCCAGGCGTTTGGCGAACGCAGCGACGAGGTACACCGGCAAGTGACTGGAGGAAGGCACAAACGGTTCTAAGCGGTTTTCGGGAGTCATAGAATCGCCGTGAATCGAATACGCACGTTGTCCCCAAAAATTCCATTTAACTTACTGGGGCGCAACATTGGGTAACAATATACAGGCGTGGTTCAGTTAAAAAAATGTAGCACCCAATCAGTAACTGCTATGTTTGTAACACTACAAACATAATCATCTAATCAACTGTACGCTGGTCCAGTGCTTCAGGAGGACATGTACACAACTATAAGAGGATGAACTGAGGGTGGAAAAAAACATTTTAGTGAAGCACAAATGTTCTTACCTGGAGCTAAGGAAGAGGTTAGCGAGATGGAAAAAGCGTGCTCTGTATTTCACATGGAAAACAGAGGGCTCAAGGAGATTATACAACTTCTTGTAGAAATCTGGGTAATCTCTGCAAGCACACACACAACATATCGTAAATGATTGTATGCAATTAAAACACATGTGTCAGTCTAGTGTTGTCTTTTAATAGTTTCAGGATGCAGTTTAAAGTTTCTTTAAAGCAATACAGAATTGAACAAATTGAGATTTTCTTTTCATGAAATACTTACAAGTTGTGTTGATGTATGAGGACAAAAAGCCCATTGAGAGCCAGCAGGCTGATAGCACCACCTGTTCAACCAATCAATGACAAAATTCCCCTTCATGAGTAATCATCCATAAAAAACAAAACGCACTGTGGTTATTTTAAAGCAGTCACTGTCAAGTAGGGTCACTACTAACACACACACACACACACACAACTTACCAACTTCATAGGCAGCAGTCAAGAAGTCAATCATAAGTGTGGGTTTACTCATGTGGGGTAAAATGGAGTCATGGAGGATCACCAAGATCTTTTTATACATGTTGCTCGGCAACTACAACAGACAGATGGCAGTGTTATAGATCTGTCGGGAATATATGTCAATAAAACCAACAAAAAAAAAAGTTGGAAATGCAATCATGAGTATAATACCTTATACTTGAGAAAGCCCAGCCACATCTTCTCAAAGGCACGTTTGTGTTCCTGTTAGAAAGTTCAACATTAGAAAATACTATTCAAGATTTATCTTAATTAACAAAAGTGATCGTCGAACTACAAACATTTCACTTACATTTAGTTTGGAAACTTTCCAGTCGTCATGCTTGACTAGAAAAAACAATAACATTAGTTTAATGACTAAATGACTATTACATCACATTCATGTACTATAATAACAAAGATATATATGATACAATAACTAAAACAGCATCTTCTCCCCGCACGGCAACACTGTGGCACTGATAACAAGCAGCTCTCACCTTCCTGTTTGATCATAAAGTTGATGAGCCCCGACTCCTGGCTTGGTATACTGATGTTAGCCATGAGGGTGAACACGTTGTTCTGATATACGGGCACCAACGCCTGAGAGGGGCAAGACGAGCCGAGAGCAATCAGCGCAGCGGGTGATATTTCTTGGATAAAAGAAGGTAATAAACAACCTCAGCAACTGCGGATGATCAGTTCCCTTACCCCTTTGTTTTTGTCCATGACCTTGCCCACATTCTCACGGATGGAACTCATGACGTAGTAGCGTACGTCCTCCATCTCAAGGAACTCCTGGAACCTGGAGATCAGCATGGAGTTGTCTGTCGTTTTGCTCAGCAGTCGGTCCACCACTCCCTGATGATGCAATAATAGAAACATCATAAAGCGCCTTTGCCACTAATGACAAAAAAGTTGGATGATACGTCTGAATTCACATAAAGGAGCAGTTAATGCATATTCATATTCCAAGTGCTGACAACCAGGTTGTAGGACCCAAAGTCTTACCTGGATGAGTTCTCTTGGGAAGCTGTAGTGTTCACTCCAGTCCAAGTCCTCGAGTGGATGCCGTCCTTCTCCTTCAGCAAACTTCATGAGGCAGCACAGGGCACTTTCCTGTATTCAGACAGTTATTATGGCACTAGAGACAATGCAAGATTGGAAAGATAACAACTGAATGATGAATAGCGTGTTCCATCCTGACCTGGAATGCAAGGAAAGTACAGTAAAAAAGGCCAGTAACAATAACTGAAATTACTTGATTGTCCTTATTTCCCTGCAATTACTCTCATATATTTCGGCAATAATAATATACAAACTCACCAATACTACGTTTTAAGAGAACGAGTGTTACTATTTAACATCCACAGTCTTATAAATAAGAACCTATAGTGTGTGTGTGTGTGTGGGGGTTTCCTTGGAAACTTTCAGTCAGCTCACCTTCACACTGTACAGCTCATGATCGAGGTGCTCGAGCAGCATCTCCACACAGTTGCTGTATCGCTGTCGCATGAACAGGCGGTACTTCTCTTCAGCACTCATCTCTCCTGAAACAGAGATTTAAAAAAAACAGACAAATTAACAGATTTGTGTGACCTGGAACCCCGGTGAGGGTTTGCTGTCGGGTTTATTGCACAAACAACCCTATAAGATATATAACATCCACCGCATAACCAGCGTTCAGTTCTAATAACTACTGTTATTATTGAGATGTAACGTTACTCACCACTCAACGCCTCTTCCTCTTCCTCTGTGGGCAGTTTGCCCAAATAAAGATCTTTCTTCTCTAACAAGGTGCTGAACAATTTGCTGCAGGCATTGACAGCATTGACCACATCTTTCTCTTTTTCCGACTGCAAAAGGACATAAAGAATTAAAAAAACACGTGCACCGTAAGGTTTAAGTAACCGTGTTGTTGTGAGTAAAGCTAACGTTGGCTAACCAGCATGTATTCAAGTCTGTACCTACAGCAGTGTAAACTTAGTTGCGTATTTACCTCAAGGACCTCGAGGATGTCAAAAACGTCGTTTGCATTTTTTTTACCCTGAAGTACATCATTGACTTTGGTATTTAAGTCGATTTTAGCTCTTTTTCCACTTTGTTCTGCTGTTTTCTTAAAAGTCACGTTGCGTTTTTTGGAAGGCGCCATGATTTCTAGATGGTGCTGCGTTCATGTTACCTTTGAGGAATACGTAATGTTAACTACTTTCATCCTGCAAGTTCCATGGGAGCGTCCTTGACATTTTGTTCACAATATATTTAAAATGTTAACGTTTATTAAATATCAACATGTAACAATTTACGTAACATACAAATAACATACATGTGTATAATGATATAAGACCACTTGGGAGGCTAAGACATTTAAGGAGGGAGTTCCCTTTGTTCCATAGGTTTGTGAATGCAGCACTGGTCGTAAACACTCACATTGTTGTGTCGCCTCCTCGTGGTGGGAGGGTGAAGTCGTGGTCTACGTTTTAACGAAACCATCATTTCACCAATCAATGATCTTGTTATATGATACTATAGCTATAAAGAAATAACAGATTCTGTATCGTGTGTAAACATAACTTTCACTGCTACTACAGCTGTATAATAAAAGAGTTGTGCAATTTGTGAAAAATACATTTCTCATTCCATTCCAACGGTTATTCATTTTAATTAGCACAATCGCAGGTTAGTTTTATGGTGATCTTAACAAGAATTGGGATGTATTTAAAAAAAAAAAAAAAAACTCTAATTGGCTTTATAAATTTGACAATGGGCCAAATAAATCGCTTAATGAAGTGTAAGCTTTGATCAGTTAACATACTTATAACTTTCTACTGTGGAACCCTCATAAATATCTACAGCTGATCTTGAAAATGCATCCTTGAATTGTGTCCCTATCCTGTGTGGAGTTGAGGCAAGGTGATACGAGACAAAACAAATCAAAACCTATCCGTGAGAATTTTTTAAGACAAAGAAAGCGGAGTGGAGCGGATACAGGACTTGATCCAGGTACGAATTAATATCATGAACTAAGGGTACAATAAAGATCACAGAATTTTATTGTCTTGTTTAATTGTATTTTTATAAGACAAACTATATCATATCACTAAAAAAAGAGGACATCTGGGAAGATACAATAAAACAAATGTAATTCCAAACAAGAGAGAATATTTTGTTCTGAAACCCCGTTCTTCTTTCTGCCTGCAGTGGGACCTAATCAGAGTCATTTCCTAAATCTGCATTGTCCTGGAGGAAAAAAAAGAGAATATATGAACAAAATATTTTTAAACCACCAAACATCATCGTTTCATGCGAATATCATTACACTTTGATGGCTTCCAGATACCTGTTTCTGCTCCTTTTTGTCTTGCGATCCAGTAGCTGTGGCTGTAGCTTCAAAGTCATGGATGGGAAGTGTGGACATCCAGCTGACCATGGAGCCTTCATGACGCTCAGTCATAACAATAGTGGGGTAGATGTGAGCCTCCTTGAAGGACTTGATGGCCTCCTCCTCGAGGTCCCAATCCAGCCGCTCGTGCAGCCCGTCCCCTCCGAATCGCTTGTTGTAGCGGTCAAAGTGAACCCTTTCCAGGACCAAGCCCAGTCCGGGAGCTTTGGGAACGTCCACCTTATCTTGTCCCCAGCTACGCTCGATCACTTCCTCCTTCGCGTAGCCCTTTACCACCGCAATCACCAAGCCGATCATCTTACGGATTTGATGCAGCATAAAGCTCTGGCCTCGTACAGTGATTACTGCGAACTGCATACCGCTGTTCATAAATGGCTCTCCGCAAAGCATCTCTATGATGTAGCGGCGGGCACTGGGGTCACTTGGAGCCTTCTGAGAAGTGAAGTTGTGGAAGTTGTGGGTGCCCTTGTAGAGAGAAAACAGACGGTTCACCTTCTGAAGCGTCTCTGGCTCCAGGCGAAAAGCTGCCGTGTCGGCAGTGTCATAGTCTTTGGAGGAAAAGGCCACGGTTGGAAGCATGTAGGCGTATGTACGAGCGTCACAGTTGTTTTTGGAATTGAAACCTTGGGTCACACGTTTAAGACCTGATGGGGAAAAAGGGTGAAAAAGAAACGTGGCTGAACGTTGATACAATCTTAAACTCAAATGAATGAAAAAGTAGATAATTTTAACCAATGTCTCACCAAGGACTTTGATCTGTTGTGGCAGATGTTCGTTGATTTTTTCCATGGTGTCTTCAATCAACCGCAGCTTTAAGGACACCACTTGGCCAGCAGCAGACACACCCTAAAACAAGCAACAATAATAATGATGACGATGGACGGCCAACAGTTGGTTGGCACAATGCATTAAATGTTTCCTTCCAAAGTACTCCTGTGATAACTGCACAGTCATACCTTGTCTGTTCTGGCACATCTTTGGAAAGACATCTTCTTCATTTCATCGCCATGGTTTTCAGGAATGCAACCCGATTTAATGAGTGCAGTGACAAGTTCGTCCTCGATGGTCCTAAACTGAGAGGTTCCTGTATTTCTCTGAAACACAGACATCCAACACACATTTAGCAATATATTCTTTTCTATCAAGTGCTTGGAGAGGAGAACCAGCTACAATACCTACCTGCATGCCATAGTATCCCTTTCCAGAGTACGCCACGAGGAGGACCACTTTCTTCTTGGGATATTTCTTTTCATCTTCAGCAAGTTCCCCTTCTGCTTTCAACTTTTTTGCAGCCTTCTCAGCAGAGTCCTCATTTTCCTCGATGGCTCTCTTCAGCAGCGTGGCCGTCTCCTCGTCTCTGGCGCCTTCACTCATTGTGCAAAGCAATTTGCGAGGGCCACCTGTGGAGGGGTCAGGAAACAACCCGTGATCAGGACCCACTGATACGGGATACGGGATCCCTCCCGTGGGTTAACGCTAGATAGACGCTCGAGCTCTGCGAGGTCAAACGTGGTTGTGACGAAGAACGCAACAACACACTAAAGGGACATACGGTTAGAAAAATAAATGGACACACATAACCACGTCTTGGATACGTTCACCGGCGAATTGTCTTTGGGTAAATCTGCTTACCGTGTCTTTCGAACGTCAGTCGGCTGTTACCTAAGGCACTCAACAGCGGTCGGATTTTAAACATGTCACGCTAAGCCATCCTCCAGCTAAAGGATGGAGACTGGCATGTCAGCCGAACTACGGAAGCTAGCGCGGAGAGGAGCAGACTATTCAGATGCAAACCACTTCCGTAGACCAAATGTGAGCTAGCCCTTAAAGACGTAACTGTGCCTTTCGATAGCAGGATTCAGAAACGTATGTAAATATAAATGCAAACTGTAGCGGTGTCAAAGAGTGCTGGAGTAGATGAGGCAACATAAACACATGGCCAACGTTAACTTTGACCTCTTTGGTAAATATCGCGAGACTCCCTGTTCTCGTTTTTGCTTACATCATAAAATAACTTTAAAGTCATTCTTTTAAAGCACATGTGGATTCAGATATTCACATATCTGCAAACTATAGTTGTCTGAAGACTACATTACACAGTACAATTTCAAGATTTGAATTTTCCATATAATTGGATGTAAAAATGCCCAGGTAAATAATATGGTATAGAATAAAATAATTGACAATTGCAGTTGTCACGGCTCGTTTTATTCTATACCATATTATTTACCTGGGCATTTTTACATCCAATTATATGGAAAATTCAAATCTTGAAATTGTACTGTGTAATGTAGTCTTCAGACAACTATAGTTTGCAGATATCTGAATATCTGAATCCACATGTGCTTATACCCACGTCCACTTGAGAGCAGCAATAACCCATGCATAGAGGAGTCATCCAGTATCTTTGAAAATACACTCTATATTCAAATGCCACCAAGTTCATTTTTTAATTTATGGTTATCAACTTTCTGATTCACCTTTATATTGTTTTGTTGAAAATTAGATCCAAACGTCACCTAAGGATTAAAAATATATAAGGTTAGACTACAATCTAGGTCAAACTTACTGCCTACTCTATAGACTAGCTGGGTCAGGACGTTTATCCCACTCACCATTCCTCAATAATCAGCATACATTGATTATCACTATAATAATAATAACTTAAGCCTTGATGCATCTTTTTTTGTATTAACCAACCACTTGCAAATCATAATCCATATAAATAAGTCTTTCAATATTGATTTACATTAGCGACTGGTGAAAAGAAACCCTAATGCACGTGATTAAACGCTGGCGGCAACTTTTTAGTTGCAAAGGCATTCAGCCTTCCCTCTGGAGCTTGGTGTTTTGGTCTTTCCCAAAGACTGCACTACAATGAGGGATTGTGGTTATCAAGAGGCTG
This sequence comes from Apeltes quadracus, assembly GCA_021346845.1. Classification (NCBI taxonomy): domain Eukaryota; kingdom Metazoa; phylum Chordata; class Actinopteri; order Perciformes; family Gasterosteidae; genus Apeltes; species Apeltes quadracus. The sequence continues at coordinate 8,178,089 of CM037930.1, read as the reverse complement.
AACATTTAACCCTCTCATCCTGGGATGGCCTTATAATGTGCACTTGATTTTTTTTCACAGCACCTTATAAGGTGAACAAGTAGTTTTCTGCTTAAACCACGAAGCCAAATATAGACATGCACTGTTTGAAACAATCCCAACTCACATAGCATGTGCCAAATTTTTTAACAAAATGCTGAGGTTACCTACAGCACATTAGTGATTTTTTAAGAGCTGTGATGCAGCTGATTGGACTTTTCTGGCTGAAAAGCACAGCGTAGGAGAATCTTTTGGTTGAATCATCATTGCTTTACATAGCCTGTAGCCAAAGGGGCATGTGTCAGTGTTGAGTACCGGAGATTTAAAGCCTTGAATTCACTGAATCCAGTGAGAATGTTTTTCATTTGGCTAGTTGTAATTGTACATTTACGCTCCACCCAGATGTCTTAAAATAATCCCAAGTATAAGGTTCAAATTACAATAGTCTCATAACTTGATGGCCCAAGAAAAATGTTTATTTTCTTTTTTTTTTTCACACATTTTGTGTGAAGCGGGGCTTTCTCAAACTATCAAAAAAGTTCAGCTTTCCCTCGGAGTCAGAAATAAGGAAAGCCTGTACTTTTTTAACCTTATTTGTCCTGAGACCTCTCTCATGTCTGACACAAAAAAAATGTGAACTGGCCTCACAGTGAGCCTATAAACAAGCTGCCCAAACAGACCTAAACCTTTCTGCATAACTCACACTCACCTGCACTCTAAGGGCGAGCTGGCCACAATCACTATCTGAAGGAAAACAGCCACAAACTTGATCTGATTGGACAGCAACAAATTTCCTCTGTGATGCCATCAGATACAGTATAACCCAAAACAATTATTCCAAAACCTGATTCAATTTTGGATAATCTAGTCACCCACACTGTCTGTTATGAGTGCATTTTTAGCATGTGTTTTCAATACAATATGAATGCATTGAGAAATGAAATGGGTATTTGGTGACTAACATATTACATTGAATTTGTAGTTTTAGGTTTGAAAAAAAAAGTAATTTAATGAAAAAGGAGTTTTTAATTTTAATTGTATTGTTTATTTAAAAAACTGTGATTTAGTGTTTACTTGCCATTTAGAAGGAGTCTGATTGCAACGCTACATGATAACCACAGTGTCAAAGTAAGGGGCCTTTCGAATAAACCACGTATACTGAAGGTTACTAGAGACAGAGAGCTTCTCACATGAGCTACATGGCTCTCTTTAAGGATTTTTAAGGATTACATTTGTTCCCCTTCCTATGCAGCATTTGGAATACATATCTCATTTCTACCGATGTACAGTGTGAGTTTGTTTTCATTGTTAAAGAAACAGGTGTACATGTGCACAGGGTTACACACGTCACTGCCTATTCTGTCTCAATGTTCACAATTGACATCATGATAGAACCCACACAGCCCATATGTTATACCATTGACACTGACAGAATCTGCTGGGAAAACGACTTGCAATTATGAGATAATTCAATTAATCTCATAATTAACACTACAGTATCTTCAAGGATTGTGCTGGAAGTGTGTTTTTATTTTATTGGTGTCCGTATTGCTAATTTCTACAATGAATATACGAGGTTATCTAAAAAACAGCTTGGCTGTTTATATATATATATGGACATTTCTTGGAAACACATTGGTCACGTCAACTGCCTTCATTCCTAGCTCCGTTGCCGTGGAGGCGGAGCCGAGAGAGCTGACTTCCGGTGTATCCCACCAATCGGCTGATTCCACATGCGGACACTGAACACCGCATTCGACGCACGCCAAAACTGCAGAGGACAGACGCGATTGGTGCGGAAGGGGACGCCAGTGTGATTCCGCGACACACGGGCAGAGAGCGGCTGACGGGAGCCTTGCTGGAACACAGGCACATGTTTTTAAGCCGTCTATTTGTAGAGAAAGAAGAAGGCGTCATAACCCTCGAGTCGAGACTGCTAGGTTGATATGAGCTGTTCGTACGTGGTCTCACAGGAAACCTAGCGGGAGACACCCGGCGAACTCAAGCGGATCCCAAAGAAGCCCTCCGGTTAGCCAGCGCTAGCCTGTTAGCTGTCCGTTAGCTCAGGAGAATCCGCTATCTCGTGCACTCTTGCCGGGCACCCGCGCGACTCGCCGCTGCGTGTTCATAGCTAATTATCCGGTAACCGTCACTACCGCGGGTTCTCGCTGTGCCGTTTCAATTACTTCTCGTTACTCCCTGGTGGTGACACCAAAAGGGGGCAAAGGAGGAGAAGGGGGGGGGGGAAGAGATCCGTGAGGGGTTGCGGTTGGGACCAGCAAGGCGACACAAGCGGTTTGTCCTCGAGCGGCCGTTCACCATGGACAACGGACACACGAAAACGGTTGAAGAAGTTTACAGCTTTTTTAACGTGAATGAAAGCACGGGTCTGAGTTTAGAGGAAGTGAAGAAACAACGGGAACGCTACGGACCGAACGGTAAGGATCTTATTAATGCTGGTTTTCACGAGGGTTGCAATAAGGCGTCACGAAATAGTGGCACGCGTCCTTTTCTGTGACTCACTTGGCTAATGAATAACACATCATCGTCCGTTATCTGTGCAATCTTCGCAGCGCTAAGTCACGGCTACAGGGATTTTATTGATAACTAATCTGACGTCACTGCCATTTAAACACCTGCTTTTACACCCCCCCCCCCCCCCCCCCCCCCCCCCCCCCTCTCCATCGGCGGTCTGGACCGGATGATCTGCAGAATTGCCAGCTGAGGAGGGTGAGTAGACCAATTTGAAAAAATGGCAGTCAATAACCTGTGTTGCATTTTTCAAGAGTAATTTATAAAGAAGTCTTTTTTTTTTTCCTAATTTTTTTTTCACTTCTGTTTTTCAAGGTAAATCCCTCTGGGAACTGGTGGTTGAACAGTTTGAAGATTTGCTTGTGAGGATCCTTTTACTTGCCGCCTGCATATCCTTTGTAAGTATAACAGGTGTTTTGTTTGCTGTACGGATGGTTTGCTCAGCGTTGACTTCACAGCGTAAAACAAAAGCTCCGGTTTTACTTGTCCAAAGCCACGGTCCTATTTCTTGGCTTGTATGGTATTAAGATAAGTAGGATTAAAACCATCTAATCGGGCCCTCGTTTGGAAGAGGTACGTTGACACAACCCAGATGCTGTTCATGATTCTGTTTTTATAGTATTATGTGTCAGCTAGGCCTTTGTTCCCATTCAATCAAGTCGTCACACTATCTCTGGGTTTCTTAAGTTAATGTATCAATTATTAAGAATTCCATAATTAAAAAGACATGCTGACATTTTGTTCATCTTGGACAATATACTTGCATAACTTCACTAGCATATGTGGTACGTTTTTGGAATATCCAGCGTGTTCTGCGTTTACCTGTTAAATTGTGAAATGGACGGACACATGTCTCTGATTTGAATTCTTTGCTATTAACATACCAAAACACAATAGCAATGACTGAAACTCTATTACAATGCTCAATGTTACTTGGATGTCCAGTTAAGCCAATAAAGAATGACCGTTCCATAAATGAACATAAGCAACTTGTGATGCTTGTTTGGTTGTCGCCATTGAGTGACACTCCTCACTGTAGTTTTATGTGTGACACAGCGTTGCGTAAACTGTTAGAGGACCGTTTTTGTTCTAGGATTGGCTTCTGGCCTACTGGCTGAGAATATCATCACTCCCCAAAGCATGGCAATCACAGCCAGCTATGGTTCCGAAGCTTATAAATCACCACCAGTCTGTGATCTCAATCTCAAATCACATGCAGATAAATGTACATTTATTTAAGCCTGACAGTGTTTAGGCTACAACGCACACAAACTCACTTTTTGATAGGGCATGCTTAAAAAGGTCGGGAGAAGGAAACTCTCTTTCATTTCACTCCTGGCACAGATTCTAAAAGAGGAGAAAGTGGTTACTACACTGTATCTCACGTGGCTTTCTTGGCCCAGTTTCTGCAATACTGGCAGAAGCTAGTATGGTATTATGAGTAATGAAACAATTGTTATGTGCCTTATAATCGCTGTGCCTGAAAATGAATTACTAGTACGGTGTTTAGTAATTAATTTTTTTCTGGGGTTGAATTTAAAGTTGTTCCGACACGATTTAAATTGTCAGCAGCTCACACTTAAGTTTCAACTGTTCTCTGTTCTGTGTGTTTAGGTGCTGGCCTGGTTTGAAGAGGGAGAAGAAACCATTACAGCATTTGTGGAGCCCTTTGTTATCCTCCTTATTCTCATAGCTAATGCCATTGTTGGAGTCTGGCAGGTAAATGCATCACATTAAGAAATCTATTTCAAACTAAGTTTGAAAAAAAATGTCCAAATGTGCAAGCTGCATGCTTAGAGATCTTGCAGTATTCATGTCGTAGAAATTAACATGGAAGGGAAAAAGTGATCTGAACATGAAATTGATACAATTGGCTATTCAGCACATAAGCTACAGTACATATCTTATTGGAACCTCAGCGTATCAAAACACCATATGTCCAATACAGTTCCTGTCACAGTGTAAACGTGGGTCTGCCCAACTTCCTCCTCCCTTGGTATTTTCTGGTCCTCATTCATGGACCTGTCCTTTCAGGGAATCCCTTCGAAGGAGAGCGCTTAGAAGAGTGAAACAGGACCAATGCGACTGTTTTTAATGGTATTTTTATGCCTGTTTATTTCCGTGGGCCTGCAGAGGCTTGGCTTTCCCCCCAGGAGCTACGGTGTCTGTTCCTTTGAGAAGCAGTATTGATTTGTCAATACGCACCGTAATAATATGCAGGAAGCAATGGCAACAATGGCCATGGATGGGGCCCATCTGCACACACCGAGAAACGTATTACCGGTATCCCTTTCTTTTATGGCATATTACCCTTGAGCCTGTTAGAATGGAAGCATACTTCGACAGCTTGCATCTGGATAATAGTGTTAGATGCAAGCACCCTGGAGACAGTAAAACATCTCGAGTGGCCAAAGGTCAATTACCTGACCTTTGGGTAATTTTAACTTGATTCATTCTCTGTAGGTAACGAGTATGGCTTTTTTTTTAAACTCATTTTATTTCACCAAAGAAGCCATACAAAAGATGTAAGTCACACCACTGAAGCCAAAGAGGCCACCTGACAGGATGGGTGGGTCTCTGTTGGATTCTTCGTTTAATTTAATACTTGTTGGTCTTGCTGAGGCTTGTGTGTCAATGGAGAGTTGTCTTAGTAAGTGGTTGATTGTTTGACTCGTGTGTAAACAAAGGCTGTGCAAATGATGTAGAGGTGGAAGAGGGTCCATCTGCTGGTGCTGCATTGGGTAGTTTCCCCTCTGCATACAAAGAAGTTTGATTGCTTTGGGGGTTTTTTTTCTAAGCGTTCTTTAAGTTGTAGGCCCTCACCATAACACAGCAGTCATTTTCATGACCGCGTGACGCTGTTTCTATTTGTTGCAATACACTAATGGCCTGGGGTTGTGTGCCCTGTCTTGTCATGTCTCTTGCCTGCCAAGCTACAGGCTGTAACTGAACCGCTCCAGTCTGAGAGCAACCTGTCCGACACGGGGAAGTCAGCACTGAGTAGAATGATCAAGAGAAAACCAGAGAATTTGGGTTAACCAAAGAATGTTATTTCAAGAGAAAAAAACTCATTTGGAATAGAACATCTCCATTGTAGTTCTCCATCGGGTAGTTCGAAGATGTATTATTTACATATGAGAAAAGGGACGGAGGGTTAGGGTTAGGCTTTCCTTTTTTTCTCCCTCATGCTCTCACATAATTCTGGTTATCATTGATCATTCATTGTGTGCATTTGGTATATTTTAATTTTTTTTTTTGCTTTATATAAAGATTTTATACTAATCCATCCAATTTGAAGAATGGTGCTCTTCTGAGACGGTACTTTGTCTCTGTTGTCATTTGTCTCAGTATTGCCGTGAGATATCCTTGTTTCTCATTTATTTTCCTCCCATTTCCACTGCTCAGGAGCGAAATGCTGAAAATGCCATCGAAGCGCTCAAAGAATACGAGCCTGAGATTGCCAAGGTGTACCGCCAGGACCGGAAAAGTCTCCAGCGAATCAAAGCCAGAGACATTGTGCCTGGGGACATCGTGGAAGTGGCAGGTATGGTCAAAAGTATTAAAGGGAGGATGTGCAATGTTTTAAAGTGGGTTTGTACCAGCTACTGACCTTAGTCTGTGTGACGCTGGCCATGCTCCCAGTTTGAAAAAGTTTTTATCACGGCAAAGCAATAATAAACTGTGGACGTGGGCAGCAGAAAGACATATTTTATCCACCTACAACAAATCAATATCACTTTAAATCTTCGCTGTATTTAGAAACATTTTCTGGGAAACAAATTGAAAGGGAAAGATTATGGAGAAGTTTCAGTTCAGGTCCTTGTTAAAAAGGCCTGTCTGACAAGATGATGACGTAAAGGTAAAATATAGCGCTTATTAACTTTTCAGCTGGGTTTCTTTCAGGTTTCTGAACTATGTTGTGCTGCTCACCTTGTCCAAAGTGTTGCCCGCCTCTCCAGACTAGGGCCGCGCAGACCACTGTAGGTAACGCGCTGAATGAGAATAAGCAGCTCATCTCACACCACCCCCGCTGCAGAAAATCCACAGTATCCCTTGGAGAGTTGTTTATTCTAGCAGTGTCCCAACCTCAAGTGTGTGCGCCATAAATGGCGTCACTGCTACTTCCTTCAGACTGCACATCCAGGAGCTTATTTAAACATGTTCATTTTTTATTCATCTTATGAGTTTCTGGCATACAGCATACATTGGGAAGCTCTTTTTTTCATCAAAGTGCTGAGGAATTTATGACAATACTTTATAAGAGCACACAGATGCTTTTAGTGACTAAGAGATGTGCCGATGATATTGTTCAACCACTCTGTAAACACCAGTAACAGTGTTATGACGTGAACTTTAAACGCGCACACCCATCCAGCTGATCCCTCATCCTGTTCATCCCTTCTGAAAATGTCCGAATAATTCAGTAAATCAGTTATATAATACAAAAGGCCCAATATGTCCCCCAAAATCATTTATTTCTTTCCTAACATCAACTTGAATTGGAAAACACATTTCTTTGGCTCTTGCGTCACTGGATTTGGGTTGTGTTAGTGTTTCTCGCTGGGCCTTTTCCTGTCTTATCTTTCTTTCTTGTCTTTGTTAGTTTATGGTAAGCCACATCATTAAGTCCGGAAGCAAACGTTAATGGGCTGGAGTTACATTATAGATTTCTTCATGGTGTTTATCCTCTTGTTAAAACTAAAAGAAAGGGTTGTGGTTTAACTCACGGCTGTTATATCTGCTGTTTTAGTCAAACTGGAGCAGCTAAAGTACAGTAGTTGTCTTGACAATCCTCATTGACTTGATTTTAATAATTCTTTTTGATGTAACCGCAGCGGCACTAATTGGATTCTGAATCCTGAGGCCACTGTGGCCTCCTCACCTTTTTCTTGTGTGACAAGAGAGGAACTCGACCGCGACCGCGGAACTTTGCATTGTTTCGATAGATCGTTCAACCTGCCGACTTAAATGTTTTAGTGGGACAGCAGGGGGAATGCGACAAGCAGGTCGACATGCTTGATGCACACGGTTGCGGCCGTTTGAAGTCCGTGGCAGCAATCGGTTTCACATAAATATGGCCCTATGTGTGCTGCGTGGGCCTCTGGGGTGACATGAGTAACCAGTATGGTTGATCAACATGTGGCTCAGTATCTACACACAAAGTACCAACGCTCACCCGGCGAGTTGCACTGCGTTGGTTTAAGGATTAAGTGGCTCGTGACACCAGATGCGTGGGGCACTTTTTCGTAGCTGCGAGGATTTCTGCCGTCACAAGTTCAGATGCTCCGTCTGATAAATGTTTTTTAAGTGGTTAGTGGATCTTCATGCCGTGAGTGCCGGGTCTTCTTTGTGTTGATGGTATTGTGTTTACAGTCTATTTAATTTGGATATACCGAGGGCTCACGCAGGCTTGCAAGATTTCCCTCTGAAAATTTTCCTAAATCTTTTGCCTAGTGGTCACAGTTCAGTGCTTTACCGTGTTGCATAAACAGTTGGTTTTGCTGCAGTGCTATGACTTGTGTATCATTGCCCACAGTTAGCTGCTGTTTGTTGTTCTGGGCACAGGACCAAATGACACACCTGTCCCTTAGTGATCAGTGGCAGTTCTTAATGGTCGCATACAGCAGTCTGGTCTCAGACAAAATAAATTTAGATGATGTTGGTATTTAAGCTTATGTTACTGCTGAATTATGATTTATCATTTTGTGGCACGTAATGGTGTTTGTTTAACATAGTTTACGCGACACCACCTTGTCGTACTTTACACACTTCTCAAATGGCCTTTTTGTAAAAAACAAGTTTTGGTTCATCCCACTATATGAATGACCGGCACAGAGCATCATCACTCTACTAGGACTTCCCAACGATGTCTCCAAATGACGTTGTGTCATGAGAACACACCTGCGTCCTGTGAAACCGGTTCTGGTTTTCACACCTTTTTAATATATTATTATATTATAACTCGGGTGCAAAAAAACCACCAACACATACGGGAGAGTTCCGGTTGTTAAGGCCACGCTCCACCAGGACTTCCCTGAACCTGTGCCCAGTGACAAAAGCAAGTTGGTTGGGGAACCTGGCTACTTCTGCTATATCAAGGACCGTTTTGTTAACATCGAGAGACATTTTTGGCAGCCCTGAGCACTCTTACGTGAGAGGGGACAAATGGCTGAAATAACACAAAGACGTCCACCTCCATATCTACGGAAGTTGCTTGTGAAAGCCAAAGATTCCTTTTTTCCAACTTTACTCTCTGGTGGTTTTTGTTTTACTGCGCCATTCCTTAATGTACGAGGTTCTTGGTCTGTTGCCAAAGCGACGGCCTCGACCCTTGTAGCAGAAACATCCTGCCCTTTAGAAATAAAAGAGTGCCGTTTTCTTCCCACTTTCGTTCTCATCCCCTGAGTCGTGCTCTGGTTTTGCGTTAGATGTATGTGTTTCTGTCAGATAGATCCCCTCTGTTCTGTGACTTTAACCATTAAAGTTGTCAGACAGCCCAATAGGATGTAACGCTTTAGTAAGGGCTACTCGCTAGAATATCAGGGAGCCCCAGTGGCTGCAAGAGAAAATGTACAACCTCTGAAAGTGTCACTGGATCCGCCCCCAGGATGAATAGATCTGTGTAGTGTAACCTGCACGGATGCTCCATAATTCATGATGTTTCATCACACGGTTGTCTTGTGCAAAATGTTGCATGAGTCAACGCTGATACTGTAGTTGGCATGGAGTTTGTCGTTTGACCATGGTTAGCATGCGGATAGAAAGGTAGGGATGCAGACACTGGAGAGGATGTGAAAGCTTCTTTGATTGCTACAAGCTGTATTCAGACTGCCATGTGTCCCTCACTCGAGGGAACAGCACTAACGGATAACGCTCCCGTGTTCACATGGGAGAAAGAAGTTCCCCCCGAGGCTGGCCGTTCTCCCACAAAAATCAGAGCATGGGATGTAAGATGAAAGGAAAGATGATGTCACTATTAAGTGGAGGCAGCTGTTTTGGAGCAGTGCAGCCAAAGCTGTAAATAATTTCAAAATAACTTTGGTGGAAATACCGTATCTATCGGTGACAATAGAGTTGTACTATTTAACTCTATGCTTGAATACTATTTGCATTCTACAGTTCATTGTATTCCATTACAACGGTTAACAATTGAGTATTTCCCTGTTCATTTTGAAGATATTTCCCGAGGAGGTTTTGGCGGCTGTGTGGTGGGAACCGTCCCACGGCGCCTGGTCGGCTTTGTCTTTCCTCGCGCTCGTTGATCTTCCTCAGTGTCCCTCGTCTGCTGAGAGGGATCTGGTTTGATGTCAAGGAGGTGATGATGAAGCGGCTTTGACGGCTTCTAGTTAAGTAGACGACCAAATTTGGTAGTGGATTCCATGAGCGCTGTCGCTCACCAGGAACTCTGTGTTCCCACATTTACAGTGTTGATTTCTGGATTAGGCTACGGTTCGAACCGCGTAGCGACGTTTGGCTTTATTGGTTACTTAGTTATTGATGAGAATATTCTATCGTCAGGATCTGCCCAAGAGTGGTGTGAATGAATGAACAGTTTTTAAAAAATAAGACTGTCACACTGTTTCTATTTTAACTCCAATGACGTGGAGTGGATTCTCCTTGCTTGAAACTGGAGTTAAAAAAATTGTCCCCGTTCCCCTGAATCCATCGTCACATGTTTGTAAAAGATCAAAATAGTTTTCCCATTTTTGGACCCGTGTTTTGTGGGATTCTTCCAAACCTCTTCCTGTTCTCGCCTCTCGTCTCACCCTTCCCCTCTTCCACATAGACGGCCAAGGGTTGGTTCACGCGTCTGTCGCCGTTCTCCATCGTCCACAGAGAGATCTCTAAGAGCTAGGGATCGACCGATACGGATCAGTCTTAGCCGATGACCGATATGGGCTGCCGATTTTCTTAAGCCGATATTTGGAGCCGATACTGCTTTTGCTCCCTCAATATACATCCTAAAAATGACACAATGATGATAACATCGGCCGATGCCGATCCACGTAAAAAGTGCAAATATCGGCCCGATCTATCGGCCGACCGATCTATCGGTTGATCCGGAAGAGCCTCTGGGTCATTTTGGTCTCTGGCTCTTTTTATTGGTGCGGGTGCGCAGGTGTATGTGTAAAGTACATTTTTAGTAAACAGGGGCATTTCTTTATCATGGCTTTTTAGAATTTCATTAAAATATCAGCAGTCGAGGACAGTTCTAAGACTCGAATGTACTGCACAGATTCCTTCTAAGAGCATTCTTGGGGGTTATATTTTTTGGTTTCAGGTAATACATTGCTTGTTTATTTTTCCAGTCCATCCCCTAAAAGGGCTTTGGAATGAGAAGTTAAAGAAGGATATCATTCAGCAGATATGCATATGATCGTTGAACAGGATCTGCTATTTAAATACTTTTTTTTTCCCCCCCCTCTTCAATCAAGCCACAGAGCTGAGCAGCCCGTCCTCGACACTTGTTTTCTGGCCGGATCAGACCCAGACTACATGGGAAATCCTACAAAGGAGTCAAACCGCTTTGATGCCCTTTTAAGCCAATTTGCTAAACGCCAGTGGCTTTAATGTTAATTATCGGCTCTCTGAAGCGGATACGCTTGTTTGAAATTTGGAGTATATTTACATTTTACATTGGTTTTTACTGGGTATTGCTGATCCCTTGTGTTAGTGGAAAGAATAAGCAGGAAGCTATTTGCGTCCTGTGTAGAAGATGAGTGGAAAATTAATACTCTTGTGAACGTACAGCTTTCCCCCAGGCTCTTTCCAGCACATAACTGGAGTTTTGATTATTTTATCACTCCTAAAGATCACGAGTTAAGTCAATAACGCATTGATTTTTATTTTCAAGACTTTGTGTGTGTGTGTGTGTGTGTGTGTGTGTGTAGACTGACTTTTGTTTGTTCAAAGGGCTTATCTCTATGCAAGTGTTTTCCCTTTTAATGGGAACATTTTTTATTTCATAGGTGTCCTTTCACTGGGTACCGTATTTGAACATACTACTTTCGTCTCTGGTATTGTGCAAAGTAACCATCCACCTGTTGTTGTGCCATTTACAGATGCTTTTAAATTGTAAAGAGGTGCTTAAGTGTCTCTTGTGCCCTGTCGTTTGTGTCCACAGTCGGTGATAAAGTGCCTGCAGACATCAGGCTTTCCTCCATCAAGTCAACCACGCTGAGGGTAGACCAATCAATTCTCACAGGTAACACCCTTTCTTCCTTTTTGTGTCCCTGTGCCTGGAAACATTATGCATGAGATATTTTAATGTTTCTCTTTACAGTTCACAAATTATATATATATATATATATATATATATAATATGCCATTTCCAGATCAAGAACATGCAACATGGGCCCAGTACTCCCTGTGGTCATCGCTGTTGAATCATTAGCTAAACAGAGTGGCTATTGATGGATGTATACATGAGAGAAAAGGTTTATGTGGATCGAGTCCGTAGGTCGCTCTTCTTTTCTCTGCTGCCTTAATTGGTAGTAAAATGCACGGGATATTAGTGTTTCAATGTTTTTTTCTCCGCTCTCCCCTTCGCCCCTTGGCTTAATGCTCCCTTGTACTCCATCGGAACAGCACACAACTCGCACGGATGATTGAATGCAAAGGCACGCTGACAGATATGCCAAGCACAATTCAAACACGGAGGTCGATGGCCGTGGCGGTGCGGCTTTGATTGCAAACTCCACACACGTCTGCCTTCAGTCTCAACTACCACTTAGTTCTCGCTCGTGTAGAGGAGTTCTCACTGCTTCCCTCTCTTGTGTGCCTTGTTTCCGCCTCTTGCAGGAGAGTCTGTGTCTGTGATCAAACACACTGACCCTGTGCCTGACCCGCGTGCTGTCAACCAGGATAAGAAGAACATGCTCTTTTCTGTGAGTGACCCACAAGACCATTTACGTCTGTTCAATACGGTTTACTCTGTTCGGATGTGATCTCCCCAGCTGTCTTTATTGTCCATCTCCCTTTACAGCCATTTCTTTGAGAGTCATTTCACTTTTCTAAATTATGGATATAGCTCTTTTCAAGAAATCCACAAATAAAATGTAAAACTTGCCTGCATAGCAACAGCCAGTGAGGACTTGCCACATGTAGACACTTGCTGCATGTTGAACCACCTCTGTGTCTTTCTCAGAATAGTTGTCAAACTAGTTTTAGCCCTCTGCAAGAAGCTTGATGGGTATTGTTTTTCTGCTTTTATCTATCCTCCCCCACACCCAACTCCACAGGGCACCAACATTGCAGCTGGTAGGGCTGTTGGTGTGGTCGTGGCCACGGCGGGCAATACAGAGATCGGCAAAATCCGGGATGAGATGGCAGCAACGGAGCAGGAGCGCACCCCCCTGCAGCAAAAGCTGGATGAGTTTGGACAGCAACTATCCAAGGTCTTTATGTTACCTTACACACTTGCCTGGAACTTATGATTAAATATCATTTATAATGTTGATTTCTCTTTATGATTAATGTCAATGCAATCTTTACATTTAAACTAATGTATACCTTAAGGTCATCACACTGATCTGCATTGCTGTGTGGATCATCAACATCGGCCATTTCAATGATCCCGTCCACGGAGGCTCCTGGATCCGCGGTGCCGTCTACTACTTCAAGATCGCCGTGGCGCTGGCGGTTGCTGCTATCCCTGAGGGTAAGCGAGAGCCACACTCAGGAAGACTCAACAACAGATTCCTCTGCTCTTCTTCTGACTGCACAACAGTGGTTTAGATAAATTCTACTTCATAGGTTTTTCCAAAAACATATTGATATAGGCACCATCAATCAAAGTAATTGGTAAATGGATGTCTCTGTTTCTCTGTTACCGCTTATATCCTTTACTATATGTCCTAATCCCCCCCCCCCCTCTGGTTCTGTTGCTGTTTCTCACCAGGTCTGCCTGCTGTCATCACGACTTGCCTAGCTCTAGGAACGCGGCGCATGGCCAAGAAGAATGCCATTGTCCGCAGTTTGCCGTCCGTGGAGACCCTCGGCTGTACATCTGTCATCTGCTCTGACAAGACCGGCACGCTCACCACCAATCAGATGTCTGTGTGCAGGGTAAGAGGAAAAGTGACACTTCACTGAGAGTGAGCAAAAGCTGGGTTGTGTTTTATTGTACATTGCCTTAATCCATGTGACTTACTCACACCACAATCTAGAAGAGTGATATTTGTAATTAAAGCAGGGCAACTGTCGAAGTCAAGCGCTAGCAAAATTGGAAAATAAGCACAATTTGAAATCGCATGCGATACGTAAAAGTAGCTGGGCTGACTATTTTAGTTTACAGGAAATAAGAGTTAAAAATGGAAATGTTGTGTATGTGTCTTTTCCCAATCTTTTATGACCAATCCCAGCATGAAGGCTTTATGAACTATTATATTTTTATTTTATTTTTTTACTTTGTTTCCCTTCCCATCTGTCTTTCTGCTATTCCTCTTCCTTTCTTCCCTCCTCCAACACGCTGATCAGTATGCAGTGGTTAGACACTTGCAGCAGAACCAGCCGTAGAGTTGCATAACTGACCTTGTGTTGAAAGCCCCCCCCCATCCCCTTCCTCGTTTGTTACCTCTTCTCTGGCTCATCCTGCACAATTTGCAAGTTGATTTTATTTTGAATTTTTGGCCTTGACTCAGTCAAACCTCCTGTGTCCAAACAGCGCAGAGTGACTGAATGTTTTCTCTCTCAATTCAATTCCTTACTTGCTCTGTGTTGAGTCGAGGACTGCCTCTGAGATTCCTGCTTTCTTCTTCTTTTAAAAAGAAATCTGACTGAAGCCTTAAGGGTAGTGCTACCATGTTGTTAGCTCATTTTAATCAGATGTTTCTATCTTCATCCTTATTCAATTTTTGACCTGCTCATCCTTTGAGAAGCGCTGTGTCTGCTATATCTCCGTGTTACATTATTACTATACTAAAGCATCACTCATGATATGAAGGGTTCTTTCCAATGAATGGTAGTCCTCTGCCACCTTCTGGATGCAGCGCACATCACAATCGGCCTATTTTCCTATCCATCTTTTACTTTCGACATTTAGAATTAAATACACAGTGGAATGGAGGGAATATTGTTGGAGAAACTCATTTTGTCGTCCAAGGTTGTGCATGAATGTGAAGTGCTAATAAGATGTCTCTAAAATGTTTGTGTTTCTAGATGTTTATCATTGACAAGGCAGAGGGCAATCATTGTTCATTAAAGGACTTCACAATCACTGGCTCCACATATGCCCCAGATGGAGAAGTGTGAGTATTGCATCTTCCATGCCTGTGCTTTACAATTTGAAAAAGATGTATGGATAATACAAAATTGCATTACAAAGCTACGGTAAATCATTTTTGTTTTGGGTTATTCCAGGTGGAATAAATCATTGTTATAGTTTTTTTCACAGTTGGCTCAATGGTTGCTGCTATTTTACATCTTTTTGTTTTCTTCAGGTTCCATCAAGGCAAACCAGTCAAATGTTCCCAGTATGATGCGTTGGTGGAGCTGGCCTCTATCTGTGCTCTCTGCAATGATTCCTCATTGGACTTTAACGAGGTCGGTGCTGAATGTTTTTCGCATGTTAACCAGCACATAATCCTTGAGTGCCCGTGCAGCTCTGTTGATGGCCTGCATGGTTTGCGCGACATTTCAGATGACTGACTGACTTTCTGCTTCTGTGTGTCCAGGCCAAAGGTGTGTTTGAGAAGGTGGGTGAAGCCACAGAGACAGCTCTCACATGCCTGGTGGAGAAGATGAACGTGTTCGATACAGATGTTAAAGGCCTGTCCAAGATTGAAAGAGCCAACGCCTGTAATTCAGTATGTTCTCCAAATCAAGAAATTATATTTACTACTTGTATCAAAAAAGATAAAACAAACCAATTGCGTGTTGATCTAATCCGTAGGTGATCAAGCAGCTGATGAAGAAGGAGTTTACTTTGGAATTTTCCAGAGACAGGAAGTCCATGTCTGTGTACTGCACCGCTAACAAGGCCCGGTCCTCAGTTGGCAAGATGTTCGTTAAGGTAAGAAATTGACAAACTAAGGGTCACTATTTGGATGCGAATCATCCTAGATTGAGTGTTGCAGAGACTTTCCTATGTATTCTCACTCCTGTCAATGGCTTCCCATAGGGTGCCCCAGAGGGAGTGATTGACAGGTGCACCCACGTCCGTCAAGGCAGTACCAAGGTGCCCATGACCCCTGGCATCAAGGAGAAAATAATGTCCGTGATCAGGGAATATGGAACTGGCAGGGACACGCTGCGCTGTCTGGCTCTCGCCACCAGAGACCACCGCATGGTCAAAGAGGAGCTGAAGTTGGAGGACAGCGCCTGCTTCGTTGAATATGAGGTGAGAGCCTGCGGTGCAGTTCTCCACCTTTTGTGTCACTATTGGGGTCTTTGTTCCTCTTCAGGTTGGGACGTTGTTGGATGTCAACGTCGTATGAGTTGAGAATGAGCAAAATGATGACTATTTTTTTTCTTTTATCACCCAGACTGATCTGACATTTGTTGGCTGTGTGGGCATGCTGGATCCTCCCAGAGCAGAGGTGGCAGCCTCTATTAGACTCTGCCGCCTTGCAGGCATCAGAGTAATCATGATCACTGGAGACAACAAGGGTACGTAAAGAGTCAAGTCTGTTTAGCGACAACATTTGTCTCTCAAATCATTTCAACACCTTTATTACAAATGCTGATTCTAATGTGCAAGAGTACATTTGACTGTAACACACACATGTAATATGATCTTCTAGAGTTTTGCAAACTTGCATGCATTCCCTTTCCAGGAGACCGTAAGAAGTCAATGTGCTCTTTTGTATCACAGGGACGGCTGTGGCCATCTGCAGACGTATTGGGATTTTTGGAGAGAATGACGATGTTTCCAGCATGGCGTTCACAGGCCGAGAGTTTGATGATCTGTCGCCCGCTGCACAAAGAGACGCTGTGGTCAAGGCCCGCTGCTATGCTCGTGTTGAGCCTTCGCATAAATCCAAGATCATAGAGTACCTGCAGTCCTATGATGAGATTACAGCAATGGTAAGAAGGAATGCTGACAAAACATATCGAAACTGATTTTTGTTTAGCACTAAGCACTGCTAGGTTGTGTATTTTCCCAATCCTTTATGAGCATGTACGTCATGCGGGCTATATGAACTATTATCTACTTACTAATCAGACTGGCGACGGAGTAAACGACGCCCCCGCTCTGAAGAAGGCTGAAATCGGCATTGCCATGGGCTCGGGCACCGCTGTGGCCAAGAGTGCCTCGGAGATGGTGCTGGCCGACGACAACTTTTCCACTATTGTCGCTGCAGTCGAGGAAGGCAGAGCCATATATAACAACATGAAACAGTTCATCAGATACCTCATCTCCTCCAATGTGGGAGAAGTTGTCTGGTAAGGAGAACCGCCTTTTTATGCAACCGTGTTGTACCGTAACATCCCACGGTGTCTTTAACACTTTCAAACACTTTCAAAATCGTTTTGCTGCCGCATGTAGCATCTTCCTGACTGCGGCTCTGGGCTTTCCGGAGGCCCTCATCCCCGTCCAGCTGCTCTGGGTTAACCTGGTGACCGACGGTTTGCCGGCCACCGCTTTAGGCTTCAACCCACCGGACCTGGACATCATGAGCAAGCCGCCGCGCAACGCCCGCGAGCCCCTCATCTCCGGGTGGCTCTTCTTCAGATACCTAGCCATCGGATGTAAGTGGCTGGGGTTCGTGTAGCGTTTCCGTCAGCATTTTTCTGCCGCATTAGTGTGTGTGTGAATGATATCTTATTTCATCACCAGGTTACGTTGGTGCTGCCACTGTTGGTGCTGCTTCCTGGTGGTTTGTTGCTGCTGAAGATGGTCCGAGGATCACGTTCTACCAGCTGGTATGAATTAGAATAAATGTTATCCCACTCAAGATGTACGTTTCAAAACTGACTTAATTGAATCTGACGTTGGCTAAAACGGTTTTCTTTTTTCCTCCTTCCACTGCTCACAGAGCCACTTCCTGCAGTGCGGCCCAGAGAACCCAGACTTTGCGGATCTGGACTGTAAGGTGTTTGAGTCCCCTTACCCGATGACCATGGCCTTGTCCGTGCTGGTCACTATTGAGATGTGCAATGCCCTAAACAGGTTAGTTTGAGCATCCTCCCAGATATGATTACCAATAGTCAATGGAAACTTACTGATGATGCTTACTTTCAATTAAATCTTAATAATTTATTATTATTATTATTATTATTGTTACTAGTCTTTGTCAATGCCTGTGCTACAACATCCTGTCTTTGATATCCATTTCTACGTTCACACACAGAAGTGTCACACATGCACAACCTGCAATACGTCTTCGTACCGCCTCCATGTTTAACAAAGCGATCCATTTGTCTCCTTTGCTCAGCGTATCAGAGAACCAGTCCCTGCTGAGGATGCCTCCCTGGGAGAACGTGTGGCTGCTGGGAGCGATCTGCCTCTCCATGTCCCTTCATTTCCTGATCCTCTATGTGGAGCCACTCCCAGTGAGAGCCCTTTCTTTGAGTTTGAAAAATAGTTTACGATGCTTTGAGATGAAGAGTGTTTCACTATCTCCAAATCGAACCCGGTGCTTTTGTGTCGCCCGCAGATCATCTTCCAGATCACCCCGCTAAATCTGACTCAGTGGCTGATGGTGCTCAAGATGTCCCTGCCCGTCATTCTACTAGACGAGATCCTAAAGTTTGCCTCCAGGAACTACCTGGAGCCCGGTAAACAACTGGAGAAGCCCGACGGCAGCACAGGCTGCCGCCTGTCTGCATGCATGGAGGGCGTCTCCTGGCCCTTTGTGGCCGTGTCCCTCCCGCTGGTCCTCTGGATCTACAGCACCGACACTAACATGGCCGACATGTTCTGGTCCTGACTGACTTGAGCACAACCCCGCCTCCCCCACCGCCATCACCTCCCTCTGTCCTCTCCTCCTTCCTTTCCTACATGTGCATAGCTTGTGAGTGTGCGTGGTCGTAGAGTTAGTGTGTGTACTTGTGTGTTTGTGTGCCTACCGTGTGTGCGCGTGTACAAGAAGGACCAACTTTAACACATAAATTGAACAAATTATATGAAATGTCAGCATTGAGAAGTCACCTGTTTTGAGGTTGGAGTTTGATTTTTTTTTTTTCACTCCTAGCTGTGGACTTGCGGGTATAAAAGGAAATGTACTTTTACCAGGTCTTTTTTTATTTAATTATTATTGTTAATATTGCCTTCCAGGTTTATAGTTTTGGGAACATTAGTTGTCGTATGTCACAACGGCCAATTCTTTTGTTTAGCTTCCCTCTTAATGAACAGATCATTAAAATATCAGAAATCCATTGATCTGTACAGAGATTGAATTTTATGCAACTTTATTTCTCATTTTTTAAATGGCTTTGTCAATTGTTTGACCAGTGTGGCTTAGATACACCGCCTTCATGTATTTTTCTCATGTTAACCATTGTGTCTTTAGTATAAACTATTTCAGAGAGGTGTGGCAGACGAGGATGGGAAAGGTTTGGGAGTGAACGTTTGCTCCGCTTAAACACAAAAAATATCTAAAAACAAAAGCCGCATGTCCTGTGACCAAGCATGAACTGTATGTGGTTTCTCGTTGCTAATTTAATTTTGATTGTCCCACCCCCTTTCTTGAGTACATTAACTTCATGGCTGTTTTTGCTTTTTTTACTATAATGATTTGAAAACAAGCCAGTTTTTCTGCACCGGGCAGAGCACAGCTACCTCAAAATATTTAAAAACATTTTTTTTTTTTTTTCTCATCTCTGGATAGTTTCCTGAACGGTCTTGCTAAAGCTTAACATCTGAGGTGTGCCCCTATTTACTTGTGCAGAAAACAAGAACAAAAATGACCTTTCTCTTAATAGTTCCATGGATATATTTTGTTTGTATTGATTATTGACTTTCATTAACTTTATGTGTTTTGCTTTGGAGAAAGAACTAAGCAGGTATGTTCATAACCATCTCGTTTGATTCAAAGGAAAGTTATAAAATCCTGAGAAATACCAATGCAAAGCGTACTCCAAATGCATTTGGATTGCAAATAAGAGCCCAAAATGTTTTTTTTACTTCCAAAGAAAAATACCCATAAACCCTTTGAATCAAAACGCTTTCTGTCTTTTTTTACTATGATTAAGGCCACTGACTATGAAGATTGCTTAAATCCAATGTTTATTTTCTATGTCTATATAATATTTGAATACAAATAATTTCAGATACACAAAAGCATTGGCGTCCTCTTCACAACGTGACGCACAGGAGAAATCTGGTGTTTATTTGAGTCTTCCAGGCTTTAATAGTTGGAGCTCTTAGATTCTGCTGACTCGTCCTGTGTCCAAACTGAGTCCGCTCTGTCAACTCTGCTGATCTCAGACCCTTTAAGCTTTTTTTGTGCGAAGTAAGAAACCTACAGCATGTTTTCGGGGTAGAAGCCTGGGCCTGTTTGTGTTGTGTGTTTGTGTTCCACTTAACAACAACTGTGTGTTTTTCTTCCTCAATGACTTCCATCGGCTCCCCTGTCACTAGAGTGAGTATCCATTTGCTTTGTTCAAACTCTACTAAATACCAAATCGCTTCATATACCTTTTCCGGAAAGCTCCAACCATTTGAATAGCGAAGCATTTCCGGACATTTTTCTCCCTGAAAGAAGTTGTTAAATGTCATTTTCTTATTTGAAGGAGATGTGTTGAAAGTGATTAGGTGTTGGAAGTTAATTGTTTGCTATTGTGAATGTCACTCTGCTGTTCTTTTCACTTGCCACTTGCCTGTAATCTCCTCTCCCCCCACAAAACAAACCAACAAATGACTGTTTAACTACAAACTGCTTTTTGTGTGTTCTCTTAACAGTGTTTTTCCCCTCCCTCTCCTTTTTCAGGTTGGCTCTCATAAAAGCTCCACAAAGAGCTCAGAGGCTGCAGTTGTCTACTGTCCATTCCGTGTGCCCACTCTTAACTTCACACACCTCAAATACCATGATGACCAGCAGTGAGTGTACCTTTGCACTGTCAAAAAGAAATTAGGCAGGAAGGCATGTTTCCACAGCATTGGCAATGGCCAAATACAAAAGGGAGAAATTAAAAGTGGTTGGTTGGGAAATACACTTCCCTCTTTGACCCGTGCACCACTACACACCTTTTAACAGACTTATACCTCTGTGTGCAGATGCTTTATGTGACAATATTCCAGTTTTTGTGCAGGGAAGTTTTCAACACCCTCAAGGTTCCTTTTTGCATGAAGATCTTGTTTCCGACGTCCATGGTAGCTTGTCCGCGTAGAGAATCTTTATTTAACTGGGTAGAATGCTCTTAGCTGTACATTAGTGTACAAAACATTCATGCATGCATTCCAGCTGTATGTAGGCTTTGCAATTTGTATTTATAGATTCTAATGTATAATACTTAAATGACATAGATGTTTTTAACATGGATATATCATATGTAAATCGCTGTTTTTATCATAACGGTTTGAGTAATTTGCACAGAATTAGACATGGAGAGATGACTCATG
Organism: Apeltes quadracus; assembly: GCA_021346845.1. Classification (NCBI taxonomy): domain Eukaryota; kingdom Metazoa; phylum Chordata; class Actinopteri; order Perciformes; family Gasterosteidae; genus Apeltes; species Apeltes quadracus. The sequence continues at coordinate 8,157,034 of CM037930.1, read as the reverse complement.
CTGAACTTGACTGCTCTACTTGCGTTTTTTAACTTTAATTTTTCCCCTTTCACAACTACTGTGGGCCATTCCGCGATCCATTTACGTTCTACCGAAGTAGTCCTTAGGGAAGAGAGGAAACAAACACTTTGATTCATTGGTAGTCCTGCAATACAACAGTGTTGTCATTTTTGTCTCTGCATTATTGTTATTATGTATCTTTATCAACTGCTGTAAAACTGTGATCCAATGTGAGGAGGCCCGATGCTGGCCCCCCCTCAACAACACCTGATCGAAGAACAATAACATGTGAAAAAGATCGTTATTGCTGACATAATGGTTGTATATGCATAACTGGGGTTTTGGTTTCAGGTAAATAAAAAAAAAACATAGTATTTGAATTGTGTCCTTTTGCATTGTTGCCTAGTGAATGTTTTTCTGATTAATACACAAACACTACACATACTGAAGTCAGTGTTACTGCTTAACTAGGAAAACAAAGATAGCAGTACCCCCACTGGGTGGCATCGTTGGGTTAAAGATATCCAGTCGCAGGACACTACCTGCATGACAGGTACAGCCGTTAGTTTTTACAGAAGGTGTAGGATCATATCCTAATTCTTTTATTAAAGAAAACTGCTTTAGAAAAGGAATACAAGTGGCGGCTTAAGCTTTATAGCCGAGTGTGAGACACCGCAAACCAGAAAATCACGCAGTAAAATAAAAAAAAGCAACTGAGCAACGCCTATGAAAGTGGTCATGGAAAAACATGCGTTTCTCTTCTCTTCTAATACATAACAACCCCGTTACGCATCCCGTGCAGACGCGCATCCGGACCCACGCGGGCTGAAGGGAGGAAACTGCGCTGCCGCTTTAAATGTGGCCCCTCCCACTCCCGCAGCCCTCCAGTGCTGCTGGCCTGAGATGGGAGCGCGCACAGCGGCACCATCACGGCAGGAGGAACGGGACAAACGTGGAAAGGAAGCGGAAAAATACAACACCACATAGGCGCGTTTTGTCAGGGGAGGGGGACGTATGACTTGCACCAAAAAAAAGATGGGGTTAGCGGAAACAGTTGATTTGCTTCAAACGGATAACACCGCTTGATCGCGTTCTGTGAGAAACTCCGATGTGGTGGTCGCCCGCTCGCGTTTTGCGCTTTTTTTATCCTTTCTCTCTCTGAGCGCCGCTGATACAAAGGCAGCAGCACCTGGGATCGCTGGCGTATGAATGGAGGCGCTGTGAACGGACTCCGCTTTCACGCACAAACGCGGAATGCTAGACACGGGCAGTGAGTAAACCCTCAGCGGGATTAGAAACACTTTCTCATTCTTCTTCTAGACACCATTGTCATCCCCCCCCCCCCCTTTCCCTCCTCCTCCCCCCTGCGCGAGGATAGACGATGTCATTGTGTCAGGGCTGAGATTTTGGAAGAAAAAAAAATATTTTTCTGGAATAATGCACGAAGGAAAGCTGCATGAGAGCGGCGCTGTTTATTCCCTCACACGTCCCCAGCCGTCCCCCTGCCCGACCGGCCGGTTCCTCTGGTTCAGAACGGGATGCGTCGTCCTATCTGCGCAGCGCACGACGAGTGTCAGCACCCGCGCAGTGTGTCTCTGAGCGGATCACCTGAAAGCCTGTGTCCAAACGCTGTCCCTGCTCTCTGACCGCAGGTCAGGCCATTGTTGTCGACAACCGGACCCTCAGAGGACAAAAACGCTGCGCCCTTGGATTCCCCCGGTGTGTCTCTCTCTGTGTGTGTGTGTGTGTGTGTGTGTGTGTGTGTGTGTGTGTGTGTGTGTGTGTGTGTGTGTGTGTGTGTGTGTGTGTGTGTGTGTGTGTGAGTGTGTGAGTGAGAGAGAGAGCCGCTTGCAGAAATAAATTCGGCACAGTATGGTGGAGCCGGTGGGATTTACCGAGGCGTGGAAAGCGCAATTCCCGGAGTCCGAGCCCCCCAGAATGGAGCTGCGATCGGTCGGGGGCATCGAGCAGGAGCTGGAGAAGTGCAAAGCTTCCATCCGGCGCCTGGAGCAGGAGGTGAACAAGGAGCGCTTCCGCATGATATACCTGCAGACCCTCCTGGCCAAGGAGAGGAAGAGCTATGACAAGCAGCGGTGGGGCTTCAGGAGGACGCCGCTGAACGAGGGCATGGATCCCGCTGCCGCGCAGGGCGCCGAGTGCCAGTCCCAGCAGCCGCACATGCAGGAGACCGGTGGAGTTGGAGTAGGAGTAGTTGGCGGAGTGTATGGCGGCAGTATGGAGAGGAGCCGCTATCAGCCTCTTGGAGACGGGGCCGGCCGGTCCAAACCCAGGCCCCCGCCGGCCAGGAAGTCGGCCTCCCACGGGGACGGACTGGAGTCGGCGTTCGAGGTGCCCCAGCAGGCCGAGTCGACGTCTTGCGACAACCTGGACGGCCTTTCGCCGTCCAAGCAGAGAGGCGGCATCGCCGTCTCCCCCCGCAGACTCAACGTTCCGCCCACGGAAAAGGACCTGCCCTCCGACCCCAAAGACAAGCTGGGCATGGGCCGTGGCGTGGCAGCCCTTCGGTCCAACTTTGAGAGGATTAAACGGGCCAACTCTCATTCTGTGGGTGATACTGCAAAGGGCCAGGAGAAGCAGCAGCAGCAACTGCCGCCGCCACCGCCGCCGTTCTACTCTAACATGGAATTCCACCACGAGAGGGGTCTGGTCAGGGTGAACGACCGTGACGTTTCTGACAAGATCAGCTCCCTGGGCACCCAAGCCATGCAGATGGAGCGAAAGAGATCCCTCCATTCTCTCCCAGGTAACCTGGCAACGGCGGCAGGAGAGCTCCGCGCCAGGCCAGTGTACAGAGGCCGTTCCACTGAGAGCACCTGCGGCTATGACGCCGAGTACGAAGACGGGGAACCCAACCAGCGACAAGCAGGCCGCGCCAACGGCGGCAAACCTCCACCCCCTCCATGGCAGCCCTCGGAGTTCCAGGCCTACTCCAGCGTCTATGTCGGCGGGGTGATGATGGGCGAAGGTGGCGTTGGAGACGGGAGAGTTGGAGGTGGGAGTGGTGGCGGAGTCACAATGAGAGACCTAGCAGGAGGTGACGACCACCTCCTGACCTGGCCGCGCCGTTCCTACTCCCCCGGGAGCTTCGAGGATGTCGGCGGAGGCGGCGGCGGCTACACGCCGGACTGCAGCTCCAACGAGAACCTGACGTCTAGCGAGGAGGACTTCTCCTCGGGACAGTCCAGCCACGTCTCGCCCAGTCCCACCACGGCCTTCCGCCGGCCGTTTAGAGAGAAGAGCCGCTCGCCGTCCCAAAACTCCCAGAACTCCCAGCACTCCTTCGACAGCAGCAGCCCTCCGACTCCTCAGTCCCAGAAGCGTCAGCACCGGCAGCAGGGCGGCCACGTGGTCATGTCTGAAGCCACTATTGTGAGCGTTCGCAAGACCGGTCAAATCTGGCCACCTGGTGCCCATCATGACCTCGTGCCTCATGGCAGAACATCCCATGACAACAGTTTCCATGGAGACCACCTAGGTGAGTGGTGGCCACCGATTCTAATCATTGTTGTGATGGAAAGCAGGTGGGCTGGACCCTAGAGAGAAAGCGAGTATGTCTGGTTTTGTGTGGAGGAATGACAAACTGAATGGCTTGAGTGAATGTAATTTAGTCATGTTTTGGCACCTGTTCTTTCGCATTTTTAAGCCTCTTTTAAAGGCTTGTGCGGCCATTCCTCTCCCAGCCACAAAGCAGCCAAACGATGACGTGATTGCTAGTGTGTGCATAAGTGTGTGTGCTCTCTTTGGACGGCTCTGCGTGGGAGACGAAAGATCCACTTCTGCTTGTTCCTGGAATGTCAGTCGGTTGGGTGAACAATAAATGTGGTCAGTATGGGGTGAAATGTGGCCTTTCTCAGACGACTCCGAACGTGAAATTCAATTCACAGGCGTCCATCTGCTTCTCTCTTTCTGTCTGGAGTAGAGGACGAAACCCTTTACCTGCTTTTATCGCAGAGCATGACAAAAGAACTCTTATAATCATTTCTACAGTAAGTTTCCATCGCAAACCAAACACGGCTCCGGCAGTTCAAATATTTGACATGATTTTTAGTCATTGAGTGTTGTTTACCAAGGTGCGGCCAGCTGCAGTCGTGCACAATTTCCTGTTTTCTTAATTTTTTTTACTTTTTGTAGGCTGCACTGTATTGTAACAGGTTTGGTACCAGCGCCCCGCTGGACCAGAAAGGCGTCACGGTGCGGACATCAAACGCTCCCTCCGGTGCCGGGACAATTCAGGGGGGGGAAGACGTTGTCGGATAGATATAGAGAAAGGGAGAGAAACAGACGGAAGACTGAATAAAAAAGCGAGGGGGAAAGTGTGTAGGCAGAAAGGCCGGGACTTCAGCTGCACCTTTTACAGTAAAGACTTACAGCTGGTTTAAGTTCAATAAAAGGCTAAATAATACAATCATTGTAAGATTCAGCACCATAGACGTTGCTGTCATCTCCCCCGGTGGCGTTAAAGTCTGAAACCCGATGCCGCACATTGCCTAAATGTCCTGAACAGAAGACGTGTCTCTGTACATCTATAATTCATTTACTTGAATGGAAGCACCGACACATTCCCTGCTGGGATCAACCACCAACGCATCCATCAAACCACAGCGCCAGATAAACCATGTGAGATGTCTTTGCAGTGAAAGGGAAAGACATCTTTTACTTTTTTTTTTTTTAATAACCATTCCCTCCATGACGACACGTAAGGGGCAAACGGCGTTAGCAAGGTACGATGCTCGGGGCTCTTAGCAGCTTTTGGGATTCTGCGTGTTTGGTGGATAGCGAGTCCCCGGCAAATGGCTGGCTAATTCCCCAGCTGCTGTGTTTAGGATTATCGCCGCGCTGTCTGCTCCCTTTGTTTCAACATCTTTGCCACGACAGTGAGCCCTGTGGGGAGTTAGTTAGGCGAGCCGCCGGGGCAGGGTCAGAGATTGAGGGTAGAGGAAGGGGAAGAGGGTAAGGCGGGGGTGCGTTGAGTGGGGTAATCTGGAATTTGAACATAAGAAGTGAAAATGCTGGCTAGACACCCCCGCGGGGGTGGTTTTGTTTTCGTCCCGGGGCTTTAAGCCGAGGGCAGACAAGCGTGACGTTGACGGGGAAGGTGACGTTCTACAGATGAATATCGAGCATGTGTGAGAGTTTTTAGTGGGCGGCATGATGATGAAGATGATAATGAAGAGCGGGGACGGCGTTGTGAGGACTCGAGGGAGGCAGAGTGCAAGGCAGAGCTGTCGCTTCTCGCTTCATTGGTCAGGGATGCGGGGGCCGCACAGAGGCACAGATGGGAAGAACTCTCCCGTTGCGTAACAGAAACACAGACACACACACACACACACACACTCGGCGTTTACTCGTACACCTTCGGGCTGCTTTGCCTCCGGAGGTTGGCGTGTCGTTCAGACCTGGTCCAGAGATGGTAGGATGTTTGAGTGGGATCGGAAGGATGCCGCCGCCTGACTGCGGAGGAGCGGTTCCAACGGGGCCATTGGGTCTCCGCTCTTTCTTTTTCCGCCTCATGCTAACAGCAGCAGTAATGGCCTCACGGTGTGTTTTTGGGGGGTGAGGAGTTGGGATTAAAGGTCACTTGCTGAGCAGAAGAGGAGCAGGTCTTTTAGTGGCTCCGAAGTACGAAATGACAAAATGAGTGAGCGATTTCAAATCATCTACCTCCACCCCCAGGGTCATTCAGTGGGAATGCTGTGAGCGGCTTGGCAGGTTTTAAGGCTTGTTGGGGGAAAAATAAATCGCAAAACATGTTTGGAGCCACAGCTGCCAACTTTTCCCTTTTTTAAGGTGAGCAGAACTAACACCAACTAGGTCTCGTTCACGGTCCTCAATACTTCACCTCTTCCCAGAACGTGAACATGTAACCAACAACGCAGTCCAAACATTTCTCACTCACACACACACACACAAACAGGACTGCAGTTTAAGGTAAAACAAATATCAGATTTTTGAAGTGGCGGATTTAGATCCAAACCCCCCACGTAGGACCAGCTGAACATTTTAGTGAGTTTGGTTCATTGAAGAAAAGGCACTTTCACTACCTTCACCCATGAAATGGGTGGAGACCAAATAGGATATATATATTTTTTTACCACGTAAGGGAAATATGCCTCTCAACCAGGGAATACCTGTGGGTTTGTGTCTCTGAGGGCGGGGACGCCAAAGCAGGACAAACCTGAAAAAAAGCCTCAATGGTGGTATTGTCCACAACCTCCACCCCGTCTCAGCTGGGCCCTGGGCTACATTTTATGATCTCCAGCACTCAACCTCTCGGGTGACTGTGTATTTCAGCATTCGGTGGAGAACAGACAGAGGGGCTTGGTCTTCCCCAGGGACTTTCAACAGATCCGATGATGACCGCTTTGTGTGTGTGTGTGTGTGTGTGTGGTACTGGATTTCTTTCAAAATACATTTGTTGCTTGAAATTCACTCACGCTTATTTGCCTGGATGTCAGAGTTGAGCTTGTTGCTCTCCTGCCTTGTGTATTTCCTCCAACAAAACAAGCGGGCGATCAGAGGGAATCGATTCATGAAAGCAATCGACGGGGGGGACCCGGCTCACGGGACCCGGGCTCACATGCTTTACAGTAGTCAGCCGTGGCACAGTGACCCTCTTTTCACACTGAAGGGGGGTGCGGGGGGGGGGGGGGGGGGGGGGGGGGGGGGGGGGGGGGGATTGCGGGGCTGTAGCTCTCAGAAAAGCTTATTCAGTCCGTGCTGTGGAGAGAGCTTGGCAGTGAAAGCCTCGGTGACCTCAGCCGGCAAACGGGAGCTGCAGGCTCGCAGTCAAACCCCGAGTGTTGGGAAGGAGAGAGGCATGGGAGGAGGTGAAGAGGTGGAGGGAGGGGGTGGAAGCAGACGGTGGCCCCGCTCGGCCTTTGATTGGACACTCGCAACCTGCACAGAGTGGCCCCTTTGTTTTGTCTTGCAGGGATCACTTATGAGGAACCTTTTCAATTATTTGAGCCAGTTGGTAGTCTTGCTGCTTTTTACTATCCAGTGTTTTGATGCAGCATGCTTGGTATGTCATCACGCAAAAACATTGAGCGATGTGAAATAAAATGATCGTATCTGGTGGTGCGTCATCCCCGCGTTTCTTCAGTCAAAAGTGCAGCTTGAGGAGCAGGCTGCCCTGGCGTTGCTCCATTGGCAGTGGGCAGGAGGGTGGAGCAGCTCCAGCTGCCACCCAGTGACGGTCAAACAGCCTGGCTTAGTTTGCGTGGCTGGATCCTTCAGCCCTCAATGAGGTGGGGGGTCTATTGTATGTCCAGTGTTCATTCAAATGAGCCCCAGACGGAGACATTCACTTTAAACTGATTGTAGGGGAGCTGATTGGATGATCATAAATAAAACCATAAAATCACAGGTACATGAAACTCGCAGCCCTTCAAAGAGTAATTGTTCCTCACTGCTTTTGTTTATTTGTTTATTTCTTCCATCTTGTGTTTGTTCTTGTATACTTCCACTGCCAAGCATCCAGCCACAGGCCTTTCCTCTGGAACTACAGGCCTTTCCTCTGGCGACCAGTAGCTCTGGTAGAAAAAGGGGAAAAAAAACTAACTTGGAAAATCTCTTCCATAAATTCCGGTGGCTCTTTAGTCCGTCTGTGAAGCTGCTTGGCCCTTTTTGAGCGTCGGCCATCATGGCTCTGTGTAACATGCCGCACTTTTTCACTGGGCTTGTCTTCTGGAATTGGCCACAGTGCAGAGAATTGTGCTAGTTAGCGGCGGACGCTAACCCCCCCCCCACCACAGGCATTGTAATGTGGGTGCTTGCTGGTTTTCTAGGTATATTCCATCTTAGCTGCATGGATTGTTAATCGCAGCCCGCTCTAAGTGACCGAGTGGGTTGGATGGAAAGAAATAACTTTTTGTGCCGACTCTGGTATAGACCACAACGCAATGGTGGCCAATATGGCATCCTTGAATATCTCAAGTGTTTCAATCTGGGCCTCGGTTTAATACACATTGTTGTTTCATTGCATTATGGGTGGTGTAGGATTGGGTGTTTTGACCCAAACTTAAGCAAAGTCCCAGCAACATTGTTCTCGGTCAAAAATTATGATATCAAACAGTACATGATGTCTGATTTGAAAACTTTTTATTTAAAATTTAACACTAGACCTAAAAGTCTCTTTTAGAGATATTCAGAACTGATCTTAACCCTTGGAATGTGTGTGAAATAATGAATCCACATCCTGGAGAAATGGATCAAAAGGCATTTTGAAGAGGTAAGAGTGTAGAAAATATGCAAGCTTTACGCAGTTCAAACTTGTCACAATTAAAAGCTAAGTGACACTTTTTTTTTTCCTGAGTTGGCAGGTAGCAGAATAATCTCCACTCTTCAGTCGGGGAATTAGAAACTGGCTATCAATCAGATTACCCATTTCTCCCGTATCACAGAGCTCACACCACGCTGCTCTCGTCAGCAGGCTAATGCATGATGTCCTATATATTACGGATGGGATTATCGGCACTGTCAACGGGTTATGGAGAAATGACGGTTGAAAAAGATAAATGGGCACAATAGCAAAGTTTTCTTCCTCAATTATGATAAAGTGTGCATGCTGGTTTACGCAGGCTTCTAGAAAAACGAACGTATTAAATGAAGTTTTTCTCTCCATTATTTTCCATGTTGTTTTCCCCTGATCCTCTTTACCTACCTTCTCCCGCTCCCCTTTTCTTTATCTTCTTTTGCTCTCCATTCCTAGCTGCTCCTACTTTCCTTCAGCTTGGAGCCAATTAGAGGTGCATCACCTTTCCATCTTGGTGCCGGGGTTGGGGGGGGGGGGGCAGAGGGAAATCAAAGACAAGACCCCCCTCAGTGCAAAAGCAAGCAAGCTCTCTCTGTAATTGTCCAATAGGGGTTTTACCGACAAAGGCCTAAAAAACAAACACACACAATCAATGCCAAATGTCAGCAGCCGACCCCCTTTGTTACAGAACAGTACGGACAGCCGAGTCGGTTCCCCTGCGCCTCTTGTTCTCTCCCTTCCTCAGTCTTGTATTTACGTGTGTCCCTGTGTTTTTGTGTTGAAATACCGCTAAAAGCTCGAGAGTCTTTGGAGACGCTAGCTTATTTGAGTTAACTTCAGATCACTATCAGTAGTAAGGGCTGCATAGCTCCGGTGGTTAAGCTATATGTGTTCACATCCAACTCCAGTTGAGCACGATCCTGCTGAAGCCCTTGATGGTTGAAACATGGCCGCCTTATATACTCGGGACCTTTACTGCAGAGTGTTGGACTTTTTTTTTCCTCCTGGGCTTGAAGCGGCGCAGCAGGAGCTGTCAGTGCACTCCTCTACGGACATAAACAACCCGTGAAGTCCTTTCCACAGCCAAGCTGAAAGGTCAGACGCGAGGGAGGCGGCACTTCAGACCCTATTAGCTGTTTTTTCGTAGCTGCAGACGACGAAGAGCTTAGACACCTTCTCCTCTTCTTCTCCGCCCGACAAGAGGCAGAAACTCTTTCTCAGTGGCACGTGCTCGAATATGGACAGACTGTATTTACGATTGAGCAGACATGTTGCTGGGATCAAATACCGGGTTTCGTGGCACTAAATAAACTCAGATGTCAGACTTTTGTTTTTGTTCAAGTCATTGAATTTGAAGAAAATCTAAAAAAGGAAAAATAATATCCAGAAAGAGTGTCTTTCTGTCGGTGTGTTTCTCTCTCTTTCCCTCAGGCTTTCTGTTATTAGACTGTTTTTGCACTCGGCAGTCGGATGGGTTTGCTCAATAAATGGCACTTGTTCCAGGCTGCCGGGCTATTAGAAGCGTGTGGGCGTGTGGTTTTTTGGGGGGGGAAACCTTCTGCGTAAGTGAGCTGGAGAGAGACCGAGGGACAGACTTTGCTAAAGAAAGACTGAGGCTACGCTGTAAAAAGAGCACATTATCAGATAAATGAGCAACGTGACGGGCTGTGCTTGTGTCTGGAGTTGAAGAAGAACCACACTGTAAGGGCAGGCCAACACAGGCCAAATCTTTTTAGTAATAACTCATTTTAGTGCGGAGGCGCACCATCCCAGAACAGACATTTGTGCAATGTCGAGAAACATGACGAACCAGAAAAAAAAAATAGCAGATGTGTGGAGAAGTGTGATTGCTTATATCCTTTTCTTTCTGACTCTGGCTCCTCTCATTGTGTGTTGAGCCGCTGGTTGCAGAGGGACAGAAGGACTGGAGGCCCTCGGGGAAGATCAGATTTCATTATAGTGGTCCGCGTCGCTCCCCTTTCCTCCATCTCTTCACTCAATGCCCCTCGGTTACATCCCTCCTTCTGTAATATCTCTTTTATGTCACTTAAAATCCCTTTCTCTATCCCCCCTGACCATTACGCTCACTTTCATTCTCTCTGCCACTCGGTGCTATACGGCCCCGAGCACACTACACAATATAAAAGACGGATTTTAAGCCCAATTTGGTCTTGACAACTGATCTTCAGTCAACCTGACCTTGTCTACAAGAAAGATATTTTGGACGCGTCACAAGTCGGCAAACGTAATGCGTCCAACTGTGTTTGAGATCAATCTGGACGAGATCCTCAGCACGTCAACAGAAACGTGGATGGAAATCTGTCGTTGAATCTTTTCGCAGTCGCCCTGAACTTTTGAAAGCCTCTTCCCGGCAGTCCGTCTCCTCGTCTTCTGTTACCCCTCTTTTTCTCCTACAGTGGGAGAATTCGAGCCAGAAACTCGACAGAAACCTTGTGCGAATAACCCTGACAGGGAGATAACGAGGACATGCCAAAGGCGTGTGAGATGGCGTAAAGGGCCAAACAGAAGGGTTCAGGTCATTAACACGTGAGAAGTGGGGACCAGTGTGAACGTGGCATAAAACAAAGTTTGACATCGTCGTGTAAAATGCCCCAAAACCCTGTAAGCTGCTGTAAACTGTGTTCACTTGACCCCGACTAGATTTCTCTGTTTTAAAAGAACAACTGAAGCCGAGTGACAGAGCTGCCTGAGAACGTGGGGAGGAAAAGAACGCGAAGAGATTCCTCATGTGCGGCTTTGTCGAGGGGCTTCGGAGCTTCCTCTGTGGTGTCCACATGGTCGCCACATTCTCATGTCTGCTTTTCTCCTTCTCTCTCCCATTCCTTGTCAGCTCTTTGTTCTCTGCATTGTCCTTTTATTTATTTTTAATCTTTTTTTTTTTGCTCCAGTTTCTACAAGTCTTCATGTGTCATCGTCACTGCAGCTCCCTCTCGTGTGGCCCACTTTGTGGACCTATAAATGGCCGAGCGCGCTCAGGGCGAAGTGCTTATGATGGGCTCGCAGTGACAACTCAAGAAGCATTTTCTCCCTCACATCTGTGAGGAGACGAGTACAGTAGCTCTCCGAGCTGGAATTCTGCCGTGTGTTTCTGTGTGTGTCTGTCTGTTATCCAACCGCAAAAAAAAAGCCAGAAACGTTTTCAAATTTTAAACCACAACACGAATACACAAAATTGGGAATTACAGATCTTTAGAAGAAAACTCATCATCTCATACACACACACACCCGCTAAGTGACTGCTAGATAGCCTGACGTCCCTTCCTCCGTCATCCATTATGGATGCAGCAGCCCACTTGTTGCAAAACTAGAAAGTGTCATGTTCTTCACCACCAACCCCCTCGCACACAAAGGACGGTGCACACGCTTACGCATGCACACTCGTGTCTGCACTTCGACGCACTAATCTGATCGGTGAACCTGTTTCTACCGTGTGATGGAACAATTTAATAGTAGCCATGAGATGCTGACTCCCCCAGAGCTACTCTGCAGGACAGTCCGATCATAAAGCGGATTATTTCATCTGTTCTCCGCCGTTCAGTCTACAAGGATGTCTTTAATTCTCTTGTTGTTTTTTTGTCTGGCCAACAGTCCAAAATCCTGAGATTTTTTCATTTACGGTCATGAGATTTAGAATTCACGGGCAAATGAAGCAAATCCCTACATTTAAGAAAACGGCATTGAGCATGCTTTGCTTGAAAATCTACAGAAACCAATAATAAATCGTCCAACTATGAATACAATTGGCTATCTCTCCTTGCAAGTTGCAAGTCTTCATCTTTTAGATGGTATCAGAAGCTCTAATGTCTGAAACTGAAGCTTTGACACAAGCTCATATTCCTAAACAAACCTCAGATATAAAAAATATTTTCGTTTGCCTAAAGAGGCACTTTTTCAAAGGAGGAACAATAAAGTCTGCATTTCCAGCGATAGATTTCCCCCCTGTTGAATGTCCTCAGTGGGACGTAAAGCTGACTGACATGGCGTTGCCTCCGACCCCCCCTCTGCAGTGGATTAGACGTCGGCCAGAAGAGGATTCCCCGTGTCACCAGAGAAGCTTTGACACACACACTCTCTAAGACAGAACAACCTGACACCCGGTACGACTTACCCGAGAGACGACACACTTCCTCCTCTAGGCCTCGTCATGTGATCTTCACAAGGAGGGGTTGCCTGGTGGCACAAACACCGTTTTCCCTCGGTGGGAAAATGGTGTTTCTTTGAAAGCGTCTTCCCTTGTGTGCACCTAGTTACTGGCCACAGAGGGATGCCACTCCCTGCTGTGGGTGTTTTAGTGTGTGCGTGTGTGTGTGTGTGTTCGTGTAATTGTGTGGTGTTTGTGTGTGGTTGTGACGGATCGCCTTGAGTGCGACCTTGTATTGAAAAACGGTGAGCGATCTATACGAGGCCCCCGCGGTGCCGCCGGTCTGCTCTCCGGGTCAGAGCAAAGTGGAATAATTGTGTTACTGTCGTACGACGCCGAGAGATATTCATAACTCTCATCGATCGCTTGAGTGAATTCGTGGCGAGGGCGCCCATCAGAGGACCTCTATAAATCTTTCAGTGAAAAGATGGCCGCGCCCGTTTCTGCGTGAGATGACCGCGCGCAGTCCCGTGCTTTGCTTTCACCTCGCTTCACTTTTGTCTTTACTCACAAGCAAGTGGACCGTTTCTTTTTTCCCCTGGTATAGTTTTAGGTGAAAGGAAGAGACCCACACGTTGCTTCTGGGGCTTATGGTGCGCTATATGGAGGCTACCTGGCCTACTTCTTCTGCCTCCTGAAGACAGACCGGGTCCAGGAAAAGCCAAACAGATGGCTGGAGTCTGTGAGGAGACGCACTGCTCCGCACGCAGTGGAAACTTCTAGTGTTTTACGCTGTCTCAATTGGCTGTAATGAATCGAATTAGCCCTTCAGGGCAAAGACGGCTTCGGTGGAGAAAAAAAACGCCGCAAAGGGAAAATCCGATTCTCCTCTGGCAGACTCATTGCGGCATCACGCTTCAAGGCCTTTGTTCTTCCACTAACAGAAGTGTCAGTTTTATGGAAGTGTGTTTGGATGAGAGCTCTAGTGAGATTTTTATGCGTGTGTGTGTCTGTTCGAAAGCCCAATGCAGCTATGCAAGATATATTGCTCAATACAGAGATATAGATATAGAGATATAGTAATGAATACATTTTCCACTCAGATTCCAGTGATGATATGTGCCTGTTTGTGTCCACTTGTCATTTTGCTGACTCTAATGTTTCCTAGTTCGTCCAGTTAGTGGATTACTATTTCGGCCGGTCACCTTAACGTTGTTGGCAAATGGGAAGTCTGGTGTTTTTACCAGTCAATAATTCTGACCCCTGCAAGACCTCAAACGCACCAGCTCAGCAAACACAGTGTAAAAGGTGTTATTGTGCCGGCTGTGGCGGGTGCACGTCAGGGGGAAAAAGGAACGCTTCTGGTTAGCTTTGGTTAGCATGTGTCGGCCTCCGGTCGATCCTGTTTGGCTCGCTGTCAGTCAGTCCGTCTGGTAATAACGGGCAACGGAAACGCAATATTAGTCAATTAGCTGGCAATTTCAGGAAAGCTTATAAAAGAGAAATAAAAAAAAGAAACTTACGTGGCTCTCCAATGTCATTCAGAGTACACACACACACACACACACACACACTGACTGAGTCACCGTGATGGATGCGAGGGGGAAAATGCGAAACAGTCCAGCTCTGTCCCGACCAAACTAACGCAGCGTCTTTCCAGAAATAGAGTGCCGATCGTGGTTTCTAAATCTCCAGCGCCTGCGGGCGTGTCTGCTTGTGTAAAAGACTGCAAGATGACATGCGAGGGAGAAAAATCGGAGATTAAAGAAAACATCCAAAAGCTTATGGGATGTATCAGAATGATTGCGGTGTAGTTTGTTTCATGCCATGTTAAGGCTCTATGTTTCAGCCGAAATAATACAAAGGACATATTTTTTGGAACTGTACAGGCCTGTAATAGACAATTAAATGCGGACATTCTTGTCTGGCTTTCTCTGCCCCCCGTCTGGATGCTTCTCTGTCCTAATTCTTTTTTTTTTTTTCTCTCTCTCTCTGTCACTGTTCTTTAAAATGCACATCCCAGTCGAGGCACTTATGTAAGTATATTTTTAGGCAATGTAGCGTTTCATTTTTCATGTCCTGGCTTATGTCATCTCTCTCCAGCTGAGGAGAAAGATTTAAACATGAAACGAAATGCCGCTGATTCTGCCATGAGTCTGCAGGTCTTGAGTCTCACTTTCATTTCTCCCGTCTTACACTTGCTGTGAACTTGAATTTCTTACCGACCATGATGTAATGTTTTATAGATGCTGTAATTCCATCAGATGTGTGCTCATGCACAAAGTCTGAAGGACAAGACACCCACTGAAGCTCCGCAGAAGGTCACTGTAAACACATTCATCTGCCAGAGTGTATTTAACAGCATCCGAAAGATAGATTGAATGCATTAGTGGCAATATCCAGGTTAAAGGATGTTATCCTATTTATGTGGATAGATTAGTATTGATAGTGGGCCATTTTCTTTGCCATTTGAGTCTCACCGCTTTAAAATGGCATTGTATCCTTTTTCCTGCACATAACCAAAAGTGATCTATATTTGCAGGTTGAATGAATTACAGTTTACTGATGGCAAACCGTTTCACATCCAGCAGATATGTAGCTATTAGCAGTAGATTCTGGTCACTATTGGTTGTGTATCTAATATGAAAGCTAATCTAGATACAGGATGTACATGTTGCGTGTGTCATGCTGCTACAGTTATGGCAAAAATACCAGAATTTTGGGAAGACCTTGTTAAATTAGTTATGGTTAACCACAGAGGTAATTTCCTGCCTTTCATTGGGGTAATGGCTTCTGTCTGGCCAAAGCTCACTTTGTGCATTATTTTGGATATTTTTAACACGCATGTTCATTTATTGGAGGGCGCTGCTCGTGCTTTCAAGCCAGATGTCGGCAGCAGTCTCAGGCAGAACATCTGCCTGTGAGACAAGGGTGGGGACATCAAATATATAAATGTGTGTTTATACACGTGTGAACATGCATGTCTTCACCCTCTGTTGCAGGACTGTGAATAAGTTTATTTTTGATCTGCTAGGATAATTCTTTACGGCAAAGGAAAAGAGGGCAACACTGATTTTTAAATAAACTCTTTGGATGAGTAACAAAGAAAGGTCCCTAAAAGGCTTGCAGTCAGAAGAGCGACCGCCACAAGAACAAATACTGTGAAGTATTTTCAGACTGGGACACAACATGAGAGTTCATTTGGGTCCGGAGGCCGAGGCTGTTAAAGCATACGGAAGGCATGCTATTTGGTGACTCAACCAAAAACACGCTTGAGCTCTACATGGTTGTTAAAGACACGGTCTGGATAATGCAGGTAGTAATTTGAATCTCTGTTGGAGGGCATTGGTCAACCTTTTTTATGTTCCCTTTGATAGATTTTGATAGATTTCACAAAGCTGTACATTTCCAGTGAGTGTGTAATAATAATAAATAAATAAATTGCTGATAGCTGCCATTACCCCATAATATCAATGTAAAAGTGACATTACTTTAACTAGAGACATTATAAAGGTCACACTCTTACGAAAAGCAAATCCAAAAACAACCAATAATCAAAACATTAAAAGCCTGGATTAAACAATCATAAGTTGCAGCTGCAGGTCGTTCACGAGCAAAAAGATATAAAGGAAAGTAAAACGGAGCTGACAAGAGATCAGGAGAGAGGTGAAGATGAACTTGAGGACACCCTGCTTTCCCACGCACATCTTTCTCTCCTCATCCCCATCACCACAAACACACACACACACACACACACACACACACACACAGACACACACCTACAGCCTTTTAGACTTGCTTCTGGTGTGTTGGAGTCAGCCGTCAACTCGGGTTGAAAAAGTAGGTCACTCAAGGTTTTTGTCCCATTTTCTTTTTTGGGAGCTATTTATTTTTTCTCTCTCAACTGTGACGAGGCCCCTACGTCCTTTGTCTCACCGCTCAATGGATAATGGTTCCCCCCTCTCCGCCTCCCTTTCTCTCCTGCTGTCTGTCCTTGACCACCGGTTGACTCGGCGCTGCCTCTGCACTGGAACGTTACTTACTTTAAGCGAGGGAGCTGAAGGTGGTGCACGGACCACAACGCGCTGTCAATTTGTGTGCGCCCGTCAAACAGCGGGAGGCCTGTTGGAAAATACAGTTATCCAACGGGCATAACGACTAACGATCCATATTTAACAGTCATTTTCACTCTTGTATTGCTGCTTACAAAAATGATCTGAATTAACGTCATTATTGCAATGCACTGTTGACTCGAAATAGGTTCTCATGTAAAAACGCATGACTAGATGAATGTACTGGCTGCATGTACATTCTGTATACATATGTAATGCATAACTGGGAAACAAGTGCTTGAAGCAACAGTGTCCACAATGCCAATTTAGTTCTACTCATTCAGAAAAGCAGTACTTAAGTAGCTGCAGTATATCCTTACCATGAAATAAACTTAACTGAGATTAACTGTTCAGTTAATAGAAACAAAACAACACTGAAGTAGCCTGTTAAGATCGTGTCCCATCAGCTTTTAACCCTCTTCCACGGTGTAGTAGAAACTGAAGCTTTGTAGCGCTCGGAGACAAAAGTAGAAACTCCCAAAACCAGGTGTAACTACTGGTCTCACACTTCTGTCACTACTTTGGGTTAATTGTTTCCATCCACACTGGTTGAACTGGTTCTTCCCCGGATTCGTCCTGACAGCCTGTCTGATGGAGACTAACGACCCCAACGCACACTTCTTCTACCCTCTCAGACGCCTCCTCCCACACTGACACGTGTAGGTTTTTGTTTGTGTGTGTGTGTGTGTGTGGGGGGGGGGGGGTTCACAGCCTTGGCCTTTTTGTATCTCGCTGATATACAACAGCAGCTCCGTGCTATCTGTTGCTGCTCAGCGTCTTGCGAGTGTTATTTGTGGGTTGCTTCTGTCGGCCCGATCGATGGCAAAAGCAACAAACATGCAAGTGTTGAAGAATCAGAGCGTGTAGTTTTTGGTTCACTCACCTGCAAACTGACAGCACAAACCTTTCGTTTCTTCTGGATTTAAATCCTGAAATGATTCTTGTACAACAGACACGTGAGACTATAGTGATTCTTTTTTGTCTGCCTGTGTTTGTCCTTGTGTTTCACAATCGCATGGCTCCATTTTCCTACGCTGTGTGGGCGCATCCCGGTGCCTGGCTGTTCTGCGATGCATGTTTGAAATTCATCGACAGAATTGCGGAACCACAGTCACCCGTTTTTGAGGCTTAAGTAGTGGTTCTTGTCTTCTTCCTTCGTGTGTGTGTGTGTGTGTGTGTGTGTGTGTGTGTGTGTGTGTGTGTATTTGTCTGGTGAGGTATCTTATTTTCCTCTGAAGAGGTTAACAACATGGAAGGCCCAGCTACAGGAGGGAAGCCGTTTGTAATGCTATTTTCAGGCCAAATCTGTTTGATATCAATCAGAATAATTTTGCTTGACACAGATGCTTGAAGGAAGCCATGTTAGGACAACTTCTTGTATATAGAAGTAAAAAGCTGCATTTTACACAACATACACAACAGTTTTACACATCTATTTAGTCTCTTAAAGACTACATCGGAGGCATTTAAAGTGGTATTTTGCCCTTTTCCCCTTTTCTTCTTTTCTTTTTGTGTGTTTGCATGTTCCTTGTCAGTATGGAATGTGATTCATAACGTCGAGACACTGCTGCCCTGGTCACCACCCCGGGAGCCTCATCTGTGTGTGTGTGTGTGTGTGGTGTGTGTGCAGACAGAACCCAGCTTGAGTCATCATGACTGTCCGACAGTCTGAATGTGAAGTGACCAACAGCATACTTGAGGGAAAGCTCATCTGAAGGCAACACGGTTGTTCCAATCCAAAAGACGGATCCCGCGTTATCAAACTTAAATGATCTCAACGAAACGTCTTCATGATCATGTCTGATTATGTGCCTTCCTCCCTCTTTGCGTGCTCTTCATCACTTAGACGCACAAATGTAATAGACTTCGAACCGAGAACTTTTCTGGAGACTCGTGTTCACTTGACTTTGATGGTGGATCAGCGTTTTTACGTGCTTTACTCGTTGAATTGACTGAACATGTCTTGTTTAACTAAAAAAACTTTGAATGCTTTTGAGTTTTAAATGCAGCTTCCGTTTTCTGCGAGTGAGCTGTAAGAGCAGGTTTGCTCATAAAGGCCCAAATGTCAAAGTTGGGCAAATGTATACGCTTGACTTTGCTGCAGTAAAATTAAAATTGCTAGTTGGAATTGCGCAATCGTCTTTCAGGCAAAATCATCAGAGAGGAAGAAATCTACGTGTATATACAGTATATATGTGTTTTTTCTGTACTTCTGGCGTCATGCCGAAAATAAAACTGAAGCACCGTTCCCCTGTGTGTTTGTGTTTCTCGTTGTTTACCTTTGTGCATCCGCCCGTGTTGATGTGTCACTGTTCGCCTCTGTATTTTTAAACGTGTGCCTGTGCGTTGTCGCTACGAGCGTCAGCATCAGTTTGTCATCCGAGAGGCACCTTTTTCCGTATGAAAGGACACACTTTCTCTTGATAATTTTACTGCAACATATTAGGGATTTCACATTCAAAAGACTTGTGTGTGCAAGGTTTATTAACCTTTTGTGTCACATTCAAACAATGAGAGGATTTCAATAAAGATGGCCAACGTGTGAGGTAGCTTTTCTTGGCTGGGCAGTACGATTTTGCCTTTCAATTAACCTTGTTTTCATTCCGTGGACCATCTACCCATCCAACCATTTTTGCCTTTGTTCATCCATCCATGGATCAGTATTTCCCCCTGATGTGTCCTCTCGCTCCATTGCAGCTGAAAACAACATGAGATTGAGCTGAGTCCATCTTTTCTTTAATTAACAGCTGGCTAGTTTAATCAAAGTAATGTGATGCGGTTGCCCCGGTTGCATAATGACTTTCATCATCCTTTCATCATCATCCTTTCTGTATATACACTCAAATACTGTCCTTTTCTGTGTAACCCTGCATTTATACATGGGAACGGATCACCGGTGAATAAGAATGTGTTTACTTTCTCTCAGGAAATGACCAAAGACATCAAAGCATGTCGATTTGATGAGTACCGAATACACTCAATTTATTTGGTACACTTTGTTCAAATGAATGTGGCCTAATACAACAGCCCCGAATTGAATCTGCCCCCTTGGAATGTTTTAGTTTTAGTTTGAATCCGACACACTGACTGGTTTTGCGGTTGTGTGAGCTGAGGCTAAATCACAGGTTTTCGCAGAAAGTGTTTGGAAAGACAACAGGATCTTTAGTTAAAGAAGCAGCATTTCTAGTTCACAACACACACACACATACACACACACACACACACACACACACACACAGTCGCCGTTTGTGTCTATTTCCTGCTTTATTTTGTAGTTTGTGCCTCGTTTGTCCCTTGGTGAGCTCCACTTCCTGCCTACACACACACACACACACACACACACACACACACACACACACACGCATTAATGAGCCAAACTTGATTCATTGTCACACCCGCCTCTCAGGGTTGATGACAAAAATAACTTTGTTCTTCCCCTGTACTTGAACATGCTCCATGCGTCTCCTTCTTCCTCCCTTTGAGGGGGTCATGTAGAGTTTAATGTCTCTACACGTCTGTGTGTTGATGAGGAAGACGCCATTTTAAGTTGGCGTTTTGCTGGTTGAAAACAGGCACATCTGGCCAAAGTGTGTTCACTAGTACAGTTGTTCAGTGTTGATAGACGGCATCCATGTGTCCTTGTGGTGTATTTCGCTCTATATGAGGTTGTGTGTGTGTGTGTGTGTGTGTGTGGAGCTCCCCTGCCGTGTCCTTGGTAGGTAATAAGCATGTGGGACTGCGGCTCTTGGCACATCTGTCTCATGGTCGAGAAGCTATGCAGTCCTTCTGCTGCGCAACATTAGCACCACCAGCAGCTGCCCAACCCCCCCACCTGCTCTGCCTTCCTAGTCATTTTGTACTGTACACACGCACACACGCACACACACACACACACACACACACACACCAAATGAGGTCGTTTGCTGAAAAAGAGTTTGAGGACGCCCTAACTCCACAGGGAAATCTCCCTTTGCCCTGAATGAGTGCAAGAGCTCACTTTGCTTTCATCATGTTTCCCCTTTCCGTGTCACACGCTCCTGACGTGTGTATTATTAGCTGGTACTTTCAGGTTCCTGGGTTGTTATGAGCGAAATTTAATGTCCCGCTTTGTTCCAGTCCCTCCCTCAACTTCGGCATACTTTCTTTCATCAACCTGAAATCTGAAAAAAAAAAAAAGAAACGGAACAAAAGTATGAAGCATTTATGTGATGTTAGAGGTTGTATTTCACACAACAAGGAAGCATTGAAAAAACACGTTAATGTTTTCTCTTAACTATGATATCCAACCTCTCTTTATTCTGTAATATCTGTTCTCCATTGATTAACCAAAACAGAAATAAATAGTATCGCAGTTGCATCTTATCAAAAATAGGGCTCGTTCTAAATATGTTTGAGTTAAATCATCTGTTGCCCTTAAGCTAAATGGACAGCTTTTTTCGCTGCCTTTCGGAATTGAAGCTCTAAAAGTCGCTGTATGCTCTGCAACGCTCTCACGAGTAAAATGACACCCGTGGGCGGACGCCCTTGCATACACAGGGGCAGTACTACCTTCGGACCCATGAGCAGGCTAACGTTACCCCCCCCAGCGGGCCGTGTGACTCAGTCAGTCACCCCCCCTTCAAAGGAGACAAGGGGGATTGAGATGAAAGCGAGGGAGAACGGAGCATTGAAACCATTTGTTGGCATTTTTGGGACACAAGCGAAGGCCGAACACGCTCGGTCTCCTCTCCTCTGAGTAGGATGTAGGTTTGCGGTTTTGAGGGACAGTCATCTGCCCTTGTTGCCATTTTTGTAGTTTCCGTTGACGGCATGCGCCCTTGATTTAGCGCAGTAAAAATCTGTCAATTACCTTCCAGCAGAGGAACACCCCCATAGTGTTTCTTTTCTGAACGCATTCTTTTAACCCAGATTTAATACATCATCCCTCCCTCGAGGCGCCAGTGAAGAAAGACTCTAATTGACGCTGCCTCCCTCCCCGTCTCTCTGTAATGCTTCTGAGAGGCTCCTATCTCGCCTAATCTGTTTTTCTCAACACGCAACTCTGTTGAAATAGTTCAAATGAATTGAACTTTCAACCATCCTCTCTGGTTTCCAACCCCATGACACACTGACACTCTGCTGTGGTCTTTGTGGACTGATAAGTGTGGGAAAAGTTCAACCGGCACGGCTTCAGAAAGGCGTGTGCGTCAGAAAAGGCCCCAATTCGTAACCATATCTACTCTTTGAATGACCAGAGGTTACTTCCCCTCTTTCTCACTGCTATTTCAGGATGGGCCGGCAGCCGTGACGGCTTCGTCACTTTTCAAATAGCACCATGCGTCAAGTCTCATATCCTGCACAGACATTAAACACGTTTTTAGAACTTATCATGGTAGTAAAACAAACTCAAATTAGATGTATAGATACATCATTCATCCCTCGCCAGGGAAGAAAGGCTCTTAAGTCACGCTTCCTTCCTCGCTGTCTCTCTCCATATAGCCCATGCTTCTGAGAGACTCTTATCTCGACTTATCAGTTTTTCTCTCAATATTTGACTCTGTCGAAGCTGTTAAAGTTAAAGTACTATGTTAAAGTACTGTGAATGAAATCACATAATAATAAGGATTTTGAAAAGGGTGGATATGTCCACCGCGTCCCCCATGGAAATGATGCGTTTGCTTCACACGCCATGCTTTAGTGTCTTTCAGATATTTCTATAGTGCCCTTTTTACACTTAAATATTAAACTAGGGTTTCAAGAGAAGAGGTGCTGGTGGAGCAACTAGATTTGAAGTATTAATTAATGCATGTCCATATTAATCATGATTGAAGGTCCTGGGCTAGTGGATAGTTGAGGGTCCGATTTTCCTGCTGTAATATTGACTGAATGCTTTTCAGGGCTTTATTCCCTGAGGATTTTTGCATACTTGCGTATACAATAATAAGAAGACATCGTACTTTTCCAGTTCGGTGTTCAGTGTGTTCGGTTTGTACCCTCAGGAACTCTTTTGAACGTGTTTCCCGTGTCCGCTTGTGTTCATGTGTGGGTGTACGCAGGCTATCACGGCTCGTGTCCTTGCAGCAGAGCCATGGAGGACAGTGCGCCTGTATGCTTTTCCACAAGGAAGCAGATAAAGAGCGCACACACACATGCACAGGTCTACCCACAGCTTCCTGTGTCTCCCCGCCACGTCCTGTTGCCAAGGAAACCGGGCCTGGGCTGAACAGATTCAGTAGATACCTGGGAGGGTTTAGGAATGGGGAAAAGGAGGTGGAGAGAAGGCGGGTGCTTCGTTCAAAACGCCCCTGTTTTACATGTGACAGAGCTGCTGTAAAGAGACATCACTAGTGTTCTGCGGATCCCGTCAAATATCCTGGATCCTTTTATAAAACCGCTGGGTGACGGTTTTAAATGGTATACATGGATTTTGCCTGGTCCAGGGCCCAGTCGCATCTAGTGGGGAAGGGTGGGTTATTCAGGTCTAGCATTGGACCCTGTGTGGAGGGGAGTCAAATAGCAAACTGGTTCCTCATGACTAAGTCCCAGAGGGGGGGGGGGGGGGCTGTGGTGAGCTGAGCCCATAACCTTGCAGAGACAGCAGCCAGACCAGCCGGAGGAATAGAGATAATTGAAATGACTGTGTAGGCTCTGACTCGCTTTTTTTTTCTTTTTCTTCTTCTTCATCCCACTAATTATTCAGTGTCCTCGTTTTGTCAAAGTGTGTTTGTGTGTGTGCGCGCGTGCGCGCATGTGTGCACTTGAGCAGAGAGCGGCTGGGAGTCTAGGATTTTGAAAGTGTGAATACGTTCTATTATCTTGTGAATGTGTTTGATCAGACATTGTGTGGAGGCGAGGCATGTAAGTGTGTGTGGGGGTAGAGGGGGTGTAGGGTGGGGGGGGGTTAGAGCCATTATGGGAATATGTGAGCACTGGGATCAGGTAATTGATGCTGGGACACTAACAACTGGCAGACAGTCAGAATGGCCCAGTGCCAGTTGAGAAAAGGGGGGGAGAAGATTAGAGAAGAATAGATAAATGCTGTAAGAATTCCATGGCAACCGTCACATCGGGAGAGAAAGGAATTATAAGGATGCCTAAATGACAGTTTACCTTAGAGTGGATGCAATTCTTTCCCTCTCCTGTTCTCTATATACCGATGAAGCACGGTAGCATGCTTGTTCTTCAGAGAGCTGCTCAGGTTGTTGTCAAGAAACCGATGTAGCTTAGATCGATCGTGCGGGTTTACCGTTGGCACATTTTCTTAATTTGAACCAAAAACATTCACTGAGATTCACTCGGGATACTTGATCCCTTCTGGTTGTATCTCCCGAGCTGCATGAATGAAAGCGTCCTCTGCGTCTTGACACAATCAGAAAGGAAATGCTCTTCCTGTTGGCTGTGGTAACCAAGGAGACAGTTCCCCTCAAGATTTGCTTTGGCAAACCTTTATGGTCCATTGAGCAAAGTCCTAGCGCGTGTCCCCTTGAACAGCTCTGGCATGAAGCAGCAGTTCATTGCCCTGAGCAGCAATGATGCTGCAGCTTGTGTTTGACCAGAGATTAGGCAGATTGGGGCCTTTTGTGCTCGTTCTGCTGTGCGCTGATGATAAGCGCCTCTGCAGTCCGTAATGTCTGTGCTGTGAGCCGTTGAGTCGTTGGACAGGGGACAGGGTTACAGTAAACTGAGTGTAACCACAAGTGCAACATGCTGGTTTAATAGGAAAAAACATCAAGTACAATAGTAGTCAAAATACCTTTTTTTTTTTCATGCTGTATCTCAAATGATCACATTACATCAGCAGCCTGTGTCAAATCATGCATTTAGCCTCACTGTCATTCTGATTGGAGGTAATAGTGAATCATTAAACATGTGGATGCCTGTAAGCCAGTCGTATGGGCTGTAACAAGCTAATGGCAGCAAGTTCTGAGGGTTTGACTTGGTTTCTGAGCAACGAGGGCGACATTCGCTGCGTTACAGGACCCCGGGGATCCGCCTCACAGATGAGGTAACGGCGGGAACACGCTCTCGTTGCACGTCGCGCTTTTTTTTTTACGTCGCATAAAAATGATTGGATGCGGTTTCTAGCAGCGTAGTTGAAAGACCAGACGAGTGCCATTCGCCCTTTCCCTTATTACACGTCTTTGAGTGGGATTTTATTGCCCCACCGGAGCAATGGCAGTCCGATGGTGGGACTTGACACATTTCCGAAACTCAAATTGTCCACATTAACGCTCATGCTTCAGTAGCAGACCTCTCGAAATGGCTTTACATTTACACAATCACCACCCTTGTGGAAGAAGCCACTCCCTCCAGCCCCCATTATACAGGACTTTTGCTGCTTGGTTTCACCTAAACTCCACAGATGCCATAGTCCTGTAACCATAAAGCTCCAGACCACGTAAGGGCAGTTAGTAATAGGAAGGCCTCCTGTGGAATTGCTTCTACCTGGGAACTAACAAAGCCCTTTATATACCAGTGGTGGAGGAAGTACTCAAATCTTTCACTGAAGTAAAAGTGGTAATACTACTGTGATATAATAATATTCTATTACAAGTAAAAGCAATTCATTTACGTGAACCTCCATATATTGGCATGAAAATTCCACACAAGAACAGAGAATTATAAATACATTATTTAAATGTTTTAATAAGTTGCTATTATTTGCAATTATATTACTGATGGGCTGTTAATCTATAATCAGTGCTGTGTTTTTACAATTGTATGAATTATGCAGTCAATAGGCTATTATTAAATTGATAATTATATTGTATTTTTTATCGTCGAGTTTTCATTTCTCATTAACCAAAGTAACTAAATACAAGTGGAAGACACACAGTAGTATTTGTATTAATGTAAATACTAGTACAGTTGTGTGTGTGTGTGTGTATTGTGTGTGTGTGGAGGGATCAGAAAATGCCGCTGTTCAAATTAACTGAAAAAAACATGTCACTGGTAATTAGACCCCTGTGGAACCTCAGTCTGTCACAAAGATAATTTACCTTAATTTGAGGAATAATGTGGCCTGTCATGTATTACTGCTCATTCATTCATCTTTGCGTGGAGCCTCCAATCAGACTCAAATAGCAGGTTGTGGCAGTGCACTCATCACTCATGAATGATAGCTTTCAATTGTCACATCGACTCCGCGGACGCCCGCGTGGCACAACCGCACGGCCTTCATTTTCATGGGATTCCACTTCAGCAGTAGTCCCGTCAGAGTAGATGAATTGAAACAGGCAGAGAGCTTGATTGACATTCCGCCCTTGATTCAGCGACAACAAGGCCGAATGAAATGTGGGCGATAGTTATCTTGATGGGAGCTTCGGGGTCAGATCAGCAGACGGGTGAGATTTCAACGCGATGCGTTTTTAATTAAAGACTTTCTGTTTATAAGGGAGTAGCTGACTTTTGGCTTTGGCTGTCTGGAAGCACTTTTAGAAATCAAATAATCCAGAGGACCCAGCTTCCTTCTCACGGCATGACGCGTATCATAATACCTCCTCCAGCCTTCATGATCTCAAGACAAACCAGTATTTTTACGGCGGAGGTATGTGTGCTGATAAGGATTGGGCTCCGTTGCCTATCTGGTGATTGTATTGATCGCACTAGTGATACCGTTTGTTGATTCGATTTCAGCTCCCCTGCTAGATGCCCA
Organism: Apeltes quadracus; assembly: GCA_021346845.1. NCBI lineage: Eukaryota > Metazoa > Chordata > Actinopteri > Perciformes > Gasterosteidae > Apeltes > Apeltes quadracus. Next base: position 8,130,911 of record CM037930.1, on the reverse strand, counting down.
CATGAATACACAAACACACACACACAGTAACGGAAAACCCATGTGACCTTTGTCCTCGCTCCTCCAATGCGTTAACCTCTAACCTCCGACCTTTGCTCCGCTCGGGGCCTCGTCTCCATCCTCCAGCAACAGACGCATGAAAACACAGAACACCTGTGACGGCGGGATTCTATTTTGTTAAGCTGGATATTCATATGTTGCCTTTTCAGTCGACACGCCAGCAGCATGACTCCGACAATGCAGTGGCGATAAGCGCACGCTAAAATAAGATGGCAAACAGCTGCTTCTACCAGGTTGATGGTCTTTTATTGTGTTTTTTTACGCGGCAGCATCTTCATTCTCCAAACCCAATAAATTGAATTCAATCACTATAAACCTTTTTACTCAGACTTAGCCTTGCGGAGTTGTTAGTGTTAATAGCGTCTAACCAACTAAAACGTTGCGCAGCTAAAGCAATAGCATTCCTGTCTGTCCCCTTAATTCCGTTTTTATCATTAGAGCGTTGAAAAGCCACACATTACTTGTGAGTGTCTTTCAGATGTGAAATAAATGAATGGGGCTGCTCCCCGCCCACACTGAAACCCACTCCATGGCTGCGGCGCTCATGATGTATTAAAGGGAATGTCACAGGGTTGAGGTCTGCCCTCAAGATTTATCGCTGCGGTGCCTCCTGCATGAGAGGGGAAGCAAAGAGATGCAACAAAGGGCAAGACATTCTGATGAAAGGTAGTATTTAATAAGGCATTTAGAGAGCGGAAGATCCTGTCGTAGAATGCCAATGAAAAGCAAAGTTTTACCTTCAGGACAAATACGCACACTGTGAATACGACTGCAGAGCCATTTGCTGCCTTGACGGCGGAGAAGCCGAGCATCTTCCACGTCTCGGCACTCGGTACCATCTTTGCCTGTCGAAAATGCACAGGGTTCAAAGTGGAGCTGGTAATTCAACGCGCTGTATTATTCATCAGAGTCTCTGCGTGATTTTGCAGCAATTAGGACGCTTATTTCCCCCCATAAAGCTTCGGGGGGTCTCCCCGCTAATGAGTCCAACTGTTGACAGAGAAGACACGACAGGCGCTTGATAAATCAAAGGCTTGTCTGGCACGATGGGGCTAGAGTTTGTGTGTGTGTGTGTGTGTGTGCGTGCACGTGTGTGGCTGAGCACATGTCCACCAAGACAGGAGAGCGCTCTCCTTGGAAACGGTGTGATCAAAGGAGGCGGGAAGGAGCGGAGAGGAGACAGGCGGTGGTTACAGGGAAGTAAAACACGCAGCGCCGAGGGAAGCTGACACAACGCAAAAAGATACAACATGTGACTGTGTGTGCGTGTGTGATTGGTTGTGTAATTATCTTTGTGTCCACGTCTGTAGTTCCACTGTAATTATGTTTATTTTTGAGTTTTGTTCTGTATTTATCTGCAAACCTGCCAGCCTGTCCTTGTCTCTTTTCATCTGGCTTCCTTTTCATTTAATCTTTTTTCTGCTCTATTGCTCGTCTCCCTGTTTGTCTACTCTCCTATATTTATACACGACTTATACCAGACTAATGACAGTGATGCACAGGAAATGCCTTTAAAGATGCCGACTCATGAAACACAGAATTAGTTATTTCCTCTGTTTTATGTAATTGGGAATTCAATAACTGGGTTTTAGTGAGACCAGACAAGATGTCTTTTTATCTCTGGGGAAAATGAACATTACATTTTGTGGAATGGGTCGTATACTGTCTATATCCATTTAAAGTTAATAGTTAGTTGATTACTGATCATTGTTAGCCTGGGTTCTCCCAGGCTGCCTTGCGTGCGCGATTTAATTCACACTGCAAGGCAGCGTGGATACCATGGAGCAAATTTTCGCCTGCGATAGGGGACCAATCACAGAGCGGGGAGGGTGCAGCAAGACGATGACGTCAAATATGCGACACACCGAAGCAGTTTGTTTACATCCAACATGGCAGCCGAAGCGAAGGTAGCTTTCGACGCAGCCTTAGATAGTGTTTTAAGTAGCTTGGAACTGAAGTTTACTTTGAAAGAAGAGCAACTTTTGCCGTTGAAACATTTCGTGACCAAGAAGGATGTTTTCGCCCTGCTACCAACAGGCTTAACTAGCCCCGTTAGTGGGTAAGGCAATGGGGCTTAGCGAGACCCCAGTCGATTGGCTACAAGGTAGGAACAGGCGCATTTGACAGACATTCGTGGCGCCCAATAAACGGCTCTGGGCTTTCGTAAACCACGCCTCCAATACGAGGAAATGAACATGTGGTTTCCAGACCCCGTCTCATTTGAGATCAGGGTTTGACGTTAGCCAGGCTAGATCATTGTGGCACAGAACATGCGTTTCCATACGGTTTGTTCCTTTGACAAATTACCGTAAAAGATTGATGCTAGTGAAACATGATTGTCATTGTAGTTGTGGTAACATTGTGTCCGTATTTGACAACAAAAAGATCAAAATCAACACAGCAAGACTAGACAGAGCATATTTTTTATCAATGCAGCGCCTCATTCTGCCATCACACATTGTATCAGAACTCACACATCTCTGTCTGTAGTCACAGAGGCCTTTATCTGACTCGCTCAACCCTAAACCGACCCTTTTTACGTGGGCAGCTGTTATTTCCCCCGGGGCAGATATCTATGACACAGGGCGTGGGCAAACGCCTGTCCCGCTGAGTAGTTTAGGACAACACACAGTCCCTCGAATATTCAAACAAAAAGCTACACTGCACACACACACACACACATACACACACACACACACACACAAATATCCTCATTCCTCTGCTCATCTCTCTTCCTCCAGTGGTGTGATTTCAGGCCTTGCCCTTTCCTTTTTTCTATCATCTCTGTTTTGCCTCTCATGTCTCCGTCCTGATACAAAGGGATGATCACATCACCACAGGGGGCGCTGTTTGTTTTTAAAGGACGCCGTCTATAACTTGGCCATCCTCCCAGCTCTATAAGTGAAACCGGCTGCTGCTGCTGGTGCTGCTGCTGCTGGTGGGTCAACGCTGAGGCAGCAAGATTACACCCCCCCTTCTCCCAGGAAACCAATTGGTCTATTATGATTCTTAACCCGAGTGATGTTGACAAAACATTTTACAGGCGGATAGGCATTGCGTTACTGTGATTGCTAGTAGAAATAGCATTCATGATAAATTGCTAACAATTGGAAAACGAGATTGAGGAAAGTTGTTGCCTGCACTTCAGGGAATATGCAGCCTTGGTGCAATTAGAAGAGCAAATACCTTACACAAATTCATTAAACAGCTTCCAAGGGCACATTGCCCTGCATGGATGGGGATTTGTCTCGCCGAATACACAATTTGCTTATTAAATGTCGTCCACGTCAGCCATATCTTTCCACTCAATCGAGTTAAACTGAATGGTTTATATTGAGGCAGGCAAAGTTCCCACCGTGACCTGTGAACGTAGAGAATTCCTCTAAAAAATGTCCCCGTCGTTGCATCTTCTTAGTTGGAAAGAGCCTCCAGATGTTCAGCCCCAATAACGCAGACATGGATGGCTTTAATAATAGTAACCCATTCAGGCACCATCGGCCTTCTAATGACAAGATAGTGGCAATAATCAAATTAACTTCTGTTAAGTGCCCGTGTGGTTGCACGAGCGAAGCTCTCTGCTCAATTCATTTGACAGCATGTCCCCCCCCCCATGCTGAGCCTTCACTTTAATTTTCACAGCTTTCCTCTTTCCCTCGTGCACCAGGCCACCGTCTCCGGTGTCTGCAGTGGATATATTAAGGGGATGTAGGAACTTTGGGGAAGGGGGGGGCTCTCTCTTTATTTTACTCTCCTAGCAGCAGATCTCACCCCACTTCCCTCCCCATCATAATTACTGGAGCTACATATAAATTATATTTTTACATTTTGATTTGCAGTAATGGAAAGCGCGGTGTTATTTGGGAGAAAGTGATGCATCCTGTTTATCTCAAGCATCCAGACTCAGCTTCCTAAATAGGCTCAGCCTTCCTAAATACAGCACACTTGATATGAATCAGGGCGGGTGGGAGGAGGGGGGAGGAGTGTGGGGGGGGGCTGGAGAAAGCCATTAAAACACACCATTCCATCTCTGCTTTGCCTCCCTCATCCAGTAGCAGGCATAAGAGAGAAAGCATTGGAGCGTAACATTGGGATCTTATGGGGCTGTGTGGGGTTTCACGGTGAGGGTGTGAAGGGATTTGTAACTGTGTGTGTGTGTGTGTGTGTGTGTGTGGGGGGGGGGGGGTTACATACATCGGCAGTGTTTAGGATGACCGACGTTCTCCCGTTAAGGCGGCAGCAGGCGGGGCAGATTTATGACGGCCTTGCTGCTTGGAAAGCGTGATGGGGGATGGAGAGGCCGCTCTCACTATCGAGGATATCTTATGCCTCCTTTGAGAGTTACTCCCTCTCTCTCTCCAATTTCATAGCTCATTCTGAGGCCTTGTCTTCCTTCCTTTATTGCTATTTCTCCTTGTCTCTTATTATTATTATTATTATTATTATTATTAGAGTGTACAGAATCATTTATGTCATTCTTTACTTTCGCCCCTCCTTTCCTGCAGAAGTATACGGGGCATTGCAAGGTTTCCGGCAGTAATTGTTCCCTTTGTCTGCCGGCCACGGCTCTCTCTGACGAGCCTTTTAATTCCTTTTGTGTAGAAGAATATCGCACTTTAGCACTGATACAGTATGAATAGATGTGTCCATGATGGCTGGGAGCAGCTGACACAGTCAAAGCAAAAGGGCAGAAAGAAGAGGTAGCATGAAGCGAAGAATGAATAGTGACCGTGTATTTCAAGTGGCCTATTTATTATTAGCATCATAATTAGCTAAAACAGGTAATGAGACTCCTTTCACGGGCTAGGATGATAGGATCCATATGATTACAAGTTGGACTGTCATTTTCCTTGGTCAAAATGTGCCGCACACAGAAGTGGTAATGCTTTAACTGATGAACACAGCTCTCATGTACAGTAGAGTCTTCCATAATTGAGGAGGTCAACGGATCAGTATCACATGACACCCTGGTACCTGTCCGGCCTGTGATATTGTTTTGGAAAGGCCGATGTGTTGCCATGGCAGCAGAGCACCAGCTGTTCCCAGCTTGATTGTAATTTTCCACCTGCAGCAGGAAAAAGACTTGTATCCCTCTCCCCGTTTCCATGTAAACATTTTACAGGAATGTGTGTGTGCGCGCGTGTGTGTGTGTGTGTGTGTGTTTTTTATTCCTGGTGTTGGAAGTGGGTTTTGATGGCTTTACTTTGCCAACAACTCCGGGACGATATCAACGGGATATCAACGGGTGTTGATATCGTTGATATCGTTGTTAACTGTTTTTTGAAAAACATTCTGTGTTTGTGTTTGTGTGTGTGCTTATGTGTTATCTTTTCCTGATGAGGAATCGTTTGGGGAAACAAGAGATGGAAAAGGGGAACAGGAAAAAAAGAAGCAGATATGTGAGCAACATTACGATGTGGAGGTCACAAAACAGAGGAAACACAGTCAATCTGTTCGCAAGAAGGATAGAGAGAAGGGAAGGCGAAGATAAAGAAAGTAGCACTTCACGTTATAAGCGGCGTCTGGGCCAAGATGAGGTCAGACGTGGACTGACTGAAGCCTAGTGTTTAAAGACCACAGGCTATAGTGACCCATTAACAGGCTCGTAAAGCTCTCTCCCTCCCCCACTGGAAACTGCTGGTTTGAAGATGTACATATCAGGCTCTGAACCATTTTAACGGGGTGGTGGTTCCTTTATGAGTCGTTTAGTTTATAGGTTAAAAATCAAATATATATTTGGATTTTCTGGATATCCGGGGAAAACAGAGTTTGGTTAGATTCAAGGCTGCTGGGATATATTGTGTAAACTCTATCTCCAATTTGATACTGTTATTCATGGTGTGGTTTTGGTTCTGTGCCCTATGTCTAAAAAAATGTTCTTTGAATGCTCAATGTATCATGCCTCGGGGCTGTGTGGACGCCACAGACACACAAAATTGTGCACACACACACACACACACACACACACACACACACACACACACACACACACACATACAACCTCGGTGTGTTTTCCAGTGACAGCATTTTTCCAAAACAAAGTGGTAGGAAGATTGAAATAAGTCAGCCAGCGATGTTGTGCTGCCAACATGACAACGCAGGGGTACGGTTGGGAAACGAGAAAAGAAAATCATGCCAGGATGCCTGTCACTCATTTCCCACTTGGTGTTTTAAACATCTGTATTTTAGGACAAGCAAGCAATCAGACCTTTACGTGCATTGTCTTTTTATTTGCTCGCCGCCTTTGGAATGTTTTTGTTGTTTACTAAATGTTAGATCTGATAACTCACGCGTGCATGCAGATCGCTGCAGCCTGCTATAGGCCAGATGTGTATGCACGTGCTTAGTAAATGCATCCAACCTCAAAGGCGACAGACAGACGATTGAGTTAGAAGTTAGAAAAATGACGCTACGGCAAACTGAAGGAGAAGATGATGGTTTGAGCACATGACAACATGATAACGGGATGTATATCTAACAGCATGTTGATGAGGTTGCAAAATAAGACTATAGGCTATAAATGAATGAACAATGTTAAACACACTCTGTGTCGTTCAGGACACCGTTGCTCGAGTGGAGGGGGGGTGGGGGGGGCAGCGGGCAGAACCCGCCCACATAAGCGGCGAGTACACAGAGCGAGCGGTGGGTGGGCTGAAGGTCACACTGGCCCTAAACACACCAGCATTGTTCTTTCTATCTGCTTTTTTTCCCTCCCCTTGACGCAACAACCTGTGACTTTTAACGGCGTACGTCTGCGCCTGTGCTGCACGAAAATGCTTTAAACCCAGTGAAATAAACAAACAGGCATAGATGTCAGCTGAAAGAGTTTCTACGGCTGCAGAACGCTTTTGAGTGTGTATTTGGCGGCTTTTGTTGTTTGACTGCGGCTCTAGAAAAGGGTCGTCGCGAAGGAGGCCCCGGCCGGCTCTCTGACAACTTCCGCTCTGCAGAACGCAAGAGTGGGAGGAGATTGCGCCAAAGGTCTTCTGTGACATCAACAGATGTTTGATGTCTTCGCCCCCCCCCCCGCCCTGCCCCTCCCATCTAAACTCACAAGAACGCGTTTAGCGGGAGCCGGCGCTCGAGGGTGACGTCCTGTGCAGTCCGGCTCATTGACATTTTGTGAGTTCCGTCTCTCCCACCTCTCTTCCCTAAAGAGCTGAGCTGTTGTTCCTCCCACGGAGAAAGGGATCGCGGCCGCCGTGGAAGCATTCCAGAGGGAAGTTGCGGAAAATCTTCCCAGGAGATGCCGCACTCGGTGTCGAAATGATTTGGACCGTGACCCAGTTTTTAGTCGGCCTCGTGGTGCGCTTTCTGCTCTGAGCTTTATGTTTTCATATGATTGCGTGAAGAAAGATGCAGGGAGAACTCATTTGATGTGCCCTAGTTTCTAGAACCGCATTAATTAGCGTCGGGAAATGAACTTCTAGCCTTCTGTGACCATGAATCTACCCCGTGTGATTTTTGAAAGCACGGGCGACGTTATAGCGATCTGTGGTTAGATTGAAGCCTTCTTGTTGTGGTTGTGGTTCTTAAAAGAAATAATGGTGGTCGCATCTCCGAATGCCCGTTCAAATGCCCCTGACTTTTCCTAAAGTGTCTCGACGTCAAACAAAAAAAGGCGCCAGTTCACGGTGGTGTTTTCTTCCCGCAACAGATGGCCATTTCACCGGGACGCCTCCCACGTACGGTTACGATGCCGACCGCGCGGAGGAGCAGCGGAGGCACCACGACATCCTGCCGTACATTGACGACTCGCCGTCGTCTTCGCCGCACCTCAGCTCCAAGAGCCGCAGCAGTCGGGACACCCTCTCCTCCGGGTCGTTAGAGTCCTCCAAGTCGGTAAGTAACTTGTGCTCTCCCACCGACTCCCACCGCTTGACATTGCATCCGGACAAGTTTCTGGATGGTTTCCTTTTTTTGGAAATTGACTCAAAAATTGAGCTGCTTAATAGCAGCACACCAACGGACAAACCCGGAAAGTCACTAGAGCTATTTTTCAGTGGCTGATGTCATTTCACATCGTAATTCAATCCCGATTTGTCAATTGACTGGGAAATCGAATCTGCCTGTATGAGAGGATTGATTAAGGACAATATCACCTGCCTCATAACCCCAGAAGCAGTCATCCAGGGAAGGAAGTCACCGCCCCCCCCCCTCCCCAAGACTCCCATAAGGCGGATGAGCCTCCCCCCCCCAGAATGACTCTCTATCACCTCTATCCCCCCGCCGCTGCCTTCATCCTCTTTACCCTCCCTCTTTTACTCTTTCTTGTCTGCGAAGAGAAAACCTGTGATCTATGACGTCTGCTGCTATCGACCGTTACCATGGAGAGGAGACACACAAATGCACACAGACACGCACGCACACACAAAACCATAGTGTCAGCAGCACTGAGAATGAACACCGCCAGAATCTATTTAGGCACAATCTATGAAGCCACATGTTTGATTGAGAGGTGTGGTGGGAGGATGTAAAGCTGATTTTGTCTCCACTTTGCCCTTGGAAAAAAAGAAATTGCATCAGTGCTCACATAGCAGTATTACTCCGGCCCCTCAGTTTTTGCACACCGTCTCAGCTGTCGTGAGTTAAGGCGTGAATCTGCCAATAAACCACGAGCCTCTTGACTGCATCCAACCTTTGATCTTGCCACGCCTGCGTATTTGAATTTATTCACACACTCGTACATTATTTTGTGTCTGCTTTGGGTCGCACAAGCCGATGGCTTGTCTTGGAGAAATGCACACAACTTCTAGCGGTAGGAAAACCCGACGCTGTGTGTGCTGACGTTTGGCAGTAACACACTCGGATTGCCAGTAAAATATTGAACTGCCAAACAACAGTCGTCCCTTAAAAAAAGTTCTCCACACAGACAGCCATGAAAACAGAATTATCCGTGTCCTTGATTTGTCCTCGATCAGCTGCTCTTAAAAGATCCACCATGTCTCCTTTTCTAATCAAAGAGTGAGAAGCCCACACAACCTCTGATTGGTGGATGGTTTTCATGATGTCACTGCGATGAGTCACCCGCAATACTGCTGATAAAATTGAGTCCTTCTGGCTCTTTGCACTGAGGGAACCAAGTGGGCTCTTTTTAGATATATATGAAGAGAGGGAGGGATGGGGAGCGACATGCAACATAGGTATTTGGCTGGATTCAAGTCAGTTCTCCTTTGCTCTGTTCCTGTGGATTCTTGATTTATACATTTAAATCCTACACAGGTATCTTACACTAGTATGCTCCCTCATCCTGTGCCACATCCAACCTCAATGTCAAGACCTAGATAACCAGGCTGGGCCAGCGCAGGACCTTTTAGATGACTGAGTCAGTACACTTGGAGGCTTGGAAAAATGGAAATCCCCATTTAATATAATCCAACACATCCGTAATGAAAATGTACTGTTGCGCAGCTTATTTCTTTGCAATTAAAGGCTTGCTGTGATGAAGCGTTTAAGGATAACAAACTAAAAAAAAACGCTTTCATACAAACTAAGCCATTACTTAGCAGACATGTGGAGATAGGAAACAATCCCATTAGACCGTTCGGGAAAACAAGGGATGGCTAAACAGGATGCCGAAGAGATTAGAATATGAAAAATGACATTGGTTAATAAAGTGTGTGAAAGGACACGCATTGTCCCTGACTTCTTTCCTCTCTAATGCGACTGTAAAGGCTCACAAGAGCTGACAAGAGAGGAAGAGAAAAGGGGAAGAATGTTATTACAGTCTGCGCCTCCTAAACTACGTCTGCTTGATGGGCAAATAAACACTGTTATTCTTCCACTAACATAATCTGCCACGGATAAACAAATCGGATCCTAAATCATTTAAGGCAGAGCCTCCACTACGTGGTGGTTTTGTGAGCTGTGAGCGTTTAAGCGTGGGCTTGAATGTGAAACACACACCAAACCCAAATACACCGCGGGCAGGAATAATAGGTCTTATTTCAAACCCCCCCCCCCCCCAAAAAAAAGCAGGAAGACACCCCTTTTAGTCGGGACCCAAAGATGGGCTCATTAGTTGCTACGGCGATGAATAAAAGATGATATGTCTGGAGAAGAGGGTATTTCCTAGGGGAGTCGTCTGGGGTCTGAAAACGATGAATTAACACTTTCAACTCACCCCTGCTAGTTCAGTCACATGCGGCTGTATGTTGAAGTTTGCTCCTTGTGATATTCTCGATGCTGCAAATGGACCCTCATGTTCGCTCTTTTACCAGTCGACGTATTCTTTTTGATTAACTCACAAACATCCGGGGGTCTCTGTTGATGCCTCGAGCTCTCCCTTTTAAGTCACTGCGACGCAGTGTTACGTAATACATTTAAAAGCAATCTTCTTTATTACTTATTACCTATTTACCGCAACAAAAGTAACTTTATTTTCCATTTCTCAGCTTTTGGTAGTCTCTGCAGAACAAGCAATTAGAGCTTTATATGATGCCGTTATCAACAGCTCAGATGCCCAGACATGTCTGTGTGATGCATAATGCATGTCTGCCAGAATCATTTCCTTAATGCTTCACCTGAGAAAGAGACACAAAGAGAAAGAGAGAGACGACGTGCAGGAGGGCAATAACTTTTGAAGAGGAGGCCAATATGTTAATAGGTTAAATACTGTCCCATTCTGCACGGCCTGCCAAGACCTGCACCTGAGTTCTGCAAGCGATATTAATAAGTAAGCGTGATAGATTGTGGCTGAACCGTTTAGACAATTGATAGATAAGTTGATGAACATGTTCCAATTGTGTCAACTGTTAAATCCTCCACACACCTGTCTTTAGAGTTCCGGAGGATTACCGGTTATTGATCTTAATCACGGCAGAACTGTAACAACTTACATTAGCATTTGAATGTTGAGTGCTATTTCTATTTTGCTTATGCAGTGGCCATGGAATCAGCTTCATGGTCTATTTACGCCCTCATTTGAATAAATGCATGAACACCCACACACATCCAAGCACCGGTAGTGTATACTCGCGAGGAATACTGCACATAATATATCATGCATTTTTTTACACTATTTCTCCATTCCGTGTAGATGCATCGTTTTAGAAGTGTCTAACACCTGGGTTAACATAAACAGACATAAACAAAACCGGTGTGCATGTGTAGTGTTTTTTTTTCGGCAAACTAAAAATAATACATATACAAAAAGTGGGTGTAAAAAAAATACATATACAAAATGAACGACATATGTGTAAACACTAACTACTGCACAGACTCTGCATATCTTCCTCTGTGTAGTCCTGACCTCTGTCTTTGTCTCGTACGGTATTTTGTCCCCTTATTTCTCTCTCTCTCCTCTCTCAATCACACTGAATCTGTCGTGCTATCCATCTCTCCTCCTCCTCTTTCTTTGTTTCCTCCCTGTTTCCTCTTCGTCCTCCTCTTAGCCCAAAGCACTGGATGTTTCCCCGTCCCAACCTGGGCTTATGCTCTGTCTGTGTGTGTGTGTGTGTGTGTGTGTGTGTGTGTGTGTGTGTGTGTGTGTGTGTGTGTGTGTGTGTGTGTGTGTGTGTGTGTGTGTGTGTGTGTGTGTGTGTGCTCCCGGCGCTAGCCCATTCTCTCTCACAGACACATGCTCATACGCCAACCTTTCTCTCGTGGGAGACCCTGCCCTTTTGCGTTATTTCAGAGTTCATGGTTAAACAAAAGCGCCCCAAGGAATCCCTCTGTCTCTCTGTTTTCTTTCATGTCCGTAGTCCTCGCTGAGCTTTGACTGGGCTTCCTCAGCCCAGTCAAAGGGAGGGGGGGGGGGGAGAATTCTCCAAGGTGCGATTGTTGCCGTTTGATTTTTTTTTTTTTAGACTGCGGCGCTCACAAACACCAAAACGGAGACAGATGTTTCAGAAGAACAGTCAGTTTGAGATTTACAAATATTGCTGCCTTTCACCAGGAAACGTAAGGAGCGATGTGATGCTTTGAATGTTCGGCGTGCCTCCAAGTAAAAAGAAGTAGGCGCATAGCGGGTTGGATCGTTTGTTGTGCGCAGTGTTGTAGTGCTGCAGATTGTTCTACTGCTCTACTGTTATATGTGTGTGTGTGCTAATTACAGACCGAGTGCGACCTGGAGAAAGGTTTGGAGATGAGAAAGTGGGTCCTCTCTGGGATCCTGGCCACAGAGGAAACGTACCTCAGTCACCTGGAGGCCCTGCTGCTGGTGAGAACACCCCTCCAACATACAGCCATGATGTACAGTAGAATGTAATTACTGTGTTATTACGTCTATCGATGAGGCAAATTGGGTATCAAGCAGGTATTTCATGATTTCATCTGATGTATTGCCATTTGTTGTTAAAGGAACAAATCAAATTACAAATAGATTACAAATTTCAACAATTAAAAGTTTGGAAATATTCAAACCAACTAAATAACAAATAAATGTATTTATTTTTTAACTTGTAGCTAAGGAAGAAAGTAAACATTTTTGGCGTTGTGAAAGTAGATAGAACCTAGCGGAGGATTTGTCCGGCTAAAGAGTCTCATGACGAGTTTTTGAAGACCAAAACATAGCTTCAGTGAATAACGACGTTGGGCTAATATGGATCATAAGATGTTCTCCCTCCAAAGCATCTTTTTCATCTGCTTCCTCCTCCGCAGCCCATGAAGCCTCTGAAGGCCGCGGCTACGACGTCGCAGCCGGTGCTCACTCTGCCGCAGATAGAAACCATCTTCTTCAAAGTGCCTGAGCTCTACGAGATCCACAGGGAGTTCTACGACGGGCTGTTTCCTCGCGTTCAGCAGTGGAGCCACCACCAGAGAGTCGGAGACCTCTTCCAGAAGCTGGTGAGAACAATCGGTGATTGGTCGGGGTGTTTCGGGAGGTGTGGTTTTGTGTGTCTATATGCCTACATGATCAGATGTAGCTGCCTAAGCGTCCTCTTAGTCTAAGTGACACCATCGGGCCCTCGCCAAAGTCGACATTCAGGTTGCTACGGCAATGCTTTCTGACCTTTTGGAAGCAGACCCAAAGCAAAACTCACGTGCCAGAGTGACATGATTGACAGTTATGTTGTTTCTTGACTCGGGAGGCTTTCAGAAGCAGATCTGTCACTATAATTTCATAAAAAAAGCAATCAAATCATTTTAGACTTGATTTTTCTGCTGATTCCGCTTCTTTATCATTTTAAAATTTGGCCTAATTGAATCTGAATGGTCCCTTTCCTCCCATTTCCTCCTAAGCAGGCCCCCGCTCTCTGTCTCTCTTCCCCCCTGTAGTTTCTGCCGAGGACGTCTGAGCCGAATGTTCTCTGGCTCTATTTAATTATTTTCACAGTGGTTCAATTAACCCACAATGAATCATGTGTTAATTATCGCCCAAATACTGCTCCTCGCCCACCAGTGTGTTTGGGCTTCCTCTTTCCCTTGCAGTGTAACGCAAACACTCAAACACACACACACACACACATATATCACATGTCATTTAGCTGAAACTTTTATCGAAAGCAACTTACAATAAGTGAATTTCAACCGAAAGGATACAAACCCAGAAGAACAAGAAACAAGCGCATTTTTATCAAATGAGCCGATTTACAACTTGATAGATAAGACCCGTTATACACACACACACACACACACACGCACGTGAAGGTGCAGGCGTGTTTCAAAATGCCGCCTTTCTGCCTTAGGCAGCTGAAGCCATCACTGCACTGTGTGCTTCGTGTCCCAATGTAGCTGCTATAAATATCTCACACTCTCTCTCTCTCTCTCTCTCTCTCTTACACACACACACACACACACACACACACACACACACTTTTTTACAGACACATGTACTCCCTCTCATGAATTTATCTCAGGAGGCTCCTCTTGGGACTTGGGACAAAGAAAGATTTTATTTTTACCGCCAAGGACTCAACTAAACTTTGCAACTAAACCAGTTTCTTAGAAAGCTGCATAATTCCCTCCTAAAATACACATAAGCCTTTGGATCCAACAAAGCAGCCTCGCGAGGTGGTAGTGACATGGCTGTGATGGAGGCGAAGCGTAAATGGAATGAGTGTTTCAACACAGTTTCTGCTCCATTCCCTCCCTTCTCCCCAGACGGGCGTTAATAAAAATCCAGACAAAAAGATTGCTGAGCCTACAAAAAGGGGGGAAATGAATGCTGCGTAGCGCCGTTTTATTCGGAGAGGGAGGGAAGAGGAGATTAGATGAGAGCAGGAGACGTGATGCAGTCGAGGAAGGGCTGACAAGAGGATGAGAGTCAGGGGGGGCGAGTCGATTTCGGCGGCTCTGATAGAGCTGTCTCCCCGCGACTCTGAAGTCTGTGACGGGGAGCAGACGGGGCCCCCGGAGTCAGAAAAATATCAGAACAAGGGATGCGAGAGACACGCGCAAAGGAAGAGGAGGCAAAGCATCACTGACGGGTTATAAGTGTCTGAAGAAGTGTTGGAACGCTGAAAATAGGGCTGAATCACATTTCTGCTCCTCGGATAGACGCGCATGTCACGCTCAGTGGCAAAGGGGAGGTTTTACACGGAGGCAGAGGGATCAGTTGCTTTTGAATGGTACTCATCTTATGAGGAAAAAAGGTCTATTCAGGCTGCCAAAACGTATTGTTTTAGGCAAACCGGGCTGTGAGCATCACACTGGTTTCCTTGACATGAAACCAATGGAAATGTCCCATTAGAAAGTGGATCATTGAATAAAATAAACAACTGTTTATGACACCAGCAAGCACCCCTTCATTCATTGAAGACTGAATGCATTTGGCAGAAGTAAAGATCCCGACATCCTGACATCACCACCACTAAGATAAAGTTGGACCTTTTTAGTTTTTAAAGGCAAAATTTAAGAGTGGGACATTTTACGTCATGGAACGTAACTTTAAAAATCTTGTGCGGTTGTAGACGACAAACTTTATTTTAGGCATTTAACTAAAAACCTATTAAAAAACAGTATCTTCTACACGAGGACATTTTGTGCATGCGGAATAGATGAACGCTTGTCGTTAGGATTTGTCTCTGTGGGCGACATTTACTTCAACTGCTTTGCAGACAAATCCTTCATCCCCTCTGGGGTGTTCCTGGGTTTTTTGTCAAATTAAATCGTAGCAAATTCAGGTATTTGGATGACTCCGAGATGGTACAATAGACCATCTAGATGTTGATTTATGTTGGATTTTGGCTCTAACTGCAAGCATTTCAATCAGGACAGACTCGTTCTGCAAATAGACCCCTTTATAACTTGTATAACAGAATTTAGTGTCTTTGGGGATTTGGACTCTATCCTCAACCAGGATAATCAGAGTTCTGATCCTCCAGAATTCCCCCCCCTGAGTCCAGACACTTGTGGTGGTGAAGTCAGGAAGTTGTTGCCGGCGGATGCGATGCTGCCTGTAGTGTGACTGACACTACTGACCAGAGATGCTTGGGGGTGGAGGAGGGTTGGATCCGGTCTGCCCTGAAATGACAAACCCTTTGGCTAATTCCAGCCTCCTGGTATAATGGCCACAGTCTGTCACGAGGCTGTTTCCTTAATGTTGTTTTCCGCTGCGGATTACACGCATGCTCTCGCACAGGACAAATCCCCCGACTGAGAAATCCAAACAACCCAAGCGGTTTCTTTCATTACCCGACATCCCACCTCCGCTATGATGCCGTGGCTGCAGCCCCGCACTCGATAAGCCCTTTTTTTTTTCCGTGACGACGTGTGTGCGGCGGCTCCGTGGACGCGGCCGGCAGACATTGCGCTTCTCTGCTCTCCCCACAGTCAAACCGTCACGCTCTGAATGGCCTCCGCTGTGGTGCAGATTGTGTGGCCCGGGGCAGGACGCGGGGATGGCGGGATTGTGAAAATTGCTTTTCTCCTCGCCTTCCTCCGCTTTTATTCTCCCCGATGTAGCGTGCGGATATCTCCGCGAGCACTGTAGACTCGCTTATTTCAGTTCCTTTGTGGATCCTTGCTGTTATTTTCTAAACTTGGAAGATCTACGCAGAGTAACTGCCAGTGAGTGTGAATAATGAAAGCGTGTGGTTCAGAATTGAATTTAACACCCCCCCCCCCATAAATGCATAGATCACGACATGTTAGAAGAAGGGTCATTGTTGGGCCTTAAAACAGGACCCTAAGCGAAGTTTGGGACAATAACTAAGCTTTTGTCCCACAGCTGTGTAATAGTGCTTTATTTGTACACCATTTCTAATCTCATTAGTTCTCTCTTCACACGAGGCCACAGATTAAGAGTCAAACAATGACGGCACTGACTCGGCCTGACTGCTGTAAAGGCAGACGATCCGACAGGCAACTCTTCATCCTGTGCACCCGCTATCGTTAACAAAAATTACAAAAGTAATTTGCCCGAATAACTGAAGCTCCACATTGGCCTTTATGGGGCTAAAAGTACTAAAATACAGCAAAACAATAAATCATAACTTCCCTTCAAAATAACAATTCAGTATATTACATTCATGTGTTCAGTACACTCAGGTGAGATTTTCTGGGGTAAGTGGTGGTGGGGTGTGTGTGTGTGTGTGTGTGTGTGTGTGTGTTGTATTTGTTACACACACAAAAAAACCCCGCTGTTCTCTTTCCTCCATCGGCTTTTGTTTGTTTCAGAGAATTGATTGTCCTTTTGTTCGCTGAGATTTTTCCGCCAATCCAGCAGCCTAAATGTGCGTTTATAGCGTGTGCTACAACCATCGTTAATTACTCACCCCTGCACGCTGCCGGCCCTGATGGTCGCCAGGGCAACGGTGGCCGGCTGCACCGTGGCTGCATGCTGCTGCTGCTGTTGTGACTGTCTCCTGTTGTCCTTCCTCTTTTAGCTGTTTCGTTCGGTTGCGAGTAACTTACGGTCCGACCGGATTAAATATCAAACGCGACATTTCTCGGACTACACGTTTCACGGATGCGATGTCGCATTTTAAAGGCAACACGGAGAGGCTTTAGGTGGACTCATTTGTTTTTTCACGTGTAAATGGCCCAAAAACACAAAACCATCTCTTCCAAACGTTCTGATATGTCTTAATATGTTCATTTACAAACATCTGTTCCCGTCTCTGCCGCTCTCTCCATCAGGCCAGCCAGCTGGGAGTCTACCGAGCATTCGTGGACAACTACGAGCTGGCAGTGGAGACGGCGGAGAAGTGCTGCCAGGCTAACACGCAGTTTGCTGAAATCTCTGAGGTAAGAAGGATAGATGAGAAGAACAGATAACAACAGGGATGGTACAGTAGTGTGTTTTTTTGTTTTTATTCATGAAAGCTGGATTGTAGATTTGCAGCAAAGTCCAATGGTTACTGGTTCAGCTCCCACCTCCGTTGCAGGAGTTGAATCTTTGATCTCTCAAACCTCCCTTTGTACCAGTAAATCACTCGGTTCAATTCACAAGTCGTTCTTTTTTTTGAATTTGGAGCAATGCTCCATCAAATTGAGAAGTACTTGTTCAGTTTAATACTGAAGTGACTTTTATCATCACGCTAAAGTCCCATAATTCCTTCCTATAATGTAAAATATCCTATATATATACATAATATATATAGAGAGAGAGATATGAGGACAGTTTTTAAGAGCGAGACAGTGTCATCTGCTCATACAACACTTGACAAGGACGATAACTGACCTGCAGCAGAGTGTTAAATAATGTGTTACTTTAACGGAGCTTCCTAACAGTTTTCTCCCTGATGCAATGTACTTGCAAAAAGATCTCCAATATTATTTTGTCGTGGGCACACTAGATTTTTCAAACGCTTATCCTCGTGCTTCACATTTCGTAGGCTGATATTGCAGAATTGACCCTCGTTTAAGTTAACTGTAAAAAGAGATATTGCAACTAGGGAAATATGTTCAGACCTGAAATGTTAAAATCTAATTAAGTATTTATATTAGTAGGACACACAAGTACACCTCTGGCTATTTCTTTTATTGTGTCTCTCTTCCTTTTGTGAAGGAGTAAGATCAGTCTTTTAGCAGTTGGACTTGAGGCTGGTGTCTACATGCATGATGGGGGATTCATCACCGAGGGTTGTTAATGGCCAAAGTAATGATGCATGACTCGGATCCGAGCCGTCTGAGTAAGATGTTGAGGGGAAATGCTGCTGAGGATGGCATAATTAATTTGAAATTGTACGACCTCAGTACGATAATAACCTCACTATGTTTTCATCTGAGCTGACTGTATTAAGGTCTTTTTTTTTAAGATTTCTTTCCTCTACCTAAATTGGTCTCCAAACAGAACCTGAAGGTGAGGAGCCCAAAGGACTCGAAGGACCAGACAGCCAAGAACTCTTTAGAAGGTCAGCCACGTCAGGCTAGTTTTTTTTAACAATCAACCAATATCCACAAACGATGCACATAAAGCATTTGGCAGTAATTCCGATGTAGAAGCACTTCAGTCCGGTTTCTCTCTTTTCTCGTGTGCAGCGTTGCTGTATAAACCGGTGGACCGAGTGACCCGCAGCACGTTGGTGCTTCATGTAAGTAAGAGGATCTTTTTGATGCCACGTCACAAATCTAAAATCACACAACCAAATTGCCTCTATTGGTCAAAGGAAGCGTAAATCAAAGCAGATCATATCAGGACCAAACAATGCCGTAGCATTGTCAGAATGTAAGATCTAGTTGTTTTTATATTTCAGCTGTACTCCGTCACCATCTACATAACGGTTTCTCCATCAGTGCCCAGCCCATGTTATGTAGAGTATCTGTTCGCTGGTGCACTTTATTTTTAGCTTTTATTTTTAATTTAAATTCCTTCTTGTCCTTTATTTTTTAATTGCCCCATAGCCTTATGTTTTATTCTATACCGTAGAGTCAAATGGCAAATTTGTAAATGGAACATGCCATTTTCTTGCACTTTGTTGTCGTATCTGTCTTGTTGTCCATTGTCTTACTGTCCGTTGTTACGCCCCAACCGCCGTGTGAAATTCCTTGTATGTCTAAGCTATTTTGGCAATAAATGTCCCTGATTCCTGAAGTTGTGTGTATTATAGACAAAGCTTGTTTTGACTACTCCACTGAAAGGAAGGTCAAGTCTCCTTTCGTTCCTTTCCTTACCAGGATTCATGGGAGAAGAAATGTGGAGCATATTTTATTTACCAATAGTAAAATTCACTACACACATGTACCTGAATATGTGTTCTTTTAGCTGTAACATTTCTACATCTGCCGCTGTACTCCAGGACTTGCTCAAACACACGCCCACCAGCCACCCGGACCACCCGCTTCTGCAGGACGCGCTGCGGATCTCCCAGAACTTCCTGTCCAGCATCAACGAGGAGACGACGCCCCGGCGACAGTCGATGACTGTCAAGAAGGGAGAGGTGAGCGTTCAGAGATTTACTCGACGTCCGATGACTTGAGTTGAGTCACGTTCGGTTGCTTCTGTTGCTTTCATACCTTATTGACAGGCTTTTCTTCAAACAGCTAATAGGCAGAATGACATGTACCTACAGTACGTACTAACACACTGGGATAAAAACTGACAGGAAAGAGAAGATTTGTATTTTTTTCTGTTTTGTGGGTTTATTGCATATTTTGTTGTGGTCTAAAATGTGTTTCTTCTAATACGAAACAGGAGAAATAATGATCTGCTTATCTGCTTCATACCCTTTGCGCCCTTGACTCAGAGATGGTGATCCATTCTCTATAAGCACGTCATTGTAAAGACAGTGGGCAACAGTCATTTTTATCATCAGCTCAACTCTTTCCAGCTCTGGTGATGATGATGATGATGTCATGACTCCGCCCTCTGAATAACCACAAAGTCTGTGCCAAATGAGTGTACAGGAGCCGCCAATCTGCAGCCTAAAGCAGAGCCAATGCCCTTATATGGTCCCACCAGAGTCGCCTCGTTGAAGATGATTCTGTGTTTGCTCTCTGTCCATCTTGTGGCTTCCCATCTCTCCACCTACCCTAACACACACACACACACACACACACACACGCACAGCCTGGCTCCAGCTGTGTCTGTTATCCCCAGAGATGGGTTGACGGCCATGAATGGACGCCTCTTGATTGATAGCTTGCGTGACACTGCCGTACATAATGCCATGTAACGAGCCGTCGGTCCGCCGCGGCTGGAAGGTCCCAAGTTAATTATTCATAAATGGCGGGCGGGAGCGAACGAGGGAAAAGGCGGTGACGGCTCCACCTTCTGCTCAAAGTGGGGTTATTAGCCCACCCTCTCTCTGTGTGTCTCTCTCTCACACACACACAGACATTCCTGCTCTCTGTTCCGTTCACTCGCTCTCTTTATTCTCTTGTTTGTCTTTTGACATGCACTTCCCCTGCATCCCCGCAGGCCCCGGTTCCATCCCAGTCCAGCCGGACCGCCACACCAGTCATCAAATATTTATCATGGATACATGAAAGCAGCGGATGGAAATCAATGGAGCTTGTTATTTCTTACTTTAGAGTATATAATATGCCGGAGGTTTTAGTCCACATTCCAACCACCGAGCCGCAACATTTAACACGCGTCAAACGTTTCAATCATTGAGCGGGAAAGTTTAGAACAGGAAGTCTTGGATTTAATGGGGAGGATGGTGCTGAAATCATGTGATAGCTTCTGCCAGAATTTAATTGTGTTTGATTGAATTCAAATTAAGAGACGCCTGGAAGAAGCTGAAAGGTATATTGATGTATAAACGGAAAGAGGCAAAAAAAAAACGTTAATAATCTGACCTTAGCTTAACTGGATTCAGGGAGCGCTTAAGTGTCACTCTCACTGTGTACACAGCAGTGAGTAACACGTGGTTTGCTTAGTGGAGGCACGCAGGAGCAGAGCAGCACAAGTGGCCCCCGCAGGCCACGGCCCCGCCACAAGAGGGAGGGGACACACAGAAGCTGCTTAATTAAAATGCAAATGATGATGCTGCCTAAAGCTTCATTCTCCTCCTCGCGCCGCTTTGTCTTCCTGTGGGAAACCTGTGCTCCTGATGTCAGTGTGTGTGTGTCTGCGTGTGTGTGTGTGTGTGTGTTTTTTTAGAAATGCACGAGCACTTATAAGTGTCTGCATGTCGGGCCTTTCCCTCCATCACGACAGAAACCAGTCCCTATACACACACACACGCGCTGTTTGACGCCCATTGTACACGGCAGCAAAACACACCAGCGCACAGCCATTACTCGGGCACATGCTCTCAGCGAGGCTCCTTCAGGAGATGGTCAATATTTAATCTCAGTTCTGTGTCGTCAGCTCGATCAGCCTCACGTTGCTCTCCTCCCACATCGGTGCTGCGGATGTTGCGCTCAGCTGGTTTGAGTTACAGAGAAAGTCACATTTCTCCTGCTGGCTGTTTCAATATTGAGAAAATGTCATCTGATGCGCTGAGGCAGCTGGTTTGTTTATGGATGTATTTATTTTTATTGACCGTTTCTTCCGTGCAGTTACTGTTTGAAAAATGCATATTCATAACCCATTCACTTGAAACCTGGTCAGGTCAAACAGGTCAAACCGGAGCAGCGCTATCTAACAGACTGCTGTGGAGTCTGGTGATGGATTAAATGCCACTTAAACCTCAAATTTACAATCACAAAACAGCGCTCAATTGGATCAGAGTAATGGTGAATTGGTGCTTTTCATAAACTCGAAAATGCCTCATTCCTAATAAGTTTTATTTGAGTTAGATGCAAAAAAAAACGAATGGGCACATTGTTACCAGTTTTTCATTCTAACTCCTGTACTGTACTCAATCTAAATATAAACAAACTTGACAGATTGTAGATTGATGGAAGTAAGGCTGGACAGAGCCTTACAAAGAGCGATTTCATCACATATCAGTCTGCATCTAAACACAAATTGGATCCGGAGGAGATCACATCATCATAGTTGACATTAGAGAAATAAGCCAGGTAGACAAAAGCTAAATCATCTATCTCATGGAGGACGCCATTATGCTAATGGATCATTTCATCCACCAGTGGGAACTAGACTTTTATGAAAAACATCTGCTGCAGCATCTTCATGTGCGCTCGCACGTGCGTGTGCAGAAAGAAGCAGCTTGACAATACAGCTCTGCAGTGGTGCTTTCAACTGGTTCGATATACAGAATCACTGCTTTGTCCTGCTTTCTCATTGAGCCACTATTTTTTCCTTTTTCATGCACTCTCAGGCTCGCCCTGTCTTCACATTGACACGCTGACACGGCGCACTCCTTAGCCAGCAGATGTTCTGTCAGGTTTTGTAAGCACATGAACCTCTTCCACACGAGCATCGGCTCAACTGCCCATGTGTTCTGCCGCTGTGGGGCCGGGATGGAGGCGAGGTGCTTGGAGATGGGGATGGAATTGGTTCTGAACGTGTGTGATGTCATACTTTCATGCAGGAGAGCTGACGTAAGGTGGGCTAGACGGGGTCACTGGAACAACATGGACGTGGAATCATTTCTATATAAAACCAAATATGTTAGCTCATATTAGCAATAGATGGAAGTCACCAAAGGGGGAATCTGCTCAAAACGTGCAGACTAATCTAAATTAAGCAAATTAGACTTTTTGCATTTCACACATTTTTGACTTTTGAAAATGCGGCAAAAGCAACGGCAAAAAACTACCATAGTGTGTATTTACAAGGTCATTTTCCCACTAGATTCATCTGCCCTGTTGCGTACAAAGATGTTTATATATTTTAGTATCAGTTACATTTTTGCAGTAAACAGTTTGTACCCTGTAAAATAAGGGTTTGGAGCTGAAGGTGGCTCTTTTACTACAAAGTTGTGGTTTGGCCTTTCTCTGCACCATGTTATTGTTCCCAGCCCAAATGTGTTGTTTTACTTGTAAAATGACATCACTGTCCCCTCTTGGCAGAGGACAGTACTACACATCTCATTACATAGTCTGACATCAGCGTTTCCCAGTCTGCCTTCAGCTGGTTCATTCCTCCTCGCCAACCCGCATTATCATAGCGGAGTATGACAAAAGCATTTACCAGGTGATTACTGTAATGAATGCAAATGACTGCACGACCCTCCACACTTTTGAGGTAATGATTTGGTTCATTTTTAATGGACATTAGTAGGCTGCACATGAGTTTTGTCACGGATGATTAGGTAAAGCGGGTATTTTTGATGATGGTGCAGCACGGGGCAATTAAATCTATTCTCCCTCCTCACCTCCGCTCTGTTCTTCGTCTTGCCGGTAAAAGAGAGGAGAAAGAATTAAGCTTTGCGATAAAGCACCTACACAAAGCCTTGGCAAACTATTGGTTTTCTGTCCACAAGCTGTAACAGTGTTTCTGACCAGCCATTGTTGTTTGTTGTCTTCACAGAGCCGCCAGCTTCTGAGGGACAGTTTCATGGTGGAACTAGTGGAGGGAGCCAGGAAGTTGCGGCACGTCTTCCTCTTCACCGATCTGCTGCTCTGCGCCAAGCTGAAGAAACAAATCGGAGGGTAAGGAACGTTGATGGTGATTTCATCACCAATATTACAGTCGTTTGAAGATGGTTGAAATTAATTTTATTCTACAGATAAAATCTCTTTTTAATTGAGATCTTTTTAAACACACTGACGTCTTACTATTCATTTCAAGAAATAAAACATATTGAGCTAGTCTTTTTCTTTGATAATGTATATTTCTGAATTTTAAAGTATATTTTCAAAAACATTCATCGTAAACACAGTTCCTAATTATATTTTGCAATTGCCGCTAAATAAAACAATTTCTCCCTTATCTCCTGTCTCCTCCCCCCCCCCCCCCCCCCCCCCCATTCATCTCCATCTTTGATCCATCTTTATCAATCCACTCCTCCTTCACGTCCATCTTCTTTACTCACCCTTCTCCGTCCCTCCCCCGCTCCTCTTCACGATGCAGTAAAAACCA
Organism: Apeltes quadracus; assembly: GCA_021346845.1. Lineage (NCBI taxonomy): Eukaryota > Metazoa > Chordata > Actinopteri > Perciformes > Gasterosteidae > Apeltes > Apeltes quadracus. The sequence goes on along the minus strand of CM037930.1, from coordinate 8,107,090 downwards.
ACAGTATGACAGTAAGTGGTACATTCCCTTGACTGAGCTGACCTTCCAGGGCCCCGAGGAGACCGAGCCCCTCACAATCCCCCAGGTCCCCGACGAAGAGCTCGACGCCATGAAGGTCAAGATCTCACACCTCCGCTGTGAGATTCAGAGAGAGAAGGTAGTGTGGATGAACACTTGTTTTTGCACAAATCGGTTCAGTCCCATACTGGATTTTCAAGTATGCAGTCAAACAATTTCACCTACGTGATTTCAGAGAGGCAACAAGAGTTCAAAGGTCATCGACCGCCTCAGGAAGAAGCTGACCGAACAGGAGTCGCTGCTCCTGTTGACGTCTCCGAGCCTGCCCATCAGGGTCTACAACAAGAACGGCAAGGTGACGACCCTCTCCGACTGCATCGCCCTCCTCCTGCTGCTCCCGTTCCGCTCTCCTTCTCCACACGTCATCAGTTCTGGCGTCGCATTTTTGACGTCCTGCGCTTCATCCCTATGAAGCGCGATATCTGCCTCTCACCACAATAATCATCACGGCAATAACAACCATATGTGCGTGTTTGTGTTCAGGGTTACAGTTTCCTGATTTCGTCCGACTACGAACGTGCAGAGTGGAGGGAGTTAATGAAGGAGCAGCAGAAGAAATGTAAGTGTTACGTAAAGCGTCCCGTCAGACGATGTCCTCTTTTGTACTACCAGGGGCATCCGAGCAACTTTACACGAAATGCTCAGACCTAATGTGGATATATTTACAGAAGCAACTTATTAAACAGCAACCTTGTGAAGGAGATTGAGCGTATAATATACAATGTCATTTACAGTCTATGTTTATTTTTCTTTCCTCAAGGTTTGAAAACGTCCTCCTTGACTTCTGTGGAGCTGCAAATGTTGACCAACTCCTGCGTGAAGCTGCAGACTGTGCACCACATTCCACTTAGCATCAACAAAGAAGGTGAGGTCCTTCACTTTTAAAGCTGTGTTTACACTTTGAATGAAACGTGGGTATATTCTAAACATACCCTTTAATGCATTATGATCTCCTCATAGGACGGAAGAAATGATAGTACTTAACACCCATAACTATACATGCATGCTGCTTCATAAGGATCATCATTAAACACTGGTGACTTGATTATGTATGTGTGGTTTCTGCATACATGTATTGTGTAGCAGCCTTGTTTGAATACGAGAAGAATTGCTCTGAAAATAAATGATTTAGATTAATGATGGTTGTGATTCAGATGCAGACAAAAGGTTCCCAGAGGTTTAAGCCACATGTTTTACGTGGTGGAAGCCTTTTCTATCCCTTTCTAACCATGTCTGATTAGGCTCCAAACAAACCGAGATCTCCATGCCTTTATAATCCCCTTTTTTCTTCTGTGACTGTTTTTCCAGAGGATGAATCCCCCGGTCTCCACGGGTTCCTGAATGTAATCGTCCACTCTGCCTCCGGCCTCAAACAGAGCTTGAGTGAGTCACGCACCTTCATGCACACAACAGAAAATACATGCAATCAGTCTAAAAGAGTCACGGGGAAAGCTCAACTTTAATTTTTAACAAAAGAGCAGTGGACTTACAGGGTTTCGTCAGATGGAAGCTTTTAGAAATAAGCTTCTTCTTTTTACTTTTAGTTTAGGTTCATTTTTTACGTTTAACTATTTGGGCTTCATTTATGGAAAGTTTTAAGTAATTGGCTCAGTTGCAAATCATATGGACAAACTTATTTCTAGGTTGCTTTCTGGGGACACGGTACTGTCATACGTCCACAAAGAACAATTTAGGACTCCTATTAATGTCATATTTCTTCAACGCACCAGATCTCTACTGCACATTGGAGGTGGATTCCTTTGGCTTCTTTTCAAGTAAAGCCAAGACGAGAGTGTATCGATACACTACTGAACCCAAGTGGAACGAGGTAAGAAACAGCCACAATAAAAGCATGCAACTGTACATGTTCCAGGTGGAATAAAATGTCTTTGCAGATACTGTATAATATGGGGATCAGTTGATGAGTCGAGACAGCCCCCATCCGAAGGCCTTTTAAAGTTAACGACAGCATTTGTACTTGTGAAAATGTTCTCGGTACAGTTTGTGCTTCCTGTCATGCATCTGACATCTGGTCCTGTAATCAGTCAATTCGAGTAGGCCCTAACGTGTCCATAACTGTATGCAGGCCAGCAGCCGTACACACGCGCAAACACAACTGCATTCACGGCACAGCAGGATGTCGGAGGTCAGCAGTGTAGAGGAAAGCGTTAAGACACAATCAGTGGGTCGGATCATCCGCGGCACAATTCCTTTATTCCATCCTGGACCCAAAGACTCTTTGAGGATTTTGCTCAACAAAGTGGAAATAATATCAGCTAATGAGGAGCTGCTGGTGATGACTCATATCTCTCTAAATGCTAAGTGAACCAACACAGCGTGGTCCTCAGAATGATGTGCAAAACATATGCAGAGTGCCCCCGTACAAAATGGCACGGAAAGTTGGTCAGCTGTGTGGTGGGATTCATGAATGAAGATGTAAGGTGGATGCAGATTTGTTTCTCTTGGTGTTAGCGGTATTATCGTTTCTGTTGTTATTAAGCTCTCCGTTGTTGTCATTCTAATCAAATTTAATTTAATGTCGCTGGAACCATTTTCTTCCCCCCCTTCCCGAAGGAGTTTGAGATTGAGCTGGAGGGCTCTCAGACCCTGAGGCTGCTCTGCTATGAGAAGTGCTACAATAAGACCAAGCAGAACAAAGAGGATGGAGAGATGGCAGACCGCATCATGGGGAAAGGACAGATCCCGGTATGACATGACGTCACCCTCCCCCCCCACACACTTTCAGCAGACCCAACATGACTCCTTACCAATACGCAGTTATGTCACCATCACTGCCGCGGAGTATGTGACAAATCCAAATCATTGCTCAGTGAGCCACTTTATGTACCATGATGTAAAAATAGCTAATTACATTAATTTCCCTAATGTGCTGTGGATGGTTGGCCGCTGGTTATATGGAGAGAAATTGCTGCTCAGAGGACTTGAAGAATATTTGATGACCCAGAGCTGTTATTTGTTTGAATGCCATTGAGCTGTCACTGTGCCACCAGAATAAGCTTTATATTGCACTGCTCACAGTCCAAACACTACAACGGCAATGTCATCCTGCATGTGCCTGGAAAATCCTGATAAATCCCCTAAATAGAACAACTGAGTTACTATAGCAGGTCTAGCGAGCCGGTGATTGAGTTGCCAAGACGACGCCAGCCTAAAGGATAATGCCAAGTGTCACTCGAGACATCAACAGAGAAAAAGCAACGATACAAGAGAGAAAGCGATATAGACAGACGGAGAGATTTGGTTTGGAAAAACAAGTGTTGTGTTTGATTTACTCGCTCCACAAACCCCCATCTCTTACTACTCCCCCCTGTGCAGGGCACGTGTTTGTCTGTACAAAACATAAAAAAAACATTTGATACTAATGATAGTCCCTTTTATACATGTGATATATCAATCAGTCATAGAATGCAATATCAGTTTCATGTTGTATTGTTAGTATTCATTTTAAGTAGCTTGTATCCGCGCAGTATCCTTCTCCAGCTATCTGTGAAGTACAGTCCTGTGCGCCACCTAGTGGTTCCTTTAGTGATTAAACGACAGGACCACATCTTGGCAGATGATGTCATTGAAAACAAACCCAACCAGAGTGGTGAGAATAGGATTTACATGAATCCAGTGCAGGAGACAGCTCCTGTATTGCATCAATATATTGCAATTCCTGTTCTGTTTGTGGGCATTTCAAATATTTTTTGGTTAAAAATGTGTAGTGTTTGTAAACACACAAACGGAGAAGAGAAGGTTAGTTACTCCCCACTAAACGGTACAGTAAAAAAAACTAGGTCGGCTTTGATTATTTCAGAGCTCATACAGTAAAAAGAGACAAATTCTATTTTTGGTCATATACTTTTGTTTTTCATTTACCTAAAAAGCATATCTCATTCATTTTGTATGAAAAACAGTATAGTTATATACATTGTTCAACGGCACATGGCTCACTAAACCTGTGGAAGGCTGTGGATGATAAAAAGATATTTTTTGGCCACGTTTTTTTATCAAAAATCCCAAAAGGAGCTTTGCTGTTTTCTCGTGGAATGTAGATAAACGGCTCAAAAGAGAGAGAGTGAAAGATTGAGTTATAGTAAACATGAGCCAGCTTTGCACACAACCAGAAGAGGCTTAGATAAACATTCAACCAACAGTATACTGTGTGTATGTTTATTTTGTTGTATTAGATCTGAGTGTGTACTCAGATGTTATTGCCCCAGATGGTATGTCTCTTCATTTTTGTGTGAATTTAGTCCCTTTAAACAAGTTAGATTTGTTTATCATATTCATGAAAATACAATAAAGCAATGTATCAGACGACAAAACCAAACATTGCACAAAGATAAATGGAAGATTGGCACTTTTGAAGCAATGATAAAACGAAAATAAACATTATAGGTCCATGGCCTATAAACCTCCTAAATTTCCAAAATTGGAAAATGTTGGACATATCAAATATATAATCAAACCCATAGGGAGTAGGGAGTAAGGAGTGTTCATTTTCCAATGCAACAATGTAGAAATACTCTATTTGAAGTAATAGTAAAATCTAAAGCCTGATTGTAGACCATCTGAACTATTTAAAACTGGTAGATCAATAATGATTTTTTGTAGGGATCATCTGTATAGCTCTTGTGTATTACATCTTTAGTTCAAATGAAATACGATAACGTGTATTGTCCTTCGGTGTTGTCTCCACCAGCTTGACCCTCCGACTCTCCAAGGCAAAGACTGGCAGAGAACAGTTGTTCCCATGAACGGGGTGAGTACATTGTTGTGCTCTTTCCTCAACACTCATTCAAGAGCATATTTGCTAGTGATCTACTACTATTATTCTACTGTTACGTAACTCCAATGCAGCCGTCCATTCATGTTATGGTAGCAGCCCATGCTGATAATTTCTCCAGCGTGTGTTTCAGCTGATCAAATCTGTGAAATTACCATCTGGAGGATTTTCGCCGAAAGCCGTTGCAGAGGGAGGTCAGGCTTGTAAACGTGTTTTAACTTTAAGCCCTTTTTTCCCTGCATCAGGTCGAGGTTAAACTGTCCATGAAGTTCACCAGCCGAGAGTTCAGTCTGAAGAGGATGCCCTCACGGAAACCCATGGGTGTGTTTGGTATCAAGATCTCTGCAGTAACCAAGTGAGTTGGCATTCAAACACAAGGAGGCTACCTCATTGAAAGTAACCATCCGATCACCTGTGTGGTTCAACCCCAAAGAGTAAACCTGGCATCCATCGGTCTATCGGTGTGTCAGGGCCCGTTTATATTTGTTAATGGCATTCCTCAGGGCTCGATTCTAGGCCTCCTCTTGTTGTCAGCCTTTTTTTTCTTTCTTTCCTTATTTCTTTGTGTGACACAAATGTTCAAGCTATGCCCGTTTGCCTCACTGCCATCTTCCCTCGGATGGGTGCTTGTCCTGAGGGCTGTGGCTCTTTTTCATCAGCAATACAAATCCACCTACTATCATGTGCAGACTGCCAAGTGACTCATTCTCATCCCTGGACTGTAGCCGGGTTTCTGTAAACAGTTCATTCGGAGTTACATTCTTTTAAACCATCTTTTAAGAAGATCGAGAGTCTAGAGCCACACCAGCCACTATGCTGTGGGTATTATGATCTCATTTTAAACATTACCTTACATTTGCATATTATCATTAAAAGATCAGCCTGCCATTGATGAGACTAAAATTGACACTTAACTATTTTCAAAATAAGTTGCCTTAATTTCATTTGTAATATTTAGCAGAAGTAAGGGAGAGGTTGGGAGGGATACGGCCATTGTTGCTGCTGTTGTGTGACGTCAATGGGGCTTGGAGATAACTAGCTGAGTTACCAGAAAAAAACGAGTGCTGCAAATAGATAATTTAAACAGAAACACAGGCAGAGCCAGAGGAATAACCCTCAAGTAGTCCTCACAATGCAAAATACAGCTGTGTTCATTTAGTCTTTTTTTCTCAATAGCCAAAACATGAAGTGCCTCGTTGTTTATTCACCATTGATGCCGTTCGGCATTTCACCTAATACAAACTGCTTGCTGATGATCATCAACGTTTGCCTCCATCCAGGAGAGAGCGCTCCAAGGTGCCCTACATCGTGCGGCAGTGCCTGGAGGAAATTGAAAGGCGAGGTATGGAGGAGGTGGGCATCTACAGAGTGTCAGGAGTGGCCACTGACATCCAGGCCCTGAAGACCGCTTTTGACACTAGTGAGTATGCCCTTCATCTCCATACAGTAGGTACGGTACACGTCCTGCCGTCCACAGTGAACGTCATGGTTATGAAAGTGTACCTGCTCTGCATTTCTATGTCTGACAAGATGTATTGACCAACACCCAATCAATCTAATCTCTCCTGCAGATCATAAAGACGTGTCAGTGATGATGAGTGAGATGGACGTCAATGCCATCGCCGGGACCTTGAAGCTGTACTTCCGAGAGCTTCCTGAACCGCTCTTTACGGATGACCTCTACCCCAGTTTTGCAGGTGGCATCAGTAAGTCAGTAGCTAATTACCAGTATTTACCAGTGTTCATATCTGCTTCATGTAAAGGTGCTTAATTTTTAGTGTATGTAAAATCTCCCTTCCTTCTTTACAGCTCTGTCGGATAGTGTTGCCAAAGAAAGCTGTATGTTAAACTTACTTCTGTCGCTGCCTGAGCCCAACCTGGTCACGTTCCTTTTCCTCTTGGATCACCTGAAGAGGTAAACACTTGCACGCTTGCATAATATGTAAATATGAAAGCCCACATACACAGAACAGATGCATACGCAACATCAAGCCATGAATATACATGACACTAGTCAACGGCATCATGCACATATGTTTTACAAATCCAGATAATGTTGTGTCCAAATGTTATCCAAACGTTGATGTAATATATATTTTTTAAACATGCCAACGGGAGAATTAAATTTACAAGAATACAAAACTTGCAGATAGTTTGATATTTATTTCACTGTAGATGTTAGGGGTAAAATAAGTAGCACTATTTGCATCATCATTTTGACCAATATTGACCATTAGTATCACTGACATGTTTGTACGCACAACAACAACAACAACGTTACTGTGACACTTCCTGTGATCGCTCCACGCCTCTGATTGAATCGCCCCGTCATTTTCTCCGCAGGGTGGCAGAGAAGGAAGGCATCAACAAGATGTCCCTTCACAACTTGGCGACGGTGTTCGGGCCGACTTTATTGAGACCTTCGGAGAAGGACAGCAAGATCCCCACTAATCCCACCCAACCCATCAGCATGGGGGACAGTTGGTCCTTGGAAGTCATGGCGCAGGTGCACCATAAAGATCTTCTTTTGGAATTTTGTCTTTGAATTCTCTCTGCTAATTGCAAGCTGAAGAAACCAAAACTTAATTTGTATTCCTTCTGGGTTTTTTTTTTCCTCTCTCATTACAGGTCCAAGTGTTGCTGTATTTCCTCCAGCTCGAGACGATCCCCACCCCGGACAGTAAAAGACAGAGCATCCTCTTCTCCACTGAAGTATAGAGCTAACGTTGACTTTTTACAATGAAGGAGTTCAGTAGAGTCGGACCATGGCTCAAAGTGAGCCTACAGTAATATGTTTTTGCATCAACTGAGCAGATTTCATAAGGCTTTCGCAGCTGGAAAGGATTGTTTCTGACGTTGATTGCCTCCCTCAAACACTGGAGGGCGCCATTGGTCTTCAAAGTTCGGAGGATGCAAGGTCATCACGGTAACTAGCTCCCGTTACCTGATGTTTAATATGATACGTTCTACCTACAGTGAGGATGTGGGCACATCTGCCCTGTACACTTGCTTCCTCTTGGTCTTGACATTGAAAATTGTCAAAATCCGTCCATAATAGAACAGAATACGTCTTTTTGATTTAGTCCGCCAACAAAATTCCACATCATCGTCTATTTGTGCTTACTTTGGGCAATCATCATCCTTTAATACTCAAGATTTTGATCTATCTCAAACGTTCTTACCGTGTCTTACGTAACCTCAGAACATTGTTATGGAGAAAACAAGAAGAGACATTTGTGCTGTTTGAAAGGAGTTTGAAAATGAAGATCCAGAGCTGCCACGGTACTGACTTTTGACTTTTTTAAGAAAGCCGACACCTGTGTGTCACATGTTTACAACGTAAACAAACCCAAACGCTGCAGCTTGAAAAGGGACTAAAAAACATTTGAGAAGGAACATCATGATCAGTAATACACGATCTGACTGCCCGCATTATTCAAGACCTTAAAGGAAAACTTGTCTTTTTTGTGTTGTTTGTGTATCAAGGTAGTCTTCAGCTTGAATATCGAGGAAGCAATATATTTTCTAACATAGGAATTGTCTGTGTTCATACCTTTTGCGGACGAAAACGTGCTTGTTATTGTAACATAGAACATCCTGCCAAATTAATATCTTGATCGTTTGAAGCAGTTGTATTTACAGACACAGTATGTACATAATCTTAAAGTTGTATTTTTTTCCTTTCTTTTTGGTAAACAGTGTAGTCATTGTTGCTATTATTGTAATTTATTTCGGGAGGCCCGGGGAAGAAATTGATTTGGGGTTTTTTTTTCTACGTGAACTGTTCTTGTTTCTATTTGATTATGAAAGTCTTAGCCTTGACTTCAAGTCCTGCAGCAAATAAGCAGGATTTAGCCTTGTTTTATAGAATTTACTCAGCTGTTCTATCTGGCTATCGATTATTCATTTAGACATTATTATAAAGGTTACACACACATTGTAGTTACATTACTGTATGCTGCTGCTGCTGCTGCTGTGGAAAAGACTCTGTTAACGACGCGTGTTCCTCAACAGAACGTCTCACACCCATAACGTCTAGTGTTTGCATCATGCAATGTCTTAATAGAGCGCACACACTCACTAACACATGACATTTAATCTGTGGCTGCAGGCCCTCATGTGATGTTACAACTACTGTATTACAATTCAAGTAACCTGAGCGCACTCTGCATTTATGTCCATCGAAGAGCATATTTGTTGGTTTGATGAAGGAATATTATTTAGTTTGATGGTCTCCTGTAATCCTTGTTCCCGCTAAGCGTGAAGGTTTCCAACTCAATGGGGAATTTAAAGGAAAGATCTCAGAAATTCTGTTGATTCTGTTGATTTTTTTTTTGATAAAATTAGGCATTTTAATTTCTGTGATCTTGATTCAACATGCGGGCATGTTTTATTGTTAGTGCTACATTTTTCCATTTTGTTTGTTTATTGCTGTCTTTTTCACAAATGCGTCTCCATAAACTATTGCATGTTTGTAACTTGAATCTTGGTTTACATTGTTACAGCGTGTCATTTTTCTGCTCAATTGGACGAGTTCACAAAAAATGTGAAACTATCCTTTAAGGGCAACGTCCTTGTTGGTTTTTCTGTATATGTCACAGGTTTAACACTTTAAACAACTGACCAGTTCAGCGGATCTGATAAGGGCTTGTGTGGTTGTGTCCGACTTTAAGATAACGCAGGGAGGGGAGTAGATGAGTAAATGGTAATAATAACACATTTAAAGTTTACTTTAAGGAGTCTTTCCTTTTGGACCCATATCAACTCTCTTGATATGAAGTAATTTACACCCTTACATACATGATAATATAGACAAAAAAAGTATTACTGTATCAGCCCCAGAAAACTCAATGTAGAGATTGTATCCTGAAAGTCTTCATGCCTTTTTATGAGCTGCCACAAATTTAGGCCTGTTGTAGCACTCACACAATGTTTCATCATCGCATATGTTCTGATGTGAGACGAAGAATGAATCCACCATCCATCCATCCATCCATCCATCACCTTTACAACGAGTCCCGATTGCCTACACTATTCTGCCCTATCGTGCCTCGACACTTTTCTTTGGTTTGGCATGTGGTATTCCGAAAAACGTTGTTCAGTCTCCTGTTGCCTTTGCTGAGGACAGCCACACACCTTCTCATCTTTAAAAGACTAAGACAGGACCTTAACCTTGAGCATGGTCTTAGCTCGTACTGTACATGCCACCGTTATCTGACTGTGATGCTGCAATTCAAACATCAGTCTTAATTGTCCAAAAGACAGACTTTCTTGCTCTTCTTGTTTGGCTCTTAACATTTCCACTTCTTTAATGCCTATTATTCTTATTTATTTATGTTTTTTTTTCCTTTCCAGTATAAGAATGTTTACTGGATGTATTTATTTATGTTATATCACCTAACGCTAAAATCATGTTAGAAAAATGGTGTCTTTACATGGTGTGTTTTCTTTGGGGAAATGTAGGTCTCTTGTGTTACAGTCTGTTTTATGTAACATCCTGTTTAGGTTACAAAAGTTTGTCACGGTTTTGTCCAAGAATCACAACCACTGTGGCAGATGCAGGTTCCTGTCAAAGTAGATTCAGTGAGTTCACGCAACACAAACCAATCATTTTCCATGGAGTTGTATAATATGTATTATACTAGAGAGTACATTATTTGGTTTAGTTTTATTTATTGTGGCGTCCACTGGCGCATTATCGTCCAGGGTTGAGTTGGCACACCTCTAGTCTCTATGAAAGGCCAAACTGTCCGTATGTGGTAGAGGACAAGAGTCTTATATTGCTCTAAAATCGGCATTGTTTTTTGGTTTGTTGATTGTCAGTGTAACTGCATGTACCCTCCATAACCTCAGTCCTTCTGTACATTAAAAATAAATACATTAGAAAAGGTTACATTTTTCTGTGGAATAGCCTGAAGATATGGAACATATTGCTCTAAATGAAAGTTACAAGTCTCGTCCATTTATTGTACACAACCCTGGTTATTATCACATCCAATAGTTAATACTCTCAAATGACCCTCAACTGCCACTTCTACAGCATCCAACTGACTAAATCGGACTACTTTAACCTTTTTAAACATGATAGTTTTGTTTCGACAATAAAGCTGAGGACTTACTTACCAACTACTTTTTACCCTCCTCAATTTACTGAACTCTTGTTCATGTTCAATATTCAATGTTCTGCTTGTAGAACTGTAAAAATGAATTCCATAATCTGAGGGCAAACGTGTTTGGAAGGCAATTGCTGCCTGTTTGTACACAAAAATGTTAAATAAAATCTCCTTGTAACTACACAGAAGTACGTCTTTGGTTTTATTTTTTCAATTTGAGAATTTTTATCCTGCGGTCTGGTGGGTGTCTCAGGTGAAAATTGTACAATGAGAGAAAGGTTATGATATAACTTCACCATATTCCTGCTTCCGCACCTTTACGCACGGCTTCATTCACAACGTGCGGGTTGAGTCAGCGGGGGGTCACGTGCATAACGGGAAACACAGGTCGCGGTCGTGCGTCCCGCTCAACCCGAAGCCCCTGCTCAGTGCAGCATATCTCGCTGACACACACAGACACGTACGCCCACATGCGCGCACGGGGGGAGGCGGCGTGGATGCGTATCGTCCGGATGCAGTGTGACATTTCGCACCTGCGAACCTCGATGCGAGCGGAGGCAGCGCGGTCGGATCGTTGACGCTGCTTTGCGTCGTCTGGCGAGACCGCATCTACTTGTTGGATGGTTTTTCTGTCTTAAATTCCGCAATAAGGTAAGACGTGTTCTGCTTGTTCACGTTATGATTCAAATCTGTGTCCGTTTTAAGAGCAAAAACGGACACAGATAAAAAAGATCATTTTTTAATGATGAATAATGAATAACGACTGTATTTTATCAACTGAACAAAAGCTCACTTTGACCACCTCAGTTATTGGTTATTCTTTAACTATAGACGCTTAATGTGGAGTTAATGGGAAATTACTTGATGATAAAATGGTTGAAGTTAAAAGTATATATAATGTCACAACCGCTCCCAGTAATAAAACTAAGAAAGCGTCAAATGAGCTCAGTTTGAGGATGATAAATATTGACATTGAGAACATGGCTAAAGCCTTTTTCCCATCACTCGACATCCATTACATCATCCACATAACTTGCCTTGGTTAATCAGTATTGGCTCAGCTGATCTGCACCTGCTATCAGCACTTCATAACATGTCATAGCTTCCTTCATTAGTCACACACATTAGTCACACACACACTACCTTTGCCAGAAATAATACAGGGGCTTTTTATCCCCTCCGCTCCCATTTGGCTCCGGTGGATCTGAGCTGGTGCATTGATTGACAGGATAGAGACAGATCCTCTTCCAGGATGCACTTTTTCTACTCACTTCACATTACTACAGGCACTGACTTTCTTTCTCAGTTCAAGGAAGTTCAAACCAGAGCGTTCACCGCCTTACTGTATGGTGTGGCCTATATATCCAGGTAAAAGCTATAAGAGGGAATTGAATAGGATTTTACTTTAAATTTAAAGACTGCAAGTTTCAGAAACATTTGACAGCCTTTTTATAAAAGAACCTAATGCCTCGATGTTGTGGATTTCCAAAGCCGCTGGATAAAGCCTGGTTTTTAAATTCCTTTGGCTTGTGAGAAGGTTTCAGCAGCAGAACAATAGAGGAAAAGTAGAACTCTGCTCCAATATACTGCCAATCAGGATCACTGCTGGTAAAGCTACTTTGGAAGGGAAATAAATAGTTACTTTTTCTTTTCTCTTTAAAGTTCCCACACCCACATTCCCATGTACACTAAAGTGCAGGTCCTTTAACAAACTTTCCCTCAAATATTTGCGCTTTTCATACTCGCTTCAAAATAAAAAAAAAAGAATAAAGAATAATGCTTAGTATGACAGCAGCTTTGGTTATTAGTTCATGGAGACCTGTCTTCCTGTCTCTCCACCGTGCAGTTGTAGTAGATGAACTATACATTTCACTCATCCTAGGCTGTAATAAAGTGACCATACGATGGCATTGGAATTCATAGGTGGTTAAATTTGTATAATTATCAGCTGTTTTGAAGCATGGATGGCTAGTGCGTTTTTTGGGGGAAACTTTCCCTGAAATAAAAGGTACATTGTTGGCCTTCCCGCTAAAGCCTTGTCTTCCGGTGATTGATGCTTTTTTTCCTAACCCGCGTGGTATCCTACGATCTGTTTGTACAGGCAAGAGCACTGAGATTGTGTTTCCACTCTTTCCCTCCGCAGACCACTGCTCTTAATTTGGCTGCCGTCCGGCAAAACTCCCAGATCCGTCCTCCTCAGTATTCTGCTGCTGTCTGTGGCAAAGTTCTCAGCGCTGCACACAAAAGAGGTGGAGACGGTTAAGGAGACAAAGAAGACGGCCACCATGCTGTTGAAGTGTGATTGGCGGCCAGGGGTTGAGTCACGCAGCTGTTTGTGGTAGGAACTTCCTGCCTGGGCTCTCCACTGTCGCTCTTCTGTTACTTCACACCAATGCGATTTGGCAAGCAGGTATTTTGTCTATGAACAAGTCAAGCAGCAGAGTCTGCGGGATGAAAGTGCAAAGACAGCAAACAAGAGGAAGACATAACCATGATGATAGTTGAGCAGATAGTCTACATTGGCCTGGAGCTTGTGATTGCTTTCCTGTCGGTGGCCGGGAACGTCCTGGTCTGCTGGGCCGTCTGCCTCAACTCCAACCTGCAGAGCATCACCAACTTCTTTGTGGTGTCGCTGGCAGTGGCTGACATTGCTGTTGGGCTGCTGGCAATTCCATTTGCCATCACAATTAGGTACCAGTATGTTTGTGTTATTATTGTTATTTTATCTCAGTTTCCTCATCACCTAACCTTAGGGTTTAGATAATGAGTGATTTAATAATGGTGTTTTGTATCAACTGTGATGTTTTCTTTCCTTTCAACATCAGTACCGGCTTCTGTGCCGACTTCTTTGGCTGCCTGTTCATTGCCTGCTTCGTCCTCATACTCACCCAGAGCTCCATCTTCAGCCTGCTGGCCATCGCTGTGGACCGCTACATCGCTATCAAGGACCCGCTCAGGTGAGAGGAAGCAAAAAGGTCGCACGAGTAGTGCTGAAAACTGAAACAGACATAGCTTCCTGCAATGTAACTTAAACCCACAAGACTTACCAAATCTCTCCGGTTCTCTGACAGCGTCGGTCTGTTTCATAAAGGATGTTTCATACAAAAAATGGTTTTTCTTTTGCTGTTCGCAGTTCATTCTCGTTTCACACAGAAGTCCGAGGCGGAGTCAGGCTTTATTGGGTTACTGTTTGCGTGCTGTTGGAGGAATTATATCTCTTGGCCGGTGGTCATTTTCCTCCATGTAAATCAACACCATTCAAATTCTACCCCTGCCACGAGAGGATATTTCATGTAGTAAACCACAGCAGGTGATAATAATTCATCAGAGTTTCAGAAGGTTTAAGGCAGCTGGCTGCCACCCTGGACATAAACAATCTCAGTCACGTGGATCATGTGATGTTTCCCACAATACAGCAGGTATTCATGCAAATTCTTTATTTTTATTCCTCACGCTAAATGTAGTGTCTTCATGAAGCAATCTTCATATTAATGCTGCCAACACAGCATTCAAGAGTAGCCCAAAACTTAAGGATGCATAAAAAATGATGAAAAGAGGGAATTTAAACGTTGCAAATAGAACCTTTTAAATTCTTATTTCCTTGTGTCAGTTTTGTTGAAAAAGGTTAACTAAAATATAATAACGTATTGTCATTGGATCATCATTATAATATTATAATATTATATATATATATATATATATATATATATATATATATATATTTAAAAAAAAGGTTGTAGCCTCCAGCATACCATGTAGTAATAAAACAGCAGGCAAAAGTACTGGAGAATATGACTTTTAATAGCTACAGTGTTTTTAACAACAACAGTAAAAGTACAAACTTTCACTATTGCTTTGGCTTATTAAATAAATATCACACCTAAGCTTGAGTGCACAACGATTGTATCCTCTTGCATCATCAAATATTGACTTTGACTTCCAGGGATTCTATCACAGCGTAGATGGATCAAGCAGCGTTCAGGTATAATTGTGCTCTGTTAATCCTTTCAGGTACAACAGCCTGGTGACGAGCCACAGGGCAAAGTGTGTCATCACATTGTGCTGGGTTCTCTCAGTGGGCATCGGCCTGACGCCGATGCTGGGCTGGAATGCAGGTGAGGGATTTATTTATGCAAATATATCCCCCGGCTTACCCAGAGATGTGGAGAAACATGAATATGGCACGTGTTACAATGTTCATAGCTCTCTTGAGGAGAGGGTTTGTCACCTGAATTTTGTTTAATGCTTGTCTCACAGTTTGTTTTTTTTAATCCAGAACATATTTTTTTTAATCCAGAACGTTTAATCCAGAACGACCCTGTTTTAAGCCCATACATGTTTCAAGAAATGCATTTGGAGGTTACAAAAAGATGAAACTGGCGCATTAATCATCCCTTCTTCTACACAGGTTGGAACAGCACCGCTGCAGCGAGCAGCGAAACCTGCCCTGAAGGCCTGACCGAGTGCCTGTTCGAAAAAGTGGTTACCATGGACTACATGGTCTATTTCAATTTTTTCGGCTGTGTGCTAGTTCCCTTAGCGTTAATGCTGGTCATCTATACCAATATCTTCATGGCCGCTCGGCGGCAGCTTCGGCTGATGGAGTCCAAAGTTGTTCACGCCCCTTCTCCCGGGGAAACTGCATCACCCCGTTCGTCTCGATCCACCCTGCAGAAGGAGGTGCATGCTGCCAAATCGCTGGCAATCATTGTGGGTTTGTTTGCCCTGTGTTGGCTTCCGCTGCACGTCATAAACTGCTTCAACTACCTGTGTCGTAACTGTGGCCGTGCACATATATGGGTGATGAACATTGCCATCATCTTCTCCCATGCAAACTCTGCCGTGAATCCGTTCATTTATGCTTTTCACATTCTGGAGTTCAGACAGACCTTTAGGAGGATCCTGTACCAGCGCATCCTCCGGCAGGGCGCCGGACACGGGTTTGAGGTTGGGAGTGGTCTTAGCCGTGGTGTTGGGAGCAGCAGCAACATTGAGACTTCCCCCCGTACCAGTAAAGATGATTCATCATGTAGCACGGTCATCAATAGCTACATCCTGCATGCCAGTCCCTTACGGACTCCTCCAGAAGCTGCTCACGAGGACGCCAGCCAATGGACATCAAAGTTAGACGCTGCACCGAGCAGCCAAATACACAACGGACAGCAGGAAAAGGGCAGCGCCCTGCCTGCAATGAAGCAGCAACGTCCATGCATCTTGGGCTCTGCTCCTCAGGATGGAGTTGAGTCCGTAACTGATCAGAGGAGAAAAATAGACGTTCTGGAAGTGAAAGACAGCGGAAGTTGCATTACTTTCGTTAACGTTCAGGCTCTCTCCCTAAAACAGGCTGACTCTCCAGAAC
The DNA here is from genome assembly GCA_021346845.1 of Apeltes quadracus. NCBI lineage: Eukaryota > Metazoa > Chordata > Actinopteri > Perciformes > Gasterosteidae > Apeltes > Apeltes quadracus. The sequence goes on along the minus strand of CM037930.1, from coordinate 8,090,748 downwards.
TCACACCGGTGAGCTTATGACTAAGACATTTAGTTATTTAAGAAAATGTGTTGTATTCCTGTAAAACATTTGATAGGCTGCAAACATGGCACATGAAGAAGGATTCATGAAGCTTATAGCGAATCTGTTTCTCTTTCTGAAGTCACATGAACTGGTTACTGGGAATATTTCTTATCATCATATAATCTTTCCAAGATAAATGTGCACTGTTGAGGTTGCATGCCTTTTAAACAATGTTTATTTTTGAAGACAGTGCTTTACTAATTGTGTATTTTGAAAGGCCTTTTTTAAGTTTTTGATAATGTTGCATCACAATTTGTAATGGAAATTTACACTGTTTTCATGAACTGGAAAATGTAATGTCTTGAATATTTATATTTCCATGATGTCATCAGCTGACAAGTTCTGCTTCAGAGCTACCATGAACCACCGGAAAACTTTCATTCTGAAAGCTATAATTAATGGTTTGAAAAGCATGAAGAGGAAGAGCATTAAGCATTGAGCATTAAGCATAAAGCCTGATTTATGCTTCTGCGTCGAATCGACGGCGGGCTCTTGTTTACAGATCTGTCAAAAAGTAATTTCTTGAAGTCATGGATAGCTACTTAACGTTTGATGTTGCAAGTTCGATCACTAATTTCACAACTACCAGGCAACACATGTCCGTTGGTTCAACGACTATGGGGCACTTCCGTCAAAGACACAATATATACAGGTGAGTTACCTACCGAAGAGCTTGTTTAACCTATTCAAACATTATTCCATATGCCGCCAGTGTGGCCAGTTTCAGAGTCGGTCATGCACAAATAGGCAGCATCCAAAACCCATGTACAAAACACACCCATCCGCACGTACACACACATGCAAAGTACACACACGTGGCCGCAGACTACTCAGCAAGATGTGTTTACAGAGTGGCCTGGCTGCTGACGCCAGTCAATGGGCCTAATGCAATGGAAATCAAATGAAGGATCATTTGGCGGTGTCTTTTATTATGCCATTACGTTTTTGCTTTCCTCATTAAAAAGCCCTTCCATTGTGGAAAAGGCCGCATTAAGCAATATTTACATGCCCTACGGTAAAACGAAGAGACATGAAAAACTACAGAAATAAAGATATAAGGGCATGTGTCTAGCTTGTTTATTGAGAATGCATGTTAGTGTTGCAAAATATATATTGTCCAGCCAATTCATGTTACAGTTTTTCTCAAATGCTAAAACACATTTCACAAACGATTCCTCCATGTTCCCCAATGTCTAAACACAACACCCTTTTCTAAAGCTACATAAACACAACCACACCTTCTCACTTCAAAACTCAAACTTTCACACCAAAAGAGCAGCTCGAAGCCTTCAAAAATGTAAACACTACATCATTACACGCTACAGCAAAACAATTACAAACACAATGCTCAATTTGTGAGAAGGTTCTTTGTTTCATAACTGCCATTGTATATTTTTAGAAACTTTACAGTAATGGATCTTCTTAGATCTCTGCAGAGGATTAGGCATTTAGATTTGTGAGTTTCATATGAAGAGTATAAATTCATAGTAAATTCCGCATGTACACTACTGCAACACAACTCAATGCAAAAACAGAATCCATTGCACACAACAGTACACTTGAAAACATAATCAGGGTGTGAAGTCCGTAATGATGGTGCGAGGCTGCCGCTGCCTCTGCCTCTGCCGCTGCCGCTGCCGCTGCCGCTGCCGCTGCCGCTGCCTCTGCCTCTGCCTCTGCCTCTGCCTCTGCCTCTGCCTCTGCCTCTGCCTCTGCCTCTGCCTCTGCCTCTGCCTTCATCCATTGTGTTGGTTTGGAATCTTCAGCAAACTGTGCACTCTGAACTTGCTTTTATACATGTGGTCACAGTATTAGCAACAAGTGTCTTCAATTTTGAGTCGTTGTGTGTAATGAATGACGGCAGGTGTGTTCATTGTGTTCAAATATTGCTGACTGTGGCAAGCATTTTGCATCACATGAGCTTTCATTTGAGAATATGAGCAGGGTTCTTTTTCAACTTGTGTTTTAGCAAGGAAAATGTGTTAAGATTTATGACAACAGAGGATTGTGTTTTGTGAATTGTGTCATCATGTGAAATGTGTTTATGATATTGGAAAATGATGGCTAGATTTAGTAAACGTGTTTAGACAATTGGTCATTGGGTTTAGAGGATTGGTTTTTGTGTTTTAGCATTTGAGAAAAACTGTAATACTTTTTTTTGCTTGGGGCTATTTTGACTATCGTGCTCTAAAGGTTATGAAAATGATGTGGCAATTTGTGATTCCGCTCTGAGTCAATACATTTCAATATAATAAAAGAAACAAAACCCCAAATAAACAAAGGACTGTTGAGGTTTGATGCCATAGCAGCCGCCGGATCCACCCGGCTCCAGCTTGATGGATGAGCGTGCGGTGTCTAGATGGGAAACAATGCAGTGGTTGTCTTTATAGCAATAATAAATGTATATATATGAGAAGTATTACACTGGCATGCAAAATGAATGTTCAATGTTTTTAAGCACATGCAAATTAACATAACAGTGTCTTAGAGGGAAAAGTATTGTTTGTTTTTGTATTCTCTTTGAGTCCTCCCTCAGGCCAATGCGGGTGTATACCGACATAGATAAACAATTGGCAAACTATTAACTAGTTCATAGGCCTTGCTTCATTGAGAGAGAATGTTTGGGAAAATAAAGAGAATCAAATGCAATTGTGTACCTATTTTAATAAAACACAGAATCTGTAGAACATGTCATGTTTTGTGTGATTTTAGTTATGCATAGACTGAATGTTTTCAGTGTTTCAGTGTTCAATGTTTTCTTTTGAGACGTCCATAGAACGCCTTGTTGTATTCCAATAACAATGACCTCTCGCAAAACAAGTTGGCAAATGAAATAGACACAATCATTTTTTCATCAGGATTCGGTCAGAGCCTAAAGATTTTCCATATTAGAAAATCTTTGATTCCGTTCATTGGCTCAATATAGAACTCCCACAATGCACCACGGAGTGACACAGGAAGTATTTCGTTGAACTACTGTTGCATTGTGGGTAAGCGGAAAAGGCTCCAAAAGGGATCGAAAAAGCGACCATCGCACGTTGCCGAGTCGTTCAGAAAGATACAACAGCAACGATTAAGAAGTCATTGTCAAAGACAGAATCAAGGTAACTTTTGTAACAGATAGGACGAAATATAAATTTGAAAAATTGGTTGGTTAATAACTCTTGTTCGTTTCTGTTCGTTTCGAAGAGCTCTTTCATCAGTTGGCAAACGTTAAATGGTTCCGCTGTTGGACGAAAGCAATTTTCTTCGCTAAATATTCAACTTGTTTATTGCTTACATACGTTATTACGATTTAGCCATGCTTGGTTTTGTAATAATGCACAGTAACTTTGTTAAGTTAAACGATGGCGTAGTATTGTTGTAATTCACGGAGGGCTAGCCAGCAGCTAATGTAGCTAATATAGCTAGTGGCTAATCGTAAGCCTTTGACGTTACAAAGGCTCATATTCGCCATACCCGAATTTTAGTTTTCTCGCACAGCGTTCTACTAAACGTCTGATTTATATTTAGTGTTTAATTTAACTGTTTAATGCAGACATTTCTATGCTCAAGACTGAATAAGTTTAGTCATTGCTTCGGTAGCATTACGTAAATCAGTCCTACACTAACGTTAGTGGATTCAAATAACCGGCCCAATTATTTCCCAAAACTTCTTTTTCCGCATTTCTTTAAATGCAACATGTATATATGTTTTTGACATGTTGGTAACTTCCGTTATGGTGAAACCACACATTGTGACTGTTTTCTACAATACATGTTCCCTGCAGGGAAGACTGAAAAATGTCTATCGGTGTACCAATCAAAGTGCTGCATGAGGCGGAGGGCCACATTGTGACCTGTGAGACCAACACAGGAGAGGTGTACAGGGGCAAGCTGATTGAGGCAGAGGACAACATGAACTGCCAGGTTGGTCTTAATAATACTGAATAATCCTAAAAGACGTTTCTCCTTGGAGCCTGATTACCAAAGTGTTCTGAATCTTCTTTCTGTCCATTTCGGGAAGAAAGTTGTCTGATTTCATAACTATGGGCTGAGGCGCACACTGTTTATTGACTAATTTGCTTAGATAAATTCTGAGTAACCGTACACTGAAAATTACAGAATGAAAAGGGTTCTTATAAAATGCAGTTTTAACTTTTTTTTTCTCCCCGTGTCATTTTTTTTCTTGTCCAATGTTGTGCACCAATCGCCATGTCTTATTCCATGTTTGTGTAGCATAGCAATAAACGTTCCTAATTTATTTAATTTGTTTTCCCCCATAACAGATGTCGAACATAACAGTGACTTATCGTGACGGCCGGGTGGCACAGTTGGAGCAAGTCTACATCCGTGGCAGCAAGATCCGCTTCCTGATCTTACCTGACATGTTGAAGAATGCACCGATGTTAAAGAGTATGAAAAACAAGAACCAGGGCTCTGGGGCCGGAAGAGGAAAAGCGGCTATTCTCAAAGCACAAGGTGAGCAAGGGATTTTTGAACCACTATCTTCCCAGCTATTTCCAGGGATTCTGGGTTTTTATACACTAAATTTGAGCGTTTGCCACATTAAATCACTTGGTTGTGCAACAGAACTCAAACAAGAAAATGTTTTTAGCCAACTCTGGTATTTTACAAGTCATCTACTTTTGTGACAATTATCTTTTCATAAATGTAGACTTGTGTATGCAGCTCTTGCATACTACTTTGTAGATCTGTGGCAGAACCACTACATCACTTATTTGTTTTTCTTTCCATCTGCAGTGGCTGCAAGGGGTCGGGGCCGTGGTGGAATGGGACGAGGCAACATCTTCCAGAAGAGGCGATAGTTGCTCAAGCTGTGTTAAGATTGTTGTATAGTCTTGTTTTTTTTTAATTCTGTCTTTGGATTGGAAATCTTGTTTTTTTGCAATCCTGTACTTCGCAGTTTATGCTTTCATTTTTTTATGAAAATAAACATGTTTAAATTTAATGTCTCATGTCTGACGAATTTAAGTTAAACTTACAGGTCGGTAACAATTTATTGGTCACCAAAGCTCATATCTGCAAAAGGACTACTGTACAGGCGAATTCTTACCTGCAATAGGATTTGCAAGATCGATCCATCTCTTGCATGCGTAACAATAAATCAAAGTTGAGACAATTTCCATTTATTGTAAATTGTTAAAACCATCTCCAGAAAGAAAATTTCCCCCAAGTGAATTGTTCACAATGTTTTTGATCTTCGCTCCGCAGTACTTTGTGTTTGACCCAAAACTGCTAGATGAATAAATTGGCTTCAGGTTGTTTACACCGGAGTAAACGTTTTTCGCGTGAATGAAATTGTGAGCAAACTAAAATTGGGGATCAAAGCTCATCACAAGGTGCAGCTCTACAATACACCACAGGAGGGAGCCACTGAACCACACAGTGCATGTCGCAAATCCCCGATGACATACAAACATTTTGATGTCGTGCCTTTCACAAAAAGAAAACAAGGCTCCCGCGCGGACGTCCGTTTTTCATGAAGCATACTAGCTGAAACTATCAACGTCAATCACCCCGCTGCCGGTTTCCTCCGCGGGACCCGTGTGCTGCGCGGGATTGGTCCTCCGCACCGTCGGCTCTCGGTCCACTACGTTAAGCGTCAGTCACGCGCCTCACGTCAAGCTAGCTGCCGTGGAACCCACCCGAAGTACAACAAGAAACAATTCTGCTCTGCACGTCTGAATAACACGTTTAGGTAAGGATTTCTTTTCTCTTTTTTTTCTTAGACAGAATTGGTTTGCGTTGTTGGGGACGTTTGTCGGTCGCTCGAGCATCCTCGGTTCGTGCCCATCAACATCTGCATCTTGACAGACGAGCCAGCTGCTAACGTTAGCTCGTTAGCTTCGAAGGACGCTCGTCCATCCCGCGGATCTGAGACGGATGCAAGAAGGCGCTGGATGTTGTTCGTGTCACAGCTCGTCGTGGTGATTCCTAGTGAGACAAAGCATTTTGTTGCCATTTCTGAAATTGCAGCGTTTAACGCAAGAATACGAGTTGGCTAGACTTGTGTCACTGCTGAGTACCGATGCTGTAAGTTAATCATATTGTGATGTAACGTTAAACGATTTTATTTTCATTGCTAAGATCTGTAGCTTTTTAGCCATCCAAAGTTGCATTGTTATATTATTTATGAAAAACGGTGGTCCTTTGCTAATTGTTATTTCTTGCTAACGTTTTTCTCTACGTTATGAGGCTTCAAACAACACTTCAACCCATTAAGTTCTAGCAGCTGCTAAATTAAACAATGATACAGTAGCTAAGTTAATCATATGATGCAACACTTTGTAACCTTTTTGAAATGCACCATATTTCTGATGGTTATATATATATATATATATATAATTGACATGGGGGACTTGTAGTGTATTTTCTCAGAGGGCCTTTGTTGACACATCTTAGCTATTCAATGGATGTTTCATTGCTCTCTAATCAGGTTGATAGTCGGACCAAGTTGAAGATGTTGACTTCCATGTCGTGTGCCTTTGTGGTCAATTCTGAGTTTATTCCGATACAGCAATGACTCGCTGTGGATCATTTTGTTACGTTGACTACCAATTAGACATTTCAGATTCTCAGTCATATTCCGCTGTGATTGCGTTAAAAACACTATGGTTAAGTTGACTGAGGCTGATCCCTCCATTTACGGGAGCTTTCCTCTCTCAGATAACTGACAGGGTTTCCCTGTTGATCTTTTAATGAAGCCGGGGATCCTCCTCTGTTCCAGATGGCCCTGTGTTCGGCCCGTATGTCTGTGGGACCGTGTCTGGGTTGTTATTAATGCCGTACATGGCTTGGACCCCCCCCCCCCCACGTGGGCTCCGATAAGTCCTCCCTCCCCCTCCCCGCCGGCCCACATAGTGAAGCTCACGTGACTTTTTTTGTCATGATAAGAGGCATCTGGAGCTGGACGGCATCTGTTGGCGTTTCACAAGGCTCAAAATGCTGCTTGTTCTTCGTCTAGCTGTTGTGATCACCAGGGATCAGGGACGTTTGGGCTTCAGCCAGCTGTTCAGTCATTCTTGAAAGTGTCATTTTACAGCAAACGAGAGCAGGCCCTATAATTAGCACTGATAATTAGGATATGGAGCGGTCGTGCAAGACCTTTGGGCTTTGGCGTAAGTGCGAAAGTATCATCTGATGTAAATTGAAATTCAGAAGTGTTCTTGTAATGCTGCCTCTCACATTTGACTCCCAACCTCACCATCTGCGTTGCCAATGTCCCCGTCTCAAAATGTTTCTATGCTGGGGTCAGAGTTTCCCGTATGGATCACATCGTCTGCGGGAAGTGGCTTACACCTTTTTCTGACTCCATTTTGTTCTCATGCAGTGCTTAAAACACCAGGTGATTGATCTAATTTGAACAGCGTGTATTTATCTTTTGTTTGGACAACAATCTTGTGTGTCGTTTTCTTTAAAGCCATATTGTCGTTCGTGGATTTCCAAGGCAACAAGTTGAGGACATTGTAGCGCAGAAGTTTAATTCATTGTGTATTTTTCATGGATACATAACATGAAAAATGAATAAAATGAACAAAGTAAATCACAACAGAAAATCACCGCTGAAAATTTGTGTTGCGGCAGCTGCAACGGCAGCAGCAGCGGCAGCAGCAACGGCAATGGCAGCAGCAGCGGCAGCAGCAGCAGCAGCAGCGCTGCAGGGTCCTGAACACCATTCCCAAGAATCCCATGACCCCCCCCAGGGCGGCTGGGACTCCATCAGAGCCAATGTCGGCGTCTGCGAGACTATAATCTTGACTCTCGTCCGACTCCGTCACATGTGCCGCCATCGAAGCTTCGCCAGCTGCACCTTCATCGGCGGAAACGACGTCACGCAGGTCAGTCGCCACAGGGCCGGTCGATGCTTCTGCACAGGCATGTGTGACTGCAGCGCCGTCGTCGTCATCATCATTGCACCAACGAGCAGCGGCGCTCGCGTCTCCGTCAGCAGAGGATGAGATGCCCTCCTCCGGACCCGCGTCAATTGACCCTGCCATCACGTAGCCGCTCAGAGTTTCATCTGCAGAGTTCCCCAAGTTCCCCGCGCCGCCGCCTGAGGCCTCGCAACCAGCCGCAAGGTCCTTCGCGGCAGCCTCATCCGAACGGGAGCCAACAACTGAAGCGCCATTGCGGCCGACAGCTTGGCCTTCTCTCGCACCAGGGGTGCCGGAATCTCCGGCGGCCGAGGCTTCGACTTTCCTCGGCGCCCAGTTCGGTCAGGGTTACGAACGGGTGACGTAAAGCGGCACTCGGCGTCGTCCTCTGCTGAGGATTCAGGCGCAGCATCTGGCGCAGGAGGCCAACGAAACTTCTCTTACACCCGAAACTGCTTTCTGGGTTCAGCTGCATTCAGAGACAAAGTCCCACATGGTCGGAATGAGCTGTTGCGGTTGCTTGTGTGCAGTAGGAGGAGGGCCGCCTACCTTGACTAGGTCATCCAGACGGTGGAACCTGGGGAAGCTGCCTCTGTCTTTTTGTGGCGTGAAGCCAGTCGCCGCCTTGTACTCCTCGGCCGTCTGAAAGCATTAAAAATATATTTATTTAATACGCTGTTTCATCAGCTACACAAGTTGCGGCGTTACATATTCACGAGGCAGTGCGACGCAGCATAGCGTACGTTGAGCCTCCATGACGGTGACGTGGAGTCCCCGTCGGGGCTGAAGTAGAGATGGGTGTAGGCACCGTCACTTAGAAGTTTGTCCTCCGGCTGACCCAGCGTCTCCACCATGGTTTTCACCTGGATTGAGAACGCGTGGAGAGAATCACATCCGGGATGGTGGAGTTTCTGTGCTGGCTGAGACACAAAGGTGTGGTGCGTCGACCTACCTGGCGATACTGGCACCTCTCAGGAAATGGCGGCCTACCAAGGTACATGGTCGCCAAAACAGCACCCAGAGACCAGACGTCCACCGCTTCTGAGAGAGGAAGGCCCAGAATAACATCCGGAGACCTAAAGGGGGGGGTGCACGTATTTGTTGCTAGAATGGTAACCATTTCGGCACTGGGGTCCGAAGAGCCAGAAAGAGAACTATTGCTGAAACTTACCTGTATGCGACAGGCTGCATGATCACACCTCGCTGGACTTCAGCAGCTGCAACGGCTGAACCAAAGTCAATGAGTTTGACTCTGAGGGGCTTCTCCCTCGTCAACATGATGTTGTGGGGCTTGATACTAGTGTGGATGATGCCGGCGGTCTTCAGGGAGTGCAGCGCGGTGAGCAGCTGCAGAGGGCGCAGTTTAAAAAAAACAATTTAGCTGACGAAAGCCGGAGTACCGGTAGGTTTTTTTTTTTTTTTCTTGCCCACGTCAGACAGCAGAAGGATCGCAGACCTGCTTCGCGACGGGTCTGATTTGGAGAAAAGGCAGTCGGTTGCCGAGTCTCTCCCTCAGAAGCTCGTGCAGAGTCTTGTCCAACATTTCAAAAGTGAGACAGGTGTGTCCCTTGTGTTGGAAGTCCCCCAAAAACCGAACAATGTTCTCTCGATCGAGACCACAGATCCTTTTCAGCACGGCCAACTTGGGAGAAAACACGAGTCATCAGGGTCGGCACAGCTCAGCAGCAGTTGAGGCTAATTGTAAATTGGTGTTTTTGATCAAACCTGCTACTCATGGACAATATGTACCTCTCTGTTCGGCTCAAGAGAACAGGCGGCCCTCTTTTTGAAGATTTTAACGACCACGGCGTCTCCGGTGCCGACCTCTTTGCATTCAACGACTTTGCTGAAGCAGCCGTTGAACCTGAGGCGGCGAAGCTCGTAGTCGCAGGTCTCGCCGCGCAGCACGTTCCAGGGTCGCACCTCCGGCTCATCAGAACCTGTGTCACGCACGGAGAGGGGTCGAGCCACTGCCTTTAGTCCGACACATTAACGGCAAACTACCCAGGCTGTAAAAATACCTTTTTCTAGTAGAATTCGAACTAATCCAGAGGATTTCCAGATAATTTAACGGAGGATTATTGCAAAGCATTAAAACAACGAGACGAATCTGCCCGCGAAGTATATTGTTCATACTAGTATTTGAGTATACTCTCTTAGCTGGAGGCCTTGTGTTTCAGCCAATTGGCGCAAACCCGTTACCTCATTGGTTCCCTCTCACCTGTTTGACTCAAGGTCCCTGTTGACTGCAGGTCAACCGGTCTCCGATATGAAAGCGACATAGTGTTTACAATTTTTTTTTCTTCTCCAAATTCCAAGCACTTGAAGAGCAATGAGTCTCCCTGTGGTGACACTTAAATGATTTTTCTTTAGTTTTATGCCTCCTGTGTTCTGTTTTTCTGTTCTGTTCTGTCACACAAGGAATTCCGGATTCCAAATGTTCTGTGTAGAATACGACAAACATTCTGCGAGAACTCATCAGAATGAAGCATTTACACAGTTTGGAGGGAATTATGTTTCTACACCACTGCCCATAAGAGCAAAATCAATGTAATCAAGGCTATGAACTTGCTTCTTTTAAATACATTTTACATTTTGATCACATTCATTTTAGTTGTTTGTAATTAATAAATCACTCATCTACAAGTATCTCTGTCTCTGTACACATTGCTTGTCAAGTGCTTGTTTCAGTTAATTGAATTCTTCCTAAAAATGAATAATTTACTCCAACTGTATTTACAAATATTTTAATTGAATCATCTCTTAAAAACACATATTTGTCAGATACCTGATCAGAAAATTGCTGGATCTCAAATCCAAAAAGGGTTGTTGCGACACCCAAAGGGATGAAGACCAGGAAAGTAAGTCGCTGCCATGAAAACGTAGTGCTCAGTATGATATGTGGGGATTCTTTCTTCATTTGCGTGGCTTTAATTGGCTCTATATATAGGCTGGAGATGGAGGTAGAGAGGCGACCTGGAGTGGGTGTCCCTTCCCACACACGGTCCTCATCCTGAACTCGGCTGGAGTTTCTCTTTGGTTGCTCCGGGAGATTTGTTGAGCTCCCACACACACCGACAGAGCCCCAATCCTGTTGAAACCATGAAGGAGCGCAAATAGAATCTCTCTCAGCTCTCCTTCTTTCTTTACTCTCACAGATAATGAGCAGATTATTAGCTCAGTGGACATGGGGATGAAATTATGCAAAAAATGTAAAATGCTGTGCATATAATGATGTTACATAACGGAGCATTGCTTTCATGGACGCGTCAGATCCGCCCGCTTCGAGGTAAAGTGTGTGATTCATTAATTAGCTCTTAATATGTGCAGGAAGTCCAGATGTGCAGATTTTCTTTTACAAGCTGGATCTCCTTCTGTATCACAGCTAGTGAACGACGTCTTTGAAGGTTTTCCCGCAACCTGTTTGCATGGAATAGGTTCAGTGTAGGTTCAGTTCAAGCAGGTGGTTGTTTTTAAAATAGTAGTTTTTCCTACTTGCATAACATTTGTTGACGCCTCTCTCTGTAAAGTGTGACTTTGGTGGTAAAGTGTTTGTTTCCGGCACCTTTTTGTTAACTTGCATCTTCGTCAAGATGATCATGACATTTGTACGTTTGTAGCAGCACGCTCAATATCCTTTGAATAAAAAAAGATAGAAGAAAGGTCTTTGAATAATTAAAAGTCTGTTTTTTAAAATGTTTTTTGGGGCTTTTTGAGCACAAAAACATCAAGTACCAAACAGTCCCACGATAATCAAGAAAATCCCGTCCTCTTTACAACTGACACCCACAAAACATGGCCGCTCGCAGTAACAATTTACTTAGGCCCTTTGTAACCTTTGGCGTTGGGGCGGCAGATCTCTATAAAGGCCAGCAGCTGTTCTCCACCTGTATTTTTCACCCCAACTTTTGCTCTGCTCCTCCGTCTTAGGCGCCGATTCCCCACCGAGGCTCCCGTCTGATGGAGCAGGGGTTGCCGGTTTTTGTTGAAGAGGCGCCATGTTTCCCTGCCACGCAACCCCCTGGCCTACGGCCGAGCCGCCAGCCTCCTGTGGTCCCTCGCAACCCATGCCCGACCTGCTGTGCAGCTGTCCCGCTCCGCCTTTGAACGCCCACGCGGAGACGCCCTCCCCCGACCCCATGGAGTCGCTCATCGTGGTCACGGAGTACGAACCCCCCGGAGAGGCTGGGCCGGAGGAGGTGAGACGAAACACTCAATGGATCAGATATACGCGGCCTGATGAAATCATTTTTATTTCATTTATTCCCTTCAGATTTTCAGACTTTGAAGTTGTGGTCTTAAAACCATATAAAAGTGAGCATTCTTAATAATGCCTCCTAGAATATCAGCTGGAGAGTAGGAACAAACTACTGCACATCACATATTACCGAAACTTGGAGAACCTTACACATCTATTTGATTTGTACGGCTCCCACCTCAGGTAGAAGAAATGGACAGTTCTGAGACGCCCGTCCCGGCCTCCTCGGCGGTGGCGTCTTCCCGGACTCCCTCCTGCGACCTGCTGTCCCACACATTCGGCCGGTCAGAGGCCCTGCGACCCGGGGGCCGCGAGCAGAGGGGAAGGCTGAACATGTCGGACCGGAAGCTGTCTCTTCAGGAGCGCTCGCAAACCGCGACGTCGCCCTGCAGCTCCCCGGGACCCAACGGGCGTCACATTTACCCGTCGCTTCCCTACTCTCCCATCACGTCGCCCCATTCCTCCCCGCGCCTCCCCCGCCGGCCCACCGTGGAGTCCCACAGCGTTTCCATCACAGACCTCCAGGTGTGGTCTAAAGGAATTCAAAAATCCAAAGGGGAAGTTGAGACTGCTGGTTGAAAAATGCTGCAACAACAAAACAACTATACTCACGCAAAAATAATGTTAAAATCTCATTAGAACCACGTCTGTCAAGAAGTTAGCTTATTTCATAAAAAATGATTATATCATTTATAGTCTCTGCACCGTCTAATTGCATTTGTCTTGAAAGCAGCAGCACACTGGTAAAGACTGAGCTTTATGGACGCAGAGGTAAGGTCGTGTGGTCTCATTAGATGTAGAGAGTAGTTGTGACATAGATGAAGATACCTGGTAATGTAGGTAGAATATCTCCTAGGGGGATCACAGGTTGAATCCCCAAATTTTGGATGTGAAAAAGGCGGTACGTTTTGAAATATACTCTCATAGTGAAACTGGCACTTTTCCACGTGGTCTTTTAATATTCTAGTTCAGAGAGCAGCGAGTGAATACATTTCATTTGAAAATTTATATTTAATGAACATCATGGGAGCCCAATGTGCAGAAACGCTGCACTTGTACATTTGATTTGAAAATGTAAAATAGGACAAATGTTTTGAGGGGGAAATATAATATATAATATAATCTCTGGTATTTAGATAGCAAGCGTCATTAGACTCTCTGTGTCTCTCTCCCTTCAAGGACTGCGTTCAACTCAACCAGTACAAGCTGAAGGATGAGATCGGAAAGGTACCGCCACAGACTGCTCACTGAGTGTATCCTGCCCCTCCTCCTCCTCCCTCTGCGCCCGCCTGCATCACAGACGAGTAACAGTCTCGGCTCTCCTCTCCTCTCCTCCCGGCTCTGTCCTCATTTCCCAAACTCTCTCCGTGTAAACCACCGGGCCACGGGGGAGCTGGAGGGCCGGGCGAGAGGCCGGTATAAATAGCGCTCTCGCAGGGTCGTGTGTGTCTGGTTCTGTGTCCGGCGAGGACCTTCAGGAGAGGCTCCTGTGAGTCGCAGCATCTCGGGGGACCGGAGGGGGAGCTCTGCGCTGCCTCTCCAACCTGCCCCCAACTCCCTCCCACCTCCCTGAACTCAGGATACTAATTAGGTCCCGTTTCCATCCTGAATTTCCTGTGTGTGGAGCTTAGACCGCAGACCAGATCCAGCTACTCTAGTGAGCCTGAAATGAAAAATTGAAAGAGAGAGGAAGAGATGATTTGAAATTCTCACTTTGAAGCAGCTGGTACTCTTTCAGTGTGCAGCCCACTCACTTCCCTTGTGTGTATGTGTGTTTGCGTATTGTATTGTTTGCGTGTTGTTTCTCGTGTGTGTTTTTGGTTTATTTAGATTGCTTTGCACGTTGGTGTGATAATTTGTTTTCGCGCGTAGAATGACAGCTGCTCAATCTCACTTGGTTGGGTTTGACTTATTCCAGGGCTCCTACGGTGTCGTCAAGCTGGCTTACAACGAGGACGACAATACATACTACGTGAGTTCTTGCTGCGCACACATTATACACGTGTGATTGTCATTTGACTCGTACCTCATAATAGTCAAACCGTTTTTTGAGGGGTTTTTTAGATTTTGTGGTGGAATGACATTACATTTTCTCCAGTAAATTGTGTCATGCTTAAGAGTTTTGCTGCAAGCTGCATGATGTTGACAGGCAATGGCAAATATTCCTCCAAACTGACAAAGCAACACGTGTCAGATTCACTGACCACGTCATTGCCATAATAATAGAGGGCATTAATGCGGTTTAAAGTACTGAACAGTGTAGCTGTTTGATCAACGAGGCCGTAATGGTTCAAAACCCACAAGTGAAGAGAGACAAACTTAAGACACTGTGAGGAAGTGCTTGTTTCATATGATCTAGTAGTCAGAAATAAGGGGTTGGATTAGATCTATGTTGTGTCGATTGCAGTTGTTCCACTTCTACTACATCGTATTCGTTCTATTGGAGGGAAGGAGCTTGTCACAGTCCTGTCAGAGACCAAGCAGTGTGGCAGAAATACACATATTCGCCATGCATGCATGCCTTTCGTGGTTTTCAATTCAACAAGTAGTGATGAAGAAATGTACGTTACATCCACGTTTGCATCTCACTCCGATTTCACCACGACTCTTTTCTGAGTCCAGCTTTCAGTATATTTTGTGCTGACGCTGCCGGTCGGTGTGAACAGTCACCAATACACAAAGAACGCTGCAGGTTGAGAGAGACATTTATAGGCGGCGGTAATTCATTCGTGGGTGTGAGAGTTGATTCACTGTCAGATTTGCCTCACCTCACTCTGCTGTCTCCTTTATTTTTGTATTTTCTCTGGTTCTCTAACGCTCTCCCCCGATGTCTAAATCCATCTCCTGCTTTTCCTCCTGTAGGCAATGAAGGTGTTGTCCAAGAAGAGGCTGATGAGGCAGGCGGGCTTCCCACGTAAGTCTGGAGCCAGAAGCAGATGGTTCAAACAGCAGAGGGCTCAGTCTCTTCTTACGCTCCAGTGGAACACTGTATCCCGATCCGCAAAGCCTGCGTCTTCTGTCCCATCCTGTCCTCCTCTCATCCGTCCCGAATCCGTCTCTCTCTCTCTCGCTCTCTCTCCTTCGGGCAGGGAGACCTCCCCCCCGCGGAGCCAAGGCAGACCCAGAGGGTCCCCCGCAACTCAAAGGGCCCCTGGAGCGGGTCTACCAAGAGATTGCCATCCTGAAAAAGCTGGACCACTCTAACGTGGTGAAACTGGTCGAGGTACGGCCCGTTCCAACCGTTTCACTGGCTTTGTTTACTTAAGCTACTTTAATTCCAGAGAGATCAATTATTAGACTGAAGTGAAAGAAAAAGGCCTGTGTGTATTTATTTTTACAGCATACAAAAAATGATCTATTTTGCGTGTGTGTGTGTGTGTGTGTGTGTGTTTGTTTGCACTGATTTCCCTTTCTCTGTCATTTGGTGCCAGGTTTTGGACGACCCCAGTGAGGACCATCTGTACATGGGTTTGTTGTGGCCAGCCTTCAGAACAACGCATACACATTTACACGCACGCACACACACACACACACACACACACAGACAAACACAGTCATGCAATTAGCAAGCACACAAGAGAGCTATTTGAAAGCCACCTGAAAAGATGCTGTTATTTAGTTTGTTTTGTGTCGCTAACTTCATCTGTGTTTCTCTCACAGTATTTGAGCTGGTGAAGCAAGGGTAAGCCAAGCTTCTCTCACGCCAATGATTGTGTCACTGCAGTGAGCTCACCCTCATTGATAGCCATTGCTAATTGAGTGCCTTTATGTGTGCAGAGCTGTGATGGAGGTGCCGACAGAAAAACCTTTCAGTGAGGACCAGTCACGCTTTTACTTCCAAGATCTGCTGCGGGGAATCGAGTACTGTGAGTCGGCCGAAACCTCCTTTTCCACTGAGTCTGTGGCTGTACATATTTCCAAATAATCACTAGTGTGGGAAAAAAGACATTTAAAGACATTACCTTTGTATAATCTCCCATCTTTTTTTGTGTTGTCTTTCTATTCTTCAGTAGTAATTTGTTGTCCTGAAAAGCAAATCTTTTCATCTACAGGATTTTGTTTGTTAGGTTTGGCCAAATCTTATTTGGAAGCATCTTGATACGCTTTGATTGAAAGCTGATTCAATACTGATTCATACAAAAATTACAGTGATTATTTTATTGTTTTGTGCCTCCTTCCTGGTCCTATAACATGTAACGACTTCCTCGAGATTAAAGTTTTGTTACAAAATCAGCCTGGACAATAATATCCCATAATCTCCTGTAGAGATAAATGGATATCACGAACAGCCCAGTGAATGTCTTAATTAGAATGATGCAATAGTGGTATGAAGACGAAGCTGGTTTGTGTCTCGATCCGCCATCACCACACAATTCTTCGATGCCATTTATAGTCCTTCATCTGTGCTGTTCTTGACTCCAGCCACCCACGAAGCTCATTTCACATCGGCCCACTGGCTCTTTATGCTTTTTTATATAGGTTATGCAAAAAGTGTTGTCTAGGAAACTGGTACAAAGAGAAGGAGCAGAAGGACTCGGCACCAAGGACACAGAAACTGTCAGGACCTTCGGTTTGTGTCATTATAAGTGACGTGGTCACAGCTCGGTGCAGAGGTTACTAAATACAGCGTGATGACAGTGATGAGCTCAAACGTCTGCCTACTTCTTTTGCACATTGCTCCATGACGCTTTTTATTGTTAACTGATTTGTTTGCAAATGAAAGTAGAATTATTGAGAGGGTAAAAACCCCGTCCCTCCGGTCTCTGTTGCGCTGGAAGAGAATGTCATCCATCTCTTGCAGAATTCCTCAACAGGTGTGCTGTCGTTGTGTAATGTACTGTCATGTTTTCTAGTGATTCTCTTCTTCTCTATTTCCGTAGTGCACTACCAGAGGATCATCCACAGAGACGTCAAACCGTCCAACCTGTTGGTGGGAGAAGACGGACACATCAAGATAGCGGACTTCGGAGTCAGTAACCAGTTTGAGGGGACTGACGCTCTCCTCACCAGCACAGTGGGGACGCCGGCGTTCCTCGCCCCCGAAGCGCTCTCTGAGACCAGAAAGAACTTCTCTGGGAAGGTGACGGAACCGGTGCTCTCTGGGGATTTCAACTATCATACACTGAAATAACAATCTGCTGACACACAATGTTGTTGTTTTATTTCTTCATGAAGGCGTTGGATGTTTGGGCCATGGGGGTGACACTTTACTGCTTTGTCTTCGGAGTGGTGAGTCTTTGCTTCGGCAGAGAAAATACACTTGATGCTATGATTTTTGTTTGTTGTTTTGGAGTTTCCCCCAAATGACGATTTTTGCTTTTCTCTCTTGGATCCACAGTGTCCCTTCATGGACGAGCGCATCGTTACTCTTCATCAGAAAATCAAGACAAAACCTGTGGAGTTGCCTGAGCGGTCAGTCCCGCTTCTCAGATTCGTGTCATAACGATATATTTCATCTTTTACTTTGCAAAATGTAAATAACGAAAATTTGACTTAATCCGTCGCCGGTATTCTTTCCGTCTCGACAGTGCCGACATCTCAGATGATCTCAAAGATTTGTTGCTGAAAATGCTGGACAAAAATCCAGAGACCAGAATATCAATCCCACAGATTAAGGTGAGGACTCTTTTATTCAAGCTTCTGGTTTCCCTTACTTTGCATTTAAGCACATTGTGGATTGTTTAGAGTGCAGTAAACCACCTAACGAGAAGAACCGTCCCGGGTGAGTGGGCTCGAGGGTGCGCTGTGTAGGAATTGGTGCCATCTAGTGGGGAGGTTGGAAGTTGCAACCAACTGAAACCTTTCTCTGAGAACCACAGAGGTCCTGAGACAGTGTTTGGATTGAGGCTCCTTAAATAATGTGCATCTTTGGAACCAAAAGGAAATAAATGAAGGACACGCATTTTCTGCTCCCATTTCAGCTGCACCCGTGGGTGACGAGAAACGGTGCGGAGCCGCTTCCTCCAGAGGATGACAACTGTTGTTCGCTGATTGAGGTGACTGAAGAGGAGGTGGAGAACTCTGTGAAGCACATCCCCAGTCTGGCCACCGTGGTGAGTTAATAAACTGGGTTTGGTTCCAAAACTGGATTACCCATCAATGCACAACGCCGTCACTTCCAGGTCTGATTTGGTGAAGTTAAATATCACCAATGGTTTCAGCTTTTTTCTAATTTATCCACCATGAAAGAGGCACAGGAACTGTGCCTCTTTTCATTGAGCCATGACGGAGAATGAAAACCATTTGGTTGATTTGCTAGTTCTCTGTACATTTGTGTGGTATAAAATACATTTCTCAAGTTCTCATATTACTTTCTGTATGTCAGTCACATTGTACGTTGTACCTCCATACACTACTGCCACCCACCTGATCGCCCTCTCTGCACAGTGTGCTAGAGCTGCTGCATGACTCATTTGGTCCATTTACATTTCTTAGTTACATTAGAAATGCCAAATGCGGCGAAAGATACGAATGTTTTGAATTAACCGGAAACCTGTCAGGACTGTTTAAAAAAAATGTATGCAACCAACAATGAAGTGAAGATGAAAGGACTCTGTCTCAATCCATTTTAAATGTAGGAATTCACCACTGTGTTGTCACACCCTTATTCGTCGTCCCCACATTGCACTCAAATGGTCTATAGCTTCAAAGAAAACATTTTGGGGCTTTATAAAGCCATAAAACAGTTTATGTTACAATAATATCATTGATTCATTTTGAATAGAATTTCTGAGCCTAGTTTTTGGATTCGTCTCTCGTTGTTTGCCGACCTTCAGATCATGGTGAGGACGATGCTGAGGAAGCGCTCCTTCGGGAACCCCTTCGATTTGTCCCGTAAAGAGGAGCGCAACAGCTCGTGTGCTGCAGGGCAAACGCTCAGGTGAGGATCATCGGAGACACTACAGACCAAAGCTCTGCGGTCATCGTGGGAGTCAGAGGACATGTAGCAGTGTGCGGCCACTACCATGTTCTCTCCTAGAGCTGCTGGGTTCTCTTACGTCCTGTTATTATTTCTCTTCTCCATCTCCTGCCCTGCAGGAAAAGCAGAGCAGGCAATGTGAGGTACTGCTACATGCAATGTAACCGAAGAAGGTAAATCCCTTCAGGACGTGTCCTGCCTGCTGTTGTATTGTTAAGTGCTACACTGGATAGTCGACACCCACTTGGCATGATATGAGCAGCTTTTTTTTTTTTGCTTTAATGCTCCATTACGCTTGAGTTTTTAAAGTGGCCATCTTTGGAAAGGTCGGCGGGGGCTGTTGATGAAGCATATTTATTACAAGCAGAAGTGCCCCTCCCTACTTTTCCCTTTCTCTTTGCCGAGTTTCCCCTCGTGTGCAAACTGACCGGACAGCAGTTCCTTCGTGCCGTCTGAACAGTTTAGTGGTCGGCTTCAGTTCCCTAAACGCAGCTTGACCACACGCGCTTCCTTCCTCTAATTCCGCGCGTCTGGTTTTTGTCGCCTAGGAAACAAGAGAACGGCGAGGGCATGAGGAGCCTGGACCTGCCCTACGTGGGGGAGAACGAGGCTCTCTCCTGATGCAGAGGGCTCGTTGTGCATCCTCACAGCACAACGCACATTTCACACCGGCAGCGTGGACACAGAGAGAAATTAAGATCCGAAAGCGACAATGTGATTTGAATTTCTCTCTTACGGCTCCCTTTTGGGGCGCGGGGGGGACCCGCGACTGTCCCAATGACAACTCTCCAATGACAGAACCCTCCCGAATATTGGACCCGTCTCCAGCGCTTGTTGCCCAACCCGATCTCCTGCTCTTATCCTGCATGCGTTTATTGTCATCGCATGCTTTTGTCTCAGGCTTCAATTGTACAGTTTTGTGCGTTATCGTAGTTCACCACTCTAGTTCCTCCTTGTCTTTACTGGAGAATCCTTTCAGGTGCACAGCGAACAGGCTGTGGGTATTAACGGGGAGCGATGGTGGTTTTCGCCGTCACGTTTCCTTAAGTAGAGCAGGTTTTTTTTACCGTGGCCGTCTGGTTCCCTCCGCATCAGAAGCAGGGCCCAGTTTTGTAACATATTTCAGTGTGAAGAATCCGTACGGTTTTCCCAAAGTGAAAAAAAGAGGATTACAAAAAAAAATGTTTACTTCATCGAACGCATGTTTGTTTCCAAAACAAAGACTATAAGCTATATACATACATGTGCACCCTCATGCACGTCCACATTTCTCCAGTATAACAAGCTGAGTGTGAAGTCTCATCTGCTGCAATCAGTAGACACCATTAACAACTGGTGATGCTTTGTAAACAGTCAAATAAATCATTACTGAAAACAAGACATCAGAGAGAAATGGGAGTTTCTCATTTAGCAAAGCTCAATTATTTTAGTCAATCTTTGTTAGATGAACATTAGCAGGATTCTTTTGGTGTTTGCTTTTTATTCATAGAGCTACAACTAACACAGTAATGAAGGTACTGATTTGCCAAATGCATATGAGAAAAAAACAGAATATGTTGGTGCAAAGTCGTTCTGTTTGCAACGGTTCCTTTCTCTCCAATTGCTCGGAAAACCAAGATTACTGAGCTGAACAGCTTCGACTGTGTCATCATCGCTTTCATTCTCCTATTTCTTTGTTTCACCTCTCAAAGTGGCTGTTTGTATGTAGACCAAAAAATAAGTTGCAACTTGTGAACGTTCTGTTTTGTATTCATTTTCAGAGCACCCAAAACGCGAAGGATGTAATATTTTGTGAAGTAGAGCACACTGACTTGAAGAAAACAAACCTTTCAACTATATATCCTCCATTGAGCTATTGGAGCCGTCTACCAAAGTCACTTTTGAGATGGAACTTTGCAGACGTTTTGTACAAATCTATGCATGATTGTAGTGTTGCTGAACTTAGGGAGGTGTCATCTTTTCATCACTCTGCAATGTATTTTATGTATTAATGTGTTTCACTTTAGATGAGCCCAAAGCCGTGCATTTGCATTATCCGATTTCTTTCCTTTTGTTGATCTTATGTTTTGAGTAAAAGGCATCTGATGTTTCTCCAAAATAGACTATTGACATAATATCAATGATGAAATGGAATGCTTCCACACACTAATTACTTCAGTACTAATGTGTTTAATGTGTGAGAAAAGACTTTTTTTAACCTACTGTTTGCATGTCACTCTGAAGTGTGAGTTTTATAAGACCAGTACTATGCACATGATGTGTGTCTGTGTGGTGCACTGGTACGTACATGTACAGTAAGGAAGCGGAGGGCACAACAGGGTTAACTGATTCTAATGTATTTTGTTAAATAGAGAGAGAAACTACAGCTTTAAAATTCCATAAAATAATTGTTCTTACTTACTTCAAAAGCCAATCTCTTAATGCCCAAGATTTAGTCAGAAAATTCATTGAAAAGAAAGATATAAATTTGTGTCATACACTGAAATGTTACCTAATTATCTTTGCTCACATTGATGAGAGACTTTACATTCTGAAATACTGTCTCTTTTGTCATCTACGATCAGGTTTTAACCGAGAAGAAAACAACTGCTGTTCTCATCCTTTGGTGTAAATAATTAACCCTCTAGGACCAACAAGGAGGAACTGAAGGACGGTTTGGCTCCGACTGCACCGTGGCATAAAAAGCTGTAGGATAATTATTTTAATCAAACCATATTTAAGCTTGTGGTTTTTCTTTGCCCATTTCTTGTTATAAGGGCCTGGCTAAGTTGTTAACCTTTATCGCTCACATGGTTTTGCATTCATCGGTGTGAACTTATTTAATTAAGGCGGTCTCTTTGCCCCTAGATGCATGCAAACATTCTGAACGCATACCGCTGTTGTCATAGCATTAGAGGTCCTCTGCAATTAAAACAGCACCTTCGAATTAATTATTCTATACAGTCATCTTTGAATAAAATATTATTGCCTTTCTGTGATGTTTTTGGTGCAGCTATTGTTGATCTCTGGGATAACAGTTCCAAAAACACACCACCAGAGGGCGCTGCGCCCCACGAGATACTCCTGAGAGTCCGAATAACATATTTTGTTCTTTAGTTGTATGTGTTGACAGCTAATGTTCTACATCTGCTATATTCTTCTAATTGCTTCCTTATAGACTATGGATTAATTGGGGCCTTTTATATGTATATTGATTAGATTGAGATTTTCAACATTTATTCATTTATATGTATGTATATTAAAGTATATGTAGTGACTAATTATTTAGACATGGAATTTTATGCGCTCAGTATATTTTTCTGATGTGACTCATTCATCAAACATATCCATGAAAAACATGCATATGTTTGATGAATTTTTAATCAGTTTGAAATGACGTTATGCAAACTGATAATCAAATGCAAGAAGAGTTTGACCACATTTTCAGGTCAGTCAAACATGGATTTTTTTTCTCTCTCCAAATAAAATAGAAACAAAATAATCTGAAATAATTGAAATGCTCTTCCTCAGAAATGCATTTGTATGCTCTTTCACAGTGCAACATTGTGACATTAAATCGTTACTTATGTCCATTTAGGAAATGTTTCGATATTAAAGTTAGGATTTTATTTTTTCATAATGTGTTAAATAGTTGTAATAGTTGATAGTTTTCCATATTTCTCTTGTATGGATACTTTGTGCTGATATTTGTTACTTGCTTTAATCACACGTGTCATGTGGATTTGTCTCTAAGGCCAGTTGTTGGTGTGAAAAATATGTCAACATCAAGAATTTGACCGTGAGCCATTTCTGTCCTTTAGTGCTGCCGCCCGCCATAAACTCGGCTCAGAACAACGTTTGTCTTGTAAGAAACAACTGGACAAAGTCAGTTCAGAGGCCATTTCCAGCTGTGAACTGTGGCGTTACACACGGTAAAGTCACATAAGGGAGCCTACAAACCCACACTAACAAACGAGAAGTGCTGATTGTGTCCGTATTGAAGCTTTCACGCTTAATGTTCAGTTTGTTGTTTACCTGCTACTGCAACAAAACAACAAAAAGCGTGCTCAGCATTCTGTAAAGCTGCCGGCTCTCCTGCTCCTCTGTGTCTGTACTCTGCCCAATTAAGTCTGATTACAATCTCCGGCTTCCAAAAAAGAAAAAGGAGTTCAAAAGTAGAATTAAGATCAAAAGAACCTTTCGATTAGTAGCAAAGTGAAACAAAATCAAATGGCTGTCTGTGCTACACTTGGAAATACTATATAAAGCCTTGAAAATAATAAAGTAACTGGAATGAGATACTCAACCCGACATCAGTCATGAAGAGCAGTGGAATCCTGGTCTGAATGTGAATTGCCTTTTGAAGGAACATTTTAAATACTAATCTAAATCCAATCCACTGGAATGTAAATAAATGAAAGCACGCCGAGTCAAGTAATTGTGCAAACATTGTCCACTTATATAAAGTATGCTACTTTTTCTTGGGAAACTCTTAATACTTGAAGTTGGATTGTGAAGACAATTGTCCACTTTTTACTCGCATTGTATTGTCGCACTGTGATGCTGCCACTCATCCAAAATACCCAGATCTGAAAACGTCTTCCAGGACCGCTTCCCTCACCAGCGGGCCACTTTATACCCCGAATCGAACGCACCCTTCGTAATCAGCCCGGCGTGTTTAAACTTCCGCGTGTCTCCCTTTTTTTCTGTAACACAGCCGATCGTTATTGATAACAAGTTTGCATCCGCTCAGTCGCTTTAGGCCCAATCTGACCGTGTTTGTGGATTATCGTGGATTATCGTGCACCAGGTGGAGTTTGCAGTGAGACCCGGAGCAGAGCTGAGATTCCACAAACCAGCGCAGCTGAACAAGATAAGCGAACAACGCGCATTTTTCCTCGGAGGGGGATCAGCTGCTCTATCTCGTTATCTTTGTTGTTTTGCATTTAACTCCTTCATATTGCTGATTTCGATTGTGAAGAAATGTTGACACTGTTATCTGAGCGTTTTGTGCTGAATTGGCTTCCCTGCGGCCTTTTTTTTTTCTTTTGGCCTTTTGACTCCGAGGCTCTGTTACCTTATGAAACTCATCATGGGCATTTTCGGACATCCAACCAGAGTCCACCTACCTGCCGGTGTGTCACTCTCACTCTGCTTTTGCATTGGAAGTTGTTGTTGTTTTTTTTCATCGCTTCTCTCTTGTGTGTGTCAGAGTGATGCAAAACGTCAGCCGAGTCATCTGAATACTACATCTGCTTTTAGGAAAGAATGTGCTGATTGGTTGGTCGTTTTGAATATTGCAATTCTTTAAACTCTAATTAGATTTGATTTAGTTTTTGTATGCATGATTCAGATGAATAGTATGACACCTTTTCTCATATTAGTTTGAACGTGCTCACGTCTGCCATTATTGTCAAGACTTTTTGAAGCTGTAATTTGGCACAGAGGGGCTGTGACTTCTAAAAGTTACATAAGATACAAAAAAAAATTCTGTTTGTGAAATGTGATATTGGCATTTGTAAGAAATGAAAGGCCGACTATGGACCTGAATGGACAGCAGTTGAATATTAACACACTCAGTGATATTTGCAGGCTACGTTTTGCATATCAAACTCGATGCTAATTCTTCTTTGAGTGGAGAAAAGGAAGCGAAGCGCCGTACACGAGGCAGCGTGCATGGAGATTAGGGATTGAGACGTTTCTGGGACGGGGAGATAAGGCCACCTCACTACTCTCTCCTTTTTCATCTCTTCGTGTGCTTCGTTACTGCTGCAGCCAGCGTACTCGGTGTAGACCGCCCTTTGGTTGGGCTTCTCCTTTGACCTGTGCGCTGACCCTGTGCCGACTACGGTCCACTTCAAGTGGAAATCTTACCGCGCATCGACCAGTGAGACCCGGTTGCACGCCACTGGCCCACCCACGGCTTCTAATGGGAGGTTAATGGGATGAAACGGGAGCGAGAAGTTAAACAAAAACATGAAATGGGTTGTAATGCAGCGTGATGTAGGCCTGCCTGTGCGTGGGCCTCTGTTCGGTGAAGTTTGGGGGTCATTTGAAATGAGCGGAACATTTTGACTCTGCAAACACATAAAACTGTTTTCCATGTTTTTCATCAAACAAAAGGTTTGATCTTAGCGCCTCCCACCCAATGAGTGCAATTAAATAAAAGGCAAATAATACAACACAGAGCAAGAGACGAGTAGACACATTTGCATCTTTAATTAGATTTCCAGTAATTCTTTTTTGTCTTTTGCTGAAGAAGAAAACAAGGAGGCTCTCTCAAGCTCCTGAGTCAGAGTGCTCTTCACATCACAGTAATTTCAGCCCAGTAAATTCAAACAGAGGATTAGTTACCAGTGATTCCTTTATAGACTGGATATGATCTTTCGTGTGGTGTTTTCTATGGCATGAGAACAACACTTGTCTGAGTTGACTAAATCCATCACATAAATGCTTTGCTTTAACTTAACCAGTGTCCACGTTTCTGATGGGAAAATGATACCACGGTGTAAAGTTCAGAAAAAAAATAGTCCATTAAGCAGCTGTTGAGGGCAACATCTTTAAGGATTCGGCAGCTTAATGCTTCTGCTGGAATTAAAATGGCTCAGAGATATGACAGGTTCTCAGAGTTCCGGGGTTTTTTTAAATCTGGAGTTGAAAACACGTTCTGCGTGACTCAGGCTGAGGGAGCACTTTTCGGTGCCAGACAAACGGAAGGCCGACACTGCAAAGTCAGAAAGAGGTCAAAAGCAAATAGAAACCCGAGGTCTGCCAGTAGAGATAAAGAGCACTCCAGTGCGACTGGTTAACTTTAACACAAAAAGCCTGCGCACAATGCTCCGAATATTAACACATCTGCACAAATGACGACCAATGGGAATGCATTCCCCATTCACAGGGGGAGGGTCTCTCTGCCTGTGTACGTACGTGTGTGTTGCATCTTTTACTACACACTCGACGACCGGCCTAAAACACAAGCGGCAAGCGCCTTTCGCAGACGTTCAGGGGCCGCAGCAGGGACGCCGGCTCCGATTGGCCGAGCTCTGAGGCACGGCGTGACATCCCCTCGCATCGCTGGCACATTTGAAAAATGACAACTCGGATGCCAAGAAAAAGTGGGATCGCAGCGCTCCATTAGCACAGACATGACATCCGGCAACAGCTCGCTTCTCAGGTCGACACGTTTGAGCATCCTCGGCTCCACGCGTCGGCCACCGAAAAAATCAAATGCTAACACTTCTTGGTGCTTTGAGTGTCACTGTCCCATCGTAAATGTAACGTAAAGCAAATTAAGTTCTTATTAAAGGCTGATTATCTCCTCCAGGAGGGCCGTGCGATCAGTCGCGTGCGTCACTATGCGTTGGTCCCCTCTCGATCCTGCATTCCGCTGCAGCACGCTGCGTTATATTTGGGGTGGCCAGTGGTTGCTGTGACTCACACACTGTTATGTACTGTACTGTTATATACTGCCATTGACTACCCGCTGACTCACATAACCGGCATCTACTTTCTGGCTTAGTACTGCAACCCCCCTGCCCCCCCACTCACACCTTCACAAACCCCTCCTTATTCTATGTGAGACGGCTCAGGTCACTCGGTTCGTAGTTTTTTTCCTTTTTTTTTTTTTTTTAAACCATGCGACATCTGGCCGGGGCAGCAGATGGCTGTTAGCAGCACAAACCTCTGGCTAGATGTATTTAATTCGGAGCACTCCGGCCGGCCCAGTGAAGTGAGCGGTGGCGGAAGATCTTTGGCTGCCGTTAATAAGAGCTGTGAGTGTTTGGCAGATAGCGAGCGCGGCTGCAGGCGGTGACGGGGGGGGGGCCGACGTAGTGCAAAGGATCCACGGGGCAGGTCCTGCACTACCGGGGCAGGAGCACTCGGATGGCTGTTGCATCCCTCTTGACATCATTAAGCACGCGAGACGGCCTTGCCGTGTATGTGACAGAGAGAAAATGGGGGTTGAAGGTGATGACCGTTATTTTTGCTTGAACATAGGAGCAGAAAGAGGAAATGCACACAACACATTTTTATGATTTTTTTTTTTTCCTGTCCACATGGAAAAGACGACCTAACACTCGCACGCAAAATCAGAACTTATTTTTTTCCTTTTTTTTTTTATCAAAACATGAAGCTGGATTTCTCAAACTGAAGATACATGAAAAGATCATACATTCATTCCAAGCAATGGCAATGAAGAATACAATATCTTGATAGAATAGACAGATTCATTACTTCATGGCTAAAACCTGAGTATTTTCATATGAAACTGCACAAGAATGCACATCAAAAATAAATTATGCATTATTATTCTCATGTATTATTTGCATGACTAAAGCTATGCTAATATATTCATGTGATATATACACACATTGACTTATGGATTACTTACGCATGTGTATGGTTGTGTCGTCTCAGGACTCTGAGATTGTTTTGCGAGGTCAAAGCGCAGAACCACCTCATGGCAGAACGAGTTCCAGCAATCCTTCTGCAGCGCGTCAGCCTCAAAGTGTTTCTTTGCAACTAAGGTGTGACTAAAAGGAGATTTGTTTTTTCCACATTTTAATTTTGTATGTTCCCTCTGCTTTCTTTCCAAGAGGAAAAGAAAGTCGGTGACTCAGTCCAGTTGTCTCTGCTTTTTCCCACATTCTTTAATATGTATTTTTTTTTGTTGCTCTTTTTCGTTCATTGTTGATCCTTTCTCTGAAAATGAGGAGGAGTGGAGGCACAGCAAAATTTAGTTTGACTTCAGCCACCTTGTCCTGCCTGTCATCCTCTCCAGGATGTACTCAGGCGCGGCTGTTTTTATTGGGTTGAAGGGTCGAGCGCTATAGTTGAGCAATGTTCAGCTATTGGATGTGATTTTTATTTTCTTTGTAGGACTCCGTTGCACCCGTTTATCTGTGTGTTTTTCGTCACAAAAATTCCTCGTATTCCAAGAGCTTGGAGTGCTGCCGTGTCTTCCAAAGCCGGTAGAGGCGGAAGTCGAAGTACATCTCAATCACCTCTTTGCCTTGATTGGTAAATGAGACAGGAAACATTTGAATCAAGTGTTAAGGAAGCAAAGCGTAAACCCGGACCATGATCTTTCTCAGACCCTTTAGATAAGTGGTAATGCTAATGCTTCTCAGCATTATGCTGAGAAGAAACTGATGGCATTGAAATATTATATTTTATACGTATATAGTAGGGGTGTAACGATTCAGCTGTTACATCGATGTATCGATTTATATTCCTCCGATCCAACTACATCGATCTGTGCTCAGCGAGTTGGCCTTATGGACGACACATATCGATCTAACATCGTTTTAAAATGTAATAAATCGATTGTATCGATACTAGAAAATAACCCATTGGATTTAAGCACGTCAGACTTTTTTCTTAGCACTTCTAATGATAAAGGCTGTCACGGACTGAGCCGTAACCCACCGCCGTCCCGAGCCCCGATTCAACTTCCGGGTTTCACGGGCTAAGCCGACGGGATGTTCCACAGGGGTTGAAATAGAGGGGTTTTGCGGTGGTTGGTAGGGGGAAACCATTATTGCAGGAGTGTTTTTAGTGTATATCACTAATACGGGTTTTTTTCTGCTACACTGCTACAGCAGTGTTTGCACTTTATTCAAATAAAATGTGAATGCATTTGCCATTCATTGTTGTTTACTTGTTTATTTATATTCATAATTAATTGATACCTGATTCTATTACAAGAAACAACAGGAATCTAGGAAATTTATTTCAGTCACACTGGTTGAATTTTTGGCTAAAAAGTTACTGAATCAATTTCTAGTCACTGAATCGTTTCGGATCGTATCGTTCTAAATGAACCAATATCGTCCTTGAATCGGATCGACAACCACGAATCGTGATACAAATCGATTCGTTGTTAAAACGAATCGTTACACCCCTAGTATATAGATATCATTTCCAGAAGATTGTTCATTTTGTTGATGTAATAAGATTAATATGGCTGGACTACATTAAGGAACGAGAGCTTTGGACGCAAAAGCTCCAATGGACGCAAAAATAAGATTTTTAATTAAAGTGAAGGGCAAAAAGTTGTCTGAGTTCTAAATAAAACCGTTTCCTGATGTTCCTGGATCTGAAAGCGGGCTTTTGTAAAACTGACTATAGTGTAAAAATACCGTACGTCTTTTCCCTCACCTGCAGCTAAAGAGGGGCAGAGTGCAAAGTAAAGTGATTACTCTCTCCTGTGTGTCGGGAATTGTTCACAAACTGGTGTGAAGCCCACATGACTCTGATCAGTCGCAGCGTTTCAGAACCCCACCGGGATCAGGTGAGCGATGAGAATGAAGCAGCGTGTGACGTACGGCTGAAATCTTTATATTTCTAAATGAGAGAACTGCTGTTTTGAGTAAATTCCAGATCTTAATACAAACAGACAGTTTTTCTGGGTCACGTCACATGTGTATCACTGCGTGTTCGGGTGTGTTTGCTCGGCCTCACCCTGTGCAGACAGCTCCAGCGGCGACTCAAACTCGACAGAATAAGGCCTCATCAGATTCTTCAGTTTCTGGAACAGCTGTTGGGCCGAGATAAGAAAACGTACCGCAATTAATCCCCCTGCGGTACACAAGCAGCAGGGGGAAATGCAGAACAAACGCACACACATGCACGTATAGAGACACACAGAAGGAAGGCAATGAATCCAGCTCATTACTGCCGGGGGAGATGTATGGACGGTTGTCCTCAGCCGCTAACAAGGAGGACAGTAAATTAGGCGAGCGCATGAAGTGCAGAGGTGTTCATTTTTCCTGCTTGTCTTCGTTTAACCGCCCTGCCGTTCCACGAAACAGCCCAGCTTGTATAAGAGTCGCACCCCAGTCCTACTAGATTCTTCTTACTTATGGCAACAGAGAAATGGCCGACTCCTATGAACGGGTACAACGCAGTTTGAATGCATCATCTGTTAGCGTGTGAAATGTCTCCATTGTCACTGCGCTGCATTTTTATAAGCTATGGACTTCTACTAAACTACTGTTCAGATGGTAGTTGTGGGCGGGGCTTGAGAAAGGCTCAAGACAACAGAGAGAAAGCGAAAGAGGCAAGGTAACGTAAGGTAACGTTTAAATGTATTCTTCCAGCTTTGAATCAGTCAAAAGAAGAAAACTGATGTAGTTATCAATAGTGAAATAATAATTCACTGCACTCCAAAAGACAATTTAATTGGCGGGGTGAAGCAATCTGAGGTTTCTCACTGACGTGGTGCTCTACATATTAAAAGTTGAAGCTTACTGATTCCTCTGGAATTTAGTCATGAGGGATCCCGATACCTCCTCTGTCAGAGAAATCAAAGGCCAACTGCGCTTTTGTCTTTCTCTTTTTTCGAATGTTTAAATGGAGGTGATGAGAAAGGAAAGGAAGCTTTTCATTCCCGGTGTTTGCCGAACTTTGAAAAAGATGAAAGAAGATGGCTACATGACAGATGTGGAGGGGGAGTCCGTAGAGGCAAAGAGAGCTGGAGGCAAATGGCAGATCTCAAATAATGTACAGCTTCCTTTTTGTTCCGCGCGTCTCCACATTTGACCTTGCAGTGTTTTTCCAGTAATCAAAGAGCAGCAGGCCCCAGAATAATGTCACTAAAACAATCCAAGACAATATTGGAGAGATGACTATCATTAAATAATAGCTTTTATCGTGCATAACCATGATATTTGTAATACAAAGTCCCATTCAGCATTTGAACATACATGGTGGTGTGTGTGTATGCATGTGAGTTGCTTTCACCTACGCAGGAGGATTGCGCAGCGGATGTAGAGTCGTTATATTTTCATATATTTCCTGGCTTTCATTAATGGAAGGAACTATTTAAATTGAAGGTGTCTGGAGTGGAGCATTTGGCAACAATCTAATCTAATGTTTAAAAATGGAATGGGCAGGGACCCAAGCTATACTGTCCCTTTCTGGAAGTTGTACCATTATATTGTTCCCCATTGTAGGGGTGATGGGCTCCTGTCGTTTCGGGTACCAGTCAGTACGGTGACGTAGCATCCAGGAAGTGCACTTCAGTAGATAGCAGTAGTTGAAGGCTTATCTGACGACAGCGTTTTGTGAAACAATCAGAACAAGGCCTTTGATGCAAATGAAGCAAAACCCTACTGCTACAGCATACACACATTTCAGACCGTTCTACTGTTTCAACAGGACAATGCTCCTTTGCACTACGTGAGGTCCATTATCAAAAAGTACCAGCCTGCAGAGGGCTACAAAAGGTTTGTAAAATGCTAAAAAGTCACGAATAGCTCACACATTCTGCTGAAGTTAAGACCAGAGCTGACAAGCCACTGGTGTGGAAATATCACCTTTGGATGTTGGGGGGGAAGGAATTCCAGCTTTGTTTGGACAAATGCATGTGTGTGTGATTGATGTCGCTGACGTGCACGGTGCCAGACTGTCCGTCAACCCCAGAGAGATCCACAGAGATCCACAGAGATGTGTGTGTGTGTGTGTGTGTACATGTGTTTCTGCGGTTAAGTGTTTTTTTTTTTTGTTTTTTTTTTACAACATCTTGTCAGGTAGAGAGCCGTGCAGCCGCGCTCCGCATGTGTGCGCTCTTCAGCTGTAACTTCGCACAGAGTGAGATGAAAGTCAGATATGTGGATTAGGAGCGAGGAGACGGGGACAAACTGAGATGCGGTGAATATCGCACACAGACGGAGGAATGGGGGGGGCAGGAGGAGGAGGAGGAGGGGCGGGCGGGTTCACCTAAATGATAAAAAGGCGGGGAACAAATGTACTTAATATTTACCATCTCATGTTGTGAAGTCGGGTTCGTGTGGCACTAAAATGTACATGCGACTTAACGGGGACCTGGAATTGGATTTCTACTCTTGCGTGGCGGTTTTTCGATGGTCCCCTCCGGCGTAGGAATTGATTCATAGTTTTCCATTAGATTTTACCGCCACGTATTTATTGCACAACACCTGCTTGTATACTGCAAAGCGATTGTGTTCACAGTCTGCCATTCGATTTGGGATGCAGGCTCGCCACGTTGTTGGATTTTTTTGGGGCGGTACACGTGCTGGTGCTCGAAGCTTTAGTGGCGAGTTGATGAGTTTGTGTGTGTGTGTGTGTCTTTTTGTGTTGCCGTCCGTGTACCTTCTCTCCGTTGGGGTTTCCCAGGACGTAGCATCCCATTATGTGGATAATGTTGGGTTCTGGGTTGACTTTACTCATGAAGCGACTGAGCCTCCTCCAGAACCTTCACAAAGACAACAAAGACGGTCACACTGAATGTCTCAGTCCCATTTGAAGTCCGTTAATCAAGACTGACTGAGCCCTCCTTCTCTATTACTGGTGGAATAAACACCTCCCAGGAAAGAGCAGCTCAGGTGTCTTAATGACAAAATGCACTTTTCTCTTACTCGGTCATAACAATTGAGGCATAATCACATTTCAGTGCTTCATGTGAGTTGTCCTGGTATCGGACATAACTGAGCTTATGGAAGACATACTTACTGGCTCATGTCCTCCTCCTTTTCCACCTTAGCAAAAGTTGCCACTTTATTCTTCAGTAAATACAAGTGGCCGGGGCCTCCCTAAGAAACGCATACAAGAGTGAAACACATTGCAACTCTTAGGCTACGTTCACACTGCAGGGCTTAATGCTCAATTCCAATTTTTTTGCAAGGCTGTTCACATTTCTAATTAATTGCGACCTGTGTGTGATCTCCTGTGTGAACGTGAAATGACCCGGAAGTGAGTACTCAACGGTCAATGACGTCACTTGTTAACTTCCACTGTCGACATCCATGTTTAGCTATTTTGCCGACGGAGCCAGTAGTTACAATCTTCTCGTTTTTAAGGAACAAAAATTAAAACTGAGGAGAGCGAGTTTTTTAGCTCTGGTGTTTTGTGGAGCAAAGAAATGTGTCGGAGTCGCGGGATACTGATGTGAGTTGCTTGTTTGTGAGCGCCTTCGATTAACTCTGTCACGGAATTATGACGTTTGTCGAGTATCAGTGACGTGCAGGTTGGATACATGCGACCTGGCCGTTCAGACTGAAGTCGCATTTAAAAACATCGGATACGTGTCGGAATTGGGTCCACATGTCCAAGTGGCCTGGGTCGCATTTGAAAAGATCGGTTCTGTGTCGGTCAGACTGTCTTGAAAATCAGATACAGGTCGCATAGGGGCGAGAACATCAGAATTGGGTCGTTTCAGCCTGCAGTGTGAACGTAGCCTCACAACTACTAATTTGCAATTCAATTAACTCGAGCTGAGATCGCAGAGGAAGGTGCTTAACAAATTCCCACTCGTCAATATGCAGTCTATGAAACACATGACCACATACATCCCAAGTAAAACCTACAATGTGACTGAAAATAAACTGGATTCTGATTCGGTCTGCTGGTTCCTCACCTGACAAAAGATGAGCATCCTCCAGAACTTGCTTCCTCTCCTGTAAGCCGTGAGCTTCTTCTCTATTTCCTCTTTGAGGGAAAGAAAATAAAAAGCGTCTGATCGATGTGAGTGACAGGAGGGATGTGAGCGGTGAATTTAGAAATACTCTGGAGGTTGAGTTCAAGTACAGGTGAAACAATAGAGAGTAGACAGTTTAGTAGATTTAGTTTGAATTAAATTCAACATTGTGTAGTCAAGGAATTGTCACAGCAAAATGAACAGGCAAATGAAAGAAAGTTCAATGGAAACATCGAATCTGTGAGTTATTCATCAACTGGGAGTTTGTCTCTTTTTTCATCATTTTTTAAAATAACGCGATGTCATCTTTTGGTTAATTGCAGTATTTTTATTATTTGTTCCCATTTATCTTAAAATGTACTCTTTTCTACAGCATTTATTTAATACTGAACATCTACTTGACCCGTATAAAAGGAATATTTACTCACCCAAAATATCATCAAAAGTTGCATGTTCGTGGTCCTTTGGAAAAAGATGTTTTAAATAAAGCAAAATTATCATTCAGACATCATAATATAAAAACTATTTGTAGGCTTTGTATGTTGAAGGGTCGTCGTGCACACGTGTCAATCAATGTCTCCACTCACGTAGAGGATTGGGATGATGGAGGGGTCGTCCCTGCGGATTATAGTGGGAATGTACTCTGCCTTTGGGACTTTGGAAGAGATCAGCTGAAGGTGAAGTAGACGCCAAAGGAGGACAGGAATGATGCATTTAATGGGATGTGAGGAAATGAAAGACAGGGAGAAATTGGAGCAAAGTGGGAGAGAAAAGGGAGAGAACTGCAGTTAGAGAGAAATTCGAGGGAAGAGTAAAATAGCAACTCTATCACAGCCTTCTGCCTGCAGGAAATGCAGAGCTCAATATACTGTTCACAGCACTATACATTACGTGCATTTAAAATACCGTATCTGGGTCTAAATTTACCTTGCTGAGATTAAGCTGTTTTAACCTAAATCTGCCGTCAACGTGTAATCCTCAAGTAACCATTTTTATCTTTTATCTTTATTGTGCTCTGTTTAACTGCAATTTGCATTCTTAAAGGGAAAATCCACCAATTTTTTAGGTTTGCACATTGTTTTTTTTTCAAGCAACACCCTCCCACCTTACAGGGGGGAGGGTGTAAAGAAAAATAGTAGATCGTTCTTTTGTTGGAAATGTAGGATAGTGTTTTGGGGACTTATGATATATACTTCAGAATAAATGTCAGGACATCTTTGTTTAAGCTGCTTTGACTTTGACCATCCTAAAAATGATTTCCCTCGTCGACCTGCCAGCCTTAAGTATAATATTAAATATGACGTTCAATATTCATTCAATACCATTATTTTGGGAGGTACGAAGTCGTCTCCTTCACAGGCCAGCTTCTCCATCTCGCGCTCCTCCTCCCAGTCTATATTGTCATCGAGGCCCCCTTCATCCAAGGTACCACAAGACGCTTGAAGGTCTCCGCCTAGAAGAGAATATATTGCACCGGTGAGGGAAATAAATGCCCTGAAGGCAGATCGTGGGAGGCGAGAAAGGTGACAAAGACCCGCCGGAGAAAATCTAGGAGTGAAGGAAGGAGGTGTCCGGGTGGTGGAGAGAGGTGAGTGCGGAGGAGAGGAGAAAGGATGGAGTTGTTAATAATGGTGGTGACATAAGAAAAGTGGGAGATGGAGGAGGGGGAGGCGGGGGGGGGGGGGGACAGCTGGCAGGAGGAGAAAAAATAAGTGACAGTGAGTGTGGCCATGCAATTTCTGGCAATTTCTCAGAAAGTAAAGTGTTGAAAACTATCAAATTGTGCTTCTTTGAAATGTATAATAATGTATATTACAGCGCATCATACTTTAAAGGATCAACTGATGAATAGTACTTTGATGAGTGAAAAATGGAATATTATTGTGTCACTACCAGAACTAGGAAATGCCAAAGACTTTTGAATAATGATGAGGCAGAGCCACTCTTTCACATATTCACAGCTCGTTCAATGAAACTCCATGTTGGACCTGTGTATAACCTCAGAATGTGTTACGAGCGGGGCTGAAGCACTCGAGTCCTGTCTCGAGTGCGCTCTTTTTGGACTGAATTGTCTCGGCCTTGGCTATTGTCACGCAATTGCAAAAATATAGTTAAAAGAATATAGAAAAATAGTTCTCTGTATTACTAATTTGCATCAATAGTGTTTATGGACGGATGGTTTCTGTCTTCTTAACTCCATAATTGCTTTTGAAAAAAACTTTCTAAAATGGTCTTAAACAGCAGGTGACGCAGTTATTACCACATGTCATTGGAGGATATTCATTTAATTCAAATGTATATCTTGGTAATGGCTTTTTAAATCCGCTATCAGTCAAGTTGTAGTCTGCAAGAATGTCTGTATAGCATCTTAAAAAGAAAAACTATAGGAAACAGTGGTTTGAAAGGAGAGGGCAAAGAGAATATGGAAAAGGATAAAGTAACGAGCTGAACGAGCCAGACGGACGACTGATGTCGCGCCTCTCGAGAGAAATACCTTTCCCTCGGGAAAGAGGAAGAATGAGGCATCACCCACACCACTAGACTGTCATCAACGGTTCATGTATCTTTCATCACACTCTGAAACACAGAATCGCTGGAGATGGAGGTGGAGAAAAAAAACCCACATAAAACCACAGATACTCCGACAACGGCACATGCAAACAGTGTGTGGTTTAATCAAAGGCCTTTCAGAGACACTGAGACACACGCGACAACACTCGTACCAGTCGGACTGAGACGCACACTCCACTTCTGGAAGACGTACTCACAGAAAGAGAGCACCACAAGGTTGAAGAAAGACCCACGGTCATAGGGAGACAGATGGACACGGTCAGAGTCAACGGCAGAGACGGCCAGTCGTGCGATGGTTTGTTTTTGGTGCAAACGTCTTTTTGATTGTTTTTTTTGGCATGTCACTGAATCGACTTCAGTACATACAGAACAGCACACAATTTGTACACAGTGGTAAGTGGCTTTAACTTTCAAGTGTGTGTGAGTTGTATCACGTGACCATTTATGAGAGCTTAAAGGAGCAAAACACAACATTCAAATAATGAACTATTGTTGTAAACCTGTCTCAAGATGTATATTGAAGTCTTTCCAGGCAAAGAATGAAGTTGCTTTCCCTCAGTGTGTTGCCTGTATCAAGCGTTAATGCCCGTGGCGTGTGCCTGTCTGCTCACGCCGCGCCGCGTTAACGTTGCTGTGCTGCAGTTTCTAAAATGGGTAATGTTGCATCTGGCAACTTCTTTTTAAATTAGCAATATGATAATGAAAAAAAAAAATCTATAGATTTCGAGAAAGGCGATTAAAAACTAGTAACTACAACCATTATGTCAATGTAGTGGAGACGAACAATATTTCCTTTCATTTGTTGAATATTCAATGTTGAAATTCCCAAAGTGGAAATGTTTTGAATTGAGTACAAACCCTTCAACTTACTTATTTTCAAGGCATTTAATTGCTGTACTTGAGACCATGCGGTCGGTCGGCAGTATTTGTCAGTATATTATGAACTGAATTTTGCATTATTTTATTTTTTTTTTGGGGACTGGTTGACCTTCATTAAAGAAGCCGTGCTGTACGTCCACCTGTGCTTTGGCAATCAGCACTTTAATGAACGAGCTGAGCTAGACCTTTTCCCTTTGCAGCTGACAAACGCCAGCTAAGTGGGTTTCAACTCCACAAGAGCCACCTGTGCATGGAGATGAATGACGGACAAAAGTACTGCGTGAGCGCAAAGCCAATTCAGACTGTAATGAATGTGCCAGTCGGGATGTGAGGGCGCACGGGTTCAGATGGGTTATTTATAACGGGCACACGGAGCAGATCGTTCATACGTTTTACTGCAGCTCTTTTAGATTATAAATACTAGAGAACAAGAGGACACTTAACAGCTTAAGCAGGACTTGCTTTTCTCGGGCAGTTATGGTGCTTTTTGGAGTAGTTTGATTTACATGGTCCAACATGTCCAGGGCAGTTTTTTATTTTTTTCTTCTCTCATTGCATGCTACTGAATACAAACTCACAACTTAACAGGCACAATTATACCTTTTTACACAATTTTTTCACATCATCACATGAACGTTTATTTCAAAGTTAAAGCCTATTTCCATGTTTTTAGTTGCACCAAATTTGTGTCCTGCACTGTGCACTTTGTGCCTCTGTCTATGTGTGTGTGTGTGTGTGTGTGTGTGTGTGTGTGTGTCAGCGTCTGTGCACGTGCGTGAGTCCGTGTTAACTCACTGTCTCTGGGTTCATGAGGAGAGTCAGTCTTGACAGGTGTGGGGTCACTCCAGGAACGGCTGAAACTCTTCGACCTACGCTCAGCGAAGGCTATTGCAGGCGGGGAGAGATAGTCACACACATGCACGCCGCACGCCACACACACACACACCCCCACTAACACGCCTGCGAACCGGCCGCTTATTCCACACACTCTGCAACCAAAACACCAGAGTGAACACGCAAAAGCAGCTCAGATAGGGAACAGATGACGCCGTCCCTCTGCACAAACAAATGCCCGTCAAACAAACAAACAAACAAACAAACACGTGTGCTGACAGTCATATATGTTTACGTCATAAACGGTCTTGCAGTTTATCATCAGTGTGTAGGGATGCTTGTCTCACAGATTGGTTGAGCGTTGATAAAAATCAGCTGTGCTGTGAAGAGTGATCACTGTTTATTTGACCTACTTGAAGTACTTGACACGGTTAATCAACAGCGTCCCTCGAGGCGCCGTACTTTTATTTTGTGTCTCTGTTCATTGTGCTGCTGAAACGGACTCCCTTTTTAGAAGCCTACTCATTCATTTGATTTCATCTCTTGTGATTAAACGGGCGGTTTTGCTTTTAGAAATACCTTGCAACCAAACAAAACATTTTGTCCTATTTTTAGAGTTGTGCTGAAAGAAGTTGACAAGATCAACAAGATTTGGGGTTTTAGTAAATGTCGAACAAAAATCTGCAATGTTAAAATATTTGTTAATTTGGGTTTTCATTAGGTTCAATCTCGTCAACCCCAAAATATTTGACATAATGATCTTATAACCACAGTAGTGGACTAAAGAAGAAACCTTTTATAATTTGTTCGTCAGGCTCAACATTTCTCACAACTTCTAAAGTAAACCTGCATAACTTACTTGCATAACTTACTTTGTCCCTCACCATTTCCTCTTTCCTTTTAGGGTCAAAAATACTTGGCAGGCTATTGTCGTATATCTAAACCACAACAATGAGGAATCCTATTGATTATAGTCTTATCAGAGTTACACTCAAACAGACACACACACCACTCCATCTCAACCATTCATCCCGTTGCTTTATATCATTTAGTCTTTTCTCTTCAAACTTTATAACCAACAAATCAAAAAGGAAAAAAAATCTGAACATTCAAAGCAATGCAACAGGAATAGATCATCTACACAATCATATATTCGTGCACACACAACACAACACTGATGAACCAAATAATCCTCAAAGAAATGCAATAGAGCATTACGAATCCCAACAGAACAGCAGCATTTGGCGCAACACACACATGCAAAAAGCACACCAGAAAACATAAAAAAACAACACTGATGATGTTGGAGTGAACCAAACCACAGTCAATTTGAGCAAACGTAGAACCACACAAACGCACACGGATCTCTGACTCACTCTGTGCTTTCATCCTCCTGCTGCCCACCATCCGAAGATGCTTCCGGAAGTTCCTGTGGGTTGAGGAATCAAGGCAGAAAAGCGATGACGGAGGACAGCGGAAGAACCCAAATGTAAAGGAGAGCGGGTGGAGAGCGGGTGGAGTAAGAGGGTGGAGAACGTGAGGAGAGAGGGTGGAGAGTGTGAGAAGAGCGTGAGGAGAGAGGGTGAAGAGAGAGGGTGGAGAGAGAGAGGGTGGAGAACGTGAGGAGAGAGGGTGGAGAACATGTGGAGATATCTTTAAAACAGATAATAGAAATAAGGGGTAATTACATGTACATTTACTAATTTCCTCAATGTAAGTTGAAAATACTTGTCAGCAGAGCGCTGTGGGCGTAATGATGCACATTGCCAAAGTACCTCTTCCTTTTACAGTGTAGATTATTGAGTCAGAGGAGATCTATTCATGTGACAACAGCCAAGAGGAAAACCCTCCAAGTATTTTCTGATTTTGATCTGCTCCGAGCAGAACTAGTGTACATCTGAGGAAAGGAGTGGTTATCGGAGGGAGCTCATCCAGCCAACATGCAGGAGTGTTGCTTTACTTAGATGAAATGTTACTTTGTTAATCAGTGTTGATCTGCTGGGTCTACGTGGGTTTAACGCAGGTGCAATTTAGCCGAGAAGTTCATGTCTGATTGATTTTTTTTAATTTATATTTTTGAGCAGAATTCATACCGCTCAACATATTTATAAAATAACTTATTTGAGA
The DNA here is from genome assembly GCA_021346845.1 of Apeltes quadracus. Classification (NCBI taxonomy): domain Eukaryota; kingdom Metazoa; phylum Chordata; class Actinopteri; order Perciformes; family Gasterosteidae; genus Apeltes; species Apeltes quadracus. The sequence goes on along the minus strand of CM037930.1, from coordinate 8,050,801 downwards.
AAGACTTTTTCATTTCCCTTAAAGCCTGTTTCAGAACTTAATTCCCACCATTGCTTGCAGACTGAATAGCGTTGACCTGCAGCCTAAACAGCAAACACACCTCCGCTGTCAACTTGAATAAGGCTGAAATAATGCTGATGTTGCTTGAAAGCACAACACATACGTGGGTTTATATGGATATCTTAAAAGATATCGGCCGGCTAATTATCGGTCAGGCTTCATCTGCTGCTGATTACAGGATCAAACGACACATATCTGCATCGTTGGTTTAAATATTCTGAATCGCCAAGCAGGCTTTTTTTATCCTCATTATTCAAATAAGTTGTAAAAAATTTGCGTTGCTGTGTCTCATTCAGGCTAATGATGTTTTACGAGAAAACGTGTTTTTTACAGTCACCAGAAGAGTTGCAGGTGTACAAATGTGATGTGAGCTTGATAAACTCTCAACGACAGAATGTCAAACTATCTGATAGAAAGTAGTATTACAGCTGATTTAGATGGGCTAAAGACCTGCTGACATTTTCGATACGCAAGGTTCTTAGCCTTCTAAAAGTCTCCTAGCAACAGTGACATTGTGACAACACCATTGATTTGCAGTCTAAGTAATTTCAAATGGAGGCTCTCCATTACCATGTTGCCCTTAAGATCCATTTACTGTATTTCTCCACAGTATAAGCCGCAGCAGCTAAATTAAATGATGTATACATATATAAACCGCACTGGACTATAAGCCTCAGGTGTTTTAATGTTTAATTACCATATGTCCTCTAGTGGCCGTTAGCTGTAAAAATCCATAGATTAGCCGCACTGTTATATAAGCCGCAGAAACGAAAAATGGAAAAACGGTGCGGCTTATAGTCCGAAAATTACGGTAGTTTGTTTTTATGACAACACAGAAATGGTGTTTGAATGGTCTTGTCTGTGGCTTTCTACCTGATCCTGACATGATGTTCTATGCAAGAGACCCAGATAAACCTCCTTTTATCTTTTGGACTCCCTCCCATGTTGCATTTACACAGTTTCCTTATACCAAGTCAACACTAGTAATTAATGATCTCTGTGTGTGTGTGTGTGTGTGTGTGTGTCTTTTGTCTATATGTTAGTGGGCGCATGTTTTTTTTCGGTGGTTGAGAAGCCCATAAATATTGAAGGAACATAAAAGGGAAAATAAATAGGTTGTGGATTCTTTGTCCTTGGTTTGCCCACATAAAAACGTCAGCAAAACAACAGTTAACTAGCAACATCAAACGCTTCATTTTACGAGCATCACACATTGCATCACGCAAATACATGGTCTCATATAATTCTGGTCTAATCACAGTTCCACAACATCCCTGTTGCTTACTTTGTACTTTGAGAAAAGTATCTTCTCATACCGTAAATGTGCTTAAACCTCAGCTGCCCACAAAGGAAGCGTGTGGACACAGTTTGAGATTTAGTCAGAGCGGGGGAGGGGGGAGATGCGAGGGACACACGGCCTCCTCCGATCTGACAGATACTCCCTCCTTTCATCGTATGCCCTTCTCTCAAGCTCAATAACGGCAGAACCTTTTTCCATCTCCTCTCCCATTAATGCTCTCATCTATTTTCACATTTTACTTTATTCCTTGCTACCTACCCACGTTCCAAACTCTCAAATTCTTTATTTGAACAAGAAAGTCACTATAGAAGCAGCATAATGTACCGGTATGTAAATTAAATACTAATACTAATAGTAATGTCAGATTCCATGAAATCCTAAAAAAATATGCTTTCCAGGTGAAAAGCACTGTGAGATTTCGGGGAATGATTCAGACCAATGCTGAAATGTCTCTTTTACGTTTGTTCATAACAATGATCCTAAACGTTGTCAGTTGGGATGAGGATCTGGTACCTGGCAAACTACAATGCAAAAAGGTATAACACAGCTTTACTAATGCACATCTTTTCTTTCGCTGGTGTTTTTATTGGCTTCATAAAGTTTGCCATCCAGACTGAAATCTGGACTGAAACAAAATCCCCAAAATGTTGAAGGCCCAAAAACTGCTCCATCAAAGTCAGGAATGCAACACACCGTGTAAGTGTTGTGAGTATGTAACCGTGTCTATATTCTTTGAGCTGGTTTTCCTGTTTGATTCCTGTTTTAATGGCCAATAGAGAAAACAATAAAGGCGATAATGGAAATAAATAAACCTGCATTTTATATACTGGCTGTTATGGTGGGAAAGGCAAACAGTGAGATATGATAAAATCTTTCTTTTAAGCGATGGTTTCAGTTTGCTGCATTTTCCAATTGATTTTAGTAGGCAAACTGTTCGTAAAACTTTTTTGAATGATGGTGAGATAACAGTCAACCTGGATGCTCTGACGCTGCAGATGGACTGAGATGTACTGCATGCACGGTGTCACATCCACCATCTGCCCCTGTGTGGGAGTTTCTCAACTTGTCACGGATGTCAGAAATTCTGCAACAATCTGACTACCAAGTTGTTATAGTTTTTATTTTAACGTTTTTCATCTGCCCTTTTTAAAACCACTCATACAATAAGTACCCGTTTTGACCTTTTCAGTTTTGAGAATAACACTCTGAATAACACTCTGATTTATTTCGAGTGGCGGTAAAAATCCGGCCTTGAAATTTGAGCGCTGTAGCAGGTCGTGGGGAAAGCACATCCCGTTTCAAAACTGCTGACGCCCTCTCCTTGAAATGCCACGTTCGGACTCTTTGTCTTAGTCCGATTAGATGTGGGTGTAAATAAATGATAACGTTATTGCATTGCCAGAAACAAGTGCAAACCGCGCACAAAGAAAAGCAAACCCCCGGAAAGGTGCAGCTCTGTACCGCTTGAGGACAATTCTGCTCCCTCATTCTGATTTTTTTTTATCTGCACAAATCCCCAGAAAGCCCTGCCGGGACGTGGCACAGTATTAAAGGGATGAGGGTAGGACGTTAAAGGTGGGGGGGGTGATTCTAGGGCTTTTAGCTGCAGGGTTTGTTTGGCTGCTAAGGGGAGGCTGAGGTAGGTAGGCAGCTGCTAGACCGCTGAGTCAAAGCACATTATCTTATTTTCTTTTCATCCCCCTGTAACTAATGTGCCAGTCTGCATGTGGTATAATCCATCATACCATTGAGGCACTAATCTTGTGACATTGGGTGTCTTTTTTTGTATAGTTAGTTTTTTGTGGGAATGTGTGATTCTTGAACAGAATCAGGTACCTTTTTGTATGTCATGAAGTGCGGTCTAAAGGAATGTTGAGACTTGAATGCTCCTGCAAGCCGTTGGGTTGGAGTACCTGCGGCACTTCTCAAATGCTTTATACATCCTATTCATCTCTGATTTTTAGTATTTTTTTAATTTAAAGCTGTAATTCAGAAGTGAAAGGTTGACAGCAAGCCCTCCATTAAAGTCAGTTATTCTTTTCAAGAGAATTACTTATTGTTGAAATCAGGAAATATGTGACTGCGTAATTTTGTGAAGCTGATGAATATCCATCCATAGCGGAGACGGAGACAAAGCTTGATAGAGCATCTCCAGCCATGCGAAACACGCTTTACTGACTGGGTCAATTATGGAACGTAGTAAAGCGTTCGGGTTAAAGGAACAAAAGAGCTCAGTCAACATACAAAGAACACTTGTATGCCTACAAGCAACCTGTGTTAGTCCGCTTTAGTTTAGTTTAGTTAGGTGGGACGTGTTAAGAGACGGGGTTGTGCAGTGTGAAATCTCAAAACGTGTCCATTATTACTGTCATGAATGTTAACATTTATCTTGACCCATGTCACAGCTCGCCATCAATGAGGAACTATTTGACGGATGCATGTGATTATTTGACGGATGCATGTCATTATTTGACGGATGCATGTGATTTGGACCCATCAAATTGCACACTGGAAACTTAGTATGGTTTTATTGCACTTCATAATTAAGACGTAACTGAAACATGACTAATAACTGACTTCTTCTTAAACTCCAAGCAGTGGGGATGTTAGCGCTCTAAATACTTGTTAACAAATCTCTACAGAGCCAATTGCCACAATCGGTTCCAAACACACCGAAAGTCAGCCAGCACAGATTCAGCGATAATTGGGGACGGCAGTCGAGGCGGAACTGCCACGCAAATTCTGAAATGACTCGACCTCCGGCTGTGTCTACAGTGAGGTTGTGTTAGTGGGCCACACTGACCGGACAGGTGATGATTTGATGTTTAATGATAAAAATATGTTTTTGCCAGGCCAGAATAACACAAACAACACACACTTACTAGTTTGTTTTCAGTTGAAACTCAAATCGACTAGAAAAGAAAAGTGGGGAAAAATAGGAAGCGGGCATGTATGTATACTCACGATATCCTGTTTGAGTGCCCCGCGATTAATTAGCATGCGAGAAGAGAGGAGAGGGAGGAAAACATAGTTTAGCTCCAGCGAGCAATGAGTCCACACAACATAAATAGACAGGCCTAAAGAGTGTTGACAGGAAAAGACGCACACACGCTTTCTTTACTCACTTAAAAGAAACACACAGTTCTGTCTGTTTTAGCCTACAAACTTCTGTCACTTCTGGTGACGTTTCATTTGCCACCACTGGGTCAAGAAGTGGTACATAAAATAAAAAATAAAAACTGCAAAACTAATGCTGTTGCATGTGAACACTCTTGCTCAACATGGTAAGCATGCTTGCTAAACAGCCTCATGTTTTGGCATAGTCATTGCAGACCATGTGAGCTTCTGTCAAATGGTCCTCAAGGCTTTAAACTGCTCTACCAAGTAGCAAGTATTCAACTTTAACAACGAGTATTCCATGTGACGGATTGTCCTCCTCCAGTGATCTTTAAGGGTCTGCAAGTTGTTGTTTTTTTTTCTTCTTCTTCTTTTTATAGCTTACTGAAATTAAAATTAATACCAGCTTGGAAAGGTGGATATAAATCTTAAACCTATAGCATGCTTTGGAAAAAATTGTTTGCAGTAATGTTAAGTATGTAGTTTGTAGTTTATGGCCTCAGATGAGTCACCAGCACGGTCTGTTAACACACACACACAGACACACAGACACACACCCACACACACACACACGCACACACATACCAGCCTGAACATTCATTTGCCGTCAACGCTGCATATTGTTTGTGTGTATGTGTGCTTGAAGGTTGGACACTCACGCCTGCATTGTTGTTGTGGCAGTTTGAAAGCTGAACATGTTTTCTTTGGGGAACCAGTTTGTGTCTTCTGCAATAAGAGAGAAAAATGATCATTCTTGGTTCAAGTGAACGAAACGGAAGAATCCATGTGTCCATCCATGAATCCATGTTGAAATAAATCCATTAGAAATATGGAAGCACAAAAACCAGCGACAGCACTTCACAGTCCACCACTCCACAAATGGAGAGAGGGAGACGCACAAAGGAGACAGCAGAGGAGAGAGACGGGGAGACAAAGAGTCAGATAAACAGACCACCATGTCACATCCAACAACAAACCCTCAGAGAAGGAATAGATTCATTTTTTTTAACTGATGTTTCACTGTAATTCATCCAGACTAATAGCTACTCTTAGTTGTTTCATTACACTGGTATTAAACATTAAAATGACTTAAAATTACAAACTAAACTAAAAGCTGCTTATTCCTTACAAAATTCTCACAAGATCCCCACAAACAGAAATACTTGAACCCAAATATACTGTAGATAATGAAACCGTTCAATACACTGGCCTAATGGGGAGTCAAGTAAAAATTGATCCATTGTTTTCAACAAAGCAAAATGCATTCAGGCAACCAATTGAAATGTGTCAAACGCTATTTCCTCTCTTGTCCAAACACTAACCCTCCCCTCCCGCCCCGGGGTTGGAATCCGCCGCCTCTCCCTCGCTCTGTGTCCTCCGCCCTCTCACCTCTCTCCAGCCCAGTCAACCGGTCCACACTCCACATCCGCTCTAGGCGTCGGTGCTGCTTGCCTGCCTCTCGGTTCGCGCTCTCCAGGTCCAGGGAGCCTTGGCTCCGCGAGGGGGCGCCGCCGCCGCACGACTCGCAGGCCAGCCCGCTGCACTCCGCCTCCCCTTTCCCGCCCTCGCCCCACCCACGGATGTTGTGCGCGCTGACGGAGGTCTGCAGCGGCGGTTGGGACAGGTGGTGGTGGTGGCCGTGGTGGTGCGGGCCGTGATGCGCGTGGGATCCGCTGATGGATAGCGACTGCTGCTGCAGGTTGCCGCTGCTGCTGCTGCTGCTGCTCCCCCCACTCGCGGCGCTACCTCCCGCGCCGCCGGAGGGCGCGTTGGTGCCCAGGACGCCGTGGTGGTGGTGGTTGCCGCCGTGGTCGTGGTGGTTCCTGTGGTGGTGGCTGGCGCCGCGGCCGCTGCCGGAGTGGTGGTACTGAGTTGGGGACGATGTGGTTGAAGACGGGGAAGTGGAGGGCTGGATCAAGCCACCTCTGGATCCCGACCCGCCACTCCCCGACTTCTCCTTCAGGACGTCCAGTTCCAGGGTCTCCTTGCTGCCCCGGCCGGCGCTCATCAGCATACCGCGCTGGGTGGTGATGGTGTACACGCGAGCGGGCTGCAGGGGGCACTCCACGCACTTCTGCTGGTCCTCCTCTGCCGAGAAGCTGCGCTCGAGGGACAGTCGAGACGCTTTGGTGGAGATGGTGATGGAAGGGGGAGGAGGCTGGAGCAGGCCCAGGGGGCTCTTCACCAGGACGGGCTCCCGTTTGTCCTCGCAGCCCTTGGAGGCGTCGGAGCAGAGATGGAGGTGGTTGTTGTTGTTTTTCTGGCTTATCGTATCAATCGCCAACTTGGGGTCGGGACCCGCCGAGGTTTCACACAGAAGATGAGCTAGGATGATGGGAAAATAGACAAATATAAGTGCTTCACGATAAGGAAAAAAAAAACGAGCAAGGGAGAGAGAGAGAGAGGAGAAAGAAGAGGACAAGCTGAGTATCACACAGAGGAAAACCTCTTTACCTGGGTACCACCTATTTTAGTAATCGAAACACTAACGATCGCAGCCTTGCATTTTCACAGAGGATGCAACCAGGTGCAAGAAGAGGTAGAGATCAAGAAGGAAGAGGCAGAGCAGGACAGAGGGACGGACGAATGGCGGGGATGTCTGGGACGCTGACCTGATGCGTTTCGGTTTTCAGGGTGTGTGTGGGACAGGTACTCTCCAAATGCTCGCGCTGCTCTGTGGGGACACACGACACACATAAAGACATTATTGATGGAGGGACAGCATGGGTGAGCTGAAAGGAGAGGAAACGCAATGGAAGGGCGGAGACGAGCGGAGGGGAGGACGGGAGAACTGTAAACTATAATTCCTTGGGCTCGTGCCACCCGCAGATTAAAGATGCAGCGGTTTTATCTCCACACTTCAGGCAGCCTCAGACTTACAGAAACAGTCCGAGGAGATGCTGCAGAGTGAAGGATTGCTCAACTTGGTTTCTCAGTGTGACCTCAGCTACACTCCGAGGATGTAATTGCATCTGCAGGCCATAAATATGTCTGTGTCCTTGTCTCATGCATGTGCGGATGTAAACAGTCAAATTTGACAACCACTGAAGGAAAATGGATGCTGTGAGCGCCAGTGGCAATCTGGTGTAAGGCTCTTTCTTCTCCCTCCTCCCTCACGGCCTTTCTTTTACTCACACATAGAAATCATACGCACTTACAACTAAAACTCCAAGGTCTCGAAGGGCTCCAGCTTTTAATGGAACAGCCCGTGGTCTCGCAATTGAATGAGAGTGACCTCCTAATGTGTGACAGGAGAGCAAAATGAGCAAAGCGAGACCGGCCAGACAAAGAAAGACAAATGACTCTGAAGATGTGCTTTCAATATCAACCGAGAGCGAATGAGGCGCAGGAGTAACTATTAGGAGTAACGACATGACAATAATTAGGAATGAGAGGAGGGAGGAGAGGAAAGTACAGCGGTTTGCGGTTGATAACAAGTTACTCCTATTGCAAAGATCATGATCATGGGAGACGTAATGCTTTTACTTCTCAAAGGAAATTCGGCATCTTCTCACCTTTTTATTCAGCATATCAGACTCAGTGCTTCCAAGACTACCATCAATAAAACACAACCTGGTGTGTAAAGCATTGTGCATCTTCAAGTTGAAACATTTACCTGCTGTTTCCACGACCGCTGTTACAGTATCACGTGTTTACATCCTCGGCACATTCAGGAAAGTGTCCTCCATCCCAACACGGCTGAAGTTCGAGGGCGACTGTGCAGACGAATCCCCTGAATACAGGTGAATCTCAACCGGCCTGCTTCCCGGCCCCTCTGTCAATTATTTAAAAGCCTGTCCAACACAGCAGGCGCACACAGTAAGAGCAGCGAGCAGGGTGCAGTGAAGGGTGACTTTTCACCCAACGTTCATCTTTCCTTCTTGTTCAAACTGAGCCCGGTCGAGACCGACGCTTTTTACCCACGCTGCCTCTTCAAAACCAGCACAACTGAGGCTATCTGGTTGACCGTAGCGTGCCGTATCACTATGACTTTTTTTATTCAAGTTAATAACATAATATCATAACTGCCGTGTTATATAAGTAGAAATTGCCGCTGTTGCCTCTTTGGGAAACCGTTGCTCTCCTTCGAAATTGATCCTTTGTGAGTAATTGCGTAGGTTTTGACACCCTCACCTCCTCATCATCCCTAATTAGTCTTTTTGTGAAAGCCCAAGGCTAATGCGTGCAAAAGAACCGGGTGTATTTTATCAGAGCAACAAACTGTAGCTTACACCTCATACTGTAGTTTGCCTGCAGTCCCAGAAACCAACTGATAGTATAATATTAGTAACAAGATAGTATAATATTAGTCTATCTTGTTACTAATATATCTCTGGCTCGCTATTTTGGTGTAATTTTGATTAAACACACATTAATTTAAGACTACGCACCTTGTAAACACTGGCGAAATTAATATTTTAAATCTGGATTTGACTCTACAATCCAGTATGCAGGCGTCCTCTTGGAGTTACACGCCTTGATGTTCCTGTGTGTGCAACACTTGGCTTTGTGCGTTTGTGAGCCTCTACGTAACGATGTAATCAAGGGAAGAAGTGTTTGTTTCTGTGTACGTTTGCGTAAACATACAGAAACGTAACGAGCCCAGTTGAGGACAGTTGTGACGAATGTAGTCAACGCTGCAATCAGCAGGTGTTCCGCCGAAGCTCTGAGACATTTTCATTTTACACTCCTGTTTTATTATTCAAGAGGCCGGGCACTCCGATTAGAATCCGCAAACAATGGCGCGGGAGACTCGCATCATCCATTATACATGAGAGGAAACCGAGTCGGAAACGGCTGGAGCAAAGCGCCTCTGAATCCAGCCATTTTCACAAACCTTCTCTCAGGGTTGTCTCGCATCACCTTTTTGCACCTACTCCATACGTGATAGGTGAGCGCGACACGCCAGTAACACGGGTGCGTGCGGGCAGAAGGGGAGATAAACCCTGCAGCCTCGTGTAGAAAAATGGAGGTGGTGAAGTTGGGAGTCGGAAAAAGAGGAGCCTGACGGGCAGATATGAAATTCATCCTGCATGCTCTCAGACATGTGACAGGGGGTTTGGGGAGTGCGGGAGTGCGGGAGGGGAGGTTCTGAAATGGAGAGTTGGGATTACAGCCGAGAGGGGAGACCGGTGTACAGCAAAATGGGGGAATATTAAAAAAGAAAAGGACAGCGAGGAAGGAAGCGATGTCTCCTCAGGACATCCGCCTCTTTGAGAATCGACTCGGCCCTGAAAGCCCGGGTCATTTAACCCGTTAAGTGGCTCCGGCGGCGCCAGTAAATGTCATATGCTATGAGTCATGTGTCAAACATCAGTGACGAGGTTGGCAACGGTTCAAGTGTAGTATCCTGGATTCAGATCAGATCCAATTAGAGACTACAGGGATGAAGAGTGGAGTCTTTAACCTTAATGGCGCTGTTGTAATACGTTTACACGCATTTCCCTTTGGAATGAACAACTGGAATGAACAACAAGACATAAAGAAGTGTAATCGCTGTAAGGTTTTGGAAGCCGTTGCAAGATGGCAGGTTTATGAGAAACGAGAGTTACTTGGCAATCAAACAGGGAATGTTTACACCCATCTGCCAAATACTTTACGAGTGTCATTTGTTGTTGCAAGCAGTTGTCCAGAATTGTATATTTCGTGTTGCTTCGCAAAACGTGTTCTAGTTTCTACAGAAACTGCAAGAAACTCACAATATCCAATTGGCCCGTGTTTGCCTCGTTGTGCGTCTCGCATAGATGAAGGTTGGGTATAACATCTCCGTGGAGGCTATATTTTCAGATGTTAAATCAGCTGTCACAGCGTCCTTGAAACCACAACCAGGGCTTTTGGAAAACATTCTCACCCGGGCCCCAAATTCCGTCTTTGCTTTTATTGCCTTCCACAATTGCCAACATCTGTCACAGGCAAGGTTAGGGGATGATCAGTGAGTGCGAAATGACAAAATATGTACATAGTCCATCTTGGTTTAAGGTAGTACTTCACTAAGGTTATGTAATCTCCGTCCTCCTGGTCCTACAAATAAAAGTACTTATTTTTCTTTTCTTTTTTTTGTCACAGCTTTTACATCTTTGTCACTTTACCGCCCTTGTTTTTCTTCGGGGCGGTCTCCAACTCCAATGTCATGCAACAAGGATGATAACGTTACAATGTCGCCGTTACTCTCTGAGAGTAACTCTAATTTTGCCATGCAAACTACTGGGAGGGGAGATTTTTTCCCTTGTCTGCGGTTCAGAACGTACTTGGCAGCACTGAATGAGTCAGAGACAATTACACGCCCTCCACCCCTCAAACACTTTCCACCGCGAGCTTCACCGACCACTTCACAGTCGCATAAAAGTATCCTCCACAGCAGGACGACACACCTGAGCAGCCTCTTTTAATGGCTCCACACAGAACAATATGCATGAGTAGATACTCGGCAGATGGGGACATTATAGAACTGTAAACAGCCCTTTTATCTCCCGTCTCTCCAGGTTTCTGCTCACTAATACAGATGACTTATTCCAGCGTTGCTTTCACCACTTTATTTCAGGCTGTTTCTAAAACTGCGGGGTTTTTTTGGTTCCCGTCAATGTAACATTTTTCCTGCTTGGGTTTGCTCAAACAAAATGCCCATCCACATTAAGCAAACGATGTGTCTTCCACGTGGAGTCAAATTAGAGTAGATGTAATGTTTGGGAAAAGTCACTGCAATTAGATGCAAATTATTGTTCAGTTTTCAAAAAGATAACAGAGAAATAAATGGTAACCGTTTCATACGATGGTTAGAATGCAGTGCTTATTTGTGCCATCATTTAATTCAAACTGTAGTTTGACCAAAAAATGATCCCCATACAAAATGGACAGGTCAACCTGTTAAAGAACTGACACACAAGTACTTATAGAGATTCATGTATTTTGAACGCTGCTTCTGTTATTGACCCCTTATCTAATCTCATGCCTTTTCCCAGTCGATTGTCATGCTGTTTATTGCCGTGACCGTATATCTTTAGCCGACAAGCGGCTGGAGGCTTCAAACAGGCCATCGCTCCCCTGGCTGTGTTCCCGCCGAACATCATCCGAGTTGACGTGTCCCCGGGCGTCTCCCCACTGTAAACAATGGGCCGCCAAGCAAAGGGATTCCTCACTCTTAATGCTCTGTAATCGAATCCTCCTCTCGGATGGTCTAATTGAAATTGGGTTTCCTTCAAACGCTCACAAACACACACACACACACACACATACAACACAGAAATGCACAGCTGGGGTGATGAAAACGTGTTGAGAGGCCCGCTGCCTGCGTGCGCTCAGGGCCAAAGGGACCTGGGAACGTTAATTGCGGGTCTTGAAAGTGTGATGCATTATGGGCCGCGTGGGGGAAACGGCACCTGATCTGGCAGCTGGTAAAAATGTCGGTGCACTAGTGGTGAAACGCTACCACATACAATGACTAACAAGCCTGCACACATATAACAGATATTATTTCTAATATTCTAGGAAAGTATAGAAAGGTTTCACAAAAATACATAAATATTATGCTTGATCGTCCTTGATTGTTCTAAAACGTTTGATCATATCGAAAGGTCTTCGTTGGCAAATGAAATGGTACATTTATAGATGACATAATTGAAAAAAGAGTGTACAATTAAATAATAAATAAGAAAATAATAGACAGTCACACAATGCTGCTGGAGCCCTAATCATGCTTCACAGTGTAATCCATAAAATATGCCATTCAGCATATTTATGGCAAAGACTTGAAATGAAGCAAGATTTTAGCAAAGAAGGACCAGATTGTTAGAACTTCCCTTTTTGTTGAGCTGTAATCAGAAACTAACTTTTTCTTTATAAAAAACTGACATAACAGCCCTCCACGCCCATGAACATAGTGAAGGCAAGTCGGCAACAAGAAGAACCTTGAAAAAGCACCTGTTGAATGAAGTAAGACGCCATATTTAATTTTCATTCATGTGTAAAAAAAAAAAGAAAACCCAATTCCTCATCTTCCATCGCCGCCCTCTGCCCGAACCACACCACAGCCCGAGAGTAAGATCAAAGCATCCGCTTCTTCGCTCAATGTCGCAGAATTCGGCTGTGTAAATTGGAATTAATATCACCCCCCCCTCCTCAGCTGCTGGAGGGGAAAGTGTGACCTGTTTCATAACCAGCAATCCACAAACATGCATGAGGACAGACACACAGACGCCAGGCACAAGAAGGGTCTATTGTTTGAATTAATTTTCTATGGATGAGGGATGATCAGCTGTTGAGTCATGTCCGCTAATGAGGCTTCAAAGCTCAACGCCAAAGTGGCTGGTCTGTGAGCTTGTCTGATCTGGCACACGTATCGGTAGGAATTAGTAATTCCTTAAGTCCTGCCAGCAGAATGGCTGAAGGGTTTGCAATGTCTGGATGGATTACCATCAAGTCCATTGATAACTGTGGTGTATGAAATCATGTACACACAAGCCTAATGGAGTGATGGTCTGTTGTTTGCCTTGGCACAGGTCTTTAATCGCACAACCAAGTCAGGAAAATTAGATGTTTTTAAAACACTCGAGCAGTTTTTGTGTGTAGAGTTTATTAAAAAGGGGGGAGATGTAGAAAGGAAGCTAATGGATGTATGGAGGAGGAGGAGGGGGGATGGGGAGAGCAGTCTATGCAGGCCTGACTACACGCCTGTTTGTGTGTGAGGTGGCGCGATGCAGAGGTGGATTTAATACTGTATACTGGGATTCAGCTGCGGTTTGCATCTATGGAGGCCGATGTTCATTCTACCATTAACTCGGAAAAATGAGTGCTTCTGTGCGTGAGTGTGACGAAAATATAATGAAGAAGGACTCCGCTTTGAGTCTTTCTGGCGCGCGCGCGCGCACACACACAGCAGGTTGCCCGGGACACCCTGCGTAGTCACTTGCCGTTGTGAATGAGCATCACATTCTCATCTCAAGGTGGCACACATAGAAAAAATACTCGATGAATGCAAAGAAGGCTGCCCAAGCAGGGCCTCGCGTGGAACAGAGGAGTCCGCGGCGCGTCCACAGCCCGCACGTGCTTTCAGCTCAACCGCGGTCGCGCGGGGCAGAGATGGTCGAGCCTCGATCACCGCGCGGACGGTGCCAGAAACGCAACCCATGCAGCGCTGTTCGGTGACCGAGGGAGTCGTTACGCGGCTTTTAGTGGCCTGGACTCGTGCCAAACAGTCCCGAGTCCTGCTGATTTCCCCCCCCACGCAGAATAAATAAAAACAGCCGCTTACCAGCGCCGCTGTCTGTGACCGGTCCAATACCTGCGGCCGCGACAGTGGGATCGCTGCAAACAATCGATCGCGGTGATTGACCGGTCATTCATTCATCCGTTCATTGAACGACTGGATCCTTGGCACGCAGGGTGTGAAGTCAGCAGCCTCCCGCCGCGCGGGTCGATGGCGGCCAGACACAAAGGCATTTTGGTTTAAATCACCGTTGAAGCAATGGAGATGACAGTGTTCGTTCGATGCACAGCCGATGGCTCGTCCTGATGATCCATTTCAAGGGACAGCCTATACCGAAGTCCCAGAATGTTAAGTCGACCATGAGTCACAGCAGCCCTCGCTTTGCCTCTGCATGACTTTGATTACACAATGATGCTACGTTCACAACAGCAGGAAAAGCACCGACGCCCCGTGGGTTATAATATAGTCTGAATAAAACACGGTCTCTGGGAATGAAGAGATGACCTCAGCTGGCCTCTGTCGCTCAACACGGCTGCTGTTTTTTTTTTTTGGAAAGAGAATAAAAGACTAATTTACCCGCGCGGCAAGTCGCAGACTTGCGATTAAAGGAAAATAAGCTCAAAGAGCGCCTCTGCGCATCACGAATAAGGACGAGCTGTACCGAGCAACGCGCCGCGGGAATCCAGCTGTCACACGTGGCGACTTTTCGCTCGGTTCCCCTCCGGCCCGCCGCCATCGGGCGGGTTCGAAAAGGCGCAGAGCTCCGGGTGATACTCACCGAACTTTTGCTGCCACGGAGGATATCGCATCGTTTCCTAAATGCTTCCTTTTGGACACGGCGGTGCCCATGCTGGCATGGAGACGACGCAGCCAGGAAAACGGTTCATTCCAAAGACTCCTTGAACGCGACGACGAAAACAGTGTAAAAACCGCATAAAAAGTTGATGGAGATTCCGGGAGCAGACGGCGTGTCACGCACGCGTGTGCGGAGCCAAGGATGCACAAGAAAAAGAGCGACGCCTCTCTCTCTTTCTCTCTTCCCCTCCCTCCCGGAGAACGTACGTGGGGTGGCTGCACAGCTGTCGGTGTGTGGCGGAAAATACACGGTCTCGGCCTCTCATTCATGTGAAAATGCACTGGAAGCTGATATCATCACGCGGTGCGTGTGTGTGTGTGCGCTCGTGTGTGCGCGCTCGTGTGTGCGCGGGGAACAGGTATTGTGCAAGTGACACATTGCCATTAATAGGAACCTCTGCTTTTCATCCCATCCAGTATTTTTAGGATGAATATGCATATCGTTCTGTTAACGGCCGTTGTGGCAGACCCCCCCCCCCCCCCCACCCCTCCTCCTCTCCATCACGTTGAAATGGTTCTCATCCACAGCCAAAGGCAGAAGGAGCAGTGAGGTTGAGCCGTTCAAAAAGCATCATACCAGTAGCTTTAGACTGATGTATTTTTTGTGGGTTTTTTTTTCTGCTGTTGATTTTTTTTTTAAAGCAAATGTGATCAGTATTCAAAAGATGGCAGGACACTGACCTATTATAAAGGGCAGCGTTCTGCATCTTTGCACAGCAGGATTTCCTCACACATTTGGGAGAACTTGTTAAAGCGGTTTCTTAAAGGAGACACAAGGATGAATGAGAGAGACGATTCATGCTTTTCATTCTGTGAATGCAGTTCAGGGATCCGCCATGCTTCCAGTTTGTAATTACTTGATGTTCATGATTTCCTGGTCTTTGAGCTGTAGTTGAAGTCGGAGTTGGATGTGCTGACTTAATTATTTAACAAATTGCTTAAGGAGTTATTATCAAGCAACCGCGTGCCTAAATCTAGGGATGAATGGATGCGGAGGGGGAGGGATGATGATGATGGAGCGTCGCAGCCAGGAAGAAGAGAAGAGAAGGATGATGGACAGATGAGGGAGGGATGAATGAATGGATGCATGAATGGACGGCGCAAATCCCAAACTGGGGAAGCGCGCAGAGGGCGGAGGCAGAATGCAAAGGAATGACGGCGAGGAAAAGGAGACACAAGGATGAATGAGAGCGAGGACGAGGACGTTGGGGCACGAGAAAGACGTATGTGGCCGTGAATGGTGAATCTGTCAACGATTTTGGCGTCTCCTGACAAGTACTCTCCGTTCGGTTGCAAAGCAGATCAATATATTTAAGTCTACAATGGTTGGAAACAGCTCGGGGAACACGCACTCAGTTTAGAACATCTTTTTGTATTAATGAAAAATAAAACCAAGTTGTCATTTTATTTGTATAACATAATCTCACAAATAAGCAATCGTCCCAATGATTAGGAATGTTCCACATTGCATACATTTTTATCCAAGGCCTTGGGTTTGCTAATTACACATATTGAAGCACACATTTCCTATGGATTACTTTGCACCCAGCAGCAGATTTCACTGTTTACTTTGTGATCATTGTAACAGAAGACAGAAAAGTATTTGCCACTTTGGTAACAAAAGCAAACATATTTAAATCTTGTTTTTCCCCTCAGCTTTTAGGTGTATATACATTTTATATATATATATATATATTAGGCCCAGCTGCTGCTCATCCCGATGAACCAATGAGTTAATGGAAACACGCACAAATGACTTTTACTGTTCAGCATTTTGAAACGTGCACAGTCCCCAAACACATTTAGCCATCACATAGTACCAGTCCTTTTATCTGAGACTCAATCGGTCCATCTGACCGCAAGCTGGCTGATAAAAATCCCATCAAAGGAAGAACTTGGGTAACGAAAGAAGTCGCGTGTTGTGAACGTACCTCAGGCGGGATATTTAATCTGTACACGTAGAGGCAAACATTAAAACAAAACCATGAAGCGTGGCCTACTTTTGTAGACTTTGAGTATTTTAGTATTGCGTGTGTATTATTTATTCGGGGGAAGTAAAGCTGACGAGTCTTAAAGCTCGGAGAAAGCTTTACCTGAGGCAATGTTATACTTTGATATCGACTCGAGGGGATCTTAAAAGCGCCGTTTAATTTAAGGAAAATGTTTCTAGAGGGTCAAACCCAAATTAAAAAATGATTCTTCCCATCTGCGATGCACTTTGATAGTGGATTATGATTTAATTTGCCTCATTTGACCGATTAACTAAAGCTCTTGACAATTGGAGGACAGTTGCAAAAAGCTTCATGGCCTTCTTTAATTAACATTGTGTTTAAATAGACAATATGAGGACACTTGACTATTGACTTTTGAGAAATGGATCATAAAAAGTGAAACATAAAATGTGACGTAGCTGGATATTTTGTGATAAAGTTAATATCTATGAAAAATATTGCTTTTAGCCCTTGTGAGGATGTTTCTCTGACTCTTAGATCATCCTGCTGCTGCTGTAACAAACTTCCTAATACACTCGTAAAAACATTTTAACCCCATCAAGACCTCACGCTGTTTTCCTTTTGAGTTTGTAACAAGTATTAAAATAGACTAAAGTCTAATCTAAAAATGTGTGTTTGTTAATTTGCCAATAATTGTTTTTCAAAAATGGGTAATCAAATAGGTTCTGCACATCAAAAAGATGACCCTATCTCACCCAACGCCGCAGAATGGAGCGAGAGCAGATGGATGGCAGCCGTAAAGTGACAGAAAGCAAAGCACACAAATGTGTGCTGGTGAGGAGACATTTTCATGGGAAGATGATGGATAGTGCAATCCGAGGGCTGGGAGAGAGGAAGTGTGTGTGTGTGTGTGTGTGTGTGTGTGTGTGTGTGTGTGTGTGTGTGTGTGTGTGTGTGTGTGTGCGCGCACGCGCTTAGGTGTTTAAATCTTAAAATCTGTTGTAGTTATTGTGTTTCCAACGTTGTTGTCAGGATTTGTCCTTGTAAGCACCTCCTAAAATGCAGTAATGGCTATTTTTTGATAATCCAACTAACAAGGTCAGCCAAGACAAGTAATTTCCCCACATCTCACCCCGAGAAGCCCGTGTGCATGCGATTAAAATGGCACTTCCTTGTACCTGATAAACGGTACACTTCCACAAGCAGATTCATTTTGAGGGCTGTGACTTCAGCGTAGATCCAGAATTTGTACTTCCTGTCAGCGTTCTGTACTTGTGCGCTAAACGGAGTAGACAAGCTGCCAGCAGCAGCGTAAAGGAGCCGTTTCATCTGCGTAAATAACACCGGGAATTGTATTACTGTGGCTTTTGACACATTTTTCAATTCAAACTGACATGAGAAGATTACATTACATTATTTCGTTGTCACTATTAGGCCGAGGAGGTGTGCAGTTCACTTTGAAACCTTATTTCAGTGGACGGATCGCAGGTAGGCTAACAAAAGCCTCCCAACCAGCAATGTAGAAAATCACATGTCATTTATCTTGTTTTTCATTTGTTTTGTTTCAGATAACCAATTTAATTGCTTGTTTAATGACATGTTTAATGTCACTAGATCCATGCATTGGCAACTGAGTTAGCGAACCTTTGGGCTCCATCACTGCTTTCGTTTGATGTTTCTTTCAAAGGTACCGTATGAGAGCAGTGATTTGCGGTCTTCTTACATAGCTTACACAATCAAATGTTTACATTTTTTTTTCAATTATTTTCTCAATGCATTGTAGCTCCCTACTTTACCTGGACAGCCACATGCCACCTCCAATCTATTCTATAGAGGGGTAAAACCGAAGAAAACCACAAATAGAGGAGAAGATTTTTAACTGAGTTAGAATTCCAGTTGGAGGATTACATTTAATCTCCAAAGTGCCATTGTGGTGCTGGTTTCGTCAAGTGGCAACGCTAGACCTACTAGAAGCCCCAGATATCAACAATTAAGTAAGTGGCTGAAGTCAAAGGAGTGATTCAGCGGAATTGCAAAATATGGAAAGTTCAAAAAAAAAAAAAAATCTCTGGAGGAAACCGTCTGCATAGCTCTCCATGGAAACCAGACACCCTCCAGAACCACTTAGGTAAATAACTCTGTGAATACTAATGTTGGCATTGACCTAGACACAGCATTTGGCAGAGTCTTAGCAACCCCAACTTAGCTCAAGGCCAAACTCAGAAAAAAGACTTTAGACTGGAGGACAGTTAGTGGGCAGATGGGAAACGGGACGAGGTGGACAGAGTGAGAGGGAAATGAAACGGACCAATGAAATCAGATGTTGCTCACAGGGATGAAGAGTATAACTATCCCAGGCAGACACGCGTCTGTGTCTGGTGCGCACATGTGTATTGAAAAGTCAACCCACGTCACACAGCGTGCTTGCTTCCCCCCCCCCTCCTGGGGTTTTAGGGCAGCCCTCATTATTTATCACCAGTGGGCCTGAGCTTCATTAGAAGGTGGTTCCTCTGGTGACTCATCCGCCATCGCTCCACGTTGGTTCTCTCCCCTGCTGGACAAAGGTGCCGGGGAGGGTAATTGTCAACAGGAAACCCCGCGGTCATGTAATCCACCCACGGACGAGTGACATCCAGGCAACGGGGATATAAATGAGCGTTGGAATCCTGCAGATGATGTGGAGGATTAAAGGTCTTAAATCATTTGTGCGATGTTTGAACATCGCTACGAGAGGAAACCGCCAACCATCCGTGATGGTGTTCATCCTTTTGTCTTGTTTATCTGTTCTGCTGATTTGACATGTGGAATAATTTCTGTTCGCCTAAAACCAGAAAGAAATAGAAATATGCGCTGTGCACCAATTGCCTCACTAATGCAACCAGCTGCAAACTCGATAATCTTTTATTTTTGGGGAGAAAGTTCTCAATGCCACCGACTCAACCCTTGATGTTTCCCTCCTAGTGTGCACAGTGGACTGCTTTGACAGCACCACAAGTTCTTCTAACTCTGCGTGAGATGGCCCTTTGCTCCATAAAGGCGGTTTTCCCAGTACGTTACTGAACAAAAGCAGGTTATCTTTTTTACAATGAAGCAGAGAAGGGCCAGCGTAAAGCTCCCCAAGCTTATAAGTTCAAACGGTCACCTCTTCCTCTGCAGGGCTCTCTGACAAAAGAAGCTGTTAATTCCTTTCTTAGATATATGCAATTACTTTAAAATACAGAATAATGTGCAAGTTGGACACAGAACAGCCAAGCCTTGTAATAATTAATAATAATAATAAAATATAGCCGTTTCTTCAGCTAATTTGAGTACAAGTATAATGTGTGCCTGCGGATACATCATATGTTTACTATCGGATCTACTAAAGATTAATGCAAAGCTACGGATTGAAAATATTCAGCATCCTGCTTGATACGTTTCAGAATGAGAGGATACAGCAGAATTTATTCCATGTTAAGAAATGTCATATGCAAGATTAATCTTTGCTTTTATTGCTGCTACCTTCTGGCTTTATCTGCAGCGCAGCAGGCCCCTAAATCATTCCACAGAACTGATTAAGGTACGGAAATTCAGTGGCGCTGACATGTATGATGCAAAAGGCATTCAATGCGACAACCATGTGCAGGAGTGTGTAATAGAAACAACGGGAGCTGGAGTGTAGGAGTGAGTGACAGATGGCACATTTCTGGCCAACCTGAAGCAGTTTAAAGACAAGCTGATGTTTAGAATTCAACATTGTACCGCTGGACCAAAATCCTTCATGTAAAATACAAATGCTGAATGTAAAAATACATCTAACTGGCTTTTTGAACCAAAATTATTGCCAAATGAACACACAGTTTTTAATTAGTATGACTGATGGGGGATAAACATTGAACATAAGTTTTATATCACTTAAAAATTAGTTAAATGGGGTGAGGAAGCCAATGAATATCTATAGTTGTAGCAGTAACACCAAAGTCCTTTTAGGAAAGTCATGCCACTGGCCGCCATCTTTGCAACGCCTCCGGGCAGCTCTAACAAGACCAGCCTCCTATCGCAAACAATGGGAAGAGAGTCAGAACTGCACTTTCCACAGGTCATCGGGACATAAAAACGACATGTATAGAAACCGCAGTAGAATATGATAAAAATCGCTGGAAAAGTTTGATGACTTTGCCCCAAAATAAGGTTTAAAACGCCTTTCTCCCCCACAGGTTACTGTTGCTACGCATGAGCAAGGCTTCACGACACCAACCTTAATTTACATCTCTATCCAGAATGCCGGTGCTACGCCATCGTCTCCGCTGTCGCAAAACCTCGACTGTGCGCATGCGTCAGTGGAACCAGACGATAGGCTTAAATGTTTCCCGGCTTGACAAAAAGCAGATGATTGGCTTTCCAGTGGGAGGGGCGGGACATGTGCATACGAGTTGTATTGAGAATTGAGGAAGTGGCATGTCTCCTTTATATAAAGTCTCTGGTAACACTCAAGTTCCTTTTATAAGGAAAATTAAAGTACAAACTATAAGATATTTTTAATTAAAATGTATCAAAACTGTATAGAAGTTAACACATTTTGAAGTTTTTGGTGTCTAAAAATCTTTGTCGAAACCGATCAAAAGATGGACAGTTTGATTCTGAACAGTATGAACCAGCCAGTGTAGAACCAAAAGAACGCACAGTGTAAGAATTTACAATGTTGTTAAGGGGGATATAACTCCAACAAGGCAGTCCTCCAATCTAATTACTTGTCCAGAATCACCTCTGAGACTAATGCTGTGTGTGTGTGTGTGTGTGTGTGTGTGTGTGTGTGTGTGTGTGTGTCTGTTGGGTGTAAGAGAGGGGGAAGGCCTATTCCGTACGTGACACGCATGTCTATCCCCACCTTGTCTCACCTTGGTACTGCAGCACACCTCCCCTCTCTCTTCCCTTGATCCTCTTCTCCAGTCTTCCCTCCGTACTAAATCGCTCGTAACATCGCTCGTCTCCCAGGTGACATATTTCCACTAAGGTGCTTAATGGCTTCCTGCGCTCTCTGGTTGGCGGAGGAGCTGTGGTTTGAGTCTCTGAGAGGTGGAGGAGAGATTGGTTAGAGAGCTGATGAGAATGGATTGAATAAGGAGAGGCGGAGAAGGGAAAGTGGAATAAATCCAAAGAAATGGGAATAAAAGAGGAGAAAAAAATATAGCAAATGTGTAGGAAATGGGCACAAGTTGATGCGGCCTCTCCTGGAGCAGATGATGGGGAAGGTAGTGGGTGAAAGGGATTGAACTGTGTATATAATCCAAAGGAAGATGGTCACAAGCATCTTCATGTGTGCTTTTCAGGGAATCAAACCCCATATGTGGGACTATTCCTGATCGGTGGGGACGGTGGCGCATGGAGTAGAGAGGGTGTGCTGGGACCCCTGAGGTTGCTGCATGTCCCATGTCCCTGTGTCCCTAGGCAAGACACCTAACCACTAACTGCTCCCCGGGTAAAAATAATAACCATGTGGGAAAAATGCAAGTCGCTTTGGATAAAAGCGTCAGCTAAATGACATGTAATGTAATGATTGCCCATTTGTGAGCAATATTCTGTAGTTTATTTCTTTCTATAGGATTTTTCGTTCTTTGCAGCAGTCTGCGATTCCTAAGCTGGATTCAAATCTATGACAACGGGACTCATCGGTTCACTTTAATTCTGTGTTGATGCTTGATTAGATGCACAGGTACTACATCAGGCAGGGTTTGCTAAACCAAAGCCACGGTGTGACCAAAGGCATTGCAATTAATCTCTTTACTAATTTGCACTCTATTGTTGTTGAGATATTTGCTATCTAGACTGAAGTGGTGCCCCAAGTGGTAGACACTGCCAAACCCCTCGAGCTATGCAGCTACCGTGGCTAATAGTGATGCGTTGTTGCTGTTGCTGACCAAAGAGTACGTTTTGAATAAGGATGTCAAATGACTATTTCCATGATTTAATATTGTCAAATAGGCCTCAAATTGACTCCAATATGCAGGTGCAAGAATCTGAAATATTTTTTCACTGGCTACACTGAAAAGAAAAACCGATTTTAAAATGGTCCCTCTCGTGGCATTACTTCAAGACAACCATGAAAGGGGACTTACAAGTTGTAAAATAAGAATAGGTACAGATGCACAGCTGCGATGATGATGATGTTCTGCCTGTGTGGTCGACTCATCAAACCAGACACCATAAAAAGGCTTGATATTTTGTCAATATGTAAAACTACGACAGCATGAAAGTGGTATTTGCAGATCAAATGGGACTTTTGTAACCCTTAATAGAATGTAAATGAAGTGGAGTGCCTCCTTGGGAAGCGCCCACTGGGTAAATTTGAGCTTTGCCCAGAGTACAGTAGACTACTAGTACAGCGGTGTTGCACTGCAGGGGAATGAAAGGCTGGCTGTCCTCCCAGCTTTTACTCAGAGACGTTTACCCTTGCTTGATTCACTCTCTCGCTTGTGTGACAAAAAAAAGAGGAACAAATATATTTGAAGCTCAACGATGTCACTAGACATTAGCTGATAACAGATTCCCTTCTCAAACTCAGACACACTGCTCTCTTATCCTGAGAACTCTGTTTGCGCATTAGAGAAAAAAAAGACACGCGAGGAACGACGTGTTTGTCGTAGGGAGGCTATTGATTTACTCTGCCTCCAGGGCAATAAATCATAACGCTGGATGTGAAGCCAAAGTGTCTTTCTGCCTTCTGCAGCAGCTCTGCTGCCTGCACAACAAAGTCAAACAGAGGGAAATTAGGGCAGATATACTGGATGGATGTGGGGGGGCGGGAGAGAGGGTGGGGGGGGCCAAAGACCACAACCAGGATGGAAATGGGCCCTGTAATCTGTGGAATAATGATAGAAAAGCAGAACACGCACAGAAAAGGCACCTAGCATGAATGTGTACTGCAAATAGCAGCTAGAATCTAAAAGAAGGTGTCTGACTACCTCAGAATTTTAAGCTGTTCCTTCAGTCAGTTTTCACTGTTTCATGTGCAAGACACATCTGCTAGACGGCCACCAGGAGGTTGATATTTGTTATTTTAGATGAATTGTTATGAATTGTCTCATTTCATAACAATTCTCATGCCATAAAAACAGTACTTACTTAAATACTTGGGATTGATTGGATAAGAAATGGTCAAATGGATGCACAGACTGACGGGGCAGTGTCATCTACAAAGGGCACTTTGATCCGATTTGAACCGTTTTGCTTCCCAGCTCTCGGCTCCATCTTGCTACCGGGCTGGAAAAAACATGACATGGTTTCTCACTCACTGTGGCCGTAATGCCTCTGAGGGCAGCCCTGCCAAAACACCTGAGATATCTGTGGGTTGGAAGACCCTGACAGGAGAGAGAGTGTGTTCGGTTGAAAGCAGGATTTTCCTGCAATGAAAGCGAAAATCGGCAAAAGTGAGAGGAGGTGGAGAAGGAAGTCCAGGATCAATAAGCTATGAATTAGATGGGGGGCTGATGGAGGAGTTTTTGGACAGCAGAGGGGGACAAAAAAGGTCAGGGGGAGAGTGAATGCATACATGGATCTGGAGACGACGCTACTGACAGGCGGGAAGAGGTGACGAACTAGCGGCCAACAGAAATCTGCACGGGTGAAGCATGACAGACCCGAGACAGTCTCTCCTATACCCGAATACCTACACACACACACACACATCAGTTTCAAGGGAAAGGTCAGCGCTTTAGTCCAGCTCTGAGAAAAATGGAGCAGCATCTCAGTATTGCTCTAGCAAACATGTGAGCATTTGATCCTTCATATGTCATGTTTATCTTTATGGCACGTTTATATATAGAATTGTCACAGTGGAATAATCTATAGATTCTAATGGAAAAAGGCTTTGTTCAAGTCCCTTTTTCTTTTCAAATGAGTCTTTGCTTCATTTTCTCCTCTTTCCCCACAAGATGGTTTACACTCCATTACATCGCTGTCGATTGAAGACTAAATGTTTGTCGGACACTGTTTTTATTTGCTTTCGATGTCAGCTAGGGGAGAATTCCACTTCTCATGGCCCCAAATAAGTGTCCGAACTGTCAAATACACTGTGAAAAAGAATGCTGCAGTAAAAGGGAACTTTTTAAATGTCTTTTTTATTTATATGAAAGCAACCCCACGTACACGTCAGTCCAGACGTAAAGAAGCTGGCGGTACATGACTAACATCACTGCAGTCTGAATGCCCTTTATAGGTTTTATCAAGTGTGTGGGAGGAGATTTTTTTTTTGTGCATATTCAAAAGCCCATGACTTCTGTTTCTATCTGGGGAAAAAGTCCTTTTTTAGCAGCTGACGACGTACTTGGGCAGTGATGCGCTCTCACCTCGTGTTCCCGATCTTTAGCGTTAGCAGGATATTAATAACCTGGCTGGGAGCTGACAAACGCAGCAGCTCTGCCCAAATCTAGTGCCGGATCAACCGGCAGCAGCTGTGAGTCCGTCTTTGTTTTCACAGTCATTTCTGATGCTGTGAGCCCAGTACGCAGCACACAGTGAGTGCATGCCCACACACAGATCTGTAGCCATGTTCCTCCTGGGTTTCCTCAAGCTCATTTACAGAGCCACATAAGCTGCTCCTATTGGAGCTGGAAATGTACTCGTATGTTGTTGCTGTTGTTGTTTGTTCTCTAATTTTTGGAAGCAAGGCTCAAAAGAAAGGGTCAGTTATGGATGCGACATATGAACTAAAATGTTTAAAATCCGCAATGAGAGCACTGATGAGAGTGTTTGTTTGACCAAATAAATGTGTGAGCGGGCCCTTTTTGTAGGCGGTGGAGGTTGTTACTGAAGGCAGCATACTGTTCACTTATTAACCGTTGGCCGAGAGAAAAAAAAAACAAGAACATAGATGATTGATTTGGATATAAAATGGAATAAAGACCATCAAACGATAGGAGACTAAATAAAATACACAAATGCTTTCTGGAAAAACATTTTTTTATTTCAATGGGAAAGACCCCGAAGGCAAAGCAGTATAATACATCAGACAACAGAATTCTCGTCAAAATATGCATACTTTTGAACAAAACTCTGTAATCGAAGTGTTTCCTTTGCTGTCTTAACCTCTGTTTTTGCCGTTTTGCTGCAGACGGTACATTTCTCTTTGTCCGGTGATGCAAGAACCTGCATGGTGGGCGACCGCGGTTTTTCTTATTATTCCCACACACTTGTGTCTTGTTTCCCTGCAGCTGCATATTAACTGATTTCATCTCCGACGAAAAATATTCTCCCCCTCAACGGCAGTAAACCGCTTTAAAGGTGCCGCGCTGTCGTTGGGAACCTCGAGCATCGGGACAGGTTGACAGTGTGGAGCTGTCCGAGCGGTGTGCTGCAAATAAGCGCAGGTCCGCCGTGCGCGGATTGAATTGTTCAATGTGGTTCACGGGTGGATGCGGGGGGAGAGAGAGAGGAGGGAGGCTACAGCTGCATACTGATGGTGTCTACTGCAACAACAGATTTCTTCTCATTTTCTTCTATTCGCTCCATCTTGTCGAGCCCGAGGCGACAGTGATCAACTGACTCGCACTCAGGCAGATTGAAACCCCAGAGGAAAAAAAAAATGTCAACTCTGACACAAATCAGACGTACTTGACGTTGAGATTGTGCACATGAAGAAAAAAAAAGAGCTGAATTCATTAAATGTGATTGTTTTTTGGGGGGGACTCTGGTAATTCATAGTAATACTGGAATCATTCAGCTCTTGCACACAATTCATTTAGGGTGAACATTTGTTTTTAGGGGGGAATATTTGTTGGAACTTTTGCAGGTAATGGTTTTTTTCATTATTGATTTGACTACAATCATCCAGTCTGTAAAAAGAACCGTGAAACATGCCAGAGCCCACCCTGCATGCCGTTTTCAAATTGCTTTTTTCTGAGCAAAAACGGCGCAACTGTTGAATTCATGATCAGACGTCTCCTTGAATCTGCTCACGTTTACTTGCAGTGTTTCAAGGTAAGAAAAACAAGAAGGTAAATTAAAGTGATAAAGACATAATCCACTTTAAAATATTTTTGGCACCTTTTTTGATCTACCACCAACAGGAATTATTTCAAAATGTTTTTTTTTTTTTAAGATTAAGAGAATCCTCTGTTCTTTGTAATTCCTTGAAATCGTGTGTTCCTCAATGCCTGGTGCCTGGGCCCGACCGGCCAATAGGACGCACGCGGCTGATTCTAAACGTCCCAGAAGGCACTGCAGCAGCTACTGGCGACACATTTAAGGTGGAGGAGACACCGACAGCGAGTGATCGCAGGGGAGACGAGGACTGTCTTGAGTTCTGGTAGCGTATCATGATATTTATGGCGGGTGTTGCATCAAAGTCGTAACTTTGGCATTGTGGCACCTATGCTGCACACGGCCACTGGCCCTCACCGGTGATTGAGTTTGACACCAGTGGCATAGATTTACTGTGAGGGAAGTGGTTCTGTTGCTTTTGTGGAGAGTGTAACCTAAGCCCGCATCCACGGTTCATTTAGTTAGGACCGCATCAGTACCAAAGGACCCTCTTTTCCCAGCCATTTTCCTTCCAAAAGCACTTTCTGCACCGGAGGCTTCAACAACGGAGACTGGGGAAGAGCGGCCCTGCGTGTGCGGAAGGAGACGCAGTGTGCAGCTGAGGATCGTTGCGTATTCCTCCGACAGATCAAGGTCTGTCTGTTTGAAGGGTTCTTGTCACCACTTTTCCCCTGACTCATTTTTCCAGCAGTGGCTCTGAGAGGGGTCGTCGCCCACCAACTCGCCAGCAGCCACTTGTACGTCGTCAACCTTGCCTTTCCGTCGCACGGCTGTAATATCCTGGGAGCCTGCACTCGTTCACTCTGGTTTTCGGCTCTTTGCTGTCCTCGCTGTGATGTATTGATCGTGGCTGGTGCCAATTACTCTCTCCTCGTTCTCCTCTCCCTCCTTGTGACCTAAATTCCCCCCAGCATGCTCATTAATTAGCCGATGCGAGCCGCGGTTCCACAGGGAGGGCGGGGGATTGAAAAAGCTCATTATAGAACACGTCAAAAGATTGGGATTAAGCATCCGCTGGTATGCGTTTGTTTGTGTGTGTGTGTGTGTGTGCGCGTGTCCGTCTAATAGCTCCTCAGTTATTCATCAGAATCAGTTTTCTTTATCAATCATCTAGTCTGTATCTGTGATCCTGAAGATCCTACAGTTCTGTATCCGAGTGGTTGCATGATCCATGGTCTACCAGACGCCACAGCACATGGCTGACTTTTGTACTCTATATCACTCTATAACATATATTACCGTTTCTTATGACGTTATTCTAAAACGTACTATTCCACCACCTTTAGAACTGACATTCTCTATGTATATTTGTGAAATGCTATGTAAGGATTTTTGTGGTGTGCTAACAATTTTTAAATTACTTTTTATATATTTATTGCAACCAAATCAATAACTTTTTATGACGTACTAAACTATGAGCTATGTCTACTCTAAATTAAATGATGCTGCATTTACTTGGACCGATAGCATCTGATCTTTTTTGAATATGCATCCTGAGAACAGAACTACGCAGTTTTGGGAATTTAATAAAAGTTTCTTCCAGATCAATTATCTCACCTCGCTAAGAGGTGGCTCTTATGTGTTAGGGCACATAAAAATGAAAGACACAGAAGACCAACAAATGTTTTATTAGTAACAATTGATAATCAACAACTCTTCTAAGTATAGAAAAGTAACTGATGCAATACAGTGCAGGCTTAATGGTAAACATTCATCATTGGACAAGTTTATTTTCCTCCCGTATAGGTCACCTAAGGCTTTGTAACATTAACTCTATGGCACAGTTCCACACATTACATCAGCACTTCATCCATTACCGTGTCCCATTTAATAAAGTAGTGAAACATTCATTCTGCCAGACAACATTGATTCATTGTGCTCCGTTTTTGGAAACGACCCAAAAAGTACGACAAAATACCAGTGCAAACGCCATTACTTCATCGGTCAACTACGAACGTCTGCTTTGCTCCCACATTCCATCTGCATTTAAGGAAAACACCAGATGCACATCACAGGGTTTCTTCTGTTTACACGTGTAAGGCAGCAGGAACTGTAGCACCCGTATTAGCTGAGATCACAGCTTCATACTGTGAGGCTCACACGGTGCTTTATCAAGTGAGAAGAGAATGTAATTAAAGATTAACATTGATATTCTGATTAGAGGCAGACTGATACATTGGCTTGTATTTCAACATGCGTTGGCTTCTAGGCAACAGCAAATTGCATAACGACCCCGATTTGAATTTGCCAACAAGACAGGTTTTTTTTATGTTAAATGTGTGACTTAGTATATATTTTGATCAAAATTATATCTGGAACCATATGAAAGAAACTGTCTAGTAATTGAGTGACATTTGTAGCCATTCTCTACACAAAATTAAATAAATATCATTCTAACATTAACATTGATAATAAGCAGTTCTAGTTGTGATTAAGGTTGAGACAAAAGTTCAAATCGTTAAAAGTGACATAGAGAGGCAGGTTAATCAAGGCTAAATAACTGCGTTGCACTTTGAGTGATTGTACAGATGTGGCATCTAAGGCCTCGCTTGTTTACACTCGGGTTAAATAACACAATCGGCAGTTACCTTTTTGAATATAATCAGTAAAAAGCTGATGTTAATGCCAGTTGCAAAGAAAAGAAAAACACCTAGAAACATGTCAAATAACTTCTATTACACCGCGTTCCTGTGAAGAACTGTCCTTGTGCATCAGCTGTAGTGAGGCTCTCCCAGCGGATCCACGCTGTCTGCTGGCAGTCTGTCTGATAGATGCAGTCCTGATAACAGATGCGGGGGGGTGGGGTGTGTGTGTGTGTGTGTCAGGGGGTAACAAGCGCTTTGAAGATGATTGCGATGTGGAATGCGCCGACAGTCGTGCGTGCTGCTTGTTTTGCTTCCTTCGTTTTTAAATTACTCTTGTTGATGTAGATCATCACTGACTGAATGAATGTTAAAAACAAGTCTATCTTGTAATGCCGCTTCTTCAGGTGTAATCCGATACAACAGTTGTGCCCTGCAATTCCAAAAAGATCTTTCTTCTTGACACCGTCATGGAGGTGTTAGCTAGAGCGGTTACAACAGGCTCAAAATTGGTGGTGTTGTCCTGGACTGTATTGCATGTAGAGAGAACTCGATCAATATAATGTAGTGCAGCATAACACCACCCGTGATCTCTAATAAACAGACATTCAATGGAAGCAAAATGGAATTCGGTTTTTACAGACCAAAATCCCACTAATGCAATTTTAAACCATACAAAAAAAATAATAATGGATTGAATTTGTAAAAATAGACTTTGCTTTTGAAGGCATTAAACTGTACTGAGCGTGGTTCTTATTGTCCTCTGGTGGTTTCCAGTCAGGTAGATAATTTGTTTTATGTTTTCAAGTTTGAGATTGTAAAGAGACGTTTCTTTATCTGAATTTTCAAACTAACAACTTTAGATATTTTGAAAATCTTTATACATTTTGTGGCAAAAGTCGGATTATAAATACATAATCATATTTCCAAACAATTCGTTTGTACAGATAACGGTAAGAAGACTTTTGTAATTGAAATGAACAGACTATCCCAATCTGTGTGCAAATAAAGGTCTTCAGCTAGTTAAACAAATATTTCATTGAATAGAATTGGCAACGTTCTTTCTTGCACTAGACTGTTGTGATTCATGTAACGTTACAAGGTAGTCTTGACTGTCACTAAAAGAAATGATTAGATTTGCAGCTGCTCTTGGAAAGAGGAATGCATAGTATTTGTGACCCCAGCTGCCTGTGTTGCCGTTTGCCAGCTACACGTCTAACGAGGCCGGCTTGGTGAATGCAGCCGTTCTGACAGTCTTAAGGGCAGCAGACACGTTTGAGTCATGTGGGACGGACTTGGGCTAAACGGGAAGAACTGACTGAGTTCATGAGACTGGTCCTTATTTCGTGGACTGTTTGGAGAGGAAATCCTTGCTTGACGGACTGTCGGAGAGTGAGGCTGTGCGCTGTGCGCGTCTCCCTTCCAGCTCTTCATCCTGATAATCACAAGCAAAGTTATGTAATCGGCAAAGAATCACATTTGAATGATTTCTGATCTAATGACATAAAAAAAAGAAGTGAAATCTATGATGGGTTTAACTGAATGTATAACTAGTAAATAACATGGCTACTATGATACATAGGCCTCATATTGATAAAGGTAAGCTGCCTTGCTGCTTGCTTTATTTGGCTATAATTTTCTCAATTTAACTAAAGCACATTATTTTATTTGGTTTTATTTTCTACATTATGACGCAAATTGGCCTGGGTCCAAAATAACCTTTTATTCTCCTTTACAATGACCATCAAAACCTTGACTTTCTCAAAGTCTAGATCTAAAACAAAATGACACCCAAAAAAATATATTGAGTAGTGAAAAGAAGAAAAAAAAAGGCTGAGCCGTAAAGTGCTGAACCCAACAGAAAGTGTTCACACCGTGTCGGCGGTCTCCTCCCCTTCAGTGTGCTTCCCGGGGCGATTGTACACCTCCATATCAGACAGAGCGCTCTCCAATGCCTCCTCGTCATAGTCAGTTTGGTAGTCTGACTCCTCTGATGAAGGGAAGGCACGGAAAACAGGAAGCAAAGCAGCAAATTGTGGGTAAATGAGTTGGAATTTGTGGTGTGCACAGGAGGTGACGAGGAACCAGGGTTTGCAGGTGAATAGTTCAGAAAAGGAAACATTGACGATTTTACAGGAAATCAGAGCGGGCAGTGTGACCGGTGAAGAAGACGATTGATGGAAATAGGAAGAAAACATTGCTTGCTCTTTTTACTTAAAGCTGCTTTGTAAGTGAAAAGGTCAAAACAGTCATAGTAAAGTCTGTTACACGACGGCTCGAGAAACGGCCTTCACCCGACACTGCACACATTTCAATAATGGATGTTAATGTGAGTGTGTGAGCAGGTTTACCATCCACCACAGCAGGTTTGACGGGCTCGATGCGGGACACAATTTCCGCCAGGTTAGTAAAGGAAGCATTGGGACACGAGACCACCTGTAACAGAGACACACATTAATACTAAAATTGACTGAGGTTTCATTTGTTTTGCCTGTAATGTGGAGACTATATTGTTTTTGTTCTGCTGATTTAAAAATGTAATGACCAACTTTCTTCTTCTTCTTCTTCCTGGATCCACCGGTATTTATTTATTTTTTAGCTTCAGAGGCCAATCTCTTTCGGTTTCAAATTTGCTGCCACCTGTTTTTGTTAATTCCGCATTATGTGAAACATTACTGAACAAACTGGAATCCATCACAGAGAAGCATCATTTCCTCTGCAGGTTGCACCTAAAGATAGAAACGTCATTAACTGCCTATGTGGGATAGCTATCAAATGAAAATTGCAATCAGTCCAACACTGTTTCGAAACGGCATGCATGACTATAGTCCCATTCCCAGCTTCACAATTATTCAGGTTCATTTGTCAGTTTGGATCCGTTTTCAAAACACATTTCAATATCAACGATGCCATTTTTCTATTCATCCCCCTCCCCACGTTGCTCAGATTGGGAGTAAATATCTCATCTTTGTTCATCATTCGGTCTCCGCCCCTGTTAAGACAGCCCTTTATCTTACTTTGCCATCGCTGCGGGACAATGGCTCTGTTGTTTTAAGAGCAGACTGATGCATAGCTTTGGTGTTATTGCGGCAGTGCAGCCCAAGGCCTAACATGAGCCTGCTGACGACAGAACACAGCTGGAAACGTGACAGAATGTAGCATCGCCATGGTGATGATAAACATGCACTGCAAATAACATTACAGACAAACCAAACTCAAGAGGATGGCTTAGTTTTTTACCCAGATGGGAAGTCAGTTACTCAGATATGTTGTGACATTATCATTAAATTGAATAAGAAAAACTGTTTAATTTAAACTTGGCAGTTATACGTTTTTAAATAGTTTTTATTGGTCCATGAATGCTAGATTTATTTAAATATATTTGAGAAACGTCAGCTGCTTCACTGACAATTTATGGTTACACTTAAAACCACAGTAGATACATTCTGTTCTTGCTCTGCCTCTTTTTTGTTTCCTCTTACATTCTTGCTTTGGGTCTTGTGGAACTCCTCTTGGTGTCGGTCTTTCAACATTTTGTCCACCACTCCACTGCGAATCCACACGTCAAAGACCGTCTTTCCGTGCTGATAACCCACCTCCTACATCAGAGAGACACTTGCATATAATTTACTTATTCCACTGCAACATCATTTAGATATATACCAGAATACCGTGTGGGAATTGTCTGACATTGCTTAAACTTACAGCAATCTCATCGAACTTTCCGAACTCCAGTGTTCGGTATCGGTCGATTGGAGGTCTGATGTACTCGCAGTAGTCGCTGCTCTTCACAGACTCCAGTTGCCTAACGCAGCACACGTAGGCCAGCCGAGTCTGAATCTCTGCCATGTTTAATACCTGAGACCACAGACGTGCCCTCATTATCATTCATAGGACACATTTACTTTAAAAAAAAAGCTTATGCTTGTACATTCTGTCTGTCTTTTATTTTTAAATCAATTCATTACCTTCACTTTCTCAGCTAGAGGATTAAGGCGTTTCCATAGCAGCCACCAGCCGGAGAGCGAGTCGCCGTAATTAGTGAGGTTGGTTTCATCCCGGCTGCCCACGTCAATAGCTATCACCACTTTGGCCCCCATGGAGCGCGCCACATCAGCTGGAAGAGGGGGAGGAAACAACAACGGCGGGACGGGAGAACGAGAGAAGGCGAGAATTCCACGTGAGTGTTAAAATGGTGGCAACGACACGGTCAAGGCACTAAGAGGAGGAACGAAGTCGACTGAAAAGACAGTGACGCACCAGGCAGGTTGTTGATGTATCCTCCGTCCATCAGCAGGTGGCCATCTTTGGGGTCGCAGAGCGGAGGAAGATACCCAGACAGAGACATGCTGGCACGAACGTACCGCCACAGAGACCCTCAAACAGCCAAAAACGATTTAATTTACCTACTGCTGTGGCTGCTTTAGGTAAGAAAACTCTGTTAAAGTGTCAAATGACAAAACAAACAAGAACAAAGGATTCTTTTTTTTTAAAAGGGACTGCACTTACCATCAGTGTGTACTCTCATGGCAGAGGAGGTGATGTCGGTTGTAATATTGAAATACGGAATCCACAGGTCCTGCATACACAGGTTACATACAAACATAAGTTCACAGGATGCTGTTGCGCATTCTTCAGCAGCTCTTTGGGAACTCACCTCAATCTGTTTGCTCTTGAAGACATTGCTAACGCTGGTGTTGAAGGCCGCGCCGGAGAACATGGAGGTGAATGGGTACGTCAAATCCAGGAACTTTTTAAACATGGATGTCATTTCCTGCCGGAAAGACGGAGAAAACAAAAAAGGTAAAGTGGCTTCTATTCTGAACACCGAGCAGAATTTATCCCTAAAAATGTTCATTTGATCAAGAGCAAATCTATTGTTTGTCTGAAATGTATGAGAAGGTTTTTCTTGGTAATCATAACTGTGACCCAGCCACCTTCACAAGGAGGACTCAAGCTGAACCTTTTTAATTGCTTGGAAAATATTTCAAGCAATTCACTGTTGAACTCAGTTTCTATTCCGCAAACAAAAACGCCATCAAGGTTGTTTCTCCAAAATGTGCAATCTGCAGTGTGGGCAAATTCCACATGACTCAAAGACAATTTCATATCACATGTACAGTATCACTGGTCTTTTGGTTTAAGTGTGATCGAATTGTAAAGTGCCTACAGCTGTTAACATTGATTTATTGCAGGACTGTCATGGTTGCATTAACTATTTTACCATCGCCCATTCTTTGGCCCTCATCCTCATGCGGCTGTGGCTGCGGTCCTCGGCATAAATTGCCCCCATCAGGGAACCGATAGAAGTGCCACCAATAAGGTCCACGGGGATGCCGGCCTCGCAGAGAGCTCGAATTACCCCCACCTGGGAACAGCCCCTGAACAGGAGGGTCAAGAAATTGTCTGACAATTATGAAACCCATTAAACCCATAGGAGGAGTTGTGTTAAAAAGTACATTATGACATGATCTTTTAGAAGTGTTTTGGTGAGATTGGGTGGCATTACCTGGCCCCTCCTCCTCCCAGGATGAGGGCAATAACATTGCCTGTAAGGACTCGAGCCAGGCGCGAGAAGTCGGAGTGACGGTCTGCTGGCTTCTCAAACACACGTTGGTACAGCTCCAACTGAAGAGAGCAAAATTAATGCAATAAAAGCAGCAAGGAAAGAGTGAGATGGCTGGAGGATTGAATGGATCAGAGATAATATGATTTTGAGCGGGACGAAAGCAGCCTGAATTCCTGCTTTCCCTCCCCACAGTCTTCTGTGGATGGTGGTTCGATCTGATGGTGGTGGCCCCTGCAGTGGTCCTGTCGTACACCTGGCCTGCTACTTGGAATTCTTTGAATCATTTCTGTTATAGAAATTGAATGTATTCTACATCTGTATGAGTCATTCTGTACACATGACATCCATTGCAGTCTGTCCATCCCGGGAGAGGGATCCCTCCTCTGACGTTCTCCCTAAAGTTTCTTCCCTGGAAGGGTTTTTCCTGTGCCGATGGGTCTCGGGTGTCGCATGTGTACAGACTGTAAAGCCGTCGGAGGCAAATTTGTAATTTGCTATTTTGGGCTCTACAAAATAAAATGAATGGGACAGGAGATGAGAGATTAGTAGAAAAACAAATCCATCCTACCAGTTTGGGAAGACTCCTCTTGGAGAAGACCCTTCTGGGACACGAGAGGTGGAAGTGTCTGGAGATCCAGCTGCGCATGTTGAGCCAGTCCACAGTTCCTTTGGGTGGGGGGCCATCTTCTCTGTGCAACAGCACCAGCTGCTTCTGGGCTCGCACTGCACTTCCTTCCAACATGCGCTCCAGCTGGAGGGAAGACAGCGAGCCCAGATGTTACAGAGCATTTCCTTCACATCGCTCACCTCATGGTGGTTCCTGTGTAGCGACTACTGAATCTCGAATGCTGGCCCGTAAATGTAAAACTGCAATGACTTCCAGAGACCACACTGGGTGAGTACCGGCAGTTGTTTTGTATAACATTATTTCAAGTGCAATTTCCTAGCTGAGGCCATTTTATATCTGAGAAGAAGGTCAGACCTCTTATTCAACAGGCCTGCTGCTCAAGTTTAGTATATGTGAAAGAAGAGATAAGGTGTGTGTGTGTGTGTGTACCCTGAAAGATAAAAACCAAGCGCTATGACTTATTCTGAGCCAATATTAATTGAGCTTTGATCTCAAAACATTTGTTTTGTTTTATTGCATCTGCCCATTTTCCTCTTGGAAGACGACTAGTTCCCCTTAATCAGCGGGATTCGCTTCCTTCCTCCAGCACCCAGCCTCTTTCTCACATCCAGCCACCCTTTGCCAAGTTTGACAATGGTGATACAAAAACCTTATAAAGCCATTGAGACAGCCAAGTTGTGCATAGAAGCATAAGTCAGGAGCAAAATTATCAGCATGTACGCCAATATCAAATCAGAACGAGGCCTCTAAATGAGGATTGATCGGAGATGCATAGTCTACTTTAACAGATTATTCACCAGCACATTTGTTTTACTGCACCTCCAGCTTTACAAGAGGTTCACATTTTCAGTTATAGATAACAGTTTCAGAGTAACTAAAGGGTAAGTCTAGTGTTTTTAAAGCCAACAAATCCATGAAAAGACCAAAACTATCAATTAGCTGATCCTACAAGCCAGCAAATTCCTCTGAGTCATGGACCTCCACTGTGGTACTAAAACACTAAACCACAACTTAATTGTCAGTATCAGTCAATCCCACTACAAATACTTACTAGCCAACCACATCAGTTTTTTAGTTGGAAATGAAATAGAATAAAATGTATTTCTGGAGCCGTGTGATGGGCCTTCCAACATTTCTTCACGTTTTACAGAACAAGCTACAGAGTAAACGTATGTTAACCAACACTACACTCATGAAAAATAACAATAATAATTCTAAACCCAGAGCTACCCTGATTCTCATCTCACCCCCCCAACAGCAGGGTCCTGGTCTCCTAGTCCCACGATAAGGATGCAGTCAGCCTGACGAATGCACCGCTGTGTCCACGGGGTCAGTGTGTAGTCAGTCTGGTAAAGAACAATGCGATGGAGGTCTTCCTGCTGACCCAGCCAGCTGGACAGACGATACTCGTAGACACTGGAGAGGATCAAAGGCCATTAACGACGGCCACTGCTGCCCAGCTGGCAGCACAGAGTAGAGCTCTTTTGTGCCAATAAAGCAATCTTAAACAGAATTTAATGAGTATGTCAGAAAGAAAAAATGAAACAGGCCAATAAGTAGTATAAATAGTTGTATGATTATTTGGGAGGGGCTGAAAATTGACATTTTCAGCCACCAGACATACCTGTCTAGTGCTGCAGCTCCAAGGCGCTGTTTGATAACGTCGCTGGTGAGCAGAAGCGCAGGACCTGTATGTGAAGGGTTACAGTCCATAAGTGGTCCTTCACTTACACACTCGGCATGCACTGATAATGATCTTCTAATTCCAATTTTAAAACAGTGGCCATACAATTACAAAAACCATCTAGGACCTCAAGTGTCCTCAACTCCAAGGCCCGATCTCTGTTGACGACAGCGGCGAAACATACAAATCAGGAGCATATTTGCGCCTCTGTATTTCTTTTTCTTACCAATTGCTATGAGTGCATGCTGCAGCTCCAGGGTGAAGGCGGTTAGAGGTACTTCTTCTGATACAGGCAGGACTGTCACAGTGGAAAGATTAGAGGCCTGGCTGCCTGCATCCCACTTACTGCCCGGAGTGTGGAGGGCCAAACTGCGAGCTGGGGACATGCACAGGTATCAGCAAACGCCTCCATCATCGGTGGGTGGAGATTAACACAAGTGCACATGTAGATGCTCAAACCTGTCAGAGGACCATTGACCTGCTGGAGGTACTTCTCTCCCAGTAAGTGGATCAACCTGGTGACAACCTGGAAGGCACGTTTTAGAAGAGGCTCTGTGTTAGTCATCAGACTCTCGGCTGCCATTTCCTGACCATTTATTCAGCGATGCTTAAAACTAATATAAGTATTTTACACTCAAAACCTCAAGAAAAGCAATATCTTGGAAACGCTTTACCACACCAATGGCCAGTCGATGGTTCGGGTGCTCGTTATCAGAGTTTAGGTTTAATCAACTTAGTCAGTAGAGATTTAATTGTACCGGTCTGCAAAAAGGTCAGCTTTGAAAATCAATGGTGTCACATCAGCTGAAATGTATATTAACAAATGAGGTTCACCCCACCTGTGGGAACTTTCTCTTGATGGAGCTGAGAGCTCCTTCTGGTAACTTGGCCAGCTCAGAGTCTCGTACAGCGTGCACTGTGGTGGCTCTGTTCTGATGGGTTAGGGTCTCTACCTGCAGGCAACCAAGAGGACACATGACGTTGTTTACTGGGCTCACAAAAAAGCAAATGCTACGCTTTTGATAGTTTATCCAAAATGAAAAAACACAAATGGTCTGGCGGTATAATATATAAAATAGTACACGGAATCACCACTGAATATTTGCCTAGAAAGAAAGAAAGAATACGCATGCAGCAAAAACATTTTCAGATTTACAAACCGTGCGTACGTCTTCCAGGACAAATGGTTTGAAAACTAATGTTTTCACATGGCATTCTGATTACGACTGATAATCAGGATATGGAGTGATCACTGGCTTCATTTGCCAACTTACATAACCCTAATGTGCAGGTGGTGCCGATTTTCACCACGGGGACTCCAACTGAGCTTGGATACTTTGCATAGCTGTTTTCAGTCTCACTATCAGTTTCCCATACCCAAAATGTTCATAGGCTTGGGTCATTGTTTCCGTACAGGTCAGCAACAATACTTGTGTTTTTGAAGAACTTATCGACAGTGAATATGTTTTATGAAGATTACGTTTTCCTGATCTACTGTGTTTCTGTTCCCTTTGATGTGCGGTCATTAATATTTATGAAGATACTAAAGTGAAAAAGATAGATATTTATCATTTTACACCCTCCCCCCCCCCCCCCCTTCCTTCAGCATCCTGGTCCTTACCACTCCAATCAGGTCGCCGCGGCCGTACTCTCCTATGAGCTCCTTCTTCCCGTCTTCTTTCAGGATTACAGAGCGCAGTCGACCGCTCAGCACTATGAAAGTACTGTCAGATTTCTCTCCTTGCCTGATCAATATATATGAAAACATAGTGGTGAATCTTAACCTGCACTTTTGCCTTGTTTGTAAGTGACAAAAATGTATTGACATCTCTCACATGAATGTGTTTATGTCAACAACGTTGACCCCATTTTCTGAGGACTTGGGTTACGAGTAGAGTACCTGTAGACTGCCCGGCCCGCCTCCACAGCCATCCAGTCGAGAGCAAAGTCTATCTGTCTGACGAAGGAGGACATCCTTCTCACCACGGTGTGAGCAACATTCAGCACAACCTTTGGCTCCACGCGCATTATTCTGAGGAGAAAATTAAAGATTATTTTGATTGCTTGTGTTTTTGTTTAGTCTACGTTTTACACCGCACTACCACACACAGGAAGCATCCTTTTGGTTTAACGTCTGAAATACGCTTCAAATATACAATGATGGTTTTACCATTTCTATATCAGTTATACACTCAAACTTCTCTATCTATAGTTACTGCTCTCTGATTTTGAGACTACATGTCTTGGGAACAAATTGCCGCTTGGATGGGTGAGTGCAGAAATGTCCGTGTGACTGACTCATAGAAGTGGGTTTTGGAAATGGAGAGGAAGCTGCAGTCTCGCAGGGCTCGAACAGTGAATATGAGGGGCTCTCCGGTCAGAACAGCAAGTTGACCGACCAACTCTCCGGGATGCGTCACAAACAGACGCGTCTCTTTTTCACGGTCGATCATCCGTTGGTAAACATGGAGGAGGCCGGAGATCACAAACTGGATGCTCACCTCCTAAAGCGCCAAGAGAAGAGAAGAGAAGAGCCCAAATCTGGCAGTCAGAAGATGATTGCCAACATTCAGGTGTGCTAATGACACAAGCTGATTTGTGAGTTCTTGGTTCATCAGAGTCAGAGCATTGGTTAATTATTGTTATGAATATGACTTGTGGATAAAAAATAATAAAGTATTTTGTGTGTATAGCAGCAGAACAAGCAATTTGTTCATAGAAATACTGAATGTTTTGCATTGTTATTTTGTTAGAATGTTTTGCTAATTCTTTAGAAATGTATAGAATTTTTTTGTGCAGCTCAAATCAGGACATTGTTTTACGACACATTTTTGGAAAATGCTGTCAAATTAAGACCAACGGTGGAGGACAAAACTTGAAAAATATGGTAAATACAGTAAATAAGTAACTAAAGTTTCCATGTTGATGCAACAAAGCAACTTTCACACATCAAAACAAAAAAAGTCCCTGTAACGACATCTACATTGGAATGGAAAACCACGTACAAGTAATTAATCGCAAGTGTCAGAGACAAAAAAGAAAGAATTGCTTTTTAAGTTCTCCTAACCTGGTCTCCTTGACAAGCCACCACAGCGCCAGCTTTGACTTGATGGAGGGTCACTCTGCCATCAAGTAGGCTGGGGTTCTGCAACAGGAAAGAAAGTTTGACCACAAATGATGCGTCTATTTTAGGACTGTCAACATTATCTATATCCATCTATGAAATTATCTATCAGGATTTTGACCTAAGTATGCATGAAAAATTTGTTTGAAAACATGAATCCTTAAAATACATATCCAACCTGCAGCTGGATGATTCCTAGCAGGTCCTTCTTAGCGGCCTGGAGGATTGTGCCACTCTTGTAGCAGTTGGTGGCATCAGAGTGCCCCCCGCTGTCGGTGTAGTGAAACACTTCGGAGGGAGTTTGCTGCACCGTCACACTCTTCTTCAGACTTGACTACGAAGACAGAAACAAGTGCGTGACTTATGAGGAGGAACGAGATAGCAGCAGCATAAGATGCAGTGGATGTTGGGACATGGTTTTAAATATACACAGACAAAGAGGTGAGGAGGAAGGAGAGTCTTACTTTGGGAGTGACAGGACTCGAAGTTTCATCCATAGCGACTCGAGCTCGCTCACAAGCCATGTTCAGGTCATTACCTGCAAATCAAAAGTGTATCTGTGAGTGTAAAAATGAGTGCAGACATATGCCATTTTGAGAGCGCTTGTGCCCGAGTCACCTGACCCACCTGAACAGTCGGGGGGCATAGAGGTGCAACGCAGCTTCCTGTGGCTGCTTGAAGGACTGTCGTTTACGCCATCTGCTTATTGTACAGTGAAGCACGAAATCAGCTCAACAAAAATCCCTTTTTCACACAAGTGTTGCGTTGTATGATTAGAACTTTTTATGTGACCTGTCTCTGAGGAGCTCTCCGTGGCCCCAGTGGGTAACTCGTCCTGGAAGTACAAGCGACGAGTCGTCTTTGCAGTGGTGCAGTCGGCCATCACACTGTTTATGTTGGACAGGGGCACCGCCCAACACTCCTGTCAATGAGGCGGCAAAACAAATAGCATCAGTCCCCATAGAAGTTAGTCAGGACTAGAGTAACCTTTCAAATAACTAAAATATTTCCTGCATTACTTATTTTTGGCACAGGGAAAATTATACATTAAGCTCATAACTGGGGTGACAAAGAAAAAATATATATAAAAGAATTAGCAAAGCACATATTTCCTCTACAATTATTTTAGTTAGGTTCTGAGGCAGGCCATGTTTAAACATTGTTTGCCTCCATGGAGCTATAATAGGGTTTACTCATTTTAAATGAGCTTAATGAAGGAGTTTTTATAATGTGCTCATAGTGGTGTGAAATTAACTTGTATGAGTGCCTTTCCGTTCTTGTGGACAAGTTCATGCACACTGGTGTCTAGGTATTCAATGCGGGCCTCTCTGTGTGACCGTATGTGTGTGCGTGCGCATGCACACGCACGTGAACTAATACGTTTCCCTCCTACCGGATTGAAGAGCTCCATTGTTAGGCCCAGATAGTCATGCAGCGCCAAGAAGGTGACTCTTTGGAGGCGCACCATGATTATCTGTAAAACACAAAATGAATCTGAGGTAAACGGAGCGCAACAGATAATGTATGAGATTGTGATTTAAATTTGATCAGGTTTAATGTCAAAATTCTGTGTTTCAGTAGTCAGAACGCGTTAAAAAAAAAACCTAGACACTGTATATTTATGGTTAAACACTGAGTTACCTGAATGACACGAACAAGCGTCTCTGGGTACTTCTCGAACACTGACTCAAAGGCGGATGCAGGTAAACGTAAGATGGTTGCGCGAGTTGCAGCCCGTGCACACACATTCTTATATGGAGCCGGATAACCCTGGAAACGATGACGCAAATGGTAAGAAAACAAACAAGTACGCTCAAAGACGGCCTTCATTAGAGAGTCAAATACATATTGAATTGGAGTGTGTATTGTCACTCAACTAAAAGTGTGGAATGATTTAATGGACTTTTATATGAACTTGCACTTTATAGTTGTAGCATTTAAATATGAACTATTAATTGTTCAAATAAACTTAGGACGACAAAGGTTTGTATTAATCATTTCTGTGATTAGTAACAACATTTTCCAATATTTACATTTTTTATCTTTCAGTAAAAAACTTTCACACAAATCAATTAATTTTTTTTAATTTAAATGTGAGAATCATAAAAACCCTTAAAACATTTTAATTGACCGTGCATCTTTGATCTGATCAGATGATTAAATACTTAAACTGTTTGAGACAGGAGTGTAAGGGCTAATGACAAACATTTCAGTTGACCAGGAAGGACAAAAAGAAGTGCCTCTAAACAAGATAGGATATCAATGAAGATATGAAGAAGATGGGAAAAGTGGGGAGATGGAATAGTGAAGAAAAAAAAAGGAGCTCACAGTGATGGTGTCCAAAATACTGAGCAAGCTGTGGACGCTATCTCCTGCGACCACGTCCTTCACCACGGGTTCAGTACCGTCCTAAAAACAGCGGGAAATGTAAGCAGTGACATCCACATCACTATGAAGCCACATATGATTTTTTATATATATAGCAGAGAAAAATAAATAAATACCAACAGCGTGGTGAGATAAAACTCTGGAGTTTCTTCCTCCCCCCCCCCCCCCCCCCCCTCCCTGAATTGTTCATATTAACAGTAGAGTAAGAGCAGAACAGATACATTTAATAGACAAATTAAACTGTGAGGTTGAGGATGAGGATATTTATAACACAATGCAAAGTGTACAAGTGCTTCTGCTTCACACTTCATTAAAACAATATCTGTTTAATCAATGTGTTATTGATTGAAGTGGATGGTGGATAACATGTCCTTGTTTTAGCATCATTTATAACAAAAAGAAAACGGGATTCAAGAGCTGTGCAGATACAATGTATCATCTGTTGGTGGTATGATAAGTAAGTAGACAACAAAAAACAACATTTTTGAATGAAAAGAAAACAACTGAAAAATGAACCTCATATCCACATACCTTCTCGTGAATGCAGAGCTCGAGTCGTCCATCCTGGACCACGAAAATGCTGTCGTCATTTTCTCCTGGCTTGAAAAGACTTTCACCCTCCTGCAGCTCAATAAACACCATGTGGCGACACAGCTCCAGGAACAGGGGCTTCTCAAAATGGCCCAAGACTCTTAAACAAGTTGCAGAACAAACACGTTATGAAAACTGAGGGAAGAAGGGGTGAGGTTAAAATCTGTCAGGAGTTATATTTTTGTCAACCTGACATTCTTCAACATGTAGAGGACCTCGGAGGGCATGTTTGAGCTCTGCACATCAAACTCTGTTAGGTCAGCCTCCAGCAGGGAGGGGGGGGGTTCCTTAGGCTGCAGGGTGGGAGGGTCTTTGCTGATCCTCAGGATTCTGATGACGGGAACACAATGATTCAAATTCAGGGTTCCCACTCTCATCTAGAGATCATTAGTACAGTAGAGGTCATTTCCAGCCTTCATCAAGACAGTATGAAAGACGTACACCAACATATTCCTGTGCTCCAGTTTACTTCAGCATTGCAGGGTTCATTGTTTTGACCAGAGTCCCAATTCACTGTTATCCAACTCTACCAACCATGCTTAACACACATTAGAACACTGGCTCCTATCTAGAGTTCAATCACGTGCCTTAAACCTTTGTATGCAAAACAAGCTAGAAAGCATTTCAACTTTAGCAACTGATCCAAACATGCTAAGAAATTGAATAGTGTTAATTGGGACGAAAACTATGTTCTGTATAGTAAACCAATCTGCACGTTGAAATTTCCCTAATCAAACGACTAAACAGCATCGTTTGGACAAAAAACTGATATCAATGGTGCATACTTGCTAGCTAGGTTTAGAACTTTGGTTCTTTTGCGGATGCGCTGTGATTGCTTCGCTAATGAGGAGTTGGGAGGAATCGATGACAGCGTCTGGACCTTAGAAAGACAAAACACAAAAAGAATGTTTGGAAACACATGTTTGTATTTATACAACACAAGTGTTGACATCATGAATAAAAGAGATACAAGAAAAAATTACAAAAGTTCTCAATTTAACTTAGTGAGCTAATTTTGAGGAACTGAAATCATAACCAAGCTAAATTTGTGAGTCTGTTTTATTCTATCTGTGTATTACCACGATAAGCTTTTGGAGCATTAGGATCCGTTTTGCCGGAGGAGCAGCTATCATTCAATAGTGAAACAAGATTAGTTTCAGGTAAGGAAATGTAGAAATAAGAATAACACGCTGATGAGAGAAGTCTACCAGACTGTAAATACTTGTGTGTGAGTGCGAGACAAATCAAAATAAAGAAAACCTTTCGCATTATTTTCCTTCCATAGAAAAGCACTTTATCTCGTTTTCTGAAGCGGTACTGAGGTACACCAGGCTGTTTTCCACCTTGTCACACAATCAGAAAAAACAAAAACAAAGAAAAAGCCACGTTAGGACCACATTTGAAAGAAAACTAAAAAGAAAACACCGTTCTGAAGAGCGTTATAATCAAAGGCACACAAAAATATTTTCCAACAGGTATTATAGCATTACAATGAGAATGAACTTAAGCAGGAAGTTGAATGACTCACGAGCGAGTTTGAATCTCCTGTAAAGGAAAAGCACCATAATTCCTATCAGTGAG
This sequence comes from Apeltes quadracus, assembly GCA_021346845.1. Taxonomy (NCBI): domain Eukaryota; kingdom Metazoa; phylum Chordata; class Actinopteri; order Perciformes; family Gasterosteidae; genus Apeltes; species Apeltes quadracus. The sequence continues at coordinate 8,006,151 of CM037930.1, read as the reverse complement.
ACGGCGACTGCAGCTCCAATCAGCACACCTGTGAGCTACAAGAGACACAAGCATTGGGGGAAGGGACCGTAGTTTCCCACAGAAATAAGTGTTTCGTATGCTGGTTTAGTAACCCCATCTGTTCAAACCCCATCAGTCCAAAGTACTGCAACGTGACTTCACGCCGGAAAAGAGACTAAACAAAGTATGCAGTATGTCTGTAAGCAGTACGTAGGGTAAAACAACAGTCTACTGTTGACATACAATACTGGCAATGGAATTAAAAGAAAGAAATAGGAAGAGCTGTTAATGCTGGAAAAAAAACTGACAATAACCTTCTGTTGTCATTGTTTGTTGATAGGATTGATTTCTAGTACAGTAACAGTGTCATATGAAAGCTGGTTTATATTGCACAATGACAACAAACCCAATGTTGTTTTGTCTTGGGACAAAGCACAAGTTGTTTGCTTTTGTTGTAATGAATACACAGATGCTCTTTGCAGGCAGTGTTAGCCAGTTAACTGAAGCGCAAAGCTGTGGGTAATATTCATTATTTACATTAAAAGATCTAATGTTTTACATGCATTTTATCTCTGAGCTATAAAGAGTACTTTGAATAGGAAAAAAGTTTTTAAATAGTTGCTATAAAAGTGAAAATTATAATTACTTTGTCAACCTCAATCACGCTATTTGGTGCTGAGGCCATTTGGAATTATAAAATGGTTGGAAATATACACACAAAGCTATAGTTAACTGTCCAATGAAATAAAGAGATGTCCCAATCTGGCCAGCAGAGCCCGCTGGTTTGTTGAGGCTCAGCCCGTATCAGTGGTTTGTTGTTTCATACCATGGTGGTCTGCATCCTTTCCTCCACAAACTGCTGCAGCCGCGCGCTGAGTTCATTTTTGCTGTTCAACAGCAGCTAAAAAAAGAAAACAAAAAAACAAGAACGAAAAGATTAGAAGAAGTTATTGAATCCCGAAAGGTCTGTTTTATGGTCAGAAGAAACAGCGATCCTCACTGAACTTACCCTCGCCGGTCTGCAGAGGTCTCCCTCGTCCTCTGCTTTACATTGCATCCTGTAACCAGCACCGGATTCAATGTTTAAAGCCAGCTGGGTTGTCACATACAAGCCATTTGCTTGCATGCGCGTACATAACGATACGGGAGGTAGATGAAATAGACAAGGGGGGTATTCCAGAAAGGCGGTTCAACAAACTTTGAGTCCATCTCTGAACTCAGAGTTGACTTACTCTGAGATGGAAGACTTGGCGTATCCGGTTCCAGAACAGCTGATCTGCGTAAGTTCAATCAACTCTGAGTATGTTCACCTTGAGTTAAGCGTGTGCGTGTCGATTATAAAAAGCCATCATCAATGGAGCCCCGATACCACAAGTCGCCATGACAACAGAAAATAAAAGAGCAGGCTATTTCACTGCGATGGAGTTGGAGGTCCTTCTGCAGGCCTACGGTGAATGTGAGCATGTATTTTGCCGCAAATGCAATACAGCGGCAGCAGTGAAGGACAGCGAGACTGCATGGGGAAGAAATGCTGCCCGAGTCAACGCGCAAGTTTGAATGTACTATTCCATTGACGTAACATTTAACCGGAAGATCGTAGCATGAATGAATGAATATAAGTAGGAATGAAATCTGATTTTCATTTAGGCGCAATGCAACAGGGGAAAAAAGGACCTGGAAGCAGCCAAAAATGAAATATAACAACATAATTCAAAAAGGTATGGCATATAATGCTTGGCTATGATTGCCTCATTTTAATTGTAATCCTTTTTAATTGACTTAGGCTATTAAACAAAGCAAATATTAATGCAGTGGCTACTGAAATAGTAAATTAAACCCCTAAAAAAAATGTTTTCACACGTCTTTTCACTTAATACCCCACTTAGGAGACACAAGTCATTCAAAATGTGACGCTGTAGCCTACACCAACACTTAAAATACTAATAAAAAAACAAAAGAAACATTGAGTTCTGCTCAGCCAACAGAAAGAAGGCAGAGGCCCGAAATACCGGTGGAGAGTGGAGGGCCTCTGACAGAGGTGGTGAAGTAACAGTAGTGGCCCGGTGGCGACGCCTAAACCTGCTAGCGAGCAGTTTACGTTCTCAGAGTCTGTTACCATGGTGATACTCAGTTTCAGTTCCCTCTCTATCTGGAACGGATAACTCAGAGTTTCCCTCATCTCAGGGTTAATTTACCCTGAGTTTTCACACAACCCGCGTTGTGGAATACCCCCAGCAGCTATTGAGTTAATGGACAGGAAGCGGCGATAAAATAAAATGAACATATTGACAATGAAATGGAAGACACGGACGTTCATTTACTTTCATTGCCATGGAAAGCACACTGGTTTTTAGGGGAGAGGTGAACTACGGCAAAAAGCCGGATCCTGCGAATAAGCAGTAACTTAATGTTCCGCCAGCCATCATTTGTCTTCGTGTCTTCACTTGAATATGACTCGAAGGCATTACGAAGTATCCAACGCGACATGATAAGCTGGTACGATTAGCCGTTGACAATGTACGGCTGTTGTTGATTTCAACTGATTGAAAACAATAGCGGAGACTAGCAATTAGCCGTAGCTTGACGTTAGCTAAAAACGACAGTGGGCAGCTAGCAGCTGCCTCGCGCCTTACCTGCACTATAAACCATTAAGTCGACATCACATCCACGCGTTGTGAAATTCAGGCAGACAGGACGGTACTTACCTTTCGAGTAAATCTGACATGCCGCGTCAAGCTGGTAGCATAGCCTTACAGACCCAGAATTAGCATCTTGCTCAAAGTTTTCTGTATGCTGTGTGTCACTTGCTTGGCCCCGCCCATCTTCATATACCAATGGCCTTTTGATATATCCTTCTGCCCTGAAACGCTTGTCCAATCAGGAACGGACCAGGCACATTCGAGGTCCTTTGTACCATAGATGTAAAGTATATCTATGCGTTGTACCTCTGTATCTTTAGGCAACACATCATGGGGAAAAAAGTATGTATTTTATGAAATCAAAGGATCGGGGGTAAATTTACTCAGCTGCTGCTCTTAAGTACAAAGCTAAGTAACTTTATAGGTTAAAAGTTTGAATAGTGCATTAGCCACGTTTATTAGTAACGTGATGCATGATTGTTCAGTAAATTAATTACACAGTACAATAGGCAGTTCAAATTACTAAAAAAAAGAAATTACTACATTTAAATGCTGATCACATGTTAAATTATACATCAGTGGTAATCTAATGATTGTATACTATATAGCAAATGTAATTTTAAAAGTTTTTTTATTGCATTCCTTACGTACTAGTCTTACATCATATTGCACACTTCATGACATTTATATATACATTGCATTAATGACAAGTAATTGCAATCTCCCAAAATATTCATACAATCAACCCAAAACTTTTAAACAATTTATTTTCTCTTCCCGCTCATGTAATTCACTTTGATTCAATTCATGTCAATGTTAAATATAACTGAGTCTATACTGAGATACAGTACTAGCCGAAAGTAATGGTAAAACAGGATGGGCTGAGAAAAATGATTAAGGTTGTTGACTCATTTTCAGCAAGAGAAATCATGTTTCTTGTTTGTTCAATAACATACTATTAAAAGACAGTTTGAAAGCAAAGAATAGCTTCTTAATTTGCCTTATCTACAGCCAAAGCTGTTGAGAATTGTGTACAGTAGTCATTTTTTAAACATGAGATGTGTAATCTAAAGTCATATATGATTTAATGTCAACATGTCATCAATAAATTGCAATCAACATCATTTGATTTGACGCAAACTATTTACGCACAACAAGATACAATATAAACAATCTCAGGGATTTACACTTCTTTTGTATTCTCACTAGAGTTAAATAAGCAATCGATAGCAGTGGAGTCAGAGTATGCAGCAGCACATATACAAGCTGTGGGCCGTTTTGAAGGAGCAGTTGGCAAATTAAAACCCAATTGATGAAAACAATAACACTTTTAAAAGAATGGTAATTGTTGAACTTGACACCAATGAGCCTTCACCAGCCAGACTCCCATCCAGACACCAATCAAAGATGAATCCCGTAGGGGAGAACGGGTTGGGTTGTCACATTCATTATATCTCGCTACCAAAAGGCGCCTTTTCTCAAATGTTGGCATGGAATTGGAATCAGAGCTTGCGTACATAGGCTTTTATGGAGTAAGACCGCCAAAGTCGAGGTGGGAGGACATTTTGTTTTCTTTATGTCAAATAGAACATTTTACCCTCCTCAGTATTTTGTCTGTTTTCCTTCAAAAAGGGTGCAGAGAAAGCTGTGGTTTTTATTTGTCTACTTTTTAGCTGGTTGTTAGCCTTGACGTTAGAAATAAATTCCAGTTGGGGTTACTTCTCATCCTCCTTGTCACATGGGATCCGCATAAAACTGTCATGTTAAAGTGTGTGCAAAGACACAATGACACATTGTGTCATTGTGTCTTTGATAGTTAATTACCTTTTTTGTGACATTAGGGATGGTAAATGGGAGGGATAGACATTTCATGCCAACGCCTTAAGTTTCAATTCAATGCAAGAATATCTGTTGAAAGATGTTGCTTCCCAATTAACCCCCGTTCTCCCATACAGTTTGTCAACTTTTCTCTGTGGTTCTCCACATTTCTCGCTCTATTCGTCTTGGTTCTCACGTTCACTGCATCCTCTCTCCCTCTTGATCCTTTATTTATTCAGGTACTTTGCAACAGATTGGTAGGCAATGAGGATCTCTGAGTCATTTGGGCAGGTGTATCGAAACTCATCTCTCTTGTAGGCATTGTTTAGGTAACGTGTCAGACCTTTCAGCTCTGTCGGGATGGCAAAGTCGCGGTACTGCTTGCACACCACCTGCCGGGAGACCCGTTTTAGGATTGTATTATTATGAGGATCTAGAACAGGTCATTATGATAATTAATCTTTATCCATTAGACACAACATTTGTAAATCTACGTCCCATTAATGGAAATTAATTTTGCATACTGTGTAAAATCTTCCCACCTTGACAATGTTGAGTTTGGGCAGCAAGTTGCAGTCTGCCAAGGTGAGGGTGTCTCCATCCAAGAAGAGGCGTGAAGACTCAGTGGCGTTAGGCTTCTGGTCCAGCTCGTAGGGGAGAGGAGTCTCCAGGTACATGTTCAGCTTAACCAGAGTGGAAAGAAATTTTTTCTCTATCCCTGAAAGAGTGTAAAAGGCGTTTTTATCCTTCAAGTCTTGGTCTTGACGTGGTTACGTCTTAAACAGGAATTATTCTACATTTATTTTTTTAATGTCCAACTAATACCCTTACGGTCATTTAATGCAGGATTAGGATTTTTTACATATCCTGAGAAATTTCGGAAGATGTCTTCCCCGGCACCGTTGGACTCTTTGTATCGGCAGCACAACTTTGGGTACCTGCCATTGGGATGACGGTGTATTTATGAAGGAAATATTCATTGCGTTTTCAAGAAAAATAATTGCTCGAAAACATTCTATGGTCTACTCACTCTGGTGGGGCTAACTTCTCCTCCAGGAACTCCTCAATCTTGTTGGTGTCTGTTTTGACCTCATCGTTGTAGAGGAGGAACGGAGGCTGAGAGCCCGGAGCCAGAGCCTTCAGCACATCCGGTGCCCTGCAACACAGCCGCAGACAACAAACGGGTTGAGCTCACCAAAGATGGCCATGCAAAATAAATGTAGAGTACAGAAGGGAGGAAGAGCTCACTTTCTCCGATTTCATTTAGATACTTACATTCTGTCGTCTAATTTACTCAAAAAGCATTTCACACATTACATGTTATTTTTTGATAGTTTTTACCAATAACTTTCTAATTCAAATTCCTCTTGATTATTGGTATTGCGCGTATCATTTATAATAAGTACAATAATAATAATAAGGAAAGTTGTAGCAGTAGTATTCCTCTTCATTGTGAGATTAAATCTACGGTTTAGTACGCTGAATTGAAAAACCCAGCCTGATGCCAAACTTTTCCGTTATTAAATCAGCGTGCGCCTTGAAATGTCACTACATCTACAGACGATGTCGCCCTGTCTGCAAAACTGTCATTCATTCCCTCATATGTCTCGCCAAAGCCACTCCCATAAAATCTTCATTGTGTTCGGAAACACACGGCGGGCGGGTGAAAGATTCTGCTAATGCCAAATGAGTTCAGGCGTAGGCAGATTGCCATGAAGGTAGACATGCTGATTAGGGCGTTCAACAAGTTTTATTATGGACCTGCCACCACCCCAGCTTAAAAAAACATTACCAAGCAGTGCACCTGCAGAGCCTGCGCGTAGAGGAATGAACTATCAAAGTGCAGCGTGTCAAAAATAGTTTATATTCTTGTTGCAGTCCATCACATTATGCATGTCTCAAAAACAAGGCCGATGAACTTCACTTGGGGAAAAGGATGTTTTCTTACCTCTTCATGTCCACAGTGGTGAGGCGAAATTTGATGCCTTTTAGCCAAAGAATCATGAAGAGTCTTTGAGAGAAAGGACAGTTCCCCACACTGTCAGCATCTACACTGGCCTGACAGACACAAGGCAGAACATCATGAACACACACACTTCCCCTTGGCTTGCATACACGCTGATGTTGAAACATCAGAAGTCATCTTGTTTTTGAAATAGGACACCACAGTTCAAACCACAGAGGAATTTAAAATGGGGAGTTAAATGACCCAGTATTCAGAGTCTCTGTGTCTCCGTTAATATCGTTGAGTCACGCACTTTAAAAAGGGCAGGACAAAGATTTCCAAACTGGACAGGCCTCTTTTTAGTTTCTACTGTCCTCCGTAAGTATTCGCTCTAATACTTTCCAAGAATAAGACAAGTTGGATAAAGCTACATTTAGCTATAAAGCAATTAAGGAAAAATAGTATCAAAGCAGACACTGATACCAAGAAATTGACTTTCTTTTGCTTTCTTTTTACTAAGATACACTGGTTTAAAAACCACACATTCAAAATTAGTTTGAATAACTTTTAAATGTTTAAATGTTGTCTGTTCAAAGTAATAAATTGAAGTAGACATCCGTAGAGTTTGAGCAGTTTTTTCTAAATACACACATCACAACTATTATAGGTCTTACCTTAACAAAGAGTTCAACATTAGGGACCTCCGACATCTTTATTTCTTGCTGTTTCGTAGTCCTGATGTCCACTTATTAGTATTGGATCCACAAAATGATCTTGTTGCTGTCAATGCAAAAAACTATTCATTCAAAAAGAAAATCTTTCACTGGGAAATTGACACTACATTGCTGGTGCTGTTATGGATTTTTTTTCACTCAAATACACTTATGTCACACTTTCAAAGTTTCAATACGCATTGGTGGTAGATGTGTTAGTGAAGTCTGTACTCACAGTCAGCGACGGACCCAAGACAACTGCTTTTTAATCCAGTATTTCCCCTTTCCTTCTCTTCTCTGCTCTCTTCTTTGTTTGTCTTTCACCACACCTGACATCCTCATGTGGCAGACCACACCCTCTGTGGCCTTTCCAGTCGGACCAGCAGAGCTGGATCTCCCCTTTCAGCCTGGCAGCCTTCCTGCAGACTGGGAAAGAACTCTTCCTCTCTCAATTTGTGATTTTCTCAATCTGTGCACTTTAGCCCCCATCTGTCTGTGTCAATGCATTATTACCAGTTTACTGAGGCTAACATATCAGCGTTGTTTTCCAAACACATAATTTGATTGACTTAAGGCTTTGTGCGGGTAGGAGGATTAAATGTTGATTTACATTGACAACTGGGTTAATTAAGTCATTATATGGTTTGAAGGAAGTATGCGTGAACATTACATGTCGATGTTACAGAACATCTTAATCTAAAAGCAGTTGAAAGCTACAAAAACCTCTGCTCTTTGGGATTCTGGCTGTCAACAAGATCATTCAAACCTGATTTCTTTTCCTATATAGCCTCATTGCCATCAATGTGGCCGGTCACCAACGATGTTGTGCAATGAAGCCTGATTCTTGAATAAATAAAATATATTTATCCCCAGACGTTTTGGATTCTAAAAAAAGATGACGTGAAGGAACTTTTAAAACTATTTTTAGAACATTTGTTGTATAAAAAAAAAAATCAATGGAACAAACTGAAAATGAAGTATGAAAAACAAAGGTGCACACAGGTTTCTGTTCACATACTCGGGGCAAATATTTCATTTGCATATCTTGTCAGAAAGAATTTGAAAAATGTTCATACTCAGAGAGGACCATTTTTGAAGTGTTTGGATGTGTTGCTACGGTTTCACAAAAAAAAGAGATTCACTTCCATAAAGTAGCATACCTAACCATATCATATATTTCTCTCTTTATGTGAGTTATCAATGGTGGTTTTGTGGTTTTGTGTCTCTTGCTTGTTGCCCATCTTACGCTTAGTTTGATGTGTTTGTTTTTGCCTTCATCAGCTGCGGCCTACTATCAGTTGTGAATCTGCCTTCGTGACTGGCAGAAAAGGGTAGCGGCTGTTCACAATATTTCAGTGATAGGAGCGAGGATGCAGAAACACCCTCGCAGCAAGTTGACGCCGTGTGGCCCGCCGAGAACAATGAGTCAACACACATTGGTGGAGATCTGTCATGCCATATATGTCACTAGATAGGCGAAGATGCCACCACAGAGGAAATCAAGAGGGCGTGGTGGCAGTTGCTTATGACTGTTCCCTGTGGAATCCACATTTGGAGTCATAGATTTTTTTAGGTCAACGAGTAACTTAGTACTGTCATGCCAGAGATCTCAGTGAAAAGTATTCTACTTTGATCTCAATCGTCCCTCCGACAGGAACAAAACCAAAGGCCGACTGATAATCCCGCGCAAGTAAATCTCCCGCTCACAGTCGTGTTAAAGCCTCCTATAATACAGATATCCTGTGCTCAAAAGCACTTGTTGTCCATCATCAACATACTTATTTACGAAACAAAGAATGAGTGTGTACAACGGGTTTTGTTGTACTGTGCAAATTCAACGATTAAGTCACTTAAAAATGTTTTTAACAGCTTCAAAGAACATTAGATTTCTTATTCAACTTCAAAACCACGGGATAAACTGTAAAAATACCAGCATAATAAGGCTAATTAACTGTGCGACCAAAGCTAAAATGCATTACAACAACAACAACAACAAAGTACTTCCCCCAACAAAGCGAAAGCATAAAAAATCGTTAAACAATTGCAAAAAACAATGAGCAATAAAGACAGAGTTCATGTCTCCTCCATCTGAGTCCAATACAACCACAGCTGTATTGTGTCATCGAATAAATAAGACCCTGAATTGGTTAACTTCCCGTCTAGACACCAGCAGGCTGTAAGGCGTCATAACACACACTTCATCCAGACCCAGGACCAAGCGGCAATGTATTCAGGCGACAAAAAGATAAGAGAAAATAAATAAACAAACAGCAAATGCTTTATTTTATTTTCACTCTTTTTTTTCCAACATATGGAACCGAGCTGGTACAGCGAGGTAAACCAGTGGATACATTTGGAGGGAGTACATTTACTCGCAGTCTGAATTTAGCTTAGGGAAGTTGCTTTTGTGTTGTAACGACAAAGAACATTTGACTCCAATTACAGCGGCAACAACAAACGCATGTCTGTACTGCAAAAATAGATAATGTTACTGAAGCCTGTCAAGAACTGAACAATAGGTGAGGTGAATGCTTCAGAATCTGTTCTGGGTGCAACAGAGATACAAGAAAACAATGTCAAAAGTTGTAAGCTCTGCTCATCCTATCATGTTTCACATTGACAGAACAAAATCTGAAGAAAACAATTAGGAAGGTGCAGACAAATGTCTCACCTGATAATGTCCCATACATGCAATAAAACAACTAAAGTGACAAACAAACAGTAAACCGTTTCTCCATTTCAAGTCAACATATGTTCGTTTGGATTGTGGAGATATTCACAATTCGCTCAAAATCTCCCAAAAGAATTGTCTTATCAAAAACCCTTGGACATTGTCTCTGGCCTACCACATTTGAAAAATATGATTCTATTGCCCGGCCAGCAGTATACGCTAAGAGTAAGATGCCGGTTTTGAAGGAGCAAAAAAAAAAAAAAGGGTATGCTGTTAAAACCACGTTGGTCATTGAAGGCAAATTGAACACAGTCAAAAGATTTCATTGGTAAATTTGGATGTTCTAGTAAAACAAATAAGTGGGTTCAATGGAGACAATATGTCCGGTTTCATGAGAGGAAAACTAAGATTCTCCATTGTGTCCTTGAGAAATTTGACAGCCCGGTACTGGAATTGATAAGGGCAAAATTAGCAATTAAAGATGACAGAATTTTAAATACAGAACTTGCTCTAATGAAATCAGTGTCTGGAAATACGTTTTACTTTAGTAAGTTGCAGCGTTGGCCGGCTCCTCGTTAGTCCGCACGTCAGGGCAACGTCCGGACGGACGGATGGAGAGTCAGTCGTGGTTGACCGTGTCTTTGCAGGCAAGCCAAGGAGAACTTTATCTTTAACATCATTAAGGTCTTAGGTCTTTTCTGACAACATTTGAGGGATCTGATTAATTTGCGAGTAACAGGGTAAGGATGGCATGACACATGAAAAATGTGGAGCAAATAAGATCATTCATTAACGAATTGAAAACACTTCAATTTTCATGGCAAATTGTGGTATTTTGCCAAAGCACCACACTGACATGGTTTAAAAGTCTTTCAAGTGTTATGCACTGTTCAAGGTCTCAAGAATACACTGGCCAAATTTTAAAAAATGAGTGAAAATAGGCCAAAAGGGCAGATTTTCATCAATGAAACTGCAGCGCCCCCTAGTCTTCAAATATTATTTAAAAAAATTAGGGTCTGTTCAGGGGTTCAATGTTCACATATGTTACTTTCTTGGTGAGGGTAATTATGAGTCGTGACAGATTAAGCCGCACCCCTTGCAAAGTTCATTAGCCCCATATCTTCTCAAAACAATTAGATTTTAACACGGGGTCGGTTTGAATACGCAGAACCATAAACTAGGCTGACGGGGTTATTAGTTAGTTGGGGTTAGTGTTGTGTAACAACCCTCTATCTGTCCTTTGTTCATGATTCGAGTGTCTTGTAAAGCAACATGTTTTTTAGAGAGTTCGAGCAACAGAGGAGAGAAGACAGCGAATGAGGAGCTCGCCGTCCTCACCTGGCCGCCTCCACCGTGACGGTTACCAGCGAATTTGGCCTTCAGCTGCGCTTCCAGAAGTGCGGCACAGCCAAGGCTGTCACTTCAACATACTCAGAAACTGTAAAGTAAATAAACATTTCACTTCCTGGTGCCAGGTGACACTATGACTCGGGTTAAAACAAGTCAAACCTCAACCTCTGCTATATCTTCATCACCATCTTCATCAACAGACCCACTGCCAATGTCATCACACATGCGTTATGATAAAGGAAATAAAAAAGCACAAATTGTAATGTCATAATTAAAATGAATGATTATAAATGAATGACACACATTGTTCAACCGATTTGGGGCACTCTGTCCCGTGCAGCTTGGCAGCCCAAAAAGAATGTTTTACCCCAAGAGAAAAGGTCACACCCACTTTGGGCCCCTCATTTGATTGTACAGACATGTTTGCTGACATCATATGCATTGTTTTTAATTAAGCAAATTAAAGGGGCAGTGTAAGGTCCAAAAAAAACTGGCCTAGTGTGGTACTTTTTTACATTTTAGGGGGCGCTATAGGCACTTTTTACACAAATGCAATTTTTCACCAATCCTGATATACATGCCTAACTTAACAACTTTTTGAACAAGAATATAATTCCATTGAGAAAATAATTCCTTGAAATACAATACGTTTCTTCACGACTAGTCATACTAAGGACCCGAATTCTTCAAAATACAATAGGTTCCTCTAAGTGTGCGCAGGAGAGCCTCATTTAAATCCTAGCTCTCATTGGCAGGTTAGTCATACATTTACTGGGCATTTCTGGGTTTCAGATAGCTTAAGGAATCTCTGTTCAAAATGTTCAAAATCATTTTTACTGGTTGAAAAATACTCAAAACTTCAAAACCACATTGGAGTTTTTCTTGAATATGCTGTATTTGTAACAAATGCTGTATTTGGACAAAAGATATTCTTAAATTGTGGGTATTGTAAAGATGTGCCAAGTTCAGAATTAGTCGTTGGTTTCCATATATGCAAAATAAAAAACAATTAGCACATTTTGGGTACAATTTATATTGGTTTACGGTACAGTGAGGACAGGAAATCAGTGTAGAGATTAGTGAATGACAGGACTATGCCAACGTTGTCCCCAACACGACCTGGGCGTTTTTAAAAAGGGAGCGTTGCATTGACTTCCTGTAATTCAATTCAATTCAATTCATTTTATTTTGTATAGCCCAAAATCGCAAATTACAAATTTGCCTCGGAGGGCTTTACAGTCTGTACACATGCAACATCCTCCGTCCCAAGACCCTCACATCGGCACAGGAAAAACTCCCCAAAAAATGAAAAAAAACCCTTCCAGGGAAAAAAGGGAAGAAACCTTAGGGAGAACGTCAGAGGAGGGATCCCTCTCCCGGGATGGACAGACTGCAATGGATGTCATGTGTACAGAATGACTCATACAGATGTAGAATACATTCAATTTCTATAACAGAAATTAATCAAAGAATTCCAAGTAGCCGGTCAGATGTATGACAGGACCACTGCAGGGGCCACCACCGTCAGATCGAACCACCATCCACAGAAGACTGTGGGGAGGGAAAGCAAAGATTTTAGGAAAGGGTAATAGTGATATGAATCATATTTAAAATTATGATGATGATGATGATGACGATGATGATGATAGCAGCAGCAGGCCAGCAGGGCCACGGCCAGAGTCAGGACCAGGGTCCTGACCGGACTACGATCTGCAGAGACCTGCTCGGCGAGAAAGCACAAAGAACTCCCGGGAAGGAGCTGAATTAGTCATGTGCATTAATGCAACGTGGATTTTAGTAAAAGGGGAGAGAGAGAGAGAGAGAGAGAGAGAGGAGTTCGGTGTGTCCTAAAAAGTCCCCCGGCAGTTTAAGCCTATAGCAGCGTAACTAAGAGCTGGTCCAGGCAAACCTAAGCCAGCCCTAAATATAAGCGGTATCAAAGAGGAAAGTTTTAAGCTTTATCTTAAAGGAGCTGACTGAATCTGCCCCCCGGACTGAAAGTGGAAGCTGGTTCCACAAAAGAGGAGCTTGATAACTGAAGGCTCTGCCTCCCATCCTACTTTTAATAACTCTAGGAACAACAAGTAACCCAGCATCTATAGAACGCAGCTGCCTTGCAGGGCAGTACGGTGTTACAAGCTCTTTAAGATAAGAAGGTGCCTCACCAGCAAGCGCCTTGTAGGTGAGGAGAAGAACCTTAAATTCTATTCTTGATTTAACAGGGAGCCAGTGCAAAGCAGACAATACAGGCGTGATATGGTCTCTTTTATTAGTTCTTGTTAATACACGTGCTGCAGCATTCTGAATCAACTGAAGAGGCTTAAGAGATTTACAAGAACACCCTGCAAACAAAGAATTACAGTAGTCCAGTCTGGAGGAAACAAATGCATGAACTAATTTTTCTGCATCACCTTGAGACAGGAAATTCCTGATTTTCGATATATTACGTAGATGAAAAAAGGCGGTCCTTGAAGTATTCTTTATGTGAGAGTTGAAGGAAATATCCTGGTCGAAGAGAACTCCAAGATTCTTGACGGTGCTGCTGGATACCAGAGAAATTCCATCCATAGAAACTGTATCACGTGACAGCTGACTTCGAAGGCGCTCTGGGCCTATCAAGATAACTTCTGTTTTTTCTGAGTTTAGCATCAGGAAGTTGCAGGTCATCCAAGTTTTGATGTCTCCAAGACATTCTTGAAGTCTAACGAGCTGTTCGGTCTCCTCTGGCTTGATCGACAGATACAATTGAGTATCGTCTGCGTAACAATGGAAGTTGATGCGGTGTTTTCTGATAACGTCGCCCAAAGGAAGCATATAAAGGGTAAATAAGATGGGTCCAAGCACAGAACCTTGTGGGACTCCGTGACCAACATTGGTGGTCTTCGAGGATTCTCCGTTTACAAGCACAAACTGGGATCGATCCGATAAATAGGATTTAAACCAGCTAAGTGCAGTTCCTTTAATACCAATCAAATGTTCTAGTCTCTGCAGCAAGATACGATGATCGATGGTGTCAAAGGCGGCACTGAGGTCCAGCAAGACAAGAAAAGAGACAAGTCCTTGGTCCGATGCAAGTAGGAGATCATTCGTAATTTTCACCAGGGCTGTTTCTGTGCTATGATGCACTCGAAATCCGGACTGAAAGTCCTCGAACAAAGCATTGCTCTGAAGAAAGTCACATAGTTGACTTGCGACGGATTTCTCAAGGATCTTCGAGAGGAAGGGAAGATTAGAGATCGGTCTGTAGTTAGCCAACACCTCCGGAGCAAGAGTAGGTTTCTTAAGAAGAGGCTTAATTACAGCTATCTTGAAGGACTGTGGTACATGACCTGTCAACAAGGACAGATTCATAATATCCAGCAAAGGCGTGCTAATTAAAGGAAAAACTTCCTTAAGCAGCTTCGTTGGAATAGGATCCAAGAGACAAGTAGAAGATTTAGACTTCGAAATTGTAGAAGTCAGTTGATCCAGGGTGATGGAAGAGAAGCCATCCAAGTAGGCATCAGGGCCCACTGCTGCACCCAGGGTTCCTACATCCGAGGACGGGTCGGCACTAGTTGAGGGCAGGAGACCATCAATTTTCTCTTTGATAGTCAGAATCTTATCATTGAAGAAGTTCATGAAGTCGTTACTGCTGAGGTCCAGAGGAATACATGGCTCAACAGAGCTGTGACTCTCTGTCAGCCTAGCCACAGTGCTGAAGAGAAACCTGGAGTTGTTTTTGTTTTTCTCTATTAGTGATGAGTAGTAAGATCCTCTTGCGCTCCGGAGAGCCTTCTTATATGTTTTAAGGCTGTCTTTCCAGACTAGCCTAGATCCTTCTGATTTGGTGGAACGCCATAGTCGTTCAAGCTTCCGTACAGTTTGCTTTAAGTTGCGGGTTTGAGGGTTATACCAAGGTGCAAACTTCCTACTTGTTGCCATTCTTTTTTTCAGAGGAGCAATAGCGTCCAGCGTCGCTCTCAGAGAGTCCGTAGCAGTATCGAGAAGATTATCGATTTGGGACGGACTGAAGTTTTCATAGGAGTCGTCCGGTATTTTGAAACAGGACACTGAACTTAGAGCAGAAGGAATCGCTTCTTTAAATGAAGCTACAGCGGTATCCGATAGACATCGACTGTAGAAAACTTTGGCAGGAGGAGGTTCCGGTAGTAGAAATTCGAAGGTTATCAGACAATGGTCCGACAAAAGAGGATTCTGTGGAAAGATTCCATAATGATTTTCTGATTCATTCATTTTAACAAATAAATGGATAGTGGTGCCGTGAAATTTCAAAATCAAGCAAAAAACGTAGCAAAATAATTTAATGTAATGGTATGTGATGTGTAATGAATAAGCTTAAACCTGAAGAAATCCAAAAAGCATAAACCTCATCGTTCATTTATGATCCTTTTTCTTAAATCCTTTTGTGACAGGAGTGTGTAAGAGGGGTGTGCAGGAGGACTGTACTCACCTCAACGAAGATGCGCCTCCTCTTCTCTTTCCTCTGCGTTTTATTGCTGTATCTTCTCAACGGATGGCCGAGGGCATCGCAGGCACCGAAAGCCATAAATCCGACCACCTTCCAGAGAAACATCACTATCCTGCTGTGGTACTGGCCCTTCGGAAGGCCCTTCAGCCTGAGGGGCGACGTGTGCTGGCACCTCTACGGCATCCCTGGCTGTAGACTGGTAGACCAGCGCTCCTTGTTCCCCTCAGCCGATGTGGTTGTGTTTCACAACGCAGAGCTGGTACAGGGACGCCAGAAGCTGCCCCTCAACCTCACACGGCCACGTGGCCAGAGGTGGGCCTGGATGTCCCTGGAAGCCCCTCTGCACAGCGGAAACTTGTGCCCGTACGGAAATATCTTCAACATGACCATCACCTACAAGAGAGACGCCGATGTCTCAATACCCTACGGCGAGCTGCTACCGAAGGAGGCGGAAGGACACCTGGTTGAAGAAGTCCGTCGGAATAAGAGCTTCCTGGTCTCTTGGGTGGTCAGCAACTACAGGAGCAACCACAGGAGAAGCCAAGTGTACGCAGAGCTAAAGGCCACAGTTCCTGTCGAGGTTTACGGCCGCTGGACAAAGAGACCCCTCTCCTCTTCAGCCCTCTTACCTGCAATATCTCGCTGCTACTTCTATTTGGCTATGGAAAACGCAATCGCCAAAGATTATGTCACTGAGAAGCTGTGGAGGAATGGGTTGCAAGGCGGGGCGGTGCCCGTCGTCCTGGGACCGCCGTTAGACGACTACAAAGCCGTGCCTCCACCCAATTCTTTCATCCACGTTGATGAGTTTGCATCAGTAAAAGACTTGGGGAAGTATCTACAAGGGCTTGCAGAGGACAAGAAACGTTACGATGAATATTTTGCCTGGAAAAAAACACTGGAAAGTGAAGCTTTACACAGACTGGAGGGAGAGACTGTGCAAGATCTGCTCACAGTATAACCATTTACCTCAGCAGAAAGTTTACTCCAACCTACAGGCCTGGTTTAATGCCTATGACACTCAAGCTTGCACAGCGCATCCTTGAGAATTAAAAAAAAAAAAACTCACACTTCGTGTATGTATGCACATGTCCTTTAACCACCTTATAAGAGAGCAATGAGTCAATTAATCACACCATAGTACTGATATGCCCAGCAGTATTTAACAAACCTCACTAGGGTTATAGTACAAGTTGGAAGTTGGTTTAAAGTTTTGCCCAAAACACAGCAATTGCTTTGAATTCAACCCAACAGAGCAGACTGAGGTCAGCAGTATAAAACACAGGACAATACTGTTCCGTTCTAAAGGAAAGCACCATGTTAAAGGATTTGATCAAAAATGTTTGACGTTTGTCATTTCACATTTGTGTTACCACATACATACTTCCTCAAACTGGTGTTAGTCATTTTCAATTACTGTGGGTAGTGACTTTTGCATCTGTTGAACGCAAGGCTAAAAATTGCAATTGCAGTTAAAAAAAAACGTTGGAAATCGAAAACTTTACCAACATGTAAAAAAAAAAAAAAAGAAATTAAAAAGACTTATACACATCAAGACAAATTTGTTTTACTTGAATAGTTGCATAGATTTATAAGTGTTTTGAAAGAAAACATTGTAGGTTGGATAATGGAATCCACTTAATCGCTTTGGTTTTACAGTCTTGCATAATCACACATAGAAGATACGTCAAACAATGTGGCAAAATTGTAAATCACTGAAGTGAAAGCACGGTTTGGATTTTTTCAATGTTAATTCTTGCAAATAAATTCACAGCATTTAAAATAATTTCAGTCGATAGTGAATAAATTACATTTCATGTCTTGATGTCTAAAAAAATTCTGGAAGACCAGATAACCAAAATACTCCATTAAGCACACAAACTAAGTATTGTGTTATTCAACATTTTGTAAACATAAAAACCCTTTACAAAAACATATTGAAATACAATTTGAAAAAAATTGATCCGGGTCACATTAGACAATGTCGCTATAATTCACCTGAGACATTCATAAAATATTGATTGTGTGCAAATGGCAGATAGCAGCTCAGACACGCGAGTAACAAGTCATTATTTAAAAGTTACATCACTCCTTCCCCCCACACACACACACAAAATGTTTGTTAAAAAGACAATAAAGAAACAACCGTAGGACAAAAATCCTTCAAGTATACAAGGAAGGCATATTGGTTTAGAATAAGAAATACAAAAGAAACATTGTGCAAAACCAAAATGGAAAATGTGAGTATTTGCATTTGTTGCAGTATTCGTATTGGTCTGATCGGCCTCATTTTTCCATTTCAAAGAGGAAGATCTTTTGGTCTATTCAGATGAAAGTATTGCACAAACATTGACAAACTGCCAGCGATTTTGGTTAAAAATAGCAATGATTTCATTATCTGCACCACAGAAAACCACAGGACGCATTACCATGGCCCTTTAGCTCGCATTTACATCCACATTCTCACCCAACAACTGGACTATGTATTAAAAACAAGTTACCATCTGTACCAAATCTCCCTTTGACGTTGATCTAACGTTGTAATGATTAAAGCCTATTACAATAACTTACTATGCATTAGCCAATTAAAAATAAAAAGGGCATGTTCAGTTTTAAATCTGTCAGTTTGAAGTCGAGTCCAGTTATTTGAAGAGGATGTAGCCCACTGCAGGATCAAGGAGCCACTCCCATCTCCCCGCTGTAGTCGGTAGACTCCCCACTTGGAATGTTTCTATCCCACTATCAACAGATGTAATCTGTAACTGGGTTTAGAGACTCTTCTTCGGCTATAGTGGAGGTCGGACGGAGAGGCATGGGAAAGCCATCTGTGGCTCCGGCCTACCTGCGCACCAGTTTATCCAGTCAGGTGACCAACTAGTCCAGGGTGCAGGGCTTGTTTCAGCAGGTCAGGCCGATGGAGCTGCGGCATGTAGAGTGTAGGAGGAGGGGCGCCGTGGTAGCTGGAAGCCGGGTAGCCCTGATTGGGAATCGGGGAGTTGACCATGTTCAGCGGGGAAGAACTCTGCTCGTAGTACTGGCCGTCGCACTCCTCGTCTAGTGGCAAGGCCAGGCGCTTTCCCTTCTGTCGTCGGTTACAGAACCACACGCGTACAACCTGGCAGCAATGACATTTGACTTTTAAAATGTGACCAATGAGACACATGCCATGTACAAAGCAGAAGAGGGGGGGCACATAGGAGGTCTATGGTTTGTACTTACATCTCTCTCTAGACCCAGGTCATCTGAGATGTGTGTGATTTCTTGAGTGTTGGGCTTGGGGCACTTGATGAAGTAAGACTCCAGGGCAGAGCGCACGGCTCCCTCCAGACTGGTCCTTCTCTTCCTCTTTCTGGTATCAACAAATACCCTCTCAATCTTGTACATCTGAGGATTAGAAAACATTTAAGCCATACAACGTCACATCTAGCTTCTGAAGAAGTGTATTGTGCATAGGATTCATAGTATGAACCGCTTGGATCGTGTCACACATTATGGTCAAAGACAGTTTGTGGTCACGAAACGGCTCTTTTGGCCACTGGGTGGCGCGTTGCACTCCACATGGGTCTTAATCTAGGCCTGGCCAGAAGAAAGTTGGCCAGGCCTGAAAAGACCCATGATCCTATGTGGGTTGGTGATCGTCTGTTGTCTTGCAAACGAGCCGGCAGATGTTAGAGAAGCAGACTTACATCCTGGGGATTGTCCGAGGTCTCTGCCTCATTCAGCCATCTCTGAAGAAGGGGCTTCAGCTTGCACATGTTCTTAAAGCTCAGCTGCAGAGCCTCAAAGCGGCAAATGGTCGTTTGGCTGAACATCTTACCTATGTGAATATACACAACACATGATAAAATAAAGCAAGGGTCATTGACTTCCATTTCCTACATTGCAGATTAATTGCTCCTTTTCTTAAGGACGTTGGTCCTAACTAGGAACTTTAACACCCCAACGAGAACTCCAGCAAGTTTACAATTGGATTTCCATGCAGTATTATTAGAGTAGCTCCCAGATGATCCTTGAAGACATGCCAGGATAAATTCTCAACGTTGGGGTGCCTGATGCTGGCCCTTTATTTTAAAAAAGCAAACACAATTTAACAATTCTTACTTTAAAACTAGAGGGGGAAATAGCTTAATATAAACCAGCATCTGCCTGTGGTTAACAAACCTACCATAGAGGTTTCCCAGGGCAAGGCCAACATCAGCCTGGGTGAAACCCAAGGTAATGCGTTTGTGTTTCAGCTCTTTGGCAAACTGTTCCAGCTCTTCTGTGGAAAGATTCTCCTGAATGGGAAAATGAAAAAACAAAACCGCAATATGGTATAAGTCGGCACTGTGGGGAAAGTCATTTCTGAGAGTTTTATTGGATATTACAAATGGGGAAACTAGAGGACCGATTTGATGGCTGTTCTTACCTCTTCCGAGTCGCTGCACCCGCCGCTGGAGGAACCGCTGCTCCGCGTGGAAGAGGCCGGGTTCTGCGCCTGGGGCCCGGCGGCACTCTGGGTGGTGTTGACGCTAAAAAATGCGTTCCCCGGAAGCCCGTTGCTGGGGGGAGATGGGGACATCGATGGTGAAGATGCCGAGGATGTTGAGGGGTTTTGGTTACTGCTACCGGGTGGAGTGATGTGGGTGATCCCAGGCCAGAAGGACGGGTTCCAGGCCGGAGAGTAGAAGACGCCATGGGACATGGCGGCGGACGCCGGCGCAGTTGGATACTGTTGAACCTTTATCTCCGTTGAGTAGTCATTGCTGGTGTCCTTTTCGGTTTTGATTTCGTTCAGTTTGATTTGCTCCCGGGTCTCAGCTTGTGGGGGGCTCAGGTTTGTCGGCTGGCTTGCTCCCGTTGCGCCGGCTACCTGGCCGGTGTACTCGGGCGCAGCAAAAGGATACCAGTGCTTGGGTTGCCCAAACTCGCCCGTTTGAAGATCGGATCCGCGGTAGTCACTGGTGACTGGTGGGAAAGCAAAAAAGGTCTGCCCGGACGCCGGTGTGATGCCACCATAAGCGGTCTTGTTGTAGAAAAGGCCCGGGTCCGGCAGGACGCCGTGCGGGAGCTGGAACGACGCGGGGCTGCCCGAACACTCGTGACCCAAAACCTGGTTGCAAGGGTTGGTGCGGCTGAAGTCATACGGCCTGACTTGGCACTCCGGACTCTGCGATCTTTCAGACATCTCCCAAAATGCGTGAGAACCGGTCATAAAGCGAGCGTCCCAAATTAAATTGCTGGAAAATGAAGAAAACAAAATAAAAAAGAATAAAAACGATAAAAGAAGCAGCTTTGCCAACAACAACTCACTGAGGAAAGTCCGTCTTGGGGGGCGCTGGGGCGATTATGCAGAAATGTAGACCTGGGCTGTTGCCGTTTTGGTGCAACATAACCACCTACACGCCTACGACCTACCACATGAAGTTCTGGCTTCCACGCAGACGCCAGTAACTCCACCTTCAGGCTCAAATGCTCCTCTGCGGCCTCGACCACACGCGTTTCGCTGTTCCCAGCTGCAGGAATTGGAAATCGGCGTAACTCGTCGCCCATTGGCTGGCCGAGACAATCGCGCACAGCTGATGGTGAATTTGTGAATGACCTTGATTCTTCCTAAAGTAGTGGGCGTGTTTTAACATACATTTAAATCCATTTGGTTCGCAGAACAACTGCCCGTTCTGCTTTTAAAGCGATTTTTAAACGTAGCTTAGCATTATACAAAACATATCAACGATTAAACCGTGTTAAGTCAACTTAAAAAAAGAAGCATATTTACATTGCTAAATAGGCACGAGCCACTTCTCCTGTAAATACATGTTGTAACACTATAACGTCCTCAGCTCATACATGAATTATATTGCTGGGTTTGTTTAAGGTATTCCTCTTTAAGGACATAGCTTTGATATTAAAATCCTCAGCATTGAGATCAGGGTTTATTTTAATCAGTATCCTTTCAACGAGATGATTTGGGGTTGTAATATGGGATAAATAAAAGTTTACACAATGGATTGGGCTACATTACTTGGTAAAAATATGAGACCAACTAATTAATGTTTTGTGCAACTCCTAACGCACACAAAGATGAAAAGAAAAGTGTTTGGAAAGCATGAGATAAACCGTGAAGATTGCATCATGCGCCACATTACGCCTTTGTGCTATTTTTGTTAAAGGATAACTGCTTTATCTTAAAGAATAATTTGTATGCATATATATATTATATTATATATATAAATGCATACAAATTATTCATAAAACATTGTTCACGGAGAAATAGGAGCCACTTTTAAATCTGCATTCCTTTCCGAGCTACGAAAGAAAGAAAGCAGAGAACTACATCGTAAAACCTCCAGCCTCATTCAGGTGAACTTCTCCCATTCACCCTTGATCGATGGTCGTTCAAAAGCCTGGATGGCCGCATCACTGATACAGATGCGCTCCCCCAGCGCGAGTCGTTGGCTGCAGATTGCGGCAGGAAGACACACTGCGGGAAGAGAGGGGGGGGGTGCCATTGTGCGATCTGGCCCCGGGGCACCCCGTGGATTTCAGATCCCGAGTTGCGATGGTCGACCATTAGCTCCTTTTCAGATTGGAACAATAAGTCTCAACCCTTTGATTCAAAAAGATTCCGCCCCACACCCACCTCCTCCCGTCTCACCCCCCCCCCCCCCCCCTCGCCCCCCCCCCCCCTCCCGTGCTGTGAAACAAACACCAGGCTGAAGTTTCACCCTGGTCTGCGGGTCCGACCTTCATTGGGGCCATTTATTATCCAACGGCTTCCCGTCTGATGTCGCCTAAAGGTCCGAAAGTGGTCCGAGGTCCGGGCTTCTGTGTGCGGACCCAATAATAACGCCCCCCCCCCCCCCCCCCCCCTTTCAGACAAATGAGTAGCACATTCATCCAGGCTTATGGGACTATTTTTTAAATGATTGAATTGGCTTTATTGAATTGACTGTGCTGCCTCCAGTGATACCTCAATGTTGAAACACGTGAAGTAATTACTGTATTTTTCCAGATTGTGCTATTACATGCGTTACTTCACAAAATATGGGGGGTGGAATAACACCACAAAATATGACAGGAATACATCGTTTTGTTACACCTGCCGTGTGTCTCTTTTTCACAGTTTCCAACCAGAATTTTATCAAATGTACTACATTTTTTCTTCTGAATTTCACCACAAAGAAACAAAAAAAAGTTACGTAGGCCCGGGACGGGGATCATGAGGGGGGCTTGAAAGACATCAAACCCTAACTACACAAGCATTGTTCTGGGCCATGGACTTGGGGGAATAATTGTCATGCAAAAGCCAGACAGCAAGAGAGAGAGATAGCAGACTTTGGGCAGGGCTTCAGAGAGAAAGGCACAGCGGAGCACAGAGCTCTCAGGGTGTCCAAAGGAGGGAGGGGAGGGGAGTTAGTGTTGAATAGCTCAGTACAGTGAGGAGGAGATGTGTGAGGGGAGTATCTGGGTATTTAGTTGCCCTCCCCCCCTCCCTCTCGCCCCCCCTGCCCCCAATGTCTCAGATCTTGTCTTTAGTTCTTTTTAAGTGGCCTCTTCAAGACACCTATAGGAGATCTGCTCGCAGGGCAAGTCCGGTCAAACAGTGAAAGAGAGACGGGTTCAGATAAAAGAAAGGCTGCTGATGCAGCGTTAGTGTGAACGTGTTGCTCACCTCAACTAGTCACACCGTTTGGAGACTCCCACCTTGACCAACTGTAACCAAGCCAACCACAGAGAATCAGACTGTCTATTACTCCTTTAAATGATTTATCTTCAATTGTTCTGCTTGCCACCTTCACTGCTGTGTACACAGAGAGGTTCCTGTGTGTGGTATCCAACTCAGAAGTGCTGCAGTATTTGATTGACTGGTGGTCAGCAGTAAGGAACTTACTGCTTTCACTGCGTTGCGGCTTTTTGTTTTATTTTTATTGGCATGCACTGCTGTCTTTCCTTTAAGGATGTGTGTTTTGCTCATGTCAACACCTCCTCATATGTCATGAGTTTGTTTCATTTGCAGAGTGATGCTGTTACTAGATAAGCACTTCTGAGAAGGTCGGTTTTTGGGAAAGGCTACGAATACTGTTGTCATCTTTGGAGGTCTTGCTTGAAATTAGAAAACGGTCCAAATATATTTTGGAATAATGACGGCAAACTCAAGGAAAAAAAGGCAATTTTAAAGCTCTCATGGTGATGTACTTTAACAAAATGAATATGGACCTAAAAGTGAGTTTCTACTATTAAAAGTTAGTGATAGATACAACTAATTAGACTGGAATTGAAATACTGCTCAAACCGTTGAGCAACACAAATATCAACCATCTATCATCAACAATGATGGCTTTTTAATTTTCCTCGGCCCCCACCTTTACAGACCCTCCGACCCACCCGGGTTTTCATCCGAGGGCCAATGGCTGCTGTCCTTCCACTGTCTCCTTGCACAAAGGGCTTTTACGGCCCTTAGCATGTGGCTCAATGGGAACCTGAGCAATCCCCACCCTCCCCAACA
This sequence comes from Apeltes quadracus, assembly GCA_021346845.1. Classification (NCBI taxonomy): domain Eukaryota; kingdom Metazoa; phylum Chordata; class Actinopteri; order Perciformes; family Gasterosteidae; genus Apeltes; species Apeltes quadracus. Next base: position 7,982,059 of record CM037930.1, on the reverse strand, counting down.
CAGACACACAACCCCATACACAAAACCCACAGAGGTACATGCATGATTTCTCTCTGAACCTACCCCCCAACAAACACACACACACACACACACACACACACACACACACACACACACACACACACACACACACACACAGTGGGTGTAGTTGTGCTGAAAACCAGCTGAAAGCCCATTAACTAAAAAATAGTTGTTTTAATGCTTACAAATTCCTTGCGTAATTAGTTTTCTGCGGTGGTCAAAAGAGTGCTTATAGTTTCCACGGTGCACATTTTGATTTGAGTATTTGCCGCAGTGTGGGACTCACCATGCTCTGGTCTTAGCATTCAATATATCTCAAAATCCTCAAAGTTTTGGCCTCGTCTCATCCTCAACATACCTCCCTCACGCTCTTGACTGGGTCTCTGTTGAGGTGGTCTTGACTACAACACTGCTTGTTTCATCTGCTCGTTGAAATGATATGTTTATACTGTGTACCGAGTGCTGCCAGGTCTTGGAAAGATCGACATCCTAACAAGAATCTAAGATTATTTTATTGTGGCTAGTTTTCATTAATGCTCTTGAAAACAATAGCATAGATCATTTCAACATCCTTTCTAAAATCACATCTTTGTATTTCTCTCAACTCTGGAATTCTTCGATTACGGTTGAGAACCAATTGCAATGTTTTGACCCCTGTTGCATCTCTTTCCCTCTGTGCATGTGGTTCTTGCAACTAACACAAATTAGGCAATTAGTTGTGATTGATGTTTATATATATAATTTATTTTTGGGGGGGGGTGTATACTAAGCACAGAAGGAAACAAAGTAATTTCCACATGTGGTAAAAATTTTAATTCCAATCCTTGGTCTGCATGTACAAATATCTATAAAAGTGAACACATTCACTCTTTGTATGTACATTTTGCAGCAAGAAGTTAACCTGGGCCCGACAAGAAGACAGCGAGGAAAGAGCGACAATACAAGATAGTGATATTTATCACCTACACATCCATCAGTATAGTCCGTCACCAAAATTTCATCCAAGTGCTCATAAATCACTTTTACTGTATGTTCCGCCTTCAGCAACAAGATGCATACATACAGGAGGCCGAATAGTTCAGCAAAGCATTAATCAAACACAGTAAGTCAAACCATGCAAACAGACGTCATCAAGTACTTCATTTTCATATATATATATATATTCTATAATCTTAAAATCTTTATGTGCAGCCTTTATGACAATGAATAAAATTGGCAACACCAACAGTAACCACCTTGTGTTGTGATAGGGAGGTTTTACAGAGGTATCACCGAGATTTGATCTGTGAGGAATGTGGTTTAGACGGTAGCTACTGCATGACAAAACAAGGAGAGGGCACCTGTTTCTCTGCTTATGTATGTGTGTGTGTGTGTGTGTGTGTGTCTCAGTGTGTCGTAGACGTCTGCTGTTGGATCACATTCTTTGGAAATAGCTACAGAAATAAAGGGAAAGTAACAACGTGGGAGGGAAAAATCTCAGAGACGAAACACCTACAGGGACATATCCGGGACGACTGATAACATTGTGTCAGAAATAAATTAACAACATACATGTGTAGTGAGAAATGCCGTTATGGGGGCAGATGTGGTAGAGGGGAAACAAGAAAACAATCTTCTTTATTTATTTTTTTAATCACCTCTGCCTGTATCCTCCATTTCTATTTGCATGCAATGCGAGATCAAGTGGTTTCCTTCAGAGAAGTGGCTCGTATACCTGTGTGTAAATATCTGTGTGTGTGTGTGTATTTGTGTGTTTGTGAGGTGTTCAAGAATTCCCTTGATAATGTAAAGTGGAGTCATCAAACAGCGGGTTCTTCACTTCCATCTCTCCCGTCTGTAAAAGGAGGAAATATAATTCACTTTGAGTCATACGCAAATCCTCACAGTGGATTATTGTAAGTTTAAGTGCACTTGTGCGTTTCCTACCGGTGCGAGTCCGGGACACTCGTACACCGTGAAGTCTCCGCCCACCTCCTCCTCATCGGACGTGACCTCGGCGTCCAGGACCTTCTGCTCGGGTTTGTTACTGAGGAAGGAAAAGGAGAGACACCGGCATTCAGTCAAACGCGGTCGGAGGAAGTGGTTGAACATTTACACTCTGCATTTAAGAAATGAGAGGCAAGAAAAAGTGAAAAAGGGAGGGAGTGACACCGGGAGGGTTTAAAAAACAAACAAACAAACAAAAAACAAACGTACGTTCCCATCGAGAGCATCTGCTGTTTTTGATGTTGGTAGTGATACATTTGAGCGCTTTGAGCCAGAGTCTTATCCCCCACCTGAGGAGACAACAGAAGAAGGAAGCGTGGATGACTTCTTTAAAAAAAAAAAAAAAAAAACAGCTTCCAGTCACATGTCGTGGTTACTACACAGGAAGAACAGAGAGCTGTGGACGAAGCAAGCGCTAACAATTACAGTGGGGAGAGGGGGAAAGGCGGCGCGCTTACAGATGGAGCGCTGGCTGTGGTGGCCGGTCCGCCTGCCCCTTGGAAAGCAGGGTAGTCCACCTTCTGGGCCAAACGAGAGTCTTTTTGAAACCTGTGGGAGGGAATCGTGAATCGTGAGTTTTTCCCCCCAATTCTGTCTCGGCATTAGGAAGTAACCTTTGACCTTAAAATGAACCGCAACTTAGCAATCAGGTGGGAATGATCAAAATCAAGTGAAATTGGACAGAGAAAAATTCTTTCAACTTGAGATTACTTGACAACAAAGAGATCAACTCAAGCGTTCTGTTCCGTTAACTTTTTTTAATTCAGGCCTTCCACACTTACCTGACGTAGCAGACGGCTGCCAGGATCAGGGCCGCGGTGCCGACCACCCCGCACAGCGAAATCACAACTGCAGGTTTTCACGAAAACAAAGAGGGAAACGTAAAAAAGGTGTCAGGGAGCAAACCACAACCGTTTTTTGTGTGTGATAAACACAATCATTTCTTAGCCCACTCGCTCGATACAGGCTGCTACGAGCGTCCCGGTATTAATGATGGGCGGCGTAGAAGCAATAAACACGCTGGGATGAATAGAATTAAAAAAGGAGAGGAGAAGTGACGCCACGTCTGTGCTTTCACTTCCTGTGTGCCAGCAGACTCACTGACGATGAAGTTGTCCCTTTTGGATGTTGGCACGGCCACAGGGCCCAGAACTCCAGCGGCCCTGGGCTGGTGGGGGGTCGGCGTGTTGTGAGGGCCGGGCGCCGCGGGGGCCGAAGTGGTGGCGTTGAGGGTCTCGGCCAAGGGACGTCCCCGGTCTGTCTGTCTGAGTTTGGAGGCATCCGTCTCGCTTTTATCAACAACCGCTGCGGCCACTGGAGACAGTGTAGAAAACACAAAGGAGGATAATTGAGGGGTAGCCTGAGGGGAAATATCAACATCTGATGCAGCTGAATGTCATAATGTTAAATCCTCTTTACGTTACTTAAAGAAAACTCAATATACTAGAAGAACTTAAAAGTAGATCGCACACATCTGAACTGAAAAGAGTCTTACCGGGATGTTTGATTCGCTTTGGTGGTTTGATCTCTGTCAGCTCCTGTTTTTCAATGACGGAGTGAATGTAATCGATCTCTTCATCCAGGTCAGGGTAGAATGCCACTTTACCTACAGACAAGATTTAAAAGTCGCACTGATCAACTTCAACATGAATTAACTCAATGAATTAAAAAAATGGATTAAAACGAGGAGAATGATTTGTCTCAAGGATGTACGTTATTCATCTTTTCACATCTCAAACTGCTTTTCCCCCTCTGTTGACTAATCCTGTGCTGTAAAATACATTCAAATATCCCAAATGAATAGTCCAAACTGGGAAACGGGACCATGGACATATATGGCGCTAATTTAGCTAAACAGCTCCCATTTTTTCCGTCGCTGTCCATACTGACGTCCAATAAATATACATATTTCTGCATCGCATTCTACTGCATATGAGAAAGGGAGAGAGCGAGGACCAATGCACATGGATGTGGTTTCCAGGGCTTGCCTGTGAAGTGATGAACAGGGAGTGCGTCATGTGGGTTGTTTGTTTGTGGACTGATAAAAAAAAGGAGACAATACTAAACTGTTGTTAACAGCCCTTGAGGCCAGACAGCGAGGCGCATTCCTGCAGTACGGCCGAGGTGTCCAGGGCGACCGGGGCCGACAGAGTGTGTGTGTGTGTGTGTGTGTGGCCGGGGGGGAGGAAGCACCGCAGGGGGCCGGGGGTGGGGGGCGGGGGCACGAGCACTCAGCCAAACTTTGGCCTCACCGGCTCCCAGTTGCTACAGTCACAATAGATCCCGTCGCTCGCTGCTAATGGTGGCGATCAGAGTGTTATTTCCCTTCACAAAAGGTTACTCTGCACCATCAAATACCAAATCACAGGTATTTCGCCCCCAAAGCTGGAGAGGGGGAAAAGATAATACCGGGGGGGTAGGGGGGGGGAGCATTTGCTTGCACTACTTGCTGAAGATGATAAGCCAACTGGCATCATTTGCCAATAAAACTTGGTTTTGATTTATGTTGAAACCAGTGCAGACAAATAAATGATCAATGAACAATATACATCTAAACAAAACTGCCATTTAAACACCACCTTCACTATATTAATGATTACATAATCCCTTGTGCTGCAGAAGGCCGGCCATCTGGCTCAGCCAGTGTGCATGATATGACATGCCAGCACTTTCACTGCCTGCTTTGTTACTTTCTTACCCCCCTCCACTAATGGCCATTTAGTGCACTCCATGGCAGGTGTCAGTGGAGGAGGGATGCACCATCTGCACTTTGCAGGTGGTTGAGAGCTCCAACTGTGCCCGTGTGCTCTCCAGGAGCGCGTTGTAATGCAGGAGAACATTTTAGAGATATAAAACAATGAGCTGCTTATCCTGTATTTTCTTTAGTGTTGATTTGTGATGTGCAGGGAGATAAATGAGCAGAATTTATTATTACGGATAAAGCCTCATTATAAAGTTGATAATTTCCCCCCCAAAAATGCCTTTTGTGATTGTCTGCATGTGTGTGGTTTGTCACACACACTGACTGAGCACCAAACTCTTTGTGTAGGAGAGTTTTGTCACCGGCTTGATAATGACCCATAACCTCTTGGAGAGGCACCCAGGGGGCAGTTGGGTACAACAAACAAACAATAAACAGCTCAACAGACACACACACACACACACACACACATCTGTCCCGTTTTATTTTCCCTTTTAAAAACCATTCACCTTCCTTCCTCCCCCAAAACACATACATGAACACACACACGCTTCCTGCCACCCTGCCCGTGTTTAAAAACTCAAAATCAGACGGCTTTCACAGATCCTGACACTGTATGGTCGATATTTGTGGGGAAATTTCCAATCGTACCGTGATCTACACCACCGTCACAAAAAATCCCTTTTTAAACCTTGTGTCTAACAGAATTAAGTGGACTGCAAGTTGTAAGTGAACACGATGGGTCCCAGTTACAAGCAGACCCAATTTACTGATTTATAATCAGTGTCCTGCTGCCTTCTAGTGGCACATTTAATGTATGACATGCAAAGGAGGGAGAGATGCAGCCAAACAAACTTTGGGTCTAATTTATAGCGCGTTTTAAAATTCTCTGCAGCCAGAATCATGACAGACTCCAGAGTACCAGCCAAACCGAAACTGAGTGTTTTGAATGAGGAAGTGGCGCACAGTTAAAAAGTAATTCCGCCCACAGAATATGAAGCCGATCAGTTAACGCTCCCTTGCACCTGCTATAAAAAACACGTAGTCACAGACGACTGCAGAGCTTTTAAGTGAATACAGGATCTCTGGACCGATTTTTTTTAACCGATTGATGAGAGACCGGCAGGACTGTTTACTGAAGGTGAGGCCTTCAGTAAAGAGTCCTGCCGGTCTCTCATCAATCGGTTAAAAAAATAAAACGTTTCCATTTGTCCGAACTTCAGTTGCCATTGCCAATATCAGCTCGTTAACATGCCGGGACCCCTTAGTTTTACAATATTTTGCGGAAAAAAATCAAGGGCCGATGTTGAAAATATGCAATGCATTTATTTTTTCATATAAAATGTTTGGTTTTTCAAGTAATCGGAAAAAAACAGGAGTGAAGCGTTTCCCACATGCTGATTATGAGACTATAATGGGTGGACCAGTGATCCTGTGGCAGGGCACCCTGGAGGGTGATTGCTTGCTACCAGTCCCCTCGATCACCATTTATTCAATTGTTAATCACTCACAATCAGTTTAGTTATCTAACTTCTCGTTACTAAAGTAAACTGATGCAGGATATTCATGCTTTTTGTAGCTGGTGGTTGTTTGAATGCCTTTATCTTTACCGTTTGTCGATTGCTCTATTGTAGATTATATAAAAGTAATAAAAAAAAAAAATAGAAACATGCATGCACAAAAGGAGGCAGCCCTGCCTTTGGTACATACACAATTTAATGGCATGTGAAGAAAAGAGAACAATTTGCACACTTTGTGCGGCCGCTGAACAAAGGACATGGCTTCCAGGTACACTGCTTGTTTACCAACGGCAGCTCCCGCGCCTCCATGTCAAACACAAGCAGGTCCCACCTTCAATAAAAAGCGCTGCCGGCGCCTGCCTCAAACACGCCGATCCACTCCGCTCAGTCAACCTCTTTAAGTTCACTTATGAAATGTTGACATTTTAGACTGCATACGGAGGGGTTTTTCCAGCAAATAACTTTGAATTCCTGTAATTCGCAGTCAGTCAAACGGACCAAAAGGTACAAGGCGACAAACATGAAACCATGTAGGACACAGAGAAGCACTGAAAAAGACCGTTTTAATCAAATACATGTGATTTGAAGGAGAAGAAAGTAGGAAAAGAGGACTTTATACTGAAAGATGTGTTGTTACTGCGACAACTGGAATGGGCTGAGAATAAGTATTAGTATTATTATTAAATTACCATTTCTTTGACAATCAATCAATCGGTTGATTTAATTGAAATATAAAAAGAAAGCAAAATTCAGACAAAAGGCCAATGCATATTTGTGAAGATCAACGTGACAAGGCATATATGTAATGTCTGATGACTAGACGGTGGAAAAATGTGTTAAAGCTCCCAGCAGTGTCAGTGCTGACGCCACATTGGAGCAGCACAGGGAACTGGCTTCACACAGCTTCTACAGCCAGAAAAAGCAAAGTGACCGGGTAGAATCCTGGGTGCTGCAAGAAAGACACACCTATGGTTCCCGCCCTCCTGCGCACACATTAAATGATGTATTCCTGTCTCAGTCTCCAGACCTGTTGCTTTAAGAAAAAGTGCTCCGTGACATTACCGCGTTTTTATTCTCTGGAAGAGTAGAAACAGTGAAAATGTCCACCTGGCTGCGAGGCCAGTGAGTCAGCATGATGACACGATACGTTTTTTCCAGATCAAAGCCGTAAATCAAATTCGAACAAATGGGCACCTTTTCTGACGCGAGCGCTACCCGCTGATTAAACAAAGGTTGAGTCACAACTGTGCATTAGCGTGAGTGAGACAAATGAAAGATAAGGAGGGAGAATAAACAGACTACTACTACTACTGTGGGGTGCAGGAAAATGTGCACAAACAATTCACGTAATCGGCTGTCTATTCCCCCAAAAACCAAGCCATTAGATTTACTCTGAAGTGACACCAGAGTGACTTCTGAGGTTCACTTCACACACGTCAGAGTGGGCCTGCCATGCGCCTCACTTTCAGGGGTTTTATGTAACCACTGGGGAGCTTCGCTGAGGCTTATGATGTGCTGGATTCACCACGCAAACAACAGCATTACACATGAGTCACAATTCAAAGTCAAAATATCAGGTTTTATCCTCGTAGAACTAGACATTTCTCTCCCCGATCATCTCATCTCATCTCCCTCCCGCGTTTGCTTCTCCTGCTCTGATGCCGCCGCCAATAATTTGAGCCAAGTCAGTATCCTCTCCTGACGCAGAACCCTCTAAATTATTAATCCTGCAGAGAACACACACACACACACACGCCCTCCAACAGAGAGAAATGAGCAGTTGCGCGTGCGCGCACACACACACACACACACACACACACACACACACACACACACACACACACACACACACACACACACACACACACACACACACACTTGTGCAGAGGCGAGCGAGTATACACAAGATGTTTTTAATTTCACTCTAATTTCTGCTGCGCCATTGTGAGCCGGCAAGGCGACGTCGTGCCACAGAGAAAAAAGAAAAATAAGATTTACTTCACTTCGCAGTTTGGCTCTTTTGGTGAATGAAATGTGACTCAGTGATGGAGATGAAGGGCGAGAGAGAGAGAGAGAGTGAGAGAGTGAGGGGGAATCTCGCCTAAGTGATTAAAGCTGGTGCGGGGGCGATGCTTACGTGTGTGTGTGTGTTACAGGGAGACTGGGGCAGATTAGAGACCACAGAGGATTAGACCGTACCATAGTGGTCACAGATATGGATGGAGGGAGGCCATGGATACAAGAGAATTAGACGAAAGGAGCAAATTAGAGAGATGTGGGAAAGGGGAGGGTCTCCTCTCTGACTGTCAGTTCTACATATTTAACCTGAGCAACCTGTGTGTGTGCGTGTGTGTGTGTGTGTGTGTGTGTGTGTGTGTTGAGAGAGTATATGTCCTACCATGCTGATGGTGCCTCTTCTTCATCCATGCAGCGACCTTCCTTGTTCTCCTCCAATGGGGAGAGGCAGGGGCCGCATCGGGAGGAGCCAGGCCTGCAGAATTGGCGTCCCTCTTTAGCACAATCTATGCGGGGAGGGCACTTACTGCCAGCTGGGGTGTGGGGGGGAGGGAGGGGGGAGAGAAAACAACACTTTCATCAGTATCAACCAAAATACGATACAGGAAATTGTGCTTTTAATGAGGCAGTTGAGTCGCATTCTTTGTGTGCTATAAAAACACTCTCAATAAGAGTGTGATCAAAAAGTCGCTTTCGTTAGTGAATGTGTCTGCTCCTCGGCTTCATTACGAGATGAAACATCTGTCCTCCAATAGCTTCTACTTACGTCAGATTTGTATTAAAGCCTCACAGAGTTTTTTTGGAAAGCTTTGCTTTAATCTGATAAGGGTTTCAGAAAGGGAAAGGTTTGCCAGACAGGACAGCGGCATTTTTCACAGTCAGAAATGCACATTTAAAATATATATATATTTTTTTTTTCCTGCATTACGTAAGGCGCAGACCCCACCCGACTGACAACCAGAGTCAGGTTCAACCAAAGTAAAGAGAGCCAGAGAGCCGCACTCCCAAGGATCACAATCGGATTAGACAAACAGACAATTTTCCGATACACACACACTCTCACACACAAACAGCTTGGGACACTCAAGTCAGGGAGAAGTGGGTCGCTGGGCTGATCGGTAGCAGAGGGCAGGTGGAGCACCGGAGTGCAGCGCGGATAACGAGCTGCCCAGCGGGGCTGCAAAAAGGCCCAACGGCGCATTGGCCGTTTGTACCGACGCAACAGACGGGAGTAAAGACGCTATTCTGAGAGTTGCGGGACAACGGGTCTCAAAGGTTTTGGGCTGTTGGAGTCTAAAAAAGGTGACGGAACAGTTTAAAAAAAAGAAATCAGGCTGGGGTATATGAATGCTCTGATGGAGAGAGCAAACATCTGGCCTGTAAAGTTGACTTCTTCATCAACGCATATTGGTTTCGTCTCTCTTTTCCCCCCCATTTGCTACATAAGAGAATTAGAGATTCATAACACACGCCAGGAAATGGCCGACGGGGATATCTCAACGACCTCCATGGCAACACGGCCTGTGACATCAGGGAAGGCGCGATTTGGATGGAGGACGTGTGCAGGCGGGGATGGTAGCAGAGATGAAGAGCAGATAGAAGAAAGGCCGGCGGCCTGAGGACTTGCCTTTTGTATTTTTGTACACATGAATATACTTAAACATGCATGCATCCATCAATACAGTCATCTAAATCATATCTAAATTAAAATGAGATCATTGGTAGTCCCAGGTTTGATTACTGTTAATCCAAACGTTCCTCGTAGTAGCTTTACGATGCACTGAAAAGAGAAAGCGTATGAACTAAAAGCTGAAGGAAATAAATACATAACATCTCAGAGAACAACCTCACATCACAAACTTGGATAGCAAACATGACAGAGACACATTGAACGCTCGGCTGTGCCACACATTTAGATGCGTCTACACACCCCAACAATACCGGGGGGGGTGGATGGACACGTCCACGTCTCCTCGCGGTTGGGCCTCCGGGAGTGACGCACGTGTAATCGGAGACGTGTGAGTCAAAGGCGCGCAGGGAGCAGGAGGACGAGGGCGCTTGTGTAACATCGGTAGCCGAGGGCCGGTAGTTTGTCTCACCGGCTCCGGAGCGTCAGGCGCGTTGACTGACAGCCCCCCCCGGTCACTTCTGTGCGCAATTGCTGGCCCACCCGCACGTCCCCGGGACCGAGCCCCCCCACGTCCCGGTGTCATGTGCCGAGCCCCCTCATTGCTCCCTCCACTAATTGTTTTCTCCTCACTCCCACAACCCCGATTGTGGTGGCTCCCTCCAGGTAGCGATTTCATGTGTTCTTATTGATTTTCCTTGACACCCTTGATGACCTTATAGAAGATATTAATGGCACCGGAAATAGATCTTGGCCTTGTTCAGTCGAGATGTGAATGAATCGTGGTGTTTTGTCACAAACAGCAAACTCTTGATTTGTTCACCAACTTTTTTCCCCATTCAAAGTGACAATGTCACTCCGGTGACGGACGTCTCCCTGCCGCCGGCCATCATGATCATAATGAGTTTACGGCCTTTTGATCCGACCGGCTGAGGATCAGGCTGCAGATGGCGGGACTCGCGTCACAGATCAAACCGCTTGTTCCCGTGTGGAGCTCTGTGACCCCTCCTCGATGCGAGGAAGGAATAACCGTGCAGAGTACATTCGTCATACAGATGGCATGTCAAGTGCTTGTAGTAAAAGCAAGATACACAAACACCTCGGTATCGCAGGCGTGCGGTGGCGCTGTGGCAACAATGTCAGAGACCAAAATAAAAATCGCACTTCATCGCCAAACCATTTGCTGCATCATGGATATCATCACGCACTGTTTGTAAATCCTGGCACGTAAATGAGTCCGTGCATCAAATCCCTGTTATGAAAGAGGGAAGGAAACGCCAGCTGTATTTCTTAAATCTGTCGTTATTACAACGAAGCATCTCGGGCACCCGGAGACAGAACTTCATCTGTTATTCATCACGGCGGATGCTGAACGGGGCGGAACCTGCACCAAGTCACATGAGTGCAGGTGATTATTCTGCTCACACAGACGCAGCCGCCGTGCACACACAAAACGCACAAAAACAGGCTCTCTGCGTGCTCCATTAGGAATGTGTGAGGCAGTTGTGTGTGTGTGTGTGTGTGTGTGTGTGCGAGGTAACGGTGACGAAAGACGGCGAGGAAAGCAAAGCCCGTGTGAAGATGAAGGGAAAGCCGCCGCTCAAAAACAGCGTTCAGCACCACTCGGCGACATTTTGTTCTAGAGCGACGTTGGCGCAACGTAGCAAAGGGTTATATCGAATGCCATGTTTTACCTTTCACCTTTAACGAAGAAGAAACTAAACAGACGTCAGCGGAGTTATAGAAATCAGATCAACGGTTAGATTGCTGATCAACCGTCCCGTTAATAGCGGAGTATTTATGTAGACGTACGCCTGCCTCCTTTTGTGTGCATCCAGGTAAAGATGATTGTCTTTGGGGACTAAATGTCAACAAATATGGATCGAAGCAGAATAAATGTTAGATACATGTTGTGAATTTTGGAAATTATACTCTCCATACTTTCTTTTTAACCCATTTGGACTTTAACAGGCTGTCGAGCTCCTGGGAATGTTAAGAGTAAAAAACAAGCCTACGCTGCCTCCACCCAAGTGTAATATTTCTATTAATTATTGACTATCATTAAAATAGTGCAGCCAAATTTAATCTGGAACTGTGCAGAAATATCCTGATTATAATAATACATATAGATGCAAAAAGGCCTCTGGCAACATTGTAAATGATTAATTCAAGGTTTCTTACTTGATGGCACAACTGTAGAACTCGCACAAGTGGATGCGATTATTTCTATGACTTTATTAACAAACTACAAATACATCATGGCTCTTTATTTGAAACCCAACAGGTTCTGTGAAGAGGCTCGTCATGGTGATTACCTGACAAAGCAGCTCCTGGATCTACATGCGCCATCGTAAACAAGACACGCGAGTGGATGTCACGCAGAGCCCCCCCCCCTCGCCCCCCTCGCCCCCCTCCCCTCCCATCCCATCAAGGAGGGAGATAAATACAAAACAAGAGACGCACAGCGATCTGGAGATGGAAAAGATGGACGTACATGTATCATGCCACATCGGTAAAAAAGACGAGGGAGGCGACTCAGGGACGCAGAAAGTTTCATTTGGAGCAAATGCAAAGTGACTTTCTTAACCATCTGCTGCAGCCTGAGATCTCAGAGGGGCGAACAGAGGCTGCCACCCCCCCCCACCCCACACACACACACACACACACACACACACACACACACACACCTCACCATTAACGTATCCTACAGCTACAATACAATAAGATATCACGCAACCGTGTGTGTATGCGTGCGTGACTGTGAGGGAAATGGGTCGGCAGGGAGGGTCATAAACTCCCATTGTGTGCTTATCCTGAGCTTCTGATAGCAGACAGGACGCAAGACAAACACTCGAAATCAAGTGGAAACATTTAGGAGCTCTGCGTGGAGCTCTTCACTTGATACATTACCACGGCGTTTACTTCCACATGGGTAAAAAAAAGTGTTTACGTGTGGCTTCTTTTGTGTAAACATGCTGCTGTGCACACTCCAAAAGTGACCAAAGCCAACAGTCGGTTGCCCAGCAGCTTGTTTTTCGAGTGCTTTGTTTTAACAGGCGTCAGTCGGGACGAGGGCCGTTTGTCAGGGTTAGGCGATACGACAACATGCTCTGTAAGACATAAAACAATGCAAATGTGTGATGTTTTGATATTCTGCCGTACTGATTGCTATAGCTTCCTTGACGGCTTGCTGAATGTCTTGTTGAGTTCCTCGTTCCGTGGCTTTGCGTGACCACGGAATTAAAAACAAACATTTTTAATCAGCTAAAACGTCTTTCGATGCATAAAAAACATGAAAGCACATATCATCACTTCTCCGAAAAACTGTCAGAAAGCCATGAGCCCACTGGCTTATCGGTTTCAGTACGAGCACAGCGTAGGTGTTGCGTTCCCGTCGTCATCGGGTTCAGTGGCTCCTACATGTTACATTTCGCCGCCGCGCTCGGTGGCAAATGGGGCACGACTAAGGCCCCCGTCCGACACGCACACACACGACACAGCGCCGAGGAAGGAAAAAGGGCCGGAGGTGAAAAGGAAATGAACCGAAAACGGAGGAATTCCAGATTCTTCTTTTCTCTCCTGCCTTATCTGCATTTGTCATTTTCCTTTTTTCCGTTGCAGCGACTAAGGTCACGGCGCACAACGACGAGTCCAATTACACAGCAGATAATTACTGCGTCATTAACGTTAGCGTGGGGGAAGAGCAGCACAACCACCCCCCGTCCCCCCGTCCCCTTACCCCCCTCGCCAAGCAGAACAAATGTCAAAGGCAAATTAGACAACAGCAGCAACGATGTTTGGAAAAGCATCCTACAAGACTCAACCCGTGACTCAGCTGACGAATCGAATGCTTTCATGTGACCCTTCATCTTCTCTGTGATCAGTTTCCCCCTCACGCGCGTCATCTTCGTTTGCCTCTGGATGGTCCAGTCGTTTCAATAAGCTGCTCTTTACCATAATTAGAATGGCTAATTCAAACGGGGAAAAAGAGCCCAAACTGATCAGGCTCAAATGGCTCACAATGAACTTAAGTTCAGTTCTTTAGTAGCAAATCTGCCATCCTTTTTTAAACAGGAGGATTTCTTGGGTACGAGCAGCAGTAGCAGCAGTTTCGTGGTAAGGATGTGGGTAAACACACCTGTGTAAAACTAGCACAGGAAACACAGCTGACATAGTAAATTATCTCCTTTTCTAACTAAATCGGAAAATCAATCAAAAAGGTCGGACGCAGGCGTGGGTCGAAGGAAAAGACACGTCGGCCTGTGCAGCAACGAGGCCTCGGGCGGTGCTGAAACTAAGTGAGAACGGAGCGTTTTGTTCCAGCCGAGCCGCGCCGGCTGAGGCCGGATCACGTGTCCGGGAGCGCTCAGTAAGTTGATTAATCGCGTCCCTTCTCATTTCCGCAAGAGGCCTGCATGGTCAGCCGGCGGCGCGCGCTCCCTTCGGCTGAAGGTCGGGTTGGAGTGTGTCGTCTGAGAATCTGACCAATAAAAAACGTGGTGCAGAAGTTACCTGGTGTTTGTGATGGAGTTGACGACTGAAATGCTTTCATATGAACCTTCATATTCTCGGTTTCAATCCATTTCTACAAAGTCAGCCGATGACTAATTATGCTGCAGGGAAACAAAAATGGGGATTGAAAAACCCCGCAGCTATGTGTGTGTGTGTGTGTGTGCGTGTGTGTGACACCGAAGCTATTAATCGTTAAAGATTAATCCTAGTGGAAGGAAAGGCCACAGGCAGTGTGGGTCTGTGAATAATCATCACACCAGCTCAATGTGGGCTCGCTGAATGACAACACCGGCATTTAGACGTGGCAGCACAACAATGATCGGGATATTGAGAGTTTGACGGATTGCTCACATTAGAGCAGCAAGAACACCCAGTGTGCACGAGTGGAGAGGTGACTGTTCTGCTGTTAGGATGGCAGCCGGTTACACAACAAAATGACACCACGAATTCTGTACGTTAGGGAAAATGATTCTGTATCTTGGCAAGCAGACTATAGACACACGTCGATCCCAAGAACCGACTGTTCTGTGTGAAAGCTTGGTGGAATATTTAAACGTGTGTTGATGTTTGCCGAGTCGACCTGATTACTATGCATTTCGTGCTGTTGTCACACCGTCCGGCAAAATCACCGTGAAACCCGAGTCCCTGTTCGAACTGAAGGAGCTTTTTGTGGCTCCCAGAACCCTTCAAGATATTCAGCCATGTGTAAAGCACCGTTTACTTAAAAAATGCCTGCAGAGCACAGAAGACTGTGCTGGAGTCACTTTACTTCATATAGGATAGACTAAATGTGTTATTTCAACTCAACGAAGTCAAGCAATAGCCCAAAATACTGATCCCCCCGCCCCCCCTCCTCCTGCGAGGAGAAATGATGATATCTGGAATGGTTCGATTTCGATGAAATGCATAAAAATAAAAAATAAAAATCAGCAGACTTCATTAATTTTACTCAGCAGAAGAAAAACAATCCCTGGCACTGCGACACGTCGTCTCGGTCGTGCACGAGAAAAGCTCCCCCGTGACATCACGCACCTCCTTCTGTTGGCTGGAGGCGACGGCTCAATGGGTTCATGCTTCGCTGGGAAATAAAGTGCATGGATTCACGTGCGTCCACCGATAAGGGATAAAGATTACATGTGAAAACCCAGCTGTTGGTTCTCCCAAATGGTTTCTGTGTCAAAAGCTCAGAGGCAGATTATCGCCCCCCCCCCCCAGCAGTCCTCACTGTGTGGGAGACCCATCACAGACCCACACAAACAGACACACAACTCATAGAGCGCCCTCGAATACGTCCCCAATATCTAAAACAGTCAAACCAGTTTCTGGATTAACCATTTACTCATTAATTGTCAGGCACGTTACGGACAGTTGTTCCACATTCTCGTTGTTCTGAGCAGATTGGGGTTTTTTTTATTATTATTGGCTGCTGCTCAGATAAATAAAAAGCAGGCTTTAGTTTTTAAAGTACACTCAGGCAGAGGTGTTATTTACTGATAAACGAGCTTATCAAAGCAATACGGAGTCAAACAGTTAAGGAAAACACAAGCTCCACATCACAGAAAAGCAATATGCTCATGCATATTTCCACGGATGTCCTATTCAATGGAAGCTACTCACTCAGGTCTTGCCTGGATTCATGTCATAGTCACAAAATACAAATATGTGAGCAAAACAAGGAAACGCATCAAGTAACCTAACAAGGAAGGCAATAGTATTTTTTTCTCTCTTTCACCCATGTCCTTTCTTTGTGCTCATACAGGTGACGTTACATCCAAGATGTGCTGTCTAACCTGTCCACCTAAACAGAACCACTTTTTATGGATTAAGATGAAAAACAGGTTAGACAAAAACACGTGTTTTCGCTTTAAAAAGATAAATGAATACATTTTTAAAAAAAGGGCATTCGTTTGACAGTTTCCTTCTGTGTGGCGGGCCTCGGGTGGGAACCGTGTGTCGGTGCGTATTTACCGGGAGGGCTGGCGCGGACAGCGACGCCACTGAGGAGGACCGCGGCGAGCAGCAGCAGCGAGGCCCGGCGCAGGCGTCCGTTCCGCGGGCTGGAGAGCAGCGGGTGCGGCGGCATCCTTGGGGTCTTCTGGGTGACGGCGAACCGCTGACGGTGACGGCGTTTCTTGTCATTCCCCCATCGCGTCTGTTTTCTGTTTTTATGTTCTTGCGGGGTTTTTCTTTTTTTTCGTCGTCTTCCTTTTTAAAAAAAATACAAAGTAGGCTACGGCGACACACTGCGCACTGTAATCCGCGGCGGTGCTAAAGATAGCGGAGCGTCAGGCAGGGGAGGAGGAGGAGGAGGGGAGCTCGTTCCTGCGTGCGTGTGTTTGACATGCTGCCTTCATGGTCTCCTAGTAAACCCCCATACAAAAACACATGTTTAGCTTAACGGAGGGTAGACTTGTGTTTTACAGATTGTTATTAACATTATATTTTTTATGCTGAGAGTCCTCTAACAACCCGGTCAATTTCTTTCCTTTTTTTCTATTCACAACATGACAATTACACGTCTAGCGACGTGAAAACGGAATAGTAATCAATGCAATCATGGACAATACTATATTGATTACTGATTTTCAAGTTCAGCTTTCGACATATTTCACTATTATATTTTGCTAGCGTAAAGACATAAACCAATTATAAACTAAATGCTTCTGCCAATGCTTACAATTGAAATACTTCTGTTTCCCACAGTACCTGAAGGCAGCGGGCTACTGAGCAAATGCATACAGGGCCCAGAAGGTACGTCAGACGTGATAACGTTCAAACCGGTTTGTTGGTTTAAATAGCATTAGATTATATATTTGGTTACATAGTTTACACACCGATAGTTTTTGCTGATAAAGTCTTACTTACATGCTGTTGACTATACACTTTATCAACCAATTATTTAATTTTACTACAAATATTTGCTAATAGTAGCGTGATGAAGATATTGGCTGAGGAAGGTAGTTTATGTTTGGACTATATATATTTGTTTGTTTGAAACAGATAAATGCCAGCTGGTGACAGTTTGTATCAACAATGGCTGAAAATCAGTGACCATGGCAGAAACAAAGGAATATATCAATGCATCAACGACTATTAATAGTTTACACTCAGAACTGTTTGCATATTTCCCCGATTCAAAATGTGCAAATCATTGGTTCCCGTCAGCTCATCGTTGTCATAATCAATGACGTCAACTTAAAAGTCATCGGATCTTAGGACCGCTACCTCAGAACAGCGCAATCATATCAGTCACAAGAGCTTTCAAAATCTATTTAATCTTCTGACAAAACGAAAGGGAAAGAAGATACACATCCCATGTATTTACCAAACCATATAAAGCACAGAGGCTTTTTTTTTTTGGACACACGATAAATTGTTTTTCCTCTCTAAATGCTTTGCAAGTTCGCTGACATAGTGATGATAAAACCGCTGAATGCAATGTAAACCTGGATAGATGTGATATCAGATTTATTGACACGACTGGATTGGCTCAGTTGGAAAAGAGAGAGGAAGTGAAACGGAAATTCAAGCCACCTCATGCATTATTTTGGCACTTGACTTCAGCCACGGACCTACAGAAACCAGAGCAGCTGAAAATTAAATAGCATGGCAAATTAGATATTTCTTATAAGAATCCCATAATTCTTTTTACTGCAGCAACTGTTACAGTCCTGAGGTATGATGGGTCAAAACCGCATACAGGCTTAACAAAACAAGAAAAGTGTTGGATTAAGACATTGAATGAACTCAGCAGCATCAAAAATGTAAAAACATAAAAAGAAAATACTCTGGCATTAAAAGTGTTGTTCCCCACATAAACATAAGCTGACATTTCATTTCCACAGAAAAGACGATTAGTGAGAATGAAGGGAATATTAGCTGATAAAAGTTCTGCATATTATTGAATTGATATATTAAGTAATTCCTAATAATATATGGTTTGTGTAGTGTGTGAGACAACTGTCGCCATCATGCTTTGAAAACAATGTACAGGATAAAAAAAACATTGCGAGTACTCCGGCAAACTTAACGGGTGACTCACTAAATAGTAGAATTGTAGGGTTGTCCATATAGGTGGCTAAAAACATTGCATCAGTGCACAACATAAAATAGTTGATCACTTATCACTTATTGCAAAAACACACAAACGGAATCCACAGACGATCATCATACCCGTGATCCAAAGTGCAAAGCAGTCTGGGACTGCAGACCAACCAGTGAACTGGAACTGAAGCCCACTTGCATAACGACTTCAGCTGCGAGAAAAACAGCTCCTTTATTTTTTACAATGTTTGAAGATGACGTGATATATTACACTTCAGGAATGACTCAATTGTGATTTACTGCCTTAAAAATCCAGACTTCATTTCCTAAAATTCATGGTTAGTTGATGACTTTAAAAAAATAAATAAAATTAAAAAAAATCATCAGATCGCAATCATTTAACGCAGACTCGTTAGATGTTTTAGTTAACACGCGCGTGCACACGCACACACGCGTGCACACGCACACACACACACAAACACACACACGCACACACGCACGCACGCATGCACACAGAAAGTGCAGCCACTACAACCCAACATTTCATCAGATGGGTTATTCTAGCAAACGGCATTCACTCTTAATTTCCCTGAAAATATTTAAATTGGCCCCCAGCTGATCTCCATCTTCTAACATTATATTATTTATATTATTGAGAGGCTACAGTGGCTAACGCCACCTACTGGCCAGGAAATATTCCATTTAACCCCCACTGAATATTTACCGTAACGTGCAACCCACATTAAAAACAAACTGCCTTGCATAAAAACCTGGCTGACTACAGGTTTGCCTTTTTTATGCCCTCCTCTGATGTTGGCTCCTTTTTTTATGCTAGTCTGAGATCGGTCATCATCACAAACACCGAGCAATACTACAGACTGGGACGCCAAGCCATCTTAACCTGCAGCCCACGGGCTTTAACTACCTTGCTTAGTCTCTCAACATGCCTTATAGGGGTAATTTCAGTGAAAGGATCATCACCCACAGTACTGCGTTCATTGTCCAATAAATGCAGTACCATCTTTAGAAGTCAAAGACAAGAAGTGAATGCGGCCATCACACTGCTCTCCTCCATCGGGGTGTAAACATGCAGGTGGGGTCAGGTAGGGCTCCACGTAGGTAGTGATGGGCTCTGAGGTGGACGCCATTAGGAAACTGATGAAGAATCAGTGTCAGGGAATCATAAGCGCTTCGGGATGAGCGGTGGTCAAGGGTTCACTTCTGGTCTGCGGTCAGAGTTTTTGGATTGAGAGGAATCTGCTGAACACTGTTTAGTTTGGTCCGACGCCTTTGAGGCCTTGAGCTGTGCCTGCTGTGGTTGTTGGGGACCTCTCAGCTCTTCTTCCTCTTCCTCCTCCTCTTCCTCCTCCCCCTCCTCCTTCAGAAACAGCTCCTGGTTCTCCAAGACAAACTCCAAGGTGGGCCCTCTGGCCGGCCCGTCCTCCAGCTCCCCCTCCTCTGCCAAACGGAGTTTGATATTCATGCCGAGGGGTTTTTCTGTCTTATCTGGACAATGAGAAGGAGAACCAATTAGAACAGAGGGAAGAATTACAACGTGATTTTAAAGAGGCCTTTTTCATGGGCTTTGTCTAGATTAACAAAAATACTGCCGGTCTTATCCTTCAACCCTCCTCCTGCTGCTGCTGCCGCCGCTCACCGTGTCCCAGCTGCCTCTCCTTGGGCAGCAACAGCACATCCACATTGTGATGTTCCTCCAGAGCCGCCGTGAGCACGGCGCCCTCGTGGCTGAACAGGAAGACTAAAGGCAGGGTGATGTCTTCAGTGGAGTCGCCGTCTCCCACCATCTGGAAGAGGGGCGTATCCTGGCTGTTACTTCCCTCGCGGTGATCTGAAAAAAGGGAACGATTTAGTTTCAAGCCTTCACTCGCTCCCATGAATGTTGAGCTTTGAGGAAAAAGTGGGTTTTCAGTTCCTCGGACAAACATCTTCACCTATAAAGATGACTCCTATGGCCCCTGCTTCTTGCAGCCAACGGGCCTTCACAACAAACATGCATTCACCACGCAGCGCCAGAGCGATATGCCCCTTGAGGTCCACTGCACTGTCTATTGGCTCACACGCAGTGTAGGGAGAGGCTTTTACAATGCTGCCCTTCACCTGCGGCACAAGAGTTTGAGCGTTATCCCAAGTTACTGTGTTGCGAAAAAAGGGAGTGCAAGTAAAACAAAACGGGTAACATTTGCATGGATCAGATGAACTCTCAGACTACAGAACTTATCTTTTCAGTGAGAATATATTGATTTCATAACATTCTTATATTTAGTCGCTTTATTTTATATAAAAGCTACAGGACCTCAGATGTTGATACTGTATGCGGTTTCACAGTCACATTAGAGGCTCACCCCGTGCTCCTGCTTGGTGAGGTCCAACCCAAACCTGGCAGGTCCCGCCGTGAGGACTGTCCTCCCCAGGAATGGGGGGGATATCAGCTGAACAACATGGGGCATCACTTCACCCTCCTCCGCGGTGTGGCTCACCTCTGCCACCAGCTTCACCCGGTACACACCTTTATGTTCCTTCAAAAAGATCTTCAATCTCTTACCATGAAGTGACATGTTTGAGTTAAGAAAGGGAAGTTCTATGACAATGTAGTGGTGTAACTGGTTCAATATTTAGAATGTTTCATGAGGAAAGGGACAACGTGTTTTGTTTTCGGTGGTAGTTGGGTCAATATTGTGCCCGAGTGCCAAGTTTGATATGCGAAACTTATTGTCATGAGGCGGGTACAAAAGGAACTAAAATACCTTCAGACCTCCGGTGTGTCCTGCAAAAACCTCATTCAGCGGGGTGAGAGATATACCCATGCTTTTCAAGAACTCTACAGGCTCCATCCCATTATCGTGGAGCGGGAGATCAATTTCCCTGCAAAGCACAAACACAGCCACGTTAAAACTCAAAGTAATACAGGCAAACTCCCTCCCGCCCCCAGGGACCACTTCCATCTTCAAACTTGGCCGTCTCTTTGGTCTCAACTAAACCTGTAAAGTTTTATGACGACATATTGACCGGTTATGTGATGTAATTGCATCGGCTAAATCTGTCCACAGACAGGAAGTATAAGTAGCTAGGAAAGCACCTGTGGTAGTGACACATTTTCCAATGACGCAACCGCATCAGAAGAAATGCAAGAGCTTGAAAATTCCCCAACGGGTTATTTACGCGCACATAATTTCCATTTGTTTTTAGAAAAAACAATTGAAATGGCTTAGGCTAGTGCAACCACGGACCTTATCTCAAGCCTTCTAACCCAGAACCCACTCAAAGGAAACATGCAGAAGTCGCACTGTAGCAGCTGCTTATCAACACACCTGACAGGTAAGGGGTGGAAGGCCCGTCCCACTCCGGTGAGGTACTTGTAGCTGTCCCGTATGGTTTTGGCGAACGAGGGATTGTTGGGAAACAACGTCTCCATGCTTGGGCAGGAGTGTGTGAACAGATCTTCTTCTTTAGAAACGGTAACAGTCTCCTGAAGCGCAATAAAAACAGATCGACATAAAAAAGGGGAAAAGGACGACATGCCCCATCTGTAATGCAACAATAAAGAGTACAAATGATAGGCAATAGATTCTAACTATTCACACTGAATAACTTGTGTCGTCAACTACACCGTCGACAAATCATTTTGTAAAAAAAAAAATGCTGATTAAAGACGACAAAGCAATGTTCACAAACGTGTGTGATAAAGTGAGAGCTCTCACCGTATTGTTGCCCTGACAGGGAGGCTGGGTGGTGGAGAGAGATACGGGGAGGAGGTGAGCCTCCGTTGTGAAGATGTAGTCATCGATATCGATGGGCAGCTCACTCTTATCCGTAAACAGCAGGTACAGGTATTTGAACATCTCAGCCAGAAAGAAGGAGTCCATCCTACATACACACACACACACACACACACACACACACACACACACACACAACACACACACACACACACCTTGAGATATTTGGAGTCTATTTCATCACCACAAAGGTTATGCCAGACCACACGTTGTAACATGACAGCGTAGACACGCGTGTACCGGCGTTTGTGTACCTGTCTTCGTGCGTCCCAGTGCGGACATCTTGCACAGCGGCGAACCCGCAAGGCACCCTGGCGTAGGCGTTGAGCTTTTCCACGATGGACTGTCCCACTCGGAGGTAGTAAGGGTCGCCAGTGGCCTGCAGAAATCAAAAAACTCTCAGCCACACACCAAAAATGCTTTGTGTATGTAGTAAAAAAGTGGAGTAGTTTTATTAATTGGCCTATTTACTACAGACTTCATTGGCAATGGCATGCTCGGATGGTATTATAGGTTATACAGTGTATGCGTTTGTCTATCTGCACTGTTCTGTCACCTTATAGAGGTAGTAGGTGCTTTCTGCAAACTCGGGTCCTCAGTAGGTGTTGGCCCCAGTGAACTCTGAACTCTGTGGTGAAAGCCTGTGAGGAGATCAAGCAAATAAAGCCACAGACATTAGTGACACTGGGTTCTTCCAAATTCGTTTTTAGATTTTAGTTTTAAGATCTTTAACTGTGATGATGCTGGACACCCATCTATGGTTATACTTCCTATCACCTTTAGTAAGAATATGTCAAACTGGGACTTTTCACACTGGGTGATATAACGATATAAATTCAGAGACAGGAACTAATTGTTAAACAGAACTACACTGTTCACACTGCTTGTTTTGGAGTATTGCAGTGTTATGATAAGAAAGAGACATCTTCAAGATGCTTTCATCATCCCAATGAGGTATTTTTAATTTGTTCGGATTTGATTAATTTGATTAATTTGATGGATCTGGTAGACAGGCGGTAGCAGACATTTTCATCCGATTACTGTCCCGAGTTTTCATTTGAATTTCCAGAAAACCAACTGTAATGTAATGAGTAATTCTATTGTAATATGCCATACTGTAAACTGAGACATGTGACTGTATCAAACCTCAACCAACTTTAATGAGTGTTAGACTTTCTATATCTTTCCTTTAAATGCATACTGCGCGTCATTAAAGTTTGTTTTTTTTACCTCTGGAAGAAACTTGTGCTGTTTGGTGACTTGATAAAGCATTTCATGAGTCTCAATAGCTGGCTTCAGGTCTCCTCTCAGAACCTGCACAAACAATAAATATCACACGACCTCAGGGACACTTCTTCTCACTTTCTGCAATATGTAATGGTACCAAATGTGATTAATGGTAGTGGATGTGATCAATCGAGGATCCCGGACCTGTAAGCCAGGGAAGAATGCCAGCAGAGAGTCCATCCAGCTGCGCACGCTCACAGTGGGGTTGTGCATGTGTACATTGAGCAGCAGGGGAGGCTGACTGATGTACTTCATAATGGCACTGTAGTGCTGTTGAAGACAACAGGATGACATTATATATTGGATATGGATTTCTGTGCAGGCCCACAGTGATGGAGGACTTACAATGTTGAACCTGTCCAGAAAAACATGATCTCCAAGAAGAATGTAGGCCTTCATCAGATATTCATAATACGAGTCGATACCAGCACCAACGCCACTCTCTGCAAACACAGAAGGGCGAAGATTAGTAGAACACAGTAACCCATGTAGAAAGCTGTGGAATACATGTGGACCTTAGATGTCATTATGAATTATCAATGTAAGTGGCGCATTATGCTTTAAGCTCTTGATCCCAAAGTTTTTCTTCACCTCTCCGGACCCATTCTTCATTATGGATATTGATGACGGTCCCCACCAAGTCACTTCCTTTCTGTCTTCTCTGCCAGAGGACATCCAGAGCCTTCCTCGCATGCTCCTAGAAAACCAAAAACAGTCATTATATTCTTCAGATGTTCCTGGTAAAGCAATTGCTACATGATTTCCTGTTTCAACAACAAGTTGACCAGCTATCATTTCTGCACTGTACTCTCATAGCACAGTCATTTCATAATAAGGCTGTATTGCAAATAGATAAAGAAGGACATGTACAAGGCCTTATCTCTAGAGTAAGAATACAATACCTCAAAAATAAAATCTCCTGAAAGTCGGCTGAGAGCAGCAAACTCCAGGATCATCGTTCCAGCGCATGCTGTGCAGGTGTCCGATTCAGTGCCTGTGCGTGAAAGCGGGTTTAGGACTCCATACCTCAGATTCACCTGGAAGACCAAAAAAAAGAAACATTTATCTCGGCTACTTCAGGTTCTTAAAATAAACTCCGCTCAAATGATTTATTTTAATTTACTGAAATAAACGCTATATTGTTCATTACTTCCTCTGTGGTGCACTGGCTGAGAGAAACTATTCTCTGGCATTAAGTTCAAACGCAAGGCCATTCTTGATACGATTTGGTAGTAGAATGTCTGGTGCTTTGCTACATTAGACATCTAAAATAAGCCATGTGGTATTTAGCAATAACATGGGGAATTACCTTAGGGTAGGGAAGGCCACTTGTGGTGTTAAAGGCCGGCAGTAATCGATGGCCGAGCTCTTTGGCCATGTGCAGGAGCTCATCACGATACCACTGCATCCTCCCCCCGCGCTGCCGTAGCAGGTCGGCCATCACATGGGCTCCCAAAAGCCCTCTGGAAGAGTAAGAGAATGGAGAAAAGGAACATTTTCCTTTAAACATACAAAATTAAACAGAAAGGTCAAGGTGGAAAAGTTGTAATATTCATCACTATTAACAATACGCTGTGGTGATTTGGAATAATTCTGCATTTTGAAGAGTTAGTTATTCAGAGGTTTAAAGATGAATCTCAACAACAGAATAAAAGTTTAAGCACAGAGTGCAAAAGTAAATAGATATATACAGATATATTTCATACCCTAAAACTCGGATGTTGGTCTCAAACACGGACACCACCACATCGTTGTCAAGGCGCACATCGGTCACGGCCTTCCTCACTGCGTCCTCAAACTCATCAAGCTTGTTTAACACCTGCTCTCTCACACAAACACACACACACACACACACACACACACACACACGGACAAATGAATTTACAATCAAAAAAGGGGAAGAAAAACCAACAGAACCATAATGGAAATCAGATCAATATACTTTTATTCCTGTAAGGAGAGGAAAAACTCACCACCAGGGTATCAAGGGTGTCAATCAGCGTGAGGGAAAACCTACAGAAAAAATGTCCGACACGTTATGAGGAGAGCCTGTGGCCCTGAACGGTGGAGCTGATGTCCCACTTCTCCACTGGCCCAGTTTCATATTAATGACCCACAAACTATTAAATGTCTTGCATATGCGGTAAAATGGTATTATGCGACATTGTATGGTGCATAAATGGTTTTACTGTACTGCAGGTCTGTGATGTAGTGGCTTATTGTGAATTAAATTGATTGAAATGTATGGATGTCCTGTAAAACTGTGGCATCTAAACCATGTTTGGAGCAGTACAGTGTTATAAATAAATACTAACTTTATTAAATGTCCATTCAACTGCATATTTGGTACCCTGCAAATATATATGTTGGAGAATAAAACATATTTACATTGTGAATATAATTCAAAATATGAATGCATTCTATTACAAATCCAAAGCGCAAGAATATTTTAAAAGTATATCGTTAAACTCAATTTAATATTCTGTGCTATAGTATAGCAGGGACAGTGATCTAAAATCAGGACTCACAATATACCTGATGATGATCAGTTAAATTTAAGATAAAAGTGCAGCAAATGCACAGCTGTATCTGATCTTTGATAATCTTTTAACATTCTTAGTGGAGATGGAGCGCAGAGTCTTTATAGCAGGTCAAAGAAAACTTGACAGACCCAAGCAAATGTTTATAAAATGTAGTTTTATTTTATAGCCAACTGTGGTACAGCTCTATGACAAAGACTCAAAGCACTCAGTCAGTTAATTTAAATATTAGAATTTTAAAAGTATAACTTTGGTTTCAGTCTCCTTTTGGGGAATAAAAAAAAAGATTGGCTTGTTTGTTTGAGGAAATTTCACTGCACTTACTTCCCCAAGGAGTCATCTATGTCCCCTCTATTGGGCTCCTGGCCACGGACTCTCCCCCTGCAGCTCAGAGGCATGAGCTCATCTGCTGGATAGGCATTTTTCTGCAACACAAACAGAGTGTAATTAAAAGGAGGCTTGAAGTTTTGACCTCTTCAGCTTTTCATAATTTCCCTTTTACAATTACTATTTTTTCTTTTATGTAACACCTTACCATGTAACTGCCATAAGCATGGTCAAACATTTCAATAATCTGGTCCCTGCAAAACAAGAAAAGGAAAAATATAGATCAATCAAAAGTGAAAATGGCAAATATATTGTACTGTACTTTTACGACATCCACGAATTCACAAGCACAGTCAAACTGCGTTATGCTTTCTACGTCTGTAGATATTTGTTACCTGATGACGGTCTTCTCCTCCGGTGTCATGCTCTGGCTGTCTTGACATCTCGCCCAGCCAAGAAGACTGGCGATCAGTAAGGTACTCATCAACATCCCAGGGCCAGATATGCGGACAAGATCCCAACACGGTTTATTCCCTGTTCCCCTCATGTAGTGTTGTTTTAACCTAAGCTTTAAATAGGGACAACCAAACTCCCGGCCTTTGTCCAACGCCTGCAAAGTCAAACAGTCCAGCAGGCACAGCCTCCCTCCATCAATGCCCCGATCATCCTGACTCGGGTATGAGTCGGCCGCAGAGTAGTGGTCGTGGACGTTACCCTGCTCCCAGCCCCATTTCCAGATGTCCACTTTAGTTGTCCTGTAGCTGATCCGGTATTGTTACTCACACCACATTGCCCATAGTTCACTTCAGCCGACCGTATCCTTGTTAACAATAGAGGCAGCGAGCTGCAGCTGAACGTCGGTAAACAATAGCTGTTGAGGCTGATTAGAAGAACAAACCCCGACCACGAAACGTTGTAACTTAGCTTCAAAATTGACAGTGTAGCTAAAGATACCCAACGTTAACTATAGCGTTGCCAGTCGGATCCACGTTGCTAACGCTAGCCAGCTAACGTCAATAACAAGTTGCTAGTTCGCCGTTACCAGATTGCAAAACAGCTTAAATGCTAAATACAGAAATTAAGTAAAAAAATTGTCTGAGAAATATATAGTTGACTTGAACTTTAAATTAAACGTGATACAGTTAATTGATAGATGACACGTCGTCAAGTTTCACTGCCGACATACAGTAACCAGACGTAGAAACTGGAGCGCGAGCTGTCAAAGAACTGTCATGCTACTTAGCTAGCCTGCTGAGCTGAGGACGAGGGTTTACTTTACCCTGAGCTTAACATTAAAGGAAAGCTTGACTCGCACGTAACGTTAGCTAATTACAACGTGACCCTCTCTCCCCCCAAGCAAGTGATTCAGGTCGTTGATCATATCTCTATTGTTTGCTTAGGGTTTCAGTTGTACAGGTAATGCGCATCGGGGCATCGTCTAGGTTGGAAGGACGATCTCCTGTCAGGGTCTGCTTAGGGCACAATGTTCAAATAATCAAGTGACAGACTGTCACTCGCAAAGTGGGTGGAGTCAAGGGACGTATGTTGTGTAAAACATAAATTGACTTATATATTTTTTTAGCCGTTTGCCTCAATATCCGTGTTATTTTTGACCAATTGTTCGAATTCAAGAATAACACCGGATGCATTTACAAAGCGAGCACAGAACTACAGAACACCACACCTGTAATACTTATGACTTACCACAAGATGGCGGTTATGATAATGAAAACAGTAGTTACAACAGTGGTTACTTGTAGTTCCACATGCAGTTACATTGATAATTGATTGTATTGATAATGTCATGAAGCGTTTTGGTGGATTTTTTTTTAAATCTTTCTCAACTTCCTTTCCTTATCTCGGAATCATGTCCTTGACCCAGCCTTAAAAGCAAACAAAACCTTGGACCCACTTTGGATTTATTACCGAACTTGTCAGGTCACTACTGGAATATAATGGCGTCTGTAGATAAATATGCAGGCACACATTCCTAACAGCTTCCTGTGTTTGTGTAATTGAGTCAACAGGATTCAAATGCACTGTTGAAAAAAAAAACACTTGCAAACACTCTCAATGTAAAAAATATGGACTGATTAATAAAAAAGGTTTCAGGGCTTAATGTTATAGAAACCCTGAAAAACAAATGTGTTGTTGCAATGCTTCTCAAAAAAAATATCTTGTGTAGCCCCTACATGCTTGTATGCATGCTTGACAACGTCACTGCATGCTGCTAATGAGGTGATCCCCACAGATCTGTCGAAGGGAATCAGTGAGTTCCTGCAAAGTCTGAGGAGCAACCTGGTGACGTCTGATGTACCGAAACATAAGGTCCCAGAGGCATTCGATCAAGTGACCATTAGGGCCATTCAATAGTATATATATTCCATCATCCCCCAGGTACCGCCTGCTTTGTCGTGCCTCAGGAGGAACCCCAGACCTACTGCACCAGCGTAGGTTTTGATTATGGATTCAAGGATTTCATCTCGATACCTAGTGGCAGTCAGTTCTCTAGCCTTTAGAGGTCTGTGCATCTCCTCCAAGGATATGCCTCCCCAGAACATCATTGAGCCGCCACCTGAACAGTCTTGCTGATCAATGTTGCAGTCAGCAGAAGAATGGCCTCACGTCGCGTCCTGCGGACAACCTCATGGAGTCTGTTTTTGGATGTTTGGCCAGAAACATTCACACCAGTGGTGGAGGTCACCGTGTAGGGCTGGGGCAGTGCTCAACCTGTTCCTCCTCGCACACAGCAGAAGATAGCGGTCCTGCCGATAGGTCTACGCCCCTGTGTGGCTCTTCTGGAGTAAAAGACGGTCTCCTGGAATCTCCTCTATGTTCTGGAGATTGTGCTGGGAGATGCATCATCTTCTTGCAACATCATCTTCTCGCAACGGCATGCATGAGTGTGGAATCCTGGAGAAGTTGGGAAATCTGTGCAACTTTAAAAAAAAAAGACTCTAGCGAGTGGAATTATCAGAGAAGTGCAATCAAATTTATACTGTACCCTGATAAAAGATTGTCCCTTTAATTTTTTTGAGCAGTGTAGTTTGGCACTGTGTGTCAGCGAGGAGGAGTTTGTAAAATAAAGGGGGGGGGGGGGGGGGGGGGGGAGTCTCAGTGATTCAACTTCCTCCTGCCGATAATGGGCGTTGCCTTTTTTTCCACTTCATGTGAAAGGTGTGTCGAGTTTTGGACACTGCGAAGCTGCTCTTAGGACATCAAGCATTTTCTCCTTCTAAGGTAAGAGGGCAAATAAATTACGCATTTAGTCTGCGCTGCGTTTTTTTGTCGTGTTTTACTCATCGAGAAAATCCAGCGGTGGACATCATGACGACATCACATCATTCATTTTGTGAAGTTCTCGTCACGCGTTAAACGTCACACGTGTCCGCGTGGCTGTGAATGCTTAGTCAACCTGAAACCACCGGGAAGATATCATATTTAAAAGGATGGTTGAGTTGGGTCCGTGCACCGTAACAGTTCCTTTTTACCGATTAATCCAGAGCACGAAAATACCTACAGCGAAACCGGAAGTAGGTTGATTTTCACAGTAGAAGTCAACGCATTCGTCTAGGAATCAAGCATACTCCAGGGTAACATTAGAAGAAACGTTCACTAATGAATACAAATAATAATTATAACCCAGGACCAATTCGCAAAAGGTGTTGTTTCACAATGTCTACCAGTAGGTAGCATGCATGTATTTAAAACCATAGATTTCATTAAAATGTAACTTTTTATTACTTCTCTCGGTTATTACAAATGCATTTAATGCCGTTTATTTCATGTAATGTTTATGGTTCTTTTGCAACCATAGTTGTATACATACTTTACTATATTTATTTCGTTAAAAGCCAAACATACCCTAAAAGAAGCAGTACATTTTAAATGGAGACTTTTCTAAAACATTAACATTGATTAACCTACATTGTTATTTGTCTTTGTCTCACTTTCCACATTCTTG
This sequence comes from Apeltes quadracus, assembly GCA_021346845.1. NCBI lineage: Eukaryota > Metazoa > Chordata > Actinopteri > Perciformes > Gasterosteidae > Apeltes > Apeltes quadracus. Next base: position 7,951,717 of record CM037930.1, on the reverse strand, counting down.
AGCTTCTGGAATGCAAAGAGGCGCCACAGATTTAGAGCCATTTTATTTTTAAGAGTAAACCCTGTTCTTTCCCTGTATGGAGTGCTTTGGTCTCATATATTGATATTTCTTTTATATGCAAAAAAAAGGGGGATTTACTTACTTTCGCTTTCGTAATTCGTAAGCACAACAAAAACAGGTAACTGCCACCCATTTTTGTTCTGTTTTTTGGTTTAAAACAATGTTGTCATTCTTCCTTTTTAATGGTTTACACTGTAAAAGAAACCATCAAAAGGTAAACTGACAGAGTTGGTCTTTTATTTATTTTAAACTCAGAAGCAGACCTCTAGGGCCTAGAACGTGACGTGAAACCACTATATACTGTACTTTTTTATCTCCGTAGTTCAAGACATCAACCAACATAATGTCTGTGTGGGTGAGTACTTGTAATTAATAATTTTTAGGCCAAAAATGCCATTGATAATGAAGGCCCATGTTTTGACTTGTGTTGTAGGATGACTTGGACCTGCTCTTAGACTCTCCCTCCTCACTGACCGTCACAGTAAGTTCAACACACTCTCGCCTTTGAGTTCTCAAGATTTTACATACATAGTGACAAGTCCGGTAGGAATGCTTATAATACAAAACATTAGATGACAAATGCACCTTTTTACAGAGCAATGCGTCCAACGCTAGAGGGACTGTGAAGGACAAGAACAACTTCCAGGTGGAAGAGGATGTGTCTGCACTAAGGAAAGCCATAGAGGGCCTTGGTAAGATAATAATTCACCATTATCTGACCTTTACTATATCAGAGCGACATGTAAAGCACCTGACTCGTATTTAACAAAACGTGCTACTTCATCTGCTAGAGGAACAAGTATAAATGTTTACATAAGGTGGTAAAAGTGAGCCTGTTTGTTCTTCTTCTCTTTTCTTTTAGGGACGACAGAAAAGACACTGATCGAGGTGTTGACCCAGAGGAGTAATGCTCAGCGTCAGCTTATTGCTAAGGCCTATGAGAAGGCCACAGGCAGGGTAAATTAAGTCTTTTTAAATCCTAGTTCTGAGTGTTGCAACAAATACACACAAAAGAAATGTGCGTCATCAACCCTCCTCCATCAGAAACTAATCGCTGACCTGAAGGGCGACACCCATGGAGACTTTGAGGACGTGTTGGTTGCCTTGGTAACCCCTCCCAGCGTCTACGACTCCCAGGAAGTCATCAGAGCCATCAAGGTGAGGCAGCAAATGTGTAAACCGGAACTACTTCATTCGCTACAGATTGGCTTGGGTTCGTAACCTTTCTCTTCGCTCTCGTGCAGGGAGCGGGGACTACGGAGAGCACGCTGACCGAACTCTTCGCTTCGAGATCCAACAGCCAGATCAAAGCCTTGTCTGAAGCGTACCTGGCAGGTGAGGGTCTTCAACACAAAGCGTTTAGAATTTTAGATTAGACAGTGACTGAAAAAGTTGGCTCCTTCTCATGTGTCTCCGTATGGCTGTGAAATGGTCTGAATTGTGGTTTCATTCAAGAAACTGGAAAATCTGTGGTTAAAGATCTTCAGGCGGAAGTGGGTGGAGATTATGGCAAAGCACTGCTCATCTTGGCTGAGGTACCACACGTTTGCATTTATACAATGAACACGTTCTCCACAAATCTGCATCAGACTTAAAGCATTCATTGCAGCTAGACAGGTGTGAACCTTTATGTTCAAAAAATTGAACTCATTGAACAAAGCTAAATATAATTGATTCATTCTTTATATTACAAACTATTTCTCTGGTCGTCACAGGGAAAAAGAGACGAGAGCACCAAAGTGGATGCTGCCAAAGCTAAAGCCGACGCCAAGGTACATTCACCACTCGCCCACAACGGCTTTGCGGATGTAATGAAATGTGTCACCTCAGAGCTGCTTAGTTACTTAATCAGACAGATCTCTTTGTTGTTTTTACATGCTTAGCCTGAATTAGCAATTTCCTCAACGTGATGTAAACCGTTTATGCAGAAATTATGCACTTTCCTTTCCAATTGGCATGTATGGTCTAAAGAAGTACGTGTTTTCATGCTCCATCCCACCCAGGCCCTGTATGAAGCCGGGGAGAAGAAGTGGGGAACCGACGAGGGGATGTTTATTGACATCTTGTGCCACAGGAGCGTTGCCCAGCTTCGACAGAGTGGGTTCACCTCTTTTGTTCCGCGATACTAGTGAAGCCAAACTGCGGCCTTGCCAGCGGCTCTGAGAGGTTTCACAACAGTAGTTTGAGCTAAACGCTAAGATCCACATTTCATAGTACAATGCACAGCTGATGTTTGTGATAAGCAAAAGCATCGAGATTAGAATCGATGGCCCAGGAAAGGATGGATGCGAGGGGATCCGTTCAATGCTCAAAAAATGTCTCCCTCATGGTGGCGCTGGAAAATAAACACCGTGGATCACTGAAGCTGTTGAGCTTCATCCTCTCAGGGAACATGCATTTAAAAAAAAAAATAACTTGTATCCTCAGAGCACCATAGTTTAGCTAAGACTACCGCATTTTTGTTGTGAGCCTACATCGGATCACCGACTGATCTGTTGTGTTACGGCAGCTCTGGTGGAGTACAAGAGTATTAGTAAGAAGACTCTACAGGAGAGCATTGAGGGCGAGATGTCTGGAGACCTGGAGGATCTGCTGGTGGCTGTCGGTGAGAATAAAGCATCATGTCGTTGGCCCCGTTTGACACGCTCCTGGAATGGTGGCCCATTTCAAATGAAACGTGTCTTTCATTAACTTTTTTGGGGGTCTAGTTAAGTGTGCGAAGAATGTTCCTGCATACCTGGCTGAGAGGATTTTCAAAAGCATGAAGGTAAACAGAGCAACGATATGTCTGTATTTCATCTGACAAAGCCACATTGTTTAGCACCACCCAGACATTTATTTGTCACTAGCGGCGCGGAAAGGAATGTTAAGCCCACGTTTAACCGCGGCCCCTTTGGCTCCACGTGGCCCCTATAGCACATAGCAGGTCACTGCATGTAAACGCACGGGATTATTTTACTTCCCAGCGCGTCGCCGCAGCTTTTGCATCTTACCCAAATGTTCCTTTTTTCGTCCAGGGAGCGGGGACTGACGAGTCCAGCCTGACCCGGATACTGGTGAGTCGCTCAGAGATCGACCTGCTGGACATCAGGGCGGAATACAAGAAGCTGTTCGGATTCACGCTGTACTCCCAGTTGGAGGTCAGTGAGCACGCCCGGAGAGATGCAGCAACACATGCACCCTGACGGAAAAGTTAAATGTTTTGAGAAAGTTTTTAACCTCAATTCCCCCTCCTCTTTACGTGAAGGGTGAAGTGTCGGGCAGTTACGGGGAAGTCCTCAAGCGTCTGTGTGGCCAAGACAACTGATGGCTTCCACCTCCAGTGATGAGAAGTGAAGAATTGAAGCAATACAGCTGCACAATAGCATCAAACCCACATAGTTTAGAACTAACCTTCTAGCGATGCTTCTGAATATGGAATAATGTACTGGACAGTGCTGTGCAGACTGATTAACACACACACATTTAAGAAGTGCGCACATCAAGAGGTGGTTGAAGGTCTTATTTCAAGGTGTAACATTGTTTAATGTGAACGGTCAAATCCACATGTATATCCAAGAACTAACAACACATTTCATGTTTAAAAATAAATACTGTATTCTACCCGATTGTGGAATGATAAGACATGTGTTTGTATAAAAAATGTTTTATTTCAAGGTTTTGTTTATGTTGCTATAACCGACTCCCACACAGGTCATCAGGACCTTTTCCCCCCCTTTCCTTTCGTCATCTGAAGGCTTCTGAACGTCGATCTTGAACATGATTTGGAAGAAATCTCTAATGTGCCTGAGGAACTCAATCCTGGGGGGGGGGGAGAGAGAGAGAGAGAGAGCGGTTCAATTACGGTTAAACGGTCAACAATTGTTTCACAACAGTGTTCTACTCCACGCGGTCCTCTGAATGACGTAGGTTGACGTCAAAGGACACCAGTCCTTATCTCCCGTGACCGTTGCGCTGGATTGGCAGTTAGGATGCTTAACTGAAAAGGTTATAACTAGTTGATTTCCTCGGTGTTGACATCAGCGCTACCTGAGTGAGGAGAGGAGTGCATTGGGATGGCACTGCCAATCTTCAGTTATCATAGTACTGTACTCGAGACAGACACAGCACCGGTACCATGATAACTGAAAATGGACAGTTCATAATTGTCTCCACATTTGAGATGATAAAAATATCTGGGGGAAAAAAAAGGTTGATTTTCTATTTTTCAAACTATAGTATGAGCGCGCGCGCACACGCACACACACACTCACCATGAACTGCCGTTGACCCTGTGAGTACACAGCTGGGCGAGTCCCATGATAGTGCAAGCACGCAAGATATTTGAAAAACAGCGAGCCAAAGGCTGTCAAACTTTTAATGGAGGCCCTTTATTTTTTCTACCTGCTGTAAATCAACATTTTTCTCTTTTTAAAAATCACCCATTTTGTTCTTCTTTGACTAATTGGGCTGGATTCAGATTGTGGACAGTTGAGCCCAAGAAAACATCTGGGAGAATAGGACATTCAATTCCGGTACAAAGTTGATAACGCATTCCGCCAAATCGTATTTTTCAGGGAAAATCCATAACAATGATGCAACAAAGAGTAAACGGCATTGTAGCGCCTCTTGTTTATTTGTACAGCAGAACCAGAACTTTGTTATTCTTCTACTTCTTGGCAGCGGAGTGTATTCCAAAGTGCATCTGCATGGTGACCTATAAACACGCCGGGGCTGCGTGTCCACCGCTCAGTGACGAGGACTTACGTGTACGGGGAGAGCGGTCCCAGCAGGACCTTAGAGACGTCCTGTTGGCCGAGGGTCATCAAGAGCAGCGCCAGGCTCTGATTGGACGAGTCCACGCAGCCGCCCTAAAGAAAGGGGGGGGGGGGCAGAGCAGCGGGGCAAAAACAGAAAAATATGTAAATGAGGCGGAAACGTTCAAAAAGAACCCGAATTGCAACCCGAATTGATTATCTGAGGTCAAACCCTGATAGTCAACCGCGCTTGCACAATGTAGTTAAAATCCAAAGCCCGTTTTTCACATCTATGACGCACGGTTTGGGACGTAATGAAATGTAGAACATGTGTACGGTTGTGTTTTTTAAATTATTTTAGTTCCTCGGTCATTTCGGAGTTCAGATTTAAATCTCCTGAAGTACACATAGTTAAACAAAAACAATGACCAATTGTTATATTTCGACATTGTGACAGCAGAGGTTTGATTCAATAAGATGATCATATCACAAGAGGCCATGGGCAAAACTATGGTGACAGTTTTTTAATTCCCTTTAGTGCCAATGAGGCAGACGATTCTGCATCGATGCGTGAAGGAGATTTATCAATCAACGTGCTCTGCTGCAAGAAGGATTTCAAACCAACACGATCTTCAAAGTGGAAAACCACATTGTGTGAAGACATAATTCACAGAGCATCCGTCATCTTAATGGTGATTAGAACTATGTTTTCTACGTTTACTGTCTAACTACATGAAGGAATGTCATATTTCTACATCTAAGACATTAACAGCAGTATTCATCAAGTACAAGAAATAGTATCGACTTGAAAGTGTGGAAATATTAAAGAAATGTTGGATAAAACCTCAAAGTGGAGCGCAGTGTTGAGACCGAGCCAACGTACCCGTTTGTGCTGTTGTAATAAGATCAAATGACTTACAAATTCGCTTAAAAGTTTCTGGTGACCGACGTGTTGTTCCTTTTAAAAATGAGCAACTTATTGAGTAAAAGACAAAAAGAGAACTAGACTGTCTGCACCCATCCCTGACAGCGAGATTCAGGGTAAATGCTTTGCAGGCCAAAACACCCGACGGTTAAATTGGCCACCAAGCGGCCGGGAGCCCTCGTGGAAAAGTCCCCAGAATCCCCCTGAGCCAATCGCAGCCGCCTCTAGAACAACCAGACAGGAAGAAACGGAGACCGCAGACAAACTCGAGTATCAGAACGTTAACCTGTAAAACACGGTAATTTTACATTGTACATCTTCTGAATATAATGAGAACAACACAATAAAAACCTGGATTACCTGACAAAACTCTCAGACATGCTTGAAGATAAAATTAAAATAAAATACAAACTCAAGAAAACTGGACCTCTTACATCAGCTGCTGTCCCGTGTTGATGTTGCTTCCAAATAGAAAATGTCCATCACGCAGCTTTGGTTTACTACAAGAAGACGGTACTGATTAACCATTAAACAAACAAGACGCACGATACAGAGCTCGCATGCCCTTTAAAGCGAATCCAGCGTATTTATTTTCCTCCCTCAGTTTTCAGAAGTTAACTATTCCAGCACTCTTTCGCTTTCCCACCGCGTCCATCGACTTCGGTTAGCACGTTGAAAGCCGCAGTCATTTAAATGCTGTCCAGCCTCTGAACTGACTAAACGGCTCCGTGAGCAGCAGTCTAAACTGGATGGGGTTTTATTTCACTCCACCTACGTCTGAGGGAGCCAAAGTGAAACGTCAGCTTCCCACTCCGTCGAGTGGTTAAGAGCACGCGTCCAACAATATTCCCGTTTCAGAGTTAATCAGCTGTGGCCTGACCAGCTAACTGGACTCACATGGCTTCCTGCGAGGGGGGAAGAGCCATGTGGAAAAACGCAACTCACACAGTCACTGCATCCAATTGCACAAATTCAGATGAATTCGCACAAGAATGACTTGACTGTGTGAAGTTAGGTTTGCTCCTGGGCGTTTTTTTTATGATAAAAGTCTTGTAGCAGCTGCTACTGCAGGTCACATTTGGGGAACCGCTGCACAGTAACATATGGACACATTAAATGTGACCTTAAACGTGTCCGTAAATCACTTCAATGAATCCTTATTCATCCAGCTTGTACAGTCACGTTTCACCTGAAACACTCCCTGACCGTTGACCTCTGCACGGAGGAGACTACAATCAATGTTTCAAATGTTGGTAACTCGCAACCCTTTTGTTTAATAATGGAGGCTGTCACGTGTGGGTGGTTGTTTACTGCTGCCGGGCAGCTTCTTGGTGAGCAAATCATTATGCAAAATTGAGAAAATGTGGCATTACACAAAAGATTCATTGAGAACAACAAATGACGATGCAAATCTTGGCAGGACAGGGAACCTCCTCTTAGTCGGGGGATCTTTTCCAAAAGAGAATCAGATGTCCATAGGCTTTACTGAACAGGCTACATTAATGTAATAAACCAAACATTTCATTTTAATGGAAGTGCAATTTAGCTGGATTTTTATTATTGCGGTTCTGCCCATGAACGGTGTTTCAGGTGATTTCCAGACTCGGTCCATTGTTGGAGAATGCGGGCAAACAATGGCATCAAGTGTCAGTGTTGCTCGGAGTCTAATGTGTCCTGACTGTGTGTCTGTCAGGTATTCCCCGAGAATTCGGATTGGTCCGATGACACGCTGAAAACACGGCTGCTGTGTGCAGGGCTGGTAAAGACCTGATTTACTTAGACGTTTACAAGTGTGAGTTCAACTTAAGCAGAGAATCGTCGCAGTACAACCTGCCAGTGGGGAAACCCGATCCCCCCCCAAAAAATATGTATCCTCTTAACAAAATAAAAGAGGACCGGTAGTACTTTGAACGGCGGTGGTTTTGTAGATCAGTTAGTGGAAGAAAGAGCCGTCAGTCGCCTGAAGTATCAGCGCAACTGTGACCCAAACATGAGCAACAACGTAGCGATGCCGCGTGTTTAAAAAAAAATCCTCGCAGATTATGCAGAATCCGAATTCTCCAGGTTTCAGCGAGTCCACTAAACCTCTAATTTAACCCACTTTTAAACTTGACTCCAGACCAAAAAATAATAAAAATCTGGATCTCTGCTTGAAAGGACAGCACTAACATGACGGTTGTGCGTGGGACGTCCTGTACGGTTCGTGGTCAGTACTTACCCGATACACCTCCTCCAGAAGCAGCATGGCGCAGTTCTTGCCGAGGTCCTCTGGCAGCGGGGGGTCTCCCTGCCCCTGTGGCGTCGACGACATCTCAGCACCGAGGAAGGAGCCGTCGAGCGTCTCAGCGACCAGAGTCAGACCGAAACCTGGAGACCTGCAGTCACCCGACACCCATTACTCTCTGTCCATCTCTGGATACGCTGGGACACTTGAACCATTTTTTTTTAAAACATGAGGGGGAGGACACTCACTTGCCAGAGTGGGCTCCTTTCATGTGGTCAGTGTAGATGTAGATGTCTGGAATGAACTGGTTTAAAACGCCCCTGGCCGACTCCACCAGCCTGTTGGCCATCTGAGGAGAAACTCGAACGGAATATCTGGGTTCAGGATGTCAAGGACTTTTAAAAACTCGTACAACATTAAGTTCAACTTAGAGTTGGAAGGGACATAAACGTGAGACACAAGATTTGATTTCCGACATTCCCAAATCAGACCACACAGTGATTACTTATTCAGTGGCTCAAATGTGAGGATTTGCAGCTTTTATCGGTTCAACATTTTCTTTTAGACCAATCAACCGGTCTTAGGGATATTAAACATGGAACCATTTTTATATTTGACTGAAAACCTGAACAATGAGTAAATTAGACAGCAAAACAGATCTGAAAAGGCTTTTTAACTGACAGTTTGTACCACATGAATTACTAGAGGATGAAAAAGGATACGCCACTCCTCTGATCCTCTTAATCTTCCCTGGGTCGGTCAGCTGCACTGGCCTGATGGTCCTGCGGACCGGACAGGAGAAGAATACTTCTCCACCCCCACCGGGCGCCATACCCCTCTTCACCACCTGAGGGAGCAGCAACAGAAGGACCATTGTGACAAGAGAAGGATGACCAGGAAGTCCAACACCACATTTTAAGCATTTCACCACGCTTTTGAACAGACCGCCTCTGTGTCCTCACCTTCAGGTCTAAGCCCTCTCCATCAATGCCAAACTTCTTCATCACAGGGAGGGCCGTGGACTTCAGCATGTCGACCTGCAAATATTTTAAAAATTGCAATAAAAAGATATTTATTCAGGAGGTGCTAAAGCAATTGACAGTTGTCCCTGCAAAAGCATGCTTAAGTTTCATCCTGCTGATTCGCATCCAGAGCCTAATTGAAGTGAAAATGAATAGTTGGGTGTGTGTGTCCCCACCGTTGGGTCAATGGGGTCGTTGGTGACGCCCCTCAGTGTGGCCTTCAGAGGGGTCTTCATGAATGGAGCCAGCATGAGCAGGGCCTCCAGGTAGTAGCCCACCGAGCGCTGCGTGTTGCAGTCGTGCTCCACAGTGCCGCCATTCAACAAGCCGGGCTGGTAGAACAACACGGTACCTTGAGGAGACACGGAGAGACAAGGAGTTGACTCCACAGGGTGGTGCTGAGCGTCACTACACCCACGCCACAAGCAAAGAGTAAATGTGAGATGTAAAGGAAAATGAAAACCCAATAACTTCTGCAAGCCTGAAAGATCAACAATAATATAGTAAATTGAATTACCCTGATGATAAGACTCACCTGTTTGGTTAATCTCTATTCTGGAGCCATTTGTCACTTTGTCCAACAACCTTATGAAGCTGGCCTCAAAATCTAGAAGAGACAAGCACAAAAAGTATTCAGTTTAGGTCAAACATTTACCAAAGCTGCATGTGAAGATTAAAAAAAAAGGCACGTTACGTTGAAGCCAAGTCTACCAAACGTTTGCAGATCAACAGGTAGACTGGAACACATGATGGCGTTGCTGCTATTCTTTTGAGCAGGCAGTATGAAAACACACATGGATTCAAACAAGAGGATCCTGTGGGAACATCTGATAATCCTCACGCTAAAAACGCGTCAGACAAAACGCATCTCGCATTGACACACTGTCGTCCCATCGTTCGCCCCCACGTGACCCCCGGTGACTAAAAGAAACACTCCCAACTGCGTAACAGCTAGCACGTTAGCCGCCGAGCTAACTGTGACGCCACATGCAGAGCGAAGCCGCAACTCACCGCGGACTCCCGGGTTGTCGTCTTTGGAGCGAATGTTTTTTATCCTTACACGCTTCCCGCTGAGTGTGGACAACACCAGCCGCTGTCTGAGGAAGTTGCAGCCGTCGTACGCGAGCCCCTGGCTGGCCATGTTGTTGTTTCTGTCTGGTTGCGAATGGAGACCCACGTGTGTTTGCCCAGGAAGATGTTCGGAGGGCGGGGAGGGTACGGAGAAGGACGAGGGACAAAAATGAGTTTTCCTCCGGGTGCGTCGCTGCGTTTGGCCACTGGGTGGCGATAATTAGACATTCATTAATACACTGTGGGAGCGGCGTGACGATATGTTTGCGCCTTAAAGGCACAGAACGTGATCGAAATGTAAACAACTGAGGGCGGGGGGCACGATCAAGATTATCGCTATCATTATTTATATAAAAAATACAGACAGCGAATAAAACTGTTATCAAACTATTTAAATATTGTTCTAATCAGTAACGGCAATGTCTGCAAACAGTAATCTCCTGTAAACACCCTCTCTTTTGTTGAGGCTGGATGAAGCGGACAGACTGGTTGTTATTCGACCCAACCATGTGTGCAGGTCTGTCCACGCAGGGGTTTAAGGCTCTGAAAGGGATTAATCCCCGTAACCTTCCCGACCAGCTTTCCCCACCCTGCGGATCAGTTACATAACCGCGTTGTAGTTCGTTCCTGCAATAAATAAACGACATCTTCGGCACACTATCAGTGCGGGGGAACTTTGTGAACACGCCCGATAAAGAAAAAGCTCCTATCGGGTTGTGTCGTCAGAGGAGAAGATCCTCACGTGGTCCCGCTGCCACTGAGCAGAACACGCTACTTCTCGTTTTCTTCCTCCTCCTCTTCCTCCTCCTCGTCTTTCCGCAGGGGAAAAGGGAGCCGACGCGGGGAAAAGGCGGACCCACTTTCGGTTGCGCATTCGGAAAAGCACGTCTCGGCTGGAGCATCCGGGGAAGGTTTTTAATGGGAATAATCCGTCTTTTTCTCTTGCTAAGTACTCCGCCTACAACGCGCACCCTTTCCAGACATGGTGCTGCAAAGGATCTTTCGCGCTGTCATTATGGGACCTCCGGGGTCCGGAAAGGGAACCATGTCTGCACGCATAGCAAAAACTTTTGGACTGAAACACATTTCTAGCGGGGACATTTTGAGAGCCAACATCGAAGCCCAAACCGGTAAGATGTTGCACCATGTCCGACATGTGCCGCTGTCCGTGTGATTTAAAGCGCAATACTGCAACTTCAGACGTGAAAATACACGTCAGAAATGTTCTTCTACGTCATTGTCATCGGGATACTGTTAGGAATGATTTATTATAATGCGTTAACAAAGCAAATATAGATTATTTCATACAAACCAGACATGAATGTGCATTCACAAATAGAACCTGTGATCTCATCATCCAAGGTCAAACTAACTTGCATTTTGTGTTTGTACTGAAAACACCTTCCCTGGCTGACACACTGCTTGAGTTCAGAGAGGAGTCCCCCCCCCACCCTCCCCTTCTGTGCATAACCTTGGATGAGGATAAAGACAGGAGCAAAGATAAGGGAGGAGATGAGGGACTGCGGGGGGAGGAGTGAGTTTTTACTGCTGAGGATCAAAGTCCACTGCAGAAGTTGGTAGTTCACTTCCCCCACACAAATCTTTAGAAACAGTCCTTGGGGCCGAACCAGTGTCCTTCCTCTTCCCTTGGGGGAAGAAATGCCTGTTTGGGTGTGTGCTCTGCAAAAGAATGTTATAAACACACTGCTGCCTGCATCTGTAGCACAGTCCTCCTTCAAACAACGCGTCTGCGTTCTCGACACTTTGTTCTGGGTTCCATCCTCATGTACATTTGCTTAACAAAGAAGAGCAGCCCACATTCAGCAATCTGTGCTTGTCCCACACGGGACACAGAAAAACACTTAATGCCTTGATACATTCTGGTTATTGTCTAACTATGTTAAATCATAGTAATATATTAGCACATTCAGGTAATTTCTGAAAGGATGCAGAACATCTGGATTTATGGCTAATGTCTGTCACCCATTATCCTGTCAAATGTACCGCTAAGTAGCTTAATAGCAGAAAAGAATGTTTGCTTGTGCATTTTGATGATTATAGTTAGACATTCAAACCAAATGTACCAAAACGGTTTTGTGCACCATTTAATACACATTTATGTGATTCAGCATGCCATCTTGTATGTTCGTACGACCTTTAGTTCTTTATTTGTGATGCAAACTACAGTTCTGTGACGTTAAACGCCTTCCAGCATGGAACTAGTGGGAGAGAAGAATTTGAGTCAAACAGTTCATATTAAACAATGTGGTGTAAGTAGCATTGCTTTAACGAAGGAAGACAAATACTTTTATACTATCTCTATCGCTGTTTCCCTGTGTGTGTCAGAACTCGGCCTGTTGATGAAGTCCTGCATTGATCACGGTCAGCTGGTACCCGATGACGTCATGTCTCGTCTCATGCTGAGGGACCTGAGAGCCATGGACCACAGCAGCTGGCTGATCGACGGTACGATCGCTCATATCTGCCGGGCCCCGATTGATAACAAAGCTATTTCATCATCGCCATTGTTTGCTACCGATGGGTTTGTTGATCTTCCAAAGTCAACTTTTGATATAGTTATCCATCACATCCATTTCTAACCCGTCCTTCCCCTGCCAGGCTTCCCTCGTACGGTGTCCCAGGCAGAATCTCTGGATGACGCCTTCACTGTGGACACGGTCATCAACCTCAATGTGCCGTTCCAGACCATCAAGCAGAGGCTGTCCTCACGCTGGACTCACCTCTCCAGCGGTCGAGTCTACAACGTCGGCTTCAACCCCCCTAAAGTCCCTGTAAATACATTCTCTCACTCCGGTCACTCCTTTAACAGGCCTCCGTGTGCCTGCATGTGTCTCTCAGGGCAAAACAATTCCACTGTAGTTGTTTTGAGCATCATTCCTTTTTCGTGCATGTCACATCCAGTTTCCATGACTACAAACAGAGCTCTCGGATGAAGGAGACTACTTCACGCAAACGACGGATGTTCAGACGTTTTTTTATAAATATTTTTTACACTTCCCAGCATTCATTTTTACATCCATTAGAAAATGGGTAGTTGAACAAAAGGTTCTCTGTGAACCGGCTCAACCAATGATGTATCGCAGCCTGCGGCATATTCACATACGGTACCAGACACACGTTCTCATTCAACTCATTGAGAACGTCTGTCCAAACTGCTGACTGCTGCTGTAAAACATGCATGCAGAGATAAGCGTGACGAAGCCCCCCCGCCCTCTTCTGTGTAACGGGCGGATGATTCCTAGGTAACGTGCTTGAGGTCACGTGTTCTCCCTACGGCGGCGCTTTGCACCACGTCCCTGCACAGTCTGGAGGAGTAACACATTTATAGTTAATCATTGGCTTCGGTCTTATCCTCTCAGTCCTGTCCTGAGAACAAGGTGACAGAAACAGACGTAGACGAGTGGAATGAAGGTCAAACAGCAGTTCTACCTCCTTTCTATCAGCTCTTTGAAAAAGCTGTCATTTTGTAATGTCAGCCATGACAGGAGTCTGCGTGTCGCCTTCAGGGTTTGGACGATGTGACGGGCGAGCCTCTGTTCCAGCGGGAGGACGACACACCGGAGACGGTCACGCGGAGACTGAAGGCCTATCAAAACCAGACGGAGCCCGTCTTAGAGTACTACAGGTAGTACAGACAAACCCAAATATACCTGACCTGCTTTCGTCTCTGTCGACTGCACGCAGACACGGCTGGTTACAGTCAGTAGTTTGTAGCAGTAGACGCAAAAAGGAAAAAGCAGCAGATGTTTGAAGGTTTTGCGCCGAAACATCTCACTGATTTACTACCCATTGATGCCTTACTGCTTCAAGTAAGAGGCGACAAGAAAAGGCCTGTGAACCTTGACCCCCCCCGGCCTTATCTTATCTTCCCTAAACAGTCCTCATAGTTACTTACATGATTGAATAATTGCTATAGAACCCAGGTTCCAAGAGGGCAAGCGGACACTAATTTAGTACTAATTCAATTCATGATATATCGTCATTTCTATCTGGAATAAGGTTACTCTATATTACCTCAAAGCACAAGAGGTGCTTAGCTGGTGTCCCGCTTATTCCAAATACAACATCTGTGAGGCCGTAACTCATTAGGAGAAGAACAGGTCACATGTTTATTTGCTGCACATAAAAAAACGGCAGTCGCTCACGTTCACGTTTTTCTAGTCGTCGTTTAATAATAAGTAAAATCTGATTTTCTCATTTCCTTCGCCCCTGCAGGAGTAAAGGCGTACTGGAGATCTTCTCTGGGACAGAAACCAACCAGATCTGGCCGCACGTGGAGGCTTTCCTCCACAGAAAAGTCTCCCCCGTCGAACGGAAAGCGGCATAGGGAGCCTGGAACGGAAAGGGGCCCAGACGGGGTTTGAGTTTACCGGGAGCCACTTTCTGTGAAGCAGGACGAGGAGAGCGATGTGTCCTCAGTGTTCACGGGGGACCAAGTAGATGTTGTCGGAGGAAAAGCCAGCGTTGCACTGTTTTCCAGAATGTTGCTGACGTTAGTGCGGGAAGTACTCTGGTGTGCGTACGATCGTACGACAAAAAAAGTGCCTTAAAGCCGGGAAACTTCACCGAATGAAATACCAAGATATGCAACAGTAGGATATCGAGGTGTATTTCACAAGATATTTTTAATCTGTAGGTTTTGTAGCTGCAATCATGATTTATTTTTTAACAAGAGACAGAATATACGAAAGGGAATCGACCCCAAATTGTAGAAATGACTGGAAATTCACTTTTGCACTTTTATGGGCTTTTGACTGCCGGTAGCTCAGTGAATGTAGTTTGTAGGAACTTTCAATGAATGTGGACCAGTTTGAATAATGTATTAACCACACTTAAACGAAATAGTTTTACATTTTTTAATCAAACAATCATTGTGTAACAGCTTCTTATAATCTTACTCGCGTGGCCTCTGAAATGCAGTTTCCATTTCAACCAGTTGCTCCTTGTGATTGCGATGTAATATAAATGTATACGGATGTTTAATTAATGTGACTTTGCCATTTAAGAACAAAAAATGTACTAACTCGTAACATTCTAAGCACATCTGGTACAAGGTAATCTTATTGTTCGAAGCCATCACGAAGTTTAGCTGCCCTTCTGTGTTTCTTTGCACTCAAATCTTAAGAATGTTTTACTGCCACAGAAATGCCTTTTAAATATACTCCAATGACTCCTGAATTGTACTGTATTTCTTAAACACTTGAATACAATTCTTAAAAAGTACATCTCTTCTTCATAGCCAACTGACGAGTATTTATTCAAAGCCACAGTAAACTTGTGATACCAAGTGTATGTATTATAATGTAATATAATGTATATTATATTTGGGTATTGTACACCAGAACAACACAACCAAGTCATTTCCCAGTCATTGATTTTAATACATCTTGTCCTAAAACAGACAGTTGAAAGAAACCTTCTCCACTCATTGTGCATTGTTTTACATGTGATAAAGAGAATCATGAACAATGTTTTCTGATTTTTTGTATCTTTTGTTGGTGCAAACATTAACAAACTGGCAGCAGGCGGTTGGTTGGTGGATTGTGGTGCGTCATTGCCTTCTTATGCAGACCAACAAACTCACTCATTTCTAAACTCCATTGTTTACTTGTATTTTAGCTACTGAAGATGAAATTGGGCCAAACACAGAAATTACTTTGAAGTCTGAACAATTATGAATAAAGCTTACCCACCCGAACCCATTCAGAATTCCAGAAAACATTGACATCCGTTTACATGATGAATGGATACAATGTGTTCAATAGCTGGAGGCCACCTGAAGGATTTATAAACATCATTTCAGGCTCCTTAAATGATAAATGCCAGAGGAACCCAGTCACGTACAGCCGTGACTACGGGTCTATAAACTGTAGCGGTTAAGACAAACATTTAGCACTTGCTTTATATTTGAGTCGTTAACAGCAGCACGAGAAGACAAATCCTACAGTCGTCTACTGTGAATAAGAGCATTTTCCTAAAGCTCGACGCTTAGCGAGTGACATTCTTACATTACGTCTCAGTCTTCACTCAACAAGTGGACGTTGGCCACAGGTTCAGTATAACAGCCTGA
The DNA here is from genome assembly GCA_021346845.1 of Apeltes quadracus. Lineage (NCBI taxonomy): Eukaryota > Metazoa > Chordata > Actinopteri > Perciformes > Gasterosteidae > Apeltes > Apeltes quadracus. The sequence continues at coordinate 7,935,588 of CM037930.1, read as the reverse complement.
AGCCAAACACGTAGTTTGCATAGTGGATTAGTAACTTTGGACAAAAAAGTACATTTCAAAGCACAACAGCACATTGCTTCACTGCTTACACCACTTTGGTTTATGTTTACAGATTTAGGACACTGCCGGACACCAGCACTGTACAGAGCAGACGCAAAGCTGTGGAGTAAAGAACAGGGAAACGGGTGCGTTGCATCACACAGATGCTCACTCAAGTCAACACATGCATTGTACTTTAATCCCTCGGTCTGATAAAAAAAAAAAAAATCTGCTGCTCAGGGGGATTTTTACGGTCGGGGCAAGAAATAAAATACTCCATCTGGACCTCGGCAGAGAAATATAAAGTGCAGGACACATTCAGATCCAGAGAATTCCTTTCGCAGACAAACATACATCGCTGATTTCTTCGAGGCCCCATAGCGGTCCTCCTCAGGCTGAAGGTCCCAGAGTGACGAACTTCCACCAGCACGGCAAAGGCCGAGTCGGGGGATGGACTCTGTTTTGTCAGACAGTGAAGACAGTAGATACAATCCTGGATTTTAGCGTAATGGCAGATTTTAAAGAGGAGGTTGTTGGATTACTCAGCACTATAATGGCTCCATTAATCTCCTCCAGGCAACACAAGGAGTGCTTTGTTTCAGATGAAGTTTATCACGTTCTCTAAACAGTCATCTGCTCGTCGAGCAATAGTTGCACTAAAAGCCCAATTTTGGAAGCATCCCTGCCTAAAGTAGGCAGCTCTGAGGCCGCTACCAAACATCTTCACTGTACGTATCCTCTCCTCACAATGAGCCCCACAATGCGGATCACATGGGAGCCTGAGACCTGTGAATCTGACCCAAAGCTCCTAAAGCTCAAAAGAAAAAACACAAATCCAAGTAAATAGACCGGTGTTTGTACAAGTTCATACATTACGCCACTAAGTGCAGAGACTGTGCTCTTGGCTCAGTCGCATACAGATGCCCGGCACGCTCTTAGTGTGCAAGGTTGTGTACGTTTTTACCAAAAAAAGAAAAAAGGCGTAACCACTGGCGAGTCTGAAACTCTACGGTAAAGAGGTTTCTCTTCTCATCCCAGACGTCACGTCGCAAGGCTTTCTTTTCCTCTCATGATTGAAACTGAATCGTTTTGACAGATTCCCTGTACTATACCAAAACTCATTAAAGAGGATACAGAGCAACGGATCGGTCGGTTTTTCTTTTCACGATTTATTTAAGCAGCTAAAAATAAAACTCTCCTCGGAAGCCCACCGACTTGCATCAGCCATTCAATTCTGTACCCAACTGTCCAAAGACTCTATTTGTGTAGTATCCTTTGTGTTGCCGGTTAGAATTTTAAATTTGACTCTTGTAACTTTAAAAGCAGGGTGGCTTTCTGCACGTCTGTTCACTGTCTAGAGACCCAGCAGTGAACCCCCACAGTGGCAGAGGAATGCAGGAAAATAATGTTTGCTGATGGAAAACATTTGTCAAAGACTGATCCCGTCTCATTCGATTCCTGCTTTCAAACTGCTCGTATTCAGCCAGGTCTGCTGAGTAAAGAGGGCTTAAAACTCCGGATGTTCCTAAATGGGAAGGTGATGGTGATGGAGGGAAAGCCGCGTCTGAATCCTACAACCACTAGGTGGTCTCCATCATGAGTATATCGTCTGTAGCATCATCCTTAGTCCACCTTCCTGTATTTGTCCACATTCCAGCCTCTAAACGAAGCTTCACGGGATAATCTGCCACCTAGTGGGGAGAGAAGAAGATCAGAGAGCATTCACAGCAGACTTGTATCAAACATAGGTTTAAAAATGAGGCTGCAGAAAGGAGGTGAAGTCTCCTTAAAATCACCCCTCAGAAGCCATAGACTGAGATGAGACGGGATGCTACGAGAATAGAGAACAGCCTAAATTCAAAAGCAGGACCAGAAGAGACAAGATTTGCTTTCAACAGACGCAGTCGCATTCCTGGGTGGCCATATTTTCCCTCTGGGAAAAGGGGAGGACGAGTACACGTTTGGCAACTGGTCAAGATTTGGGGCCAACACGGGGGAGGAGGCCTCCTTCTCCCTCACCACCACAAAAGGCTTCAAGCAACTAAAGGTCAGCTTTAGTCAGCAACCATTTGGAGTCTTTCTCGTCTATTATTGGAGACGTACAACTCCTTTTCCTTTTTGAATGGTGGAGTGGGTAAAGCTCCACTGATGATCTAGGAAACAGAATCATGATCTAATAATGATGATAATAAATAATGATTCGGAAGTTTTTGTGTTGCCTGAGCTGATCGGAGGAGACCAAGAGTAGCGGTGAGGACTTTATGGTTTGGAAAATGTAAATTTAATTATACGTACATAACGAAAAGTAAATCCATCTTTCAACTTTGTCACAAATAAATGAAGCGACTGGCCAAGAAATAGTAAATCTACATCTTATGAAGCGTTTTACAGCAGAAGACGATATTCCTGTGTGGCTGTTAGAGTCTGAAGATTACACTGCAGTGGAATCTACGGCTACTAGGATGAATTCATCTGACCTGTTCATCTTTGTGCTACGGTTCGGTTTTTACAGTTCCAACTTGAGGCCTCGTAACACTACCACGGACCACAGCCGACTGAGTCGGTAGAACTAAAAGACAAGATGTCCTTTGAAGCCGCTTCTGTTTGGTGTCACTGATTACATCAGCGACGTTACCTCAGGGTCCTGGTTGCAGGTATAACCAACTTTCGCCAGTGGCTCCGTATTTATTTTGTGTGAAACCATTTCAATCAAGAAATATATCAATAAGAAAAAAAGAATAGGATTGAGCCATTGCACTAACATACAACAGCTCAATGGTGCCACCTGCCAGCTGTGTGGAGTCACTGCGCCTGCCTGTGAAAGAGGGAGCACTTACTGGAGGCAAAGTGTCCGAGGCTTCTTTGGGGCCGAGCTTGTGGTTTGTGCCTGTTTGCTGTTGTTCCTCGTGGTTGGTTGTAGCAACTCTAGACTTGAGTGTATATTCTTTCACCCGATGTTTGAAGGCCTCAAGCTCCGCATGGAATACTTCCAAGTAGACGCCTTGACCTTCCTATGAAGCAACCGAGGTAACAACATTGGGAACTGTGCACGTCACCAGCCTTCAACGTATTGAGTGATATCGAGGCACTCTGGGGGGGGGGAATCACAGTATCAATTGGATGCTTTTTGTCTTACTTGGACTTTGTGGAAGAACTGCCTGAAGCAGCCTCGAGGATCCTGCTGAGAGTTGGAGGCCATCTCCAGGATGAACTGCATCACTACAGCCTGGTGCGCCACCTGCTCCATCAGTGCTTGTTTCTACAGGACATACACACAATTCACATCCCACAGGCTCTGTTACTAGTAAATTCTGACACCCAGCACCTAAGCAGCATGTGAGCTTATAGCCACTTTGAGCGTTTTATTGTGGCAACGTTTTTGAAGCATCCTACTCAAAATGTCTGATTTCTAAAAGGACCGGTAAGCACAGACAGCACAATTCTGTACAGGCAACACGTTCATATCATGTGACACTTCATATTGTTTGAATTTGCATTAGTTTAAAATAAATACCCGGGTTTGGGACTTTCAAAGCAGGGAGGATATTTCTTTATTTGGAAGGGTAATACTCTGTTGGCAGAAGGGAGCTTATACTTTAACAAGCACACAGCTGTATTTTCAATGTTAGCAGGTGACAGTTCATATTATAAGGCGTGTGGCTCCATGTTTACGTGACAAGTTGAGAGGAACTACACATGGAGTAAGATGTTAACGGTGTAATTTTCCACCTACTGCAACTATAGCTGTGGGTGGCTCTTATGACTTTTTTAAATAAAAATGGTCAAGAGTTCTCTCCCACAGGAGGCATTAACCATATTAGACTCACTAAAAATTCTTACTTCTTCTTGCTGTAGTCTCATGCACCACAGAATTAAGTAGTTGGCCGTCTCCTCACATATGAGCTGAGGCATGTCCGCAAGGAACCGCTGGCTGTCGTCCCATCTACGCAGCATACCTGCCGAATGGATGAAAAGCAAACAGGTTGACTTTTTGTGAAGACATAATCAATAACCTGGGTTTTGCATGTTTATCTACTTTTAGTGGTGTGTTCAAATTGATGATCAGAAAAATACAAATGTGAGATTTTGTGTCATTGGGCAACTTGATAATCAATTAAATGTGTGTGGTATTTTGTAGCGAGGTGAGAAGTGATTTAGAAACTTAGCTGCTATTCACCTTGCAGACTTCCTTATTTTGCCTCAAAATATCAGTGGGAAGGTCAGTATTTCAGTAAAGCTGGAGATGAATTTTCGCATCAATCATCAACAACCTTTAAGCAATGTGTTGAACAACATACAACATGACACCAACATACGAGACCAAACGGTCTCTTAACATTAGCCTGAGGGCTTACCAAAATGTCTGAGCTCTTGGTCAAATTGTTGGAGAAACGTCTTGCTCTTGTCCTGATCCATTTCCACCGTTTTATTTGGGGAATTGATAATACTCTGAAAGAGAGAGAAGACATTGATTACCGTTGATAACGTTACTAAATGGGTAGTACACAGTAGGTACACACAGTTATGTAAGAACTAAACTTTAACACCACAATATATTTGTTCTTTTGAAGTCTTTCCATTATGACCTCTGTCCAGATTCCAATTATGATTCAGTGGGAACTACACTTTATCTCAGCTTAAAGATGCATAAACAGCTCACTTGAATGTGAAAAAAGCCAAACCGTTTCCTCACTTTATCAAACACATCCCAACTGCTGACAGATGAGAGCACAGGACCGCGGCTGGGCCCCTGGCATCCCAGCATGCTCTCCTTGCGGCGCCACTCCTCCTCGTTGTGCGTGAGCTCCGTGGGGCAAGCCAGAGTCCGAGCGCGTTCCTGCTCCAGGGACTCGGAGCTGTGGACGCCCAGCGAGCAGAGCTGATCCTGGGCCTCCGCCAGCCTCCAGCTGGAAACGATCGACGCTTTCACACAGCGGTTCTGGCTCTGGCAAAGTGTCGCCGTGGCGCAGTCACAAAAGTGCAATGATGGTGACTGAGGAGAGTGGAAGAATAATAGAAAAGATTAGGACTTAGGAGTAAATTAATATGCTCTCCAGGACACAAGTCAACTGAACAGTTCAACACACACACACAAATATTTGGCTAAGTGTTATTTCTACCTTCCAGTGTTTTGTACAATTTTATAACCAACCTAATGAGGCAGATGACCCAATTTAAGACTTGGAAAATCAAGTTGGTGATTAAAACTAGACTGACTGAAAAGTAAACATTGATTGACTGAAAACATTGCTTTCCTTTGCCAAGGGGACACATTTTCTAAGATCTAAAAATAGAATAAAGTGTGCAGTCTACAACTGAAAACTGTTACAGGTACTGCACAATGCAAGAATCCTGCTTCATGTTCGACAAGCAGGAGTACTCAAAGAGAAGCAACTTTTAGCAACCGCCTGCAAAGACCTCTGTAGTTTATCTCCATCCTTTTTATCCCTCTCCCAACATTTTAAATAAAACCTGAATAGATACGTTTTCTTGTAAAGCGACCGGGCTTCGATGCAACATTCTCACTCTGAATGACAGACAGAAATGCAAGCCATGTGGCTTAGCACCCAAGCGGGCTGTATTTAGCACAGGGTGGGGCGAGAGAGCTCAAAATAAAAGATAAAGACGTGTATCCATTCGTGGCTATCATCATCCATTCATCCACACACAGCTGTCAGTTAGTGTCCCGCAATAGCAACGACTGAGAGGGGTGGGGGGGACTAACCATCTCACCAGAGATGACACAGCAAGGACAGTCTGGGTTTGCAATAAGGGTCAGTATTCCCTTGAACATGTAGCCTGGCCACTGGGGTCGGGTATTCACGACAGTTATAGGCGAAGTTAAATGTTATCATTAGCTAGCTAGACGATACGACAGTAGCAGCAAAGGTAGAAAACCGATGGAGGCATCTCACACGGTTAAAAAACAGAAGCGAGGCCGTAAGGTGCTTAACGTTACTGCCAAGCGATCGAGGTAAACATGAACTCACTCCCTGATCCCCCGAGCAGGGCTAGCAAGCTAGCTAGTTAGCGTGCTTTAAATAACGTGAAGTAAACAGGTATACCAAGAAACGTGTTGCCACATCCAACAACCTCAACGACCTGACCCCCAGCACGAACTAAGCTAACTAATTACCTGTCGGGGAGGATTAACACCACCCAGTGCCTCCTCCGATGAAGCCGGGCCGACGTTCGACTCTTCATCGCGGTAAACTGGAGCTCCGTCACCCAGCCACTCCATCGCTGCTACCCAGCTAGCTAACGGGCTAGCTCTGCTCGGGCTTCAGCTAGCTTAATGCTAGCTGTGTGGGAGGCAGCTCAATGTTGCTGCCTGAGGTCGCCTGTGTGACAAAGTTATGTATGGTTCGAAATACGATACTGTGAAGTTAGCAGAGCACCGCACAGCCGGCGGGGGAAATGTGGTGCACAGAGTTTATGTTTTGTTAGCAACATTGCTAGCCACCACAACAGCAAACATGGACTGCCCCCAAGTTACCCAGCTGCGTCTTTTAAGAGGCGTATGACACACTGACCACGTGGTAAACAACTTGGACAACGTCACAAAAAGGACCAGTTTGCGTGTTTAGCTTGGCCTGACGCCCGACACCCTACCGGTTCGCAAAGACTGAGGGCGTCTCGAGGTTCCTTTTATTCTGGTGATGGCGGCATGGAGCCTCATGAGGCATCGCAACACTTCAGGTTCGAGAAAAGGTTAATTTCTTGACGCTTCATGTGCACACGACACCAACTACTGGCCAAGAGTATAATTACAGGCAGCTGTAAATAAACCACATAATGTGATGCATTGAATTTTTGTGTCTGTTATGGCTGTTGGGAATGACTATGAATTACAAAAATGTATGACCAAATAAATTCCGTACATAAATTATCACATTTGCATAAAATATTTTTTGAATGTATTCTGTGTGTTAAATTTATCCCAAAATGGTAGTATCAATATGATATGGCAGGTTGTGTATTGATGTTATCGTCACTTTAGGAAAATGGCATCATGGGCTTAAGCAGGCAGAGGACAGTAAAAGTACTTGTGGAACTAGGAAGAGGGGACTGAATATGCTTGTGGAACTTGGACAATGATGTACAGGACAGGGGACATTTTATTCATTTTTTATTCAGAAATAAAAGTTTCTCAACAGTTTTTTGTTTTAAAAGATTCCTTTTTTTTTTACGCAACCTCTCCGGCCTTTGAAAACACCCTTTCACACGTGCACAAAAATGCAAGAGCAAGTCAGTCGAGCAGTGGGCGGGGCGGTGCACCCACGTCCGCAGTATAAAACCACTACATCAACCACATAGTGAAGACATAGTCTTCGGTCTCAGTCTTCAGTCTTCCAGTCAAGTTCAGTCTTTTTTCAACCACACCTTTTCGCATTGGGTGAGTAACTTTTGATATTCTCGCTCGACTTTAACGTACAGCTACAGACGCACCTTTGTGGAGAGAACACGGCGAGCGGAGAGGCAGACAGGGGCAGCAGGGGAGAGGCTGCTATTAAAGCAGCGAGGGACAGAGTTTGGAGACACAACAGTAGAAGCTGTGGGCTGGAGGGACAAGCATCCAGCTTGTTTTTTGTAGGGATGAAGATCTCAAGATGAATACATTTTTAAACACTAACGACTTACACCTTTAGTTTAGAATACACACAAATCATTTTAATCAAATTACTTTTAGCTTGAACATAAATGAATCCAATGGAGCATAGCATTTTTTCTAGCGTCTTGTCATTATTTGATGACTACTGGAAGCTCACCAGCTCCTTCTTGAATCTCCGCAAGCTTTTCCAGTTTCGCAGTCTTCTTTCCCAGCTCTTTAATCTCTCGTCACAGTCTAGTGCATGAGGGCCTCCAACTCCCCCTTGATATCTAAATCACCTCCACCTGGAGCATTCAGTTCTCCGCCTCCAGCCTGGGAGACACACCTAACTCCACCTCTCAGCCAGGCAGGGGCTCGGCCTGCAACTCAACAGTGTGTGTTGACTGTGTGGTATTTGTTTTAAATGTTGGTGCATAGATGTTTACACTGTGCTTCATGATTAGAATAAGACGCTAATGTGTTGCGTTTGGAAGATGTTCAGCAATGTGTTTGTGAATGTGTGACGAATTACATCAATACTCTGACACTCAACCACTGACTAGTTGAGTTAAGTCCTTTTTACGGTTCAGGATTCAGGGGGCAGATTGGGATTGGGCCTCAGTGTTGAATGACAGACTTCACGCCTGCCTCTGAAGCAGCTCATCCACACTGACCCCTTGATTTCGTGTTGTTTGGAAGTCTGGAATTTAGCTGCAGTTTATACTTATTTTATTTGACTATGAGCGAAAAACCTTCTGGAAAACCAGCTTTACTTTGTGGTTGTAGTTCTCGGTGAGGTTGTCATCAGCATCAAAGTTTTGTGTGTTTGTAACAAGCATTATGAGAAAGAAACATAAAAGAGCATCACAATGTAAAGACACACTGTAGATTGTTGATGTGATATTCAAGCCTCTTTTCCTCTGTCTCCTCTCACAAGGAAGAGATGATCTGCAGGATCCTGCTGATCTTCATCCTGACCCTGTGTGTCTGTGGTGAGTTCAATTTTGTGTTTGTAAAGCAGCTGTGAAGCATCACACACTCAGAAACATCTGGAGATGTTAAAGCTGTCAGTTTGTCACCTCTTCCTCTACCTCTGTGTCTCCTCAGCAGCATCATTCGTAGTGAATGTGACACAGAGCTGGTATCAAGCAGAGGAGAACCACAACATCTCACTGGAATGGATGTTCCCCACCAGCTTGGACTCCTCCCTCAACTACCTTTATATCCTCTGTCTGATGTTAAATCCTGATAGACCTTCAGTCCTGTTTCAGCTAGATGAAGGCATCGAGGTCCCACAGGCTCAGGATCAACGCTTTGCAGGACGAGTTCAGTGCGACAAAGATGTCCTCAGAGAAGGACGACTCAGACTTCACATCTCCAGACTCCAGACTAATGACTCAGGAAGTTACTCATGTTCTGTGTACACAAGTTATGGGATGAACTTTGAATGTCACCTCAATGTCACTGGTAGGTTCATTAAGTTAAACTTACTAAACATGTTTAATTCAGCAGTTTTATTCAGATAAATTAACCTTTTCTCTGCATTAATAAAACCGTTGTGTTGGGTCTCTTTGCAGCAGTGAAGGATCCGCCCGGACCTGAGACGAGTGATTCGAGTCGGAGAGGAGATCCTCGGGGAAGGATGGGCCTCTACTGTGCACTGGGGCTAGCAGCAGCTCTACTTGTTACTTTATTTTGTCTCTGCATCGCTAAAAAAGAAGAATCCGTTGCTGTAGGTTTGAGCAGAGTATAAATTGGCGACGGGTTCGCTGGCTTTAAAACAAATGTGTTCGGTACCTGCGAGCCGCTGTACATCGTCAGGAGGCCTAAAGAACAGTACAATATTTCAAATGTTGTGGACCAAAAATCATGAAAAAGGCCCTTAAAATGTTGAATGCTGTGTTTGCACAAAAGATTTGTTGCGTGTTACAGTACTTGACCACAAAAGATCCAAAGTTACTAATTTTATTCATTGAATGTATTGTGATAATGATTAGGGAAAGTCAGGATACAGATTTGGTTCTTTTGACCTTCTGCCCAGGAGAAAGGAAAAGAGACCTGAGCCACATTCTGCTAGTAAACCCCATGAAGGATTCTTTTTTTATTTTTGTTTAAATTGTCTTTATATACTATGAAAATCGAAATGTTTTATGTTTAATACAGTACACACTCAACAATTAACAACTAACCAAGAGCTATAATTAACTCAGGAAATGTGAAATTAAAAGTGTTGAAAAAACCCAAATCAGCCTCATCATTTGTTGTATTAATTCACAGAGTGATCAAAACCATCCTCAAGAATGCAAACGTATACCCCAGAGCTACCGTCAAATGGTTAAATGTATTGAATAAACATGTTATATATGTTACATCACATATCTGCCAATGGACAAATAAGTGTAAAGGGAAACTTTAATTTAAAACAAGTCCGAAATGAAGCCAACCACACTGGCGGAATGGGGAAGTAGATTTATTAAAGGTTTAATTACTGTACATGCCAAGAACATGGCAAACAACACTGTCATCCAGCAACAAAACCAACATGCCGCCTGTGGTGCACGTTCCTATTTCTGTGTAATGTGTCCATCTTTACAGTACATTTTATTGAAGCATGTCCATCACGACCTCTGATGAACATTCTTCACACCAGTGATGTCACACCTAGAATAAAACAGAGAGCAGGTCAACATGATAACCACTAAAATCATGTCAAAATCATTGTTTTAAATTTATGTTTAAAACAATGAGGAGTAGCTCCTCAGCGAGAAAAAATTGTCAACTATAAAAGGTCCTGATCATGTGAAGTAGTTAAGTAGAAGCTTTCAGGGAAAATTACATCCAATCACATAGTCTGAGAGGAGAAGATTATTCTCTAAGATTATTCGCCTGTTTTGAGTAGAGTAGAGTAGCACTCACCGCGGGAGAACTTGCACTGCTTGAGCGCCTCGTTGAAGCCCTCGCATAAACTCAGGTCCGTCTGGTTGGTGGCACAGTCAAGGAACTGTTTGACCTCATAGTGACACGGGCCTGGCTGGCCTGGGGCCGACCGGGGGGGCTCCTGGAATAGCACAAGCGAAGAAAGAAACGCATCACACATTGTGTCACAACTGTAGAGCTGCTAGCAATTCAGAAATGGGCTCCGTGGTCCGGTGATCAAAGGGTCTTCAAATATTCGGAACTTGCAAATGTTTTGCGACGTGTTAAAGTGTATCCAGCCGTCTTCATCCCGTCTGCTTGTACTCAACCTCTTACCTGGTATGTGGGCTTGGCCGGCTCGGCGCTGCTGCTTCCACCACCGGACCCCGAAATGGCGTTGACAAGGAGGTGGCCCGCCACCGAGCCTGCTGCCACTCCAGCAGCTGTGGTCGCCATCTGGGCCATCAGGCCCGGACCCTGGGACGGAGCCGCAGCCGGTGCCATCGCAGCAGGAGGTGGATGAGCGGGGGCCGGGGCATGGGAGATAGCCGGGCTACAAATGTAGCAAAGAAAGAGTCCATTTATTTTGCATTAGAGATCCTCAACAGGATATTGGGAAACATTTCTTTCCAGTCAACTGCATCGAAGTCAAAGATTGAAGATTTAAGCGTACATGATGCCTTGATACACACCATTACAATGGTAGAAGTAAGATAAATGTCTATCACATCAATATACTTAAGTAGCCAATTCTGAGGATTTTTAGTTTGTAAATTCCTCGTACAAAGTACATGGTAAGAGGTCATTATAGATTTTTTTTATTTGGATAGTTTGGCAACACTATTTTTCAAACTTTCAAGCCAATAAAGTTATAATAATTGTTTTCTTGATTTTTTTTCTTCTTCTTACAAGAGACATTAGTATCCCTGCTGGATGTTAAACTGAAAAACTACAGTATCATTTATATCAAATTTCTGTTACATTAAACCCCCTAACTGTCAAAAGAGTTTACATTATCCGAGTTATGACAGCAACAACAACAGTCAGATCTCGTCGTCCGGTCGAAAAATGGAGTTACTAGCCTGACGTCAAAGCTTTCAGGCCACGCTGGATACGGTATCTGTTTAAAGTCTTACACAGCCGCCTGCACTAACCAGCTACTGGACACCACACAATAAGTCCGTTTCTGCAACGCGTCTAAACGGTACCTGGCCGGAGCGGAGTGGTGGCTGCGGCTTCCTCGGGCCATCGCAGAGGTCAACTCAAACTTCAGTAACGACCTGGACCAGAGAGCCGAATCTGCCCTTCGCTGCTTCTAGAAAACGTGCTTTTTCGTAACGGACTGCTGCTCCGTGGTCAGCTGACATCAGCTGTGCGCGTGCACGTGCCTACTGACCTTGTGCGCTTTCGCTCAAGGGTTTGACGCCGCCGGCCGCGTGCACACATGTCGTAAAGACTTGAAAACACGGATTCCCACAATGCATTGGCTTCCGCTGTGTCCAGCCGTCGTGGACACACCTCCACCTGCTGGTCAGGAGGTCACGTGGTGCACGTGGTGCACGTGGCGCACCCCTGTGGGTTCTGTGTGGGATCTGGGGGGTCAACACTCTTTTTTTAATTCACTCTTTTGGGAAAGAAAGTAATTAAATCTATTAAAGCTAAAAATGGAATGTAAATTCCATTAACACATTTACTTAAATATGCTTCTGTACTTAAATAGTCTACCAGTGGTTAAAGTAGTGGTACTTGAGTATTTCTCTTTTACCCCACTTTGTACTCCACTACATCCCACAGAGATGCATTGTACTGACTACAGTCATCTGACAGCTCTTTGTGCCGATTCAGATTATTTATAGCAAATACAAATATGTGTGATATATTATTACGCATTACATGAGCCAAGAACTGCGCATTCTCTTTTAGAAAAATACAAAAGACCATTTCATTTTATTTCCCAACATTTCAATTAATTTCAATCCATCGTGCCTGATGGTGGCGCATGGAGTGCAGAGGGTGTGGTGGGAGCCGACAGGGTTGGCTGCCCCATGTGCCATGTCGAAGTGTCCCTGAGCAAGGTACCTAACCCCTAATTGCCCCCTGGGCAAAATGTATAAGCCATGGGTTAAAATTGCCATGTATGTCGCTTTGAATAAAAGCGTCAGCTAAATGACATGAAATGTAATGCCTATATTTTGCATTCAGTGGAGTTATCCTGCAGGGGGCGATATTGCTCCATAAGACGATACAAGTGTTTCAAACAGATTGCAATCAGAAGGCCTGCAACATACATTAATTCAGTAAGAGAAACAAGCAGTAGGCCGCAACACACCACCACCCTCATCTTTCAATTTAACTAACACCTCGATGCTTTTTACGTTTTTATTTGTTTTGAAAGAAAACTAGTCATTCAATGCGGCAAAAAACATAACCAAATATGTTTTCTCTCTGTCTCTCTCTCTCTGTCTCCCTCCCTCTTTCTCTTGAAGGAGCCGGTCTTCCTGCTTTGAGTTCCCGGCTGCTGGCAGCAGAATGCTGGGAATATCCGGAGAGGAAGTGGAAGTGACATCACAGCGTTGACCTTCCGTACCAAGCCATATCACCTGGCGCTGGCTGTAGGAGAGCCACCAAACACAATCACACACACGCACGCACGCACAGACACACACAGACACACAAACATCAATAGGCAGAAACACATACTTCTCTCTTTCTCAGCACAAACACATTCACAAACAGTATTGACACACTTCAATTTGCTCTCTAGGAGAAGAGGAAGGGTGAGAGAGGGAAAATTCCCATGAAGAAAGAGAGGAAACGATAATAAAAGTGCAGAGAACGCTGCTTATGGCGCCTGTGTTGACCACATGCTTGAAAATCCCCACCTCGCTCCAGATGGTTCGTCATCATCAGCTTTGTCTGTCTGTTCTACTTATTTACCAGCTACTGGATGACATTCTATGTTGATCGGCACTTCAAAATGTATATTCAGCCGACCCCACAGTGAGTTGTGCTGTGCACCTCTTCACTTTTATTCCTGGATGAACATTTGGGACCATGTACGTTTACTGAAGCTTTGGTGCAGTTCGAAGGCCGGTTTGTCACATGTCAGAGTTGTCAGCAGTTCCTCTCAAAAGGGATTCCCCCCCCCCTCAACTTCTTCATTTAAATCAAGTCATCTATCATTTTACATTAAAAGCTTTAACATTAAAAGCTTTATATGTTTTTCTTTTACAAAAACCATATGAAGCAATTTTTGTCCAACCGCGGGAATCATCCCGCAGATGCTTCACAGCATCATCTGTCCGACCTACAAGCAGAGAGGAACCAGACACGCCGAACAACGTAAAGCACACAGGTTGCACAGATGGGAGCTTTGTACCTTATGACAGGGACTGTAGTGGCGACATTTGCTGAGTTCAGAGGGTGTCTCAGAGGTTACATTCTTTAGGAGCAAAGGCTGGAAAACACATAAATAAAACATGCACACCTGAGATACCATATAGAAACAGCAGGACGGACAGAAAAAGACACTGAAGTCTTCAGGGGAGGTGTGGACAAAAGAAGAGAGGTGGAGGAGGGGACATGGGGGGGTGGGGTATAGAGATGCCAGGAAAGAAAGGGAGAAAGAAAGAACATGCAGAAGCCAAATCAGGCAGAGTGGGAGGAGGGATGAGTAGTGATGGGGTGAGGAGGGAGAGAGGATGGGAGGGGAAGGGAGAGACACCGTGTGTGTGGTGGCGACGTCATTATGCACGATGACAAAAGAAGAAGGGATTCTCTAGTCAGCTGCTGCTGCTGCTGCCACTGTCTATTGTCCTGTCGACGGAGGAACCCCCCCTCCACACACACACACACACACACACACATTTTACTCTCCCTCTGTCTCTCCTCTTGTGTCGGACATCACTTTCTTTCCTTCTTCAAGTTCAACTCTGATTACACGCCCGACCAACTGGCAGCCCCCAACATTTAAAGACCCCCCCCTCCCCGCCCCCCCCCAAACCCCCAGCTGTGTCATCTGGGTGCTGAGATCCAACAGATGTTGGCTTCCAAAATACCAAATCCAGAAACATTCTGCAAAGAAGTTCAGGCGTGGAAAGAAAGCAAGAAAAAAGTGCAAGCATTTGTCCCTCAAGCAGGAGTTAGATTGCTCCAGGTGAAACGTAATCAAGTGAAAGTCTTGGTTTTGAAGACTATATGATAGAATATCTCCTACATCCCAGAGGCTATATCCATATTCTAGCATCTCTTGGCCTGCCAGTGCTGCTGGGATTTCTCATAAGTGACTATTTGGGAAACAAGATGCATGTACAACTGGCAAATACTTCCGAAGACCATAGTAGTAGCGCAAATATTAAAGGATACTCAAAAACAAGGTCACAAATCACCCCAAACCTAACGGCCTAACAGTTGTTATTGAATATTAATACTCATTTAGCTGAAAAATCCCTATTTGAGTCCCAGACTGCTAAGCAAAGGTAAAAGCTAATGATAGCACTTTATCTACCAAGCTGAGATTCACTGGCAGTGGAACGTCTGCACAAATGTTCCAGGTGAATCGAGTAAATGTTTGTGTGTCAAAATTAAAATGATCCTGCTCTGTGAAATAATGTAGGTGAGGGGTCGATGCAACCAGGGAAATTCTCATGAATAGTAAAAGAGTTACAAAACAATTAACATGAGCCTTTAACAACCCCTTTACCTTCCTGCACACACGATGTCTCGAAAGAAAGCAAATCAATAACTTTGTTAACTTTTAATCTTTAAACATAAATCAGTGATTCATTTTCTACTAATAAAGCTGCCAATTGCGATGTACAAACCCTTTGCAATCAATGTCTTACTTGTGAGTAGCGGTCAGCCAAACGTTACTTTAGCAAACGCAGTTTCAGTATAACAAACGTCCTTTGTTTTCTTTAAATAGAAGTGCATGAAAAAGCTGCTCAATTAAACGAACAAGAGGGCTTGTAATTAGTAGTTTTCCACCCACGGAGACGTTATATTGTAATAAAGAGGGATGTTTTATAAGAAGAAGCAATAAATTCAGCCCAATAATAGAAGTGGGTATGAATGAGGCTCCTTTCTTCCCTTTGTGAGCGAGGTGTGTATGTATGCGCCTCACGTAGTCGCCGAAAGGTGCCGAGCTCTGCATTATCATCCATCCACCTCCCCGGTGTTTCACGCGCTGTGCACCGCTCCTCATGTTGAGTCAGAATATTAAAGTGCGTTTGTGTTCATGTGAAGTCAGCGTGAGTTCATAAATGCTTACAAGCCCTTTTTTTTTGTGTGTCTTCGTTTCTGCTTTCAAATCAATCCGGAGCAAACGACCCTTGACCAACTGACCTCAAGAATATTCATTCGCACACTGTCTCCGCACAGTGTGCGACTCTCCGGTCCATTCTGCTTTGATTGACCCCTCAATGACACACGCACACAAACGCACACTCGCCGACAGACACAATAGGAGACCCGGCACATTCCTTTCCCCAGGTGGCATAAAGGACACAGCCGGATCAATGGCCTAATGGGCTCCAAACCAATGGCCGGCGATCATTAACCCCCGACGAGTGTCCCCAGCCAGACTATTGTGTGACCACTGTGTGTGCGCATGCAGACTATTGTGTGAAGGGTTTTTTTCCTGCCATGTGTAGCTGGTTAACTGCTGGATTAGGGGTCTAAGTTAGGGCATTAGATGGTGACAACATGTGTTGTATTGACCTGAAGAACGGAGCTGGACATTAACATGTGCTCAACAAGGTGTCCCACAAAGAATCGATAGACAGACACTGATGGATTTTAACACAGTGGATTTACTGAAGTGATCCCACACAATTAGTTTATTTTGGTATTTTCCTTTCTTGTTACTTTATACTTTTCAGAGGAAAATATTTTTGTATTTGCCTAATTTATTTAACTGCAAACTACGTTTCGCAACGTCAAAAATAATAGTACAGTGGAACAAAAATACTCTTTTCTGCACGCTGTCATCTCGCTTTTTTGATGCTCCTACTTAATTATTATTTATATTACATGGCTGTTACTTAAATTAGATTTTCTTTACATTATGGTGTTATTACTTTTAATTTTATAAATGCTATCACCTCAAAGCAATTTAACACCCATACATATTGGGTTATTTGCAGTAACTCCACTCCTTAAAAAACATGACTCTTCTGCATCACAGTTACACTGAATAAGACAATCTTTATTTCAAACCCTGAGACCCCTTCCCTCTCTCTATCACTTTACCCCAAACAGCTCCCCGATTTAACAGAAACTCTGTCCCTCTTTCTCCCGCAGGCCTCCACTCCAATACGATACAGCACTGTGTGTGCGTGTGTGTGTGTGTGTGTGTGTGTGTGTGTGTGTGTGTGTGTGTGTGTGTGTGTGTGTGTGTGTGTGTGTGTGTGTGCGTGTGTGTGTGTGTGTGCGTGCGTGTGGAGGGCTGGTGGTGGGAGGACAATGGGCAGAAAGGGGGCTGGCTGAATGGGACCATTGAGTCTGCTCAGCCAAACAGAAAAGCATCTTCCATCTCACTTCAAAACCCACAGTTTCACCCTGTACAACCGGGCCTTTATCCTCCATAATTACTCCCTGACACACATGTGTACGCACATGCCTGCACACACACATACATGTATAGCATATTTATGAATACATAAATGACGGGTTGTAGGCGCGGATCATAAAAATAACTCAACCAGGCTGACTTTTGACAGTCTATAATTGTGTTGTGTTTAGTAATTGAGTGTTTACCTCTCATATTTTATTACATTAACTAAACCCTTTGTTTCTAACAAATGACAGCAAATGGCATATTCACACCGCTGATTTTATATATACGGGATGACTCAACAGAAGAAGAATAGTATTAAGTTGTAGGTTAACATCATAAATCATATTCTAGAAAAGCGTAAATGGAGTTTGTCCTTTGTCATAAAACATATTGGAATGCTGGTAAATACACAATTATCATGGTCATGAAAAAAACAATAGAAAAATGATACTCGTCGATTCATCAATACGCTGGGTTCAAAAACACGTTTTCCATGTGTTGCAAACGTATTGACATCATTTCTGTGCATCATTATTTTTGTGAGTTGATTAATAATAATAATCAATTGAGTGTCTTATTATAAGCGTTGTGCCTTTGTGCGTCCTTTTGTTGTTTGAACCATCTCACTGATGAAGGGCCTAGAAAATGTTGCCGGTTTCTTGTCAGTGACCCTCTAATTTCCTCCTCCCCTTAATTTGCTGTTCACCTGCACCTGACCTGAATGAGTGAAGAGGTGTATACGTGCTCTTCAGACGGAAACCACCCCGGGCACACGGATCGATTCCCAATCCCACCCACGCCTCATCTTCTCCCCTGTTATGGAAAGAAATAGCTGCAACAGATGTGTCACAATATGTATTAACAACCTAATTCACTGTAAGCCCTCTAACAAGAGGTATTATCGTAAACAGCCTGTCAGACAAAGCTGTGGGGCCCTGACTGGGAACATGCTGTCACAGGGCGCAGTATCACCGGCAGGTTTTTGTCAGCGTTCCACGGGGCCATTTAAACTCCGCGAGCTCGTTAGCCTAGATCCACCCTGCGGCCAGCCGGCTCATTGTACGTCCAGCACACTGAATCATTGTGTGGGAGGATAATCCATACAGGGTAATTGGTACACCCTATCGTGCAACATGTGACGGCAGCAGGATTGGGATGAGCGTGGACGGGCGGGTCCATCCGTCTGCGTACCTGCTCGCGGAGGACGTGAGGAACGTTATGTCAAACACCAAAAAAAACAAATGGATCCATCCATTCCTTCACACACACACACACACACACACACACACACACACACACACACACACGCACACCCTCAGTCCTGTCTCCCACCTGGCCTGCAGCAGGTCTGTGTGTTGGAATGGCATATCTCTCTCTCTCTCACACACACACACACACACACACACACACACACACACACACACACACACAGATAAACAAAGGGTGCAGGCAGCAGGAGATGTGCTGTTGGAGTTCTATGTGCATCAGGGATGGGGGCCAGTTGGGTGGGTGCGGGGAGGTGGAAGCTCCATATGGGCACCCCCCCCTTCCCTCTGTCCCCCCCGCCCTCCCTCTGCAAACAGGCAGATGTCAAATGGGACGTGCCTCCGTGGCGGGGCACAGGGTCACACTGCACAGGGGTAAATAACGGAACAGGAGGGACAGAGAGAGAGAGCGAGAGAGAGACAGAGAGAGAGAGAGAGAGAGAGAGAGAGAGAGAGCCAACACCCCCTCTCCACCCTCCCCAAAACCCACCGAAAGAGATGTGTACACATGCTATGAGAGAAAAGCTGCTGACACAAACATGCCAACACACAGACAAAACCACTGAATTCCAATAGGTCAAACAATTTAAACTTATTAAACATTACTTTTTATAAACTTGAGTCAAATATTATTTAAAATATTATTATTATTATTATTATTACATATTATTTCATGCAGAAGAATATAAGCAATCAAAAATAATTTAACTTCCTCCTTTCCACTCAGATATAATACTGTTTATGCAACATTCCTGCTCTTAAGACCGTTTAAAGGTTTATAAAGTTCAATGGTACATTTGTATTGTCTTTCTATTACTTTTTTTTTGTATTATTTCATGTCTTTTTATTGCACCTTTTTCTTTATAACAGAAGTCCATAGGACAATCTAGTTTAAGCCATGAATGCAATCACATTTTGAATTAGCCTATTCACTTCCCATATTCAACCCCACTGCTAATCGTATAGTGAGGGTGGACGAAATATTGGAAACACCTCCAAAAATATTAGAAACCATTGTGTTCTAACTAACATCCTCCAAAGTGACAGTCAAGTTGAATCAAAACCTCAATTTATTAAGTTTGCGCTTCATGCAGGGCTGTTTAGCTTGATGCACCTGAATGAATTAGTAGTTTGCTTCTTATGGATGTTTAAATGTGCGTCTCTAATGTGTGCACTGTTTTCTGTGAAGGGAGATGCAACTGGACTCAAGGACAGGTGTCAGTCGTGTGTGTGTGTGTGTGTGTGTGTGTGTGAGTCGGTGTGTGGAGGTATGGGCTGCAGTCCTAAACAAAGCAGGGGAATGGACGTGCACAAAAACACATGCACACACACACACACACACACACACACACACACACACACACACACACACACACACACACACACACACAGGCTGAGCTCTGTGTCTTGAGCGCTGAATGGTTACGCCCGCAGGGCAGGAGTAAGGTTACTTTACATACTGCACTTACAGCTCCCTTTACCACTGGGGTATAAAATGGATTTAAATGAGAAAGAGGGGAACAGAGGGGTGGAAGGAGGGGGGAGAGGGGTGAGAAGGGGGAGGGGGGCCAGGGATTCCCTTTGTGTAACAGGAGGCGAGCTGCAGCTCTGGCATGGCCATGGAGATGGAGGAGCAGGGTCACTCTCCTGCTCTCCCCTCCCTCTGGCCATGTGCTATAGGCTGGCTGCACTGTCTCTCCTCCCCCCCCCCCCCCCTTCCCTCCCCCCCCTCCCCCCTTCCATCCATCCCTTCCTCCCTATTAGCATAGCAGCTGCCTGATACAGGGCGTAGGGTGGGGAATGGCCAGGTTGCTGTGTGCATATGTGTGTGTGAGGGTGTTTGTCGGAGGGAGGGATGTTGGAGGGGGGTAGGTGGGATGGGGGGGGGGGGGGGGGTCCAGTCAATGGCGGTCCGTCTGGCTTGTGAATAGCAGCTAAAGCAGGCCCCCGCAAGCTAGACAAAGGAGCCCGGAGGGAGGGGATGGGGTCGGGGTGAATGAGGGAGACGGAGGGAGGAGGGAGGGGTGGAAGAATGAGGCAGTGAATGGAGCGCCTTGTCAGTGGCACTGTGGAAAGAAGCACAGAGCGAACTGGAAGAATGAAAGAAAAGTTCAAAAAGGAGCGCAGGGCAAGGAAAAGACCGGCCCGACCACCTGTCTCTCTCTCTCTCTCTCCCTTTATTTCTTTCTTTTACGCCCCTTCTTACGCACCGGCAGACTTTGGGGAGGGAGTGTTCACTGGTGTTGTTTAGCAACAGACATGTTTTTGGGGAGAAATTGTCGCATCAGCGGGATTTCAAGCTCGCTGTCATCCACCGGCATAAGAATGGCTGCGTGCAGATTTCAGTGTTTGTTGAGCTCCAATCTGTTCAATGCACTTTCCCACAGAAAATGTGCTTATTGATGTGCAATGACACAGTGAGGTTTGAGTAGTTTCCATCTCCTGTGCCATCTTTCAGACAATGGCACAGATGGAACGTATATGTTCTGATAAATGCTCAGAGAAACAGTCAATCTCACTGTTAGTCACTCCTGCGTGATCTTTAAATAAAGAAATGGAACATTGAATACTTTGTGTTCTGTTTTACTTCTTAGGGCAAGGACTACTGAGTGGCTAATGAAAAGAATGGCAAAATGCTGACAAGGCACTGGGCACCCAAGGACCGGAGCTTCGCTGGCGCAATGACGCCGCCGGTTGGGAAGTGTTATCAGCTGCAGCCGACCTATGAGAGCAGTAGAGAACGGCGGCCTTCGAGCTAAAGATCGGTGCACGCTCACATGCACTAACTTGCATTGAAAGCACCGGGGGAAGGCCCAAAAAAATCAGATGACTGCTATCCAACTCTCTCATCGCTCTCAGCTCAACAAAGCTTTTTTTTTTACCACGTTTTACCTCATGGATTGGGTTTTCAGTGCTTGTCATCCAACTTGGCGGCTTTGAACAACGTACGCCATGTGTCCAGCACCAAATTGTACATAGATTCAGTTAGCGACTAGCTGATGGACGCGGTGGGGCATTTGGCCACTTAAGAACCACTTAAGAACCAGCGTGGATTTAGCAAATTACAGAAACTACCACACTCAATCATTTAAATGCCCCCTCTAGATGCCATATTTAACTCATAACTGAATGCCTGGTGAAATTAAACATAAATAGGTAGAAATCAAAAGATAAATATAATCAAGTAAAGTAGTCGATCGCTTACAGAATCTGAGACCAAACATGTATGAACCAGGCCTGGGGCAGACGGATGTGCACGTCCCTGAACAGCTGTGTTCGATAAGTACAAGCCGGGGCTGCTACACCCCTGTGCTTTAGTTGATTACTTATCATGAACACGCTTTGGAAATGAGAGGACCCCATATGGGGCCCAAACAAGCCAGAACCAGGTCAGAACCAGTACTATAATATTAATATATTTTTTCAACAGTAACATGTAAACTGGTTGTTACACATTAAAACACTTACAGTGATTCCCCTTTACCCCCACAAACATAAATTGTACAAATAGTAGTTCCAGAGGTTTTTTTTTGGGGTGTGCCACTTTCACAGCAGATGGCAAAGAAAGAGGCTTGTGTAGGCCTTTTTTTCGGTTGCTCTGTCTGATCTAACCTCTGGTGAGGCGGAAGCTGGGTGAAGCCATGATAGGAAGTTATACGCACATCATCAAACTGTGCAAACCAGCGGAGATGATAGGAGCTAAATGTGGACCCTAACAGGTGCAACAGAACTAAGATCCCCGAAAGACCGTTAACCGTTTCTCTGCGTTCCTCTTTACGTGGCCGCAGGTTTCAGCAGCAAGTGCTCCGATGTGTCCTCATGGTGAAATGTAAAACTGATTCAAACCGTTCACACAAGCCGTTTGTGTTACGTTATTACCCAATCAGAGTGCAATCATGTCAATCCGGAGGCCCTTTGAGGAAGTCATACAGTTTTAAAATGAGGAATTCAATGTTGCAAAACCAATTAAATTGCTTTTACACATATCACAAGAGTTTCAGTTAATCTTGCGTCCTACAAATCAAGTGTAACCCTTTAAATGAAGGGTGTTACGTGGATATGAATATTTTATGAGATGCAGAACAATGGCCTTTTGAATGTGGATGAAAGATTATCGCACAGACGCACTTGTTTGCAGCTGCTGTAACATCAACAATATTTTACTTGATTTATGTGTGAACAGGAACAGACAAAGAAGAGTAATTTCCACGCTGCTTTCCTTAGTATTTTGGACTTAAATTCTCCAATCAATTCCTCATCAGAGTTTTTACTGTCTTCTCAGCAAAATTCCTCCCAAAATGCCTTGCGTCGTCTGCAGACAAGCAAGGAAAGCCAAGGCACATGGAGAACCTATTAGGGGTCCTAGCAGTCAACAGCGAGCCTGGGAGGCCAGCCAGCTCGGTGTGTGAACAATAGGGAACCGCGCTCAACAAAAACATCCTGCAGAAGTGAGAGACTCAGGGGGGAGAGAGGAAAGGACAGGCGAGCGGCGAGCGAGATAGCCCGTTCGGCCTGCCGCGCCATCAGAACACAGAGGGGTGTTCAGAGGAGCTGAACGCACCGAGTTGGGTCTCGGTGGTGTCAGCGCAGAACGTTTGAAGGTCAAAGACGGTTCCGCTGCAGTTTATCAGCTGCCTTAACAATAAAACATTTATTTCACTTTGGGTGACAGGTCTCCTTTCAGGATCACACTGAGAGGAGACCTGTCAGAGAAAAACATTCTTTCAATTACATTAAAATGCAACCTTTCTTACTCAAACAGTTACGGCTAACTGACGGTCGCCACCCAGCAAACATTACAACACAAACAGGTCCAACACGCAGGAAGACGTATTGTTGTGTAGTGTAGTGTTGCTTTTCCCACGACCCTCCCACTGCAGCGTAACGTCCGTCCTGACTCAATGAAAAGTTACTTATGAGCTAAATGTAATCCCCAGTAGATTGTGATTTTATAAATCAATTATCAGGGCCCTTTCATGCACCATCACAGCAAGCGTTGAATGTACATATTTCACACACAACAAAAAAAAAAATGACAAAAAGTATCAAGAGACGTTTTCTTCCCATCTCACAAAATCAGCCACTTGCAAATTAGCACGTCTTTCCCGAGAAGCAGAGCTTTACGGCGTGCGGGGGTTTGTGAAGTGAAAGGAACAAGGATCAATTGGGGAGAAGAATACAGGGGATGAGTGAGAGACACGCTCGAGTGTGCGTTAAAGCAGGTTTGTTAGACGCGAGCTTGACTGTCAGTGATCGTCAGAAATGGAGCACAAGAGGATTGTTTGTGTCTGAAATTTGTTTGAGTGTGTGAATGTAACATAAAACTAGCTCTGCCACAACACACAGGGGAGGGGACCCTTCTTTAAACTGAGCCTACCCACAATGCACTGGGCTCTTTTATCCCGGCAGTGAAAGGATGAGGCCAGATGAATGACAAAAGGAGAGAATGGGGATCTGGGTTGGGCCCGGCTGGGAGGACAGGGAGGGGAGAAAAGGGAAGAGGAGGGTAGGAGTGCGTTTTCAAAACCAGCATTTTCTACAAAAAATGCGGGATTGAGGATGAGGAGGAGGAAGAGGACTGAGTCAGAGGAAATGCAGCTTTTTGCTGGAGCCCTGACAAAGAAAAGTATGCATACACAGATGTTTGAGTTTAATGATTTCTTTACTGGCTTGTACACAAACGTACAAAAATAATACAGCACTCATCTCCAAATGACATCACGTCATCATCACAGTGTTACAAATGTTCAAAAATAAAAGTATACAAACAAAATGAAACATGATGGAACATCTGCATCACTCATGAAAAATCTGCCGTTTCCTCTTGCTTGAAATGAAGCAAGACCAGAAACACCACTTGGTCCAAAGAAGTCAGCATTAAAAAAAAAAAAAAAAAAACTCTCACTCATTTACACCAATCCGGAGGCTGGCTCCTTACGTCATAAATGTTATGACCCTGGTAAGCCAGACAACCACACAACCGTGCAATTTTTAACCATGTTACAATGATCTTACCATCAAATGTATTATTCCCCTTTAAAAAAAAACAGGAAGACAGCACTTCAAAAAAGAAAGTGGCCCCAGTCATCATTATCAGCATTGATATATATATATATATATATATATCCATATGTATATATACATACACCCAATCACAGAGATACACGCATCTTTGCTTAAAAAAACATCACGTTTTTTCCACAAAGTAACACACACATTAGGACTTTATCACCCGGAGCATATATTTATACAATAGTATTTTGTTGTGTTGGTTTTTTTCTATTCAGAAAAAAAAATAAAATGTTGACACACAAATGTCAACTTTTCAACAACAGTCATCAGTGCAATATTCAAAGAAAAAAAAGAAAAGAAAAACGAAAACACATCAAGTTTAAGACAAGTGATGCATAATTCATTTGTTGCCTGATACCAATCTATACCTTGATGTGGTGGATCTATTGCTTCAGATTACTTGTGGTTGTTCCGTGGAAGTTCTCAGTCTGGGTGACTGTTTTACTGACAGCGACACAGGGCCCCCATGAGAAGCTCACAATCGCACAAACACACTACACATAAACACAAACCCTCTTCTTCTCATGTGGTGAACCAGTGCTGCTGTGAAGCTTCTATGCAACTGTTGGCCATTTGAGTAGGCTTTAAAAAAAAAAAACATCATCAACAAACCAAAACATACAAGCAGCATTGATACAAATGTTAGGGTGCCATGACTTTCAAAATTCAGCAGGCAAGTTTATGAAACCGTTTTATTATTCCTTTTCTAATCTGTGACGGCCTGCTATAGTCATGTGTTGTTGCTATGTGAAGTCTTCATCGTCCAACAGTATTAGGGTCCTGCTCAGTAGTAGTAACTATTCCAAAGCCTTGGCTCCTGCAGTTACCCCGTATAAACACTAGGGGCGCACAAGGCTCCGCATTTTTGTGCAATAAAACTCCCTGCATTTAAAAGTCACGCGATCCGTTTTTTTGTATGACTGGAATGAAAGATCCTGGAAAACAAAAAAATACAGGCTGTTGAAGACAGAGATAAGGGAAAGTGGAGGTTTATGGGGAAAACGATGGCAGTGGGTTTGTGTTAGAGAGAAACAGACAGAGAGAGACACAGTATCCCACGCAGAGGCAAAACGATGCATTGCTCGACAGAATTGGTTTGGTTGTAGTGTAAAAAAAAAAAATAAAAATTGCTTGAGTAATGAAGTCCATGGATCTGGTAGGCAAAGCGCAACAAAAAAAAAAACCCATACTGGCATGCGGATGATCACAGACAAATTGTGAATCTCCTCAGACTCCAAAGGACGTGGCAGAGCGGTGAGAGAGCGGAACAACTTGAGAATACTTTATAGTCGAGGTAGCTGGCAAAAGGCAACCAAACAAAGTCCTCTTGGGTCAACAGGCTTTAACAGAAGGGGGTTCTGGAGGGGAGGGGGGGGGCTGGCAGGTCTACCTCCACACGGGACAGTTTATTTATACCTCGAGTCTGAAGCAGCTTGAGTCATCCATATATGATTTTAAGAAGAACCACAACATGTTCAAAAACGCATCTTCTCAATGTACCTTCATAAATAAAATAAAAAATAAAAGCACAGCCTGCTTTCAGGGATGACTAGGATGTTATTAAAAATACTGAAAGGAGATTATAAAGTGAATTCCAAATACGACTTTTTTTGATACAAAGCGAAAGCAGCGTTTTTTGTTTGTTGTTTTTTTTTTCTTCTTCTACACAATGACCATCGGCAAAGGTGGTCGCAACTGGCCTGAAAAGTTGGACGCCAGCATGGCAAGATCTGCATGAGCGCATTCTGCTACCGTCTCTCTCCTTTCTCTTGAGAAACACAAACAAAGTAAAGCTATTGTGTACAGTACATCACAACAACGATGGAGCCGCTTGTTGTTACACGATTACACATGTGAAAGCGTGTTGGTTAGCCATAATGCCGCTCTTAGTTCAAAGTTAAAATAAAAATAAAAACACTAAACCTCTGGTAGCCAACAGAGGGCAACACTTCTTCTCGTTCTTGTTCATGTGTCTTTGCTTTCAGATATTCCAGCATGCAGCCATTTAGCAATCAAGTGCCGTGTTTCATATAAAATAACTTACACCCTCAACCCCCCCCCCCCCCCCCCCCCCCCCCTCTCCCCCCAGGAAGAAACTGTCCAACTGTATACTGGAGCTCATGGGTACAAAGAAACTGGGCCATCTGCACTTGCGGAGTCCACACACACACACACGCACACACACACGCACACACACACACACACACACACGCACACACACACGCACACGTGACACACAGACACCGGCTTCTGTTCTATTGGACGACAAGATCTAATATACACATTCAAGAGGAAAGCTTTAGTACCAACGAACTCACCGAAATGGCGTTTCTTTTGTTAAAGAGTCGCGTTGTGTGTGAGTCATGCGATACTTCGCTCAGGAGTGCAGAGAGGACCCCGTTTGGTTTTCAATGAGGGGAGATTATTCTGCTGTCAATTTTATATACATATGTATATGTATATAAAATGATATATACATATATATGCGTATAATTTGGCACAACTTTGTAGATGGCAGTTTTTTTTTTGCCTGGCTTCCCCGTGTGTTGCAGCTTAGTTTTCCACTTGTTTTTTTATTTGCTCTTCTTTTTTTTCCTGTTTTACCTGACAGCAGAGACAGATCACCGGGCGCCAGATGAGTACTTGGCCTTGGTGATGAGGTATAGCACAATGTCTTGGTGGCCCCCGAAGGCGGCGATGTGTAACGCGCTCCAGCCTTCCCGGTTGGCCAGTCGGATGTCTGCGCCAAACTTCACCAGCAGTTTGACCAGCTCCAGGTTCCCGTCGATGACCGACTGGTGCAGCGCCGTCTGTCCTTCCGGCCCGAAGGAGTTGACGTTGAACTCGCAGTTCGTCATGTTCTGCAGCAACGAGTGCAGCTCCTTGGTGTTGCCCTTCTTCACCGCCTCCTGGAAGACGCGCTGCGGCGCGGAGCACGTCGACACCTCCGCCTGGCTCATGGTTGCGGCTCGCTGCTGGGTGCGGAACCAGTAATCCTGCCCGGGCTCTAAAGCTGGTATTACGCGTCTTCCCCCTGTTGAGCGTCTCTGGTCTGGTGACAATGCCACAGTCACACTGGATTATAACCAGTTATTAAGGCACTTGTTTAAAGTAGTCAAATAGAATCAATGTATATATCCTTAAAAAAAAGGACAAGAGAAGAGATAACACACTTGGTGTGCAAAAAAAAAAGTTAATATAAAATCCCTAAAACATGAAAAGGATGCTCTCCAGGGATCCAGGGGTCTCTGGAAGTAGTTTCCCCCACGTAGCAGCAGCAGCAGCAGGTAGCCCGAAGCAGAGGATGGAGAGGAGAGGCACCTCCGACTTCACGTGTGGAAAGAGGCAGAATGAACACTACGTCCACAGGACAGTCTCCGCAGGCTTTCCTTGAACGGTCCGACCTGATTCCCGGCAACACGTCCCGGCTATATGTCGCTGCTCATGAGGCCAAGGCGCCTGTGAAAGACAAGAAGAAGAAAAAAACACAAGAGATGTCCACATGAATCCCGATTCCTCACCAACAGACCGCGCGAGAGAGAGAGAGAGACCACATTCCGCCACATCCAAAGACGAGAGCGAGAGAGACCTCCACGCGCACACGTTTACGCACAGCTACAACTGCTTTGCCACTGAACACGAGTGGAAGTTTAATCCGCTGCACGTTTGTTGACTTACCTGGGACAGAACGACGGGTCCACGGCGACGAAAAACGCTACAAATCCACCGTGTGGCCCCCCGGTCTGTGTCCTCCGCGCGGTCCGTGTGAGTCTCTCTGCCCTGCGCTTCGCTCTGGGAGAATATTTCACGCGTCCTTTATTTGCATGACAATGCCATGGCGAGGAAACCACTGTGGAGGAATGGGCGGAAACCCGGGGAGGTTATAGGCTGCCGGCTCGGTTAGGGGGCGGGATTTGTCGCATGTGGATCCGCGCGCAGGGAGGCGTGGCCTTCCGAGGCGGGAGCCAAACGCTGCTCCAGAAATATTAAACAAGCCGCCCGCAGCAATGGCGAGCTGCGCGTCCGACGTCCTGTCGACGAGCCCGGGAAGAGGAGCGAGAGGACCGTCCACCGATAAGCATCTTCACATTAAACAGCGATGTAAATGGTGACTTAAGGGCGTCGGAGAGTTATTTTTTATACATGCAATTTTTTTTAAGTGTAATTTAACAAAGATGTAAATGTCCACATGTTTATGCACGTGCCTGGGGTGAGAAGGGGTGCTGGTACAGACATACCGGTGTGGTTTACATGTGTGCTGCCGTTTGGTGGCCCTACTTTCTCCATCATTGGACGTCGCTGTGAATTTGTGCAAATATTGCGAAATAAAAAAAGCAGCGCGACGCCTTTTCCAGCATTTGCTCCCGTTGCCTCAAATCAAGAGGCCACCGGTCCAGTCACACGTTTTATTCTCACACTCCAGGGGCACACATAAATGCACTCTTTAACACCGGGCGGCTGGAGAATTAGTAACTCATCTAAACCTCGGGAGCGTGATTACCTCCGTGCCAAATGGCAACGACAGTAAAGTACAAACCCCAAATGAGTCTGGGTCGTAACGCTCCGTCTAAAACACCCCGCGAGGAGGAGATTACGGGTCGCTGTTTGAATCATAAAACTGCGGATATATTCCAGTTGTTTTAGACTGTGGGACTTCGAATAACAAAAGCCAAGCGCTACTTCCTTTTTGCAAGTGAAAAGAAGTGACGCTGTGTGCGGATTGACACGCCACTCAGCCCCCCCCGCCCTCCCCGATCACCGTGGGAACTATGCGTGTGTGTGCGAGTGTGTGTGTGTGAGAGCGAGAGAAACAGGGTGAAGGCGGTGAGAGGTTTGGCAGGGTGAATGCATGTGAAAGCGACAGCGCCGGAGGGAGAACATGAGATCAGGTAAACAGCGTCCCACGCCGCATCTCCTCCGCGCGAACGCTTCACGGAACCGCCGCTCCGCGCTCCGATTGGTCCGGCGGCTTTCACACCGGCCTCGTTTCCCCACAGGCTGAAGTGCACGTCTGAAGTGTAGGCTACATGTGGCAGCCGCATCTGCGGCCATACGCGTCAGCGGAAAGAGACGGTCGCAATCTGCTCCATTTAATCTGCCAAACAGGCTGTCAAATATTGCGCGGTCGAGAACATTTGCATTGCGTAAACCTCCTTTGGAGTCCGTTATCATGGTCATCATGTGTGTCGGCTTTAGACTTTGATTGACAGGTGTAACACGATACTCTCGCTGCATATTATTTGTCTCAATCGAATCGGGAAGTGTTTACCACTGACTGGATGGCTTGGGTCCAATATTCACTTTTTAAGTTTGGCAGTTGCATGATGTGCGTGCGTGCGCGCTGTAGCTAAACCCTTCGAAGCAGATTCATGATTTTAGGTGTTAGATATAAAACCTTTCAAAAACATAAAATAAAAAGTGGACCGTTACTGTAATAGTATGTTGCCTTTGGCCAAGAGTATGTTTAAATCCGGTATCGAATTTAAACACGCACCTGCCAGCCAATAAAAAACACGCAGGCCGGATTAAAATTCAGATTTTTTTTCTTTGGGATTTTAATGATGGACGACAGCCAGCGCGGGAGACAGTGAATCATCTGTTTTTGACACTTTTTTATGTGACTGTTTGCTGACCCACAGCTCCACCAAAACAAAGAAGCTGGCTCTGACTCATTCCAATATAAATATGCGGAATATGGATGATGCATTTCTCTCACGTGACACAGCATTGACCTGCATGGGTACTGGAGCCCGCAAATCTCAGTATGTTAGGAATGTACAAGTCGTGTGGTCCATTCTTTTAGGATATGTTTTTATCTGGATTATCTGTGTGTTTTACTGAATGGTCTGCACCCTTCAGTAAACACACACACACACGCACACATTGCGCGAAAAATCAGGAACATCTGTCCGCTGTCACATCTTTTGGCTGCACTGCGTCTGGACACTTGGAAAACATTTACACAGACCACACGAGCCAAAAGTTCTCTCCCAAATGCTCTCCTCTGCGCTCCGGGGTCTTAGTCGGTCATGTGTGCCTCCGAAGCATGTGGCTTTTGTAAATCAAGTAGCGATGAATACTTAAACTAAGGATTTTACAACGCCTTTTCTATCTCAATCGGTCTTAAATGCCCTTAAAATGTCCAGCGACGCACTCAACGCGAGCGTTAAAGCGCAAACCAATCACACCAAGGATTAGCAAAAAGCGATCTCCAAAAAGTATTTTGGACGACCTTCAGTGAGGACTGTCCGGTTCTCGCAAAGATGACCCGAGCAATATCGCCACCCTGCTTCTATCTGTGCAGCCATATCTCTGCTCCCGTGTGTCGATAAACGAACCGCTTTTTTTTTGTTCTTTCTTCTTTCAAGGCGGAGCCCCGCACTGCTGCGTGGCTTCTCTTTGTAAAGGGACAGATCGGGGACAGCCAGGGGCCACACGAGACGGGAGGAGCCACACGTCCCGTCCCGGGATGTGGTGCGCACGCACGTCGCCGACAGTCCGGATCGGGCAATTTGCACACTGGGATACATTCAAGAAACTTAATTCTTATATATATATATATACATGTCATGATCTCCGCGATCTCGTTATGGCAATATATATCTAGGATATACATTTTTTTTACATCATCAGCGTCATAGACACAGAGAGAAAGAAAGAGAGAGAGGGGGAGAGGGAGAGGGAGAGGGAGGGGGCCTGGGGGGCGTTTCACCGGGAAGGAGGGTCTTCTGAATTCAATTCATTCCGGGCACCACGTGTCCTCAGAGCGTGGGAAAGAGGCGAGCTTTTCTTCCCAGCAAAGAAAGAGCAAGGATCAAATAACACGGTGCTGCAGCAGAAAGCTCGCTCTCTGCGTGGAGACAGGGGCTGCGACCACCCGGACAAGGACAGGAGAGGACACACAGACAGCGAGGCTGTCCACTTCTTCCGTAGCAATAACCACACTTCAGGGTAGATTAATGTTATCGTGGTTATTGTCACCGTCTGCTTGAAAAAAAAGGCAATATGCCAAGACGGATTTTGTCCTGGATTTAAGAGGTGTAAATACCGCTAAAACAATGGCATTAGTTATGTGGTTTTATTTGGCAGATTAATTTTATTATAGGGCAACATCTGGCTGATAAGAGTCAGGCTGGCCTCTACAGATGGATCTCATTATCAGTCTAGTTTATCAACCATGTGAGAAAGTTCTAATCTTTACGATCTCCTCTATCCAACAGTTTGTCGTTGAGAAGCAGGTTCAGATCTGCTCACCCAGCACCCACAACAATGGGCTGTGAACTTCACATATTAAGCCACGGACACCTGACTGAAGTACACAAATATTAACAAAAAAGACTGCAACAAAAAACACAAAGCCTTCATTTTTGGTGGTGCAAATTTGGTAAATGGGGTTCCATTACTCACATGTCAAGGTCCCAACTTGATCTTCACACAAGGGAAACTTGTACTTCTTCCAAAATAATGAAGTTAGATAACACCTCACTCCAAAGGAACTTCTAAATTTCCACAACATGCCTTGATCGAGACTTGGCAGCAGCTGAGTTCCCTGTACGACGACAGCTTGTGATATTAGAGATTCAAGAATTTAAAGCTGTAACACGTTAAAGTATTTACATCTGTAAATTCCATATAGTTATTCGTGGACATCAGGTTACCGTTTGCGTGTTCTGGAGCTGCTCCCACTTCAAACATTCTGAGGAAATGTTAATCATTGTCAAAGGTCCCTGAATCATGCCGAGGTTCCCTGACGAAGCCGCTGAGATTCAAACACACCGAGGACACATTTTCTTCATTGATTCACAGTGTAACATCGGATGGCAGGGCGGCACATTGATGCTTGCTAAGTGATTCATTAATTGAAGTGAATATACGGCGCTGGTTCCGTTTTTTTGTTGTCTTCAATAGATTTGAACTCGGCCTCCCAAAAGAGTGTCAACAAAATGCCTGCCATCCACGAAAACCCCAGAGCATTTAAGTGCATCATTTGTTTTACTGACACATGGGGTGCAGAGGAGAGAGTTGGGAAGTCAGGTATGAAAAAATATCAAGGGATTCTGTGTGTGTGTGTGTGTGTGTGTGTGTGTGTGGGAGAGTGTGTGTGTGTGTGTGTGTTGGTTTACTCTGTGACCCGTCTGCTCTTCAGCCTCGGGGCACCAAACCCCCACACTGTTAAGTGTTACACCTGACAGACATCAGTGAAGCTTAAGAGGATCGCTTGATGATCACGCCGTCTACTCTTAATCCTTCACCATCTGTCCCCTGCATTTGGAAACGCGTCATAAAATACCAGTGCGGTGACAGAAATAACTGCGACTTCTCACAAAATTGATACATGAAGTTTAACCCGTTTTATTCACGCATATTCAGCGCTCAACAAAATATTAAAGATACAGATGTAAATCCCACAGAAAAAGCCATAGAGCTCTGTGATCCGTTAACAGAAACGTTTACATCTAAACAATGAAATAAGAACAAATGGAATAGCAACAAACTATATAGTTTGCTGATAATTCTAATTCCTTGTCGAGGGAAATTTCTTTAAGAACAATTAAAAAGGATCTAATTACGATCCAAACCATAAATCCCTGTGAACGTGGTGGAACAGAGAACACGACCAACAACAAAAATCTGATCAACTCAAAAGTCCGAAATTGATCACAGCTTGATCCGTCTTTGCATCACTGAGCTTAAAGCCCTGAGAAATGCAAAAAGTGTAAAGCCGTTGAGCCTATATGTGTCTGGTTTTTTGGGGGGTATGACAAATTTTAAAACAAAATGAATAACAGGAAATCCAATTATTTCCAAAGGAGCTGAAGTTGGTGTCTCTCTTGCAGATGAAGTCATTCTTAATGCCCCTTTTCTTAATACTCTATCAAGTCGATTAGAAAAAAGAAAAAATAACCGGCTATAATTGGATCCCATGCTATTATTGTGGATGCATTTAAGTGACGGGGGAAGCGCAGTAGCTCTGCAGATGTCAATCCTGCTGTGCAGCCGCAGTGGATTTGGTGTCCTCGTCTGCAATGTGCAAGACGTCCTGAAACATGGAGAGGACGCGGCCAAAGTGAGAGCCTTCCCAGAACACCTTGCCACATCTGGTGCAGACGTAGAAGAGCGGTATCCTCGGCAGGACGGCGGGGGGCACGGCGTGGAGCTGTATGGGTGCCCCCCCGGGAAAGGTCAGCGTGTCGGGGTCCAGCCCCGAAAGGGGGGCCCACTGACACTGAACATACCTGGGGAATTCAGGGGTCAGACTTGGGGTCGGAATGTCACCGAGCGTCTCCTCTTCCTGTTGTTGTATCGTGTGGTCAATGTTGTCTTTGCCCTGCAGAAACCCTAGAAACCAAATACGGGCAACTCATGGATTAATTGAGGTTTGTTGTTCCAATTTTAAAAGGTACATTAAACAGAAGCGAAGGGGTAAAATGTATAAATTACACAATAAATGCACATATAAGAGTGCACCGGTGTTTGACTGACCCTTCTGTTGAAGCATCCTGGCCATGTCCTTTCTGGGTACCGCTGCATACTCATCATTGTTACACGCCTGGACAAAGAGATAAAAGCAGTCATTAGAGGCGAGGAGACAACGTGACAATGCAATGAGAGACGGGAGCAGCAACATCACCATAAGTGCACAGCCTTTCTGAGAAGGAATCTTCCGTGCTGCACTCGGTTGTTCAAAAACGATAAGAGCAAAATAAAAAGTGTACTATCTCTCTTCTGCACACCTGATACAGGGCTGCATGAAGTGGCTGTTTTTTGTTTTTTTAAATGATTTAAGTAGCGAGATAAGCAACTTGAGATGAGATGAGACGAGATGCTTTGGCTGGAGGTCAGAGACCTTGTGACCAGATTATTGGCCCAAGTAGCCTAACACACAATCTTTTAACCGTTACAAAGACTTCCACATCTGTTCCTCTCCACACAGACTGTACACCTGCATTGAACAGAAAAACAGAAAGAAGGCTAAAACGCAAATACCCCCCAGACTCCAAACGGAAACCAAAACGGCACAATCCAAATCCCCACAGACTCTATACAGTACCAGTTAAAAGTTTGGACAGACTTTCTCATGTGTAAAACTGAAGGCAAATTTGACTGACTTGAGTTGAAAAAGTGCTCCCTTTTTGTTAAAACCGGGTGGAGCTCAGGATCTTAATAGCGCAAAAATGTGCATTGTCGACCCATTCACACACACATTTCCTCTGTGTATGGACAGCGTCTCCGCCTCAGTAACGCTCACACGTCTATGCTGTCCAGGCTCTCCGTGGTGAGAGGTCTCCCCGCTGGGACACTAGTGACCTCTTGTTTGCCGGCCACCAACGTGTGTACACGCTCACACTCACACACACACACACACACACACACACACACACACACAAACGTTCGTCTGTGAGCCATCCTGACAGCATGTCAGTGTTAAAAGCCTTGTCATCACACCTGAGCTCCACCCAGCAAACAACATTCCACTTAGAGGTGGGTTGTAAATCAAACCTCCCTCCAAAACCTCACAAAGCTCCTTGACTGGCTCCGTCTCTCTCTCTCTCTCCCTCTCTCCATCTCTCTCTCTCTCTTTCTTTCTTTCTTTATCCGGGGAAAACCTGAAATGACGACTGCAGATGCATTTGCTCGCCTCCACACACCACCCAACGCAACAGTGTGTCTCGTTCCGTGTGTGCACACGCATAGGGGGGTTTGCCTCTGTGGTGACTGAGGTCGGGACAGGAGAAAGCCGGCTAGACGGCGGAGGTGTGGGAATAGCAGAGGTGTCATCTCCTGTCTGCCTGTGGGAATGAAGCTCATCTCTCCGTTGCTCGTTCCTGTATTTTCCTCGTTGTACTTTGCCACATGCAGAACACACACACGCACACACACACACACACACACACACCACACACACACACACACACACACACACACACACACACACACACACACACACACACACACACACACACACACACACACACACGCACGCACACACACGCACACACAGCTCACACGTAGAAGTGTGGCGACAGCCAGGGGAACCGACCCAGCTATTTGCTCAGCTCAAAGTTTCCCAGAGAAGAGCAAGCCAGGACCTGCTGAGAACTCTCAAGGCTAAGCCGAGGACCGGCAGGCACACACGCAACAGCAGCTCGCACACAAGCAGCCCGGCGTGGAAGCAATTCCCCGCAGGATCAATCGAAACACTGCTGGGTGGAAATGGAGAGATCACAGTTGTTCTTTTTTCTAAGAGGTCTTTTTGGAGAAAGACAGAGTGCGATGTTAGGCTGTGCATCACAGTGATAAAAAGCACATGTGATGGTGATATTATATTTATGAAAATGGACGTGTCCAAACGAGCACGGTCACAGTGCTGAGGTTTTACGGAGCCTCATATTTCTAATAAAAACAGACGTTATTTATTATTCAAAACTAGTTGATTTCTTTATGTTTTGGGCTTGCTTAAGAGATAAGTTTTTCCACAGTATTGCTGAACCACGGGGCTTTTTTCCACTCATGCAGGTGTCGCAGAGAGCTGAAGGAGAACAAACGTGTGCAGGTGCCTCACAGAAACAATGAGACAGACAGCGATGTCAAAACCAATCGCTTGTTTGCACGGGCAAACGATCACGCGTGTGAACACCAAGAAGCACGACATGTGGCTGCAGTCACCACGGTCTGGCCGTCTAAAGAAGTTGTTTTTACCCAACTGATGCGTGCCACGGGGTCCATAACTGTTCGTGGTATTGACTGCATTTTAAATACTCGCCTCTTGGGCGCAAGTTTTCTCTAACCGCAACTTCTGCGGCCAAGCCGCACGAGAGGACACCAGTCTGACTGCATTTGCAAACAAATTATATTTTGCAACAAGACATTGTTCTCACGACTCTTTTGTTAATGTTGCGGCCGTCGGATCAAAAGGACACCACAAATGAAACGAAACAAAGCGTTTATCAAACTGTTTTCAATCATACTGTGAATAGTTTAAGGGAGTTGCTACATTGCTACATTTTGTTGCTGTGTTAGTCTTTTGTTCTCCCTGTTTTTCGGGGGACCTCCGGCATTCTCACACTCCGTGTGGCCGCGCCGGAGAAAGAATGCTCCTTGTCGTGACAACAAAAGGGCTATCTAAAGTGTGATACTGTGTTTCAAAGGATGGGAGGTGGAAAAAGAGGAGAAAGGGGGATAGTGGAGAGGAGGTAGGAAAGAGAGGGAGGGGGAAGAAGGAGGCGGGGGGGCTGGGGGGTTCCTAACATTCTCAAACACACACACACACACACACACACACACACACACACACACACACACACACACACACACACACACACACACACATGCAGGGCAGCTCCCATGGGAAAAAAATCCTCGACCAATCCAAAAAGGCGATTGCTTTTAGGGCTGGTGTAGGTCACATGGCCCGAGCAGCCAATTGGGCACAAGTGATTTGATTCAAATTGTGGTAAGTCAGGTAAAAGGCAGCGTGGGAACTAGAGAGCGAGAGGGGAAGAAGAACTGCACCATCATTTCCCTTTGAAAAAAACTCCCCAAACAATTAATTTCACTGGTCATGGTTGCTGTGGTCTAAGAAACATACACAGTATGAGAAAGACAACACCAGCGATTCATTGTTTGCTCCCATCGTCGCCCGTCGCCGGACATCCTGCCAGATTTAGTTCCACGTCATTCCGTTATAACATTTGCTCCAACTGTGAAATGATGTAGTCCCATTGTGGGATCACACGGTGATTCGGAAAAAGCAGCCTCACGCTGAATAAATGATGAGTAAGGGGAAGCATCGACTTTTTCCCCTCTGCTTTCCCACGCGGTCCAAAAGGTCAGGTTAGGTGTCTTGGACAGCTTTCAAAAGCAATCGACAATCTCACACCCACAAATTTAAACTGTCTGCAACCTGCAATGCAAAACCGGTCACAGAAGGGAGAACGAGTCATGAGTCAATTATCTTTACTAAGAATAGCTGCAACATCCTACGAGAGGTCGGAACTATCTTTTGGCCCTAATGTTTTTTTTTAACAATGCAGACAAAACATTGTTTATTATTCCTTAGATTTGTTTAAAGACACAACCAGGTCTAGAAATGCATTTGAACTTCTCATGTTGAAAAATATAAAATTGTATTAAATTCAAATTCAGCTATTATTCATCCAAGCATACTCAAAATGTGGGTAAATAAACCAATGTTATAAACAGTGTATAATGCGATAAACATAGTGTATAATGTAATGGATAAAGGGACGAGATTCCACTGAAAAACTGGGACACACTGTGAAATATAATTAATTAACAGATCAATGACAAAGAACCAAGTTGGAGTTTATTGCATTTTTAATAATAAGATCCTGTATTCAAACAGCATTTCCCTTGTGCAGCAGCATGAGGGAAATGCTGCACTGACCCACTAAATACATGTACTTTCCCACAGTACCCTGAGGGCATCTGGCCAGCGTCTGAGGTAATTACCTGCTCCGTTAACTAACCACTACCACCTGACAGCAACCTGAACTTGGACCACAGCAGAGCCTGTCCGGGCCTGACAACACGCACGCACTCACGCACACACCTTCCTCTGACTCACTTACTTTTCTCTGAATGCAGAAGTGCAAAATGAATTCACATGCACTCTGACTCACGTTGCACCCACTCACTTCACCTGTAAGGTACATTGTGCCTTCCCAGATCTTCCCAGGGTTGCATCCCGTTGTGTTAAATTAACTATGACAGCGAAAGCCTGCTTGTCTTGAGCGTACATGTTCTTTTGTGCGTAAATGCGTTGCATGGAAACAAAATGTAAATTGGCATGCATATGGCCAATGTTAAGAAATCCAGTGAACTTCATGTCACCTGAGACAGATATAGTCGTTTTATGTCAACTTTCTTTTTTCTATTTTTTTTTCCTATTATTTAAACACCACCTAATTGACCCATGTCCTCCATTTATTTTTCTTCAACGGTTGAAAAGCTGCGACCCCGTCCGCCGACTTCACCCATACAGTTCGCGCATAAATAACCACATCCTAAAGAGATCAAATGCAGCAACTACTTGCATGAACAGTAAGACACCATTGAAATGGTTGTAAAATGTCTTTAATTTTTATAGTGTACATGATTCTCTTAATTATAAGAAAATCATCTTTATTTTCTAACCATATTACAATAATAGACATAAAAGTCATGATAATCCTGTTTCATTATAAGGGTATGGTAGCCAAAAAATATGAGTACAAATGCACTATATTGGTTATTTCGTACTTCGCATACCATTGACATGATACGTCAGGAGTTGTGACAGTTCGTCAGTAGCAACATTTCACAACATGGCGAGAAACAGAGGAACGCTGCTCGGTTGCTGCCGCTCCCTCGGGCGGTCTCTCGCTCCCTCAATCCCTCTTTTTGTTCCTTTTCTCCAGTCAACTTTCTTTTCCCACTTTTGACCGTTTTCTCACCCCTTCACTCCGGCCTCAACAATTTTGCCCCTCAGTTCCCTCTTTATCAGGGCTCACTAAAAGGGTGATGAGGAAGATAACAGTCTGGAGTTTAGCAGATAACAGTCTCTCTCTCTCAGGCCTTGCCCGCCCCCCCGTCTCCCACTCAGTGTTCCCTTCAATCGCCGTCTCTCTAGTTGCCTCTCACCTCTAACCCCTTCCTTTCTCTGCATCTCCCAAGTACTTTTTTTCTCTCTCTTCAGACGCCGGATAGTTGGGGCCGGTCTAAGCTAAACAGCCGGGGAGATCAACGTACTGAAAAGGTCCGCTGACAATGCTGCTCACTGGGCAGTGGGTTTTGAAGAGGGATAAAAAAAAAAAAAGAAAAAAACAGCTCATCTCAGGAAACATAAAAAGATGGATTAAATAAACCAGCCTTGCATTGATATGTTGCTTTTTTGGATTATGAGTTGAAATTAAAAACAGCCGGACTAAACATTGTATGTTGGAGTCAGGTGGCAAATGACATTCAACACTTGCCTTAAATGTGCTTTTCAATTTTAGCAGTTAATAGATAATTGTTTTGACAGAAAATGACTAGAAATTTAAAATGAAATTAAAATATTTCTTGATTTACCGTTTCAGGCATTTATTTAGCAAAACGCACACGCATGTCTAGTAGCAACTGCAATCTGTTTTTCTTCCTCCTTTAAGAAAATAAACAGAATGCGTTTGGTCAATAGAAGGTCTTGGTCAATGCAAATCTTATTTTATTGATTGTGACCATAATCGTTAGTTGCAGGCCTAATTACATGAAAACTGCCAAGGATCCCTGACCTCTTTCTAGAATGATGTCCCACTAAGATTTGTAGCAACGCAAATGAGGCTAAATTCATAATGTGACTTTTGCCGACCATCCACTCCATTTGTCTAGACACCACAAGTTACAGAAGCTAGAGAAACACCAGAGAGGTCATGAATAATCCTGCGTGTAGATTCGTACATGAAGCTAAACATCTCTCTGCATTGCTCTGGAAACCTGCGGAACACCTTTTAAAGCGAGAGAAAACTTTACATTTGTGAACAATTGTTGAGGACACAACTGGTGAGTTTTGTGCTGCCTTTCAGTTCAGAGAAGACAGCTGGTTGGTCTTGAAAATGAAAGTATCTATGCAACTGTTAACATTTCTCTTTCTGTGGCCAAAACGGTGCTCCAAATGCCCCCCCCCCCCCACACCCTTCCCTACCCACAGCCCCCGTTCCACTCAACCCGACAT
The DNA here is from genome assembly GCA_021346845.1 of Apeltes quadracus. Classification (NCBI taxonomy): domain Eukaryota; kingdom Metazoa; phylum Chordata; class Actinopteri; order Perciformes; family Gasterosteidae; genus Apeltes; species Apeltes quadracus. The sequence continues at coordinate 7,895,437 of CM037930.1, read as the reverse complement.
AATTACGACATCCAGAGCTTTTCCTCGACATGCGCTAACAGTTCTCTAACTGTCACTACACCCACTCACACCAAACTGAAATTCAACCCACTCAACCTGAATGCATCGACCTGAACTACATCTGCACACACACCACACGCACACGCACAGTTCCGTCACGGGAGCGCCACCGGCAGATTTACTGCTCAACGTTTTGCGCTGGTGGCAAATACCTCACCCCTCGCTTTTCTCTCATCTTTGCCCGATGTGAAGGCACGCAGGCACTGGGGGAATGATATTGTAATGCAGTGTTTTATCCACGATAAATATTGAGAGCGGTGGCGGTCGTGGCTGCTTTTCCCTCCTAAGGAGCTGTGAGTGGACGCTGGTGTGGCGTTTTGACGGACGAGTCGTCAGCGTTGATTGTTACCCACACATCATTTGACATACTGTGTGACCTTCTAATGGGGTTATTCTGCTACAGGAGGCATACATCAATGGCCAGATTCACAAATGCAGGGGCTGGTTTTTTTTCTGCACATCTTTCATCAAAGCACTCAGGCGGGATCCTTGTGACACAAACATGGCCTCTCGCTTTGTTTGCACTCCGAGGAGCAAGTGGGCCCGAGTTGATCCGTTTCTGTGGGTAACGAGTGGGATCATCTGGTACATTTCATGAACAGATAGAGCAACTTACTCCCTAAGCAGTGTGCAGCATTTATAGTTTCTGCATCCCTGTGAATGCGTGGGCCCATGTCCTTAGACTGTAAGCATTGATAGTACATGACCACAAACACGTGAACCCATGTGTGTTTGACATATTTGCAATGGACACTTAGCAGAGGGGGATCAAAAGGAGGCTGTTCACACTCGACCAGGAGTTACAATGTCCCCGTCAACTGAGACAGCTCCATTTGTTGAAGAGGATGAGAAGTAGTTGAGAGCATGTGATAGACCCTTGAACCTTACTGCAGCTTCACAATGTATGTATCCTGTACCCAGTGAGCTTCCAGGCTCAAGCATTGCATTCCCAATAGGAGCACTGAGAAGAGCTCAAGAACCGAGGCGGTTACTAACAACAGGTAATTGTTCCAGACAACTAACTCCCGCCGTAAATGGGTTCAAAAACAAAAACTCATCTGTACACTCTAAAAAAGGCCGGTGCCTTAAAGCAGAGTGTGATTTTACAGGGGCCACAAATGACCAACTCGTCCAAGACACAATGGAAAGAGATGCTGATGAAAGATGAAAGGAACATCATTACCGCATTAAACCGCTGCTGAGCTTTTGGACCCACACAGACAGACTCACCCACTCGGACCATGTCCGTCCCGCATATACTTTCAGGATACAAGCACACAACTCACAGTGGAAACGCTATGGGAGGGCGAGATAACGGCAAATAAAAGAGCCAAAGGGCTCAGGGTTAAGTGGTAATAATGATGCAGCATCAGTGCGAGTCTGTGTGTGTGTCCTTTTTCAAACGCACATCAAAGAGTCTCTGGGAGCCTTGTTCATGTCAACGGGAGACACAGGAGGGAAACGCGGCATTAGAAACGCAGAGAGGTAGAGGGGGAGGTTGAGAAAATAATAAAAAAGGAAAGAAGAGGGGGGTGTTGGGGTAAAAAGGAAGCAGTACATGATAGCGAACAAAGGCTGAGGGGAAAGAGGACTGAGGCGGAGGAGGGTGAGGGACAGCTAAGGAGAAGTGGGTCGGAGGTGAGAGGTTGGGGTATTAGGGCAGAGGGATTAGGGGAGGGAACCCGCGGTAAAGGGGTTCACCTCTGTTGTGAATGCAACAAGGTAAAACCAAAAAGGGGCGACGGAGAGAGAGGTCCTGTGTCGTACACCCTCTTTAATTCCCCCCTTCCTCCCCCTCCCTCCCTCCGCTCCTCTGCCCCCCTCCCTCCACCACTGCTGCTCTCTCTCCGCGACCGGTCCCAGCGAATTCCCCAGGGCCAGGGGCAGTCCCTCTTTCAGTCTCCAGTGACACAGTAATTAGAAGTGTGGGAACTGAATCCGTCCCTCTTTCTGAGCCCCGAACTCCCACCAGCACCCCTCCCTTGCTCCCTCCTTTTGCTGGTCATACCCCCCCCCACACACACGCACTTTAACAGGTCCTGGCTCCTACCCTTCCCCTTCTTTGCCACCTCTCTTTTTGCACCCCACCTTAAGCTCTCAGTTTCAGAAAGTAGCATCTGCCCTCAGAAAGAAGTCTCACATCAGGTCAGGAAGACATTATGTTCACATATCAAAAGCAGAGAATCAACCAGTCTGCGTCAGCCACATATAGTATGACGGATGCCCGTAAAATACATACAATGTGTTTTTAATTGACAGCTTTAAAAGGTAATTGAATATATGAATATCATCAAGTGGATTCAATAAAAATTGCTAATCTAATGAGATCTCATAAGCTTAATCCTCATGGGCCACCTGTGACGTTCATGGGAGCTACACATCACACACACTCACACTCTCAACCCCATACACTTCATTCACCCCCCCCGGCAATTCACCCCCAACTCACTCACCCTCCTGACCCCCCCGCCTTCCCTCGAGCCACAGAGCCCCCTATCTCTTCGAACAGAGCAACGCTGTCTCTCCCGCTGCCTGTCAAGCCCACCACCCCAACCCCCCATTCGCTATCTCCGCGGCGATAACCATGGGAACAGCAGCACTGTGGGAACGGGCCACCAATTGACCAAAATAGACAGCAGGAAAATGGAGGGAAAGAAAGAAAGAACGGGCTTGCTGCATCCAAGGAGGCCTTCTGTGTGTTCGTGTGTGTGCGCACGTGTAGGAGGTCCATGGGATCAGCCAGACAGACAGGTACTCAGGCACTCCAGTCACCTCTGGTTTCCATTGGCAACAAAAGGGGGGTCGCTGGGTGGCTTGAGTTGCAACATTAACGGATATGCCGATTTTGATTTGAGTTGGTGGGACACAGCGAGAGCTTTCCTTCTCACACACGCATACACTTTTAACGGTCCTAAATAAGCGTCCCACGCATAAAGGCTACACCCATAGCCAGAACACACCCTAACAACACACTAATATTACACCATCACACACCCAGAAACAACCGCACAGGCATGCATCACTACGAGCGTTTACACAGGTGAGGAATGACATGACTGGAATGATTGGCATTTGGACAAAACAAGAGTGAGCAAATAGTACTTGCAACTTTCAACCAACGCCAAGAGAGGTTTGTACGCTTAAATCAATAACTGTTGGATGTTCATGTCGGAATTTCATAGTCACCGTTTTTGCCTTTTCTTTTATTGGATTACAGCGTTGTAGTGTTATCATATCATGGCCTTACTGAGCCTCTTGGCATAGGAAAATGTGAAAGGATGTCAAAGATATGATTCCCACCAATGATAACATCCGGGCCAAGAATAAACACGTGACAGGTTTTTTATATATATATATATATATATATATATTTAAAGACCATGACGGATAGATGCATCAAAGCTGCCTACACTTGTTCGGCGTGTTGGTATTGATGCACTGGCAATGCTGCACACAAGAATAAATGCATGAAAACTAACTTCTCAGACTTCATGTCGTTAGTTAAATGCTAGGCTGCAGTTCCTGTGAGAAACATGAGACACTGGGTTTCCTACGCCTGAAAGGGGCGGAGCAGGAAATGGGGAAAAGACGCACGTTGCGCATCATCCTTTTTTTTATTTTGGTACCTAATGTGGGTCTAATTTTCCATCCCATTTATATCCTGCATGTGTTTCCCAGCTTGCTTTGTACGGAAGACACTTTTGTGAGATACAAGCAGGTTGGGGGCGAGGGAAGTAACATAAATAATATTCATCAATAAACTGAGAAAACAGTATTAACATTCTTTTTAAATTGTTAGTTTCGAATAAACTATCCTTATCAACTACTTTTGCACAATGATTGATATCAGAAAATTCAAAAAAAATGCAGCTGCATGCCAAGATATTTGGAGCTTAGCACTGACCTCGGTCTCCGCTTGCACTCTTTCATAAACCAGCTCTGTTTGCATAGTTATGCTCTTTTAAGCACAGCAGCATCGGTTTCACATTCAATTTTAAAAATATGCCACTGTGAATGAACTTGTATGTGAAGTCATGTGAATTGGAAAATGGTCGTGGCACGTGGCCTGTTGAGCCTTCCAATATTATTTGTTTCTCTTTTTCACCCCAGAAACGTAAATGATCTTTCTATGTTCAGTCTTTCTCCTGCTTTCCCACCCTTGTTTTCATGCTATTATCTCCTCTCAGTACTCCTCCTTCTCTTTTCTTCTCTAATTTCCATCTATCTATCTATACCGCCTTACCCAGGTCAAGCAGCTTGACCCCTCTGGTCGTCCACCTCTTTGTTCTCTGGGGTTGGGGGGGTTTGCTGGTCCTGCCCGTGACCATTTCTACCCTGCAAGGACTTTTACTTTAATCTGACTGAGGAGGAGAAGAAGAAAACCAAGAAAGTGTGTGAGAGTGTGTGTGCTTAACAGACGTCAAACCTCCTGATCATCATCACATCACCAAAACTGCAGGCTTTAGGGAAGAACTACGGGAAGACGTAGTTTAAAAGTTGGAAAGCCAAGCTTGAGGCAACATTCCTGAGACCTACAAGTGCACGTACAAGCAGTACTGCGGGACGTGAGAGCAGGCCAGCCATCTAAAGAATGTTCACAGAATGTACAGACCTACACCCAGAACATAAACTGTGTGGAGTCACAGGGATGATGGACGAAGTTCCACACATCAGAAACGAGAGAGAAACGGCAACATATCCCAGGAGCATCAAAACACGCGCACACGCACACACAGTACCGTGGTGAGCTCAGAAACCACAGACTGTGGGGGGGGGGGGTTACCATCCATTATCTCTGTCTCCATGAGGTTTAAATTTATTTGTTTACACAACTCATTCTCGGAAACTGCGCACACGTGCACACACACACATACGCGCACACACACAGTTATTGTTGTAAAGATACATAGCGTCAGAAGTTCCCACCTTACTGATTTTCTATTGCATCATTTGAATAAAACACATTCCCTTGATACTAAAAGAAAAGAAACAAAGAAGGTTTGCTTTGTCCATGGAGGTTATAAAAAGGTTGGTATTACCTGTCAGTTGACAATATTGGAGAGGCACTTTTTAAAGTGAGTTCTAACAACAGCGTGAGGAGGCTTGGCTAGCTGGGAAAGCCTTCGAGATAAAGTTAGAACCCATCTGGGTCGCCATGGACACCACGCTGTGGGATGGGTGTGCCTGCTTCGGGCTGCACAGGCACCATCACAACGCCCCAAAACTCTAGGCAGGAAGACACATACACAACCACCGAATTTTAATATCCCTACTTGTTCAACGCCAATCGCGCGCGCGCACACACACACACACACACACACACACACACACACACACACACACACACACACACACACACACACACACACACACACAACAGACCACACACATTCATCCCAATCAGAGGTAGCTAAAAGGATGCAGTTAATAACCTAACATTAACAAAACACAGCAGGGAAGGATAACGTGACTTCCTAGAACTCCCCAATGCTGTTGGGGGATGATGCTATCATAAGCACAAACCAGTGCTTGTATATGTTTTTTTTTTAAAGTTAAAATGTCTTAGACAGGGGTCCACTTCATCGCACATCAACCGCACTAGCTCTGAACCCTGGAGCTGGCCGCTACGATGCTATGATCTCACACGGTCAAACCAGTGAAATCGGATCCCAACTTCAAATTTGGAAGAATGTCAACAACATGGTAATAAGCAGTCTTGAATCAATCAGCAAACAAGAAAAGGCTCCATGTTAGCCTATAAAGTCGTTTGCCTCCAGACAAACCCTCAGATTATTGGCTCAAACCTACAATCAAGTTATTCCCTCTCCCCCCTTTTCGAGTTATAGCAAAGAGACGGTAACAAAAAGGAGAAGAAAATTGGCTTTCCGCCAAAGCGCTCATTTATAATATCACATTTGAGCAAGCGTGGTTGCCTCCAAAGCATGACTGCATGTGGAGGAGCTACCCGAGCTACTAAAGTGGGCCCGTGTGCCACAGGGTTGTGAAAATAACGACCCTAAACCCCTCGGCTATTTCTCACTGGCAGGTATTAGCGCGGCTGACAAGAGTCCTTCATCATCCGAGCTGTGTGCGGCGCGGGCAGAATGCCTTCGGAGGGGTTTGCTGCGTTTGGCCCAGCGCGTTGAGTGTGGGAGAATGATCTATGATTCACTAAGCGGCAGAGACCGAAGATCACGTTTCACTATCTCAAGGGAAACCATTACACCGTGACCACGGACATAAAGACAACCGTACCATCGGTATCTGGGACAGGACGACAACATTTCTGATGCTCGTTCTCACCCACGTTTTTGTTACAGTTGCCTACTGGATTTTCATTTCACTCGTGGGACAACTTCTTTAATTGTGTAGGGCGAGACAACATGGTTGCATTGGCACAGACGATTTAGGGTGCTTTAATCTGACTATTCAATAATCTGACAATTCAATTGTTTTTAAATTTCTGACCTACTTTTATTTGCCAAGAACAAAAACATATTTAATAGCTCCATATCAGTTTCTGTTTTGTGCTTTAGTTGTTTGCTGACCCGAGCTTTTGTTATTATACCGCAAAGAATTCAGCCTCCCAAAGGAGACTATTTAGGGGCAGGGGGCAATTGCTCGGACCAGCACAGTCCAGCTGCATGGCTACTGTACAGAAACTTCCTTTTTTTCACCGGCATGTTTGAGAGGAAGGCATCAGTAAGTGGTTCCCTCTCCCTGAGCGGCAGGGGAAAGTAGACCCTCTCGAGTGCCTCTCAGCTTCCCCCACCTCCCCCATGAGCCAATAACACACACACACACACACACACACACACACCCCCTTGCGCGCGCACACACACAGTGTGGTTTCTCCTGTGGAGGGGAACATAAACAGGGCTGTCTGTCTGCGAGCGGAGAGCTAGTTCTCATGACATCACCACCCGGCAGGAATGCTGTGCTCTGCCCCGTCAAAACCCCTCCACCGGCCAGCGCACACGCACGCGCACATTCGCAAAAACACATGTTGAATGATTTCTGCACGTACATATTTTCACAGGGAAATGTACCACATACACAACAAACAGCATTGGGTTCATTTCCCTCCCCGTTTCTTTGAGACCGTTTTTCCATTTGTTGCTGCCGCAGACGTCGTCTTCCTCTGCCTCTCCTGCCATCTTTACCACCACGCCATGTTTATTCTTCTTCTCATTTCTCATTCTGTCTGCATGTGTATTGCCTGTGCAGTCCACAGTGTCAGACAACGTGTAGACCACAGAAACGGAGCGCAAGCAGGAGAAGAAAAGTGAGAAACACTCAAGCACGACCGACTGAATATAGTGAAGAAAGCTAAATATTGCTGTGCGGGTTTGTGCGTGTGTGCGCGCGCGTGTGGGGGACATGGGAAATTACGCACTACCTCATTGTATTGGTGTTTGGAGGAAAAGCCCTATTGAGGCTCTCCCTCCTTCCTTCTCACCTCTCTTCCGCTCTCTCCAACTCTCTCCTACCGTTTCCATCCCTCCATCACTTCCTCCCTCATCCTTCAATTGCTAGCCAACCCTCCTCCATCTCCCCTTTATACATTTTTCTATTCCAGCTTCTTGCTTCTCTCTCGTCATTCCGACCTGTCGATGCAATGTATTCTCTCTATTTCTCTTTTCTTTTTCCTCCTTTCTGTTTCTCTCAAAGTTATGGGGAAAGCAGGGGCAGGAAGCAGCTTGGCTCTCAGACAATGGAACACATCAAAAAGCAGCACCAGCCTCACCAACTTCAGACACACACACACACACACACACAAACACACACACAGACACACACACAGAGAGCAAGACAAACAGGACATTCCAGCTGCCGGCTGCACCGGATTCCTCGCCTTGGCTAATCTGAAACGGAGGAGAGTGAGACTGGGAGTGGAGTGGAGCGAGGAGGCAGGGTGAGAACGGCAGACAGAGAGAGAGAGAGAGAGACACACACAGGAGAAACAGATTTCGGGAGGGAGCAGTGTTGGGGTGCAGAAAGGGGGAAATTGGAAAGAAGAGATTGGCGAGGGGGGGATAACAGAAGGTATAGCCGGATTGAAAATGGATACGGGAACAGTCAAACTTTGAATTAAGTATGTGTCCCTTTAAAATCTGTGTTGGCACACAATTATGTCCTTGTGTCGTCTAAGAAAGTATATCCCTATTGTGCCATGCATACAAATGGCTATTGTGTATTATTAAGGTTCATTCTATTCTTTTGTTATTATATGATATTAATATGGATGCATAAAACCTTAGACCTGAATTAAAATTATTGACTCACACAGTGGTTGTGTGTGTGTTTACTTTAGAAATCATCTACCAGGCACATGAATGCTGGGTATATACACCAAACCAAAAAGAAACCAAAAAAAGGAGGAAAGAATGTGGTGAAATAAAGTGGAGAGGTGAATAAGACACAAGTAGAGAGAGAAATACAACGGCCACTTCGACACAGTACCGCGTTGGATTGGAATAACCTCATTTACAATATATTCAAATAGAGTCAAAATGTGATTGCTGATCATGTAGTGCTACTTATTTATCTTATCAACAGAAATGCAAACTTCTATATATTTTTCACTTATCGCCTGTATTCTTTTGATGAACGTGCATAGAGAAGGGAGAGATGGTAGCAGAAGCAGGCTGCCAATTCTTAGGTGTGTCATTAAATATCTTAAAAGAAAACAACAAGCCGCCTTGCCAACAAGCCGAGTGCCAAACAAACTTCAGATATGCCACTTCAGAAACTTCAGATATAACAAATTCACACACAAGCATGCAGATACATATCACGCATGAACCCGCATACAGAGGTGTCACTGCGTTGCTATGCTAGCCTGGTGCCAACCTGGCTGTGGGAAAAACAACATCAAGCAATTGTTTTAAAGAATAGATGCTTAGTGAGTGACGGCTCATTATCCATGCATGTGGATCTGCTGTTGCGGCGTCCCGGATTTGCACGAGTCAAACCTCTAAAACGAGTCAGAGACACCGAGACACATCTCGCAGGTTTTCATCGTCCTGCAAAAGACGACTGCCTTATTCTCACAATGTCAATACGGAAGACGAAGCACGCGTTGCAGCCATCAAATGTCTAAGCTTTCATATCAATAAGAAGTCTTCATTAAAACAAAGATGATTTGAGCCTTTCACATTCAAACTAAATGCTTTCCCCCCCAAAAAAAACCTTTCCCCGTTTTTTGATGCGTCGCTCACCACTGAGGAATGAGAGGAACCCAAAATTCAAGGTGGCACAAGGGGAGTAATTTATATACTAATGGTCATTTTAAAGTTGAAAGATTCCTTTAATACAGTAAAAAAAAAAAGGTTTATCATGTATTGTCTAAGTCCAGACTGCGTCATATTGAGATGATGTGATCTTAGGGTGTTCATGGTCACATACAAAGAGTTTGGTGTTGTGAAAGGTATAAAACAGGATCATCGGCTAAAGGATGAAAAAACACATTTGCCATTTTGTGCTTATTTACTCCATCATGATACTATCATCTCAAATTATCAGCAAATAGATTTAAATATAATGACACGGTGATTTCAACCGTGAAACCCGGGCCTAATTATTTACTTTCATTATTTATCCAATACTTGTATTTACCTTTGCAAAAGACTTCATTAGTTTGAACCTTTCATTGAATAAGCATTTCCAGTAAAGTACAGGAGAATACTTCTCTAGTCATGTTTCTGATAAACAATGACTCAAAGGGTCAACCCCTCAATCCACAGAAAAAGAAATACCCCTGAGGTGCAAAGCGAAAGTGTAACATCTGCGCCAGTGTCTTATGATTATTAATAAACTCAAGAAAGTCACACATCAGTCAGGGTGGCCTTCCCTGATTTGAACATCATTCGCTCAGAACTGCAGCCCACCTGTGTGTGTATGTGTGTGTGTGCGCGCGCGCCAGCCAGAGAGTAGTGTTTGTTGGGTCGACCTGTTTTTCTGTGTGAGCGTGTGTTGGTCCTTTAGTACTTTCGTATGTGTGTAACAGGAGACACAAAGCCCTCGCCACACACAGTGGGAAATATTTGGGATGGTTTCCCTCGGAATGTCTTGGCGTGCCTGTGGAATGCCGCCCTCTCCTCCCCTGGCCCACCACCGCCTCCCTCCCTCTCTTTTCTCCCTGTGGCTCCCCTCTCGTCTCGGAAGAGGGAAGGGAGAGTGGGAAAAACGACGGGACACCCGAAACCCATTTGGTCACCACGAAAAAAAAACGAGACGGCACACAACTGCAAACAAAGCCACGGAGCTGAAGTGCACTTAGAAACACACAGCATTTGGACAGGTCTATAAATCTGCGTGTGAGGGTTTCACGGCTCGTACGAGACGCCGTGCATATTTGTGGTTCCTGCAAACGATAAACAAAATGAGCATTCGAAAATAACTGCCGAGAATCAAGGTGTGAGAACATACATATCCTATCAAATAAAAGGGCTTTTCGTTTTTTCCACTGCATCGCGGTCGCACAGCCTGATACCTACGAGCTCACCAACCCTATTTCACGAACACGCACAACCACACTCTGGAGGGTAACCTTAAACGTGTCTCAACCTCTCACATTCCTCCTGTTTCTCAGCCCGCGGCTCTCTTTGTAGATCAAAGGACGGACAACAAGTCCTTCTGTCGCCTAGCCCTCCTTCAACCCCTCCTCTTCCTCCAGTGCCACCTTTCTCAGTCACTCTCTCGTCCCAGTCACACAACGAACACCTATCCCGCCAGCATGCACGCTTGCGCGCTGATTATTTCAAACTTTCAGATCCATAGCATCTCGCTAAAAAAGTGAGAACACTCGTCTAGGACACACACGCTCTAAGGAGCGAACCATCTCATATTCTTGCTATTCTCCCGTGAAAATGGCTGTGAAGAGGGCCGTTAAAGGGATGTAAGCAAAACTTGAAATGAATTTACTCAAATCGAGACATACGCATTGATCTACATCAACGATGATCTACTTAATTGCGCATTAAGTAGATCATCAAGCATACTTCTGACTCACTTGCCTGACCCTGTAAACTGTACACAGAGCCATGCCTAACCCGGACTAACCGTCTCCTTCGTATTTGCTTTCACTGCCGGTCCGTTTCCTTGTCAGTGTTTTTACCTCCCTGCCACTTCTGGTCTCACTTCTCTCTCCCTCTCTCCCTCCCTCCCTCCCTCGCACCCCCACCTCTGCCACCCCTCCTTCTCGTGGTGTGGCGGTTCCTGTTGCTCTTGTTTTCACTTCCCCAGTAGTCTGGTGCGTGGGAACAAGCGGTTCTGCTGCAAGGGTGTCTACGACTGACCGAGTGTGCGTGTGTGCATCTGTGACATAGTCAGTGTGCTCTCAACTGTTGTGTGTGTAAAGGTCCGGAGGTAACTGTGTGTGTGTATGTTTATGATGGTGTTTGTAAGTTTGGGCTTTGAGTGTTTATGTTTCACGTCTATCTCTTAGAACATCTGTGCTTTCTCAACATGTCTATAAAAGGCCAGTATGAGACATCTGATGGAACTGCGGATGCGCACACACTGTGAATGTACAACGAATAAAGATTGAAGCAGTTGATTGCATCATAAAAAACTGAAGTGTTTCTAAGAAGAGAAGAGAAACTAACCCATCCATTGCTAATCAGGGAACTTTACAATCAGACAACAAAAGGGGTTAACTTCGCCTTGGTGGGCCACGGAGAAGCCCTCGGGGGGGAACCCTCCCTCTAACACAAAGATAAGATCTAACTTCATTTTATTATGAACTGTCTTCGAAGTGCTTGAACACACTCATCTGTTGTTGGTCGTTCTATTTTTAGAGAATCTTAAAAAATCCAAATTCCACAACATTATTGAGGATGAATTGAAAAGGTAGCCCTTCTTTAAGTTACCTGTTGCTTATTCTTCAGTGAAAGTTATAAACGGGTCGACGTTATAAAATATCACCCACATGCTGTAACAAAAGGTTTTTCAGGTCTGCAGTGTAAACTCTGATGCAGATCTGTTGCTGGTAGTGTGCAACACTCACGGAACATTTGGCCTTTCTTAGCCATATATCAAAGGGACTTTGCCTCGGGGTGGCGTCAAGAGCGATCCATAAATAGGAAAGGCCGAAGACCATTTGGCCACAGTGTGGTTGCTTCATAATTGCGAGACAGGAGGTAGCATTAAGAGATGTCCCGTTTTTTTCTTTTTACATCTTCAGCCATCCTCCCCCACAGAGAGCAGTAAGAACACCCAAGTTTAGAAAATGTCCTGCGAAGATTCTACCCACCAATCACAACAGCCACAGGAACACAAACATAAACACAAACACACGTTTCCCCAAAAAGCCACCCAGGGAGATATCTACAGGTCAGGTGAAGTCAACTCGACAATGATTGGTGGCAACAGGCTGACTAACAAACTCCAGGCCCCATAAACACCACTATGTGTATCTGTATGCAAGTAAGAATGTTTCTGTAACTGAGGAAAGAATAGTTCAATGAAAGGTTTATATTCAGTTTGATTTCTCCTCTAGGTGCAACCCGGTTTCCTAGTGGTTATGTTGGAGAAAGAAACTGTGTTTTGTTGCCCACTCAAGTCTTAGAATATTCTCATCCATCCAGCCATGTATCTTCATTTTCCACCACTTGCCCAGGTCAAGGTTGTGGTGGCAGAAGCCTTAACAGCACAACTCTGACATCTTCTTCCTCAGCCGCATCCTCCAGCTCCTCCTGGGATAGCCTGAGGCATTCTAAGGCCACAGGGGACGCGCAATACCGTTCAGTGTTTCCTGGGCTAGCGCCAGGGTCTGCAAAGAATATCTCACCGTCTCAACTGGTCACCTTCAGCAAGGACGGCAATGCAGTTCAACTTCAAGCTTCTTTCTCATCCTTTTAGACAAAGGTGAGCCCGTTGAGGACAAACGTCAATATTCGTTTTCTTTTTTTTTACAGCAGTCCAACTTAGTTCCCTTTCTGGTATGATAGTTTCTTCCCTTTTTTTTCCTCAGCATTGCACAAAACACCACAACTGCCACAATTTTGTTTGTTCTCAGAAATAGGGAACTTAAAAAGCTCAGCAGCACATTATAACCACAGAAGTATTGTTGTTCATATTGCTTGTAATTGATAAAGGAACTCAAGCTGTTCCTTTTTCAGTTCAAGCGGTTGTTTATAAAAGCATCAGCGGAATGCTTAAAACAGGAACGTATTGCAAGTGCCGTTTTGTCTTTGGCAAGTAATACTTAAATAACGACTCAGCGGGTTGTTCAAACACAAATTAATCTAAAAAAAAAAAGATGCAGCGTGAAGTTTCTCACCTGGCAGCGGCTGAATATGTCGCTGGGAGTGAGCTGGACATTGAAGTGCTTGAGGACTCGCACGGCCTGGTCCCTGGCCTTTTCTGAGCAGTCTAGGGACAGACAGCGACCCTCGCCCACCTGCGACCGCAACTGTGCGGGCAGACGGAGGCGACACGTTTTTGCAAAGCAGACAGGGAACGTGGACACGTAGTGTTCGTAGATTTCAGATGGTTTGTCACATCACATCAGTTGGTACTTACGCTTTGAAACGGTTGTCCACATGTGAGAATGAAGCGGCCTTCAGCCCGTGCTAGCTGTCACACAACGAACACACATCAGAAGAAAAAGAAGACACACACTCACTTAAACGCAATACTTGTATTATTGTTGATCAGAAATATGTCTGTATGGTTCCAGTTCTTCTTGGAAGTGTCTATTGTGCATAAAGTATCGGTGGCAAACTAACCTTTGCCGCCACTCTGTGATCATCAGTGTTCTCCAATACGATCACGTCAACGCCTAAACAGCGCAGGTACCTCCCGAGTCCCTGCAGCATGTTGTCACAAACCACCCGCAATTGCTGTGGTGGTCGAGGGGGGGTGTCTTCGGTGGGGTTCTCGCCACACAGGAGGCCCTTCTCTGTGTTGGCGCTCCAGGGACTGACCCTTTGAGCCCCCTGACATTCCTAAATGGACAAGAGACAATAATGGGATACTTAACTGATCCCCAAAGGGGATTTTCTTTTCACTTGCACCACAGTGCAGGGAGGTCAAAGCACAGGGGGAGCCTTACAACCGCACGCCTGGAGCTGATAGAAGTTGCTGAAGTGTCGCGGTCAAACACGCATTGTCCCTTCCTGCAGGTTGGATGCTCAAATCCAAGTACTTCAGTTTATTCTGTATTTGATCGTGTCACATGAAAGCTCAGTGCTCTTGGAATTGCTAAATGGAATAGCACCATGTTATTAAAATAATTAAATATTAATTAAATTATTAAATTATTAAAATAATGAGGTCACTGCTGTCTGTAAAAAACAACATCAGAAATAATTCTGCTGTCTGGATGCTTAAAGGAGATGTGCGCAAAAGTACTTAATTTTGGCATAAAAATGGAAAAATATCATACCCACTTTCCAGTGCAGTTAAATGGCAAAAAAGCAAAGAAAGCCCTTCTAAATGCACTTCGAGCAATGTATACAAACATATTAAAGGACCGCAATATTACATGTCTCTCTTAAAAATTGGTCAAGTAGTTTCAAGAATCTGGCTTCCACACTCTAATTAATACTTGACACACTTGATTTCTGTGTCAAAGATATTGTCCTCCTTGAACATTAAAGTATCTTAAATTTCCAAGCCATTCGGTATGAATAAATACCTCATAAAAAAAATGACACGCACAGTACTAATTGACTCCTGACCTTTTTCTCTGTGGCTTGTTTCACCTTCTGCAGCTTGTCTCGATTCTTCTCTGATTGGCTCGATGAGAGGCTGCGCAGGTCAGCTGGTAGCCCAAAGTGAGCTGGGTTGCTGGAGAGAACCGAGTACACATCAAGCAAACAGCAGGCATCTGCCACTGAAAGGAGTTAAATAAAAAAGTAAAATAGAGAGGAAAAAAGGGTCTGAATTAATAATCAGTGGTGCTATATAATGAAAAGAACTGTGACCATCTGTCTCTATGTCATTGTCTGTGATGCATGCATAATACCATACCTGCATATCTAATTTGGCTGATGCGCAGGGGCCGTTTCTCCCAGTGGGAGATCTGCTCTGACTTGTCTAGGGGCCTTCCCAGAACCTGTTGAACCAGCAAGCTGAGTCCTTTCTCTGCCTGCTGGTTTTTTCCTACTACCACCTCTTTGGGTCCTTTTTGAGTTCTGTTGACCTTCCGGCACTGGATCTGCAAAAGGCATAAACGTGAGAGTTAAACAAGGACGTTAAGCATAGAATATTCAGACGACCGGTTTCCACGGTTGCAATTACAGCAACTCTATTTTCTGCTAATTTGAAATTATCTAGAATTTTTGATAATGTAAGGCTAAAGGCAATACAGTATTGAGCTTTGAAAATGTCCTGCCCATTTTATCGCCTGTCGCAAAACCCTGTTTCTACCAGACATTCCTTAGGATTCCTCCCGTCCTGCAGCATGCATCCAGATGGTGAAGCAACTTCATCAGTTACAGACCCATGTTGTCATTCCTACATCCCTGTCCACCAGAGACTACGAGCAAAGCAACATATATCGCAGGCAGAATACAGAGCCCCAGCTGCAGTGTGTACCTGAGTTATGACCATGCAATGGAACACCGACAAAAATGTTTCAATCCTCAGGTCCCGTGACACTGGTTCAATGAGTTACAGTGGAAGGGAATTATACTTCAGCCCTGTGTTACAACCTTATGTTATGAACCTTATGATATGGAAGAAAAATTGCACAGCAAGTTTTCCTGCACATAATTATTTTCCGCATTAAGAAAATAGTATAATTAGTTGTGGCACTAATCTGTGGCCAGAAAGAATTGCGCCAAACATTACACTTCTAATGAAAGAAGGATGATACGATCGTCACCTTTTGGTGCACATTAAGAAGATCAAGCATCGCCTCCATCTTCAACGGCTCGTCTAAAAGCTGGTGCCAGGTGGCGATGAGACACTTGACATCCCCTGACATGCCATAACCTGCGAGGGAAGAAGAGGCGAATTGTAGGAGACAGAAATACTTTTATGTGTTTGATTTAACATATTTTGTCATGTCTCATCTTACCCAGTTTAAGGATGCTTCTTTCAGAGAACAAACTTCTGATGAAAATAATGGTATCTGGGTGTTGACAGAATCCATTTGCACAAAGGTCCAATAAGAAAACCTGCCCTGGAACAGCGAGCTGTATCAGGGCGACCTGCTGAGTTGAGATACAGCCAAATGTAGGCTGCCACTCCATGTCCACTCCTACAATACCACCTTCCTAAAAAGGGCAAGAATAGACAAGACGGCAGCGAATAATACAAAAATATACTTTGTCTTCAATTCGCTCTCCATTGGATCCGTACATTTTCAAGTTCTGAAAACAAAACCCCTTTTCTGTACCTTCAGCACAATGTTTCGACATCGCCGCAGAGCCTCCGGCGAGGCGACAAAGTGCACATTTTCTTTGGTGAGTGGCACCTGGTAGAACGTCTTGCAGTGAGACAGAGAGGGTGTCCACTCCTCAGTTTTTGAGGAATCCCGAAGTCTGAGCAGGGGCGACACATGCACACATTCAAAAAGGGCAAAGGGCATGAAGAAAAAAAAAAAGCGATGGAGATACAGAGAAAGAAAAGAGGGAAGAAGAACACTTGTGCTCGAGATTACTCTTCAGAGATAAGCACTCATAGATTGTTGCCTAGTAGGAACCGTTTATGCATAATCGTGATCAACTCACTGTCGATCAGACGGTAGACTCTGCTGCGTTTCCCACACGCCAAAGGGAAGCCGGTATCTGGGGATGTTGTATCTCAGGGACCACTGAGAGGCTTTGCTAAGACAACCACTGTACTTCACCAACAACTCCACCAGCAGGATCTGCAGCTCTGAGTCATCTGCCACCACGTACTATAAATACATTATGCGCATACATAAAACACATTCACCTGAAGAGATCACGTAAAAATGATTTGCTCTACACAAAGATATGGTACAGTACACAGCTACAGTAAATCACATAACTACCTCCACGTGGTCACTCCAGTTCTCATCTGTCATGGTTTTCTAACAGGAAAATTGAGCAAACACAAATAAATAGGTATCATTTCTTAATGACATAACCTGGTAATCTGACTAATATCTTTTATATTGTGACATTGATTGTTTAGATAAACAAATGCATTTATAAACAAACAGAATGGGTAAATTGGGTAAAATTGCTAGTGTCTGTTTCCACAAGTCCTTGCTCTACACGTTTTACTTAATTTATGAAATAATGGAATAGACATATATATGTGGTATGAAACAGGAAGCAAAACTGAACTGCATCTCTGAATAAATGTTTTATGGAAACAAAACAATTAAAGGACATCTGTTTGCATCTGCCCCTGATTATTCGTAAATGAAATATAAAAATGGTTAAACACTTACCTCCACAAACCTCTTGTACATGAGGAAACGTAAAGAGTCCAATCTCCTCTTGTGCAGAGCATTGGGACACAGACCTGAGACAAAGAGACAAGATCCAGATGATTCCTTCCTGGCTCACCAAGAAACACTCGCGCCCAGTCACACACACCTTGGTCAATGTTGAATTTCTCCACCAGTCTGAAGATGTGTTTGGTGACAATTTTGGGATGGATCAGGCTCATGCACTGTTTGGTCAGAAAGATGTGAGGCAACCGCCTGTGGAGTACACACGCACACACACACGCGTTCATTTAGTAGGCCCACCGGTGCTTCCATGTACGCTGCAGATTCCCACACGTTTCAACTACATGATCCATACTTGCTTATCTCTTCCTCCCTGAAGCCGGGGTGGCACCACGAGTCCAGCAGTGTGACCAGTTGTTGTTCTAGATGGTTGTGACCTGTGACGAAGGCTTCTGCCATGGCCATCTTATTTTGCAAGATTAACGGGACACACATCTGCAGAAGATGGAAAATGAGGGTTTGGAAAACAGGTGAACGATTTTAAGGACTATTTTTTGTATCGCTGCGGTTGCATAGACATGTCAACAGAAAGTCTTTGGTCTCACCTCCTCCATATTCAGCGCTTTCTGCAACTTCAGCTTTATGCTGAGCGCTGCAGCCTGTGAAAAGCAGAAAGTATAAATCACTGCATTGTCAAATATGTTTTGCCCAAAATTTATTTCAGGAATGTTAAATAATGTTTACGTAACAAGAGAAACTCACCTCTTTATAGCAGTGAAGAGCATGCAACTTCATAATGTTCAATCGGAGAATGGCTGGATCCAGGGAATTGAGTTGGTAGATGTAAATCAGATTGTCCACAAAGTTGGCCTGCGTATCTCCGATTAAGCTCAGAGCTCGCTGCTGGAGTTCCAGCGCCTGCTGCTCTGAGAGTGAGTTCAGAGATACCTACAGATAGAAAGTATTTATAAACATGATGTCAAAAAAAAAGAAGGAAAGAGACATTATAGTTATATACTACATCTAAAAAAGTCAAGTAATATTTGTTGCTCGACACAGAATTTGGGAACAAGTCACAACTCACTTTTGGAGGAGGAGGCTTTATTACTTGTGTTACTATAAAAATTAATCATTGGATCATTGTTAAAAAATGAAAAATATACAGGACCAACTTGGATGTGCTGCACGATTCTGTTTTTGAGATGCAAAGCACCCCATAAAAGATGCTAAAGAGTGCTTAAGAGTGCAAAAGTGAAGGTCGGACATCGATGGAACTTGAAAAGCTTTGCTTGATGAACCTTGTTTACCTGAGGATGTTCCTTCACCCATGTCAGGAATTCCATGAGGATGTGATGGCCGAGGGTGTGGCTCCGGCCCCTCTGTTTCCCTGGACAGCCCTCCAGGATTGTTAGCAAAGCCTCCAGAGGCTCAGACAGCTTTGAAAACCCCTGGTGGGCTGCCAAATGTAGCTGTGGGGGTGAAAAAGTGTGTGTGTGTGGGTGGGTGCGTGGAGGGGGGGGGGGGTGAAATAAAACCAAAAAGTGAGGAAAAAAGTAAATCAAACAAATAAACAGATTCATGTTTTTAATATGTGTATCATTCATATCAGAGTCAAACAGTATGAATTGACAATTATACACAACCTTGTTATCGTCTCCTTCATTTGTGTGCAAGTTTGCCACCATTGAAACAAATAAAATGTGTAAATTGGGAATTGAAAAAAAGTAATGAATGTAGAAAACGTTTTATGCATCACCGGTACACGGGTCAAGGATGTTAGTACCAAAGAAATTGTCACAATGACTAAATCACAGTAACTGGCAAAGACGAAAAGCTAAGTTCCCTCCCTCCGGCCAGCAGACACACCGGGATGGTGAAGAATGCGGAGCCTGGCTTTAGAAACTTCCCTCACAAGAAAATAATATCTGTGTGAGAACGCCTCGCGCTCCGTCTTAATTCGCAAAACAGATGTCAATCCACTCAATATCCTCCTCACACAGATCTCAAGTTCATTCAGTGCAACGCAAATTCCTTCCTCCTACTGACAGGCACTCTGGTTTCCTCATTAACACACACACACACACACACGCAGAGATTGGTGAGTTTATGCAAGAGCTCCCTCTCTCGCTCTCTCTCTCTCTCTCTCTCTCTCTCTCTCGTTACCTCGGCTAACACACACTAAAAGGGACCCTTACCGTCTGCAGATCTTTCCGGTTCCACAGCTCGAAGAGTTGGTCTCTCAGCACGACGGGGTCAAGACCTGGGGAGATCACACACAGGAACCTCCAATGAAGAGAAATTTTTTGCCCCCTAGTTAACACTATACAAAGAATAGCTATTAACTTATAAATAAAAGTTTGGCTCCAGAAGAAAACGCAAATGGTCATTTATTAACTGGTCATTTTAATAAGACGATGTCTTGTAATAACTTGTTTTGTGTCCATGCTTGATCTCAAGTTACAGGTAATGTGATACACTGGAAATAATGCTATTTAAAAAACAGGCATAGCTGAGTAATGTCAATGCCAAATATTATTTCTTTAACAGGCATAGCAGAGTAGCCATAACATCGGATTAACAGCTGAGGCCGGTCGGACAGTAGAGGAACCCGGCATTAGCTCTGCATTCCAGCTGAACTACTCCTGAGGCAAATTTTTTAGAAAGACATTGGGAGGTAAACGAGCCGAGAAACAAGAGGAGACGTAGGCATGCATGCACGTTTTCTATCCATCTGCCTGCGCTTGTGTTCCACTTTAGACCCAAAAGCTCCAGCGCTTCCTCTATCGTTCAAGCTGTGTGGGCTTCACCATACCTGCCTCCCCCCGCCCTCTTCCCAGGGCTAGTTTTCCTGTTCTCCTCTCCCTCCCTGCAGCAGCCTTTCTCGATTTTGTCTCGGATTTCCCCAGGAAAGGGCTATGCGGTGGTCACGGTGTAAAAAATACAACCTTCCTGATGCATAGCCTGGGAAAGCAGACTGAAGGACCTCTCCCTCTTACTGTGCTGGCCTCTTTCTTTACAGCTTCTCTCCCGGACCGACAGTTTTGGTCTCCTTCATGTTGCCTCTAAAACATTAACTTTACCTGTCTGAGGATATTTTTTCAACATTCGATTTCCAGCTGCACCATATCAACTTCGTCTTGTTTTTTCAGTCCCTATGCTTGTCTTTCAATTTGGTAATTGTATTTCACTCCTATGATCATTATTTATCACTTTTTTCTGAATCGGACTTTCTTTCTCATTGGATTGTCTTTGGGTCTCTCTTTTAAAAACTGTCTCGATAAGTAATATCTTCTATCCTAAAAGCACCATTATAATTACTTCATGCGTGTAATTATAATGGTGCCAAATCAAACAAATCAGTTTTCGGACAGCAGCAGCAACGATAGTACGCAATGGAAAAAAGCCAAAAGCACAGTAGGCTGGATATAAATGGGAATCATGCTAAAACAATGCAATGGTCCTTCGAAAGGTTCTCTCATCTCAGGAATTTGAAAAGCTTGTGTGTTTCCTTTGCTTTTTTTTCCGTGGTTCTGCGATTATAAGCCCCACTGCGGTCCATTCATCCAACAGACGAACACGCATACGTGCACAAGGAATCACACAAACAGGACAACCTACTTCAGTCTGACTGCTTGTGTGAGCAGAGGGGAGGAGAGGAGGGGAATGTGGAGCATGCAGCTTCCTTTGAGCTTTGGCTGGTGGATGAATGACAGAATTGGAGACTCCCCATTCATTGCAACATAATAACCTCCATCATCACCATTCAAACACATGAACATGCATACAGGACACGCACTCATTCACCTTAAAGAGGGTGCAGGGGTTTTTTTCTCTCTCATTTTTTAGCTCAAGATCATTGGAAATATGAGAATGATTTAATCCAACTAGATTTTAAGGTAACGGGACACTGCTAAACTGCCATCCTTACAAAAGATCAAAATCTCACTTCAATTTCAGTAAAATTAGACACAGACTACATCCAGATGAAAGTCTAACTGCCTGTTGCCAGGCAGCTGCCAAAACAAAGGAAACACAAAGATCAAGTGTCTAAATGGGGCATTTGGTGTCACTACAGCCACCAGAACAGCTTCAGTGTGACTTGGCAAAGGTTTTGCATATGGCTTAACTCCACTGGAAGGATGCCACAACATTCTTTCAAAGTACTTCTCTCCTTTTGTATTTTGTAGTAAGAGCCAGAAAAAAAACTTTTAACAGGTGCTATGGCAGAATCTTGAAATTGTAGAGAGTACAACCACTTGCGGAATTTGATGCTTGTTAAGGCGGCGTTTGCATTTTAATGACCTCTTGAATTGACTGAAAGTTCAGCAAATGTGGCTTGGCACATACCTACACACTCCACAGAGAAGAAAACAAGTAATGATGCTGATTTCATTGTGCACCCTTCACCCACCCGCGTGTTCAACAAACTAACGCCGCAAAGAGACGGCTGCAACACATTTACGTGTTCTGCCTACAATAGACAGTTAACAACAAGCTATCCAAAAGCGTATCAAACCAGTTGAACATAAAAAAAAAAAACATTTATTCTCTCCAGACGAAAAATTGTGTGAGTAAAATGTCTGCGTTACTTAATAAAAATGTTACTTTGAAAACTCATTCTACACTTTCCCTATATATTGAGCCCTCATGTGTTGGTTCTATGCTAAATATGGAAAGATGTGTCGTAAAACTGTGGTACGTACCCACTGTCTCTGGAGTCTTACGGTCCATTTCTGTCCACAGGCGGGTTTGCTGCTCTCAATCTATTGACAAAAGGCATACAGAACAACACATAATTGCTCAAATATATTATTAAAAGATACTTGTATTTGTAAAATATGTATTTATGTACCACACACTGTATAATGGTAAACCAACTGCGCTAAGCTGGTAATCTACTGATTATTAACCAGTTGTATTATCATTAATATACACAGGAACAGGTTGAGAAAGGGAAAGGTACCAGCTGGCTATGAGACTGGATTACAGGCAGAGGTGTGGTTGTATCTCTCTGAATGCCTTTTAACTTGACAATGGAAACCCCAGTAGACGAGAAGTCTGAAATACTCTTAACCATCCCTTACAGTAACAAGCACTACACTGAAGAGTCGTCTAAGACTAAATAATATAGTTAGGGAGAGATAGATGAATAATACGTGGGTCTTTTTTTAATCTTTACAGTATTGCTTTATTTGACTGGTGCGTATTCAAGCCTGGACCCCTCTTAGGTTGTAGGTTGTAGGGTGTGTGTGTGTGTGTGTGTGTGTGTGTGTGTGTGTGTGTGAACCGATGTTTAAACTTGTATTATCTTCTATCCCCACCTGGTGGTAACAGAAAACACGTTACTTCCGGAGTGCTTGATTTCATGCTACGTGTTAGCAAACATTAGCTCGTCTGACACGAACAAAAATAAAGCTAACCGTGTAATGGCACATGGCGCGAGTTTCCCCTCGGCTGTCTGGGACGTATCAGCGAGTTAACGGGCGAAACAATGGCGGCGGGTTAGTTTCGCTGGTGAACGTTGGGTCGTAATTGACTCTCACAACTAGCTCGAGCCTCAGTGCTCGCTTGTCATCTTGCTCTCAAAATACACAGTCGACTTTATTTTTCATCGTGTTGACAAGTAAAATTATATTTAATCACGAAAATGTAACGTCACGTTATGGATGCGGATGAACTCACCATGTGCTACTTTCTTTCAATTCACTAGTCATCACTAAGTAGGCTTTGGCTACGTTACCTTAATTCAGTGGAGTTTGTGGGCAACAATAGTGTTGTCGATTAAAACTTGTGGTCTTTGACCTGAATTGAGGCTCCTAGGAAGATGTTGCTTTCACACACAACTGATTTATTCGCAAAGATTTACGGTCCATAACCCCTGAAACGTAGCTTACTCTGCCGTTAAACATCGAGGTCTATAACGTCAGATATTTTGTTAGGTGGAGTTTACCGGAAGCAATAAACACAGTGTAGAGAAAGCTGCCTGTCAGTCCGCACTGAGGGAATAAATTTACATGCACAATCTGTACAACCTCGCTTCTGATTGGTTTCCATTTAGAGGCTGTTAAGCAGGCTCGAAGAGAAATACAATACTGCCGACTTCTGGACAATAAATGCGGAGCACATCAGTTTTCTCACATTTTTTAACGGATTTGGTTGATTTTCGCCACATAACCCAAATAGAATAACTCTTAGCTAAAATTTAGCTTAATTTTGACTTTCCTAGTAAAAAATAACAATGCTTTACCAATGCTGTTTATCCAAATCAGGTTTAATTCATTTCGTTGTTAAAATATCTGTTGATTTAATTTAAAGATACAATTATGCTTCCTTGCATTCATATTTCAATCTTGAATCAGCCTCGATCAGCGAAAACATGTGTAATGCTACTGTGAGGCAAAAGTGCTAAACATTATTATTAGGAGGAAATCATATCTTAAAAGAAAAGTAACTTTGTTTAAAGTCAAACAGACAAACATTCCCATGGTCACAAGTGTTATCAAATGTCCTATTAGATCAATAACTCATGATCTCACCTCAAATGTTGAAATGTGAAAAAATGTGATCATGTTGATCATTTTGTACGTTTTATTTTATAAACATTTTTAGTATATTTAATGACCTTGCATTCATATTTGCGAAAACCTGTGGTGTAAAGCCTGAACAATAGACGTCTTATAAATGTGATTATACCACTTAAGAGATGAGCTGAACAGGGAATGTATCCATGTAACAAGCAAGAAACACAAGACAAACAGAGTTATGATTTGTTTTATAATTGATATCTTGCAATGTAATTTTGCACATTCTCACGCTTCTGCTGCTTCATCTATGATAACAGCAGCCAAGTTTCCTCATCTCGTTCAGTTTGCCCTCAGGAGTTCTCCCTCTGAAAATGAGCAAAAACACACAAAATGTTTTCCCAAGTGCTATTTTTATATTATATTATATTTCTGTATCATATTTTTTCTTTATCAACTCACCATCGTTCACTGCCCCGCAGTACTCACGGCACTCCGCTTTGCTGTAGAACTTGTTGGCGTTGCCCTGGCAGAAGCCTGGTTTGTAGTGCACACACAGACCAACACTGGAGTCAAATGCCCAGATGGGATGCTGGTCTGTGCAGGGTTGGGCCGCCATAGGCAGACGGCACACAGCTGGGGAGACACAACATATTTTCATCAATTCAAAGAGTTATTTTTTCTTATTTCACAGCAAACACAAGAGAAAAACGATACAATGACATTGATTCTATAATTTTTCCCACATGAAAAACAAATGCGGTCTTGTCTTTTGTTTTCTATTCCTTTTCTCACCCTCAGTGCGACATCTCTGCAGACACTCCCTCTCATTTTCAAAGTTGTTCTGGTTGCCCAAACACCCTCCGTACTGGAAGAGTTCACAGCCCATTGAGGTGGAGTTGTAGTAGTAACGCTGGAGCATCCCGAAACAAGGTCCTGTATCTGGTGCTGCTTTACACGACTCTAGTAGGGAGGAGCGAGTGAGATATATCACAATGAAGGAAACTCCTTTTTAGTTGCAGTTGTAGTTGTAGTTTTCCTAAATGTGCCATGCTATGCAGGCGCATGTGGTTATCTAGCCTAGCGAGCTAGTCTCTTACCGGTTCCATTGAAAAGAGGTTCATCATCACCAGAACTCTCAATGTCTGCTGTTGCCAAAGAAGGCAGGTTTCTCTTCATCCGCTGCATCACAGACATACTCAGTTAGGGATGCAGAGACACCATAATCCCAAATATTTAAATTAAATGTCCATAATCCTTTAAGAGAGCTACACAACTCCAAGCTACATTGTAATTGTATAATTAGAATAGCAAACTCTATAGCTGTCTGGAAAAAGCAATGACATGAAATGCAATGCATATGTGGATGCGCTCGGAAAGGCACCGATTTTACAAAGAGTACTTTTATCTATTACTATTATTGTATTTTATATAGGTTTATTTGATAGTCCCAACCCACGGCAGTGACGCAGACGTGTAGCACTAGCAGTGAAACTATTGCGGCACAGTTCACACTGTTAGCCCCGTTAGCACTGTTAGCTGCAAGCTGCAGGCTCAGCGGTCGGTCGCCGTGTGAAAGCTCTCCCTCAATCCTTGTTTGCTGTGAATTCTATATATTGGTTTTGAGTACCTGAGGCTCAGGCAGAGTTGTCGGCTCTGCCACCAACTCTCCAGGGACACAGTCTCCTGTGAAGATTTGAATTGAAAACATATCATAACTATGCATTTTATAGCCAAACAATGCACTGTTTTCAACGTGTTATTCTATTTATTTTATGTTTGAACAGTGAAGGTGAAATCCCCCGCCAGATACCATCATCTCTTATCCAATGAATTAACTGTAATTAGACGTCTCTGGAGTAGAAAATATGTGTGGTAATCTCTGTTGTACCTTTATCCTGCTTAATGACAACACTGTCCTCACTCATTCCCTGTTGGCTGACCAGTGTTTTGAAGTCCTCCAGCACAGTGTCTCTCACAGAAGTTGTCCGACCTGAAGAGGAAGGAATAATTCAGATAAAGACGGAAACAAAACCTATGATGATCTATCTATGGTTTCATTAAAATGTATTGATGGCCTTTCTTAGTACACATGAGGCAGAAAATCCCAGTACTTTAAATGTTAGCGCACTCACTGTAAAGCTTCACTGAGGTGCTGTTATCGCCCGATGCTTTCTGTTTGTTCAATATCAATATTGCATACTCGTGGTAGTTGGTGTGAACCACATAGGCGTCCACGTCTGCTTCCCACTCTGCGGAAAGGACATAATAACTGTAAAAAAGTCCATGGACAATTTGAACTGAACAGAGAGCCGTGTCACTGCAGCGGGAGACGTACTTGAAAGATGGTAGACGAATCGTCCTGGCGTGGTGGTCAACTTGTAGTCCACACTGATCTCATAACATGTTCCGTGTCTGCGCACATGAACAAAATAAGACATGAGTGTGAGACTGTGAGAATATACTAGATATCTATAGAAGTCATTCGAGTTCAATAAAAGTAGCAAAACCACAATGTAGAAAACAACAAGTTACAAGAGCTCTGAATTCAAAATGTTGTTATAAAGGTACCAAATTTAAAAGTTAAAAGAGGCAGATTTCAAAATAATCCCAAAAATAATAAGGGGATAATTAAAGGGATAATTTCTTGAATTGACTAAAGCAAATCAGAATTCTTAAATGTATATATTTGTTTTAGTAATTGAAATTACGCTTATTATTATTATTTTTATTTATTAAAATCTTTTTACACCTCTTTTGGTGTGTAGTTATGTTCAAATAGTGTGATACATTCACTTCCTACAAACCTCAGCATGCGTCGAGTCATCTTGATTTTGCCTTCAGTGGTGTCATTCTGCAGAATGAGTTTACCGATGGCTGCATGTCCCGTTCCATGTTTGTGGGGATTGGTACTCGCAACAGCAACATCATGCCATGTCCCCAACAACTGTTAGAAATGGGTATCATAGTCTGTTCACGTTCCAATGACACGGCACACATATAGATTATAATGGAGGAAAACACTATGGAGCTAAGCTATCAAGCTTATTCAAATATATCTTACAATTGTGTTAAGCTTCCACACACAAGATATTACTTTAGATGATGCAATACTTTCTCACACGTGCCTTACGAACTTATACCAACACAAACAAACAGATTGCATTAGGTTTTACGTTTCATTCTTAATTTATGTGGTTATTATAGAAGCTCAAAATGTGACTGCTGAGCAGAGTAAATGTCAGGTTGGTCGATGGGTCAAATAACACACGGCTATCAGGAGATTGCGGCTGATGAAATGTTTACACTTTTCTTGCAGTTTGGTTCTGTTCCAAGTTCGTAGTAATTGTAAGCTGAATCATGTTTTTATTCTCACTAAACCTAAAGTAAGTAACATTTGTTGAATTTTAATTTTAATTTACTTCAACAATGAGTTTTAAACTGTTTACAGTTTACTGTAATCCAGGGGAAAATAAATCTATGTATGATAACATTATATTGTAGGACACAGGGTTAGCCTGATGGATTATGGAATATTTCATTTCCAAATCATTCAGTAAAGGTTATTAACCCAGCGGACAGAAATGGGTGGGAAAGAGGCCATGTAAGTACTGCGCTTTAGCCTTCGTCATACTCAAAGCAGGATTTTAAAATCAAAGCAGGCAGATTTGCAGAACTCACCCTGGCCAGATCAAAGTTCTCCTGCGTGGGGTAGAGAGGATCTGGGAGAACAGGGAGCCCCTGTAGGGTCGAGGACCACCCCAGGACCAGAAAGGAAACCACAAACACCGCTTTCTGCATTCTGTTTGTCCGTCCGTCTGTCCACTCGTCTCTGGAAGGACTGAGGCACCAAATCTCAAGGAAAGTGCCACCTCCTTCGGTACCTCTCTCAGGTCATGAAATGGCGACAGGGGATTGACCTGATGTTTTGTGTACTCACTCCCACAGCCAAGCAGAAAACAAACAAGTAAAAGAGCAAAGTTCTGCCCTGTGTTTCTGACTCTATGCTCTGACATACCACTGAAATCAATCAATCAAATCAAATCAATACATCTACATCTGAGACACTACTGAGTAACGCAATATTGTATCATGTATTGTGAGTGCATGTGTATGTTACATACAGTATATATGTGCATGGTTGTATTCTATCAATTACTAAGCACCTCAGTAACTCATATCTATGTCTTACAGGGACGTGGTGATACCCTCTACACGCAGTATCGCTCTTTGTGGGCCTCAGTTATTGCTTTTCATTTCTTCCATTTTTCATTAAAAGGACCTACAACAGAGTTCCCTTCATAAATCATTTAAACAAACACTATCAAGGACGAGAGAGAGAAAGAGTATATATTGTTTTTTTATTATAGGAAGACTGCACTGAGGAAAAAGTGTGACGTCATAACATGATAGCGTGGTTTGTGAGATGATGATGATGATGATCCTCGTCCTCTTTCATTAATCATGAGTCGTTTATCCTTTAATACCAAACAAGCACTTATATGCTCAAGCTGTACACAAATACAACATGTATCATGATTGTTTTACATCACAGCTGATCTGATATTTAAACATCTTGTTGAATACAACTGCTGTATTTTTTCCCATTTTACAAATGAAGACCAAAAAAATAGAAAGAAATATTCCATGACAAAATAGTTTTAAATAATTTACAATGCTCGTCCAAAGGAATGTGGGAAAATATTGGAATGATACCTGCATCAGTATTTAAAGATACGTAACATATTAAAACCATTAATTTTACAGTAAAAAAACGCTGAGCAGCCAACTCAGAAGCCGCCACTTTGAGAACCTGGTCAAACATTCCAATGGTCCCCCTCGTGTGCAGGAAGCACAGGTGGTGCCGTATTTCTCTACCTCCTCCTGGGAAGAAAATGGATGCTACGCATGGTGCACACGCACAACCCGTAACTGATTCCTACAAATACAGATCTGTGGTCTCATGTAATTTCAGCTCATTACTGTGTGAAGCACGTACCTGATGTTGAGCTGTGATGGCCGTGTCACCCGCTCACCTGGGACACACACACCTGGAAAAAGAGGGGTTTCTGTCATTAATGTCGACAACATTTGTCTTTCAAAAAAGTCCCCCACTGGTAAATGCAATTCATTTTTAGACCTTGTGTACCATCAGTAGTGTGTCACCTTTGCTCTGATTCATGATGATAGCGACATCACTCACACCATGTTGTCTGACCAGCGTTTTGAAGACATCCAACACAGCGGCCTTAACACTCATACTTCGACCTGAAGAAGATGCCATTACCATAACACAGACCGATCAGTATATTTAATTAAAATGAATGACTGTAAAAAAGGTACAAACCATTGCCGCATGGATTGCTGAAATTGTCACTCACTACAAAGCTTGAATGTGGCTGTTTTATTTCCCGATGGTTGCTCTACGCTCAGCAGATATATCATTGCATACTCATCATATTTGCAATGAACCACGAAGGAATGAACATCTGCCCTGAACCCTGCACAAAGGAAAGTGTTCACAATGCTTCGATGACACCAAGTTTAACTTTGCCACGTAATATATTACGAGAGACATGGACAAAATATTATACAATTTGGAAAGGAAGCCAGCCTGAGAAACATACTTGCAATATGATGGTAGAATTGTCCCGTAGTGTTGGTCAAACGGTAATCAGTGGACGTCTGGTGACATGAGCCATTCCTACGTGCATGCAAACACAGCACAGGTCACACTAAACGATAACATCTTTAAACTACTGCAATGCATGTAAATCTCACCTGAAACTAGTGGCTGTCATTGTGAAGTTGCCATCAGAGGCCCCGTGTTGCAGCTCCAGGGCAACAATGACGGGGTTTCCCCTCTTACGCCGCATGTAGTAAGGACAAGTAGAAACTACTGCCACCTCGTTCCACCGCCCCATGAACTGCAGGAGACACAGACATATTATCTATTAACAAGTCAAAAAAATAAGCACGGGAGAAATGGAAAATAAGGGCAACAGAATATGAATTCTGAATACATTCTCCATTTCAGCCTTTTTTTCTTTTTTACCTGGTCCAGATCAAAGTTCTCCTTCGTGAGGATAACAGGATCCAGGAGCACAGGGGCCGTCTGGACCATCCAGACCGAGCCGAGCACCAGCAGAGACGCCACGCACACAACTCTTTCCATTGTATCAGTACTTGTGGATCAGACTGACTCACTGATTGTTCGTGTTTTGTACTTGTAAGCCCCCCAAAAAACACGAAACAACGAACTAATAGAAGAGTAAAGATTGGATTATCTTCTTAGCTCGTCATTGAGTCTCTTTTCTCTGAATGTTTACAATTTATTTAAATGAGCAATGAATCATTGGACTTAGGAATTTGAAGCTAAAACAAACAAACGATCAATCAATACATGTCAGAATGGAAGGGCTGATAATTACAAGGGAAAAGGCCAGTTTGTTTGTCTGTCAGTTTCTCTTTTGAATGTACTATGGGGAATCAATAATTTCGTGATTTCTCACAGTATCCTGATTTTCATATATTACTGTGCGATATTAGGTGACATAGCTTTAATATTAGCATGTGTGGAAAACGGTGGTAAAACGCATGCAGTTTGTAAAACGTTCTAAAATACTGCGCAGCTTTGGTACATTTCTCATTATTATATGAAAAAAAAAGCTTTTTCATGTCACTTTTCAAACATTTAAAGAGAAATTCATGTAAAGTCATGCAATAACTATTCCAAGGATAATTTTTGGCAGTAACAAAGTTGTTAAATAATGTAAATGCTTCATCTAAAATGTAAATATAAATGTTAAATATAAATAATATTTTTAATGTAAATATACATTTTAAATATAAATGTTGTATATAAATGTAAATATAAATGTTAACTAAATGGTTACAGTAATCCACGCAGCGGGGCAAGATGGCAGGGCTGTCATGGAAGGGGCCACATGCGGTCCACTTTTTGCTTTTTTATTTTCATTACGATAGTGATAAATGTACGCAACATTTCACAAACGGCCCCATATCAGTCCCCTAGTGTGCATACATACATACATACATACATGACCAAGCAAACACCCAGTCTGGAGATTAAAATAGTTTATTTGACTACGTCAGCACTGTTAACCGGTCATCTGGTTACATTCAGAATATTGAACAAACAAAATTGGTGATTAGGAATTTAGTTAATTAAATAGTGTGGAGATAAATATTGATCATTAAAGTAACATTGTGAAATTGTAAGACACCAGATAACAGAGAATGACTAATGCATTTCATCAACGATATTTGCTATTCACTATCGTCAGCGGAGAGTGATCTCTGTAGCAATACATTCTGAGTAAATTCTAGTAAAAAGTGAACCGGCAGACGAGAAGCACCTAACGGCCAGATCTTGATGGTGGGCAATTTTCTGTTGGCCAGAAAACAAAAGGAGAATTCAGCGTCGTTCAGCTCTATTAACTGTGTGTGTGTGTGTGCGCACAGACATGTGCTCCCCGTACTTTACCTGCCGGAGGTGGAGTCAGAATCGAGTCTCTGGGGAAACCTTGGGACAAGGCAAAGGCCTTGAACTTCATAATCGTATCATTTCGGACTGTTTGCGAGCGGCCTGAAAACAGGAACAAACAACAAAAGTAGCGAGTTTTGCCTCGGTTTTCTAACATGCTCAGATATGACGTGAACACGAGTCTCACCGTAAAGTGCCACCTGCGTGTACTCTCTATTAAAAATCTTGTGTTTGAGAACCACGGCGTAATCAGTGTAGTTTGTGTCCACCACTGTGATGTCCTTCACCATGTTATGGCCTAACAGAAAACACAACGCAGAGGAGTAAAGGACAAGGACTCTTTCGGTATTAAATAGTAAATAGCATTAAATAGTGACTAAACCAGAAAAAAATGACAATCAATGGAAATCCATGTGAGTGACACTGTAACGCTCTTCTTAGAATATATTATAAAATCTGTAAAGTAGATTAACCTACAATTAGGGTGAAAAAAGGCAACTATATTAAAACATTCTGTATATCAAAGTAAAATAAGCATTTTAATATTTATTACAATATTCTACTGTATAATAATATATATTTCAATGTCAACAGCAAAAACATAACATAAAATATGAACACACATATGAACAAATTAAACACATTTAAAATGTAATACAAAATTACCAGCACACATTTATAAAGAAGTCAACAGCTGTCTACAATATTAAATACAACACCAAGTGTAAACATGGTAATAAATGTTATCTGTAAATATCATTGCTAAGAAATTCTCAATGTACCTATTTATTCCTTAAAAGGTGGACATTGATAATACCATGTTCATATAAAAAATAATAATATATTTGGCACACTTTTCTGGGTAAAAGAAGTAATGAAATATTTCTATTTGGGAACGACCGCATTCATCTGTATGCTTTTGTAGTTGTTTGTTTAATACTGTTGCAGATCCGGCTACTTGTAGGAACTCTCTACCACAGCTTAAATATTTACATTGTACTTGAGTAAAGTCACAGAGATTACTAAAAGTCCTTTCCTCCCTCGTCAGGCTGATGAGTTAAGATTAGAGAAGAGGAGACTTACGTGTGCTGAAGTATGTAAACTGTCCAGGTACGCTGGTCTTCTCGTAGTTGTAGACTTTCCTCTGACAACCTAAAGGCCTGAAGCAGAGGGGAAACACGCTCTTTATCTTTTCCGACTTCCTCCCTTCTTCGACCAACACATGGACTTCTGTAGCCACACAAACGCGCATCAGCACCACATGTCACGAGCACGCAGACTCACGTGGCGTCCCACATGGTGAGGTTAACGTTGCCGTTTGCCACAGCTGTGATGATGCCCATGGAGGCCTTCACTTGGTCTCTGAAGGGGGTGAAACTTGGGGAGTCGTAGGCCAGGCCCACGCGGTACCATTTCCCTGCAAACTGAACACAGGAAGACTTAAGGTTACAAATCAAACATGTTACGTTGCTTGTTGCGCACATTTCCCCATTATAAACACATCTTAGTAAAAAAGCAAAACCAAAATGTTTCTCCAACGAGTCAGTCTCTTAAAATGAGCTGACCCCCTCCCCCTTGTTTGTGGCTCTAAGCCCAAAAGCCAGTGGTTTCTATAGGAGGACATTTCCTCTAAGGTTAGGAGGTGAATAGCGCTTAGGGACTAGTGAGCGTGTAAGGAAGCAGTACTTTGGATTGACTCTAAATGAAATACGGTGCCCTGGTTTAGCAAATTATAAAATATAAAAGTATTTGTTTATCACTAAGCTTTTAATAGCGCATACATGCATTTCCAGAGGGAAACAAGTGAGGTGTATTTGCACCAGGTCACAAGCGCTGCTCTTTGCAACACCATTTCTTCACATTTTTCGACCATGTAAAAAAAACTGAGAGGACCCTTTGGGGAGACTACAGAGGTTGCATTCTCCTTGAGGTGATTAAGAATTTCCCCCATTTGCTACAGGCATTTTCCCCATTAGGCTATATAGCTGAACAATAGACAAAAGATATGGCGACACATGAACCGTCACCAGAATGGCAAGTTACTGACCTCTTGATGAACGTGGAGCCATATTTAAAATGCTTCAGAGATAAATCCAGCACCAAATTAGCCTCAGGAAACCACCAAAAGAGGACCTTTGTTATGATGTATTATGTCAAGTGACATTTTCCCAAACCAGGAACATATTAATTCACAAATGTATTTATCATAACAATTTTGTTCCAACTCTTTTTAAACTCCTCAAGTCAAACTGATTCAACCACATTAAAACTAAGAAGACCCGAACACAAAAGTTTCATGAGTGTGTGTGTGTGAGAGAGAGCGTCTCACCAGCCGCAGGTTGAAATCTTTCTGAGGCTTCACGTCTGCGTCCACCACCATCACGCACAACGTCGCTATGACAACAGCGAGCACAGGGGTCCTCATGGCTGCGAGGAGAACGGAAGCGGTGGGGTGGATTCGGGAAGCTGAACGGCGGAGCGAGGGTATCTGAGCCGAGCCCAGCGAAGAACTGTCGGCAGTCAAACAGACCGTACAGACTGGCAGAGCCTGTGGCAATGTTTGTTTTTCTCTCTATCCACCCACCTGGTCGTCAGCCAATCACCGCTGGAGATCAGGGGAACAGTGGCCAAGTGTTGAGGACGTGAGGTTCAAAAACAACCCCAACCAAGACTCGTACGGCGCGCTGGTGGTTTCTCAAAAGCAGCTGAAGCTCATGCGCTGCACTCACGAGCACACACACACAGGTTTCACATGACACCGTCCCACATGGGTAAAAGAAAGAGGAACCGTTCCGCATTTCAAACCCTGACACCGGTGGAACACGTCTTCAAATCCTTTACGTTAAGGAATGTAGCAATGAAGCACTTTAAAATACAATTAAGGTTCTGCAGTCACAAGTATCAACAAGAGTTTCATTAGAAAAAGTGTTTATTATACAGAATGGTGTTTAAACTGTTGAACCGTCGCCAGGATGTTTTAGGGTCTTGATAGTAAAATCTGTCTGGATTCACTGAACACAGTCGGCATCAAATCAAACCTGATCAAATGACGGCAACAACAAAAAGCCAGTGAACAATTTAAATAGGTTTTATTAATAATGATTTCCCATTTGCAGCACTGCTCTTATCTCGTTTTCTTGAAATGCATGATGCATACAGCACGTTCAGCGGACAAGAGGACATCAATGCACTGTGTTGGTCCCCGCCACACACACACAGCACACCTCACACACCTCCCCTACACAATCTGCACAAGGCGAGAGCCGCTGCCTGTGCAATGAGGGACATTTTTTTTTTTTAAAGTAAAGAAAAGTAAAGGGCGACACGGGGGAAATAGACAAAGTGCAAAAAGCAGTGTGAGAAATGTTGATCAGAGGCAGCGAGACCGGAGGCAAAGCCAGGGTTTCTGCGTCACAGTACGGCCGGCCCAGTGGGTAAGGATCTGTGACATTAGGAGACTTGCCCGGTTATTGTTTACAGCATAAATATATATCAGAAATATATGGACTTGGTCAACTAAATGAACTTTTATTCACATTGATCACCATGGCCCACCAACAATAAATGCATTTGGTGGCAGGGTTTAACTTTACATTGTTTCAATTAAGTCCTATAATGACTTTGAAATATGCAGAATTGAATTTGTCTCTTAGATAATAAATGATAGAAACAGGGTCAAGTGAATAATAATATCTACAATATGGAGATATACATATATTTTAAATTTAGTTGATAAATATACCAAGTGTGGTTTAATTTGATCGTATATAATTACATCTACAGTAGATTCAATTGAAGTTAAATCAGGATTTTCTTTATTAGCTTCATCCAGACGAAATGATTCCATGAAATCATGAAACGGTCACTAACTTTTCTGTTAAAGGACAGGGCGCCCCCCTCTGGTCAAACATAAACCTCAACAAACCCTGTCGCACAGGACCCCCACTTAAGGCCTTAAGCCGCCTCATCTGGTTTGTAATGGACTTAAATAGGAGCTATAAGCCAGGAAATGGAATGAAATGCGCATGCGCACACACACACGATCTCACGCTAAGAAAACAAAATCAAATACATAAAGCAGCAAAACAATCAAGTATAACGAACAGTTGCATAAAAAAAAAACCTCATTTCTCATTTCAAACAAGAAAATGGAAACATCTCATTCAGTGCTCTGCTGTGCCCCCCCCTCTCCCCCAGCCACGAGCTTCATAACAACCGAATGGTGTTCCTTGCGATACATAACCTTTACTTTATAACATCAGAATCATTGGCAAGTCATTTGCTTTTTCAGACATTCATGAGCACATTTCACACTTACCATTAAAGAACAAACAAAAGTGAAACAGCGACTCATTTAACCACAGGGGAAGCGGCGATGAATCCAGAGTTCATTAAACGGCCTCGGCTGCCTTTTTCCTCCCGCAAAACAGGGAAGTGACAGGTGAGAGCGACTCGGACGAGCACTGCAGCCGTCAAGGTCACCCGGCCGTGTCAGTCAGTGCAACGGTTTAACTAAAAAGCCGTTTAAACCCATTGAGAATCAGCCCGCAGGAGAGAAACTAGCCGAAGCATTGGTGCAATGAAACTCGTAAAGAACAATAAGTCCTCGACAGCCCGGCTGTGATGCAGGCGACATCAGATGTGGTCAGTTGCAAACGTGGGACAAAGAGTTTCAGGGTAATAATGGCAGACGACGCACAACGAATATTTGAGCAGATTTGAGAGTGTTGAAGTTGGAGCTTTGTGTGACAAGACCTCTTGAAGAATGTCAAAAAAGAAACCGTCAATCAAAAACACTAAATGAGCTCTGAATAGAACAGCTTTTTTACCATCGTTGGAACATTAGCAGAGCAAAAGGAAGCAGAGAACCCTGCTCGAAGGGTCAGGACGGCAGAGAGGTAGGATGAATCCAAAGGATCGGGCTGCCAGACGGGTGATGACTGCGTAAAGCAAAGAAAATGAGCCAATAGAGACACCATCTGCAAGACAACCCACCAAAATAAACCTAGAAGACAATTTAAGGTTACAGTTCGCTAGAAGCGAAGACCAGAGGAGACTTAAAAGGCGGGCAAGTAAGTCCCAGACAAGTTGCTGCGACAGCAACGACTCTCGCCCCAAAGAAAACACCCACACGACGTCCTCCTGCAGCCACGGCCACGGACCCTTCAGAGTGAAATACATCAGCTGCCAGAATTCAGGCCAGTTTTGCGCGCCTGCAAATTCAGAGATGAAGTGGGCGACAGGTGGAACACCGGGAAGCAGCACACTGCGTGCAGGCCGGGAACTCACAGTAAGGCACAGTGCTCCGCTTGTGCGGTTGATGATGCTCATTCACGCCACCGCAACAACTGAGACGACCCCAAACGATTACAAAGCACATGTTCCTCTTCTTCTGCTCTTCCGTTTCTACGGCGATGACAAGGTCCTTTCCACTACCGACTTGAATCTTTGGATCTCTGGAATCTGGCAGTAAACCCCCCCCCCCCCCCCCCTCTCCTGAGCACCAGAGTACTGTTGAAAACACGAGACCTCGTCGATGTTTCTCCATCTTTAGTCAAGTCATCAAGTGTTTTTCACGATGCAAATACACACATATCGCATGATGAGACTGCCTGGGAGGACAAAACCTGCACAATACAGCCACACAAACGCACTGCATGTCATCTTAAGTCATAAATCCCTGTTTATGGAAACAGCCCAATGTGTTCTCCGCAGGGTAGATTCAGTCACATCACCCGGCTTCGTGTCCCAGCAGCTGATGGAAAGTTCTGCAACGTTGCATTTTTGAGGACTCCGTTATTAAAGCACAGATTTTGGATACATGTAAAAAAAGAAAACACATTTTCACTCTAACAAAAAGAGAAAGCTTTCACAAAAACAACAAATAATAAAAAAATGTCACATCTTAAATACTCCAAGTGAACACTACAACTTAAATATTTTTGGTGTGACGTGGACATATTTAAATACGAGTCTTTGTTTTACATCAGCTCCCATGTGGTGCGGCTGATTATTGCACTGCGAACACTGGAGCCCGGTTTCAATTTAGCAGATCTTTCAGCTTCAACCACCAGTCTAATTTAAGGTCTGCAACAAAGACTTCCCTCACACCGACGTGGTGTTCCCTTTTTGAAAGAAAAAAAACAACAACCGTGGGATCCTTATTTTCATCTCAAGCTCTGTGGAACATGGGGGGGGCGGGGGATTTAATTTAAGACAAGGAGACCAAACAAGTGCCAGAAACATTAAAAGTTAACCTGGAAAAGTTGCCATGCAGGTTTGTCGCAGCTGATTGTGCAGTCGGCGGTAGAGCCTCCAGTCTTTTGCAAAAACAATTTTACAGGCTAGAGAGAGAAAGTCCTCATGGGTTCCTCAATTGTCCAACACAAACACTTTTTGTACGGTTTCCATTTGACTTCTTAACATCTTTTAAATCCGTGGATATTTGTAGTTTATAGTTGTTTTTTCTTGTTCTTTCGGGAAGCCAGGCAACTACTTCACAAATCCCTCACAGCTACGTCCCTCAGCAACACGCGGTTGGATGGACCAGGATGGACGGGCGTGGCTTTTTGAGCCCTGTGTGCCATGGGACGGTGGTTTGTGCCTCTCTCCATGCTTGCTGGCGTAGCGAGAGGGTGTGTGTGTGGCGTGCACAAGACTGCTTTAAGGGATTTTAAGTGTTTTGGGGAATGCAATGTGTGTGTAGGTGTAAATGGGCCTTTGAACATGGGTGCAGGGGAGTATGTATGGCTTTCACCTTACATTTTTTTTTTTGAATACGAGGGCATGGTCCTCCTTTCGGCTATCGTGGTCTTCTCTTCTGTATCTGTGTGTGCATGTGGAGATATAGTGGTCAGCCCGCCAATCACAATTTGTGTTTTCCTGATAATACGGAGTGGTAAAGCTCCTCGTTCAGCTGCACGTAAGACCCTGTTCTGGAATCCATGAAGTAAAGTTTGTCCGACACAGCGCAGGGGTCAAAGCCGTCTCGGCGCAGGTCCGTCTTCTGAAACTTAAACGTTCCTGAGAAAGAGACAAGGTTTATGTAGACATTTCATTTTGCCATTTCAGCTGATATCAAACAGTCTTCGGACCCGTGTCCAGTTGTCTCCATTAAGCTTTACAGCAGACGGATTGAGCCTTGGTGGCTCAGTATGAGGTCATGCATCTTCTAGTTGATGCTCATGGTAAAAAACTAGAAACAGGCGCTACGTGGACACCGGCCCCAGGATGACTTTACTTCATTTTTAATGAACAACATTTAGTGCCCACAGTAGACTTTAAATGTATTCCTTTAAAAAGCATTGTAGCTCAAACATTATAGATCTGCAACGACAATCAAATTCAACTTCGACCCATCACAAGCCAGCTAAGAAGGTCTGAGGTGTGATTCAAAGCCCTTCAAAACAGTTAGTATTTAAGTTGTTCAAGATTAAAAAAATAATAAATAATAATAATAATAAAAGAAGAAAATTCTACCTGTCTTATCAACCTCCGGAAGGAACCGAAGGAATACAGGTCTGGCATAGGGAGGAAGAGCCTTCTCCATGTCCTTCACGAATTTCACAAGGTCAGTGGAGTGAGTTGGATCAGCGATGGCGGCCATTCCAGCTTTTCCCTCCGCTCCTGTGCACATAGAAATGGACATGTCGGAGAAGAAATCCCGTAGTCAGATAAATGTGGCAATATCTGGAATAATATTATGGCAGTAGGTTTTTCATTTGTTGTCTGCAATGATTTGTCCGACGTGTATTTCCTGGTATTCCACACCGATCATGCAAAACTAGCTTTGGGGATTAATCAAGTTTTCTAGTGATATCTTGTAAATAACCTAGTCAGAGTGGTACAATTCCCTTCGAACCAGATACTACAACCACAGCTGTGATTACTTTAATAATGAACATATGGTCCATATGGTACATTTCTGTCCAGTATTCTGTTCAGCTCTCCTAACACATCACAGTGGCTTATATTAAAGACAAGCACAGGAAGCTCACATGTTGTTTTGCGCCGATCCAAATCAAAATGACAACTTTCTTTGGACGTGTATTGAAGAGATAATAACAACCAAATCAAAACAGATGTCCAAGGATGTGTCTTAACAAGAGTTTACCTGGTACTTCCACTCCATAGACCACTACATCTTTCATGTCTAAAAGCCGGCTGAGCGTTCCCTCCACCTCGGTCGTTGAGACGTTCTCTCCTTTCCACCGGAAAGTGTCTCCTGTACGGTCCTTGAAGAACATGTTGCCGCAGTCGTCCATGATCAACACATCACCTGATGAGAGAATATAGATTATATCCATTAGTCAGCATAGAGTACAATGAATGACTCAATATGTATGCATGTGTTGGTGAGTGAGTGTTCCTAACCTGAAAGATAGGCACAGTCCCCCTTCTTGAAAACACTCTGAGCAATCTTCTTGCTGGTTGCCGATTGGTTGACGTAGCCGTCAAACCTCCGGAGAGGATCGTTTTGAATGATCCTGCCAACTAGCTGCCCAGGTTCACCTGCAAAGAAGAGAGAGAGAGAACACAATCATTTATGAACGTATGACTGCCCAATTCCATGGCTAATCATGACCCACACGTTCAGTGGATTGTTTCAGAAAGGACTTAAAGTCTGACTGTATGTTTACAGCGTCAAAACTAGAAGCACAACACAATGCAATCACTGCAAGTTTGTTCAGGCCTTATTGTGTACTTATTTACCTTTAATGCTGTGCGTTCCACCGACTTCCTCCGCCAGTAACTTCGAATGTCAACATTTCCGTGTAGGTTTTTAGATTAAACCTACCAGGTTTGCAGGGAATACAAACGCCATCAGGTCCCCTAATGAGCTCCATGGTCTCCTCATCAACCCTCACCAGTCGGATGGGGTAGACGAACGGTAGGATCTGACTGTTGAAGCCGCATGCGCCAATCTGGAGCACCAACAAAACGTTGTTAAACAGGCAGTTCAAACCAGTCGAACTGCAGTTCCCGTGTGGCGCGTTGCCTTGACGTGAAAGCGACATTTTCAGGATAACAGACAATAAAAGAAAAAAGAAAAAATGGTTGCATAATTGCCCACCTTGTTACCAAAGTTGCCAAGGCTGCAGTTGCACTCCGTGGCGCCGTAAAACTCTGCGATCTGCGGGATATTGAAGCGGTTCATGAACTCCTCCCAGATGGACTGGCGCAGGCCGTTGCCCAGAGCCATGCGCACTCGGTGTTGCTTCTCGGCGCCCCGAACCGGCTGGTTCAGCAGGTAGCGGCAGATCTCCCCAATGTACTGCACAATCTGAACGAGAGTGTAGCACAACGGTGGTGGGAGAGAAACTGTTAAGCGATGAGACTGATCGGAGAGAAATGAATACATAAAAAAAAGACTCATTGATTTAATGGCAAGTTTACAATAATGAAATAGAGAGTTTAACTGAGAGAGGAACGTGAAGCCGTGAGAGTATTTTGTGTCGTTCTACTCAGCTCGTTGAATCAGTGACTCGTAATCTGCGTCGTTACTCACAGTGCAGTTGTATTTGGCACAGTCGTCCCAGAAACGCGAGGCAGAGAACTTCTTTCTGATGACTACACTCATGCCGTGTATCAAGCACTGGCCCACTCCCACAATGTTACCTGCGGTAAACAACACATGGAAACATCGTCATGATCATAGCATGCCAGGCTCAAGACGAGAACTTACGCAATTGAAAGCAACAAAGTACAACTTTTGGAAGTCACGCGTGTGCTAGAAAAGACACTCACTCAAAAACGTATCTCAACAATAGCAACAGTTCTTTGCTGCCAACTTCTTTTCAAGTTCTTTTCTTTAGCTTCATCCCCTATTTTTGGCCTGATGCCGTTTCAAGCAAAGCTAACCATGATGAACACTAGAAGGAACTACGCTGATGCAACAAAACGAGATGCAAAGTAAAGTTGCAGATTTAAAATGATAGAATATAAACTCTAACCCCACACATTTAT
This sequence comes from Apeltes quadracus, assembly GCA_021346845.1. NCBI lineage: Eukaryota > Metazoa > Chordata > Actinopteri > Perciformes > Gasterosteidae > Apeltes > Apeltes quadracus. The sequence continues at coordinate 7,854,003 of CM037930.1, read as the reverse complement.
GGTTTACCTGCAGAGTGGTAGAGCGGAAGGCAATCATACAGCACGTCATCTGAAGTCATCCTAAAGCCGTAATATACCAAGGCTGCCATGCGGTAGTACCTGAAAACCGGGAGGGTCAAAGATAATTCAAAACAAAACAGGTTCTACAAAGTTCTCTTCCATTCTCTTGTGACAGTGTTCATTCTCCACTTGAAAGCGACATGGATCAACAAAGAAAGCAGCTGCAGAATTCCTATGTGTCTGTGAGTAAGCCGCACGGCGCCGTCATACCTGCTGTGCACGACAATAGCAGCTTTCGGCATCCCAGTGGTTCCTGACGTGTAGATGTAGAACAGGCGATCTGAAAAAAGAAAGCAGGGCGAGTGAGGAAACTCCAACGTTAATGATCGGTGCGGGCGAGCACTTACGCGTGTAAAAAGGCAAAGCTCTGTAATGTTTTAACGCAACACATTTTGGAGAACAGTCTAAATGCTTGGCTTTGATCCTTAATTAGAGACCTAATCACAGTTTTTGAAAACTAATTTTGAATAAGGGACAGCACTGAAGGATGGGAGTAGAACAGAGCAGAATCCATAATTAAGACTGCAGGATCCAGTTCAGACACAAACTCCTGCATCCGGATGGACGCATGGAATTGGATTTAGCTTCAACCCAATTTGTCTGAATTAGACTCGAACCACAAAACAGATGACCTGCAAGCTCAGAGATCTGGCTTACGGTGGCTATGTGCTCCTCTAAACCAGCTACACACCCCTTCAAAGCGTGTTTTGGCATTCGCATATAAGCTGAGCAGGTGCAAAGTCTTGCCAAAGTGTGAACGTCAACAAAGGTCACAGGTTTTATTTCGGCAGCAGTGTGCGTGGCCGCCAGTGATCAGATGCAGCGTTCAAGAGCAGAAGCGAGTAATCACGTTTCTTCTGGCCATTTTGAACTTGGGTTTAGATATTGTAAAAACCCTCAGGGGCAAATATTTCGCACACACACAATTTGGATGATTTGACTAAATCATAGATTTAATTCATTCTCCCGTAAAGCGGCCTTACCGGTGAAGCAGCGCTGCGGCCGGCTTGGCAGGTGCGTCGGGGCATTCTCCAACAGGGGCTCGAGGCACTCGGTTCCCCGCGGGACCCGCGTGGGGTCAAAGTCTCCTAAACAGAACATCTGCACGGCTTTCCCCATCAGGCAGTGGACCTCGGACACGGCTACGAGTGCAATAGAAAACACATGCAAAGTAGGTTCGTTACATTTCACCGTCCCAAATCACACGAGGCCGTCGCGTGGTATCCAAATTTAAGCACCACAGCAGACAAAAGGATCAAGGGAGCTGATGGCAGAGTGACAGGGAACAGGCTCTGTTGACATAACTTGGGTTGTCCGCTGAAAGGTGAGGGAGAAATAGCTTGACATACAAAAAGGTGCAGCGTGACCAAAAGGCACGATTGTATCAATATGTTAGTAGGGAGCAAAACATTTCAAACAGCTCCCCCGCTTTCCCCATTAGAAAAGAGAGTGCCTGTTGATTTAGAAGCCTTAAGTCGTGCTGACTCAGTGTTAAATGCTGCTTGCTTGACTTTGCCCTGCTCTGTAGCAAAGAGGCTGCATTTCCAATTACTTAAAAAAGCTATAAAGCACATGACAAGTTCTCAATCCAACAAAAACACCGATCCATCAAGCCTGGGATGAGAAGATCAAGAAACTCATTTTGCGCCTTATAGCGGTTTAGATTTTTAGGGTTTAGGGCTTTCTCAGATTGGGTAAGAACCCAAAAAAGGCGGACGAGGAGATTGAAACAGATCCCTGATAAAACTGAGTGACTTCTCCCAAGTCTAAGCAACATCATTAAAACACCAACGGTTAATGTAATAAAACACCTAATTAGGTCAATTTGTACAGTATAAAAGAAAAAAATACACACATCTAATTTAATGTATTAGCTTCACTACTGATTTCAAGAAAGTAATTAAATAAGAAAAGCTATTACTTCAGTGTCACTTTTAATACTAGAATCTCAGTGATTTCCCCTGCTCTCAAAATGTACTTCATTCAATTGATCCCAAACCATAAGTAATCATTCTTCAAAGAAAGACCTGCAGTTACTGTGTCAATGCTTCTCTCACATTCGGCCCTCTCCGCCCATCCGTGTCCATCCATCCTCTTTCATTGGCTTGGACTGAGCTGGTCGGGGAGGAGCTACCGCACGTTGCCGGGGAGCGGGGCGGCTCAGCCTCCCGCCCGACTTCAGCGCACAGAAACTACAAACCTGCAGAAGGGCTCACTCTTCATTTAGCTACCAGGTGATCACTATCAAACAAGTTGCCCTACGAAAGTCAATTTTAATATTACTCATGATGCATGATGTAGTTATTGTACACTAAAAGCTAAACATTAAATTGACATTCGACTTTGAATCCACTTTATTCAATAATTCATTTACTACTCTTCCCTGACAAATTTATTCCTTGAACCCAGCAGATGGATCATGGAGATGATTCAACTCCCTCTTTCCATTCCCTCAGTCATTTACAGCTCCACTGGCTAATATCCAAGAGACACGTTCCCTGAAAGCCGTCTATTTTTTATGACCTCTCCTGCTGCCTCTCTGCATCGCTCACCTCTCTCATCAAAGGAAACCATAACAGCACTGGACAGCAGAAATCAGTGCTGTACAGACTGTAAAGCCCTCTGGGATTATCTTCACATTTTGGGCTATAAACTTGACAACCATAAACAAACAAACTGTGCCCACGTTTGCCTCAGATGTTGCTCTAATCTTCATCGCCGCGCATCTCCGTCCTCGATCCCCCCAGCGCTCACCTTCATTCAGCTCCGAGCCAAACACCACAGCCTTGGCGTTGGAGATGGTGACACAGTGGACCAAGGCCTCCAGTCTCAAATTGAAGTTGATAAGAGCCGCCTCGACTCCGATTTTGGCCATGCCGAGCCAGAGGCCCACGTACTGGGATCTGTTCTCCATGAAGAGAGCCACGACGTCGCCATCCTGACAAAGAGAGAGGGGCTTGAATTACCAAATATGCCCCGCAGATTGACTGGAGTTTATTTTTATAACGCGTGTCTGAAGGGGCCCTAAGCGGCTCTTTCAGGGTCATTTTGTTCCGTCAATGAGCTACCTTGAAGCCCCTTTCCAGCAGCAGGTTGGCCACTCTGTTGGAGTACTCATCCAACTGTCGGAAAGTCCACTTCTCCCCGGTGCCCTCAAAGATCAGGGCCGTCTTGTCCCCGTGCCGGGCCACCGTCTCGGCGAAGATCTTGGGAATGGTGTTCTTCTCTTTGAGGTGGCGTCTGACGTTCATCTTCACCCGCAACAGCACATATGCCGCGCTAAAAGGAGACGAATAATATTATAAAAAGCCGTAAGACACAAAATTAATTACGCGTTGATAGGAGTAATAACTCTTTCAGGTACGAATGCGTGACAAGGTTAAGGTTGTTGTAGCGGTCGAGTCCTCTGCACAGTAAACGCATGGATGGGGAGAAATTGAACTTTGGATGAGGGTCCGCTGTAATATTCGCTGGGCTTAATACACAACTACTCAAGTCTGCAAAAGCACTGGTTATGTCTTTCGATAGTTTGGGATTTTCCAAAAACTAAAACACACACTTTAAATAGATCATGAACATCTGTAGTTGACCAACTAAGGACGTCCGTTTCCTACAGTGTGCAGAACGTAACACAAGGCATAAAACGCTGTGACGGTAATAACTGGGTGCGTCAAGGGGCAAAGTCTACCTCTCAGTGGAGGGACATCGCTTGATAATTTACATTTATTGTGCAAAGGCACCGATAATGGGCATAATGCAGAGCACTGTATCACTACACAAACATCATACAAATCTGCCGTGCAAAGTTACCTCACACATTCATTATGGTCTGGATGACGTTTCATTTTGAAATCATTACAATGGTTTGGGATGTTGTCTTCATGAGGGTTGTTTTTCATTAGAATCACTTGGCAGTTTGGAGTAATTATGTCTCAACTGTTTTCCATTGTTGGCAAAGGGACTTTTGGAACAATCTTTATTGAATCTGATATCAATTCATTCATCTTTCTTTACTCGCATTGGTGAGTTTCATACTGGAAACCCATTGCGTTTCATACTGGAAACCCATTGCACCATTATGAAGGACATTTTTTTTCTTCAAAAAGAGGTTTTACACCCTAAGTGAGGACGACCACTAGACGCACTGACAAAATGTGAATACTGGAGGTTGGTTTAGCTAACAAAAAGGCATTAAGGTGTGAACCTGACTGCTTCTTACAGTTTCAATGTCTAAGCCGTCTCACAGTACATTACAAGGTAGGAATGCATGAGTCACTGGGGAAAGGTTATGCTTTTACAGGGTGAGATATCGTACAATTTTAACCTTCAGCCATTATCAACATATGGACAAATAATGACAACGCTATCTGAACGGCACTTGTGAGTATGGGGTGTTTGAAAATGAGCTGTCACAGAACTAGAAGCTGAAGCTAGTTACAGGAGAGGATCCATAGTCATGCTAAGCTGTCATGATGACAATCCTGCAAAATGCCTTCAACACAGAGCCCTGGAAACTTTGCTGTTAACAAATGAGAAAGCAAAAGGACCTTTTTTTTCGTACAGGGCCACAGAAGCGGCGATTCCTTCTGGTTTGGTAACTCCGGCTTATATGTCACAGAGAGGTCATAACACTTTTACAATTTCCTGTTTCACCAGGACTGCAGCAAAGTGAGAAAAAAATAAATAAGGAAGTTAATCGCAAACCAATTACCACGGTAACCCCGAAATGTAAATATTGGCTCTGGGTAAGACAGTTGAGATCTGCCCTCTCAGTCTTCTAATGTCCTTTGTCCTTAATACAGGCTCAACTGCCATTTGAAGTGTTGAGACGTGCACAAAAGGGTCATTCAGCTGGTTGCTAATACCGGCTTTTAAAGCAGCCCTGCCTAGGGAGAGCCAAGAGTTCTTCCAAGCTGGTTTCCAAACATGCAAGGCCACATTTTTGCCAAGTTACATATGTGAAAGCGACAAACCTTTTAATTGCTCCTCCCATGGAAAAGCTTGTTCCAAGCAATTGTGTCCTCTAAGCCAACTGATGCATTACTGCTCCCCATAATACAAGACACTGCAGATTTGAAATAATCCATTCCCATTTGAGTGCGTGTGTGTGTGTGTGTGTGTGAAATCTCGCGCAACCATAAAGAATGAACATTGTAGGAACAACAACACATTTTATATAGAAGCTATGATTACCCTTGTTGTTTTTTAATAGTTCACTGATAACCATCATAGGATGCCAGTTACCTGGATGACATAACAATCAACTGTGTAATGCAAAATTTAAACCAATAGCAATGATTTGAAGTGCTTTGAAAAGAAAATAATTCAAACCACATGCTTTGAATAACACGGGAGCCGTGCCAACACATACACGAAATCCAAGCGCTTACTGTAAGTCCCTGCCAACGGTCTTGGCGAAAATCTTCAAGAAGCTCCATCCTCCGGTTCCCAGGTAGAAGATCAGGACGGCCGGCAGAACCTGGAGCCAAGGCAAGCCCACCAGCAGCCTCAGCACAAACAGCAGGGCCGTGGAACACGCTAGACGCATCATCCTGAAAGTGAGAACATAAAACAGACAAACAGTTCAGACCAAACATCAGTTCAGCGGGAGAAAGGGTGACATGTGGTTAAGGGAACGAAAACGTTCCCACCGTGGTAGGTTAAGGGACCCACTTTAAGCAGGTCATCTACAATGTTTTAGTTTAACGACTGACTCAATAGACGACGAACTTCCATGCAAGTGTTCAGAAAAATGTTTAACAAATTTCGCTTTTTGTCTCACATGGGCAGAATTAAAACCGAGAAAATCCTTGGGATTTCTTTTCTCTCTGCAGTTGATTAAAAACACAAAGGCGAAGGAGACCTTGAGGGAAACGAGAAGTCAAAGCAAAGTGTTTTTAGCGACGGCACCTGATCGCTCAGATGACTGAACGATACGTTCACTGCGGCTTGTTGTATATTCATCAGCCTAATTCAAAATAACCCGGATTCAAGCGTTGGAATTTCACAACATGCGGGCATTTTTGAAGGATATCCGTTTTGTGACAGCGGTTTCCACTCCCCCATTGAGCCAAGATGCTGACTGGATATTCCCCCGCATGAGGCTGTAATGAGGATGGCGGCTATATCATAGCATCTGCTGCTGTGATGGGCCATAGCGACCGTTACAAAACAATGAGCCCGAATGTCCCACGGATCGCCACGGTTGGCCTTATGCACAGGGCCGGGAGGTTAAACAAATACGAACCAAGAGCGCTGCAACAAACGGAAACAAAAAGCCTCAGCACCCGATGCCGCTGCACCCGGAAATTGAAGAGAGCGCGTGTAGCATCATATTGCGCTAGTGGACGTGGGGAAATGACAGGCGAGGCTCAACCCACGCATGGGTGAGACTACGCCTCGCTTAACCCGCGCGCCATGTGCGCCTATACGCAGCCAGGGGGGCCGCGTCCACCGGCAGTCGGGTGTTGGGTTCACCCTGACGGTCAGGTTGCGGGATGCGCACCGGATTGCGCTCATCGATTTAGTCGTAGAGGCGCATGGGCAGTGCGAGAGCAGCCTCTTTTTTTCACCGATTTTTTTTTTTTTTTAAGAGAGATGCGGAATATGCAAGTCCACGTTCACCTAAAAATGACTCCTCGTGGACCGACAGCTGAACCCAAAGTGCCGCACCACCTCTTCCGAGTACCCGTCAGTGGGTCGATCACACCACAAGGTTGACAGAGGACAATAGTCCCAGCCGGGCTGTCTCCCTGGCGCTCTCTCTCTCCTACAATAACCAGGGCTAGCCGTGAAGCTGAACATCGTCGGGGGGGGGATGTTACATACCTCGCACCTCTTCACCGCCGTAACAGCATGTAGGTGCGCGGAAATCCAAGACGTGAAACCCGCGGGTTGTGTTGCGATGTTGTGTCCCTGATCGGCTTACAGCCCCGTCTTTTGCCCGACAGCGGCTCACAGAAACGCACGAAGAGACGGGCACACGCACACACGCACCGGGATCCACTCCTGCTGCAATGCCGCGATGAGCTGTGGGTCTGTGCGCATCGACTTCGACCCCGCGATCATCATCCGTTCATTGTCGCAATTATCGATATCATATCTGGTACCATTGTAGGCAATAAGCTCGCTAGCAAGCGCAATTCAAAATGACCTTATAATTTCCTTAGCTACGCCCGCCCCCGGCCGTCAGCGTCCCAACCGGTGTGTCAGAAAGTAAGCGCTGACGGACAGGCGCCTCGGCCAATCGGTGGACGGCGATCGGGGACGGGTGCTACGTCCCATCCCGCAAAGGGGGCGGAGTCTGCGGGCAGATGCGAAGAGTGGGAAATGCGGCGCGGCCTGCTCTCACTCAACGAGAGATGGGCTTTCCAACCCGGTAGTGACCAGGCAGGGATGCGGATGCGCGGGGCCGCCCGTCACTCGGCACATGGCCGGAGGATGTGCTTTTGGTGTGCGACGGTCAACTGCACTAGACTGAGCTAAAAATGAGCCCGGTCAAGTGGGAGACCGAGATCTCCCACTTGACCCAATCACCTGCACGCAATCTCTCGCAAGTGAAAGCAACAGAATACATGTGGACATACAGTGGGTGCGGCTTAGATATAATGGAAAGTACAGAAAAATCCTTGTAATGAATTCTGAAGGTAAGAAAAGGTTTTGCAGCACTCGAGGACAAAATACGGTAACTTTGGCCTAGTTTTGAATGACAGCAGGACGATGACATTTAACGCAACACTTATAATGACAAAGGGACATATCATGAAACATTGATTACCAGGGAAGATAGAAGACGACGCAATATCAGGGAGATAAAAGTCACGGCTTTAAAATGTGTTACTTGGTTTTAACTGATAAACAACCACACTGTATTTACCACCTAGACCCCAGTATATCAGCCGGTAAATGAGTGGATCATATCGGATAATCTGGATAAGAATATATTGGATGGCCTTTAACCTGCAAATGCGATTAAAAAAAAGGGCATGCACTTTCCACCTTTCACTCTGACAATTTAACATGAAGGAACAGACAACCATTGACCACCAATCACACAGCCAAGCAGAGCATCATCAGGGTCCTTCCACTATCAGCCAAAGAGGACACGCTATCAGTGGCTCTCAAACTGATAAAGGCCCGCCCAGAGTATTATGCTGGTAGCCCACAGTTTCTCTCAACTATACTGAAAAAGCAAAACAGCATCATGGAGTTCTTTTTTTTAATCAGGAAATCAAATGCCCAGTCCTTATTTTTAGTTTAACCTCAGATGGTACAGTGGAGATTGACATGAAACTGAAAAGTGTGATAGTTAGCCAATATCCTTCGGTAGAATTGTGGGGGTGTGATGAACATGACCGTCAGGGGATTTTAGAAAAGTAATGTGTCACATGTGCGGTTGAATGCAGCAGATAGGCTCATTCTAAAAGTGGAGTCAATCAGAAATACCCTAAATCGACTTCAATGCATTTACCTAATGGTCGGTAGAATGAATGTTCACTGTGTCTGTCTGTGTATTGTGAAACCGTCAAAGAGTTTATAGCCCGACCAACTACTGGATTCCACATAATGACTGAAAATGAACTCCGACGAGTCTAACGGAAGCCAGTGAGTTTATTTTGGACCTTAAGTAAACACTCCAGCGTTCCCTCTTTTTGGTAACAACAAAAACAACGACAACAAGCTTAAGCAATATACATCCATTTATCCATCATCTAAACAGTTTTTACATAAGCTGAAATGTCAAAAGGGGATGAAAAATCCTTAAGTTAATGGATTCTTAAAAATCCCGTCTGCATGCAGGGCCACCTTCCTTCCCCTCAAATTATGCTCATTCACTTTTTAAAGTGTGTCTGAAAGAGCAGGTTGAGGTCAGCACAGTTCCTCCAAGCCACATGTTTAGACAAGATCAACCCCCCCCATCCATCTTAAGCTTCTTTGGGCTTTCCTCTTTAAGCCTTGGTCTGAGGATCCATTCTCACCACTGTGACTTCATTATATATTTTTTTCTTCAGTCATCCAGTTCCAGACCGAAGTGGGTGTAGAGGTCTCGTGTGGTGGTGCCCCTCACAGCAGCTGCAAGGTATAGCAGAGTACGGGTCAGGCCTTGATGGGGATAAGCAACAGCGCCGCCTGAAAGGGATGCAACCGTTTTCCTTTTGTTTGATGCAAATTGTATTCACTTGGTGGGTGTGCACTCGCAATGCTGATGAAATAAGGGCGTTTGAAGGCTGAGAGCTACAGAGAGGGTCATTGTTTGCCGTTTTGTCAATCACACCAAAGGCTTCCCTGGGTTCAAAAACTGACTGTGTTTTTGTTCAAAAGTTACTTTTTTTTATGTGGGACATTTCAAACAATTTTCTTTTTTAAAGTACTTTTGCCAAATAAGTAGTTACTTTCAGGCAACGGTGTCAAATCATTAGATTTTCTTGTATTGATTTACTGTATCTTGTCAAAACTATTGTTTTCCAAACAGTGGAATCTATTAAAAAAACCTGCATAACTGGGACAACTCCTGGATTAAAAATAAAAAGCTCTAAACATCTGAAATGTGTACATTTTTAAGATTGGTGGAAAGATTTGACAATGGCTTTAATGCCTGTGGGACAAAGGGACAGTTGTCTCTGGAGGGTACTGCCCCTCACTCTCAAGACCGCCCATCACCTCACTCCCAGAATAACAGCAAGTGTTTATGTAGACGCTCTGTGAAAGAGTGTGTGTGAGAGAGAACGTTAGAGAGCTGAATGGGGGACATCGAGGATGATAGAAAGTGTTTGTATTTGACAGTTGGCGAGTGTATGCATGTGTCTGGGTGTCAGACAGAGATTGTAATTGTGTGTGAGTGTGTTGTGTGAAAGACTGCCATTGTGACGTAGAGGAAACGCCACCTCCATTCACTAAGAGGTCATTATCAGCCTGACTCTTCTGTGACTGTACTGACCAAGAATTTAAAAGTGATAGCAAGCTTTTAACTCACAGCTATGCACAGAAGTGGGAAATAAGGGCCATTAGAGCATTCAAGGAATGGATGACTGTGTCAACATCCCACAGAGTTCCGTGACTAAATCAAGATGTCCAGATTTGTTTGGACAAACAATCATGTGCATGTAAAAGTCGGCTACAGGTCATGTTTGTTATGATTCACGCAGACCATAGTGTGACTTGGCTGTGACTCACAGACGAGAGCATATTGTGCGAACTCTACTTCCTCGCGCAGTTGCATAACATACACAAATATATACATTTTAAAAGTTGTAATGGCTCTTAAATTATAATTATGAGTCTATAACAAGTTGTAAATGGGCTTATTTGATGAAATAGCATTTTCTTGTTCTTTGAGTTTGTATCCCTAAGGTTGAAATGCACTTATTTTAAGTCGCTTTGAATAAAAATTTGTCAGCTAAATGACATGTAATGTAAAAAGACACAAACTTCTACTCATTCCTTATAGTTTTGTTTGCCCACAGAGAGTAAAATGTGTTGGAGAAGAACTCTCCATGACATTTATCGGTGTTGAACTAATGAAATGAAGGTTTTACAGGCGGGCTGATGAAATATCAACAGAATCGATCTTAGTGGCATTTGATTCTATCCGAAATTAAAACAGGCTCCAGATTTCGAAGGCCTCAAAGGGAAACAGAGCCATGCCTCTTTTGCCCTCTGGTGGCTGGCTGCGCAACAACGTGACAACACTTTCCATACAAGCTGGTCGCAATACCTAATCAGATAATAACTTGCACAAATCTTCCTTTCAGGATCATCCAATTACATGACTTAAAAGTATATTTTACATACAAAGATGGGCAATGGCTGTTTATCAAGTTTTAGGATTACACTTCCTTTAAAAGTTTCTGAAGATATACTAAGATATAATATGCAAATACCACAGGACATGTGGTAAACCTGATGTGTCTTCGGCGTTTAGCATTTACCTCCATCTCAGTGGCTTAACTAGTAGTAAGGATGTGATGACACCTTAGCATAGTTTGTATTCTTTGGTCGAAACCACACCAGAAAAACGTACATTGTCCAGTCTGTGTTTACAGTGCCAGCATATTTGTTGCTCAATTACTTGGGAGAACAAATTAAATCCACTTATACGTTCTTCATGTGTTGCTGTCACTGTGCCGATATGATTGAAAGCACTGCTTTCAGGGAGGGAAATGAATCAAGGATGAAGGATCACCATAAAAGTAAATTCCACAAGGTTCGCATAAGTATATAATTTATAATCACTGTCCATTTGTGACTGGTTTCATGCTTTGTCTCCAGGTGTAATGCATCTAACCAAAAGTAAATTTAACCATTTGAAATGTTAACATTGGTAGGGAGATTTTGTTGTATGCCCTTTTTAATGCAACTAAAACTAATTAATTAAAATGTCTGCACACGCATTTATCTTACCAATACGGCCCAGGAGAGTCTGTCCAATGTCTTTGATGTCATTGTATTCATGCAGCATATCAATATGATGCTCCAGCTCCTCTACTCTGCATCCTCTGGGAAAACACAAACAAAACAGATATAAAAAATATGCAAATACTCATGCGCAAGTCAAGCAAAATAAAGAGAGCACATGTGGGCCACATTCTATTATCATACACAGTGTTTTAGTCTGGATCAACACATACATAACTGGTTACATTCTTGCCCTTTAATAGAACAGATAAAATAGATGGAGAAAAAAAAACCCACACAGCTGTACTCACTCAGCCTCCAACTGGGAGATCTCTGCGTCCAGCTGCTCTCTCCTCCTCTCCAGCTCAGCTAGCTCCTCTTCGGGGCTAACTTTAGCACTCTCCCTTACTGTGAGCTGTCAGGTGCAAAACAGACGACCGTGATGCCGGGTGGGTGGGTGTGTGTGTGTTTTAAGCAGAGAGGGGTACTTACAGGGGATTTGAAGTTGGAGTAGACCCGCTTAAACTTTGAGGAGGGGGTTCTAGGCAGATGAAGAAGTAATCAGCGTTGCTTTAAAATAATGTTGTGTCCGTTGCTGTCGGCTAACGTTAGCTAGCTAGCGGTATCGTTAACTGTTATTCTATCTTACCTTTTCAATTCTCCTTTCTCCGGCGTCGAAACTATGTAGTCGTTTTGACAACCGTGAACTTCAGCAGACTGCTCGGTGTTCATACTGTCTTGAATGTAAAATTAAGTGTGGTGATTAGGAGGAGCAGAAAAGTGGTGACTGAAAAAAGAAGGAAGTTTTGCAATTCGCGGCTGGTGGTAAACAGACTCGTGATTGGTTGTTGAAACCGAGAGGCGGGATAAAAACCGAGAGGCGGGATCTAGGACTTATCTAGAGTCCTAGATAAATCCACCGATCTCGCGAGGGTTTTGGAGACTTCGGATCTGCTGACGCTTCTCAAACTATCAATCACCATCTCAGTCTATGAACATTGCGTTTTAGTTGCATATATTGTAACAAGGAAGGAGGTTAGATTTCAAACCGACTATAGGACGTGTTGCACTTGTAAACTTGTAATCTTGAAAAGTGGAATAAATCCCATTATTGTTAACAATTAGAGCCCTCAATAATTAATAAAATAACTAATCAGCCCAAGGATATCATATAAAAATATTGCAAAAATGAGTCTACAAATACAATGGTACTATTACACTGTGTAAGGTGTGCAGCTTTGCCATGTAGAGCTAGGAGATGCCACCATGCCACTATGCTCATTAAACCACCAGATGGCGACAATGTACAGTGTAAATGGGATCTCACATCTCTGGCTCAATGTTGATTTCAATCACAACATATTGGGACATATTCTCTCTCTCTCTCTCTCTCTCTCTCTCTCTCTCTCTCTCTCTCTCTCGCTCTCTATGTCTGAATCAACCCACTTCATTATGGAAGTACAACATTTATAGTCTTTTTTTAAGTATTATTATTGTAAGTCTTAATGTAAGTCACTTTTGATAAAAGCGTCAGATAAATTACATGTAATGTAATAATCTGAGAGAGATGTTGTGACACACAAGCATGTGAACATCAAAACAGCTTCTGTGAAGTGCTCATCAGGAAAAGTGTTCCTCGGACGGATTCAAAGCCCCTGGCAGTCCAAATCTAAATCGGTGGTGGATTAAAAAAAGGAGAAGGTCACGTTCAAATCCACAAACACAGATGCTCACGGACACACATTTTTTCCATCATATATTGGGGCCATTACGGTTCACAGTCAAGCACCAAAGGAAAGTAACATAGTAACATATTTAACTCTTCAAACACAAAGTGAGGCACATACAGCCAAAATGTGTAACCACGGGAGTTTTTGTTGTGCGTGTGAAGGACACAGACCTAAGTCCAATCTGTGTTGTGTTCTCTGGATTCATTGCTTATTCATTAGTTGTTATACAGAGAGAGAGAGAGGGGGTCTGCAATGAAAAATTCAGGCAGGAGGCATGGCCTTTATCTTCTTCTTCTTCTTCTAGAAATCACAAGATCGCACACACTGGACAGTAATGGCAGCTGCATGCAGTCACGTGTTTGTGTGACAGAGGGGTTGTGGGGGGAGGATTTATGGAGGATGTCCATTGCTCACACATGTGAGTGTGGTGTATTCTCTGAATGGCTCCTTTTTACGCCTTAGGGTTTTGTTGATTACAGAAACAATGACAGTTGTAAGTGTATCAACAACAGTGACAACAGTTTTTTTTTTACATCTGCAGTTTTTGTTAATTTGATCTGTGTGTGACGCTGATTGTCCATAGGTGTTAAGTATGAGGAAAGTGCTCTTTCCTAATGTGCTACTGACCTTTTAAAGCTTTCAAAGTGTCTTCTGTAAAAGGAAACCTATTTTGTGATTAGAGCAGCTCAGTCTTTGTTGAATTGTGAAATAAACTCACATTTGTATTTAGTTTGGACTTTTAATCCAATTTATGCGCTTCTCGAAAGAAGCGTTTTTTTAAAATCCGCACCGGAGTAATAAATGAAAGCAGCTAGCAACCACAGTTTTGCATTTGAATGCATCAAAGCGCCAGGAAAATCCATTCATATTTCACAATACGATGAAAGTTTCATATAAGGCTAACATAAGGAAAGCTGAATTCTAAAGGTGTGCAGGAGATATAAAAAAAAGTGGAAAGCAGGGAGATAATTAAGTATAAGGACAATTTGTTCAGGAGAGGATCAAGGACTGGGAATCAGAGAAGGGAACAGAACAAGGGATTGAAAAGGAGGCGAAGGAGTGAGCGGCTTTAGCTTGCAAACTTGGTTGGAAAGCTTCATGCCGTGTCCATAATTCATAGAGGGCCGGCCACTCTTCTGTGCTGCATCTAAATTCCACTGCTGGGGAATTGTGACCAGGAGCCATAAAATAGACAGACGCACACGCACCTACACCTACACCTACGCGCACACACACCCTCCTAACAATGAAGTATTATGGAGTTAGAGAGAAAGAGAGAGAGAGAGAGACCAGGGAACAGGCAAGGTGAGAGATAGTGAGCACACTGCTGCAAGAAGAAGGGCAGATGAGGAGGATGATTCAAAGCGTGTCATAAAGCATCAATACACCTCTGAAGGCCCGGCTATACAAGCGCTGCTTACACCGGAGGCGATGATGCCTTTAAATAATTCACAGAGCTTACACCAGTGCCTATTTGCACAAATACAGTACAAACGTTTATGCAGACAAATGCGGACTTGAATGGATAAAATACCCGCCTCCGCATACAGATCTATACTCCTGCTGCACGCCGCACCGGTATACAAATCGTCAAACCCAATCCGGAAGGTTGGCCGTGGTGAAGTTAGAGGGAAAGATCTGTGTTTGTTTTATCTTCTCAGGTGCACCCGCAGCCTCTGTGATGGATCCTCTGATAGAAAGCGGCCCGATTGATCGCTGGGCGGTCTAAGTGATGAGGAAGACTTCTGCTGAGCTGGACAGCGTCAGGCGTGATGGAAGGATCTCGCAGTAACCCGCCAACCTCTCTTTCACGACAACATCTCAATCAAAACCCTATTGATCCCCACATCAGGTGTCAGTGACTGAATGTTACGGATGCCTTCACTCTTGACAGAGCTATAAATTAAAGCAGTTTAGTCTGACTCAGGCTAGATTACACTGACATGTGATGTAATCGGACAGAGTGGGGTCATTGCATGTAAATTATGGGGACTGTAAAGAGAATAAATAAATACATTCGCAGCCATTTTTCCTTGCGTGTGGAATGCCGGTGTGACAGTAATGCCCTATTAGGATGCAATTCATGTAGAGACGAATGAGAGGGTGAACGTAGCGGCATCAAAGGCAATCCATCATAATCTGAAAGGGTTGCATTAATGTCATGACAAAATGGCTCTTCATGTTTGTGCCAGGAAGGCCTCGGTTTGAGATCAGCTCCCATACGCCTCCATCTGTCTGTGTGTTCGGTGGTGTGTGCTATTTCTCATTCATCAGCTCTGACTCATCCTCCTAATAACCACCTAGATTTCCTCTCTGAAATAGTTTTCCGTGGTTTTCCCATCGTGTGATTAGTCTGCCTGCCTCTCTGACTCACTCTGTTTGTTGTCTTTTAGCTGGATAACTGTGCATTGTGGCGATCATCTCCTGGTCTCTGGAAGGGTGCTTTCTCACCGCACGTAGACGTGCCATTTTCGTTTCTTAGTCCTCTCATTCAAACGTGTTTGCTGCTCACCTCGTCATCACCACAGGGTCACTGGATCTATGTGCAAACAGGACAAATCGCTGTTGCTGTGTTTGGAGGTTTTTCAGGTACTTTTTTGTATGTTGCAGTATTGTCTAATGTTTGACATTAATCATAGAATGAAACAGACTTCCTCTGACACATATTCACAACTGTATGCTTTTAGAGAATCATTTTTGTTTGCTGCTGGGAAATAACAGTACTTTTAATGAAAAACAAATGTTGGCTTGTTAACAAAATTAAGCGTCTTTTCAATAAAGGATAGACACTATTTTTCAGTTCATTCTTAACTTATTCCTTTTATATTGTAATGTTTTATATATATATGTATACTTTTCTGTCAAATATCTTTTTTCAGTATGTCCACTTTCTTTCCTGGGGTATAAACAAAAAACAACATTTTGTATTCCATCGGCGGACGCTGCATGGTTCTGCTTTTGTGGTACTAGCTGATATTTCACCTTGTGTTTAGCATTTCACTAAATAAGACAATCCAGGGTGATGCACAATGCTTTTGGTTGCATCCACTTTACAGTATTTGTCAGCCTGCAGAAATAATATACCTCCAATACTTACAACGGTGTTTCCTTAACAAACCATATGAGCCTCGAGAAAATTGTAATAATCATTTAGTTTCAATGAAATGAACAACAAAAACACCAAAAAAACATAGAAGGATTTTCACACCATTTTATTAGCAACAATGTGTTGTTTAGTTATATATTAGAAACAAGGACAGAAACATTTCTGCTGTACTGAAAAACCAGCTGGATCATAAAATAAAGCAAGTTATTTTAGTACTGTACGGACAGCAACACTGCATTTCAATATACACTTGTAATAATATGAATAATAATAATTTCTCTCAGTATTCTTTATGGCACAAAATTTCCTGTGCAACTATCAAATCTGTTTAAAGGTAAAAGCAAAGCATTGAGAACTCTGTGGGTGTGTGTGTGTGTGTGTGTGTGAATGTGTGTTACTCATGTTGTGGACACATAAATCTGTTCATACAGTCCCATCGTGGGGACCCGCCACGAAATTCAACTCTCTATAATGTAAATATGTAAAAAGTATTACATTGTAGGATAATGTAAGGTTCACACAACACGTTAAGGTTGTTGGGGTTACAGTTAGGGTGATATGGTAACTCTCCAGGGTGTTAAGTCGAACATAAAAGTGTGTGCGTGTGTGTGTGTGTGTGTGTGTGTGTGCACTCTTATCTATATCGTAATGTATTTGCAGTAAAGCACATGTCACAAGAAGAAAAAACTTTTAACAAATCACTCACTGTTTCACCCTTTTGGAATATAAATGAGAAACAAAGAGACAGAAGTAGAGAAAGAGCAAAAGAGGCGATGACAGAGAGAATCCAATCAGCTTTGAGCTGCTCACACAACCCCAAGCATTTCTTCATGAAATCCAGCATTGATTAATTTCATTTAGAAATGTTTATCCTGTGTCCAAAGAAATACACCACTGCTCTTGCAGTCAGACAATTGCCCCCCCGTTCCTCCATGCAACGAGTCAGATGAGAGAGAGACAGAGACAGAAAGAGAGAGAGAGAGAGAGAAGAGAGAGAGAGAGAAGAGAGAGAGAGAAAGAGAGAGAGACTGGAGTGTATGTTAAATATTTATATATGTGCACTTAAAGGTGAATTATTCTTTAACCCATGTATCAACAAATCAGATGGACGCAGTGAAGGGACCACACTTTAAAACTTCAGTAAAGAACTTAAAATGATGACTTACTAACTTAGTGTGAAGTTGACTGTGTTACTCCTCGGACTACAAACACAATCCCTTCCCAACATGTTCAAGATGCTATTGCAACCCACCACTGGGGTCGGTGTACGTATGGGGGTGACAGGCCGTTGACTTGTATGGAATGAGAGTCATGGTCATGCAAGCACAGTCACACAAATGCAAGAACCCTCCCCCCGCTTCCACCCCTCCCGCTTTGGCACCTTGTCCGCTGCCTTCAAGAACACACCGGTCTGTCTCTGCTGAAGTGGATACTGTACGTACACTTCGTGCAGGTCAACAGACGCTCAGAGAAACCAGCCTCCCGTCAAACAGGGGACTTCTATGTAAGGATGCGGAAAACAAGCAGGGACTTTCCATCTTCTGTGAGCCCTTTATGTCACAACGTGTCACGGCCTAAGTTAAGTCGATCTCTAATGCCAGTGGGCGGCAGCTAAAACATGGCATCGCTTTCCTGCACTGGTCGTGTTGATTTCTTTTTGTTAATCGCTCTAATCTTTGAATGGATTAACAGACAGATCAACCCGTCATAGGAGAGGGAAACACTGGACTTCTGTGATCATATTAGCAGCTATGGCAGAGAGAAAATCCCTGCCGGTTATGTCATTTCGACATGGCAGGGATCTGTGTATCTTTCAGTCCACGGGTACAAGAGTCCACAGGAAGTAGGGATACATAAATGCAGAGCGTAAAACAAATCCCATTTTTAGTGTTACAAAAGAGCTATTGAACAATACAAAATAATGTAATCAAGAGGTTCACGTCATTGTTAGACTTAACACTTTTGACTTAACACATTTGAACTACTTTAAACTCTATAGCGGCCCAAGTGTAAGTCCTGGACCTGAGCATAGAATCTGTAAATCCTGCCCTGAGAGCCATCTGATTCCTCCATACTGCCAGAAGGCCAGTAGAATGGAAACAGGCCAGCTCAGAGCATAATATCCTGGACTAAACTGGCGAGACAAAAACCTAGTTCAAAAGCGGCCATCTCTGTTTCTCTAAGCATGAATTCTCAGCAAACCCGCCCAGCTAAACATCGGTGCTGATGCTGCAGCTGCGGGTGAACATGTCCCTCATGGTGACCGACCGGCCGAGGTTTGGTTTGCGGTAGTTTGAAATGTTCACAGGCACCGGCAGGTCCAGATCCTGCTGCTGGACGCTGCGGTAGCTGATCCGGTCACCTCCGTTCCTCAAGCCATCTGGTGGGTGGTGGATCTGCGGCTGAGGGGGGGGCTGGAGGTAGAAAGGCAGATCGTAGTGCGTACAGGACGGACAGAAGGTCTGTGAGCGCGTTAGTTTCCTGGCCAGTGGAGGGGTGGAGAATAGCGCGGGGCCATTGGGGGCGGAGGAGGCGGCGGCCGTCGCCGCCACAATGTTGTGATTGGAGTGGACCGGCGGTAGGCGGGACGTCACGGCAAAGTCTGGCTCCTCCTCCTCCGACTCGGACTCTTCCTTCTTGCAGCAATAATACTAGCGGTGGGAGAGAGATGAAGCAGAGCACAGATGAGGTAAACGAAAGAGGACGGGGGAATAGGAGATATAAAAATGATCTAATCTATGTAAATTGTAATTGATGAGGGAAAGAAAAGGGGAGTTAATTGGACGCATAACAGAATTTGATTGAACAATAAAGAGAACGATGAGAGAGATAAAGGGGCATGCAGTCTAAATTGATGTATCCTCACATTTATCAACCAATAAAGATTTGTCTGGTTTGCACACTGCATGCGTCCACTCATCAGTCTTTCGAGCAAGGATGTCTCTCACAATCGTACCCCACTTTTGCCTATTTCCCAAACCCACATGACCTTGTTTAGGTGGTTATATGTGTTGCCAGTTTTCAGTGGAGAATTTGGAGTTGCTGTTTCTGAACAACGAATAATTCCTGGCCTCTTGCCAACTAATATGAAGCCATGTTGGGAGTAAATGTCCATGGTCTGTTCCTAAATTGTTTGCCATTTGTAGCTGCTATTTGCAAATTTATGAACAAATCGTAAAAAAATTATGGGTGTGTCTCTTAATCAGAGAAAAATTAATATTTTTATGAATAAAAAGTACTTGATTCCTTCATCAAGTTAAGAAGGAGAGTTACATAATGAATCAGTTGAATTCAATTGATCTGAGTGGGTATGATGCAGTTTATAAGGTTCACCTTGAGGGCATTCAGACTGTTAAAGTTGCAGCTTCTGAACACAAGAGAAAGCCCAAAGAACCAGAAGTCACCACTCTCAGAGTGGTATCAATCTAATATCCAACTCTGCAATCACCCTGTTGCCCTCTAAAGGGAAGGCAGGTGCAAGAGAAGCAGGATCAGGACTGCAGGCAGGAGACCGTCAGGCCCCGCTGCAGTGAAATGAAGGGGTTCTGGTACTACCAAAGCACTACCAATTTAACAAAGCAATAAAAGGGAAGGAAATTCCTCGCAGTAGTTTTAAGTATATGCTTTGGCCGCACTAAATAGCGCAAGCAATGTAGGTCATTGGGATGGTCTGACCAGCACTTTGTGTCAGACTCTCAGGAACCGGGAGACAGATCACCAAATTACTTTGAAAACACACACAGCTTTTTAATTCGACGTTAGTGTGTTTGGTTGGAGTCTTAAAAACAATTGAAAATGGATTGATTGTTTTTCTACATTTTATTGGCTGTGCAGATTCTGTAAAATCTGAAAATATAATATATATTATCCTTGGTAGCTGAAGGTGGCAGATACAATTACACAGAATTAAGCAGCTATACTTATGACTAAAAACACATTGCTATACTGTAGGACATCCCTTACTTGCCGCTCTGCAGACGTTCACAGGGAAAACAGTCTGTGGCCTCACCTGCAGCCTACAGTAGCACAGTACTGCGATGATAAGGAGTAATATAACCGTAGCTAGAATTCCACCAGTGATGACCACTGTCCCGGCTGTCATTCGAATAGCTCTCCATTAACACCCTGCAGAGAGCAAGAGGAAGGAGATGAGAGGAAAAGAGGAGAGGAGAGTAAGGAGTGTGCTCACACAAAGCACACACAATTAATCAGGACAGTGGCTTCATTAAGTAGATTATAACCGTGTCATCTCGGCGGTGCTTATTGAATTATCCAGCAGTTAGGTGAGACGTAATAATATCATCCAGGAAAGGCTGTCCATAACTTTGACGGGATCTCAGGCTGGAATGTAGAAATATGGGATAGAGTTGGAAATCAGTGCATGAGCAGGGGAAGAGAGGGATATGATGAAGATCAGATATGAAGAGGAGAGAATAAAAGATGGAGGTGATTAAGATGGTGTGAGAGAGAGTTGGGCACAGGTGACATAAACAACATGGGCAGACGGAAAGGAAGAAGAGAGGATAAGATACAGTAGAGAGGAGACATGTCAACCGTTCATAGAATGATGTTTACCCGTTGCATAAAATGATTACAAAGAAAAATGTTGGAGCTCATATGTATATTGATGTATGTAACTCAAAATAGTCGTTTTTATATTCTGCCTTAAATAATACAAAAATATAAAAGGAGCGGGAGAGGAAATGTTGATTTCAACCTGTGCTGAACAATTTTCATTTTTATTAAGCTTGAATGGGTAATGATGTGATCAATAGCGTCATGTGATGCAAAAGAGTTTACTTTGGCAGTTGATTGCATGTTTAAGTGATAATTTAGTTGGGAATATGCTATAAATACAGCTGGAGCAAGTAGCAGGCCATTAGGTGAGTATACAATTTCTAACGCAAGCCAGGGTCGTCAAGAAAGAGATAAACGTGCGTAAAAGAACAAGTAATGTGCCAAGAGGGATGTGAAGAGGTTAACCCTTTAAGCCAAACACAAATCAGATATGTTTGAACATGAATATACAGAGATTTTGCAATACTTTGAGCAATAACAGTTTAAAATATGATAAATGTGGTGTCTTTATTTATTCCTAGCTGAATTGTAACGTAATAATAAAAGAGTTTGATGAAAAATTCAAAATATGAAAACCAAAATGTGTTAGAAGGGTCTTCAAAAGATCAGAATCTAAAAAGCGTAAGTAATTAAAGACATAATCAAACTAATACGACAAAGAAATGAGCTCAGGATCAATGCAGATAATCAGGGGATTGAGTTTAAGATAAAATGGAGTAAATTAAGACAGTAACTGGAGAGATAAAGGACATCACTGTCATTGCAGTGTGACAGTTTTACAGTTAGTGAAGAGATGAAATAATCGCCCCCTCAAGTTACAATGAAAAAGAATTTCAACAGCATTGCTTACTTAACTAGAAAACGCATTTCCAGCTGAAAATGTGGCATGCAAAAAGCTGAAATGAATTTGAAAAAATGGCTGAAATGACAGAAATAAGAAAAGCTGAAATGAATTTATACATGTGCAAAGTGGACAGAGAGAAAGATCATGACCTTCAGTGCATCAATCAGTGGAAACATCCGACCGGACTGCGGGAAGTGACCTTTGAACTCTGACCTTACACCAGAGAGACGTTGACCTGAGAGCTTTGAGCTCATATTCACTAATCTTTGCAGAATTACATCTTAAACCTACATTTACTGTTATGTGTATTACTTATTGTTTTTTATGTGATTGTGTTTCTTGTTTTTCTTACTGCAAAGATTGCATGTTTCATTTGTATTCATGTTTTGGGTTTTATACGCAGATAGAAAAGACGAGGGAGGATCGCTCCAGACGTCAAAAGAACACTTGCAGCCCTGTGATTGACTGGAGACGGAACTGACCCCATTCTCAGTTTATTAGATCTGGTTTTCCTTTAATTACTTATTTTCAGTCCCTCTGGACTGGATTAGAGGCAGGAGCCTTGTGCCTAAATTATTTTAATATTTGCTGTGTCATCCAATTTGTCAAAAGTTTTTTTCTTTCGGCCTAACCCTTCACAGTAAATTAACTATCTCATTACTAAACATGGTTATAGTTCCTCTTGTCTGGCAGATGTTTGCACACCATTCTCAGCAGACAATTTGAAAACAAACAAGAGACAAAAGACATAAATAACTTGTCACTCGTCGCACAGGTGGAGTAACATTCTTCCACATTTTGGGAAAATCCTGCAGACCCTTGATAGATGTGGGTAGAGACTAAAACAGGACGTCATGCTTGTTGCTAAGCCAAGACTCGATAATGCAAAGCTTTGTCGACAGCAAGCACACGGCCGTATGGTCCCGACGGTGTCACTCAACTGGGACGTGGAACTGCAGTGTGTTTTATTCACTAAAGTGAGAACTGACCGTCTCAACCTGAAACACCTCTGAACCACGTTGAATTCCTCATTTTGACGTGTTTCTCCGGAGACGCTCTATGACGTTAGAATGGATCAGACCGTCTCTGCGGCAGCGATCTGCTTTCCAAACACAACACAGCCACTCTTCCCTCCGGCTGGAACCCAGCTGGACTCTAATCCAATATGCCGGCCACACAGTGCACCACCCAAATCGATATGAAGGAACGGCAAGGACAGAGCGTCACTGGGTTTCCGTTGGGAGGAAGAGGGAAACGTGGTGATTCGGGGATGTTGTTGCTGTCGGGAAATCAAGAGGTGGAGTTTGAATGTTTGTCGGACCCGGTGCTGTGCTGGTAAAATTAAGAGGTGGGTAAACTATGCGACGCAACGCAACACAAGGCTGCCCTGGCTGTGTTGCATTATGTCATCAGTTGGTCTCTTTAAAAATCCCCTGATAGTTTACAATAATCCGGATTATTCCAACATAAGAATACAAGGCGCAGGGAACTTCAAGGTGGGTAAACGCTATTTAGAGGCGCGTAATCACTATTTCCAAAATTCTAGAGGCGCCTTAACGGCGTTTACGTGCGTTAACCCTTCACTACAGCCCTGGTCGGACCCTTTGGTGAAGCTCATTGACGTAATCCGCCCTTTTCACAGCAGCCATATTGGCGTGTCAGAGCAGGGGAAACACAGGCGTGACTGATCAAATTGATGACGGTCCAGTTTAGTGTGAGAGAAATCTCAATGATCCAGCACGCGCAGTATCAGGCACAACTTCATGGAAAAGGGCCATACTTTATTAGATTGATAGAAATTACACCTGTGTTTACCCTGCAATCACATCTAAAATGGCTGCTTTGAAAATGGCCTCTGTCCTGCAATCAATTCTCGTCTAATTGCTCATTTAGAGCTCCATGTCAATATTTGATTGAAACTAATTACTGCTTTATACATTTTGTATTAACAACAAATATTCAAAAACCCTCAGAAATCTACCAATAAACTCTTTTTTAAACTTAAGCTAGTCAACCAACTCTGCAGCTTCCCTCATTTGAATTGCAACTTTGCTGTTTTGGTTTTCTCTCACCGCTCGTATCAGTGGTGTGACCACAGAAAAACAACAAGATATCAAATAATGCTTATATTGTTATACTATGGCCACGGCCCATTTGTGCATACAGATACCCAGGCCTTTTTTCCACACATATTGAACACAAACACTGAAGAATGGCTTCATTTAAAAATCAAATTGTTGTTATTGGCGTAAAATTAAAAAAATATCAAATTTATATTATCATTAATGAACTTGTAAACCTTTTTTTTGTGGAAAATTGGTGCTACAAAGTAGTTTAAGTGCACGCAAATGAGTGTACACACATGAATAGCATATCCAAAATACACACACACCTACTCATCCAGAAATACATTATGCAGGGATAAAACACAAACAGTCACATCTAAGGATATTCTGCTTGTATGGAGTGTCTATGTATTACAAAAAAACTACTCAAACTCTTGGCAAGCCTGCAGACACAACCAGTGACACAGGAAAAGTCATTAGTCATGACACAAAGAGTATCTTACACATCCACCACTGTGTACTCACACAAACACACACACACACACACACACACACACTCGCACTCAGAGACGTGTACATGCAGCATTCATTGCTGTACAGGGAAGGCAGACAGTGTTTATCTCTTAGGACTCCCTTAATCAGAGGGATGTGTGAGGGATGTGTTGCAGCGAAGCGGTGAACAGTGTTAATTATTTAACCACACGCGCACACAAACACACACACACTCGCACATTTCAAACTTCATTGAAAAAGAGCCTCGGAGAAACGCAAACATGTCTGCTCAGCTTCTTCGGCTGGTGTTTGTTCGCAGGAATGACAAGAGGTTAGGAAGGAGAAGAGGAAAAACAGTGGGCGCACGCATAAACACATACGAACACCCTCTCACACTCTCACAGGCAATAATTTGAGTACTAGCTAACGTGCTCAGACAGTCGGCTTTGGGATGAATGGCCACGCTGTGATAAAACATGGCAGGGATCACAGCAGAGGTCTTGCTAGGAATAATGGCCGTCGACAGGCTTTCAGCGGGATGGGGGAGAAGCGCGTAGTAGGTGGTGGCTTCGAGTCAAACAACAAGGAACAATAACATGTCACCACAACAATGGGGATAAGCCTTTAATACTGCTGTAGCTTTCAAAGCGGGATTTCGCACATGTATTTCCAGCCACATCCAAAAGGCAGTGAATGCACGCATGCATGGCTCATGAAGGTAATGATACATTTCCCCCAAAAATGTTTTAAAAAATCTGTTTTTAAAAGGTTTTCAGGGATGGTTGCTGAGGTTTCTATGCAAAGTATTCGATGACATAACAGATCTCCGATTTAATAATACTAAGAAAGACACAATGGAACCTTCTTCAGGCGAAATCGGTTTAATTACAGCTCTCCACCCTTGAAAAAACTGCAATCAGAGAGTATTCAACTGGTGTTCGCCAAAATAATGAATAACTTACAGGTCTCCTCCGACAGTGTGCATCGATCTCATCAGAGGAAATTAAAAATGTTTCAGGTATTCAGATATCCATTATGCAACACTCATCACATCTATTATCACTTACATGTTCATGAGTAACGCACCGTCATGAGGATAATGGAGCGCCACTGTGATCCACTTTGTACACTTCATTAATGTTCCTTTCGAGCACAACTCACCCTGCTGTGATACGCCGACGATACAGACGTGCAGCTTTAAAGGAATAATTCAACTTCCTGCTTGCAGTTCGATGAGCTCATCGGCACAGCTCTAGGGTCTGTGAGTTAAGCGTGGAACTATTATAAACAGGGCTGCGGTTAGCTTAGCTCAGCATAAAGGCTGCAAGCAACAGGGACCAGCTTGTGTGTATTCGACAAGTGTACATCATGTTTATTTATTTTTATTTATTTGATTCTCTATTGAGACTCAAGTAGTAATATAAACCCCGAAAAGCTTACACATCCCTCCTTCATCCTTGTCATAATATTACCCCTGACTGCAGCATCCCTTGATTTTCCCTCTCAGGCTCACCCTGTTCCAGGATAACGTTTCACCAGGCATACCGGAAAATCATTTTGCTTCTTAGCGTACCCACGCTCGACTTTTACCTAATTCTTCCACTGAAAGGCAGCGACGAGCTTAGCTCGACCATAAATCTGACCCTGAATCAGGTCCCACGAAAAGCCCAACGTCTGTAGGACAGAATGTGAGAACTCTGAAATCTGCTAGCCATGTTGTGTAGCTGTGATTAAAAAGGAGGAGTAGTTCTTTCCCTTTCATTACCCGAAAACGTGTCTGTAATTATGGCCCCTTTGTGGATGATACATCATACAAATGACTCTCGGCTAGTATGAATACGAAACCGCGAGAACATTGGAAAGCAAAGAAACGTTGACCCGGGGGTCCCTCCATTTAATTACGCAGCTCACTAAATGTCCCTCATCCATCTGAACGACCTTGCTCCGTTGCTCTGCGGTTCAAATTGTAATGTAACTTAAAACGTGAAATGCATGCTCTGCGACTGACGTAGCATCCCCTTCCCTGTCCAGGACCTCCTGTATTTTTACTTTTATTATAGTTGTCCCAATCCATTTATAGAAATATCTGATAGTCACAACAATCAAAGGGTAGAAAATGAAGCTGTTCCAAAAGAGAATGACCACGTGAAGGGTTTTTAAAAAAGAGGCCACTATGAGGTTTGTCTCGGTTTTCTGATTTTAACGTTTTCGAATTTAACAATGCGTTCAAAACAAAAAGTGTTCCAAATAAAACATTCCAGCGAAGAAACCCTAAAGGTAATTTCTCTTAAGGCCACATAGTTTAGGAGGTAGGGGGGGCAGTTCAGGGGGCAACGCAGCAACAGACAAACCTTTCATTTCACTACACTGTTTAAAGGTGTCCTTTTGCTATGAAGGGCAGAGAATACATCTTTCCCTTTTATCTGTCTAATTTTTAACTGTGGATGAAAACATCACAAAAAAATCCATTCCATCCGCCGTGAATATGTGATTTTTTTTTAGCAAAATTGTCTTTTTCCCCAAATAGTTGAAGAAAATGAGCTTTCACTTTCAAATAACCTCAAAGTAATTGCATATAATCACATTCCATCAATCCGCCATTGCACCTCCTGCTCCTCCCTTCCCTCCCTCCCGTGCCATGCTCTACCCTCTGCTGTGCAAATAATACCAATAGTCTGTATGTGGCAGGCTATAATCTGGCCACCAGCGCGGAGCCGAATTTGGCTCAGAGGCATAACAGTTCTTTGAACTTCACAGTTGATGGATTGAAAACCCGTTCTTAGGCTCTTAAAAAGTTGGGCTCAACACTGCGAGCAATGACAAGGTGTCTCTGAATGTTTTTCTCAAGGAAACAGCTAGCAGCTCGGTGCTTTAAGGCCATTAGATACGCATGCTAATGAAGCAATAAGTGCAATCAACACGCTGCATAAAAGCAGACGAACACTAGAACGTGTGCAGGTCTCTCAATATGCAAGTCATTGTGTGAGTGAGTGAGCGTTATCTCAGGTGAGCAGAGCCGTCACACACATACACGCGTGTGCGCGCACAGACACACACATGCACACATATTTCAAGAAACGTGATTCCAATAGCGTGGAATGCAATTTATGTTTCTGCTTACTGGCACATGAATAGAAGCGATAAGAGCAGAGCTACAAACTCGACAGCACGTTTCAGGAAAATATATTTTCCACAGAAAATAAACTGGGGTTTACAACAAGATGTCAAGTCTGTCCACTGAAATGTATGCAAACTCTCCATATAAAGATTAACAACAATGCGAAACAATTCTCTACACAGCCTTGGCAACACATCCTTTTGTGCGTATAGTGTGTATTGTATTCTAAGTCCCACCGGTCTACTCCAAGTTCAGTATCCGTCAAGTGTGCTCCTGAGAAATCACAGTGACGGAGGAGACAGTTTATTGTGACACACAGAGCTCCGTAAGGACCTTGTGTGGGAAAAACACTAACCATGATAGCGTGCAGAGTCTGCCCCCGTGACTGGTGAATACGTTCTAGCAAAATCACTCAAAGGTCTAATGATAAGCAGGGACACACGGCATGCATACATGCATGCATGCTCTCTCTGTCTCTCTCTCTCTCACACACACACACACACACACACACACACACACACACACACACACACACACACACACACACACACACACACACACACACACACACACACACACACATACACACACTTTTCTTCAGAATCTATGGTCTGCTCATGGGAATGCGCTGTCCTGAAATAAATTATATTCCTTTTCCTCTTTCTGAATTAGATAAGACAACGTTAAATTAAATTTGCTCCCCGACACTTGACAATGAGATTATTCTAATTATAGAATTTCTTCCTCACTTTGCGACGGCACACGTCACTTTAGCTGTGGGGGGAGTGCTTTGCTTTGTTAGTTTGAGCCGAATGGTGACAATGCGTTTTGCAATTGGTCTCAGATGAGCAGCCAAATCGCAACACATGGCGTAGTCGACGTGACGCTTAGAGCCAGTAAACATGCAAAAAAAACACTTTTTCCGAGGGTCATAGAGCTTGAACAATGTATTTCAAAACGCAGTTCCTCTTTGGCTTCTTAGCGAGGTGCTACGCTGCAGGTGTAACATTAAAAAAAACAGAGAAACACTCCTTTGTTTTCCAGGTTTGTAGCCCGTCGGCTCAGAAAAAGTCAACCTCCTTGGCTCCCTGCCAGTGACACACTTCACTTTTTGACATCTTTCACCCCCGCTGTCGCAATCCGCTGCCTCTGTGTCAGTCTCCTCTTTCGCCTTTATCTTTCCTTGTGCCCTCTCTCTGTCTGTTCAGCATCGCCTCCAATGTTCTTTGGTTCCTCGCCCCTCTCACGCTCTCTGCCTGCCCAGCTGATGTGCAGCGCCTCAGGGAGCACAAGCGAGGCCTCCGTTTCAAACACCACTCTGGATGGCAGTGCCACTCACAAGCCTCCGACTCGGGGGTCGACGGATGTCGCGGTGTGTCTCACTTGGCATACATTTAAAGCGGAGTGCGTCAGGCCAACATGGTATTTACGAGCATTCACGCAGCTCACAGGAGTCCCAGGTGACTTGGACTTTACAACATAGTTGAAATGCTGATGAAATCCTCCCACAGCTGTGGCTTACTGCAAAATGCAATGTGGAAAATGATACCCACAGATACACAAAAGAACGTGCACACACACACATTTTATCAGTTATGGGACTGAAACAAAAACAAATGTCTAAAAAAATTACTAAAAGGTTACGTTAGTCAGGCTGTCACAATAACGAAATGTTGTTTTGCTCATCCAGTTTTATTGCCTGCAGGGACTGTTCGTTTATTCTGACCATTCCCCTGAGCTCACGGTGTGTATGTTGTGCCAAACCCTCTCCCAGACCTCTGCCAGAGAAAAACAGAGAGAGAAACTAAAACTAAAACCTTCAAATGTGTGATATTTTTAATATTGTGCTCGACAGAAACAACGATATGACACTTTGCATGTGTGCTTTTAAAGGTCTAAAGGTCAAGACGGGAGAAGCACCGGACATGCAGGTCAACACAGGGGATGTAGGTGAGATGGTAGAGAAGGCCCCGATGGAGGGGGAGAGAGAGAGAGAGAAAGGGAGAGAGAGGGAGAGAGAGAGAAAACCAGGGGGAGCGATAATAGGATTTAACAGGAAAAAACGGTTAACTATGGAAATATAGCTCATAGCTGATGACTGCTAGCGTGTAATGGCTATTGGTCAGTGCTCCAGAGGCAGTGTGTTTTAATGTAGGAACAGGTCTTCCGTTACTATGGCGACAGGGCTATTACAGACTGACATTTAACCATCGCCTTCTCTGTGTCTTGAGTAGGCGGTTTACGCTTAAAAGTTCCAGCCTCGTGCACTAGGAGGAACTTTTCCCCGCTCACTCACTGTATGTTGATCTCTAAGCTGATGGAAAAATGTCAAAATCAAGTCAGGCAAGATGCAGAGATGCAAAACAAGATACAGCACGTTGGAAAGAGATTAGTTCATGAATGAGAATGTCTCCTCTCGTGTGCATTTCTGTTGTGATCAACGCTTCTAGCAGAGTACGTCACCACCTTGCTGGGGTTGCTTTTCGCTCCATCTCTTTCCAAAGGGACCACTTCAGCGTTTGCAGCTCTTTAGTCCCAGATCTAACATTACCTCGGCTGTTCCCTTTGTGATTACATGGGTTGAAGCTACAAAGTAAGCAGATGAGCCCTAGGCTTGTTTGAAATATTATTGTAGGTTGTACTACAAACGGACATTTATAGACAGACAGGCCAGTACTGCAATTGGCTTCAGTTGAAAATTAGTTTTTTGTAGCTTCGACCATTATTCTTAGTAGTGATATCCAGATCTTACTCATTTTTACTAGCTCCAATACGAGATCTAGAAGCACTGCAACAGATAGCCACGGAAATCCCCAATTGCACAATATGTTCTTTCTTTATTTTTACATTGTAGAGGTTCAAAAAGAGGTCACCCTTTTAAATTGTTTTGGTTTAAATAACGATAATGTTTCGCGGAGTTACCAACAAGATCAACGAATGGATAGCCACAACTATAGAAATAAGGCCCATCTTGGGAAAAGATGATGCTCATTAAATCAGTGAATATGAATGATGAATGGTGAACACACAACGATGCAGCGGCTAGGAATGACGCACAAGTGAAGGACACACAGCTCCTCGTCCGCTGCCTTCTCTCCTCACCCTCTTCCCGTCCGTCTTCCCCACCTCCCTCAGTTTTTTTTTTACCATCACTCATCCAGATGAGGGCAGCCGACCAGCGGCCTGCGCGCGTGCTCGCGCCAATCGTGAGCGTTGTTTCCGTTGTCTGCGTGGGAAACCCGTCTGTAGCGTGAGTGTGAACATGTTGGGGTCTAGCTGCGTGGTGCTGCTGCTGAGATGGAGGGAAGAAGAGACGGGTGGAGGAAGGGAGAAACGGGTGGTGACTGCTTAACATTATCATTGAGCAGCCATGTCCCCCTCTCCCCCCATCTCCTCTCCATCTCCATCATGACTCCCCTTCCCGGCTTGTGCATTTTAAAGGTAATTAAGCTGATATGTGAGCACATTTTAAATGCCCAGACAAAAAAAGGAAGGGGATATGCTGCCTCTATAATTGCATTCAGTTAGGTGGCGGTGTTGAAACCTCCTCCCCCTCCCCCCCCCCTCATCCCTCTCTCCCTATTTTACATGCCTTCTTCATCATTTTTCATCACCCATCTGTCTTTGAAATGTTCTTTCTTCCATCCTACTCATCTGCTTGTCCTTCAACTTCATCTCTCCCCCTCTCCCTCCCTCTCTCTCTCCCTCCCTCCCTCCTCATCATCTCCCTCCTGCTGTAATGACTGAGAGGCTGCAGACCAGCGGCAGCAAGCAGACATGAAATACACAGTCGCTCATAGTTACGCTCCGAGGGGCACTTGGGGATGTGTGTGTGTGTGTGTGTGTGTGTGAGTGTGTGTGTGTAGTATGGCTGATCTCCCAGAGGGCCAAGGTTGTTTCGAGGGTCACAGAGGAAGTCGCTATGGGAACAACAAGCCCTGCCTTGCGTTTCATTGTTGTAGGCACTGCAAAATATTTTGTGTATCAATTAATTTCATTTGAAGTCCACAACATGAGGTAAGTCCATGTTTGTCCCTAATCAAGCTTTAAGTCATACTGTCTCAACTATATAGTAAGCTATGATATGTGTTGAAAATGGTTATCCTTAACCATAGGCAACAAACAACAAACTGAACGTGACTGAAAATAACAGCATTGACTTTGTCACATAATTCATTGTAGCAACAGCAGAGAAGTGAGTAAGTGTGGAACCTTCAGGCCTCTTCGCCCCCGGGAAATTAAAGGAAAGACCTGCATTAACCATCGAAGGCTTTGCAACACAACGAGCCTCTGGAGTCCTCCTGTACTTATGCCGGAGGGATGAACGACACTCTGCAAAAAGGCACATCCTCCAGTTGGTGTTTTGATGAAGTCAAGGGACGGCACCAACTTAGAAAAATGGTTTGATCATAAACATGCCTTCAGTGAGCCTTTCGCTTTTCTCCGCTCACTTACTCATCTTGAATTTGTCGTACTCCTGCATGTAATGAAAATGATTTGGGGATGTGGTAAGTTTTGATTTTGAACCTTCCTGTGAATTAAGGGGGTTTGCTTCCCTCACAGATAGGGATGTTGCTGGGCTTCAGCGGGAAAATTAGGATATGATATGAACAAGAATCAGCTAATACCTAATTGGTATTACTTCACTTTCCAATCGCGGCAGTGTGACAAATCGTGATGAGCAAAACAGATCTCAGCTAATGATCCCGGAGATTCTCACGGTCCGTCCCTTTACTATAGTAACGCTTCAGACTCAAACTACTCGAGTTCAAGGCGGAAATTTCATTTTTAAAGTCCAATTTCCTGGTCCCCCTGTTTTCCACCCTGTATATAATTAAGAAGCAACAAATTACTCAACTTGATTGTTCACATCTTAGCTGAACAGTGATTTCTTCATGCGCCCAGTGATTAAAGTGTGTTCAAAACACCTGGCAGGTGGTGGTTTGCATCCTGAAATATTTTAGTCATTTCAACCACATTCAGGGGAATGTTTTCTCATGCTGCATGTTAATGCTGCTGGAGATGCATTTCCACTCTGACTAAAAATATCTGGGGCGAACGGTTTGGACGTGACCGTGGCTAACAGTTGGTGACAGAAGCTGTGGCTCACGAGCCACGCTGTTTTGTCAGCATGTGGCGAGTCGGACGAGCCAGCAAGTCTGTCACTACAAAGCTCTGAACCTCTCCTTTTATCCTCTCCTTCTCATCTCAACTCTCTACATGTTTGTATAGCTATATCCATTACTGTATTATGATGTGATTAAAGCTTCAACAAATACACCGTGCACAATACTGTTGGGTATATAGAAGGATGTGATGAACGATGGATGGTCTGTGTGAAATAATTCAGAAAAGCACAACACAAGTGTGGCTCTCTCCGTGGTGCTGAAACTCAAGTAGCACTTCAGCCAGCCTATCCATTTATCTATCCATCTATCTAACTAGAATAAGAGCCAATTGCATGCATGACTCAACAAGCAGATGTGTCCGTAACACCAACCTAAAAGACCCCTGGAGGGGCAAGTGAATACAAAAGTAGACAAAGTGTTATTTCTTTGAGTGTGAGGTCGCTTACCTCCAGAGATAAGAGGAATTCACCGGGTCACATTTAGGGTAGTGGCGGTTCCTTGGAGCTCAGGTCCCGAGCTCTGCTGCTTGTACTTTGTGTCAACCTCAGTCACTTAATAATGAGGGCAATAGCACACAAAAAAGCCCCAATGTCAGCAAAGTAATCAGCCAAACATGAAGTGCCAGCTATCGAAGTAGCCGACTTGAGTACAAATAACCCAGGCGGGGCCTGATCCTCTTTAGTTGCTAATACAAATAAAGAATACGAAACACAGTATACGTCCGTTGCAAAATGTTCTTATTCTCTGCCGCCAGACTACTTTTCCGGGCACATCCTTGCCATGAAAAAGGTTTTCTCTCCAATTCCAGACTCGCAGAAGGACTAAAAAACACCCCAGAGACAAGAAAACCGCTCCGATAACCACAATCTCAGTGGGAAAGATGTGGGAGCCACACGCAGCTCCATCCGCCGCTTGCCTGGAGTTGTTTGAGCAGCAGAGCCTGTAGCTTACCCGACGCTTCCCGGCAAAATAAATCACTCCTACGCAAACATCATCATCATCATCGGCAGCCTCGGCAGCGCGTGTGTTGGAGGAGGAGACGGGAGGAAAAATCTCGACATCTCCATTTCAAAAACCAGTTTGCCAGCGTCCGACGGGGCGGGGAGGGGGGGGGGGGGGTCGAGGTCAGCTATTTGTTTGTACCGTCGCTGTGGGTCCTTCCGACAGCTCGACGCTTCGACTTTCGCTTCGCTTTCTCCTTCTTCCCCTCCGCTCCTTTCTATCAGATGTATTCGTCTATATTCTGCCTCCCGCCGGGGTGTCTCTCTTCTTTGCGCCTCATGTTTGGCGAACATCGCTGCGGGGCTACGAAGTGTCTGCAACAAGGAGAATAAAGGCTCTACTAGATAGATTTGATGCACGAGGTTTTTTTTTCTTTTTTTGACGGGTGGGTTGGGTGGGGTGGATGGGGGGTATTTGCTGGTTTCCGCAGAGGCGCCCCGGCGCGACGTCGAGAGTCTCGTGCGTTTTGAATTGAGACGCGACTCTATCGGTGCCTGGAGACCCGGCGAGGCAACGCGACCAGGAGAGATGGCGCTTCAGTCACGCGCTCAGAGTGCCTGTAGGTGGTGGAGGAGAGAGAGAGAGAGAGGAGACGGGTGGGGATGGAGGCGAGTCAGGGGTGGGGGGGGCTATAAGGGATTGAGTGATGCTGTATTTTTAGATCAGGTACGTGCCTATGACATTTACACATCCCATCGAAACAATTAGAAAACCTGTGTCATTAAGGTCACCATCACGATGAATAGCAGAATAAAAAGTGCAGCGGGGATGGAGTGGGGAGTTGAAGCGTATGGTCCAGTCTGCAAATGTACAGACAGCACCGCCTCACGCAGCCACTGGAGATTTAATGTGAGAAATCAGTATGTCCTCCTTGCTGAACTAAAGGCTTGTGCAACATTTTGAGAAGATTCATTAAGTTTCCCTGCATGCTTCCAGTTTCAGCAGTCAATTATACCATATATATATATATATCTTTGACAGGCAGCTCTATAAAGTCCAAGGTGAAAAAGCAAACTGCCGTTAGGACAGCAGACATCGTTTTCCCTGAATGCAAATGTCTTTTTTGTCTTTGTCCATGTCCCTCTCTCTCTCTCTCTTTTCACGTCTGACTCTCATCATCTCTCCCCATTACTCAATCCACCCCGACAACAACTAGCCCATTCAGATCAGAAGGGGCAGTTTGAGGCAACGTTAAGAGTAGCAGAGTGAGTTTTCATTGCATTCATTATTCAAACACCCAGAAGTGGGGATTAGTGCACTTTGAGAGTAGGCTGCAGTAAAATATTTATATCAGTAGAGAATGAGATGGTTAGATTTGTCATGTTGATGTCAAACTGCTTTTATCCATTCTCTCTATCTGTGTGTGTGTGCGTGCGTGTGTATATACATTCACACGCCGGGAAGCGGTGTCAGATGAGCCTAGAGGAAGGTCATATGCCAAGAAAAGTCACCAGAAATATTTGAATTGAGCTTCAATTGTTGGTTTATTTTCAGTGAACAGTGATGCCAAATAATGTCATCCACCTTAACAAGCTGCTTTACCAAACAGGAAAACTGGCCATCTGTCGTGGGGTCCGTGACCACTCGGTGTGTCCCACAATAAGGTACATAGCTGTGTGACCTGCTCACTTAATGACTCTGCTTGTTGTGGTTCTGTTAAACTATAATGTTACATAAACGTAATCTAAAGCAGATTATTATATTGTTTGTATATTTTTATTATAACCCAGCATTGAGGAAATGGCCAACTAAGCAAAGCTATATGTGGGTTCGATGTAAAACTCTGTAACCCTTTTACTATAAAAATCGCAAGGAGCAAAATACAAAATAAAGTTGTGCTTTGATGCATTACTGTGATAGGTCTCTGTTTGTCTGGCCATAAAATGTAGGAGATTGAGACGCCGGGAATGAATGAATGATGAATTATATAATTAGTTAGCCTCCTTTCTATGATTTCTGTCAGAATGTTCTTGAGGCTGTAGTGTTTTTTTGTGAAGCATGTAACTCACATGGATACTTTTGTCACTTGATTAGAACAACACAATATATGATGTAGTTTCCAAAATGCCGAACAGGTTTCACGTACTGCAGTATTATGCTTGTAATATAACATCAGTTTCTAAATGCAACGTTAACCATTTATGCATAACAAAAAAACAGAAAACTGTGTAAGCTATGGCTCAGTTGTGGCATTGACTTTGTGTTTCTTTGTGTTTGACCATGCATCAGATTATCCTTAGCTGAAAGCAAAGCATGATGGAAAAGTTTAGAGAACAATATCTGGATTTTTCTGGGCAGGATAATGTCAGATAGACCCTTAGGCGTTTTGCAAAAAAACCACAAAACCCACAAACACGATTACACAAAGGACAAGTTATTCTCTCCCTAAACCTGTTCTCCCGCACCGCTTCCCCATTCTATCGCCCTCTTTCTCTGTCGTTAACTCCGGACGACAGCGGACTTAACAGCGTACATGTCTGCTGACACAATCAATAGCGGCGACAGTAAGATAAGTGTGCATCTAAGAGAAACGACATGGCAGGAAGAGTGTGATAGAGGGTGATCAGCAGCAGCGGACAGCGAGTGAGACAGAGGAGAGAGGGACTGGTAAAAAGGTGTTGTGGTGTAAATGATGAAAGACACACAGAGAAAAAACATTAATAAGCCTAAAGTGAAGGCCAGAGACACACATCTTGCCTCGGGGAGTAACAGCCTTTATTACATTAACCCGTCTGTGCCTCTCCGCTCTGCTCTGCTCTCTCCGCTTACCGCTCGCATCCAAAACATTTCCCTTCACGGAAAATGCATTTAAACGTTGGACGTCAAGTACACTACGTGCACAATCCCACACTGAGCTGAGGACATCTGAGGACGAGCTTCCTCTGGACAATGAGGTAGCGAACTGTCCATCCATCCACCCTGTACTTCGTCCCACTCCATACGACTGAAAAACAAATGGGCTGTAAAGAAGAGCTTCCGCTGCCCTCTCTGGTTAAGAGCCTGTTTCACTTGGGTGTGGTCGGCATGGTCCTTT
Organism: Apeltes quadracus; assembly: GCA_021346845.1. Classification (NCBI taxonomy): domain Eukaryota; kingdom Metazoa; phylum Chordata; class Actinopteri; order Perciformes; family Gasterosteidae; genus Apeltes; species Apeltes quadracus. The sequence goes on along the minus strand of CM037930.1, from coordinate 7,817,450 downwards.
GAAACCACACCTAATATAGATGTCACTGTTCTCCACCTGTACATACCCGCAGCCAGGTTTTAGGCTACGTGCTGTCTGCATGTCTGTCTTCATTTAAACCTTTCGTAACAGGCAAAGCTGGTTTTAGACAACATAACAAAATGTATCCTGTATGACTTCAGGATCCGGCTTTTGTGCAAAGTAAAGATCCCTGTTTGTAATCGCTTTTCAGATGTGTGTAGAAGGCGGGGACAGGCCAGACAGCACAAGCACACACACTTCTCTACGGGGGCTTCACTAACCTTTCAAACCAACCCTCAATGTGTCTCTCTCATGTGTTTGTAGCCCATAATTGACACTTTGATTAGGTCTTCTGCGGCCTGAGGCGGTGGCTTGAGGAAAGAGCCCAATGCAGCAATGCCTTGCTTTCACCTCCGCCGGAAACTACATCAAATCAAAAATAGTAAACAGGCAACGTGAGAGTTGTAGTTTTTATGAAAAAATGTTGTAGTTTTTCACAAAATGCACAAGGAAATGAACGATACATGATAACCGAAAGCAAAAAAAAAAAATGAAGACAGAGATGGAGAGAGCAATAAAGTTTAGTTAGTTGAAGCAGATCGTTGTTGATAATGTCCATGGTTGAATTAGGGTCAATTAGGGGCGGGCAGATGTGCAGAATCATGGTTGACCCCGGGGCTTAAAGGAGACAATCCAATTTTCCTCAACAAATGTAATACTATTAGAACGGATAAAAACAGACAACTCACAAGGGAGGAGTGTCGTAAAAAGCAGGGAGAGGGCCAGACAGAGAGAGACAGAGCAGTTGTTCAGAAGAAAGAGACAATACCCACCAGGGCGCAAGGACCCGAAGACCGGAAAGATTAGTGAAACTCAAACGAAAGTCCACTTTTACAGAAAATATGTCAAGAAAAGAATAACCCACCTCACCACTACGAGGGAGATACTCATTCTACGGTGGCCTGAAAGGAAAACAGAGCTGAAAAGAGAAAGCAAAACAAGTGGGCGTTTGAGCGTTTAACCTACAGCATTGCAACCGCAACGCCGAAGACTTTTTTTTCTCCCTTTTACCGAAAGACAAACATCAATCTGCTCCCGCGGCGACCAAGAGCTGTCATTTAGGGCTATGAGAATCTGCAATAAGAACCTGCGCCTCCAGGACGTCACCATCATGTACTTCACAGCCCTGGCTGCTCTGATGGTCATCCTGGTGGCTTCGTACCAGGCGCCCTCCAACGCCATCGAAGTGTCCGGCCTTAAATCGAACCCCTCCGGCCCTCCCCCGCAGCTCTCCATGCCCTTCCGCGTGCCCCTCGACCCGCACGGGGATCTCCAGCTGGCCTGGAACGTCAGCTACGCCGACCAGGAGGTTTACATGGAGCTGAGGGTAGCGGACCTCAAACACGGCGTGGTCCTGGGGATGTCTGACCGCGGGGAGCTGACCAACGCCGACCTGGTGGTGCTCTGGGACTCTGGAGCGAATAGCTACTTTGGGGTAAGCAGGGGCCCACGCTAACTGCACACTCTGTCGTCTAAAGTATTTGCAACATTTGCGAGACAGATATATAACCTGAAGTCTTTCCTCTAAAATTGGGAATAGCAAGCAGTTTTCTATACATGGTGTTTTTTTCTTAATTTTTACTCTTTCTCACTCAATTGTCAAACTGATAAATCCAGAAGGCTTACATGAAAGTCCTTTAGGAATAGAGGTTCCCCTTATGTGTCTATGGTGCCCGAGGCGTCAGATTGGTGTTTTTGCACGAGGAGCTCGCGGCTGACGGCTCGCTTCATGATCCCATAGTCACTAAGGATATCATCAGCCCATGCTAATTGGAAATCATTCAAACTGAACTAATAGCTGAAGTTCTTTGGGGAATCATTAGCAGTTATTTGCATATCTTAAAATTGAATCCTGTGATAATTAAGATGTCTAAAATGTCTTTTTTTGCAATCTGACATTTTTTTTGTCTGAAATTTCCAGATAAATTTAGTAGAAAACAATAAATATTGCTGTGAAAATCCAATTTGCACTCACAGCTTTTGAAGTCAAACTTTTTTTCGACCAACAATGAACAACTTTTATATCGTTTAACACGAACCACCCAAAGCAAATGTTGTTCTCCTCCAGCGTTTGATGGACTCCTACATAATGTATTACTGGTATACTCTTTAATATGGATCACTGACATTATAAATACATTATAAAAATATTCTTTTCTTTTTTTTAATGCAAAGAACATCATAGCAAATCCAATTAAATGTAATGTTTTATTGACTTATGCAGAAGAGATAAACACATCGAAATCTTTGAAGTGAATCTCTATCGTGATTAGATCTGAGGCCTGTTAATACCAAGTAAATTGGCACCGGCATTGGAAATCACCTTCTGGAAAGAGGCTCCTCAAGCATATAGTAAAGCAGAAGACAGGATCAGAGTGACCAAACCTGTATATGTGGCAATGTGAGGAGAGAAAGGCTTTCCTTTACCCAACTTGTTTTTCTTTTAAAGAACCCACCATTGATTTAGGAAGACACAAAGGACGATTAAAAAAGACTAACTACAAAGATGCAGACCTGAATGCTCTTTCCAATCTGAGACGTGACCAGAAGTATAGAAAAAACACTAACTTCATAACTTCCACCTTTATACATATACGTAACAATATTGAGGCTAAAAAAAATATTAAAATAAACAGTAAAGATTTGATTCTATCCGTCAGTCATATGCAGGTTTTGGCTTTATTGTCTCCTTCAACAAACGAAACAGACAACGTACACTGCCCACAGACTTTTCAGATTTGTATATAATTTATTCATTTTCAAAATCGTTGGCTTCAGAATCCCTTCGTGGTGTGTGTGTGTGTGTGTGTGTGTGTGTGTGTGTGTGTGTGTGTGTGTGTGTGTGTGTGTGTGTGTGTGTGTGTGTGTGTGTGTGTGTGTGTGTGGAACAGTTACATAAGAAGGGCTGAGAGGGAGACAGAAATACAGAGATCTTAGGTGCTATTCTGGACGGATATGTGTGTGAGAAACACACAAGTAGATAGACCGAGATGCTGCAAAGCTTCCTGGCAGAGATGTGTGTCCTATGGACAGGGTAGGAAAGGTTTATCAACGCCTCTGTATCACAGATTTCTTGAAAAAAATAGCTTTGGCTGGAGTTAAACTAGAAATAAACCAAAAATGCCAACAGCCCTTTACGCTGATTGAAAAGGGTTAGCTTTATTTTGTATCTTAATAAAGTTTCCCAAACATAATCATTTTGTTTTCACTTAAATTCCATTACTGGTTACCGTATTTTTCTACAAAAAAAAAACTGTCCCAGAAATAAAGAAAAGCGAATGTTTTGTATGTTCTAATCTAAATGCGATTGGCCCATTTCTACACACTCCAGACTGTTCTTCCTCCAATGTAATGATATGTGTGTTTACCTTCAGGATGCGTGGAGCGACAACGAGGGTCACGTTTCTTTGGACAGCCAACAGGACTACGAGTTGATAGAAGCCAAACACAAAACGGACGGATTCCACCTGCTTTTCAAGAGACCGTTCAATACCTGCGATCCCAGGGACTACCTAATAGAGGTGTGTACCAGCTTTCCTTCTGTCTAATATGCACTTATTAGAGATATTAGAGATATAGCGTCATGCCTCTGTCTTTCTCTTTTATATAGATGTATTTTTAAATCTCGTGTGCGCATATAAAATGTGACCTAGATGCTGTATATATTGCACGACCGCAAGTTAAAGCCATATCTGTCAATTCTAAACCGAACGAACTCGACAGCAAACAGGTGGCGAGAAGATAACAGGACAGGGAGGTGGGAAAGATGGCGTTTGAGTGCACATGTGCGTAACAGACATGGTGTATTTGCGCTGTATATGTTAGCACAGTTTCCACATAAAACATTCCTCACAATAATGATAGAGGTCTGATGCGGCGCCATGGAAACTAAGTCAGCAAAACCTACGGTCATCAACGTGGTCGTACATGCTTTATTTTCTGGTTATTTCTTCTTTTCTTTGGCAAGGAGGGAACTGTGCACATCATTTATGGATTTCTGGACAAACCGCTCGCCTCACTGGATCAGCTGAACCTGTCCCGGATCCACACGGGAGTTCAGAGGGTGCTGATGCTGCGCCCCGACACGCAGTCGCCCACCCTGCCTCCAGACGTGCAGACGCTCGACGTGGTGGCGCCAAATGTCGTCATCCCGAATCAGGAGACCACCTACTGGTGCTTCATCCAGGCGCTGCCTGAAAACATGCCAAAGAACCACATTGTTATGGTAGCTGATAAACGCCTCGAAAAATGGACACACTTAACATGATTTTACAAAGTGGTAAAAGTGGTTACTTTGGATGGAGAATGTGCGCAGGCTTTTATTATGGCTCCTTATTTACTAGCTCGGCTGAAATAAACAGTAAGGGCGTTGTCAATGGTTAGAATCATAAATCTAAGAAAATGTATTAACACAACAAACACATCCCCTCACATCCGTATGGTATTCTCTCAGAAATGTTAACAACTTGCTAATAAAAGAAATAGAAGCAGTTTCACAGCATGTTGCCAAAAACAACATACATTTAATTGTTTTTTCTTATATGGTGTATTCTCACTTTTTCACTTGTTCCTTTTCATTCCATCTCTCTGTCTCCCTGTCAGTATGAGTCAGTGATAACTCCAGGTAACGAGGCCATCGTGCATCACATGGAAGTGTTCGAATGTTCTCCGGATGTCCGCGACGTTCCAGAGTACAGCGGCTCCTGTGACGACAAGATGAAGCCGGGCAAGCTCAACTTCTGCCGACATGTGCTCGCCGCGTGGGCCATGGGTGCAGAGGTATGATGGGAAACGGACACCCAAGAACATCTCTTTACCTCCGTCCTTAAGGGCACCTTTTATATTCGTGTTCCCTAAAAAACAACAGAAAAAATAGCCACAAAAATCATTCCCACCACTTATCTGAATATAACTTTTCTGATGAGCATGAAGTCTGACAACAAAAAAACAGATAGATAAAGCAGAATGAACACATACATCAACGAGTTTTCTAATACGCATAGCAGGTGTCTAATTGAGAAAATAGTTGCCCCCGTATCCACTACAATAGAAAAACAATAACTCCTTTGCTATTAATATCCAAGCCTAGAACAAGAAAGTCTTGTAACAATCCCACACACAGCACAAGTCTCTATTAGGAGCTTGGAGAAAGTCTGTATGTGGGAAGCAAACGAATCCGAATATTCCCAGATTGCTTTTAAACAGACACTCAACGACAAATCCAAATTTGAACTACAAACGCGTAGAAATCGGTCACTTAGAAACAGGACGAAAAGGTTAGATCACGGCTGAACTTGTGCAAGTGGACTACCTGATTAACCACTAGAAAAGAGACAAGGTCACGTCCGCTCTCCTCCGGTGCAGGAGGAACACACCTGTTCTCCTGAGCCGCGTCAGGCGCTCATTCATCAGGCGGCAAATCACTTGTGTTCCGCCGCTTCAAACCTGTCGGCTGACCAAGCAGGCGGCCCCGCTGGTCGCGTAAAGCAAAGAGGACAGGAATACAAATCCGCACCCCAGCCAGCCCCGGTGCCTCTCGGATTGGATTATGTGCCGGACAAACAAAAAAAAAAACAGCAAGATGCCTTCTGTGAGCTGTGAAGACAAGATTAGGTGGGAAATATTCAGGCCTCTTTCATCACCTCTTGATGTTGTTGTTTCATTCTGCCTGGCAGCGCATCAGAAGGGAAACTCGGCCGTGCAGGAAGAACAAACATGGGAGGAATGGGATGTTTGAGAGGGAAGGGAAACAACAGGATGAAACATCCTAGAGAAAAAGAAATGTGTGTGGAGTGCAGACCGCTGGGGCCTGTTGATGTTACCGTCATGACACGAGACATGATTAAATGAAACATTTGGCTGCGTCTATCAGACAAAGCGGCTTAAGGTGGCTGGAAATAGGTGAGGGGGCTGATGATGAAACAAGTAAAATATCATTTCCCTGACAAACGCATTAATGCCTTGAACTATGGGGGCAAGCAGTGACTCAAGAAATATTTTTTTTTATCCCACAATAAGCAGAACACTTCAGAATCCACAGAGCAAAGAGGGTGAAACACAAAATATACCTCACAAGTAGCAAATCTATTCATATTCACTCACATTTGTATCAATAATCAGTTTTGTCTCAATCACTTTCAAATCTCGTTCTTTCTCACAATGTGTCCCTGTTAAAATGATAGAATATGTGGGTGGGTGGGGTTTGTCAGTCATCACCAAACATATGAAGAGAAAACCAACAGTGCGGCTGTGGAGGCATCTATTATCTCTGCACTGAGGGAAAAAATAAATTATTTGGCCCATTTGGGTGACTATATTTTTGTGATGCTCAAACAACATTTGCCATCAAAAAGGAATGAGCGAGGATGCTAAAGAAAAGACGGTTAAATACGGCTTGAAGGTTGGGGATTAAAGTCCAAGCAAAAAAACAATGTTAAAAATATTATGTTATTTTATGTTTTCATTTTAACCAAAATACCATCTTTGTCCAATTTCTTCTAATATAAAGTGTTAGTAAATAAAAACATTCAACAAGCTATTGTGAAGATGTAAAATGCAAAATATAAAATACAGCAATAACAGATATGCAATTGTATTTTGACGTTGGCATACTCAACAGCCCTCAATCAGCTGTGGTGCACGTAAAGACGTGTCTTTGCTGTGGGACTAATGAATGAGTGGATGTTTGTGCGTTTGCAGGCTTTTTACTACCCTCTTGATGCAGGGATGCCGATGGGTGGACCAGGTTCCTCGAGGTTCCTTCGTCTGGAGGTCCACTACCACAACCCTCTCCTTATTTCTGGTACATACGCACTCAAGCCCATGCTGCAACACATGTCCTCTGTTTCCTTCTCTTTCACAAACACACACACACACACACACAGCGCATGTTCTTAGATCATAAACCACAGGTAAACTAGGTGTTGAGTTCTTCTCTCGATGCAGGCCGCCGGGACTCCTCGGGGATACGGTTGCATCACAGCCGGAGTCTGAGGCGGTACGATGCAGGGATCATGGAGCTGGGCCTTGTTTATACTCCCATCATGGCTATCCCACCCAAACAGCACACCTTCTACCTCAATGGATATTGCACCTCCAAGTGTACACAGACTGTATGTATACAGAAAACTACCAACGCTGGGCAAAAATTCCAGCTTGAATGCTACATATTTCCCCAGGTTTTGGTTCCTCAAGCAGAAGAATTCTGGCTGGTGCTTGACCTTAAAATGTCTGGGGTTTTTTTGTCCATCTGTTCGTCTATCTAGGCTTTTCCTCCAGGAGGAATCTATGTATTTGCATCCCAGCTGCACACCCACCTGGCGGGGCGTGGGGTGAGGACAGTGTTGGTGAGGGGGGGCAAAGAGCTGGAGGTGATACAGGAGGACCAGCACTTCAGCACACACTACCAGGTGAGCAACAGCACGGCTCAGTTGGACCGGAGACCTGCCGTTGCCTGTTGCATCTGATACTTTATTAGCTCTGAGTGAGCTCCACTTTCTACCACACTGTGCTGTAAGCCAGCGGCGATAACAGTCAATATCAATGCCATTGTGCAATTTAATGGTATTCTACAGAAAGTTTAATACCTTCTACAATCAGTCACAATTATAACGGGACAACGGCAGGAAATAATTAGATTAACTAAAATAAAAGGTCACAATTATAACGGGACAGCAGCAGGAAATAATTAGATTAACTAAAATAAAAGGTCACAATTATAACGGGACAGCAGCAGGAAATAATGAATAACATAAAAGATCAACTCGAAATCTGAACTGACAAACAACATTCAAATTGTTGGGAGACACACACACACACTCACACAAAGGGCAGCGAAGGGCATCGGCTAGATCGCCTGATAAAATCTCCAGCTGCTGTTGATGTCAGAGTCATCAGAATGTACCTGTGTGGCAGTGTTGATTCATGTGCTGCAGCCTCATTGTAGACACATGAAGATGTTATAAAACCATTTGCAGCAAAGCAAACAGAACTCTCTAAACACACATACACAGCTAATAACTGTGAAAGCTGCCTCAAAAGGAAATCATCAAAAGCAACCAATGTTTCATTTTGCTGTATAACTATATATGTAAATCACAAAGTGCCCAATTATGCCTTAGATTAAGATGCTCGAGCAGAATTCATTCTAAAAAGGAATTTTAAAAGCAATTCCATTAGCGCTGGAAAAACTGCGACAAAGTGCCGTTTCATTGGCATTATTCGAATCCCATCGCAGCCTTAATTTGAGGTTTGCTGCTCAAAAACACGAAATCCCCAAATTGAAGTTTAATTTTAATGCTTTGTGTTTGTTTTTGCTCATCTTTCTCACAGACGATCAGAGTTCTTAAGAAAATGGCAAACGTTTTACCCGTGAGTATAAAGTCAACCCTTTCCCCTGCGTTTGAGGAAAGCACTGACTGTTACATGTTTGAGTTTTCCACTGTGCAGATGTCACATTCAGACACGAATGGGGAAATTACTACTCTGCAAGCTCAGGCAACTACGTTGGTACGGTAGTGCCCCAGATTTTTATTCCCCCGACTGCATTTAAAGTATTGAATTAGAATACCTTTGCCGCTGAATAAGATGTTTAACTGGAGTGGAAATAGGGACAGTCTGTGAAATTGGTGCACTGATAGAAAGTCCTCAGGAGACAGAAGACAGAACCGCTGCAGCTGGACCCCCCCTAAAAACTCACTGTGCTCTGCTGAACTGCTGGTGTGCTTGGGCTTGGTTCCTGCAGGGTGATGTTCTCATAACAAAGTGTACGTACAACACTGAAGATAGGAGCTCGCCTACAGTGGTAAATTCACCTTGAACGCTGCCGACGGCAACAAAACACTTGAGTATTGCCCTCGTTAATACTTCTTTCATCCTACGCATGCTCTTTGCACCGTGCATCTCCACCTGCCTCGACCCCCAATCCAGATCTCTTGTGTCCTAAGGGAGGTTTTGGCATCATGGAGGAAATGTGCGTTAACTACATTCACTACTACCCTCGAAATAAGCTGGAGCTCTGCAAGAGTCACGTGGAAGCAGAATACCTGCAGAAATACTTTAGCTTCATTAACAGGTAGCACCTCTCTCGCTCTCTCTTTGCTAGTGCTGCTTGTCCTTTATTTTATTTATTTATTTTCATTTGCACCTCCATCTCCTGTGTAACTAAGACCTTTTTGTTTTTAGCCTCCCCCACCCTTCACTCCTGATAACTTCTTTTAATCTCGAAAAAAAACCCCACACGCTTTGTCCTTCAAAGTGAAACTGTTGTTCTCCTCCGACCTATTCCTCCTTTTCTCAATCTCCCGCCGCCTCCTACATTCATCGACTTTCCCCTCAACCTCTGTCCCCTGCTCTCCCCTCCAGGTTCCACGGGAACGACCAGTGCGTGTGCGGTGATGTCGGCGTGACGCAGCAGTATTCTCGGCTGCAGTGGGATGCGTTCGCTGCAGAAGTGCTGGACTCCCTTTATAACACAGCGCCCATCTCCATGCACTGCAACCAGTCCAGTGCACGCCTCTTTCCTGTGAGCCCCTACTCACAAACACAACGATCCACTGCCGAGCAACCAATTAAACAAGTTCTCACACACACAGTAGGCCAACATAAAGTTCTCAGGAGTATTCGCTTCACCATGTAAAGCCGTCATGCGTTAAATAATCTCGAGCGGCCATGGATACAGTCGGGCTCTCAGTGTCGTAGCGTTTGCATTCCATGTGGAAAAGGCCAACACTTAACTTGGAGTGACGAGGGAGCACCAACATTGGGAATGAGCTCTTGCAAAAATGGGTAAAGGGAAATACTGTGTGCTGAGGTTCAAAAACAACTTTTTAGCGCCTCAGCCGGAGACAGAGTGGGCAAAAGCAGAACATTTGGGAACTCGTTATTTATCGCACATATTTAAATATAGCTATTAGACACACAAGCACACCAACTTTAACAGTTTTACCGCCCCTCCGATCACTTTACAGCATCCGACAACCCGCTGCTCGGAGGAAATAATTATGACAATGCACACCGGTTTTCACCTTCCCTGAATGAGATGATTAGCGACGATATCAACGGCGGGAAGAGTAAAGTGGCAAAACACTCTACCAGGATTGAGAATTTCACGCAAAAACACAGTTTAATAGGAAAATACACTCAAAACCACAAAAGAAATGTGCTCGAGTGTATTTTTCAATGACACGTGCAATATATTGTTCAAAAACAACTATGCAGTTATTTAATAAAACCTGCAGTTTAACATCAGGGGTACCACCCTTTTTTGCCAAACAACCCATCAAACCAATATCACAAATCTTTTCCTGCAGGGAGAGTGGGACAAGCAGCCCGTCCCGCTGGTTACATCCGTCCTTGAAAAACCCCGCTACCCCTGTGAGGGAGGAAGAGGAGGAGGAGCAGCACATCCCACCAGCCGTCCCCTCACACCCGGCGCCTGAGTGGACGACGGGGGCATCAGGGCACGAGGGCCCCTCAGCCGCACCTGCAGTGTCGTAGCTTTCTTTGAGGATAAAATTAGTCCCCTTTTGGGGTTTCTGGCAACCGCTGCAGTTCTATGCTTACAGCCTCAGTAGAACATTTATTCGTCTAGTTTCTAAGCATGGGACATGGATTTGAGTGGAGATTGGCATTTGAAAAACAAATAAAAGTCAACCTTTACTACGGTTTAACTTTATTACTTTTACATAGAATGAATAAAGTGACTTCTATTTTCATGCGTCCCTTTTACGGTTTAAAATGTCAATTTTCACTCTTCATGCCACTGCGTGTCCTTGAATTGTTGTTGTGTTAAATAATAAATGTCATGTAAAATTCATTAATATGCATATTTCAGGCATGACATTGTGCAAGACAATGGTCTTTTTTGTTATTCGCACTGGTCAAATAATCGTACAACATTTAACATTTATGAAAACGTGGACTGATTTCAGCAGTATTCATATCACACCAAGAAAAGAAGAGACATTCTTCAAACGGAAAAATACCATTGGACATGCTGTGTAAGAGGTCCCGAAGTCATGTTTTATTAGTCGGTTTCACATTTACCAATGACATTTTCTTATTAACCTAAGACACTACAGAGAGCGGCCATTGCAATGATTAATGGCCTTCTGGGCCGAATCCATGAATCATTCCACATTAGTAAACATTTTGTGCTGAACATGCAGCAACAGAGCGCATAGTAGCCCTACATACAAATGCCTTCTTCAACACACTTTTTTGGGCTTCTGTTCACGGCGATGAACTTTGTTGGGTCAATTGGGCCCAAACTGTGTTGATTCAAGCGGCTGGAGACAAATACGGATCCCGGCTGACGAAGCAGATTAGTGTAACCGAACAGCAAAACAACAGAAAATGTGAGCCCTTAAGAATGCCTGAATTGGCAGACAAGTCTTATTAAATAAAAATGCATCTGTTAAAAAAAACTAGAACGGACCGCAGCAGGAGTTTAATGCCGCAGAGCAAAGTAACAGGGAACAAGAAGTTTCTTACGAAAAACTCTTTTCTTTCCCCAGCAGGCTCACGGTGCTTTTCTTCTCCATTTCTCTACAACTATGATTAACACTCCTTATTATCAGGACATGATAACAGACACCATTTTTTTTTATCAAACTGCTATAGGTAGTACAACGTTGAAGACTGAAATAGAAATAGACCAACATTCTAAACTAGCTTAATTTGACTGTAAACAGCAAATACGGTTTAATTCAGTTTTTGTTTTACTAACTAAAGATGATCTTGTGCGGTTAAGGCCTGCTTTTTTTCCTGGATTGATTTCATCAGTCAGCTGGATCACGATTGGTTCCTTTCCCGTTTAACCAGGCGTATGTACTCCATCAACCATGTTGATTACTAAAGACAGTAAGAATTAAATTTACTTCATATCAAAGGAGAAGTTCCCCCTCTCAAACCCATAGAGGGTCAGAAAGGTTTGGCATAACAACACATCACTCATACCAGAATCAAACATGCACCTTTTATATCCTGATTTCAGACCATCTCTTCTTTAACTTTTACGACAGACACATTTAAGATGCATAGTATTGACCAAGAGTCCAGCACGTTAAGACCAAATCAGCTCCAAATACCACAGTTGCACCTCTGAACACATTGTGTCCTCTTCAGTTTTCACGTGCGCGGCCCCGCTCACTCATAGATGCCCTTGATGCGTTTGTTCTCGGGGTCAAATGGGGATTTGAGGTGGGCTTTGGCCTTGTACGTCACCCCCATCCTCTCCAGTGTAAACTCCCCCTTTTTTATGAAATCGGCACTCACCTGTTAAGGAGAGGAAGAGATGAATCAGAGGACGAACATGGGAGGAGATTTTACCATTTCGGGAGATGAGGTAACAAAAAAGGAGATTAAAACACTCTTAATGAAGAAGTGTTTCCAGCTGCGCAATTTCACGGCGTTCGAATCCGATAGTAGAGAACGGCGCACAGTTAAATAAAAAAACACTGAATACGATCCACGATTCACTCATGAGTCAATGTCAGCAGCTCATTTTCACTGAGTGACGTCCTCCCTGCAGCTCTGCCACTGATCTGCCGCTCTCACTCACCCACCCACAAACCCACGACTCAGCTTTTACTACTTCCATGTCCGGGGAAGAAAACCCCATAACTGCCGTCTGACTGTGACTTGAATGGATGGACTTAATTAACGAGCTTGGCCCAACAGTATTTGATGGCGCACACACGCTTAACGGTAAATCCACTCATTTCTCATTGACCACAGATGCATGTATAGTCCTTTCAGTCTGACCGCCAATGGAATTGGGGGGGGATACATTTTAATGGTGTGCTGAATCAACTTCCTTATTAGCCGTCATACCACAGAGCAGTGAAAGGGCTACACACAACAACAAAAACACACAATGGAAGGAGAGGAAAAGGGAGAGCAGTAGCGCACAAAGCAGTGCAGACACGTATTTTTCGCATATATGTATGTGTGTTTAAGACACGTCAGCCTTCAGAAGCCAGTGATGTGATTCAAGTGGATGTGCTGTGTCATACTGAGTGACAGGAGACAAGATCTCTGTCTGCTTTGCACTGGCTCCCTGTTAAATCAAGAATAGAATTTAAGGTTCTTCTCCTCACCTACAAGGCGCTTGCTGGTGAGGCACCTTCTTATCTTAAAGAGCTTGTAACACCGTACTGCCCTGCAAGGCAGCTGCGTTCTATAGATGCTGGGTTACTTGTTGTTCCTAGAGTTATTAAAAGTAGGATGGGAGGCAGAGCCTTCAGTTATCAAGCTCCTCTTTTGTGGAACCAGCTTCCACTTTCAGTCCGGGGGGCAGATTCAGTCCGCTCCTTTAAGATGAAGCTTAAAACTTTCCTCTTTGATACCGCTTATATTTAGGGCTGGCTTAGGTTTGCCTGGACCAGCTCTTAGTTACGCTGCTATAGGCTTAAACTGCCGGGGGACTTTTTAGGACACACCGAACTCCTCTCTCTCTCTCTCTCTCTCCCCTTTTACTAAAATCCACGTTGCATTAATGCACATGACTAATTCAGCTCCTTCCCGGGAGTTCTTTGTGCTTTCTCGCCGAGCAGGTCTCTGCAGATCGTAGTTCGGTCAGGACCCTGGTCCTGACTCTGGCCGTGGCCCTGCTGGCACCTGCTGCTGCTATCATCATCATCATCATCATCATCATCATCATAATTTTAAATATGATTCATACCACTATTGCCCTTTCCTAAAATCTTTGCTTTCCCTCCCCACAGTCTTATGTGGATGGTGGTTCGATCTGATGGTGGTGGCCCCTGCAGTTGTCCTGTCGTACATCTGGCCGGCTACTTGGAATTCTTTGAATCATTTCTGTTATAGAAATTGAATGTATTCTACATCTGTATGAGTCATTCTGTACACATGACATCCATTGCAGTCTGTCCATCCCAGGGAGAGGGATCCCTCCTCTGACGTTCTCCCTAAGGTTTCTTCCCTTTTTTCCCTGGAAGGGTTTTTTTCATTTTTTGGGGAGTTTTTCCTGTGCCGATGTGAGGGTCTTAGGACAGAGGATGTTGCATGTGTACAGACTGTAAAGCCCTCCGAGGCAAATTTGTAATTTGCGATTTTGGGCTATACAAAATAAAATGAATTGAATTGAATTGAAGATCCCTCAGACCGGTCAGTCCGAGTGTGTGCGTGTGTGTGTGTGTGTGTGTGTGTGTGTGCACGTGCATTAGAGCGAGTGCATTTCAGGGACTGAAGCGCTCAACAAAGCCAGGGGTCGATCCGCTTTGTTTTGTATTGCTGGTCCCGACTCAGGCGTGGAAATGAGCGCACATACACACACTAGGGCACACATGTTTATCACACACATGTGCATGCAGTGTGTGTGTCCTGTGTACTGAGCATATAGTCACACAAACAGTGGTGGCACATGGCCAACAGCTTGAGGCTATGATAGTCCCAAAATTAAGAGAAAGATTATTCAACAGAGAACCATAAAAGCCTAAAGGAAGGGACCCATTGTGGAGGTACATGTGTAAGTGTTACGTGTTTAAGGCCCTTACCACTCCTCCATCAGGGTTGCGGATATATCCATAGCCGATGGTTTTGCCGACAAAGAAGCCGTAGTCAGAACGCCGTAGGTGACCAACAGGAGTGCCGTTTCGGAAAATGGCCTCCAGACCGAACATTGGTATTTTCCTGGTGGAGAAAAAGAGGAGGGAGTGTCCCTCATTCACAATCTTTTTACGCAATACATCCGCACATCTTAATGAGCATAACGTTTCATAACGCACATTTGGTAAATTCATCAATATTAAGAACTCTGTTCCCAAGTAAGACGATTGTATACACATTCATGTTATGGTTCTATATAATCAATTTGTGTCAGTCAGTCTAAATGGCTTCACTACACAAAGCTTCATTTTTAAAAATGTCAATAAATCATTGAATGTTCTTCCCTTTTCATCATTGCCTTTCTGACTCGCATGTAATCACAAGCGTTACGGACTCATCAATGGTGAAGCAGACGATGCGCCTCCTCAGCCCCTCCTCCTTCTGCCTCTCCAGCCGCTCGCGGCCCTGGAACGGGATGGAGCTCTTGAGTTTGCAGGTGAAGCCCAGCCCCGACTCCAACGGGGTGTCATCGGGACGAAGGTCGGCGTGCCAATGTCTGTAGCCTGAGGAGCAGGGAGGGAGAGGAAGAGCGTGAGGAAACACCAGATGAAAGCTTCACTGTGCGCGCGCTGCACCTGGTTCTTAAGTCACCTTTCTCTATGCTGAGCGAGTCGATGGCCCTGTAGCCCGAGTTGATGATTGCGTGCTTTTCACCAGCGGCCATGACGGCGTGGTAGACGGCGAGGCAAGAGTCTTTGGGAATGTGCAGCTCCCAGCCGAGCTCTCCGACAAATGACAGACGCATGGCTCGCACCTGGACGAGAGAGCGGAGGATTAGTGTGATTAGTTCACAAACTAGCTTCATGCGTTTTTCTCCAACCCAAACGGGGGGAAAGAAATGTAATAAGAGGAAAGAAAAATCTCTCAGATAGTTTCCCCAGTGGGTGCTGTGAAAGCCAGGCCATCTGGTCAGCCAGGATCCCCACGGGCCCCATATGTACATCATGAATGGAGGCCAGTAGGCCCAGGCTTATTCACAACAAACACACACAAGCGCACATCTTATGCACACTGTAACTTATATATTTACCAGACAAACATGAGGACAGGGACACGCAGGTATAAAAATGGACACAAACATGGATTCACATGACCGAACACACACCGGATTCCCAGCATTCTCACTTCAACGGTTGACCCGCATAGAGAGACTCCAATGAGCTACGAGGGGAGCAGAGGGCGAGAGAGAGAGAGAGAGAGAGAGAGAGAGACGTGTCCTCGCAGCAGTGCGGCCGTTAAAATGTCACCACAGACGAGAACTGCAACCGGCTGGAAGACCGCACAAGCAAGGCGCACGCACACACGCACACAATTTGCACAAAACACTCGCGCAGAGCTGTGAGAAGACGCCGACTGTAATCACCGGAGCGTTGCATAATTCATGCAATAGCAACTAAGACCGGGGGCAAATGTGTGTGGACATATGCGTCGCTGCATGAGCCGGTACAACATGTTCATTTTTTTTGACCACAGGCCAGGAACAGAGTGGAGGTCAAACCGAGTCGCCTGACGGCACGATTGGTTGTGAGCCGAATGAAAAATGCAGCTGGGTTTAGAGCGGATGAACTTTTGGAGCTTTGATCTCAGGGTGGAAAGGGAGGAAGAAACGGGACGTTGTAAGCGTGCACAGTATTGATATCCAAGTAAATCACGAGGACGCCTGTCAAAAAAAAGAACCTTTGAAATAAAAATAAATTCTGTAAGTGTATTCGTGCTTTTGTTATTTCACCGACAAGCACCCGGTCCAAGATTTGCCGTGTTCCTACCTGATGCCCTGCTGCGCTGACAACCTTGTGTGTAGAGAAGGGGAACTCTTCGTTGCGCAGGTCTGTGTCCAACACCTCTTGCAGCACCTCTCGGCTGCACATCAAGAGAAAACACAGCGGTCGCCAATCAGTTAATGTATCTTGCGTTTGAACTCGCGCCCTTGTGTGTGATGTGAGATACTTCTGAATCCCTTATGGAAGCCCAAATTGATCAACATCCTAATTGTTTAAAGAGAACACTCCTACAAAAACTACAAGCGCCCTTCTAATATTTGCTGTAGAAACGTAGCATCTCTCCTCAGTCCACAAACAAACACACATACATGAAAATCATACATTACATAAATATGACTCAACAGAAAAGGGGGGCTAAGTTTAGCTTATTTTGCTTCGCGTGTGTTCGGGAGTGGGCAGGTAGAGGCTTCTTCTGGTGTGAAAGGAAGCCAGGGTTGAAGATATTTGAGGCTGGGGTTCAGCTACACGTTAGTGCATCCGTGTGTGGGCGTCCATCAATGTGGTCACAGCTGGATGTAGAAAAGTGGGAAGGAGGGTTAAGTCAATGGTGATGAAAACCTTTCCTGCATACATACATACATTCATGCATCTGGCAGTACGGTGAACGGGCTAATGTTCTCTCCAGGCTTTCCTCCATTTCGTGTTCTCCTTCAAGCAAAGCTTTAATCACTGAACTCTTGTGACCGAGAGCAGGGCCAATTAGCTATATATAATCACTGAGTTGCTCTGTGTTTGTGTGCATGTTGGGTTGGGGAAAGAGTCCGGCTCAGTGGAGAGGCAAGACAGAGACATTCAGCCGTGGCTCATCAGAGGATGCAAATATATACGTTGCTCTCTTGCAGGATATTAGATTATTTCCTACATCAAAAATTAAGTTCATAATTAAAGCAAACAATCTAGCACAGTTTCACCCTTTGGATAATGCTTCCAAAGCTGTGTGAGCGTAAAATATCCGAGTCTCGACACCCTGCCGCCTGCGCACTGTGGAGAACTAGAGTGAGACATTTCTGGGCGACAAATGCATTTCCATAAACGCTGCAATATTTCATCACGACAAATTTTTTAAGCGATCAAATTGGTTTCATGAGGAAACAAACCCAAGAAACAATATGAAGGATCTCAGAATCATTACAGCACTGCAGAGGGAAGCAATAAAGATGCTAATCTTGTCTACATTAAATGGCACTCACACAAGGAAACATCCGCCGATGCAAAAACAAACTCTACGTGCGCTTTGGACGCGTAGGCAAACTCCATGAATTTCATAATCAGCATTGTTTCAAATATTTAAATATATCATCTTGCCAGCCACGTGGTTAGGTACACTCGCTCAATTGCTTCTTAACACAAATTGCTAATAATCCAATCACACAGCCGCAACTCAATGTATGTAGGCATGTAGACGTGGTCAAGAAAACTTAGATTTGGGAAAAATTAAGGCACTTTGAACATGGCATAAACGACATGGAAGCATGATAGTGGTGGAGGTGGTACAACGTGGCCCGTAGTTCCAATCTAACATGGTTAAACTGTCGCAGCCGACCGGAGTATTGTTGCCGACCATGTCCATCCCTTTAAAGACCACAGTGTACCATATTTTGATTGCTAGTTCCAGCAGGATAATGCACCATGTCACCATGCTCATACCATCTAAAATTGGTTTCTGACAATGACAATGAGTGACGATCAGTCCACCAATGGCCTCCACAGTCCCCAGATCTCAATCAAATAGAGCACATTTGGGCAATTCATTAATGCAATTAATCGTGATTAAATATTTTAATCGTTTGACCGGAGAGTTCCATCCCTGCCAGCAACACACTGATTTCTGGTTTGACGTAAGCAATGAAAGTGTGAGGGACAGAATGTGAGAAAGGGGAGGAGGACCCTGAGAATAGACCATTGAGCAGAAGTCTTGGGATGAGAGTTGGAGCAGAATAACACCCACAGAGCCCGGAGGGTTGAGAGCTTGGAAACTTAAGACAGAAAATTAGAAAAAGCCTCACAGAGACAAAATCGACCTGGCAACACAGAAAGCAGAGTAGAGGGGGGGGGGGAAAGATAGTTGAGGAGTTCAGAGGACGAGATGGAGAGGAGGTAAAAAGGTGGCCTGTCTTGCTGCAAGGGGAGAGAACAAAGGGAAAAATGTCAAGCTTGAATCACATCCGTATTTGAATGTGCAGCACCATTCCCCTGTGCCTTACACGCTTCTCATCCCAAGATGTTGAAATCATTGGAGCATGCTTCTGATGAATGAGAGGTAAAGCTGGAATGCTGTGAAATGTTTAGTTTTTACTATGAGACGCTTGCATGGCAAAAAAAAAAAAACATAGATCGAATGATGTGGCATTCAAGATCCCCACATGACGGACTCAGGTTGCTCTTCGTGTGCTTTTCGCAGGTCCCTCTATGCCTAAAGGTTAGAGAGCAACGGGTCCTGCACTCGACCTAACCCAAGGCGTCAACCACTAGTGCAACGAGTAATCCTCATTATTGTCGCTTAAGCAGATGAAAAATTGATTCTAATTTACTTTGCACGGCTTTACAGCATTGTGAAGAAGCCAACAGCCACATTAAATTGCGGAATTTGCCTCCGGCCTTTCTGCTTCCTCTTCCTGTTTTCAAATCAACCTCTGTCCCTGTGTTATTTCACCTGCTATGCCTCTGCCCAAGTCATTAAAAGAGGCACTTAACCCGCTCTGCTGTGATCGATCCAACAGCTCGTGCTTTCGGTTTCCGCGCCCATCGTCTGCAGGATGTGTATCAAAACCCCTCTTTAGAGTTACCTCCTTGTTTCCTCCTCTCCTCCACCACCACTCACTCCTTTTGTCCCTCCTCTCAGCTGGATTTCCATCATGTCTTCATGTTCATTTGTCGGCCCCCTTTCTTTTCTTTGCCCACCTCTTGGGTCCCTGGATGCTGATCATCCCCATGTCCTCGGAGTGGTCCGTCAGATGGCAGCGGAAGCCTTGGTCCTGAAGAGTTGTTCTGATGTGGTTCCAGTTGTGTTCTGCTACACCGCCTCCGATGGCCAGGTAGTACGCGTCACCTGGAACAAGGGCGGTAAACCAAAGAAGTTAGCGGGAGCACGACAAAACTGTTGACAGCGAAACATCAAGCAAAAACAACAGCAGAGTAAGAAATAAGAAGACCAAATGACGGATCGGCAGATAAAATAAAAAACAGTTAAAATGACAAAAACACAACAGTGGCAGAATGATAGAGAGAAGAACGCAATAACAGAGAGAGCAGTCGATCAGTAGAGCCGACTGATATGAAAACAACACACTCTCTTTCTCCGTTTCTCACCGTCGGACTGCGGCGCGAGCGGCAGGTTGGCAGCTCCGGGCTCCAGTCTGCTCACCGTCAGGTCAGCCTCCGTCCCTCCGTTCTTATTCAGCATGCAGGTGTACACCGTGGAGCCTGAACGCACACGCCGTTTATTTATGCTTGCAGGACTTTTTGAAGAGCCAATTTAAAGAGCGAGAAACCTTGAAACAATGCCAACATTTTAAAATCAATTCAAGTTCACAACCTGTTGAGGGAAAAACAATTATGAATCTCTGGCTCGGACATGTGACCCTCGTCTTACCAGAATCACAAGCCATTTATTGCTACATATGTTACACAAAGGAATTTAACTCAGTGTGTATATTGTTTTAGCGAAGCACAGGTCGGCCTGCTGTGACCGTGGATGTTCTCGGGGAAATGTGACGGCTCTAAGTGAGACAAAAAGGAGAGGGTGATGGAAAAAAGAGACAGAGAGAGCAAAGTCACCGTGTGTCATCGAAGATGTCGAAAAAGCTTTTTGAGCAGCCACCTTCGTGGGTGGGGTGAGATCTGGTTGTCAGACTCAATGGAGGATAATAAACCGTAAGTAGATGTTAGTACAGAAATTACGTAGGCTGCGGCTGTGAAAGCTCAAAGCACGAATAGATAAAAAGGTTTCTTGCTTTAACTTCAATCATTATGATCAAGTAAATGTTGATTGCATAATCTAATGGCCATGGAATAATGACCCCAGCGGCGCATTCTTTGGCTCCCCGTTAAGCCTCAAAGGCAAATCTCCTGGGAACAGAAAAGAAACGAGTCCACCGAAACGGGAAGACGGTGGTGCTTGTTTCCCACGACAGCTATCGAACGGTTATAAGCATTGAACATATATCACACATACTAATGGGATTAGATGATTCCGATGATTACTGACCATTTTGTATTATTTAGAATCACCCGTTTTAAAGCAGCTGGCAGTTTGTTGATCTTGAAAAAGGTTTTAGAAGCATATTTCAAGAGACAATAAACTGGAACGTTTTGTGGAGGAGTAGACGGTTGTGTTCACATTTTGGCATGCGGATAAATCCCCCTGTCATGTATCTGCGCTCTCCATTCTGTCAATCTTCCCTCCCATCTGTCCGTCTGTGCATTTGTGCGCGTGTGTGTATGTGTGTGTGTGTGTGCGTCTCTCCTCGCTGCAGCAGACTGACCTGGCTTCTTGTTGACATCAGCTGTGAAGAGCCAATCAGCCGCCTTCTTGGCATCTGGTCCGGTAAGATAGAACTTCCCAAAGTAGGACATGTCAAACACGGCCACACCATGTCTACATGAGAGGCACTCGGACTTAATCTGCAATGAACACAATTACATTTCAGCCTTAAAGTGGCAGTTTACTTCCACCACGCAGAAACGTGGTATTGTCCTCGTAGGCAGGCTTGAGCTACGGCCAAACACGTGTTCTGTAGAAGTAGAAGCGTCCAGCTTGGGACTCCTTACTTTGGTTTGTACTTTGTGCACCGTAAACCTCCTTAACTGTTCCACCATCAAATTATCATTTCCCATGAGGGCGAATGCTCCCTTTGCCTCACGGGACCGTTTAGAGAGCATCACACACTTTATTCATCTTTTTAGCTGAATTACATTGTTATACTAAATAACACATAATTGAACACAGACACACACACACACACACACACACACACACACACACACACACACGTTTCTTACCACGTGATGATGTGGAGGGAAGTCAAACGTGTACTCGTTTCCCAGCAATTCGTTGTACTTGTAGCTCACATTCTTCTTGATGTCGTAAGCCCCGTAGTAATCATAATCTTTAAGCTTTGCAAAAACAAAGAACAACAAAATGTTAGAAGCGTTTTTGATAATAATTATATTATTAATGACAATCATTATTGTCTCCATGTGCAGAGAAGAACTAAACATCGGGCCGGATACTCTGTCGTCCTTGACTGGCAGTCTTTTCCAAACTGTCCCTTTCAAGCCTTGTGGAAATAAAATTGCATCTCAATTGTTTATGTCTTTCCGAGGGCTTTGATTGAATACATGGTCGTGAATAAATCCTGCACGCTCGCATCCGTGTGTGTGTGTGTATGTGCGACTCTTACAGGAGCGGCCCCGTCCCTGTTGAACCAGCCGGGTCGTTCCCAGCCGTGCCGCTCCTGGAACACGCAGCCCTGCTCCGTCAGCACCTGACAAACACAAACACAAACAAAGATAAACCAGATCACTAGTCGCAGTTTCATCACAACAAGCATTCTTTTTTTTTTAAACATGCTGGGCAGCAGATTACCTTGCCTAAATGTTTAATGAGCTGAGATGTGATGGTCAAACACTATCTTAGCAACAACAACAAAAAAAAATCCCAGTTTTTTTGAGCGGCGTAGAGCTATTTCGGCGCTCGCCGTGGTCCTTGTTAAAACTGACAGTCGCCCACAGTCGGTAGGTATGTTCTGCTACGCTCTCATCCTAGCAGCCAGCTAGCCGTCTCTTGCCAGAACTTCCCACACCGAGCTATATTTACCCCCCCCCCGCGCTACCGAGGTGGAGAAAGCGTGTGAGCAGCAGAGTCAGCGACGGCCCCGTTTGTACTCTTAAATAATGTCGTATTGCCTCCTAAGAGCAGACAGTCTCATTATTTGCACGAGGGCAGCTGGTCAGAAATCTGAAGTAACCCTCAGCCATAATACATAGCAGGACCCATTAAGAAGAGGACCCAGGAGGATAAACAAAAACAATGCAAAAATAGCAATTAGACCTTTCCTGCGTGTATTCCTTTTTTTCATCTGCCGGCTCTCCAGCAGCAGGACGGCCAGTTGCTAGGTGATGGCACTGGACGAGTGATTAGCAGGGGTCTAATGGGCATGCGGCCGAGGGTTGGACCAACCTCGTCTCGCAGGGACAGAGGTCTCCTTCAAGCTGCAGTCTACCTGAGAGCAATTATTCGAGTCTTCTCGGCGCTCTGTTCTGTAGCTGCTTAGCATAAAAACCGGTCAGAAAACATAATATTTCCTCTTTCACTGGTTGTGCAAATTAAAGTATTTTGTGCTGGATATAGAAAACCGTAATGTAAGATTTTGGACTTTAGTCTTAAATGGTACAGTGTCAAACAACAGGACACATGACGTGCCACAGCTGCAGACTCACACCATCTATTGAGCCTTTGAGGTGTCAATCAGCTTTTGTGTTTTACAGTAGATAAAGGACTTAATTTTCACGATCAAATTACAAGCCCTCTAAAGGCCACCAGGATTTTCTGATCAGCGTGCGGGATGTGATGAAGGGGTTCTGATGCCGATAGCGGCATTTACTGTTTACTGTCCGGTTCTTTGACGCTCAGCATACGTCACAAGCATGTTGCTGATATGCTAGTATGATGGCTAATGTAACAAACGTTTTGGGATTTTTCTTTATACTTGTATTGGTCACTTATTTAAAAAAAAAAAATTAAATCAGATAGCAACAAATACAGAACACAATTAGAGGTTTGTCTTCACAATCTAATCAAACGTTCACTACGGAGATGCAAGCTACTGACCTACTGAAGAAAAAAAAAATGTAAAAGTTGCCATCCCTCCATGTCTTTGTGCTTTCAGTGCATCTTAAAAAAGCCCTTTGGGCAAACTGATTAACTATGAATGAAAGATGTCAGGAAAGCTAAATAAAACAAGCTGAGAGTAAACAGCAGGCATGATCTGACAAAACGCACTAAAGACCCAATTGGTTTGACAGTAATGTGTTCTGAGCGAATGCCTGCACGCGTGAGCCGAAATTGCAACAGTTAAAAAGGTGAATGAAGTCTAGAAGAGAAAAGCAAGGCTAAGTGGGTCATTAATGCATAAAATATGGCGGTGAGGCCCATTAGGACTTTGAGTCGGGCTGAGGAGAGAAAGGAAGCCGGCGGACATCCGAGACCGAGCTACCGAAGCCAAGTGTATCATTTAGAGTCGAGTTGTCGAGGATCGCATTAATAAAAGTAACTCCTATGCCAGAGCATGAATCAGCCGTTTGTCGGCCGCTTTGAGCAGAGGAGACATCAGGAGAGAGGCAGGGGGGGGAGACGGTGTGCGCACCTGCAGAGAGCACGGCCGGAGACGAGGGTCACAGTTTGACAGATGATATCTTGCGTCGCCGGTACTTTGGGACACGCTTGGCAAAAACATCCAGTGAAAGACGCGGAAAAGCACAAACACACAGCGGTTCCAAATCACACAAAAGCGGATTGGAACGCGAACAAAAGGCAGTGACAAACGCAGGAAGACGGAGAGAGGAAACGGAGATTAAGTATGAATAGGAGAGGCAATAGTACTGGGGAGGGGAGGGGGGGTTGTCAAAAAGAGAGGAGACGAGAGACATGCGAGTGAAGGCTGTGGGTAGATGCACGGCGAACGAAAGAAGGAGGCAAGTTAGAGGCTTGAAAGAAGAAGTGAGTCACCAAACCTCTAAAAATGTAGGAAGTGAACAAAGATGACTGTTGGGTTTACATGGCAGCATAGTTGATCATGTGACTTTAAGGAGGTACACCGGTTTCATCATGTTCACAAAGCTTGTGTATAGGGCTTTGCTTAAGCCAAAAGGTGTCGGTCACACTTTCACAGAACTGCCTAACGCAACAGAGCCAAAGTTATCCTTGATACCGATCAAATTGAGGAAAAAATATATATGGATATGGTTTTGTAACATTGCAAGAAGGCTTTAAAAAGATAAATAATGATCTAATTTAACTTAACTTTAATATAAACAAACACCGTTTGTGTAACTTTAGGATATTCAAGTGAACAACCTTCTCTAAATATGAAACGGACCGACGAACTAGCCAAGAAAAGTTACTGTGTGTGTTGCCGGTTATCCAAGTACAACATGTTTAAAAATGTATGAATAGTTTATACTTTTCATCCCCTTTTCCTTTCATTATTAAAGCAATAGTCGTTAGACGTTAAAAAAAAAAAAAGATGGCAACCGATGGCGACTCATCTACCTGATGAAAAGGGTCCTTCCTCATGTTGCGGCTGGCCAGCGGCTCATCAAAGGGAAACACCACAGAGTAGTTTTTTGCGTAGGACTCATGGCTCCTTTCTCTGATCCAGCTCGCGTTGTCTGTCAGCGAGTTATGGAAACGCCTGCGACAGGAGCGAGAGAACATTCACAAAGGATGAACGCTCATTAAAAGCCCCGATCACTCGGACATCATTATTCCGTCTGCAGCTGTCATCGTCAAAAACACAAACGTTCTGCTACAGAAACCTCGCGGGATCACAGGTCACTGCTCAAATACTTTCAAGTTCCACCTCGGTGGGTTTGAAGACAGTCTTGCTGTGCGTTGATGTACCTGATGTCGTAACTGTACATATCCTTCTCAGGGCGGCCGTGTATGATCCAGTGAGCCAGCTCACTACCACAACCGCCTCCCAGCATCATGCCTGACAAAACACACACACACACACACACACACAGAAACGGTTCTGAAAAGCATCTCAAATGTTAAGCGGATCCCGAAACGAGCAATTAAGAACTCAAGCCTGGCAAGTGGAAGTTGTCTAGGGCGGGAATCGTTGCAAAGACCAGATGGAAGTGGCGGACAGACAGAGGGAGGGAGGCGTGGCTGGGGCACGACGCCGGTCCAGGATGAGACACAAGAGAAGGGGACGATAAGCGTCCCGCCAAGGCTGTTGATCCGGAAGCCGACGCAAAATCTAGGGCTGATGACCCTGTCGTTGGGTCACCAGGGCGACGATTACGGAAGCCAAACACCCCGGTGACCCGAGTCCAGCACTGAAGGCGTGTCCGAGTAGCAGGACAAAGTGCTCTGCAACATAATTAAGCAAATAAGCTGCTTTCGTCCATCAAATATTGTGAATCTTGAGTTTTGACTTGAATTGGGTTTTGGTTTAGAGCTGCAGTAATTCATAAACAAGTAATTCATTGTCCTTAGTTGAATAATAATTTAGTCTCTCAAAATCTCAAATTACCTGCTAATGAAAATTATAGTTTTGAGAGTGGAAAATCGAAAAAAAAAATTTTTTCCATTAATCTCTCACTCCGATTGCTTTTCTGCAGGACGGTGAGTGCGTCTCATTATTTCGGAGCCTGGATGTGTCGTGTGACCTACAAAGGATTGTTCTGAACTGTGTCCCATCATTTGACCCTTGCCCCCGGCTGCCCCCGAGCAATCTGACCTCATCGGCTGAACCGAAGCGGCTGCAGCTGCGATTTCGTGTTTTACAACCCCGACAAACAAACAACACCGGCGATCGAATTCAATTGCCAACATCCAGTCCCCAAAACAGGCGTGGTAATGAACTGCTCCTTTCCGCCCTTCTTGTGTTTTTTTGCCCATAATTTGCATGCATTGTGTGCATGTTGTTCACACGTGCAACAACATGCACAACACGCAGCAGCACGTTCTGTGTGTCCTTGCATCCCCCCTTCTCCTTCCCTCACAGCCTGCCTCCTCCCTTTATCCGTCCTCGCTTCTCTCATCTGCAGACACGGTTACTCTGGGCCGAGCCCGGCTGGATGGATGGATGACGGAGACTAAAGAGGAGAAAGCCAGCAAAGCGAGGTGGTGCTGATGCGTGTCCCCCCCCCCGAGATCACCACACCGATGTGGGAACCTTTATGCTCGTGCTTCCTCTCTGCCGTGTCACTTCTCCTCCACTCCCCCCCATCCCCCCTCCGATCCGAATCTCACACCCCCCGTTCGCTTATTGCGTGCGAACATTTGTTCCCGTGTACGCCGTTTTCTATCACTCTCAAAATGATTTTTAAATAGCTTCCCGGCGTGTTCTGACATTTCCAATGATGCCGCTGGTCAATCAGAAATGCTTTAAAGAGAGAGGGGAATTATATTCAACCTTTTCTGGCTCAGAAGCCTTTGTGTGCAGGTTGTTTTGCAGGGGGAAAAGAAATCAATTGCACTTTTCACCCGACACAATGGTCAAAGCATTCCCTGCATCGCCTCAGAATATCAGAGCTGATGCCGCATTCTGACTACACCTGGTCAAATGTTCGTATCATTTGCTGCATAATGCACAATTATTAGACAATGCATCTCATTTGAGGACCTGACAGAAATACATCTACAGGACAAAAGGCCGTGCGCAGGAATGATCATCAGCGACATGAGAGGTGAAGAAATCAAAAGAAACCCTCAAAGCTCATCATGATGCTTTTGACCTTAAGAAAGAAGGCACTTTTAGGGGTTGCTAGGTAACAAATAAAACTCAAGTGCAGCTACTGTTTGCTTGGAAACCATATTGTACTCCAGCAAGTAAACGAAAACAACGGAAGAGTGCAAACGTCACCGCACACACTCAGCGATGGATGTTCTTAATGTGAATCAGTCGACGTTGACTCGGTGAACGCTGAATTACCCCACTTCTCGTGCCCCGCCTTGAGCCAAATAAGCCGTGTGAGTTCATGTGTGTGCATCACTTTCTGTGTGATGGAGTGAAAATGACAGGGGACTTTTTCCGTGCCAGAGGGACACAAAGCCAGTGGGTGACTGGAGAGACGGGTGTGAAAAGAGGACAGCGTGAGGAAAATAGATTGTTGAGCTTCTGCTTTGATTAAAACTGGAATGTTTTGCTTTGGTGTGCGCAGACCGAGTTCAAGCGTGAGTGTGTGTGTGTGTGTGTGCGCGCGCGCGTGCGTCAGGCAAGTGAAGACGGGCCTTCCTGTGCAAAAGTCTTAATAACCAAACCACTGTTACCAGGTGTGATATATCGTGGGGCCTTTTCAATGAGCTTCCTACCAGCATGACGTGAAACTAGAACACAGCCATAATAACCACATGCATTCAAATAGGATTGTTACATTTTTAACTGCATCATAAACTACGATTCACCAAAAATAGTGTAAACATGTCCAATGCTCAAAAGGCCCAGCACAAGTTTTCAAGTACTTCTTTTCTCATCACATCTAAAATACCAGTGCAGGCATTTATTTGGCTTTATATACACTATACCAACACAAACAATATGTACAGCACAGCGTAGACCCATAAGCACTGCAGATGCGATATGCATGAGGTGTGAAACCTACCAGCAGCTCAGGGAGAGCAGTGAGCGAGCTCTTTTTAACCTGGCAGCAGATAACGAGACACTAACTCACCTACAAAACAGCACACGCGCAGAAAGAGTTCCTCGGGCATACGCGGTCGGAGGAACAGGAAAGCAGGAGAGAACGAGCTCAGCAATAACCAGGACCAGTCGGTAGTTTGCCTCCAATGTGACAAAAACAAAACGACTTGTACGTTCGTTAGAGCTCAACCTCTTGTCTGAACCACTTTGGGCCTCGGCCCCCGTGGACTTCTGCTCCGGTGCAGAAGAGAAGCTTTCCCTCGACAGTGTGTTCCAGCGGATGGCTGATTACTTTACCCTTTACGCCCCCTCTCTCTCTCTCTCTGTGTTCCGATCGCCGAGACGCTCACGCTCCTGCCCGTCTAATGTCAAAGGTAAGCCCGTCTACGAGTGGAGTAATGGAGTGTTCTCACTGGATGGAGTCCTCCATAATTCATTTGCGTGCCAGACGGAGCACGCAGGCTGGCGAAGTCGGGGTCAAAGCATCAAACGGCCTTTGGCCTGCTTGTTTTCGTCCCGCTTCTGTTGCCATGTGTCGAGGATCGCTTGGAACTTCCAGGCTCATTTCATGGTTTCGCCACACCGCAACGTCTCGGAACGCTTACGACTGTGAGCGATATGCAGCATTCGCCTTGGGCGTCGATGCCGTTACACTCTCTAAAATAATTCTCCCGCTTGTTCGGCCTTCAGTCTTCCCGCGCGTAGAGAACTCACCGGCGCTGTTGAAGCCGCAGCCCAGGAAGAAACCTCTGACCTCTGGCGCTTCTCCCAACAGCGGCTTGTGATCAGCTGTGAAGGATTCTGGAAAGAAAAGACAAGAGACAAAAAAAACAAGCGAACCACCGAGGTGACATTATCTTCCCATAAAATACTCATGCTTTGTGTAAAAGGCGACCGTGTTGTCTGGACGCCTCACAAGGCTTCACTGACAGTAAAGGCTTGTCAGCCATTTGTTGATTGGTAATTTATGCAGCTCTTTTGGTTATCCCCGTTGTGTTTGATGAATGATTTAGCTTACAATTGTTTGTCTGAAAACAAGGCTGGTTGCTTGTCAAACCCCCCCAACGTCTCAAGTTAAGCTTTAATGTGCCTGTTGAATCCCAAACATGTGTATTGTGGTATATGATATGACGCTTAGCCACATTTAAAACCCCAAGTTTAACCTTATCTACTGAAGTGTAAATCTTTGCGGTGGCACAAGGACACGCAGTACCAGTTTCGACTGGTAGGTACTGCAGGAAGTCATCACACTGGGATTGTGGTTGACATTTTTGCTCCCTCGCCACTGGGATCAGGAAACTCACGGCCAAGTGTGGTTTGCTACTACTACCACTGCTAACCAACCAAAGACGCAATGCCTTAACGGGACATTCACAGCTGAGAAGATAGTCTGCAACAACTGATACAATCATAACTTTGATCTCCATTTCATCCGAGCCTCCTCTCCGTCTGAGCTTCAGCCTTTCTCCTCTAAACTTCATCCCTCCTCCTACTTATGCAGTTTCTTTCACTCTGAGAATCACTACCATCTCAGATTTGAATGCGTCTGTTCGTGCTTTGCCGATTATTTCTGTCTTCCCCAAATTTCCTTCTCATTTTCTCTGTTTTCCATCTTCCTCTGGTCCTTCATGTGTGCGTGTATATATTTGTGTAAATGCACGTTTCAGTTGTTTCACTTCTTACTCCACGAACAGCCGCCTCACACTACTGTGAAGAATCCAGTTCATGGCAGTAACTCTTCAGGCTACACAGCTACAGACCTAATCAAACTACGTCTACAAACGTATTTCCGAGCAAATGCGCAGTGTTGCACAACATATTCTACAAATTGATAACTTTCAGTTTTTGATCAGAATGTGTCTAATTTAAGAAGTGTCGCGAGGAATGCTTGTTTCCCGCTGTACTGCATCATGTTATGAGCAATTAGCAAGAAGGGCTTGGAGGATTTTCAGAACAGTGTGAACCTGTGTGGAACTGGTGTGTGTGTGTGAGTGTGTGTGTGTGTGAGTACCTGGTCCACACACGGTGGACTTGATGCCAGTCTGCTCCAGACCAGGAACCCTGTTGACGGCACCTTCGATGTGCTGCGTGAAAACGTCCCAGTCGAGGTCAAACAGGCTGAAGGCAAAGTCATCCGACACCTGTGGAGGAAAACACTTAGTTTACGAACGTCAGCAAAAGCCAAGAGTGGGTTTTCTCAGAAGTAGCTGCTTGTTATGGGAGTTTTAATTATTTTTTTTAAATCTATGTGAAAACGGTGTTCTAACAAAGAGCACATTATTCACGGTAAAGCGAAGAACAATTGTGAGGAAATGGAAGTAAATATGAATAAAAAGATTAGAGAGCATTTGTGTACAAACACAATTAAAAGCTGTCATAAATTAAATTATGATGATTAAATTCTCAGGAGGATGACAACAAACCACAGCGCTCACATTATTTATACTTCATTATAAAATTGTCCATCATAGCCACCTTAAAAAAACATAACATTCAGCTTTTTGTTGTCTTGTTCTATTAGCGCAGCGAATCCATACGACTCGAATGTTCAATGTAGACGCCAATAACATCAGGTCTGACGCTCGTCACTGTCCAAGTCACCACATGTGCCTGTAGAGCCTCTTTCTGCTTCAGCTGCACCTCTGGCCGTGCAGAGCCTCAACACTCTCCCCTCCTACGCCGGTCTGGCTGACTATGGGGGCTCAAAACGAAAACTCCAGCACCACAGCTTGTGCTCTCCGAGACTGTGCGAGTCTGGCATTTGTCCTTGTGTCCTAACATCGATTCTGTCCCCCCTCCGCTTGAACTTCTCCATCTCGGCTCCTGAATGGTGCGACTTCAGAACAGCGGTCAGTCTCTTACTTTCACAGCGTTTTTTTGTGAGTCCTGGCGGGCTGGAGAACAGACTCATTGTACGGCCTAAAAATGTGAAATATAAATAACTCTACAGAGAAAAGGGTTCCTATGGCTTAGAATTAGTGTGCATGGAGACTTTGATGTCACACGTTTCTGTATTAACATTATAGTCTGACGAGCAGACGCCATCCTTACCAAACAGCCTCCCCAAGCCATCGATCCTGCTCATCCTCACTCAGTAGGGAACAGAGAAACCTTTACTTGTTAATGACACGTGTCCGGGACTGTTTTGCATTGTAGGAGCGCATAAATAATATAAATAAATAAATCAAATAAAAACAGGGACAAAGTTAAATTCAGTATCACCAGTACCAAAGCTATATATATATATATATATATATATATATATATAAGATTTATATATATATATAAGATTTTAACAAGCTCATAGCAACTCCTGTAGCACCCTCAGCTATATATATATATATATATATATATATATATATATATATAGCTGAGGGTGCTACAGGAGTTGCTATGAGCTTGTTAAAATCTTTTTGTTTACTGCCTTCGGAGAATATTCTATGTTCCTTAATATTTATCTTACGGATGACAACAAATCACTCTCTTATAACGCAAATTTAATACCGAGCCCAGCCCAAAGTACCTACGAAAAAACACTGAATCCATTAGGCCCTTCAATTAGTGTTGAAACATACTTATGAATCAATATAGATTTAGCAAGCCAACCCTACTTCAATGCAACTTCCGCTATAGTGCTAACTGTACCCGTTTCTTTGCCTGACTTGCAATGTGTCGCCCCCCTTTGTCTACAGCTGTTGTTGTTACTTTGATACCTCTGAACGGAAGTTCAGATGGATGCTAATGTGTGATCCTAAATTGGATCAGAGGATTGAGGATTCTACTCTCGGCGTCAGAACATAATTCCCCCTTTAAAATCAGACATATAAAGAGCGACATAATTGTGTTATATAATAACTGCTACTCAGATAATATTCAAGCTTACCTCGTCCCAGAAGACGGGGTTGCTTTCATAACCTCCAACAGACAGGGCATCACCTTGGAGACGCAGGTACACCGATGCATCATGGTCCCTGACGTTTGGCATGTTCTGCAATGAGTGTAAGATTAAAGTGAAAACACACAAAACAGGAATTTGTCCGGACAAAATGTGTTCCAAATGAGGGGCAAAGAAAAGAATGAATTATCAGCGACTCAATCTACATACACGCGTTAACTTTAAGACACAATCTATAAGACACAAAGATAAATTATGTACCATCAACTTGCTTAAGTTGTACCTGAAAATGCTTGGCATTGTAAACAGATAAACTAAAACAGATTATTTTATTAACTTTGATAAATCACAAGGAAAACAAAAATAACGCCGTTAAACTTACATTAAAAAGCTAATTTCCCACGCATGTTCAATTCACACAGACGCCTACCAGATAAACAATAACCAGAGAAACAGCTGCAGTGGCATACCATAACACTCCTTAACAAACCATAGATCATATTTATGTACGCTATGGCTGCTCCTTAGTTTCCAAAGACAGCGGAGAGAAGCATTCTTCCCCTCGAGTCTGATTAAATGTTCTTGTCAAAGTGTCTTACGAATAGTTACACTTTTATGTGCGTCGTGTCATCTGCATTTATTCCGTCAGGGGTGCTTTTCGTTCCAAATTCAATTGGCTCCATGGACAAAACCAAACTACCAGTGGCTGACACACTGCGCCCATCCTCTCGCCTCTGAGCCGAGGACAGTCAAGCAGCTACTCAATGGGATCAACGCCAGACTCCACTCGGCCCTTTGTGCGCTCAGAGGTGAAAACACACCGTCAGAAGTGGGCATTTTGAATTCAAACCCACCACAGCTTGTGCGGCAGCCAAAAACGCATGTATTGACCCACAGACACTCTCCCCGGAGGCCTCCCCCTGTCATTCTGTGTGTGCGGGCTGACGTACGTGCACACGATGTGGCAGTGACGCCGGATAAGCTGCTCTTAAACTACAAAACGACAGAGAAGCGCCGATGGCCCCCCTGAAACCACCAGCCTCTAGAGGACGAGCACCGTTACGCTTGCGTACGCTCACCAAAGCCAACAGGCACTTGGATACACAAACAGATGTAAAGTTTACACGGGGCACGTCAGACATGTGTTGGATGTGCATACAGAGCCAACCACAAGGACCTGCCGCAAACAGACAAAATCAACATTAGATGGGTACAAACAGATCAATTTCCCTTTCTCTCTTACACAAATGAGCACACGCAGGTCTATCTGTAGTATCACAGTGCCCCCTGCAGGTCATTTAGAGGTAATACAGACAAACGAGAGGGGATAGGAAGTTAATGAGCAGAAATCCAGAATCCAGAGGGGGCACTAATACTGCATTATATAATGTAAACTTCAAGCCTCAACATCCTAAATGTGACATTTCAGAATGACTTTCACGAGGAAATAATGGCTTTGTGTTATAGAGGTCTGAAAGGTGATGAATTGAAACGCTCGTGTAAGAAGCTTTCGGTTGTTCTCACCACTAGGGGGCGTCGGGTCGCTGTTAATGAGGCCGTACGGTCGATATGTTGAGGAGGATCACTAGAGACAGGTGGTTAACGTTGGCAGGCGTTGTCGACTGTGCGCTATGATGTGTGATAATGTTAACAAGATTTTTCTGTTATTCTACTTCAGGAAAAAGGGATTAAGAAAACGAATGTGACGGTCTTCCTTTTATGTTGGAAAGTAAGAAATTGCCATCAATTGGAAAAAATGCAACAGCGTCACTGCAGCATGCTTAGAACGTACACAAATATATGACACCATAAGTCTAATGAGAAATGTTAACGTTATGGACCTGGACAAAGAATATTGTATTAATAATTCTCACAGGTCAGGTGCACAAAACTACATGATGAAAGTAGCACAAATACCGTGTTTAGAGCAACATCATTTAAAGAACATCTTAAATACAGATTTCTACACCTGATATATGGACTTCCCACTGTCCCAATGAACAGGCTAGCACAACATATCATGAAACGACAATGAGGTTGATGAGCTATAACGCAGGGAGGATCCCACCTGTATGCCTTCAATCCTCTCTGTCACCACATAGGCGTGATGCATTGCAACAAGAGGCACCTTGACACCAGCCATTTGCCCCAGCTTGGTAGCCCACACACCTGCATGGAACACGGAGAGGCAAACAGGCCATTAGAATGACATTTAAATGTCGATACATGGATCTCATAGACATGCTAATAAAATAAACCCAAAATGCATTTTATCTGTGGTTTTGTTTGTTGGTCAGCTGATCTTGTCTGAATCCCACCTGCACAGTTCACCACACAAGGCGTCTCAATGGTGCCGTGAGCGGTCTCCACCGCCTTCACCCTCTTCACACCAAAGTCATCTGCCCGCACTTGGATACCGGTCACAGGGCAGTTCTCGATCACCTGGTTAAAAGACGTACGTTGAAAAGGCAATGTATATGCTTGAGTTATTTAATAATATTATTCAAGCTTTTCTATCTGCAGAAAAGCAGGATTTCTTCAAACCTACGCAAAGGGAAGGGTAAATCAAGATATTGATAAAAAACATTTCTAGCATCAGCTTTAAAGCTACATGTCCATCATCCATTCTGGATAATTAACAATTGGGAGGTTATCTGCCCGCGGTACAAGCCAGAATAAGATTCATTGAAACTACACATCGGGAACCATCGAGTTTAACGTGGGAGTTCAAACAGACTAGAAGACTAAAAGTGATTTAAAAAAACAGGGCATTCAAAGCAGTCGGCAGGCGAGCACTCCCACCTTCGCCCCCCTGGCAGCGGCGGCTCTGGTCAGGGTGGTGCAGGTGCCTGCCGGGTCCATGGTGCCGTCTTTTGG
The DNA here is from genome assembly GCA_021346845.1 of Apeltes quadracus. Taxonomy (NCBI): domain Eukaryota; kingdom Metazoa; phylum Chordata; class Actinopteri; order Perciformes; family Gasterosteidae; genus Apeltes; species Apeltes quadracus. The sequence goes on along the minus strand of CM037930.1, from coordinate 7,782,831 downwards.
CACATACAGGGTTCCGTACAGATCGTCGACGTTCATCAGAGGGTAAAGGTCCTTGGTCTCCGCGGGGGACAGGACGTGGGACTCTATGCCGTAGACCTTACCCAGCTAGACGTGAGGGGAGATTCCAGGTTTCATTGGTCACGTTCTTTCCCAACAGGGAAGCGTTTTCCGCTTAAAGTGGATCATGGGCATCATCTTTATACTACGGTGCTTCAGATGAGAACCAAACAACACTTCCTGAAGGAGGAGTTTGTTATCAGCCACCAGCAGTGCATCATTAATTAGGATTTTACTGGGGTCTGTTTCGAGCATAATGTTTTTACCGCTTTGTCTCGGCTGGATCCAGTTCCCTCCGTTATCGGTGGATGGAGTTTCACGTGTACTTTGAACTTCAAACACACATGGCCCAAGATACACAAAGCCTTTTTGCCAATCATGTACGGTTGTTCAGCAATTCGAGACTCAAATATTAAGTCTGCCATTTAAAGCCCAGAGGAGCTGAAAATAAGTTTCAGCCCATTTAAATGCTAATTAGCTGGGAGCCTGAGCTGTACACTCTCATCACGTTTCTACCAGGTATTGTTCTTTGGTAACTGTGACAACAGGGGTCATCACCTCAATAACACAATTATTTATTAGCTATTATTTGTTGGAGACGACAGAAATTTTTAACAATGTTGGCAGAGATCACATGCATCTCCTACATACAGACTGATTTTGTCCTTTCAAACAATGTTTTAAAAAGTGGAATAACAAAATAGAGCCATTGTTTCTACGAGATTATTTCCCTTCATGGGGCAGAAGATCAACGGTATTTTATACCACGAAACAAAACTTGGATCTCACCGACATGAGGCGCTTGTACTCGTCCAGCCTCTGCTTGTTGGAGGCGATGAAGAGCCCTCCGTTCTGGATCCAGCCTGTGTGGAGACCCGTCTCCTCCTCCAGGTCTTTGCTGATCACATTCCTGGTGTGGGCCAAGAGCTCTACCTCCACATCACTGGGACGGAGCTGCCACAGGAGGCCTATAGCGAACACACACACACACACACACACACACACACTTTATCACAACTTGAAGAACTGGATATGTGGGAAAAAAAAGTGGGTGGTGCAGAGGAAAAAGAATTAGGGTGTGATAATCAAAAGTAAGTTTTCTTTGTGTCCCGAGTGAGATGCAGTTGCAAAGTGGAGAGCAGGCCGTATCAGAGACCGAGATCTCGGGGGGTAGAGAGGAAGTTTAGATACACGCTAAGCACCATCCAACACACACCGGTCGTAAATATTTACGATAGAGAGGGGTCCACTACATCGAATGTGGTTGGACCTTAGGTTGCCGGAGATTTGGCCAGGTCCGCCTCCGAGCTACTTTAGGCCCAATAGAATCTTTCCTTTTGTGTCATTCAACGTCTATAAACTGTGTGTCCTCCCTTTGTTGGGGAGATGTGTTTTCAGCTTCATGCTGCTCAGACCTCTCACTGCCTTTGCAAACGCAGCGCCTGTACTTGACATGGGATCTGACAGTCAAACTTTCAGAACGAGAGAAGTTGTTCGGCTGTATTTGTATGATCCTCATCTGGGCTTCCAATTCTTGAACACGGCGGTTCTATCAACTGGGTGGTTTAAACAGAGACCTTCACTCCACAGTGGGCGCGGTTTGGTACCTGCAGTGTGCCAGGTGGTGCCGGCAGTCAGTCGGTCTCTCTCCAGCAGAACTACGTTGGTCATACCCATCTTAGCCAGGTGGTAGATGGTCTGACAGCCCAGGCTGCCTCCTCCGATCACCACTACATCCGCTGATCTGAGGCAGGGGGGCAGACGACCGCAGGCGACATTCGTTTGCACCAAGTCGAATACAAAAGAGCATTTCAGAGAAAACGTACATAACGGTGAAGTTGCAGAGGACCGACACCAGACTCGCGACTTTCCGCTAAACAGGAAGCTACACCCTCCCAGTCTAGTTATAAACTTAATAGCTGTAGCTTCATATCGAATGGACATATTTCCCAAAATATCAATTCAAGTTTTCTCCTCCTGAAAGTGTGAATTGTTTAGATTTATTTTTATTGAGTAAATTATCTTGATTATTTATAAACCAGACAATGACGTGACCAGTTTGATCCACAGATCACCTGCAGTCTGTTCTCGTCATTGCAGAGGTCATCATGACCATTATTCCTCAATCAACGGACGCATATCGCATCGATCCGTTACACAAACCCTCAACCTTCCCTGCAGTTCCTTTATTCGTAATGCAAAATTCTTATTATCATGTAGTAAGAATTCCAACAGAAGCCGCTCTCACGATACAAAACTACCAGTAAGCCAACCTGGGTAAAGGTTTAGTGGGCCCAGAGGAGGCGTCATCCTTTTGTTGGAGCGTCTTCTCGTAGGGGACACTCTTCTCCTTGGTGGGCTCCGAGCTGTAGCACCGGGCCGTCGCCCGGCACAGGGGAGAGAGAGGAGGCCGCAGTGCCGACGCCACGCGCCCAAGGAAGGCCATGGCCCCTGCACACAGATAAAGCAGGGCAATGCTGGGGACATTCTAAAACGCTTAACGTGAAAAAGCTTAACGTTGCTTATGGTAGGAAAACAACGAGGGATCATCACCAAATTTCGCATGGCCGTATCTTGTCATGAAGACTTAAGCCTGTCAAAAAATATAAACCCAAATCCAACGATTATAGAAGATATCTCACATTAACGTTTTCTTCTTCATTGGCGCCTATGGCAAGAAAAAGGCTTAACGCCGTTTAATGTACCTAAACAACGATCAATGATCACCAAATTTCTCTCACGTTAAGCTTTTTCCTTTTAATAGTCCTCAATGAAGCAGAAGCGCTTAATGTCATATAACGTCCATAATAATTGGACTTTGGTTTCGATTTTCTGATAGTTTTATGTGGTTATTAAGAAAGCAATATACTGAGAGAAATCTGGTGATCATTGATCGTTGTTTAGGTACATTAAACCGGCGTTAAGCCTTTTTCTTGCCATAGGCGCCAATGAAGAAGAAAACGTTAATGTGAGATATCTTCTATAATCGTTGGATTTGGGTTTATATTCTTTTGACAGGCTTAAGTCTTCATGACAAGATACGGCCATGCGAAATTTGGTGATGATCCCTCGTTGTTTTCCTACCATAAGCAACGTTAAGCTTTTTCACGTTAAGCGTTTTTCACGTTAAGCGTTTTAGAATGTCCCCAATGCTGCAGCGACAAGTGGATTGGACTCATGCAGAGTATTCAGAGTAAAGGTATGTGTAATACAACCTCCAACACATCCAAACCAACGTCTTATACATATGCAAAGAGAAGTTCTCAAATTGATTTGTGCATTATTTTATAATACACAATATGTTGGAAAACCTTAAGAAAAGGAGAGTCAAACAGCAAATAAATATATTTTTAGAGATCACGGTTCATTGCGTCGTAGATTACTGACAGAACACTGATACTTACTGATCAGTAATGGAACAAAGTTGCAGCTTTGTGGTTCGAACCACAAACGAATCCGTTTACGGAGCCGTTAGGCGGAAGAGTGACTGTGTAGCTGCTACTCTCCTTCAGTGGAGAAGCATAGTGTTGCTCCGGTTAACCGACACTGCCGTTATGTTAAAAATAAACCCGAACAGCCGTGACGTGGCACGAGCTCTGCACCATGTGCACTTACGCTCGGTTCCTCCTTTAACGATCGTCCCAGAAAACACACTCGTGGAGGGAGAAGAAAAACAAAAGTTTGCAAGATTTGAGTCACGGAGAAAAATGGCCGAGAAGTTGTGCGCGTGTGTGTGCGCGCGCGTGCGTGCGTGTGTGTGTGCGTGTGTGTGTGCGTGTGTGTGTAGCGTGGCGGCTTCGGGCTGGGATCCAGCAGCTGTCAACCTGCACCTCGCACAGCGCGAGGGGGCGGGACCACGTGGCAGCGAGGGGGCGGGTCGACAGTTTGCGGACCAATCACAGCTTCAAACCCGCCCATCACAATCCGAACGGCCCGTGTTTCTGCGCTGTCAGGAGCCGTATCGTAAAGCTTCATGCAGGCATCACGCAATCCAATCCACAAATCCGCGTATCCGCGTATATGATGACATCAAGGTACTTACTGTTTGTAGGGAACAAAAAAAAAAAACAGCGATTCGAGCAGCCTACAGCCTATACACAGGAAGTCACAGCATAGTTACAGGTTAAATCCGTGGCCACCTGTCACTGTGAACAAGATTTGGATTTATGCATATTGGTTTAAATATATATTTTCTGTGTGTGTGTGTGTGTGTGTGTGTGTGTGTGTGTGTGTGTGTGTGTGTGTGTGTGTGTGTGTGCGTGTGTGTGTGTGTGGTAGCTCCTGTCATCAGTGTTTGTGTGCGTGTGTGTGAGGTCACCGGTGGGCGAGCAGTGCTGGCGTCTTCTGACTGCTGCTCCTCCGTCTTTGAGACTACTATAATGCGCTATATAAATACAATGTATTAATATCATTCTTAGAATTATTATGAGTTGTGTTGTTATTATTGTCATCCACTGACCTGCTGTATGCACGGATTGGGCCGAGCCTAACAGCATTCTCCTAATGTTCAGCGTTCATGATGCCCATCAGAAGCTAAGCACATACAAAATAGTGATAGTAGAGCACGTGCTTGTCTCTCTAAATGCATTCCCAAATGGCCACTTTTGGAAATTGCTTAGTTCATTATGGAGCATACGCTATTTCATCTATTGGGTAAAACTGAGTAACTTGTATTTAGGGTTAGGGCAGCAGCTGGTGTTCAGAGGCCTCACAGACCAAACCAAGCAGAAACACAACACACAATCTACGTATGTGTGTATGTGGATTATGTGTGCGATATCCAATAAACGCTCACAGTAATCTTGCAGCTGGGGAATAAACAGTGATATGTGGTTTGAAAAAAAAAAAAAAAAAACACCCTGCCTTCCCCAGCAGCACAAAATTATAAAACCGGATAAAACCTAATAGGACTGTAGCATTGAGCTGTATGGAACGTGTTGCCTGCCAAGTTGACGTCATGATTTCCCAACTCCCAGCCAGCAGCCAATAAGGCGCTGAGTTTAGGGTCACTCCTGTGAGAGGAGGTTCATGTTCACATACATGTGCATGTGACGCGTGTAGTATGCTATGCTAATGCAAACAGCACGCCTATCTTGTGTATGTGTTAAGCAGCCTCTAATGACCTTTTCCTGCATTGGGATCAGTGACATGGTGCTCCAGAAGGAAATGAGGTCATGTAATCCAGACCATCCAACTCAAGGAGGTCGTAGCACAGCTGTATGCCTACGGGGCAACGTGTGTGCTGGCATGCAGCCGTTTGTTTGTGCAAAGTGTGTGTGTGTGTGTGTGTGTGGATAAAGGAACAGGAATGAACCAAGCTCTTCAAGTCTTGCTCTGACAATCTGTATGTCTTGCTGGTGCCTAAGAAGACTGATATTTGCTGCTGTTGCATTTAAGCGTTGAACACGAGGGACTATACAGCTGGATGAATATATGATTGCTGCACTTTAACTTTAACAGAAAGGACAGCATTGCTCCTGAAATAGTAACATTTATGTTAAAAGGTAAGAGGTAAATATAAGAGTTATGTCACTATTGTAGAGGTTTATGAATAAAAACATAACTACAAGTGGTCACCTCTTTTTCAAATTTCCATTTGGGTTAATTCTTTGAGGAAACAAAAAGAAAAACAGAACCATCTTGTGGTGGATTTCTGTCAATGCAACACCTAAAAAGGCTTTGTATTTAATTGACTGTATACTCAATAAACTTTCTGTTGACAGAGAAGTACTTAACGCATACAAAATTTAGTGACATGATAAAAACTACCAGAACCCTGTTCTATAACACCTGAATACAAACGTATTTCTCAAAGACACAAACACTCAGAGGCTTTTGTCAGAAAAGCAATATGCTGTCTTTACATGAGGTCTTGTGACTCATCTGTCAACTTTATCAAGAAACACTCAACAAATAAATTAAGACGTAGGAAAATATTACATGTTTAGCATAACTGATCATCATTGAAATCAATAAAGGGCATCAAAGTGACATCACCAGGTACCTGCATTGCTTTGCCGTGCATATTTCCAACATTTGATACAAAGATTTTCAAGGGTAAATAAGGCTGTTTTACTGGGTTACAGTTTCAGTTGAATGGCATTGCTTGGCAACACTTTGGGTGTAATATAATTATTAAACTGGGTCACTGTTGGGACATTTACGTTGTGAAAAGTAAACTAACAAAAAGTAACAGTGATTTGCAAAAGCTGATACCAGGAGTTCACATCTCAACATTAACGATTGATTTACGCAAAAATATGTGGTAAATGGTAATCCCAGTATATTGTAAACATGACACACACTGTACACTGACTAGTTGTGGAGTGTTATAATACTGAGAATATATACTTTTAACTCGCATCCGAATCTGATCCTGTTAACTGGTTTCAAAGTTGGTGTGTGTATATATTGTGGTTTTAGCTCAAGAAAAATTGATTATAATAAATATTTCATTGTCTATATGAATACCGTTTTAATACTTTAAAAAAAGATTTTAAACCAGAAGGGAAACCAACAAAAACACCTAGAAATTACCTAAAAATCCAATTTCATTGGTTAAATGTAAAACACATATAAAACACTGACGCAGATAGAAAAATATGGTCCAATGAGTTAATGCCTGGATGAAAAACATGAACAACTGGATAAACGGACAGACAGAGATAACTGTGAGAAAAAAAAATACTACCAATACCAACAGCAATAGTGAACAGTGAAGCTACTGAAGCCTCAGTCAGCACACAAACGTTCCTGAGACGTTTTTTGCCACCTTTTAAATGCTGTCCAATTCAAAATCATATGAATCCAATTACTCAAACCAATGCTAGCACACGTAAAAAAAATGCTTTTGTCGTCAGCCATGCCAACTGTATAAATTCTCATCATATTAAAATGCCTGAATTAGAGTTGAAAAAAAGAGTGAGGGTTTTTTTCCGACATCTGTACAAGCATTAAAAGACATTTCAAAACCACCTCATTGTGTGTTGTTTTCCATCCAAAGTATCCTCCTACGCCGCACTGTTGCTGTCCAGCTGAAATAAAACTGAGCATGTCAGTGGCGCGACACGGCACAGACTGGAAAATGAAGTCTGGGGGAAAAACATTCTCTCCTAGGCATCTGTCGCTCCGACCTTGTGGCCTTTTTGACCTTGGGAGGTTTTCAACAGTTGCGTCCGCTCCGCAGCAGCTAAAGCTCGTCCTTGTAGGACGCCGACAGCACGTTGGCTGGCGGCGGCGCCCCTTTCAGGGTCTTGTGGGAGCCCCTCCAATCCGTGCGCACGGTGTCGTCGTCCCACAGAGTCGAAGTCTCGGTGTCGCTCACCCACTGGGCATCGCCGGCGTAGTGACACGGCTGGACCACAAGGGGGCGCGTGCTGAAGGCTTGTAAGTTTCTGTTGGGGAAATGGGACTTGTAGTCCTCACTGCAAAGAGAGAACAGTGACAAAGATTATATAGATTAGATTGGTTTGATAATAGACTTTAATATACAACTGGCATGTCACAAAAAATAAGTATAAGGTATATAGTTTTAATAATAGGTTTTCATTTTCAGATTATTGTTATTTGGGGATTTATTTGGAAGCCACCGGGATGGAAACAGACTCTTGTTGCTCTGGCTTCTCTTGGCATGAGGGGCGACAGCAGGACCGCTGTGTAGTGTGCGGTCGGTGTGCATCCTTTGCAGACTAGTCAAGCATATCGAATTAGAACCACAGAGGATGAGAGCGAGAGAGAATAGAGAAAGTGGGTTGGCTATAAGCCAGTTCTCCACACATGACGGAGCACACAGACGCTGCCAGGCCCCCTCAGCCCGAGGTGCATTTCTTCCGTTTGAGTCAGTTCCCCTCAGTGTGGCATAGTTGGTCTGCTAGATCATAACTGTGGGATGATGAGGAAAAAGTTGTTTGAGGAAGATTAGGGTTCAAAATTGGTTAACAATTAAAGCATGTGACAGTTTATTTATATTTAAAAATGTAAGCAAATTCAATCAACAAGCGTGTTGCGTTAGGAGGCTGCACAGCATGCTAACACGTCCTGACGACAATGCTGATATTCTAATGTTTGTAGGGTCAAAGTCCTTTTAGGCAAGTCATGCCACTCGCCGCCATCTTTGCAACGCCTCCGGGCAGCTCTAACAAGACCAGCCTCCTATCTCAATCAATGGGAAGAGAGTCAGAACTGCACTTTCCACAGGTCATCGGGACATAAAAACGACATGTATAGAAACAGCACTAGAATATGATAAAAATCGCTGGAAAAGTTTGATGACTTTGCCCCAAAATAAGGTTTAAAACGCCTTTCTCCCCCACCGGTTACTGTTGCTACACATGCGCAAGGCTTCACGACACCAACCTTAATTCACGTCTCTATCCAGAATGCCGGTGTTACGCCATCGTCTCCGCTGTCGCAAAACCTCGACTGTGCGCATGCGTCAGTGGAACCAGACGATAGGCTTAAATGTTTCCCGGCTTAACTGTTAAAAAGCAGATGATTGGCTTTCCAGCGGGAGGGGCGGGACATGCGCATACAACTGCCATCTTTGCCGTTACGGGTTTTCCTACGGGAGTTGTATTGAGACCTCATTGGAGATATTGCAGTCGGTAGCACGGTAATGAGCGAACAGACCTGCTGAATCCACCGCCCCAAAAAGTGTGTGACCCTTTGGAAAAGAAGTGGCAACCAACGTTACCTAAAATCCAAACAATCATTCCAAGAAAGACATGCTGCCATGAAGCACATCGTAAGGAGAACATGTTTTCACAAAGATGTAAGACCAGCTTCGATATTTGCTTCTACTAGTTGAGCTCAAGTTGAACAAAAAACTGCAACTAAACAATTCCTCCGGCATGATCATCGAGAGCAGCATGATGTTTTGATTAATGACGGTGTAACACGGTGCCGTGGTCATACATACTTGGGATGTTTGTCGTACATGATGGGGAGGAATTCATCGACAGGGAGCATCTTGGACAAAGGCTCGGCGTTGAGCAGCTTCTGGGCTCCCTGCAGGGACACAGCGTAGGACAGAGTCCAATGCGAATAGCCGGCTACTGCCAGGTTGTGAATGTTCTCCACTTCCTCCTCCTTTTCAGGATTCACCTGCTTCCTGCCAAAGTATCTGCAGCGACGACAAGCCAATGTGAGAAGAAAAAAAGAGGAAGAAGGAAAAAGGAGGAAAAACCCCCTCCAACAGATATTTATAGACATCCAGAAACCTGAAGCGTTGCCACATGTGCTGGAGATCATTTTGGTTTTGGAAAACATCTGGTTTGTCTTTTTTTTTTGCAGGATTTGCTCGGCATGTGTTAACCATTTTCGAAAAAACACCGTATAAAGAAGAAGCTGGTCAATTTCCAATCTTCTGGCAGATAGATAGTTTCAAATGGCCTTTTTTAACTCAACCAAGACCTGACTGACCGCTGCCTGAGCAAGAACAGTGGGAATTAAACGTGTCCATCTTACATAATGTCCCAGTCCAGCTCCACCTGCTCCACCTCCTCCATGAGTGTGAGGACTCGTCGTTTGAAGTTGGCTTGGAAACGAACGTCAGTCCTCAAAGACCACCGCCTTGTCCATCTGCAGGTCCACCATCTGAGGAGGGAGAAGTACAGACAAGTAAACTCGTGGAGAAACTACAGACCGGACCAACAACAAACTCAAGAGGAGTTTGCAGGTCAAAATATGAGTTGAGTGTCCCTGGAATATCTTGTGTATTTAAGACGCTTGTGTTCTTTCTTTGGTCTATTTCCAAGTAGGAAAAAACACATAAAGTTGAAACTATATAATAATATCAAATACAAAATTGCTTAAATCTTAAGAAGTAGCAAATTATGTAAAACAGTCTTTAAATAATATTTTGTATGAATATTTGATCTAATAATACTTGGAAAAAGTGCAGTGAATTCAATTTTTAAAAGATTCGGAACGCTTTGCATTTGCTAAACAGATTTGATACAAAGTGCTGGGAGAAATCCTTCTATCCGATGCCAACTCTTGATCACAACGCCAAGCTTAATCCTCTCATTGTAATGTTCTCGCTGTCAGTCAAACCCATAGACTTCCCTGTGTATAAACGTGTGTGTTCATTTCTCACCTCCTTCCAGATGAAGTAGTGGCTGAGGAAGCAGCCCACCTCCCCTTTGGTGAGGGTGCGTCCGGAGAACGGGTCATAGTAGCCTGGCAGCAGGTCAACGCCCAGGAGCTTAATGTCACTGCTGTTCAGTGCACTGCACACACACAGACACACACACAGGTGTTATTGTAATCATATTCCCAAGGGGCAAGAGTAGAGGCAGGGGAAGGATACATATTTTAAATCGTTTAACATTGAACGGATGTCTGAATGCGTATCGAATATCAAAATATTATTCTGAAACCTCAATGCCGTGAATATAATAACTTCATTGAGTTGATGCAACACTATACTTCTGAAAGGAGTTCATTTCTTCCTCACTAATCCGCGTGGCTCTGAGCCAGGCGATGGTTCAGCTGCATTCGGTCTTTCCCTGCCGGCGTAACTCACTTCCCATCCACGGCGTCGACCACCTTCACGTCGATCTCGAGCTCGTTCAGAGAGAACAGCATCCGGTCCCTGCGGTCGGGACGCCGGCGCAGATTAATCAGATATATCTGGGCAGAGGAGGACAATGAGTTGTTTAACTCTGTTAACTGCATGTCATTACTGAAATGTTTATCGTTAGACAAGAAAACACCAGGATTTAGATGAATACCGATCAAGATTTACTGCAATTATGTAATAATAAACCCCAATAATGGGGTCTTGGTCATAATCCTTTCGGACTCAGAAGTTGCAAAGTTAGGGTCAAAAGCCACTCTGTATATTTTTTTAAAAAATGAAATGAAGCAAAATAGACCAGAAAAAAGATGTGTCTCTTACCTCATCGAAGCCCATGAGGTCTCTCTGTTTGGGGAACATGTGGACGTATCGCGAGGGCCGCATTGGAGGACCATCGACTGTTTGACCAAGAGGATACACAGGCCTCAACATCAGTTGGTGTCATTCGTATTCCCTGTCCAGCATCAGTCGTTAACAACATCGAGAGTGAATGCAATCCGCTCTTACTCATGGACTCAAGATGGACGTGGACAAAGTTGAGACGATCTTCTTCCACGGTCTGCTGAGGTTTGGCCGGGACGTTCAGGTAGCCGTAGCGCTCCTTGTTACACAGATACATCTGCACCTCTGATCGGCATCGAAGATGAACCAACCATTAGATTCATCCATTCGTGGTTTTCCCCCTCCCAACACACACGTAGGGGAGCTTTAACCAACCTGCAGCGCGGCAGGAGAAGGCGAACACGATGATGTCATCGTAGGGCCAGGAGTAGTCCTTGTGAGGTGGGAAGAAGGCCAGCTTCTTCATGCCTTCCTTCCGTAGATCCAACAGCACGGTGGAGTGGATCATGGGCACGGGGAAGCAGCCCATCCTGTGACGATGACGCGTCGGGAAATACTCGGCTGTTCGGCGGTAATAACCCTTAAGAGAGAGAGAGATATGGTGTCAGAAATAGGGGTGTAATGATTCGTTTTAACAACGATTCGATTTGTATCACGATTCGTGGTTGTCGATCCGATTCAAGGACGATATTGGTTCATTTAGAACGATACGATCCGAAACGATTCAGTGACTTGAAATCAATTCAGTAACTTTTTAGCCAAAAATTCAACCAGTGTGACTGAAATAAATTTCCTAGATTCCTGTTGTTTCTTGTAATGGAATCAGGTATCAATTAATTATGAATATAAATAAACAAGTAAACAACAATGAATGGCAAATGCATTCACATTTTATTTGAATAAAGTGCAAACACTGCTGTAGCAGTGTTGCAGAAAAAAACCCGTATTAGTGATATACACAAAAAACACCCCTGCAATAATGGTTTCCCCCTACCAACCACCGCAAAACCCCTCTATTTCAACCCCTGTGGAACATCCCGTCGGCTTAGCCCGTGAAACCCGGAAGTTGAATCGGGGCTCGGCACGGCGGTGGGTTACGGCTCAGTCCGTGACAGCCTTTATCATTAAAAGTGCTAAGAAAAAAGCCTGACGTGCTTAAATCCAATGGGTTATTTCCTAGTATCGATACAATCGATTTATTACATTTTAAAACGATGTTAGATCGATATGTGTCGTCCATAAGGCCAACTCGCCGAGCACAGATTGATGTAGTTGGATCGGAGGAATTCAAATCGATACATCGATGTAATAGATGGGTCGTTACACCCCTAGTCAGAAACCAATGTGGTGAAGGGATCTGGATATAAAAATGTATGCATGAGACCCAACGTCAACATCCCTTACAAAAGAAGATGCATCTCACCTGTGGAGTGATGCCGCACCAGTAGTTGGAGTACGCTCCCTGAGAGTCCAGCATGGGGGCGATGGCCGACTTGTTCTCTGCCATCATCAGGTTGAGGGTCTCAGGGTTGGTGAGGATATTGTCTGTGTCCGCGTACTGAAACAAAGGGAGGGACAATAGGAGAGTGACTCCGGCCATTCGTCCCTGCAGCGAGATGGAACTCGTTCTTGGATGAAATAACAACAAATGGGATGGGATAAATCGAGGGACGCGGGAGACTTGAATCTCCCACTGCTGTCACAGGGAAATGCATCTTATTGCGTACCAGGATGTAATCGGCCCACCGTTTCCTGGCGAAGTTGAGCGCCGCTTGCTTCAGCTTCATCACATACTCATACCTGCTGTTGGGCCAATGCTTAGGACCCAGCTCTCCTGCGTAGGACCTAAAAGGAGAGTCACATTAAGGACGTGGCATATTGCATAGCATATTGTTGCACTCGCTGAATGGTTTGAATGTGATAGCCGCTGTATAACCAGCTTAAAAAAACAGCAAAGCTGACAGTTTGGAGCTTTTAGTGACGGTAAGGAGATTAGCAGTAAAAATGTATGATTGGCATCTACAAACAATTTCCACTAATGGCCTTTTTGACACCGAGGCACGTCCACCCAGGCGAGGCTTACGGAGAAGAAGGAGCGTGCTGCATCACTCCTTATTATGCAAAGTGGAAAAGTGTATTATCTTTATGCAATCAGTTGCCCTGCAGAGGTCATAAAGGACGAGTTCATGCTGCCTGGAACAGTGACGTAGGCTTGGAACCAGACAGGATCCAGAAGACGTTTGCTTTCCCAAACCCCTGCTGTTAACACGGTACATATAGTCAGACTGACGTGGGCTTCGCCATCGGTCTCCACTCGACATAATGGTAGAACTTCTGCATGACGGTGAGCCACTCTTTCAGTATGGCGGTGGTGTTGTCAGTGTTGTGGTCCGTGGCTGCCCTGGAGATTCACAGAGGAAGCAGAATGCCGGTTTAATGGAGGGGAAATAGTTTTTATAAATAATAACTCATCTCTGTGGTGGAGTTGTGTTTTTCGTTATTGCTTGTGTTTTTGAAGCACATTCTCGTGCCCCGCGGTTGCGATGTTATTGCATTTTGATATTACCATCAAATATGGCTATAAAATAGGCGAGTCATGCGCTGGATGAGCTGAAAACAGATCAACTTGATTTCTAAAAAACCTCCTGTGTTTATGATATTGAGATAGGAGATTACTCATGCTGTCACAGAAGATTTTATTTGTATGCGGATGGGTCAACTTCAATGTCCCACACACACACACACACACACACACACACACACACACACACACACACACACACACACACACACACACACACAGAACACAACTAGACAAACTAAATACAACATATTTATCGTTACTACGTGGCCATAGATTGTCATATCACTGCCACATGCAGCTGTGCTAAATTAAACTACAACTTCACAGAATGGGTTTTAAATGAGACAAGGGGTCACTTTACGACGCATCAGCTGCACAGAGACTTTTACTGCTAAAAGGCCTTCGAGGACAATTCAATCACTAACGTTAGTTATATTTCAATCATACTGAATGCTGAGGAAAAAGTTATCATTTATAAAGAAAAAAGTAGGAATTGACAGGGAACAGGAGGGGGGTTAGGTTTTTTTTTTTAGGTGGGGGGGCAGTTCATGCAGGAGAACCCACCACACGGAGATGCGATCTTTGGGGTAGTTGAGTCTCTCCAGAGCTCCCAGGTAGTACGGCAGCGAGTGAGCGCTGTTCCGGGCCAGAATGACAACGACCACCGTGGGAGGCTGCATCTTCGACTCCCGCGGGTACATTTCCTCCGAAAAGTAGCCGTCGGCGGAGAAAACGAAGGCCCCCAACGCCAAAAAGTGCAGTAACATGGTGGCAGCGGATGGTCGGTGGACGCGTCAGCAGTCCAGGAAAGAGAAGGAGGCAACAACAACAAAAAAAAAAACACAACCTCTGTGTTTCACTCCCTCCTCTTCCTCCGGGTTTATCGTACAAGGTTGCTCGCTTTTTCCGAGGACACATCCAAACGGGCCCAGCGGGCGCTTATGTTACAACTTCCGGCTTTGTGTCGGTAGGACAGGGGGAAAGTGTGGGAAGGTTCCCCGAACACGAAGGCGTGATTTGGCCTCGTTCGGTTTTCCTTCGTAAATCTCCGGAGACACTTCTGGGAGCGAGACGACGACCCGAAATAACGAAATAAGCGAAATTAATAAATCACATTTTTTGCCATCATATTTTCACCCGTGACTCGAATATCAAGACATCCGGTTGGAAAAACCGTTTTGAGAGATAATAAAACATTGTTTGCTTTTATCGTCTGCTGAGGCTCTTTACTCAATGTTACACTGTTTGCAAAACATGTCAACGGATACACGATACACATTTAGAAGGCACCGTCGGCCTGTACATGTGTACAGCCTACACATTGGTAATGAGCATTTATTTGTATGGGATATAAGTTGGAGAACATCAAGTGAATAACACAACACTGTTTGCCATTGCTGCAGTTTCCGGGATTCACCAGCAGAGGGAGGAACTGAGCCAAACGAAGCCCGTCATCGAGTCTGTGTCAGAGCCAATGGCTTATGATGAATGGTGACTAATTAGATTTTCTCAAATACTGCACATAAGAAAGTAACAAGAGTTGCAAGTATTTTACGTGAGGGTTTTTTATATTGCCCTACGTGTATTTGGCAATAGAAATTATGTGTGCGTATGTTTGCAACTTGTAACACATTTCATCAACGTACTACATGCAATGTTGCAGGTTAAAGTACACAACATTATATACAGTATGAAGGAATTTGAATCTAATAAGTTGCTCCTACAACCTACAAAGGTGCAGTGTTTACGATTTTGGCCCACATGCTCCAAAAAAAAAAGGCATTTCATTTCTAACAACTGGCTGTACACAACCTGCATTTACAGTCATCTGCTTGGAGGAAAAAGTTACTTACTAACAAACTTGTCAAGGACTTATTCAATTTTACCTAACTGTTGGAACCGTCTGAAAAAAAAACAATGCAAGAAGTGAACTGACAAAAACGTGTATACAACTTGGAATATTGTTTTGTCCTTCACAACAAAAGGGAGACTTCTTCGCTGGGAGGAGAGTGAGCGGCAGCTCCGGCAGCTCCGGCAGCTCCGGCAGCTCCGGCAGCTCCGGCAGCTGGACCGTTACAGCTGCAGCACAAATGACGCAGATACAAACCCCACCACTGGGGAGCCATGCAACACAATACATCCCACTGTAATTCATTCACATTCAGATTGATTGTTGTTTTTTAACTATAACTCCGGCCAGATTTTACACATTATATCTATAAGTATTTTTTCCATCACTGCGTTCGTTGATCACGAGATGTTGTGGGTCAAAAGCCACTCATATCACTCATACCACTCAATCATAACCCAAAAGTTATGATTCTTGTTTAGTTTTAGTTTTTTCTGCTGCTAAAAGAGACTGCGTGAGGGGAACACACATTTTGTGACACAGTAGTTGCATAGATACTTTAGAAAGAAAAGATACACATAGAATCCTGTTTTTGTGAAGGTGAGGTCAAAATGGAGGCTTGATCATAAAAAAATTGTTGTGCCAATCAATGGGATCGGTAGTCACTTCTAATTTTTCAAATTTTAATCAGGACGACTCAACACAGAGGGAGGTCCTTATCAAAAAATATTGTCATTGAAAAGGGGTCCATTTCAAAAGGCGATGGAACAAGGTCAACTGAAGAGGAACAGGACCGGCACCGTGGCTGTAGCTTCCATTACCCACTTCAATGAATAGCCAATGCTGTTTGTTGTTCCAAAGGTCAGCAGATTATCTTTAATAATCTCCTCCGTGAGGTCCTACGTGGGATGTGCTTGCAGCTCCTGCACTGAAGGCACCAGGATTATCTGCAGTGGAAAACCTTGGATCTCATCAACGAACCCAGGTGGAACATTTCGAGAACCTCCTTCGACAGTTGCGAACCCGACCCCATCGAGACATCCGGCATGTTTGAATAACCTTACTTTGTCGAGAACATCAGCTTGCCTCTTTTTAGTAGATGACACGTGTCGGGAGTTTGATAGATTACATCTGAATTATAGAAACAATGTCAAATCTGTCATCCCGAGGTGCTTACAATCCCGCTACAAGAGTAAACACCTGCGTGGACTACATCTCATGTCAGATGGAGAACGCTTCTGTGGGAGTACATATTGGAGCAGCTTGAGGGAAACATATAAACAAAAAAGGGATGTCACGCAAGGTGACGCGTTCACTGGAAGTTTTACAGTGACACATTTTCTGTTGAGAATTGAGGGGCTGAATCTGAAATGAAAATAGTATGCAGATAATTAAGTGCTGACGCTCAATCAGCAGAACACTCGAGGGAAAGCTCAAGATCGGGTTGGCTGTGAAAACGAGGAAAAAGGAGGAGGGGAGGCAGCCGGAAGACGCAGAGAATGACCATGATTGAAAAAGTAGTGGAGAACCGGGGAGAGGCATAAGGACATAAATGTGCGACAAATAATAAGTGGTATATAATGAATTTTGACTCCTTTGGCAGACTCTCTGCGTAAACAAAAGGCAGCCACGGCAGGGTCGGGCTAACGGGATTGTTTGTGTGGACAGGTCAGAGGGGTTGAGGGTCAAATCTCCTTTTCATGACACCCCAAGTGTTTCCACACTCACACTCAAACACACGCACACACATTTGTGTGTCGGGGGGAACTTTCCCAGCGTCGGTTGCGCAGGCAGATCTGGGAAAGTTCAACCTTGGGTGCACTAACTTTTCACTGCGAGGTCAAGGGTGGCATTGGCATTTGTTTGTCTGTGTGTGTGCATGTGTGTGTGTGACAGAGGGAGGCAAAAAAAAAGGGAAATCTGCATTATTTGGAGCAGATTGCAAAAAAGACACTGGGGGGAAAAGAAGAAGATATTGAGGCTTGTACTCATGAATGGGTGCATGAAGGGTTTCTTCCTCTTTCCCAATACAAAAGAGGTGAATAGAATTTGGAAACGCATTTCATTATTTCTTGCTGGTACAAAATAGTGAAGTGAAAACCTGAAAACCCAAATGTTCTGCTGATTGTCCCGAGTAGCACGGACAATCATTTCGTAAGAAAAATGGCTGCTCTATTATTCCAAATAATAGAGCAGGAAACCCCATTAATAAAATGTCAAAAGCTATCTGCATGACTGCTGAGCACGATATGTTTTTTGGAGCTACTCGTGCACGTGTGCACACATGTGGAGATGCCACCCATCTCTCTGTCGCCAGGCAGGAGGTGAGAGGATGAGTCATGGCTGCATAGGTGGGGATGTGTCAGAGGGAAAAGTGCTTCAGTATAGGCAGCAGAGAGCCGTGACATTCTCACGAGCTTCCGGGACCTTTATTCAATGGCGTTCTCACCGAGACGTCTTTTGGCTGGGCGGGTCAATACCTGTCACTCAGGGGCCCGAGTCGAGGCACAACACCCTCGTACTCAGCAGCCACACGGAGGCCTCGCTCTGCGCCTCCCACGTCAACGTATGTGACGGCTGCTGACGGACCAGGATTTTGATTATTGTTAGCACTCGATATCTCACTCTGTTTACAAGGATCTGAAACAGCAAGAAAAAATGTCAGATTTCCACATTTGAGAAAAAGAACAATGAATTAATTGGTTATCTGAATTTATATCAATACATATTTTTGTCGGTAGTCTTTCAGAAATGATACTATAGCATTATCCATCAAATAAAGTTATTAAAGTTATATTTTATGGATTGCACATTTTATTGAACAGATTCAATTCAGCAACTATTTAGTTACATTGATGAAAAGATTTATTTTTTGTGATTTTGTAGATTTTTATTTCGTTTTGCAAGGAATTTCTTTCTTCAGCTGCAGACGTATTTAATTGTTTGCAGGATAACGTTTTCTGTCAGTCCGTGTGGTTTTATGTGTGTCCTAATTAACCCAAACATTCTGAACCTCTCAGAAGATAGAAGAACAGTGTGAAGAGGCAGCAGTATTGATATTGATGAGTGGTATTTTTATATGTTTTACCCTTCGTGACCAACATTGTTGTTTGATGCAAGCACTTAAACAGAATTGCTTCAATAAAAGAATGACTTGTGCACGGTCAAGTCTGGTCTTTACACAACACCGTCAGCACAAGAAAAGTGATGTTCAGATTGAACGCTGTGGGGCTTCCTGAAATGATGAGTACTAGAGGTTATGAACAAAAAAATAAATCTCTGCACAAATACCCGCTTGGACTTTTACAATGCTACATTCTTGAGTCAAATGAGCGATTTGAGTTGCTGGGGCCTCTGGAATTTCAGCTGTTTCAACTTTTAAAAAACTCACAGAAATGTCAACATTGGAAATGTGCTTTTCTCTTCACTGACTGTAGCAGGTAGATACATGGATGGTCTTGCATTTGTCCACTGAGCCTGTTCAGAAGCTCTCATTCCAATTTCCTCCTTTGTCCCTACAGATCTTACCCCAAAACCTACTTCTATAAATGTCCTCGGCCTTCCCTGCCACATTGTCACCTCTCTCTCTCTGAACCCTCTCCGCTGCTCTGCTTCCTCTGCAGGCGTGCCGTTAGCAGCCGGGAGGAGATGCCTTCACCAGAGGAGCTTTACTTTGAGGATTCCCCCGTTCCCTTTTGTCCTCCCCCGCCTCTCGACGGATGGTTTCATAGCCCACCCCGCCGACCGGGCCTCCCTCTCCCCTGCCAGGCCTTTTAGCCAGCGGGTTAAACATTGATTTGTGAATGGAGGCAGCCCAGTGTCCCCTGGGTGGAGTGCAGCGGTCCCCTACTGTTTGTGTGTGTACACACACACACCCCTACTATGCACCACCAAGACTAACAGCCGACATGAAAGCTACGGAGCTAAAAGGATTTCATTCAACAACTGGAGGTTTTGGTGTTGCTATGCATCCTTCAATTCGTTTGATGCAATCTTTTCAATTCGTTTAGCCAGACAATGTTCTGATTCAGCAGCGGTAGTCCCACCAACTGAAGCTAAATACACACAACTTTAAAGAGAACTAAAGGATCAACATTTTGAAGGAACAAACATCTTGAGGGGCTTGATCTCAAAGTGGTCCGTTACTCCGAGAAACAGATCATTTATCTCCTGTTTAAATGTTTTGCTTTTTGAAATCAGTATATATTTCAGTATTTATTGACAAACTGTAAATAAACGTGGTACTGCAGCTCACATTTCATCTTTGAAATCACTTGTTGAGCTATAGAGTTTATTCTGAGGCAATATTTTTACCAATTTGAAGAACAAACCGTTGCATGTGTCTTCAGGTTTTTCGTCAGCATCTTCGCGCTGCAGGAAATCGCTGTGAACTGAGAGTGTTACGACTCTTTAGATCCATAACCGGAGTAAGTGAAGGACATCAAGGAGAGAGAGAGAGAGAGAACAGGGGACCCTCTTGACTTCTTACCGGGTCTTGAATCCCTGCATGAAAAGGCAAAGAGAGGCAGAGAGGGGATTGAACATGGAGGGGTTTGCTTTTCACCAGAAAAAAAGAAGCAATGAATGAGTGACTGGCTGATTGAATGAGAGGCAGGCAGGAGCTGAGAGGGGCCTGGCCCTGTGGATCAGCATGAAAGAGAAAAAGAGGAGAAAAGAAAAAAACGGATTGAGGTTTAAAGAGGAGGATCCCCCTGCTGCTGGGTAGTTATCAGACAGGATGATTTATTAGAGAGAGAGAGAGAGAGAGAGAGAGAGAGAGAGAGAGAGAGAGAGAGAGAGAGAGAGAGAGAGAGAGAGAGAGAGGAGGTCGCGTTGGTAAGCATCAAAAAGCTGCAGAGCGAAGGCAGCATTCAAAACTGCTGATAGCACGACATGAGGATGGGCTTGATTCCAATTCCCGAGAGAGAGGGACATGAGCAACACCTCCCAACTAGTTATTCTCACATATTTATACAAAACCGTTTATCAACATTTTTCAAATTGCTTTAAAAAAAGTATTTATACGCGCATAAAACCATAAAAAGCGCCCTTATTGTTATGTTTCTTTCTTTTTTTTAATGCTTAAATCGTTAAACTGTTCTCATTAGTCACAGTGTTGACGGCGTAAGATGCGCCTCAGGGCCAAAGGACGTGCCACCATTTCAAATAAATAAAAGCACAGCTGCACGCGCGCAACATAACAGGAGTTTGAGTGGAACGGGACGTGTGCAATCCAATGCTAAGCCATACACAAAACAGCCATTGCTGCCCGGCGATGCATCTTTCTGTGTACCAACTGTGCCCCCCCCCCCCAAAGTCCGTTTGTCTGTCACATGGGCATCATATAATCGCCTCTATTTTGTGCCACGGCGGACAACGCCGGCCTCACAGGCCCACGGCAAGGCGGCCCTTCTCTCTGCACACGGCGCTGAAGGCGCCGCTTTATGACCGAGTGCCTGGTTACGGCGTTGCACGAGTTTGCTCACACAAGATGGGGGGGGGGGGGGGTGTAAGGCGTGAGGGGTGACGGGGGGGGGGGGGGTGGGGGGGCACAAGACAAACACTAAACACCATGCAGTGCGGTCAGAGAGTAAACAGTGTCGGGATTGTAATCTCTTTTTTGGGGAGAAAATAGGGCTGTTGTGTCTTTAAGAGGGGCTGCTGGTCCCTCATCGCAGCTGCTGCGTGTGCGTGCGTGCGTGCGCGCGTGTGTCTGTGTGTGTGTGTGTGTGTGTGTGTGTGTGTGTGTGTGTGTGTGTGTGTGTGTGTGACACAGAGGACAGCGGAGATTCATTACTTAAGCAGTACAATGGACATTTATCACCCCGTGGTGTTATTCAAATCCAGTACCAAGCGAGGACCTTCCCCACTCTGCTCTCTGCGCCTCGCGTCACGGCCGCAGCGTGTTTTATGGTCGGAGCCGCGTAAAGAAAAAGCCAGGAGGGCACAGAGGCATCCATCCGTCCGTCCATCCATCCATCCAGCCAGCCAGCCAGCCAGCCAGCAGGCAGGCAGGCAGGCAGGCAGGCAGGCAGGCAGCCAGTTAGACTCTCAGTCGGTCCGGGAGAGCCGCGGAGGAAGGATAGGAGGAGCGCAGTGAAACGAAGACTCTTTTTTTTTTTTTTTTTTGGTCACCGTCCGACGCATGCTGCTCGCTTGGTGGCTTTTTGGACGCAGCAGAGAAATCCGACAGAACGCACGTCGTGGGAAACTGAGCCGAGGACGCACTAACGGGAAATAAAAGGGTTTCTCTTTTTTTTCAAATCGATTTCATCCGCCAGCATAAAAAGAAACTCCAGAGGAAAGAACGTAAACGCTCCAATGCCTTTCTTCAAATAAGAGGGGATTTATTTATTTAACACCCGTGGAAAGCCTTTGTGCAACCTTGAGGCTCCAGAACTGAACATTCTTTCCCTAAATCGATGACAGTACACAGGTGCAGAAACGTGCTCACTTCGGACTTTGAATTGAAATGAAGTCTACTTAAGCGGCTTGATTCCTGCCCTTTTCATTGTGGTTCTCCTTGAGACACCTCAATTCTCGATTCCTCGATTCTCTGGCGAACGAAAGAAGATGACATTTTGCTTAAAGATGCAATGACCATTCAGCCATCTTAAGGCCCCACGCATGTGGACGGACTTGGGGGTTAACTTTCCGACTAGCAACCAGCCTAAAGGAAGGGACACAGAGCAGCAGCAACTGTTTGAGAAAGTAGGGAATGGAATTGTTTTTAAACAGCAGCAACGGGAAAAGTCCCGAAGTGATTGTGGCTAAAACATACCGTCTTTAGCATTATCAAACAAATGCATCAACAAATGATGGACTTTCTTCCAATGTGTTTGTACAACAGCTTCTGGATAAGGGAATGTGCTCAGGAAGTGTTTGTCATTGCAAAAAAAAAAAAAATCTTACAGGTTTAAATAAGTTTTTCTGCTGAAACAACTGTTGGAAATGCAAAGTGAGACGTCCTTCAAGAGGCCGAAGCGAGGATGTTACAAGACCGAAATACACATTTCTGCAACGGCCTCTCTTGTAGGACCCCCGCCCGCCCAAAAAAAGGAAGAGCAAACAGGTTTCAGTGTCAGTCTGGGCCAACAGCGTCAAAGGGCATCATTAACGCAGCCGCGGCAGGTGCAGCCTGCACGGGCCTTTTACAACGACGACCCGCGCGCACTTTGGGATTTAAATAACCAAACGCTCCATTTCCGTCTTTTTGCACAATCTTCACAGAGGAAAAAAAAAACCCCGAGTCTCTAGCGACTGATTGTCCAAACGCAATTCTTGAGAAGACTCCAAATTCAACCCCAAGAATTGTGTATGGACATCTGTTGCTGCAGACTCACATTCATCGCCGCTGGCGCAGAGCCTCGCAGGCCTCCGGCGGCACAAAGGAGGCGACAGAGCGCCATTTGGGGCCCGGGTGGGTTTTGTGTCGGTCTCATTTCAGGTGAGGTACGAAAATACGTGGGACTGGACCAAATAAAGTGCAGGAAAACCTCATTGCGTCTCGTGTAATGTGTTTTCCCCCGATGCGCGTCGTGGTAGGCCCGATTGGTATTTACACTTTGTCGAAGGTCTAATCAAGAGTGTTTGTTTTAAATGGCAAATATCGATCGGAAGTATCGATGTATCGACTGTGTTTTTGCAAAAAAAAAGCAGTGAGTTCGTTGGGTGCTGGCGGAGTGAGGCCTGCGTGCGTGAGATGAGCTGAGAACCAGCAGACACACGAAGTCATGAAGGAGGAGTAAATAGGAAGGAGGCCGACAGACTGAATAGACGATGAAATGTCCAAAGCTACGTTTGGATGAAGAAATGGCTTCTTGGAGAATCCCGTATATATCATTGATATATAAAGAGCACCTTCAGAGCCTATTCGGCAAAGCCTAAATAAGGCATACTAACCAAATATATAGGGGGCGTCATATGCAGTTATATTCGTTGCATGTTCATGTGTTACAGTTCTGTAAAACGCCTAGAAAAACACAAGAGGCCTGATACTCAAATCTCTGGTCCAACAGCGTCACTGATAAATCACGTGGGACAGGTGTTTTTAACCTTTTAATAATTTGACAATTTGTACTACTTAAAAATAATAATCATTTAATATATATATAAATTAATTGTTCAAACTCACGAATAGACAATACAAATGATTGTCATCAACGAAAAATTCATAAATGCTACAAAATATTTTACACAAACCTTGAAGGTGTTTTGTTTCAAATCTTTTTTACATGATCAGCAGTTTACGAAAAAAAACCAGCACATCCACACAGCCAACGTGTGTGTTGTTGTTGAACATTAAAGGCCCTGCTACAGATTTCTGTTACACAATATTTGCTCCCTCTCAATCAGAATTGTTTTGAACTCATTTTTAAAATGTGATTTATTCTAAATAAAGGCCTTATTATTGATTAGTATTGATTAACATATTCAAATGTAAAAGAATAAATTAAATAAAGCTGAGTTACATTTGGATGTTGTGATATAGATGCTACTTTCCACTGAGAGTTATTTGGACCAAGCTGTATATTTCTAACTTTAAGGATTTTGTTAACCTTGAGTTTTAGCAGGGAATACTATAACACATTTGATGTAAAATGGAGAGTAAATATACTATAATAGTTGCGTAACAGTTAATAGGGGGTATAAATACATTATTATTCTAAAAAAAGACCTAAAAAAATGTGATTATACTTTGTTTAAAAAAACATCTGCCACAATGCAATATGAATCACGTTCCTGTAGTTTTTTTTGATAGCCGCCTTTCTCTGCACCAGCTTCCCAAACCGAGCATCACTGTGCAGGTGGACCAAACCCTGCATGCGCAGCGAGAACGCGCATAGACGCGCGCAATTCATGGAGACCGGGTGGGAATTAAAAAGGGGGTGCAAAGCCATATCTCAAGATATTATTTATAAGCATTGATATAAACAACGAAATGCTTACAGTTTTAAAATCTCACAACAGCCCTTATGTAACATAGTTCAATTTGTTATAAATATAAATCGTGCAGAATATGTGGCCTAAACAAATGTGACCTCGAAGAGGCATCGAATCCCCCCCCCACACACACACACACGCACACGCACATGCAAAACATCGTTTTGATGATCTCCTCTCAAAATGAAGAGTCTTCCCCTACACGCACACACACACGCGCACGCACGCACGCACGCAAACACACACGCGCGCGCACAGTCTCCCCGGTATCCTGCACCAGCTGACACAGTGCTACACTTTCTCCTCTCTAACCCCCTTCCAGCCTCATTAGCATTTCCTTTCTTCCGGCTTCCCGTCGCAAATCGGACTCCACAGCCGAGTAAAGGTTTTGAGTCGCCCCGGGCAGTGAGGGGAGGGCAGCCCGGGGGCTAGACCTCGACCTCCCGCAGTGGTCGTGCAGTTCACACCCCACCCACCACACGCACACACACACTCGCACGCACACGCATTCTTTTAGCCCTTTTCCAGCTGAGTGGGGCTGCAGGAGGGTAAAATCCCCCACAGGTCTCGTCTAATCAGCCTAAAACTGCAGCGTGATCACAGAGCTATTGGATTAAATCGATCAGATTTAAGATACAAGCATATATAAATAATCGAAGCTGATGTGAAATCCTAATTGAGAGAAACGTTGGGATATAACTGCGTGCGGTGCTGAGGTTCCCTTACAGTCAGAGATGCACTTTGGCATCGAGAGGTATGTAGCTCATACAGTGCAGAAACACGTGGTGACGGGGAGAGTTGTAGATAAGCAGCAGTAGAATTAACAAATATTCTATGTTGCAATACTTAATACAGTGAATTGGAGGCAATAGGAATTAAATGTTCATAATTCAACAGGAATAATTCACTTGATTCATTAGAGAACAAATATTGTTAAAAAAAATGAAATACAAAAGTCAAGCTGACATTGCTTTCAAAAAAGGCATTTAATCTTTTTCATTTCAGGAAGAAAATTAAACAATTGTAAGAATAAAGCATATTTTGAGAAAAATTAAATCACATCGGTCAAAACAACAAAACACTTTGTCAGAGTATTTTAATAAACAGTGATGTATGATGTATTTTAAAACACGTAAGCCCATGTGAACCCTCACAACTTGCTTTTGGGGTACAAATAAATGTTAATCTCCTAAAACAGATGAAAAATATACATCCAGAAGCAATTGGCAATTTTGACAAATACCTCCCCGGTAATACTAACACCAGTTGTTTAAGCAAAGCGTGACCTTTCATCTCATATTGCTGAAGGTCGTCACAGACCCTAAGATAAGGTCATCTTTATCTTTCATGATCACGCTGGAATTGCAGATGCAAAGAGAAGTGGAAACACCAAAGGCAGGTATTTGCACTCCCACCTGGGAGTTGACCAGTACAACCAGAGCTCCAGACAGCTCCCATCACACCTGGCCGGTCCAGAATTCCCGCACTCACAGCGTCCCCGTTTTTCTCGGGAATCTTCTCTGAACTTCCGCGGATTCCTGCGGACCAAACATCCATCCCGGTCCGACCTCACGGTGACGGCAGACGCGTCCACAGCGACCAATGGAGTGGTGTGTGGTTAGCATGTGGTGGTGGGGCAGGGAAAAGGCTGTTCTAGATGCGTGTTCCTCGTTCATGTGCTATCCCCCGTGAAGGGTAGAAATGAACACAACGTTGTCTCGGTCTTGTAGTTGGTAGTCGAGCTCCCCCTGAGGTTTGCAAAACACACAACACGGTCAACATTCAAAACGCTCTGCAAGTGCAAGGAGAAATATACATCTGTACTAATCCAGATGTGCGTATTACTCCCGTGTTCCCGCAGGGGTCCAATCAATGACAGACCTTTCATTTCATTTACATCCGGTGTTGCGTCCTGTAATTGAATCAATGGATTCAAATTGAAGCGTTCGCATGTAAATATGTGTTCAGATACGAGACCCCAAGGACAAACTCGTCTCGCAGCTGCTTTCGCGTTACATGAAACATTGACTCAGAGAAAAAGAGCAGTGAGGCTGAGCGCCCTCCCACCCCCGTACACACAAACCGGCCGGAGTTAAGAATATGACGATAGGAATGTATGCACGGCGTGAACTAGTGTAAAATGCAAACATACCCATCAGCATAGGTTCAAAGAAAAAGCAGGTTTCTACAAGCCACACACACATACACACACACACAACAGTGAACATGGCTCCTAGTGCTCACCATTAGCTCCCAGTCAGCATCATTGATAAGCACCAGTATCCCGGGTCTCCTGTAGGAAAACACAACGTTTTGAGTCAGACACATTTGTCAAAGGCAACACACGCACGCAAGCGCGTGTCTGCAAGATATAGAGCGGGAGAGCAGAATGCCTCGACAGATGCACATATGTAAAAAAATAAAATAAAATATTTGAGCTGCATCCTAAATTCAATAAAAAAATAATTCAAGTTGTTTTGAGACACAACTAAATCAATAGAAGAAGCACTAAAACAAATAGTTAAATGCTGTAAAACAAAAGAGAAAAAGCTTCCTCTCTTTATTGAGCATGACAGTGTTGCACATATTATAACTATAATTTATTTTTCAAAATACGCAAGTCTTTAACTTTTTGCTGGTGGTGCATTGGGTCACAGAAGTATTTCATTGTCGAGCACCGTCGGAATAAGAGTCATAATCAAAGTAATACATTATCGTAAAAGAATGTTGATGAATATACATAAGTAAAGTAAATCTAAAAAAAAATGTGTATGTCACCCAGAGAAAATAGTCAGGCAAATGAATAGACCCCGGTATTCAGTTCGAAGACACACCGTGACTTATTTATAACAGTATCTGTAACGGCAGGCCTGCTGTGTCCATGTTATACTTCACATAGATCATAAGACGCGTCAATTGAAACCCGCTCTTATATACGACTATCTCTAAAGCACTTTTAGTATTACCAACCACAAACTCTGAAGACTCTCGGTTTACACAGGCAGAAAATACAAATACAAATCACATCGGCTGGTGTTTGTCATTTCTGAGGGAAGTGGTTCAGATGATGTGGGGGGTGAGATAAAGCCTGCAGCGGCTCAAATAAGACGCTCTCCACCCTAATGCTCTATGACGTCAGTGAGTACGAACACACAACAACAGGGCTGCTTTGAGAACAAACAAACAAAAAAAAAAAACAACATCACACACGGCACCCATAGATTCACATTTTAGAGAGTTAATGAAGAAAACCGTAGATGGTGTTTTGCTAAAAGACAGTGTGCACTTTAACATCAAACACACCTCAGATGTGTACGCAGGTAGGCCAGCTTCGTTTCCGTTCATTGCTTAGGTGGTGCGATAAATAGTCCTGAACAAAGGCAGCTGTAAAAGTCAGTCAGTCCGATAAGGCTGCAGCGAGCCCCGGACCCACAACACAACAACACAAACTGAAGACTGTTTCAGCCTTCAGCATTTCTGAACTGCGGGGGAGTAAAGACGCCTCCCGAAAGCTCCGTCATTCTCACATAGCTGCTCCGATCAGACATTACAGTCACATTCGGCCGTAAATAATATTGGCTCTGGTTCTGTAACGTACATTTAGGGTCACGTGGTTGCACACTGATTCAAGGGTGTGGGTGGGTGTGTGTCGAGTGCGCGCTCACACTCACACTGAATCGCCCTGGACAAAGAGCTCGGGCCGTTCCCTCAGCAGGTTCCGTTGGATCCAGACCAGCAGCTGCTTCACATCCCCTAGAAAACACACACACACACACACACACACACACACACACACACACACACACACACACACACACACACACACACCCAGACACAAAGCCCATACACAGGCAGACAACAGAGGTCACAGGTCAGCGGTTAAAGGTCAAGGTGCACAGTTCCAGCCTCCTGGTCGATGTGACGCGACAGAAGCACAAGGCGGGACGAGGCTCTGTCTGTGTGTGTGTGTGTGTGTGTGTGTGTGTGTGTGTGTGTGTGCATGTATATTTATAAGAGAACGCGTATTTGGGGGGGGGATGGTTGACTGATGTCACTGGCCAGGAGCGACATTGTTCACCTTGGCCTAGAAAGAAATCAAATGAATGATTTGTGTGTGTAGATCCAGACACGGCAGATTAGAAATGAAAAAATGACGCGCAGCTCGACCTTTTAAAAAACAAAAAGGTTTAAATGAAGGAAACATATCGAGCTATATCAAGTCAGACATTTTCCAAAAGCCTCTTCTCCCCGAACAATACAAATGCAATAATATTTATCTCTAGCATCACACTCGTAGTGAGGATTTCAACAGAGGACAGATAAAATATCAGAAAATCCAACATTAGAATAGTAATTTTCTTTCTTGAGTCCATCATTAAGTGAACTGCTTTTCGCCTGAGCTTGGATATTAGCACTGCTTGATTTTTCTATGAGGTTGACCTCCTCAACAATCGGATTGACCTTGTCTCGACAACGGCCTGAGCCCCACCCGCACCGACACACAGCCACAAAAGCGGCGACAACGAGAGGTTTCAGGATAAATCCCAACAAAACTACCATCAATGAATATATTACGAGTAATAACTGCTGTGCCATCGAGATTTAAGGTGGTACGAGAGCCTTTTAGTGCGTTTGTATGAAGGCTCAGTGTGTTTCCTTAATATATATGTATGTTTTTAACAGTGAAATATTGTACAAATGTATTATATATACACAAACACACAACCAAACGAGTCAAAATGCAACAAAACTTTTATGTTATCTTATGTGTTTCTGAGCGTGTACGATCACTGCTGTCTTCTTACTGTACGTGAGCACGACGCCGTGCGATAACTGGAGAGCGACACACACACACACACACACACACAATCAAACTATAGCATTGGCCTCCTCGGCATGTTGGAAGAACGGAAGAGAGGGTAAAGAAATATACCAGAGGAGAGTAGATAAACAAAAGCGAGAGAGAGCGAATGTATTCCAGGAGAGGTGAAGAAGAGGAGCGTGACCGGGATACGAGGGGAAGAGGACCAGGTGTGAGGAGAGCGCTGGAGCCGCGGCCGGATTCAGGATTTTTTTTTTCTTTTAAATATATTATATCAAGTAAAAAGTGCGTTCATTCTTTTTGTGCAGATCTAAAATTATCGGGAGTCTAGTGCCTAAAATCCACCCAAATACAGGCTTTTTATAGGGTTAAAACAACGCACACTACAAAAATGTGGATTTATAGAATGACAGATATTGCAGTGCTTACTGATGAAACCTTTCATACAAATAACCACAAGATGCAATGAAAACAAAAGAAAATAAAAACACACATTCACAAAAAGTATTCATAGAAACTCCGGCCTGGTCACTGAGGAGCGGCATTTATTAATGTGCATTAATGTGGATGATATGTGATGTACGCGGTGTGTGTGTGAGTACACACACACACACACACACACACACACACACACTGGTTAATTGCAGTGCTGTCAGCCAGCTCAGTAGTACAATAATAGTGATAGTTTTCTAGGGTTCCAGACCATAAAAATACAGTACTTCTTCCTGCAAAACACACACACACACAAAATAGAGCAGTGAATATTGACCTGCACCTCTGCAGGGCTAAAAACAGAACCAATCCCCACTGCAGTCATCATTCCTTCTTTGTGGTGACTCCCTCTCTACATTTGAACCCTTGTAATTCCCCCCCACCATTACCTCCTATTCACCCTTTCGTCCTCTCGCCCTTTCCCTTTTTCATTTTCTGTCCCTCTCTCTCCCTCTCCCATATCAAACCTGCTCTCCTCCTTCTCTTTCCTTCTTCAGCCTTTATTTTTATTTCCCTCCGTCAACACACACACACACACACACACCAGCAAACATGTTAAAAGTTGCGCATAGAAAATAAATAGGTTTCCGTTGCTCAACACACAGATCGATAGTAATTCAGAAAGCTTTTTTACAACGGAAACAGTCGTCAGGCACTGTCCTTTTAACGGCTTTCTGGTAAAAGGTAAAAAAGGTCATGCGTGGGGCAACCAATTCTCGTTGCAAAAGGACGTTTTCAAAAAAAAGAGAACATAAAGAAATAAAATGGAAATGGAAAGAACAATGGCATGGAGCGACGGAGAGGTGTAGTTTTATTTTAAAAGCACCTCGGTGTCCAGGTGGAGGGGGGGGTTGAGGAATAAAAGAGGGGGAAAATGCGTCACAGGCTCCTGAAGCATCTTGGGATGGCGGCGTTGCGTGAGTAGAGGGGAGACACAGAGGGAGGGGAGGGAAAAGGCGCCATTTTGATGCCAATTCAAAACCGTTGTCGTCCGTTCTTTCGGTCTTCGTGCAATTATGACTGTCATGTGGGGGGCGGTGAGCTATCCATCTTTCTGCTGATGCAAGGGGGGAAAAAATGGTGGGATCTTTAGACCACAGGGTTTTTTGTTGTGTGTGTGTGTGTGTGTGTGTGTGTAAGAGAAAGAGAGAGGGGAGGGGGTTCTTTCAGTTGAGGGTCATTAATCACTGGCTGGGGTCAAAGAGAAATACGAAGGATTCAGAACCAATTATATCTGCCTTCACCCTATACTAACAGGCAGGCACACACGCACACACACACACGCACACAAACACACACACACACACACACGAGTTGGGGAAAAGATTTTCAGGATCAGCAAACCTGCCAGACTCACAACCAGTTCAGACTTAAAATCATAATGAGCCAATTCGCCCAGGAAAGGTTACGTGAAAAATATCTGTGCTCCTGAAGTTGCAATAAGGAACTGTGCACACATGGCAAACTCCTCCCTCCCACACACACACACACACACACACACACACACACACACACACACACACACACACAAACACGCGCACACACACACACACGCAAGGTCATATCTGGCTGACATTTCCTGCTCTGGTCAACTTTTGTCTTTTTGTTGTCATGGTAACATCAGCGCCATGGATGATCACCCTTTGTTTAGTTAAATACCAAAGACAAATAGTTCTCTCATTTGTTCACCCTCTCCGTCTCTCTCTCTCACACACACACACACGCACGCACACGCACACACACACACACTCTGAACCTCTAGGCAGCTTTCAATCACTTCCCTCCTCATTTTCTCAATGACCCGGGTCCTGAGTAGGCATCGGGAAATAAAACCGGGCTGCAGGCAGATTTTTCCCTCGACTCCTCCGTGTGTTAGAGACCCATATTGGAAAGAGCCTGAATCCCAAAGCTAAATAAAATCTAATAAATCTGGACCCTGAGGTGGGAAAGCTTTTATGCAAATGATCCCAAACCCCCCTTAAAAACTGTCGGCCGACTGCTCTTTTGCAACCAATAGAAAACAGTATAGACTTCCTCCTTAATTAGAACCATTTATTTACAAACACACATTAACAGTGGGAAACATTCACAAGTGGAATGATCAATTCATGGTTGAGGATGGAAGCAAAGAGAGAGAGTTGTAGCAGATTAAAAGGCTTTAAAAGCTACGGCCGCTTCACTAAACAGATATTGCTTTGAAACCAAAAATAATGCAAACAAGGGCTTTCGATATAGGACAGAAATGTCATTATTTAAGTGAAAAGATGTGATCAACAGCCTGAAGAATTGGTGAACTTTTTCCACGCTACATGCTAGGACGCCATTGGCTTCCATTGATTTCAATGTATAATGTCAGTCAACTCGACGAGGCTGCCAAACTGAATGTCATTCATCGCACTGATGCCTGATATCTACCGCTAATTCAATTCAGTTCTTTTAACAACATCATCATCATCCCAGGCGTGGTCTGACATTGAATCAGTAAAAGAAAAAAAAAGCATCTTAAAAAATGTCACCGTTTCACAATGAGGCTGCCTACACACAGTTGATACTCACAAGGTTCTGATTGGCTTGGAAGAGTCACATGATGTTCCTTCACGCCATTAAAAAGCAGCTCTGCTCCACCACTAGACAAAAAAGAAAAAAAGAGGCAGGTTGGCCAATAAAACGAGGTACAAACATGTTATGAGGGCGGCGAAGAAGAGAGTAGTGGAAAATAAAAATACAGTTACATCAATGTATGTGCTCAAAGAGGCTGCAGGGTTTAACTCATTCATCCCTGCTTTATATTACTGAACTACTGCACTATATACATTCATCCACCGTCAAGCATTTGCCAGACCATGCCTTTTTTATTAGTTACTGCTTTTGTACCTCTGCTTGTATTAAGACGTCATGTGGAAAAGATGCAAGTTATTATTGCTCAGGGCAGCTTTATGACAGTTTTGTATTTGTATGATATTGCATCACTACGGTTAAATACTCCCATATTACACTTTAATGTGGCAGCCCGTAAAAATTCTGACATTGTCTTATAGTGGTTTTAGTCAGTTGTTTTGCGTCGTCCCGCCATACCTTTCAAAGACTTTCTTTGCTTTCATAAGCTTCTGATTTTGACTAGACAAACTCACAGATGCATTTACACCCAAGAAAATGTGAATCTATTGACAACCGCATACCAACATTGATTACATTGCATGCTTGTTATTAGACAATTTCCCATTTTGCTTGGTCACTAAAAAAGGCCTTCCTCCGAATTACTGTTAACATATCAGTGTGATTCCAATAAATAAGGACCTGTAAAATATACTTAAACAAAATAAAACATTTTAAATATATAATGTAATAGCTAACTTTTCCATTCTGAAAATGAATTCATGAAGTCACGCGCAAATCAAGCCCAAAGCCCTCGTTTTGACTCGAGGCTGCCGGGTCCATACGTTGATGGGGCTGGTTTTCATTTTGTTTTGCTGGATATGTGTTACATACAGTATATTTTGAAATCCCTGGCATGTTTGAAAGGCAAAACACATCCAGCTGAGAAGTCAAAAGGACCAGGAGCGGACCAAGGCGTGCCGCTGCGGCGTGGATTAACGCGTTAGATTAGATTAGATTGGGATTGTTTTACTGGCTGCACAGCGCGACCCGGGGACAGAGGATGCCCAACCTCGTCTCTCCAGTCACCCAGTGTTTGTTCTGAGGTCATTTCCATGTCAACACACAGCGTCTCTCTACTGCTGCCTGTTCACAGAGAAAACGCGAACGCGTAATGGTGAATGTGTGATGAACAAACTGAAAACTAGCAGACAGCTAACTTGGCTGTTATACTGAATTTAAATCTTTTTTAAGATCGCAAAGGGCCGACGTTACAGAGCTTTTCTCTCACAACGGCCCAATGAGCAAGAAAATCGCAAACTATATCGTCATGAAGAGTTTGATATTCGCCTACCCAAACTCCAGGTGAATCGCTATGGGCGCTGCCATATTGAAGACACATGCAGGAAGCAGTGGGGAGGGTAATCCGGAAGTGACGTCATGGATTTTACCGCTTCTATAAAAGGACAAATAAAACGCCGGACCCTTTTATGCATCATGGACAATTATACTCCTTTATTTATTTATTTATTTATTTATTTATTTATTTATTTAATTTAATTTAATTTAATTTTACTGTGTTTTAAAAAGAAAAGAAAAAAATGTTAATTTATAAAATCATTATATTGGAAACTCATTAGTATGCAGACCTCTCTCTCACGTGCCTTGTGGATGTGCATGTCTGCATCTATTTGCATTGTGTATGTCAATAGGAAAGTGTCCAGAGCCCTAACATGAGTGTGTGAATGCACATCTGTCTCTCACTATCCCTTCCTCCTTCTTTGCATGCATCCTCAATCATACTGGTGACAGTTCCAGTCGCGGTATACAGAGCCGGGAGGATGAGGTGGGGGGTGGGAGAAGGTCGGTCAGGGGTTTGAATTGCAAATCCGCTGCCTTCTGTTGGCGTCCAAGCCATAGCAGGCTCTTCCCTGTCTTCATTCATGTGTTAATGAGGAGTCAGTGCGGGGGCAGATAGACGGATCGACCAGGGGCCGGGAAGGGGTGAGAGAGGAGTGAGGCGATGGTGGGGTGGCAGGCGGGAAAACAAGGGGGTCCTCTGATGCCGCAGGCCCTGGGTGTTGTGAAAGATGACGAAGACATGTTGGCGTTAGTGGCTGCAGTCTCCAGGTAGGTGGAGGTGCATACAGTCTTGGGGTGCAAAGAGGCAGACGCTGAGGTGTGGGGAGGATTTTTATGGCTGTAAAGTTCATGAGCAGTGAGCCATCCAGGAATGATCAGCGCTGGGTGTCACGTTACATTTGCTGAGCTGCCTTGAGGTCAGAATCAGAATCAGAAAACATTTATTGCCATAGTATGTCAGACATACAAGGAATTTGAATTGGCTGTTGATAACAGACAACAATGAACAACGAGACAGTATAGTGCAAAGAATAAAATATAATACTATGTGATCGTGTGGCTATGGTTAGCAACTTAGCATGCAGTAGCTCTTTTGTACTGTGCTGGCTTCTCGTGCTTTATGTTTTTTTCAATACAAACATGATTTGATACTTGATTCATGAGGTCCAACAGTTTTCAGAGATTATTTTTATCAGACCTGTATTTGATTCTGATTCTTGAGTGTTGTGGTATCGTTTGCATGACAAATACTGAACTATGGCCGTCTCCATCTCAGCCGCTAAAACTCAAAGGTGGACATAATTTGAGACAATTCTTGATAATAACAAACGTTCCATATCTAAACGTCAAAAGTCGACGCTATGCTGCAATGCACCAGCTATAGAGCAGCCAGGGTCACACATGATCAGATGACAATGACCCACACAATGGATTAGCTATAAAAGGGCTGGGGGGAGAGATTAGGGGTGAATTGATGACGGTTGGCTGGCTGGTTGGCTGGCTGGCTGGCAGGCCCGGGAGATCACGGTTCTGTTTCAATAAGGGACATAAAGAGCTGAAATTAACATGTACCATGATACCAAGCAGAGAGAATCCTCTTAGAGATTACATCAATAACATGTTACGCCTATGGAACTGTATGGAAAGGGGAGACAAAGAGCAGAGCAAAGGATGATTTTCTATTATAGCAGATTATATGGGGTTCGGTTCTAGTCGGTCTGATTTTATTGCACCTTCTGTTCTGCATCACAGCTTTGTTAATGTCACAAGGGCAGCGATTCTTTCACCTGGAATAAACTGGGAACCAACCGCTCCACATAGCAGCTGCCGGGCCTTCATGGAGGGAGTAAGCAGCGAGAGGACTATTTGTGCAACATCTGTGTTGTGCACACGTACTCGAAAGCTTACAGAAAAAAGGAAAAACGCGGCAAAAAAACACAACGCATGCACACATGTAGACAAACGCTCACAAATTAATGGATACACACACACACACACACACACACGCGCACAGTCCATCTGTCTTTGTCTCTCTCCCGCTGCCACCATGGGTTTGTCTGCAAAACAATGTGTGATGCTCCGCACATGACGTCTGCTCGCTCCATGCAGGGCATTTTCTGCTTAACATGAGATGGGTTTAGATTAAATGCGTGTGAACATTAACACTGATTGACGAGTTTAAGTTCCCGGGAAGGTGCAGGATTCAAGAATCCAGTGGACTAACAAAGATGTTGAGTAGGACACAGACGCCTAGATTGGACCAGGGACCAGGGTGTTCATAACAGCAGCGAGCTCTCGGGATGACTGTGTGTGAGAGAAGACTCAACATGGGTTTGATAGTGGAATGGTGCCTCCTATTGTTTACTGGTGTGTATTGCAAAGCAAGATAATCCCTTTTACACCATACATTCTGACCTATTAATAAATACATTAATTGGAATTTAGTGGTGGTGTCTTTTCTACCACAACAAACATGTTTTTATAGCTAATACATTACTGGCTTTACATTTCATGTGTTTTCACTGTAAATATGTTTATGTCGTCAGAAACACATTGATGTTGCACCTAAGAGGAAGAAGCACAAAGTAGTGTAAGACTTTATCAGAATCACTTCCTTTTTTCGTTGGGTTCATGGGATTTGATGATTAGTCGTATAACCAGATAAAAAGATGGCGGCAAAACTGTTTTTGTTTGTTTTAAGAACAAAACGTAACACTTTCACACAAGCAATTATTTTATTAGAAAAAAACAGTGAATTGCTTTTTACAGTTTGTAAAAAAAAAATTAAAAAAAATTGAGAGACCACTCCTGAAACAGTTCTTGTCTTTTTGCTTTTCACGTTCATCTCACACGGTCCTATTATAAAAAGCAGGAGTATCCACACACGGTCAGAGCATTCCTGTACAGCATTCAGAGGACGAATAAAATGACATCACACCAACACTGTCATCATCTGTGTTATCGGATACCAACTCTAAACCTGTAGGTTTCACATCAAATAATAGTCGTCTCAAACATTGGTCTCCAAACACACTATACCTGTGGTGTGTCAACATCCACATTACATTGTGTTACAATTAAAGATTCACTGTTTTGATAACTAAAGACTGCCCCCTGTTGGACCATAGTGAGAACTGGCTCCTCACCTGATGATTCGACAGAGGCTCAGATCACAAAGCAGGACAATCAAACACCCAGTGAAGAATCTCAGATACGACCCTTCCAGGCAGGGGCATTTTTAGAATTATTTCCGATTGATTGATATCTGACATTACTTTGGTTCGTATCATCAGATGCAAAAGCACATACGTTTTTAGAAGAAGTTGACGTGGGAGGCAAAACGTGCGTTGAGTGAAGGGTGTGTGTACCTCAGGGGTCTCAGCCCTTAATGTGTGAGAATACGTATGCAGGCCCCGGTCCTGAATGATTTAACACTGACAGTCATCCACAACAAAATCCCATAGCTTTAAAAAAAAAATAGCTCTATTGCTGTAACACAAACCATACAAACTAAAGACATTTCCTGCAGTAGTGCTTATTTCATCATTCATTGTTTTTAAAAAAATAAGAAAAATAACAGATTCCTCTCCGTTTGGTATCAATTTAGATTATTATACAGACCTGAAAGATCTTCATTGTTATTATTACCTGCATATTTCTCAAGTTTGACACGTTGTTATACATTTAAATTAATAGTTTAGAGCAACATTTTACTTCGTATAACATTTGTAGCTTCATGCACCAACTATGTCTGCAGTCTTAAACATGTTTTAATAGTAAGTGAAACATTGCTTAAACTATATCTAAAGAGTACACATCCTACTTTCCCTGTCTCTTAGTGCCCCTTGGAGCTAAATTATTAAGAAACACATTGTCTAATGTATTAGTCAAACAGTTGATTTATCAACCCCCCAAAGCCCTCACACTGAAGTAACTGGACTAACTTCTGCAAATGTTCCATTTCCAACACATTGTTCAATGCATGCCTCATACAATGGGATTCAATGGGACAGCGCGATACATTTAACGAGGTTTTAGGAATATGGTTCCCTCAGAATAAACTCTGACAGACTCTCATGAGTTTGGTGAAGCAACGTCCGTGATGGTTATATATCCTTTGATCGCAACAAATAAATAAAAATAAGAAAAACACGTGAAGCCTTAATGACACGTACAAACGAAGGAATGCAAACATACGTAGGCGCACGGACACGGGCGCTCGCACACACACGAAACATCTTTACATCAGCTATGCAAGTTATTGTTGGATTGCTGCTACAGTGTGGGACGGCAACCGTTTGAAACAAGATAGTCAGTTTGAACTCTGCAGCCCTGTCTGGCCCTCAGGATGGGTCGGGGGGGGGGGGGGGGGGCACTGTACAGACGTCACTGCTCCAACCGTGCAGAGGAGCACCTCCTCACCCTCCTCCCTCCCATCTTCCTTTCCACAGAATGAAAAATAGACGTTGAGTGCAACATGTTTTAGAAGTGAAACCGTCTTTACCGTTTGTCCCACTGCCCTGTTAGCTGCCTCTTAACCCCCCCCCCACCTCGCCCCCCCTTTGCCAACCCTCCCTCTCCCTGCGTTCTCGCCGTGGACGCTTCCACATCGTCCCTTTTTTTCGTAGCACACTGAGGGGTGTGTGCGGGGCAGAGTTGTCTTGGAGGCGTCGCCCGTCGGTGGCAGGTGCTATAGCTCGCTGTGGCGCACCGGAGGCTCCAGCTTGTACGAGAGAGCCGTGAGAACCTTGTCGAACTTCTCGTAGCGCTCCGACTGGCTTCCCTCGGAGCCGCGGCTGCCCCACAGGAGACGCATCTGGAACTCGGTCTGGAAGATCTCGTGTATTTCGGCTTGCTCCTGGAATCCTGCAGAGGGGGGAGGAGAGGAGTGGGAGTTACTCTTTGCACGTGATGTTGTAATAATAAAAACAGAACATAGAAACTAACTACTTTTTCATCAGCACTTGTTTTCCGCTTGTTAATAAAGACCATGATACAGGGTTGAACATTACATTGTGCTATCCATACTGAAATGATCAAATCAAACCATTTGGATAAAATATGAATAGCTTTGGAACAAATAGACATCTTTGGCTGAAATTGTTTCAACAACCGTGTGAAGTAAGGATCTTAACTTCCGCTCATAGAAATATTGATGAGGAGAGCAGACTGAAGTCAGGCTGATCGATAGCGTGAGATAGCAGGAAACAGAGATGTGAGCGGATGGCCATTGGCACACTGTTCAATAATGCAGTAATGGCCTCAAACTGAGAATCATTTGGGAAGGTAATAGGGGTCAATACCGTTGACGGGGCAACCACGTACAATCATTACATGAAATCAGTGATCCTGAAAACATGATATAATATAATCTCATTATACACGGCAGTGTGTTAACATCACGAGATGTAACGAAATGCCATAGAAAAGGGTTTATTTTCAGAATTTCTGAATGTCAGTGTGGATGACTGATGGTGTATTAATGAGTGCGAGCCAAACCGGCTGATTTAAAAACTAACCTTTTCTACTGCCACTCCTTGGAAAGGGCTTTGAGTCACATACTAACATACTACTGCTAACACACTAACATCAACATGGTCACAATAACAATGCTTACATGCTGTTGATAGTAGTTGTTCGATCTACATTGGTTATTGTCTCAGTTTAGTGTGTAAGCAAAAGCAAACTACATTTCTTGGTAAGCATTTAAGATACTGTAACACAGCTAAAGTTGAAACATGTGATTTGGGCATACAAATAACTATATATAAAATAAAATATATAGGGTTTATAAATGGTCCAAAAGTGAGGAGGCTCCTAAGAGTAATTACAATGAAAAACGTTTTAACTTAATGTTTGTACCAGATGTGATGGCAAATCCATGCATTAGTTCTTGAGAAATTTAAATATACAAGGAAAGGTCAGTGGATCAGGAACCAGAGTGGTGGCGGGTCGAAATGCCACCAACCAACCGGCCCACACGCTGGCGTTAGCGTGCATAAAGCTGCGGCGCTAGCATCGGCCTTACCCTGCAGTTTGGTCTCCGTGTTGGTCCGGTAGATCCCCCCGTGGTGTGCCATGGTACGAGCCGCCTCCAGGTGGTACATGACCACATCTACTCCCACCTCGGCACTCTCCCAGGGCTCCAGCGCCTCCCCGACCGCCATGCCCCGCTCCAGCAGGGACAGGATGGGGATTATGTGGGGCACGGACGTGTTGGCGAGGGCATTCGACTCTGCGTCCACAGGGGTGTATTCGGTTCAGTTCCATGAAATAATCGCGCACATACCAACTGTTCAAAACTAGAGTCTCACCTTTTCCATCGTTCATATTCTTCATGAAAGGTTTTAACTTTTTCTCGTATAGAATGGCGCCCTCTGTGTGTCTCTGGCGTAATGTCACCCACGTCTGCTCAAGGCGGGAAATCTGTGGCCGTGAATGACATCAAAAGAAAATGTTTGATGGAAACCGGTGAGGATATTTTGCATGTGATGGTGACTGATTTTTTTTATCCGTTCAACTCGTACCTGCGGCATCTCAAGGGCTCTCATTACTGCAGCGAAGCCAAACATGTTGCCCAGGTTGCTTTTTAACTCTGCTGCCAACTGGATGGTCTTGTGGAGCAGCGCGGCTCTCTCGTCTGTGCTTCCCGTGCAGCCGAGCAGGTCCACTGCCATCATGATGGACATGGTGTAGAACCTGAGGGAAAAGAGGAACGTGCTATAATACATCAATAAAAGTGAATCACTGCTGCTGATAGGGAAGCAAGGGGTGTTGAGTTATAGTCTGTTTTTAAAGCCACTGTGGAAGTTCACATCGTGGCTGACGGTGAAGCGTTAGAAGATGAGAACAGAGGAGGAAAGAGACGAGAGGCGATGTAGGGTAAGACCAGCAGAAAACATCTAATCAATAAAGGGATAATGAAGTAGTGAGTGATGTATAAAGGAAGAAAAAACAAAGCATGCTTATACCTCTCCAGTAGGTCAAGTCTTAGCTGGTGTCCATGCGGTAGTGTGAGTAACTCCAACCCCGAAGACACTCCCATCATCCTTTGCAGCTCTGAGGTTACACCTAATATTCTAGCCACCTGTCCAAGAGTAAAAAAAAGAAGACATTTGCCATTTGTGCATTGGATGTATGGGCTGATGCATACATGCATCAGCATGTGCGAATACGTTCTTTTGTATGCAGGTGCAAGCCAGTGTGCTTGCATATGAACTGCATGCGTACAAATGCGTGCTTTAGCATACCGCGCAGTCCGCCATCGTGATGTGCACAGCCGCGGTCCTTGCATCCACCTCAGCCAGCAGTTCCTTCACTCTCTTCAGCACCGACATCTCAAGAGGCTTGTTGTCAGCTGGCATGAGACGAGACTCGTACCTGCAGGAGAAGAGTGCTTTTTAAAACCTTAACTTAAATGAATCCCGCTGCAGTGACGTGCTCTCACTGTGTGGGAGATCCACGGCTTCATTTTAGCTACCTTCAGCGGTAAAAGTATTTTCTACCGATGATCATTTTTAATTAATTGAAAGTCACGCCATAAAAAAAGGTACTTATTCCCAAGGAAGGCCAGATTTATGTACATTTTCTTTTAGAGTAAGAAACTAGACACTTGGTCACTTTAATCCCAATTGTGTCCATTAAAAATAATCTTCCGTCCAAAAAAAAATAAATAAAACAAGAAGAAGTTTGCACGTGTACCTGGACGGCCTGAACGAGGATGCCGTCTGCACCTGCGGGGCGCTGAACATCCCCTCTGCTTGCACCCTCGCTCCCTCCGCCCGCCCTTCTTCCACTCGCAGTCGCTCCACGTAGCTCTTATTCGGCGGTTTCGGGGGCCCGGCGGGACACGGCCTGAGGTCACAGTAGCTCCCTGCGGTTTCTGAGCAATGGCTCTGGTAGCCGGGGTGACGGGCGGGCGTGGCGCGCGGCGAGTGAGAGGCGTGCGCGGGATGCTCCGGAGGGTTGTTGCCGGCCGACGGGCTGAGCTGAGGGTCGCTGGAGCGACGCATCTGGGGAGACGGAGGCACGACGGCCAGGACCCTCCCGCTCGAGTGGGCTCTCTGCCTGGTGACTGACGAAATAGAGAGAGAGAAGAGTCCCGCTATCGCATGGAAGACCTCGACGGGGAATGGGAGAGAGCTTTGGTTTTCTGCGTCTCTGGCACTTACTGGCACTGTATGCAGGAGACCGCGGGGTTTCCCCCACAGGTGACAAGGGGCGGCGATACTCCTGAATCTGGTCCATGCTCATCGCACAGTTCCGCATGGCGTCCTTATGGTGGTGGATTGTCGACGGGCTGAACACACAGCATTTTTTAGGGTGTTAAAAATCTTTGGGTATGGATTCAACATCGGCAAAGGAACTGAGGCGAACCTCACCACAGACAGGGATAGTGTTGATAGAGATGCAAAGGAGAAGTGGGGGATGCTTTAGTTGGTGTAATCTTGAAGACAATGTGTTATTCAGGAAAACAAAACATGTTCGGACCTTGAAGCAGGAGCAGATCATTTAGAGGCGACGTTAAGTTAAAAACGTTTAAGAGATTGACTGCGGTTAAGAATATTTAACTAACGTATCCATTAAAGTAACAAATATCCTCAAACATGTTTTTTTACACATAATTCTCCTTCTGCTATTCTTGGTTTTGTTCCATCCTTTAAAAGCTCGCCGAACTCCTTTTCTCACTCCCAAAGAGGCTTGTGTCTTCTTCCATTGTAAACACACTGTAAAAAACAAAAATTGTCTGCTCCTTCTTTGCAGATTCAAAACAACTTGTTCTGAATGAAACCTGAGGGATTCCAATGTCCCTTTGCAACTTCCCTCTGGGGAGCGTGACCGAGGGAGGGGTCCGGGGGGGCTAACGGTGTTTGTGAGGTGACTTAAGGGGGTGCAGGAGGGAAGTGCGCTGGTTTAGTGGGCAAACACAACACCAGTGTCACACATACACACTCAAGACAACCTGCAGTTGGGCACAGGTTCCGGCTCTGGTTCTGGAGGGGTCACTGGTGTCTTAACTGGACTGGGACTGTCCGAGTCACTGATCATGTACGCAACATAAAGGCAAGAAGGAAATGTCATGAAAACTGCAACAAAAGAAAAAGGCTGGGGTTTTATAGTTGCCATGGCTGTTGCATCTCTGCCTCAAAAAAAACAACAAAAACAAACAAACCAACCTGTGGGAAATCATCTTGTCCATCGTCAGCCCGTCGTTCATGGTGACGCTGCGTCTCTTGATGTAAGCTCCCCGCTGGCTGGATGGTGAGTGGGCGCAGCTTTGCTTGCTGGCGGCCAGGGCGAAGGTGGCCTCCAGGTAGCGCAGGGGCAGCGTCCTGCTGACCGGACAGTAGATGTGGACCCCGCTGGACTGGGACACCGGTTTGCGCTGGCCGATGTAAAAACGCACCAGCTCCTGGACCGAGTCGAAGCTGTCCGACTCCAACACGTACTGCACCTGAGGAGGTAGAGGCGTTATATCATATTTTTTTGTTGGTTTTGTTCCAACTTTTGGAATTTTTAACTTCCTCCCTCGGCACAAAATGCTGCTGTTCTCATAAGACATTTTGTTATTTCTGCAGAGGCGTAGTGGGAATCGAGATGAGGACGCAGACAGAGAAGCAAGGGAGGAACGACAGGTCAACGGCCGTGATGATCATTGAGGTCCAGGAGAGGAGGTAGGCCTCTTCAAACGCAGGATGTGTCTCGACTGGCCGCACTCGGGTGTGAGCAATTACATTTAAGAAGTCACTCGATTTAGGTTAGGATGGAAGAGGAGGAGGAGGTTAATAGGCAACACTTTGAAAGGCCAGGTTTAATTCTTTGAGTCGAGGCGCGGCACGTCAGCGAACATTTCACAGGTCAAACACAGCTGTGATGAATAGCAGTAATAACGGCCGCTCCGCTGTCACGACGGCGCTCTGGAGGACTCATACGGCCAGTAAAAGGTTCAATGTGCCTCAATGCACAGGATGTTGAATGAAGAAAATGCCCGAAATTCCAGGATGTCCAACTGCATTTGGTAGCATTTTGCAGTATGCAAGCCAGCATGCTTTAGTGGCTATTCTGACCAAAACACTGCACGAAACGGAGACGTATCACATTGACAAAACTAACGATGGCAGATGGCAGAGCGTTTATTGTTTAAGGCACACAATGTTGTGATGAAGAAGTAGGTCCCGTTTGTATGCATCCTGCATGCAATGGTGCGTACTTTAAGTAAAAAAGAAAAAGGTAAAAAGAAAAAGGTTTAATTCCTTGATATTTTAGGATTATATAAATATTCATCTTTATTTTTCAGAACATAAAATCTACTTGTTAAGAAATGATGAGTGCCAGCCACAGCTTTCATACACACCTTGGTCTCATTGGATTTGACCAGGACTTTGCTGATCTTGAAGTGCAGCACCTCATTGTCCCACCGACAGGTCAGCACGAAGTCGCCCACGCTGGTCAGAGAGTCGCGCACCAGGAAATCACCGTTACGTACAACCAGAGTCTCCGACACCTAGACAGAGAAAAAAATATGCATAAGATTGGAAGCACAACATCGGCTCTTCAAGAGCAAGTTCACCGAATGTGTGTGAATGCTTCGTTTCTGGCATGATGGTTGAATAATTTAATGTATAGAATCTTGATTATTTATAACAATGCCTGAGGACTTATTTTTCTCCCAACAAAGGCAACTATGTCTCTCCTTGCCAAAAAACGTGAAATGGCAATGATGGATGACATTCCAGCAGCTTTGACTGGAATGACTTCCTGAGGAGACATTTTATCGAGCTCAGCCCTTCTTTGAAAATGAAAAGTTATTTTGAATCTATTGACAAAACATGCAACCCAGAGAAGAGAAAGCTCTCAGTCGTGGCAAATGTAGCAGCTTTAGGCTTCAAATCTTGCACATTCCAAACACGACGTTGTGTCTCTTGTCTGTGAAAGTATTAATGTTTTTTGGGTCATGTAGGAAAACAGAAACCTATTTCAAACTGAGCAGTGTTACCTTCAAACCTATACCTGCAAACAGACAAATGATAAGGGCTGACAGTGTGAGACGTTCAAATTACAACGTATGAAATATGCAGCAAAGCACAGCGAGGTGCTTCAGAGGCCACC
Organism: Apeltes quadracus; assembly: GCA_021346845.1. Classification (NCBI taxonomy): domain Eukaryota; kingdom Metazoa; phylum Chordata; class Actinopteri; order Perciformes; family Gasterosteidae; genus Apeltes; species Apeltes quadracus. Next base: position 7,738,097 of record CM037930.1, on the reverse strand, counting down.
AGGGGGCAGTGCACACAAAGATCAACAGATCACTAACCAAACGCCGGTTCTGCGCATCTCTCCCATTACCTTTTCAGATGCTTTTTCAAATGTGACTCCTTGTTTAAGTATACATCCTGTTTTACACTGTTGATTTGGAACAAAAACATCGAAATATATATCTAAAAGTAACACTGTGTACACATACAGGAAATTATGAAAAGGGAGAAGAACAAACAGAAGGAGGAACAAACCCCCAAAGGATGGACTTGATGCGCAGCACCAACCACGTGTGTGAAGTCGTATCTCTAAGTATTGTTTCTGTAAGCAGAAGGCTCGGGGTTTCCCCCAGTTTCCATTGGGGTAAACCATGAATATATGAATATTTTATGTAAATTAAAGAGAAAAGATGGCTGATAAGATAGACAGAGGTATGTGCATAGCATGTGTGTGCCTGTGTGTGTGGGTGTGTGTGTGTGTGTGGGGGGGGGGTGGGGGGGGGTGTATGTTGGGTGTATCTGTATCTCAGTCACCAGCTGTGACACTTCACAGCGTACATGAGCGACACACGCAGCTGTCTCCTCCTGAACGCTCCTGAGCCGCGGCAGATGATGGGATTCTGTAATCAGTGTCATTCTGTGTATTAAGCATTAAAACTGTGCTTTCAGTGCCAGAGACTTTGGCCAAGTAATCACTCAACTAAATACTTGGTATTGGTTGACAGCCACATCAAACCCTCCATAAACACTATTGTGTTTGCACTTTCCTGTGGTGTGTTTTTGAACTTCTTTTGGAAATAGAAATCATAGCATCAATACTTCATGAATGATTTGTTTCACCGCCACAGGGGCTGAGTTTGAACTTTAAGCCTTTTATTCATATTTTCATGAAATAGTTACAACTAATGCTTTTATAACTGAACAGACAAGTGACTAATGTACGTTTTTCAAAATCAAAATTTGCTGATTAACTTTTTTTTCATTTCATTTCAACAAAAAGGATGAATGTATAATTTCAGCTCGTAGGGTTGCCTACACATTGGTTGGGTGTGTGTGTGTGTGTGTGTGTGTGTGTAGGGCGGGGCCATAGAGTGCACAGGAGGTACGTAACCTCGAGGGTTAACTGTCTCTGCAGTACAGTGGTACCTCTCTGGGGATGTGTCCGTGGTACCAGCCGTGGCTCCGGATGTCAGCAGCACTCAGTTTCAGCTCCTCCTCCAGCTCCTTACGAAGTTTTTCAGGAGGAGACTCCAGCAGGTACTTTTCCTTGGAGAACTGCGTGGAACAAACACAAAGACGACAACTCGACATCAGTTGGAGTGACACGACAACACGAGGAGCCTTCACAAGATGCGCTCGTGTGCAAATGACCAAAGCTCAGCCGCTACACAGCTTATTCATTCAGATCCAATTCATACATCAAGAATCCAATCAACCCTCGAAAACAACAAGGTGATATTGACACCACCAGTGGTTGAATTCCCAATTCAACTTTGCACAATAAATAAATAAATAAACTAAAATAAATAAAATAAGTTTCCCATGGGGATTAATAAACAATATGTCTATCTAAAGAAATGTATTGTAAAATGTTTGAAGATCTACATGATCTACTAAGGAACTTTGTTAGTGGAAAGAAAAACACCCACACTGGGACGTCGATGCGACGTGACAACCGCACAACAACCGATGATCGTGGAAAGATCGGGTTCAGAGATCTTAGATGAGGCAAACAGGGGACACACAAACAAAAACTCTCACACAAACAACTTCAAGATGGAGCGAATGGAAATCCACACCGGAATAAACAAAGATAGAAAATCATTTCAACTCTGCCAATATGAGGAGAAATGAGACTGGGAGCAAAACAAACAGCACGCAGCCTTGTCACTGAGGCCACTCTGTCGTTTCAAACTTCTCATCCGTTCAACAAAATCCTCATAAAGTTTCAGCAGGTTGTTTTCAGACTTTTTGCCAAATGTGTGTGACACAGAGGCAAAGACAATATAACGAGGATGGGAAACTCTAATGATCTGTGCGTGTGTGAGTGTATTCCCAGCTTCCCGCGTGAGTGTGTGTGTGTGTGTGTGACAGGAGGAGTCTACAAGAGCCAAATAATCAATCTTATGGTCTCCAGGTCACTGAGAGATGAAATTATGAACTTCCTCCTCCTCCTCCTCCTCCTCTTCAACCTCTCCTCTCCAGTCCTCAGGGGGCGATGGAGGAATACTGCCACGGGGTCTCACTCTCTCCCAGATTAGATTTGAGGTGTGTGAGTGTACGTGTGTGTACGTGTGAAGAGGCCAATAAAAGGGCAGAGGGGTCAAGTGTGCCGTTATTGCTTTTCCTGGTCTCCCTGGAAACCCAGGCGAGACATGCCACTGAACTGATGCTCAACAATGAACTCAGTGTGTATAAATATGTGTGTGTGTGTGTGTGTGTGTGTGTGTGCGTGTGCACGTGTGTATGAAGGGTTATGGAGAAAATTGAAATGTCAGAGGGGCTCTATTTATGATACGGTTCAAAGAATAGGCCGACATCAGGGCGTACACATTGAAAGAGGGATGAAAAATGGATTGACACACAAATACAGAAGCGTTAAAGAAAAAGGGATTTGACAAGGACACAAAAAACTAAAAGGCTACATGTGAGGGAAATTGAAGGTATGCTTTACACATATGCATTGAATGCATACACACACACACACACACACACACACTGGTTGCCTTCTCTCTAAATCAACCGGATGTTAATATAGATGCCCCCCCCCCTTAAAAAGAGAAAAAGAGAGAGAGGGTTTTGGTAGGGGAAAGGGGAGGGGGGGTTAGGGGGGGTGACAGATATGAAGAAGAGGTGTGAGAGCACAGAAAATGTGAGAATAAAGAATACGATTATATCCAGGAGAAATATTTGAACGGCACAAATGGAATTCCTGCACTACACTTAGTCCTTGGTTTCCATAGCGACGTATTTTGTTAGTTGGCCTGTGTGCGAAGAAGAGCCTTCCATCTCTACTGACTGTATACCTTCAACTACTTTTCACTGCAAAAACAAATATTATCACCCAATAACTACAAAGTTCAGTGTACGGCCATTTCAACAGTTTTTACTTATATATCGAGTGGTTTTTATACAAAATAAAATGAATTGAATTGAATGAAATACAGGCTAGCACAAAATGTCAGACAGAGACTGTACGCAGGGAGACAGGCAGTCCATTAGCAGATGAAAGAGTTTGGACAATTTAGCAGCTGATGCAGGACTTTCTTTCCACTGGGGGGCAGAGAAAGGGAAAGGTGTGTGTGTGTGTGTGTGTGTGTGTGTGTGCGTGCAGGGTTTGTACGGGTATCCTTTCCTCTATGTAGCCGTGGTAACACAAGTCAGTGTTCTACATGGGTGGACTGTTAATGGATGGAGCTGTACTTTTGGTTAGCAAAACAAGATCACTGTTACTATTACTAGTATAAGTATAAGATGTATGCAGTACAGACATCTGCTTTCATTATAAGGGCGGTGTGTACTGCGTGGATCGGCGTGACTTAGGCCGTGGGCTACAGGGGTTACGGGGTGTCTGTGCACGTGTGAGTGTGGAGATATAGATGATAACACGTGGTGTGATCCGTCGACTAATTTACACCAATATGCAATTGAGCCTCTTTCGCTCACAGCCAGCCAATTAGTCGTCGGATGACTTTGCCACACCCTCCCCGAGTGACAATCGACACGGCTACCACCCCAGATCAGTAGGAAATTGAACATGGACTGAAAAGGAAAATAAATGAAAGGGATGATAATGGGGAGAAACTGTAAATGTATGCACATATTTATACATATATTATGCATGAACAGGCCTTTTTTTAGCACATTTTGTGTGTCCTGTGGCCGTGGCTTTGTTCTGGTGCCTGATCTCGATGAATTGGTTATTTCATATGGTCATCTCTTTGTCCATTCGCCATGCGTTCTGCATTCCTTGCATTCTGTGTCAGTGTGCAGGCTTTGCAGTTATACAAAAAAAAAATGGACAGGAATTGATTCATCAAACAATCTTCAGAGCCACTACAGCAAGATTCCACTAAAAGCCTCTCATCATTGCACTGTGGTTCGCTTCAATGTGCAGTCAAACATATACAGCCCCAGGTATTTACAATGCACAACGCAGTGGGAGGTGGAGTGTTAAGTCTGGCACAAATACGCATGTTCCCGCTTCTGGTTGAACCAGTTAGTTAGCTAATTATTGTGGATGGAGCACAAAGGGAAGAACCTTAAGCAATTTGTCGGGATGTGACTGAAAACAAACAACTCCGGGAGTGAAGGCATGAATGAGAAATGAAACGGATGATATTTGTTGGCAAGTATAAAAACCTGCGGGCAGCGTAGTCTCAATTACCAGCCTGGATACAAAGCAAAAACAGAAAACGAGAGGAACACGTGGCAACAGAAGCAGCAGCAACAAAGGAGAGGAATGCCTCCTCGACAGACCGCAGCACTTAGATCTGAGCTCACGTCAGGATGCATCGTCTTCCCTCTGCAGCTCTTAGGCTAGCCTCTAACCCCGTTGTCGTGGTAACGCCCCCGAGCGGCAGTGGTGGTGACGGTGGGGGGCAGGTATGGGGGTTGGATTTGTGGTTAGAGACACGACAAACACACGCACACGTATGTACACACACACATACATGAAGGGCAAAAGTCTTGAAGAGCTCTGCGATCCCCTTCTCTTCCTCTCGCCCGCTACAACTCTACGCATCCTCTTTTTTTTAGATAAAAAAGATAGAGATAGAGACCCGGATTATCGCATTAGGACCCTTCAATCCCCTATCTCCTGTTACACACACACAAACACACACACCGACTATATGAGCTAACGTGTATGTGCGTGACCAATATCGCCCCTCTCCAGACGGTTATAATCCCTCTGTGCCCTCCGGCCTGATTTCCACTGTAACATTCACACCGGTTCACACGGGTATAATAGTCTTTAACGCACTGTAAGAGGATACGAGCATTAGAGGGGAGTGCTGGTAACATTACACCTTTTTTATTTACCCGGTTACCTTTTCTTTTGCAAGGTGGGAGTGACATTGAACGAGAGCTAATGAAACCGCTTCTGCAATGATGAAATAAAGAAAGCGCAACAGCGTGTTCAGTTTGATGTCATCCTGAGCAACTGCAGCATAACAAGCTGCAATCCTATTAAATAGGTGTGAATGTCCTTGACCTGTTACTTTCGTTCTGAGTTTCAAATCATCACGGAAAGACGACATCTATGCGCAAAAACAGTCCTACTTCTTAAGAGATGAGAAACTTCCTTAAACTTAAAAGGAAATGGATAAAAATGAGTTGGGACAAAACTTTTGTTACGATGAGAATTTAAAGCTTTTGTTGTCGTCCTCGACCCCGAGATAAAGCGCTATTCATATCTTTTGCAGTATTGAGTCCATGAGACTGATAACAATGACCTTCTGCTGTCGTTAGCAATGAGTGTGTCCTACATACACACACACACACACGGTGGACCATTAAGGCAGTTGGATGCACCCTATGGAAATTATATATAATATAGAGGGCTAATGTGAGCTGTCAGTCAGTATGGTGTCGGAGAATAGACCCCCAAGATTGAGTGACAGCTAAGAGACAGGATATGACATACAGCTCCACTCCCACTGAGCCTGCAGGAAGCACAGCGCCGCTCTTCGCCGCGGGGCTCCTCGCTCTTCCTCAACACCACCCTCACAACGTTTCTCCACAGTCGCACTTCTCCATCAGCTCCGTCTTTTTCCTCTCTCTACACTTTTGCTACACGTTGTCTTCCGGCCTCCCTCAACCCCCGTTCTCTCATTGAACTCAATCCATGAGAACGACAGGGGACGAACCTGTGCTTTTCAGAGATGAATGAAAAAGTGCCCAGGCCTCTGGAGGTGTCACTGGTACGCGTAGCCCTCTGCAGTTCAAACCTCCACCAATCAGATGAGGGGATGCATCCTGAGAGACGCAGCCCCAGGAAGATAAAGTCCTCAATTAACTCTGCTCGGGAAGTTTAATTGCTCTGACAAGCAAAAGTCACCTCGATGAGCATATCAACATTTTCGTCAACGCGTCCCTCCTCTCATCGTCTTAATGCGGCTGGACAGCAAGAAAACTCTGTTTGCGAAAAGCGGGAGGGGCATGTCCCTCCCCCATGACGCAACGTGTGCGGAAGTATAAATGAAAGCAGCTGCACCCAAAACCGTCAGTTGGCATCATCCTCTGCGCTGCAGAGCTCCTGGTACGTCTCAGCCTGTTAGCTCAGCGATCACTGGCTCCAAGTCACAGAGGTGAACCGTGCAAGAAACATAGAACACCTGCGACGCTTCATCCTGTGGAACACAGCTACGACCGTCCAGTGTGCAACGCCGGCGTGACACTACTCACATTTATGTTTATGTTAAGCATCTTTCTCCAAGAGCCAAACCTTTTCTGTGTCCCTGGACCATTCATATTGTAATTTTCCCCTGTGTGGTTCACTTCTTTTGATGCTTTTTGTTTATGGCTCAAAGACCTCCCGGAGCGTTTCCTCTCTAGTTGCACCAATCAACCTGCTGAGCAACATCTATCAGCATCAGATGAAAAGACCACTAATGAGAGTGTGTGTGGGTGTGTCTGTGTATACGTCTAAGTGTGTATGTTGTCACAAATATCGAGGTGGCCGGATGTCCTCCCTGGATGTTTCTGTGCTGCATCTGTGAGTGTTGAATTTTGTGTATTATTATTACTCCTGTGAATTGGATTGTGTGTCTTTTCTGGCTTATTCTATAAAAAAGGAAATTGTTGTACACTCAAGAGTTTTCATAACAGCACCGACAGCGACATAGAGAGAGAGAGCGAGAGACAAGCAAAAACATATCACAGAAACAAAAGAAAAACAACAGCTTTTACCTCCCTTCAAATGCGGACAGACAGAAAACCTCCGCGCAGAGATATGAAAACACATGACGTTCTGATGCGCGCACACGCAGAGGCAGAGAAGATTTACATGATGATTTACTGTATCACTCCTAACAGCACGTCCCTCCATCGCCTCCTGACCCAAGCTTTCTCCGTTCAACACACACACACACACACACACACACACACAAATGTTCAGACACTCTGAGACACAAGGGAAAATAGAGGAGGTACCGATAACGAGTGTTGATGTCACCGTATAAATACCGATTAGAGATTAGACGGATTCAATTAGATTTCTCTCTGGATGGAATCAGATAACTTGCCTAAACCCAATTCAATCAGTTAGTTTAATACGTCTGCAACATGGCAACACACTTGCGTTGGTGAAATTGCAGACACACCGTGAAACGTGTGTCTGCCAACCACAGGACATTTCTCAACCAATTACAGCTTAATATCCCGTTTGCAGCAACGCACAATAAATAGAAACAGTTGCTTTTAGGTAGAAACAGAAAAAAAAAATCTTGGTTTGCATTAAAACCCAACAAAACCAGTGTAAAAGGTACCATTTACTTTGGGATATTTTTAAATAAAAGTGTTTGTTTAAACTACCCACCGCACTTTCCACCCCGTGTTTATCCCCCTTTCTTCCTCCCTGTATGTGTCGTCATGCCACGTAACTGAAACCAAAGACCGATCCCTTGATACGCGACGTGACTCGTGTCATTTACTCTCCCTGAAGGCGAAGAGATCAAAATTCAACCTATCCTTCTTTGCAGAAACTTACGAGGCTAATAGTTGTGTAACTAATGCGCTAACCGCTGGAAACCCCTCACTCACACTTACTTACAATTTGCACAACTACTACCAAGAACTGATGTGGCAGAGAAGCAAGGGAAGCACGTTAATGCGCTGCGTGACGGCAGATTGGAAAACGAGAACACTGTCGCAGTAACGAGGGGACGGATGGTACCAAATATTCTGGATAACCAAACCGTTATCCAGAATGAACGCCAGATGCCACCGCAAAATGAGACACCCACATGCACAGACACTCGCACGCCGCTCGCATTACTGTCAACTCAGCAACGCCACACCCAGGGATGCCGTCGCCATGGCTACTCCATACTCTGCATGCCCCAGCTGGTGTTTCCCTGAGGAGAGCTGTATGGATGTGTGTGTGTGTGTGTGTGTGTGAGGGGTTAATGTGCCCCGTGTGTGATCTGCTCTGCCATGTGCAGCGATGTGCACTGAAGGGGAAAACACGGCTGGTCGGGAGCAGCCGTCACGGCGCCCCGTTGCGGTAGTGGGGATCTCCTCCTGTGGTTCTGTCAGCTTTGCTGTTGATCGGACCTGCAGCTCACAAAGCATGATTCAGCTTTTATTCAAAGACAGCACACGGAAGCTCTCAACCCAAAATGAATTAGAATCCGACTGCAGACCTACAACAGCAGCAGCAGCAGACGGCGGCATGGACCGGTCCCTCCGCGGGCCACTCTGTCACAGTGGCTCATGTTTTTAAATGCGCACCCACTACAGCCTGGTGACCGAAAGGGCTGAAAGGATTGGAAACCGGTTCAAGTTTAGAGGTCATGTTTGCAGCCCTCAGTGTTCTTCGCCGTAGCATCACGGGAACTTACAAAAGAAATAATAAAAGATTTGGCAATGAATGTGTCATCTGTGATATAATAGACTCCATCACGGTGGCATTGTGTCGTTCTGTGTGTTTTGCTTCCCGGATTGTGTATACTAATAATACAAGGACCCACTGTTAAAAAGTGGTACCTTTAAAATATGAAATACAGTCATTTATTTGCCGTATTTTGTCGAACCTGTGCGCCCAACTTGCTGGTCCTCATTTAGCACTGATAAGAATAAATCCCCGTCATTGTGTTATAATCTGCATCACGTAAAAACGGTTTCAAAACAGTTTTCTCTCAAAATCATTATTAAACCTTGAGTGGCTCAGCTGAAGCGACCCCGTCCATATCGCCCGGCTAAAGCTCAAAAGTAATCAAAGAGAATTGAGGCTTTGCTGTTCAATCACTGCATTTCATCCTGCTTTCCTTTGGCTTTTCTCCCCTGATCCCTCGCTGCGGTACACACACGTCTGACTAATGGCTTTCCAGAACTTCTTTGCTTGGTTTTCCACAGAATTCGCCACATACCATTCTTAAGGGAAGCACTGGAGGGTTGTCTGGTTGAATACGTTTCCTCATGTTCCCCTGAAACTTGTTCTTAGAAAGATGGAGTCTCTCAGGCTCATCTGTCCTTCTCACCTCTTGCCCGTTGCTTTATTATCCCTGCAACTCCCTCTAATGCCGTTTGTCTTTCCCCTCCTCCTTTCATTTACTTTTACGCTCAAAGTTCTCATTTCCTTCCTTCGCTTCTCGAGTAAATCATATCCGCCCCCCGTCAGTTCGTCTCTCCCTCCCTGCCTGCCTCCGCGTGTAACCTGCCATCTCTCAGCCGCGTATCGTATCGTTCCTCTCCCATCGATCCACTCGGCCGCTCGGTGTTGATGTAAAACAACGGCAGCGGCATCACCTTGTTCCATCAGTGATTCAGAGACAAAGAGAGAGAGACGGTGAGCGTATAAAAAAACACTTTTAAATCACAATGACCACATTTGAATAGGCAGAGGTAAATGAAAGGAAGCGGCTACTGCACAGGCTTGTGTAAGGCTTTGTTTTACAAAGCGGGAAACAATTTTTGTTATGCACCATTTGATTGGTAATATTAACAAATGTGTATATGCCTCAGTCACTCACAGTGAGTCCTCTTTTGTCCGCGAGGGGAAAAAAAGGAGCCGTTAGTTGTTAATGACCAGCTGGGACGGCTGAGAGACGCTCGGGGCGGCGCATTCACTCGCCTTAGACTCCAAATGGAACATTTCATTTTGGCAGGTCAGAGGAGCAGTGATCGGTGGGGCGGAGGGCCGGGAGCATCATGAACATTGGCCCGCTCCAGAAGCCCCCTTTTTAAAATAGACCTCATTGTTATAAATATGCTGATCATTGCATGTTAAAGCCGAGTACTCTCCCTCTCTCTCCCTCTCTCTCTCTCTCTCTCTCTCTCTCTCAAGACAACACACACAAACACAAGACAGCCCAGCTTGGACAGTTACCCCTCGGGCTGCGCCACTCGCTGTCATCCCCTCTGCCCCGGGCTGAACCATTAATGGCTAATTCACAGGCTCTTTGGGGTAAAAGGTCAGCACACTGATGGACGGAAGGTCGAAGGCAGCGTCAATACTAACCGCCCGCTCACGCACACATGCAGGAGAAACACACACGCACAAATTTCTTTGTGCAGACGCGGTGTGCATGATTTGAAAGATATATTACAACCAATCAGATCAACACAGCTGATACACACACAGACACACGTGTACACACACACCCATTTAACCTTAAGCCAGCAACATTACCATCTATACTAGTACCATCCATCTCTAGGGTGACAGGTGTGAAGGGAAACGCCACAAACCCACAATGCTTTTCTCCAGTGCAGGAAATGGACCAAAAAGAAGGAAGCAGCAGTTGAAGGACAGACATCATGGAGCCCAAAGGAGAGGTGGAGGTTGATGAAGAGGAAGAAGATGGTGGCTTAAAATCTGTACCTCTCAAGTGACAGAGGGTCCTTGTTTTTACAATCATTTTACATGTTTATTTTAAACTTACACATTAAACTCGCACACTTAAACTCCCATGAAGGAGCCTCAGCTGCAGTCTTGTTACCATGGGTACAAGCACATATGGTGACACAGCATCTAATTAATTAATCAATGACTGACAGCAGAGGATTAATCAGCTTTGATGGCTGAATCGCAGCCAAGAAGGAGAATGTAGATGCAAACATGGTCCCGCGCGGACACACAACCACAGATATGTTGTGCTATACAAAAAAAAAACAATTTCACTATATGCAAAGGGATTAGGGGCAACTTTAAGCTCAGTTGAGATCAAAGGGGGATTTACTGCCTTGTAAACTTGCTTGTGCACGTCTGGAAATCCCTGATGTAAACACTGGATTTAAATGAAAGGTCACAGTGGGACAATGCATCATGAACAAATATATCTGTACTAAAGTCCCAGTGTCACCTCATTGCCCGCTGTGTCAGTACACACACACACACACACACACACCCATCATTCTTGCCGAGTCACCGTACAAAAAATAAACTGGCCTTGAAACTTGACACCAAGCACATCACTTGCACACAGATGATGATGATGGTGGTGCGTGTTGAAGGTGCATAGGGGCACAGGCACGGGGCAGGAAGAAAGAGAGACGGAAAAGGGAGCCACACAATGAAGAAGGAGAGACGGGAAGAAAAGAGAAAAAACAGGGAAAAAGTGTTGAAGGGAGAAAGATGCAAGGGAGAAAAGGGAGGAGGGATGAGGGTTTATGATGATATGGAAACGAGGAACAGTTTGATCCCATCGGGCAGCCACAACTGCTAATCAATCTATTTTATCTACCTATTATTACCACCCTGCATGCGCAGACACACACACACACACACCAACAAACAACCTTCCTTGTCACCCGCGATCACGCAGACCGTTAAAAAAGAAGCACGCCCTAGAGCTGCGATGCTATTGGCCAGCGATGATGTCATCTCTTCCCGGAGGTTGAGAAGCGAGCTGAACATTTGGCTGGCTGAGGCAGACAGTGGGAGAGCGCCGCTGAGGTATCAATTCCATTCATAGAGAGGCAGCGATGGAGCGTGTGCGCGTATGCGTGTGTGTGTGTGTGTGTGTGTAAGTGTTTGTATGTGTGTGACCACTCCCCACAGAGGCATACAGGCAGAGCTATTAGGGCAGCATCATTTAGAGACACAGACAGTACCTGCTGGGACGCTCCCTTATGGACGCACTCTCCATCACCCGCACACACACACTTATTTTGCTTAAATGCACACTATCAAATATGCAAGTAATCAAGCATGCATACACACACACACACACACACACACACGCGCAGCCTCTTGCAAACACACGACTGATGGGGGTTGGGGAGGTTGAGATGGGTGTTGTCTCCCTGTTGTTGCTGGGCTGTTGTCATGGCGATGGAGCTTTTACTGCTGGCTGGGACTTTGGGATAAACAACACTCACACAAGTGCACACCAACACATTTTCAGTGATGCACGTGTACCTTTTGAGTGCAGCCTTGCCCTTGTGACTGCTCCGAAGCAACAGAACAAAACAAAAAAAAAACAGAAAAGCACTTGCTTTCAGGGTGTGGAAGTGTGTGTGTGTGTGTGTGTGTGTGTGTGTGTGTGTGTGTGTGAGTGTGAAGGTGTAAACACTCCCATGGGACATACTAGAATCGTTCCTCTAAGACGAGCTCCAGGGAAATTAGCCTGTGATAGCCTGTTAGGAGGTGCAGTGCGTTCACTCTGCTTCTCTTGCTTCCTTACGTCTTTCAAACTCCCCTCCCCCTCCCACCAACCACACCTCCCGCTCCTGGACAAGCACCCCCTTCTTTTGGAGTATGATGTCACTCGAGGACTGTAATTGCCGGCATATCAGTTTGAATTTCCTCCCAAGACTTCACGTGTGAACACAAGATGCACACGGGCACCGGATCTCATTCAAGCGTGGCTGAGAGTAAATGTGAGAAATTCGAAATGCTAAATACAAGTCCAGATACGGCATTAAAGAAAAGCCATTTCCATATACACACAGAATACAGAAAATAATTGCCTGGCTGCAGGATGTTTATTTGCCTGTGGCTTGTCAATTATATCAGGGCACTTTTTACTGCTCACTTGTTACATAGCGGAAACATAAAATAACTGATCCCCTGTTCCGCCTCTCTGCTTAAAAGTAATCGCTTTTACTGAAACCGTGCATGTGTATGCATGATTTATACGTGTTGCAGCACAGAATCTGTGTCCACACTGCATGATTTCTAGCAGAATCTAATTTGAATTGAACTAGATTGAACAAAGGAGTCACATTTCAGTCAATTAAAATCCATTTTATCTGTAATCTGTATCTGACTCACAGTAACAACCCGAACCGATTCATTAATTAATAACACGTGTATCTGCCAAATCGCTATGAGTGAGCACTCTGTGTTTAACTTCTTCGTACCTACAACAGTGAAGAATTAGTAAATTACTCCACTCACAGAAAATACATTATGATAATACATTACTCACTTAAGCCGTTTGATAAAGACAAATGCAAATTAAATTAAAACAGTTTGACACTTCAAAAACAAATCAATCCAATGAATCTGTCGACCTATAAATACACCTGTAGGCATGAACAGCCCCAAGTCCTTTTTATAAGGAAAATGATTTATTACTCAAACACACTCCACCCAGTGGGATTTATTAATTCATTGATTCAAGCAGAGCGCAGCAGTGGCACGCAAAGCAGAAAGAGAATATTTAGACTACATGAATAGTTTCCTTTCAAAAATGCACACGATACATGAACGTATGTAAAACAAAGACTGTTATGTGTTTGATTCACTCGGACCCCCTGCGTTTATAACTGCTACGTGACGAACTGAAGATAGATCAATAATGACAACATGAGGGTTGCATCAGGACCACCGTATTGTCTGAGCAGTCACACTCCATCCATTATGCAGCATTTCAAAACAACCTTTAGTTTCAAACAGTTGCCATTAAATGCGTCGCGGCCCAACTCCCTGTGCCGGAGCAGCTCTTTGGTTTCATTTGGGAGAACTAAGCCTTTCAAGCTGCGGCCTCCCGTGCGCCGCTTTCCTCGAGGTCAGCTAAGGTCAAAGGAGAGGAGAGCAAACAAAAACAATTGCCGACCCGCTGCTCGGAATCCCTTCAGTATGCCACACTCCCTCTCAGCTGCGTCCTTCCCGGCACATGTGAGCGCGGGGCGTCTGCATGTGGAGCCACAGGCATGTGAGATATCTACTTCAGAGGGTTGATTCAAACTCACACACACACACACACACACACACACACACACACACGCTGTTCAGCCCTCCTTGTCAATCCTAAAAGCTTTGTTTGTCAAAACTACACATTTGAAAGCTTCACGTGAGTTTGTGAATGAATGCCGTAGTAAAGGAAGACTGCGTGAGAAGCGAGAGGGGCAAAATGAATAATTATTTTTTTTGTGAATGAATTTCACGCTGTGCCAATGGGCAAACAACCTGCGTTCAACGTGAGAATCACACCTTTAACACCAGCTCGTTTACATTATTACCATCTATTGATCGTTTCTCCTCATTCAAAAGGAGCGCCTGCACTGTGTAGCATTCACAACTGCATTTAAAAAAAATCCAGCGTGATGCGATGGTTGCTGATATTTAGCATGTCTTACCCTGCTCTCTTTTTCAGATCTGTCAGATTAAATTATGCTTAAATACGTTGCAGAAATGCAACAAAAAAGAAGAAAAAAAACCCGGAATACAGGGTTTCCACAGAGGCGAAGGCAGTGAAAGATAAAAAGGAGCAAAATGTAAATATTCGCCAAAGTAATTGCTTTCAGCCCAGCACCGTAACTGTTGAGAGAGATGAAGGTAATTGTAACGCTGAGGGCCAAAGGAACAATCTTTGTCCCAGACCGGCTCCTGTGTAAAAGGAACCTCCTTGAAGATAAAATGCACGGCAGCACTCGCCATACGTCCCCGTTCTCATGCTCTTCTCTTTTGAAGCTTTCCTCTGTCGTGTCACCGGAGAAGGCCACATGATTACATGAAGCACTGAGCTGGAAAATCGGTGATCCCGGCCTGCAGCTGAAAGCCGTGATATTAGGAGACATCTTTTTTTTGTTGCGTTTTTACTTGTTTGAACGGTGAGCACATTAAGCACTTGAGTTTGGTGAACCGTACGACGCCCGGAGACACACTTCGACCAGACAGCCCAGCGCACATTGATTTCAATTACAGCACTTAAAACTCACGGACTAAAGCCGTCCCTCTTTGCTCTTAGGTCTAATGACTGATCTGCTGTAGAGCGGGGATTTTAATGTGCGCAATCAAACCTCGCAAACAAGCTAACTCTTGTTGATGACAGGCTTAACAAACCCAACGTCAACAACATCTGTTTATCCACGTTGGATCTTTTGTGGGAAGCAAACTGCTGTTTGTACTTTTTTTAGAGGCCGCCCTGAAGCTGTGGAATCGCTTCACTCGCCATGTTTCTCCTGAACCTGCGCAGCCTGAGACGGCGGCTAGAGGAGAGCCTGGGCTCGACGTACCGAGAGGACTGAGCGGGTGCAGAAGAACGAAACGCTGGTGGAGTCTTCAGCGATCTCAACACATCCGGTGGTCGCCTCGCAGGAAGAGCCTGCAAAGCAGCGGCAACGTTGGAAAGAAAGCTTTTCGTGAACAGATTTCGGCTTTTCCAAAGCAGGAGGAGGAATGTTATTGTTGGTGGACAGTTTCGACCGTGGTGGTTTCGCTTCCCTTTGAGGGCATGAATAATGTTTTCCTGCTGACAGGAGCGCCGGACCATGAAGGAGCTCAAATAGGTCACTTAGCAAAGGCACAACGGATTCTGTTGTTTATCGCGCTCCGAACTGTCACCGACTCAAAGAAGGGTCACAGAAACTTGCATAAAGTAGTTCATCTAAAGAACTTTTGATCGATTACTCAGGCTTAAACTAAACCGCCCTTTTCAGATAATACAAGAAACAAACAGACGAAGAGCGGAGAAATATGAATGAACCAAATCCCATGAACGCACACAGAGGCGTGTTCCTCATTACTGGCGAAAACATCACAGTGCTCTAATGAGGATATGGACGCGCAGACACACACACACACACACACACACACACACACACACACACACACACACACACACACACACACACACACACACACACACACACACACACACACACACAGACACAGTTGCCCTTCACACTACGAGCCTGAGGGTGTGACAGGCAGGGACGCCAAAAGAGGATTTGTGGTGAAAAGCTTCAGGGAGGAGGGCGAGATAGGAGGAGTGGAGAAGAGGGGATTACATGGCCAATATTTCAATGCTAAAACATACCAATTGGCACGGGCAGAAACGCACACACACACACACACACACACACACACACAGGCACAAAGGAATTAGCGAAGCCCCCATCTTCTCCAGCTGACTCGACAGAGAATGGGGTGCAGGGTAAATTCCCTGTCAAGCTGCTGTGGCTGACCAACCAAACCAACCAACCAACCAACCAACCAACCAACCAACCAACCAACTAAACCAAACCAAACAACCAAACCAACCAAACCCAACCAACCAACCCAACCAACCAACCAAACCAACCAACCAAACCAACCAACCAAACCAAACCAACCAAACCAAACCAACCAACTAAACCAACCAACCAAACCAAGTTCCCCCTTTCAGTTCAAGACTGGAAGAAAGTCTGATCACTTAATCACCAGAAATAGATCTAATCTATCTCACATGGGAAGAGGTTACTGTAAAACTAATAACATCACAGCACAGAGTGTAAACAGTGTAGATTTATGTTATGTACTAAGGACATGCAGCAGGCGGCACCGGTTCAATTTGTCACACTGTGACCTTCTCTCGAGGATAAAGCATAGATGAGACACAAAGAAGGGACATCGATGCAATAAAGGTGGCCCGTTTAATTTGAAGGATATATATTTGTGGCAGAAAATCCTCCTGCTGGATGTAATAAATGTAACTGATGAGCTAACTTGTTTACATCACTACCGCTGAGGCCAGTTTATTTTTACGTGCACCGATTTGCACCCTAAATCCTTGTAATTTCACACAGCTGGACTCAGGTGCTAAAATCTGCAGCTCTTGTGAACTTCCTTCCCATTTCGCCTCGTTCTATAACTGGAGGCTTTGCTTGTTGGAAGAGTCCATTCGTGATCCGGATGCTCTAGTTGCAGAATACGCAACGAGCTCCGGATGCACAGCGACATACGGAACGTTTTTGAAAATCAAATCCAGCGCAAACAAAACCATTGGCTTCTTTTCCTCCAGTATTGTGATTTCTTTTTTTTTTTTTTTTTAGGCCTCTATTATTTTACAGTAATGGGGACTGGGATGGCAGAGCGGCGCCACGTTGCCAGGTCGCAGGGCGACAGCAGCGCTCCTGACACAGCCGGGCTGCAGGAACGCTGGAGGACAGAGGGCTCGGCAGCTGGCTGGCACACCGGCTGCAACATGCTGGTTAGGTCAGATGGGAGGGAGGCTACAGACACCCTGCCGAGTGCCAGAGAGAGAGAGAGAGAGGGGAGAAGGAGACGCGGCCGGCAGAACAGAAAAGATTAACTTCAAAAGCAATTTAAGTAGAGGGGGCAGTTCTGTGTTTTTGTGTGTGTGTGTGTGTGTGTGTGTGTGTGTGTGTTCCCTTTCTGGCAGCTCTTAGGGGTTTTAACGTTTTAGAATCTGCGGGGGGTCCAGTGGACAGTTACATCGAGAGAGAGAGAGAGAGCATAGTTAGCAGGCTGCAGTCTAGACCAGAGGATCAAGTGTAATCTCTCTCCATTGATACAGCGGATGAATTGTCCGCTGGATAAACATCCTCTTTACTCGTGTAACAGAGCAACAGTTCAGATATATCACAATTGTATTACATTATTTGAATAAACAGGAAACAAACGTTATAGTTGGGTTCCTTTTGAGTGTCCAAAGAGAAGACATGGTAGTCAAAATGACTAACTCTTCCTCCCCACCCCCGGTAGTTAACGGCACTGATGTCTTCACAATTAGCCACGCAGGCCCGGAAGTCAGTCGTCTACCAGTTTTCAGAAACGCAAGTGGAAGGTGTTTGAGAGAAAAGTGAGCGTGTGAAAAAAACACGGTGGAGAAAAGGTTCCTCGGAGAGGCGAAGGGGAAGCGGCGTCAACATGACATTGAATGCACAGGAGAGGTAATGATTGAAGCGGCGCTTCTCCGGCTGGCAGACGCAGTTTGGGTTACATGACACACGGCGCTCTGCTCGACAGGCTAATGTTTAATTAGGTGGGATCGGGGAATCAATATTGGTCCACTGACAAAATAGCAGCGTCTGTAAACAAACCCAAGTTTCCGGGAGTGGAGTAATTATATATTGTTTCAATAGAAAGACTCTCAGTTAACTCTAAGCATTCAGCGGTGGCTAATTAATTTACCTCCCCCCCCCCCCCCCGTACCCCTTTCCACCACCACTTTGCAGGGACCCCACGACAGATTGAATTAAAAATAACCTAATTACCCAACACTTCACTCCAAACAAAGGCAGATGCCTCCATAACCGCAAAAGAACAGACTCTCTGCTCGGTGGACTCGCACTGCCTGGGCCGGTTGTCGGGTGGGACGCGGCGACACCCAAACACGAGGATTACTGCCCTGAAATGCAGTAAAACACGGACGCACAAACACAAGTGGGCTGCTTCCCCAGTTGAGAGTAACAAGCCGTCATTATAACAACGTGGCAGCGAGGGGAGAAGGGACTGATGCATAACCCTGTAACACACATTGGCTCCCCATAGTCTGCTAAGCTCTCATCCAGCCACCAATTAGCTTCAAGTAGTCTTTGTTTTTTTTGTCACTGCCAGATCCTGAAGAGTCTGACGTTTGGTTAATATTCTACAACTTTTAAGCTGTAAAAGAACAACAGAAAAGAAAGTCAAAATGTCAAGCGTAACAGGCATTAGTGCAGGCGTACAAAATTAAATGAGGGTGTAATTTTGTCCCGGGAAGAAGGTCAGATATTCGGTTTCAGGCATGAAGCCAGAATTAGACCAAGGTAAAACTGATA